>OX465579.1:42232881-43503859 GCA_950022655.1 Alentia gelatinosa | reverse complement strand
CTTTTTGACTCCTTTAGGGCGATGACTAGGCTCTGCATCTGTCTCTCCAAGGATTTAAGCACACCTGAGAACTCTTTAATGTGGGCGGGTTCGTCTATTAATGCTGGTGGTGGCGGCGGTAACGCGGCCTGTTCTAACTCCTCGTTATCATCTACTCGCATTACTATGGCCGTGTGGTTAGCTAAATCGATGGCCGCATCCAAGGTGTTAGGACGGTGGCTGCCAACTATTTCTCGTAATCGGTCGTTCCGTAAACCTTCAATATAACAGTCCTTTAGTCTACTCGACACCATGTCCGTTTTCTGCTCCGTGGTTGAGTAGGCCTTGTGCACACACGCCATATATCGCGCACCATACTCCCTTACGGTTTCGCACCCTTGTTGACATGCCTTCTCTACCTGCCGCCGTAACTGTTTGATTTCATTCGGACCAAGGAACTTATTCACGAGTGCTTCCTTAACCGTCGCCCAATTATACGGCACTACAGGGTTACGTTCTGCAAAGTCAGCTTGTAATGTGTCGACATAGTACGCCAACCCACCTTTTGTTTTGGTAGTTACTGCTTCCAGCAGTAACAGGTCTCCCGGTTTAACGCTCTTGTTGGCTCGATCAAATCCATCTATCCAGTCCTTGAATTCAGCTCGTTCCGCACCGTCCGATGCTGCTATGTTTTTCGTGAATTCTCCCAGCCGCCTTCTTGTTGCTTCTGTTACTGCTAGATCAAGTCTTTTCTGCTCTCATTGTTCCGTCATCGTGGTATCGCTCTGGGGTCCGATCTTTCGTTGTCTTGTTTAGTTGCCTACGTATCCTGGCAAGATCGCCACTTTAACGGACCCCAGTAGGTAAGTAACAGGTACACAGGCGTGCCAGAACATAACCCTTTATTCCGTAGATCATCGTTCAATATATATCTTTTTCCATAGTACATGTATACGTGGTGATATCTCATAGGTCTAGATAGGCCGAACCGGCCTGTCAATCATTATAGGCCACGCCTTTACATGCCTGACCAGGGCATGCCCTGCCAGATAATACGCGCGCCAAGTTATCTCTTAATCTATGAATATCAATGTCCATTACCTAAGGCTATACTTATGATATACTACAGCTTTAATGTGCTTCGTGGAACAGCAGAAGAAGTGTCTTTAGGCCAGGCAGGCGATTGGTGACCAAAAACAGGCCACCACATGCTTGCCGGTGACGGGGATGGGACACACGGTGATGGGCCCGAGGTCAGTGGCACGGGCCTCGCATATCTTTTTTGCTATTCCACAGAGCAGATCATTGCCACCGACATGCAATTTGTGTCGGCAACTGTCGCTGACAACACAATGCCACAACAATGCCATCAATGCTAGGGCTGGTGCCGGCTTGGTGGAATACCTGCTTAAGACATCTGTGGAATACAGATCCAGCTCACTATGAAACACATTTTCCTCTAGAAATTTGAAAATTACCATCCTACGATAATTTCAGAGCTTTTACCAAAGCAATATTGAAAGGTCAGCTTGTGCAGTATACAAATCTCTGCTACCATACTTCTTTGGTATGGGGCCATCCATAAAGTATGTACGCAGAATTTTGAGGAAAATTGACCCCCACCCCCTCCACCTTGCTGCATGACAGCCGCCAATCAACATGCCAATCCACCATCCTGCCCATCCACCAGCCTGCCCACATTCCAATCTGTCCACCTACTATTTACATTCCAACTTGCCTATTCACCAGCTTACTTATATTCTAACCTACCTACCCTCCACACTGCTCACATTCCAACCAGCCTACCCACTAGCCTACTTACATTCCAACCTGCCTACCAACCAGCTTACTTACATTCCAACCTACCTATCCACCAGACTGTTCTCATTCTAACCAGCCTAACCACCAGCCTACTTATATTCCAACCAGCCTACCCATCAGACTGCTCACATTCCGATGTGCTTACCAACCACCCTGTCCATCCATTATCCTGCCTAGACACCAGCCTGCTCATATTCCAAGCTACATACATACCAGCCTGCTCACATTCCAACCTGCCTACCAACCAACCTGCCCACCTACCTGACTATCCACTAACTTGCCTACCAACCATCTGGCCCATCCACCGACCTGCTCAAATTCCAACAAGCCTACCTACCAAACTGTCTACCCACAAAGCTGCTTACATTCCGTCCCTCCAACTTAAACTACCTGCTCACCAACCAACCTTCCTACCTGCGAGTCTGCTCAAATTTCAACTTACTCTACCATCAACCTGTTCACATTCCAACCTGCCTACCCACTAACCTGCCTATCCAAAACCTGTCTACCAACCAATCTGCCCACCCACCCACAAACCTACCTACACAACAGTCTATTCATATTTCAACCTGCCCATATATCAACCTGCTTACCTTCTAACCTACCTACCCAACAACTTGCCCACCCACAAACCTACCTACCCACAAGTGTGCTTACCTACCAGTTTGCTCACTTGGCATCCTGCCCACCCACCAACCTGCCTACACATCAGTCTACTCATCCACCATCCAGACTACCCACCAGCCTGCCCATCCACCAACCTGCCCAGCCAACAATCTGCCTATCTGTCAGTCTACTCACCAACCATCCTGACTACCCACCATCCTGCCTAGTCGAAAGACCTGCCTACCTACCAATCTGCCCATCCATCCACTAACCTACCTTTTGTTTGTTTGGGTAGTCTAACCCATTCAAGCCAGGTGATGCCTTGAGGCATCAACCAGGGCTGCTCGGTGTGCTGGCCGGGTGATGCCTTGAGGCATCATTTAGAAAATAAACGTTTTCTTTTAAATATAATTGAAAATAATGACTAAATAAATTTGAAACTTTCGGAGAATGTAGATATAACATCATATTTGATTTTTCTAAGTGAAATGAAAAATTATGAAAAAGTGAAATGAAAAATAATATGTCATGTCACATGATCCCAAAACCAAATTTTCACAATAGGCCTATGTACCCGGCCTCTAGCAGCATACATTGGCACTAGTACCCGGCTCCATGACTGTAGCCCTGCCGCGGGTACCCGGGGCGATAGGGTTAACATCCAATTTGTTCAATTAGACTTACTAACCTACCTACCCAACAGTCTGCTTATATTTCAACTTGCCCTCACATGAACCTGCTAACCCACCAACCTGCATACCCGCCAACCTGCCTACTCACACATCTCCCTACCCACCAGTGTGTTCACTTATCTACATGCCTAACCACGAACCTGCCTAAACACAAACATCCCAACCTGCCTACCCACTAATGTGCCAACCCACCCATCCACCCACCTGGTCCTTGCAACCTACCTACCCGCCAGTGTGCTTACCACCGCTTTTGCTTACCTAACATCCTGCCCAGTCAATAACCTGCCTACCCATCAGTCTGCTCACCCTTCATCCTGACTACCCACCAGCCTGCCCATCCATCAACTTTCCTATACTTACTAACATGTCATTATTCCCTACCCATCTACAGACATGCAGAGTTTTGTCCGCATACTCTCATGCTATGTTTTCAGTTCTTGTGGTGTGCGGCCAATGGGCTGTGCCTTCTCAGTCCACAGGTGGTCTTTAAGGGAGGCATCATGGTAGCCAACCAAACGTTTGGAATACAGTTCCAGATGCTGCCTGAGATAGTTGATGATAGCTTCTTTTTCTTCATGACTTCATGGCTCTGCAGTGGGTTCTGATTCCTGGTGTTCTGACGCATCAGCAGGTGAATCATGCATTTCAGCAGTAGCAGTAGTAGTAGGATCAGTAGTAGAACCCCTTCTGCACTTCTGCATCTTCGGAGGCATTTTCTTGGATGAGGTAGAGTGTGGTGAGATGTGTCATTGAGGTCTGCTTGAAGCGGAATGAAGCTTCATATATATACCAAACGCACTCGAGGCGAACCCCGGCGGTCTTAAACCATGGGGGGGGGGGGGGGGGGGGTGCCGGGACTGCAGTGACAGATTTTTTTGACACTCAGAAATTTGTCCCGGCAACACCCCGACAGTCTAGTCGACCTATGATTTGTAATGCCGACCACATAAGGCGAACTCGGAAGTACTTGTCGAGATATAGGGCCGGCATGTTGGGGCTGTCGGGACGGTCAGGTAGATGGTGGAAACCTAGCATTAACTGACATCCTGCCCAGCCAATAACCTGTCTACTCAACCTTCATCCTGACTAGCAACCAACCTGCCCATCCACTAACTTTCCCATACCTACTAGCATGTCATTATTCCCTACCCATCTACAGACATGCCTATGCATCAGTCCCTTCAGCCTAGTGACCCTACAACACTGCTTGATGCTAAATGATACTTATGCAAGAAATTGCAATGTTTTCACAAAATTTGTGTATGCATACGTATGGAAAATCATGCCCTCAACCCCCTCTCCCACCCTCGTACGCTCTTCTACGCATTTTAGTCCCCCCCCCCCCACCCCCACCCTCACCCCCCTTGCTGCGTACGTACTTTATGGATGGCCCCTATTGCACTGTAAATTGTCATCTTCAATAGACCATGTACTACGTTATCATTTGGGAAAATAGAAAACCTATTGTTATACGATTTGGTTCAAACTAGCGACTGTGAATCTAAGTTTCTATGGCGACACCGAATACCTACACCTACATGCTTTACTATGTTATTTTTCATTTCCAAATGTGATTGACTGAACTATCCGTTATGTTGTTTTGAATTTTTTGTGTATATCATATAGCTAAAGGAAATCGTTTCTATCATAAGACGCTCTGTTGTAAACCCACTAGTTGGGTAATTGACCTAATCGGAATTACCCCCGCTGGAGAGGGTGCAGGCACTAGCTGCCTAACCCATCCACCAGGGTCAATGAGCGACCTATGTTGCACACCCATATGTAGCTGATGTCGACTCTTCTGATCCGGTACAGAGAGCCTTTCAAGAGCTGCGAGAGGTATTTCTCCCAGAAAGGCACCTTATGTGTGGTGGAAAGTTGGTTTATATGAGATCTTTTGCTATAATAATAAAATTCAGACCAGTGTTAGTAGGTGTAAGTCGTTGGTTCCGATCTTTCATATCCAAAAGCAATTCAGTCTCTTCATGGTTTTAAGCTGCTTGCCTCAAATGCATCTATGGATCAGTGAACGATTCTATCATAAAAAGTCAATTCATATATAAAGAGAAAGTTCACCTCCGTTACAGCAAATGTATTTATGCTTTTTTATCGTTGTGAACATTAAATTATGCTTCCAGGTAAAAAGGATGCCGTTACTATCAGAAAGGTGAAAATTCAAAAATGTCAAGGTCACCCCCAGGCAGTAAACATGGAGCCAGCATATAACCCTCATCTCAATGTATTCTAGTCAGTCCGGTCAGTCCAACCAGTAGGTGGTGCTGAAGGTGATGCTGGAGCTGTTGGAGTATGTGGTGGCATCACTAGCAATGCACCAGTGTCTGTTGGCTGAGTTGGTCGTCTTAAAGTATTAGGAGCAGGCTGCTGTGTGACCTTTTTCATGTCATGGCGGTTGTGCCTAAAAATGTTCCCTTTATCATTCTTGAGCAGGAATGACCAAGGTGTGTCATGCTGTCTGATCACTTCAGCCGGTTTCCAATGACCATCTTCAAGGACACGGCCCATCTTGTCATCTCCTTCTGTCTCTTCAACAGCTGCACATGAGCATCTGTTGGAATCTTTGGCTGTAGCTTGCTATCATGCACTGGGATCTTGGATCGGAGTCGTCTGCTGTACAACAACTGAGCAGGTCAATAGGTCATGCCTTTGATTGGTGTATTGTGATACTTGAGTAGGGCATAATATGGATCGTCTGCTTTATGAAGGAGTTGTTTAACTGTCCCGGTCATGCATTCCACTTGGCCGTTTGACTGAGCAAACAGTGGGCTGCTCGTTATGGAGTTAAACTCGAAGTTCTTTGCAAAGACTTTGAATTCTGCACTACTGAACAGCATATTGTCACTCATGACCATATCAGGGATTCCTTGTTCACTGAATAAAGACATCAACTGACTGGCAATGCCTTTTGCTGTCTTACTGTGGAGGAGTCTGGTGAACGAGAACTTAGAGTAGTAGTCCACTACACACAAATAATCATTTCCTTTGAACTCAAAGACATCGACACCAACTTTTTGCCATGCACGCACAGGGATTTCGTGTGGCATCAACTTCTCCTTCTGTTGAGAAGGTGCAAACTCAGCACATTTTGCACAGTTCTTGACAGTTGTCTCAATGTCTTGGGACATGCCAGGCCAAAACAGCATGTCTCTTCCTCTTAGGCAGGTCTTCTCAATGCCAAGGTGGCTTTGATGGAGTAGGCTCAGCAGGTCATCTCTCATGGAATTTGGAATGAGGACACGGTTGTCTACAAACAAGAGATCTTCAGCTTCAAAGATGGAGTCTTTGTGGTCCCAGTATGGCTTAAGAGCTGCAGGTGTGGTCTTCTTTGAATAAGGCCAGTCGTAGCAAATCATATGCAACAACTCTTGTAGGGTGCTATCATCTCGGATGCAGTCTCAGACTTGTTCCTTCCTTGCCTCGGAGATTGGGATGTCTCTATCAAGGGCATGGATCATCACATCCATGTCTTCATGAAGTGTCTTATCTTCATCATCAGCATCAAGGTACGCTCATGACAGGGCATCGGCCACATGCATGTCCTTGCCTCTACGGAATTTGACATCAAAGTCATACCTCTGTAGCCTCATTACCATGCGTTGAAGATGCGGTGAGACTTTTGCAATGTTCTTGAGCATGATACTCTCTAGTGGCTTGTAATCTGAGTGAAATGTGACCCGTCTACCATAAATATATTGTTTGAACTTCTCTGCAGAGAACACAATTGCCAGTAGTTCTTTCTCTATTTGAGCATACCTGATCTCGGCAGGTATCATGGAACGTGATGCATAGGCGATCGGACACTCATCCTGCAACAGGCACACTCCCAGACCATCTTTTGATGCATCACACTGGATGACCAGCGGTTTCTTTGGGTCATAGAACTTGAGGATTGGTGCAGACACTAGGGCAGACTTAATCTTGTCAAAAGCCTGCTGCTGCTCTGGATTCCACTGGAATTCCACATCGTTCGTTAGTAGTTGTTTCAATAGTGCAGACCTGGTTGACAGATTTGGCACAAACTGTCCGAGATACTTCACCATGCTGATGAAGCGCTGCAGTTCTTCCTTCGACTCGGGTTGCGGGAAGTTGTCGATGGCCTCTACATTCTTCACATTTGAACTTAGACCATCGGCTGAAATTATGTTCCCCATGTATTTGACTTCCGGAACTTTTCACTGGAGCTTTTGGAAATTTGAACTTACTCCATGCTGGCATCCGCGTTCAAGCACTTTCTTCACGATTTCATTATGTTCGACCTCGTCTTCAGCTGCAATGAGCATGTCATCAGCGATACAGAAGCAATTTGGTATATCGCCAAATAGCTGCTCATTCTTCTTCTGGAACACTTCAGTTGCGGAACTTAGGCCAAAAGGCATTCGGAGGAAACGGTGTCGTCCAAATGGAGTGTTGAAAGTGCAGAACATGGAACTTTCATCATCGAGTCATATTTGCTAGTAACCGTCTTTCTTGTCCATGATTTAAAACGACCCTTTTCCATGTAGTTTAGCGGCTACGTCCTCCAGTGTGGGTGTTGGGTGATGCTGGCACTTAACCCTATCGCGCCGGGTACTCGCGGCAGGGCTACAGTCATGGAGCCGGGTACTAGTGCCAGTGAATGCTGCTAGAGGCCGGGTACATAGGCCTATTGTGAAAATTTCGTTTTGGGATCACGTGACATGACACGTGAGACTTATCTTTATTTTTCATTTCACTTAGAAAAATTAAATATTATGTTATATCTACATTCTCCGAAAGTTTCATGTTTATTAAGCCATTATTTTCAATTTTATTTAAAAAAACCATATATTTTGCAAATGATGCCTCAAGGCATCACCCGACCAGCACCGGTTGATGCCTTGAGGCATCACCCGGCCAGCCCTGGTTGATGCCTCAAGGCATTACCCGGCTTGAATGGGTTAATTGCCTTGTTGAGATCATATGGATCCAAGCAAGCTCATAGGTCGCCATTTTTTTTCTCAACCACCACCAAGCAACTAACCCAGTCAGTAGGCTCATCAATACGAGCAATTATGCCTCGCTCAACCATGTCACCAAGTTTTGCTTGTAATTTGGAGTGATTGGCATAAGGAACTTTACGTTGGGCATGTATCACTGGAGGTACGGAATTGTCAATGATTATGCGATACTCACCAGGCATCTCACCAAGACCATCAAACACATCTTTGTACTCTACATAGACATCGTCTTTGGACATACCAGAAATTTTATCGGACTTATCAGATGTGATCTGTCTTAACACTGTGAATTTTTCTGACCAGATTGAGTTTTTGACAAGCGGGCAAACCAAGTACAGGAACATTGTTGGAATTTGTCACATAGAATTCCAATACACATCAATTTTCACCCTTTACCTTACATGTCAGCTCAGTTCGACCTGAAACATCAATGTCATGATTAGAGTATGATGACCATTTTACACCAGTACGCACAAGTTTTGCATTAGGAATTTTGTTGAACAAGCACATTGGGATTACATTTACCTCAGCACCTGTATCATGTACTATCATTTGGGATACCAATATCAATTTCTACAAACCAAGAAGTTGAACTAGAATTGGAATGTATAGAACCCACAAACAGTTCCTGGTCACTTTCTTCTTCACACTCAACAGTATGAACAGTGATTGTCCTTCTCACCAGGGTAACCAGTATTTTTTTGTAATACCCTGGGGAGTGAGGATATAGTCGTAGATGGATTCCCCCTCCTTCTGAGTGCGGTGCCAGAATTTGTACCTCTCTAGAAGGATCGTGCTTCTCGGATTACAGAACTCTCAAAATTTGTCGGCAATGTCTTTCAGCTTCAATTATGCATGATTTTCATATGTGCCAGTGAACTCATTACCTTGTTCATCCTTGAACTTGAAAGTACTGAACACATCTAAGGCATCATCACCAACCAGCGACAAAAGAGCACCCACTTTCTGGGATTCCTCTTTGATGTTTGCACTGTCCTTCATTAGATACCAACCAAACTTTTTATACCACTTGTCCCAATTTTGACTAAGGTCTCCCTTGAGTGAGAGAGGACGGGGCATACAACTTGGCTTGGCATCCATATTTCCAGAATTTTGGAATTTGTAGCACTTTTGAAATTACCTGAGTTCAATTGTCAATATGGCACTTGTAAGGACTTGAGAAAGTGGCACTTGAAATTAGCACTCAACATGCACACATTATGAATTTGAAGTTGTCATTTGTTGGCACTTGAGAAATTGGCACTTGATATTGGCACTCAACATATATACACTGTACTTGTGACTGACTCATATGACTGCATTTTGAACTTGAAATTGTAATTTGGGAAGTTGTTGAAAGATTTCTCACCACTTTTCTCAGTTCTGGAGAGTCCTAGTGCATTTCGTTCACTCCCAAGCTGCTCACCATGTTGTATTGAGTTAAACACAGTGTTTGAAATAACGTTTTAATGCAGCTGAATCACATCAACAATCTCAAAAGTTCAAGAACACCGACTACGGAAGTGCCAACCAGGGGGCTGTTTCACTAGGAGCTATAAGTCTTGCTGTTTCTAACAGTGGCAGCAAAGTGGCAGTTTGCGTTTCATTAGAAGGTGCAGTCAAGCGTGAACAGCACTTGGGACACAAGCGGCACCAACAGTGGCAGAACCCGTTTCATCAGTGCATTGGCTCTCACTGTTAGTGCCACTGTGGAGCTGCTGTAAGCGAGAGGGTATACCCTCTTGTTGGTTACGTGTACAGAAGGTTTTCACCCACTTTCCATAGGAATTAAGCAATGAAATTTTCACACGAGTAAGGTTTTTTACTCCCTCCGTGCGTTTGCGTTGGTCGCTGTTCTTTTTCACTCCCTCCGTAGTGCGGCGGGGTTTCGGCTGTTCTTTTTGTCTCCCCCCGGAGGCCGGCGGGAAGTGCAGTATTTGCTATGACAAAATTCAAATGCTGATATCTTCAGAGCGGCATGGCCGATTATCTTCATATTTGGTACGATTATAGGTTATATATATATACCCTACTCGTGTAAAAATGTCATCGCTTAATTCCTATGGGAAGGGGTGAAATTCCACATCATACCGGCCCGTTGACAAATAAATTCGAACGTCAAACGCGTGTGCATAGCGAGAGCTGTGCCAACAGTGAGAGTTAGTCCCACCTCAACAGCGAAAGCACTGATGAAACGCGAATTTGGGGTTGACACTGTTGGTGCCACTGTGGGGGGCCACTGTTGCAGTCCTACCTCTCGCTTTGACCCCCCTATTAGTGAAACGGCCCCCTGGTTCCCGAATTTGCCACTAGGCGGCGACACATCTACTACTACAATACTGAATGTTACTTGTAGGAGCAACAATGTTTGTCTTTGTGCGAAACACCAAAACTGTGCTTGGAAATGATATTCCACCGGGGCCCTTTGGTTGCTAAGTATTCCTGATGTGCACTGTTGTTAGAAAGACAGAGGATGACATAAAAAAAAGACAACGGATTGAGCTCCTGCTGTGATCAAGTACCAGCAGTGCATAGGTGGTCGGAAGTCAGTTATGGAGACCAGAATACTTGTAAGAAATTGAAGCTAGTTGACCAGCAATCAGACAGGAATTTGTTCACTGAACTTCTTCTCAAAGGCCACCTTGAATGTCTTCACATGTAGAGAGAGTGTAGAGCATGCTCAGCATCAGTCAGCACATTTTGTGAGATAGGAATTGCCAGCATTTCATGTTTCAGTTCATATGGACTTTGCAGAACATTGGAAGATTTCATATCCCTCTGAGCCTCAGTCTGCATACTATTCTAAAGATGCAATCTCAGGGAAAATCTCAAAGTGCACCGGGTACATAGATTTGGCTAGAGATTTTCACCCCACCCCCTGTTGGGGAGACCGATCATTGAGCAGATTTTGTCACAGACTTTTCCCATCCCCCTGTTGTGTTGGTTGCACCCCTTGCAATATTTTCGGTGCAAAATCTCTAGAATTTACCATATACCCATGCTGTATATACTGTAAATACGCACCGTTTCGACATATGACGTAAAAATACTGTACAGACCGGCGGTCCGTACACTAAAATACGGACCACCTTGCCATACACGTTTATTAAAAAATTGGTTGTTAAGCCAAATGAAATTGATTTTTTTTAAATTTTGGGTATATAGTAAATATATAACGTCCAACCATGCTTGTACAAGTCACAGAACTCGATGATAATTTACTGTTTGTACGGAACTCGGCATAAATGCCTCGGTCCGTACAAACCGTAAATTACCATCTCGTTCTGTGAATTGTACAGCATGGTCAGGACGTTCTATATAAATACATATCTCAAGGATATGAGTCGCAAAGAGTGTGATGCATGCCCTTTCGAACTCAACTGTCAAATTTTATTAAAACAATATATATTCATTTTCATAATGAAGATTGAGATGACGTCAGAGTAGACACACGGCGTAAGGGGAGCTGAGCATGATTTAACAGTTTTACCAGGGATCAACTTGAAATCAAGGTCTCAAAACTGGTGTGTATTTGTATCAAAGTACCTGGAAGAGACGGTTAAGATGTGAAAGTCTTAAAACGCATAGTTTGTGAAATATACGTGGATCAAGTTACGAACTTGTAGAGAAGCAAGCCGGGAATCCCGGTTGCCCTTGGCGATATGTCAACAAACAACACCACCAACGCCGACGATGAAGGACCGGCGCCGAGTACGCCAAGCGTGCAAGTTAAAAGAGCGCGGAGCAACAGCACTACAAGTACGAATTCAAACCCGTCACCTGATCCCAAAAAGGTAAAAACCAAAAAAGATGACTTAGTTGAATCAACACAAAGCACTAAAAACGATAAACAAACGAAATTAGGTCACAGCATGACGTCACGGGAAAGGCCCTTACTGGAATCGCTTCAGGAGTGGCCAGAACTCACAGGTGTAGCAGGGACAGCTGGTAGAGGTGCTGAAGGGGGATCATCGAGCAAACCCCACCCACCAGATAAAGAACTGACACTATCAACTGTATTAAACACCATTCATTCAGAATTCGCTGCTGTAAAACATGACCTAACGAACATTCGTGAAACGCTTGAGAGTAATAGTTCAATAATCAGATCGCTAACAAAGGACGTAGACAATATAAACAAAAGCCTAAGCGAAGTCAAGTTAGACTTTGAGCAGGCGAAAAAGGAAACAACTGAACGAGTAGACAGTGTAGAGAAGAACCTAAGCAACCTACAAAATGAAGTCACTTCACAAAAGGTATTGATAGACAGACTTTATGCGACAATGACAGATCTGGATCCTACACTAACCGGTGAAACAACAGAGAGAGCAACAGAGAGATTTACTCCCAATGGACACAGTGCGGCACTGTGCCCCGGCTCCGGAAAGAAACCTAGTAGTTTATGGCCTGAGTACCAGAGCAAATGACAACCTTTGGGAAATTGTTGAATACATCTGCTCTGACCTGGGCATTGTATATAACGAAGTGGACTATTTAGATATTAAGAGGATGGAATCAAGAAAAAACCACAACCGCAATAGTTCAAGTCACGTCCCTGTTCTGCTCTGTTTCAGTAACCTGTCAATTAGACAACGTTACCTAAACAAAAAATGGCAACTTAAGGAAATAGACAATGCCAGTGACGTCTGGATTGTAGAAGATGAAAGCAGAACAGTACGAGTATCGAAAGGAAGGTGCCGACATGCCGTTAAAAATGCGAAATCACAAGGAAAAGATGCTAAAATCGTTGAGAATGGAGTGGAAATTGATGGAACAACTTACACTTGGGGAGATCATGCGTCTATACCAACGAAATTTGTGGAAGCGTTCATTGAGAATGAAGACGGCAGTAAGCGTAGAAATAAACAGAAATCAACGAATCGCTATCGTGCTAGGGATACAAGGCCAGCTGAAAAAAAGCAAGACACACATATTACCGATGCTCCTACCCCCCTCTTGGAAAACAATAATGAAACTGAAAATGAAGCTGAAGATGATAAACAACCTGAACCAACCGAAATGGAGATAGATCCCTCCAAAGATGATACTGCTCAAGTGGATGATCAGGCAAATTCGGTAAATACGCTAGAAACAGAAGCAACAGCACCAAAGCCCACACAACGAGCAAACAAAAATGACACGAAAAATACTCCTTTGCTAGGTGAAAAAGAAAAGAAAAAGCCAAATGAAAATAAATACGACAGCAAATTCAAAATCAAAAACAAATCCGTTAAACATGCAGGAAATAGTAGACATGGTGAAAAAAGAGAAGAAAACATCAGAACAACCCGGAGTGGTCGAATCTTATATAGTGGCACATCAGCATACTTGAGTAACTGGTACCAGCGTGCGTTCACAGTAACACTAAGAAAAGACCTTGGTCAAATCACTTTTGATAATGTAGAACAAGCATATTTTTATGCCCGGCTACTGGAAATAGATCTACCAAGGAAGGCGGAGGAAGTCCGCAATATAATGGCGGGTGATGAAATTAAAGCATTCGGAGAATCATTCAGAGTCCCCCCGCCGCGCATCCGTGGTTTGAAAAAAGAGACAAACTAATGCAAGCATTAATCATGGCTAAATTCGACCAAAACAATGATCTCAAGCGCAGACTATTAGACACGGGCGACTCAGAACTAGTAGAGGCAACAACAAACCGCACCTGGGGTGGCGGACACCCCATCAGGGCCCCAGAATATGATAATGAGGTCATCAGAGGGCAGAACAAGCATGGGAAAATCACTATGACGGTACGCGCACTGCTCGGTCGGGACCCAGCTGACACCTAGTGACCTACATTACGCCACCTGCGGTCCAGTGTGACTGATCGAAGGGCCTAGAGACAGTAGCCACGCCAAACGTATCAGCCGGTGTTCTAACAATGGCAGGTGCAAGCATTCGTCCAAGTTTCCTAATAGCAGGCGACTCAAGGACTAGGGCTCTAGACTGGCACATACGGGATATAATGGATGTCGAGGTGGATTTAAATGTGATAACCTTACCAGGTACAAAGGTGGAACAGATAGAAGGAGCTGTGATATACGAACTGGAACGTAACAACAAAGCCGCCACACGCGCTTCTAATGCGGAAGCACGGTACGATGCGGTTTTGTTATGTGCCGGAATTTGTAATGTGAGTCGCATGGTCTACATACAAGGTAGGAGAACTGTTTACTATCCGTATGATTCTGTTGATGAGTGTGTACAACAAGTCAGTGGAGCACTTACAGACTGCGCAGAGTACATAGAAGCGAATTTCCCAAGAACCAAATGTATGATAGCTACCTTATATGGCATAGATCTTTATGAGTGTAACAAGCCGACCCATCTGAAACACAACAGAACTGATCCCAGCCCTAAGTCTTTGGGTACACACAGATGCCCTGCAGAACATGCTTTACATGCGGATCCAAGACAACTTGAGCTGGATTTGTCTATCAGGGAAATCAATACCCGTATAGTAAGGTACAACAATCAGTCTGGGTATCCCAGCTGCAGACTGGATTATCTCTTCCATACAAACAGAAGAAACAAATCTCGATCAGGCCTTACAATTGGGCCGCCACGATTCGTAAGCAATTACCTGCGCCTGTATGATGGGTGCCACCCTTACCTTGAGGAGCTGCCAAACATAGCATCATGCTTTGTAACTTGGTTAAACAAATATCTCGAAGATTATGCTTAAAGGATATTCCATCCGAAATGAGTGTGATGACAGACAGAACAGGACTGAATGAGACTTTGCATGACCATATAATATTGATTAACTGCATTACAGAGGACTATGGAAAACCATGAAAAACTCATGAAAAACTCTTATAAGATGAATGTAAAAAAGAAACAACAAAAAAACATACACACCTTGATCCTATAACTGATCCTATGATCCTATAACTGCTCCTGCAGATGAAATTGTCTAAGAATTGGCTAAATATGTAGTATACATAACTGTATCCAAATTACTCGATAATGAGACTTATAATAAATTAGCGACTATTTCAAGTGGAAATTGTATGCCAATGTAGACTGTATTACAACTACTGGACAAATTATTACTCATAATGACACAAAATTTTAAGCTATCACACAGCTCAGCCCCCTGAACTCCTCTTGTCGTATGTAGTCGAGTAATTAACTAACTAACTACGTACTCTGTGCTATAATGGATTGGATTGGTTTTTTATCTATCAACCCTTCTCAAATCAAATCATCTTCATTTATTCACTACCTTATTTTTCTCATCCCTTTGTCCTACCGGGTCCTAGTGGATAGTGGGATGCATATAACTCCAACCCATACTCTGCTGGTCTCCTCTCATTATTGTACTAACGTTCTGTCATAAGTCCAGTATAAACCTGGCAGGCGGTTCGTTTTCGGGTCTCCAAAGCGAGTAAGTGCGTGGTGACATACCTTTATCTGTGTATATTGTTGTTGTTAGGTGGTGGCTGTTTTTCTGCTGTTGTTTTTTGTATATTGTAAGTGGTTTTTCTGTATGGTATATTGAATCAGAAGTTGAGACGTTTATCAGCATAGTATATTTGTACATATAACTCCTAGCACCACATTCATTGGGTGTAATGAGTACTAGTGTGAGCATCTTCGCCAAAGAAAAGGGATTTAAACTGTTTCACTATAACGTATGGAGCCTGTTTAAACATAAAAGCGAGATATTTGAATTATTTCAAAATTGTGATGTAGCAACATTCAGTGAAACGTGGCTTACTGACCTGATACCAGACGAAATCATGAAGTGGGGAGACAAAAAGCTCTTTCGAATAGACTGCACTTATAAGAAAGGAGGGGGCGTAGCCTGTTATTTATCACCTCAGTTGGCAATGCATGCCAGAGTTGTTGACGAGTTAAGTGCCTCTAATCCAAACATAGAGTGTCTAACAATCCAAATAACACTCCCAGACCAGAAACCGACACTTATAGCAACCGTCTATATGCCTCCAAAGGGAAATACTGATTCAGCCTTACAATTTTTAGAGAAGTTTTCTTTGGTACCAAAAATACTAGAGATGGAAATATGGTGGGCAGGTGACTTTAATATAAACTTCCATAATAGGAATCATGTGCATGTTGAAACATTAGAAGAACTAGCAAGAAACATTAACTGTCGGCGATTAGTCAACTCGACTACACGCCCTTATACAAAAACTAATAACAACGGAGGTACATGCATTGACAATATATTTACAAATGCTCAGAACATATCACTATCTGGCACTCTGAGTTATATGTCAAGTGACCACCTGCCAGTGTTTGCTATAAGCAAGAAACCTAAACAAAAATATTGTGGTGATGAATATACAGGCAGAGACTATAAGGGCTATGATTCCGATAACCTAAGGTGTTGGCTGACTATGGCAGACTGGGATACATATTGGGAGATGCAAGGACCGGACGAAATGTGGGATTTCATAAAAACTGAAATCAACAATTACCTAGACCATGAGTGTCCGATAACAACATGGAAAATAAAAAAGGTAAAGGCTGAATGGATGACTGACGAGATAATGGAATATATACATGAGCGAGAAGTCTTTGTGAAAAGATACGAAAAAACAAGGGACCCAGACGACCTGGCCCGTGCCAAATGACTGAGAAACATAATAGGGAGAGCAGTCAGATCAGCCAAATCAGTACTTTTCAAAGAAAAACTAAGTGCGTCTGAGGATAATCCTAAGAAATTCTGGAATAGCGTGAAAAATATTTTTTCACCCAGGCTCACAGTAACACCACCATCCATGCTAGATGACAACACAGGGGAACCAATTTCTCCGAGTGATTCGCCCGACTACATAAATAGGTTTTTTGCGGGAATTGGTCGTAAATTGGCTAAAGGAATTAACCCAAATGTTAATGAGTTTTATCTTAACGAAAACCATGAGTTACCACCTAACCGTCCTGTAGTGGATCGGTTGATGGTATCGGAAAGTTATGTGGAGCAACTTTGTAAAGAAATTAATGTAACCAAGCCATCAGGGATAGCTAACCTAAGAACATCCGTGCTCAAAGATGCGTTGTTACTACTAATACCACAACTAGTTGTATTGTATCAGGCCTCATTTGACAGAGGACGGGTGCCCCGTCCGTGGTGTGAGGCGACCATAACCCCAATCCCCAAGAGTGGTAAAGCAAGTGATGTCAATAATTGGCGGCCAATCTCGATTTTGGCCACACAGTCAAAGATAGCAGAAAAAATTATGCATACACACTTGGCGAACGTACTGATGGAAACGGGACAGATTGATGCAAATCAATATGGTTATATGCCAGGCAGAGGCACGCTCGATGCTGTATGGGACCTGGTCAATGACCTACATAGGGCTAGGGATGACGCGAAGCTCACTGGAGCTGTGTATGTCGATTTCCGCAAGGCCTTTGACAGCGTACATCATGGGATCCTATTGCAAAAGCTTTGTGAGCTACCCCTCCATAGCACCAATCTGACTTGGTTCGAGAGTTATCTGAATCAACGACGACAGTGTACAAAATTCGGTAACAAAAAATCTAGTTGGGCAACTGTATCATATGGCGTGCCCCAAGGTTCAGTCCTGGGGCCGCAACTATTTGTATTTTACATAAACCAAATCGCTCTTATCATGGAATCCATAGGACTGAGAGTTAAACTCTATGCCGATGATTTAGTGTTTTACACGGCAGGAAAAAACTTAAATGAAGTGGCTGTGTTACTACAGAAGGGGCTAGATGCATTATGGGACTGGACTCAAGAAAACCTACTTACAATTAATTGTAAAAAAACTAAGGTAACCTGGTATGGGTCGAAGAAAAAGGCCAAATTAATGGAACAGGCACCTGACTTGTACATAGGTTTAAATAAATTGGCAGTCGTAGACAGCTACCATTATCTAGGGGTTCATGTAGATAAACATTTAACCTTCGAAAAAAACATAAATTATGTGAAAAACAAACTAAACAGGAAGCTGTACCTTCTATGTAAGCTGAGACACTTAATGACATCTAGCACAGCCTGTAAAGTTTATAAACAAACGATTATGCCTATCACGGATTATGCAAACGTGATACACCTGTGTTCGACAAAAACCCAACTAGAAAAGCTTCAACGCCTTCAGAACCGAGGACTCAGGGTGTGCCTAGGTGTGTGTCCCATGGTGTACTCTGTCAAAGAACTGCATTCTATAACGGGGGTGCCGACCCTTGAAAACCGAAGGAGGGAGTTACTTGCAACATACATGCGAAAGTTAGCACTGAAGGGAGGAATCCTGAATAAGGATGACCCGGGAACGAATGATGGGTGGAGACCCAATACTAGATCAACGAGAAAGGCAAACTTTGCACTCCCGAAACCAAAAACCGAAACCCTAAAAAAATCACCCCTTTATCAGGGTTATGCTTTCTGGAATGGTTTACCGGAAAGTATTAAGACTGCAGAGAACAAAATCTCCTTTAAAAGACTCATTAAACTACATCTTGAAGGTAACTGAAACTAAGGCGATTAAAACACTGCTACTATCAGCACTATACTAGAAACCAATGATGTCAAAGCAAATATACCTATCGATGACTTCTGTATCTGATATCTGTATAATCTCGTGTATCTTGTGATCTTGTGGTGATGCTACCGTGTGTAAAGGATTTATTTATAATTTCTATGTATTGTTTGGTAACATTCGTTATTATCCCATTTGTTTGATGATTGTGTTTTTGCGCTATAATAATCTAAAAAATAGCCAAGGTCTATCTATAAATGAAAACACCCTGCCTGCGAGCAGTACAGCTATACAAGGCTAAAAAGGGACGGTGGCAGACCGCTACGACTGATGTAAGCGAACCTTACCTGAATAAATTAAAAAAAAAAAAAAAATAATACACACAGTGAAATGACTGAGACATTAGGAGTTTAGATTGAGAGCACAATATTGTGTTTATGGAGAAGAATCACAAGTCACAACAGCCATGTGGTTAATCCCTAACGGAAGTGGTTTATTGCCATCGCGCAACGGCCACGTTCATAATGCGCGATTCCGAAATACACGACATTCCTCCCTTATAATATCAAAGTACATCAGTACATAAAGTATACACACACATAACTCTTGAATAACATAACCAATACCACAGATCAAAGGTCTACAAACATCACATATCTAATACCTTACGTTCCTTAACTGCTCGACCACTACTGGTCTGTCTAGGCATTACCACTGGCATAGGCGTGACGGTATCATATCGGTCAGATGGCCGCTGGCTGTCCTTAGGGCCACTGACAGGTTTTGATATCCTTCTAGGTGTAGATCCCGGTGTTGGCACACAGGTAGTAGTCACGCTTGGTACAGTATCAGTATGTGCAGGTGGTTGAGTGGTCACTGGAACAGGCAAGACCGGTGCAGGAGTCTCCGGTGTAACAGTATCAGGAACATGAGGGTAGGGAGGCTGTGGTTGAACTGGCTTATCCTTTGTTACGTCTCTTGGGTGAGAATGAGGCCTTCTTCTGACTTGGTCACTTATCACTTGAGGCGAAGTGCCCTGAGTGACTGTTGGTCGGGTATTGTCTGGTACTATGTGGTCAGCATGGACTCTTCTGCGGCTTTGGCCAAGCTTGGCCACTACACGAACCACATAGGTTAGCGGTCCCTCGATCTCTAAAATAACTCCATTGATCCACTTATCCCGTCCTCCCCTGAAATTCCTAACCCAAACTGGCTGGCCAACATCGAATTGCCTATATGCTGATCTCGGTCCATCATGAAGCTCCTTGGATCGCAGTTGAGACTCTTCAGCATGTCGTTGTAAGCTAGGTTTCACCAGCGATAGAAGGGTTCGTGGTGCCTTGCGCAGCACCAGCTCAGCGGGAGTCCTGCCAGTTGTTGAGTGCGGCAGATTTCGATATTTACCTAGAACATCCGATATGCGGGAACCAACTGGTTTAGATCGAGAAGATTTCTTGAACATCCTCTTAAATGTCTGAACATGACGTTCAGCCAAACCATTGGTAGGAGGATGATATGGAGGACTCAGTATATGTTTGATCTTCTTCCCCTGAAGAAATGATCTAAACTCTTCAGAAATGAACTGGGGACCATTGTCACTTACTAATATCCTGGGAAGTCCGAAGCGTGAGATGACCTCCTCCAATTTTTCAATCGTGGCTGAGGATGTAGTATGAGTCATGTGAAAAACCTCCAGCCACTTTGAGTAACTGTCCACTAGTAGAAAGTATTGTTTACTATCAATCTCTAAAAAATCTACATGAATGCGCTCCCATGGCTCTGTAGCCCAGGGCCAAAACACTAAAGGCGCTGCCACAGGCATCAGCTGAAATTCGGCACACGTGCCACAGGCACGAGACATGTCCTAAATGTCTGCATCCATAGATGGCCACCATATGAATGAACGTGCCAAGGCCTTCATTTTCACCATGCCAGGGTGACATGAATGTAGTTCATCCAGAAGCTGACCCTGCAACGGTGAAGGCACTACCACTCGTCTGCCCCACAAAAGGCATCCATCCTCAAGAGACAGGTCGAAACGATTTCTCCAGAATGCCTGTAATGCAACATTGTCACAATGTTTTGGCCATCCATGCAGAGTGAACTCATAGGCCCTGGACAACACTTTATCAGTTTTCGTACATTTGGCTATTTCAGCAGCCGTCACTGGTAAACTGTCAACTGTCGAATGGAACATATAAACTTCATCAACATCACGTTCGTTGCATGAGCCAACCGGTAGTCTACTCATTAAATCCGCTGGCGCATTATCCTTAGATTTCCTGTAACATATATCATAACTGTAACCTGCCAATAGAAGTGACCAACGCGTTAGCCGTGCCGCCGCCAGTGGTGGTATGCCATACTTGGGACCAAATATCCGGGTCAACGGCTCATGATCAGTGATCAGTACAAAAGGCCGGCCATACAAATACGGATGAAATCTCTTTAAACCAAACACAATGGCCAGACCTTCTTTTTCTATTTGGGCATAGTTCGACTCGGCCTGGGACAGTGACCTAGATGCAAAAGCAATTGGTTTCTCTGAACCATCTTCCATTTTATGACTAATGACGGCACCCAAACCATATAGACTTGCGTCAACTGACAACACAACTTCTTTTTTAGGATCATAATGCACCAAAATTTTGTCGCTTGACAACTCTCGTTTAGCAAACAAAAACGCTTCCTCACAATCTTTTGACCAGATAAAATCAACACCCTTACCCAGGAGGGAATACAGAGGATGCATGTGACTAGCTAAGTTTGGCACAAACTTACCATAATAATTTATCATGCCCAGGAATGACCTCAACTCCCCTACATCCTGAGGCCTGGGAGCATCCTGGATACATGTCAACTTATCTCTAACAGGCTTTATGCCATCTGCACTGAGAATGTAACCCAAATACTGGATTTCCGAGAGGAAATATGAACATTTTCCCTCATTTAGTTTGACATTAAACCCTCTGAAACGTGTAAATATCTCTGCTAATACTTGTAGGTGTTCCTCCTCAGTCTCAGTAGCAATAAGCACATCATCCACATAACAAAACACATTATCGATACCAACTAATATCTGGTCCATTGATGACTGAAAAATGGCTGGCGCAGGTTTAATACCAAAAGTGAGTCTGGTTGGCCTTATCAAACCTTTGTGAGTGTTTATAGTCAGTACTTCTGATGACTTTTCATCCAGGTAGAGCTGATTAAAAGCGCTAGCTAAATCTAGCTTACTGAACACCTTGGGCTTTTTACCACCATCACAAAGTTTGGCTAACATCTCTTCTACATTCAGTAGTTTGTATTCATTATCCTCAATCAACTCATTGACCTTCTTATAATCACCACAAACCCGTATATTACCCTTTTTATCCTTTTGAACTAAAACTGCTGGCGAAGCCCACTTCGAAAAAGTCACAGGCTCAAATACCTTCGCCTTTACCAATTTGTCATACGCCTTCTCCGCGTCTGTGCGTACTGCGTAGGGAACTGGCCTCGATTTCTGAAACAAAGGTTCGGCATTAGCTTTCAGGTTGACATTAGCAGTGAAACCCTTAATACCAGAATTGTCTGTATCAAATAACTCTTTGTTTTCATGCAACAACTTTCTCCAACGTTCCTTGAGTTTACGTTTTTCAATAACCTGGGGCTGTGGTTTGTTTTGGTGGACATAGAATATTTCAGCCCAATTAAGTTTAACCTTGGCCAGCAAGTCCCTGCCTAAAAGACAAGGTTTATTACCTCTTACCACCAGAAGGTTAATTTCTACGACCTTGGATCCCTGAACACTGATGGGCACACGTACAACCCCTACCACGGGCACTTTATCACCACTATAGCTACGAAGGTGAACCTTTGAAGGCTTGATAGGATATTTTGTCAGTTTACGATAATATACAATATCACTGATAGTTGAGAGAGATGCCCCTGAATCAATCTCCATCTTTATGGTTGAAGTGTCAATTTTAGCATTAACCACATAGGGGTCAACCCTAACAGCATGATTTATGTCAACAGGATCCTTACATTCATACTCTGGTTTTAGGTTGTGCATCCCAAATGTGGCAGATGAGTCAGAGGCAGCATCATCCACATCATCCACCTCCTCTATGTGCTGCGTCGGGTGCTCACGATGTCCTCGCTTCTTCCATTGTTGTGGGCCCCGCGACTGACCCGAATGCCCTGATGTGCACACCCGGGCGATGTGACCACGACGATGACATCGGTGGCACTCCACGTCCTTGAAGTAACAGTCACTGGGTGTATGATTAGTGTTGCCACAGATGTGGCATGGGTCTCTCCTCTGAGATCCTACTTTACGTCGACCCTGTTGCTGCTGACGACCCTGACTGCTGTTGCCCACTCGATGAGCCTCAGCTGAGGCCACTGACATCTTACTACTCCCTGCCATGGCATCTTCATCGGCCTGACACTTGGCTTGAGCAGTCTTTTTGTCAAGGTTGGCCGTAGCAAGTAAATCTGTTTGTGTCTTTTTCATCTTAGAATTTAGACCGATTACCAACATGTCCCTGAGGCCCTCGTCCAAGTACGTCCCAAAAGAACACGTTGATGCAAGGGACCTCAAGCGACTAGTGTATTGTGTAATGGTTTCGTTTTCCCCTTGACGTGCAGTAAAAAATTTGTATCGCTCAGCAATAATGACAGGATCTGGTTTGTAGTGGCCCTTGAGCAGTGCACATAAATCATCAAAACTTTTGGTTGTTGGGGCCACACCGGAACATAAGTCTTTAAGCACTGCATAGGGACCAGTCCCAATTTTGGCACACAAAAGATGTACCTTTTTATCATTGGGAATATCTTCTAGAATTATATGACACTCCAGTCTCTCCTGGTAATTGCACCAGTCCTCATTTTCCTCATTAAATGGGGGGAAATCCTTACCCATCCTTACTTTGACAATGGTTGAATGTAGTACTGCAATTCTACAATCACTGCAAATGCACAGTATTCAACAGAGATTTACAGTCACTTGGATTTACTAGTGATGCCCACTGTGATTGCACAGCATTTTACTGGAAATTTACTTCTTGTTTTTAACTTGACTTATACCTGACATCCTTGACTTCTCCTTCACACAAAATCTGGATCCTGTCATCCCATCTCTCGTCGCCAATATTGTGTTTATGGAGAAGAATCACAAGTCACAACAGCCATGTGGTTAATCCCTAACGGAAGTGGTTTATTGCCATCGCGCAACGGCCACGTTCATAATGCGCGATTCCGAAATACACGACACACAAGACATGACCTAATTAGACTGTATGTCTGAGGCCCATTTTATGACACTTAAAATCCATCTTTGATCCAGCAAAAAAAGAACAAACCAAAAACCTCCTCGTCATATTTTTCATGGCTTTGGCGATGGGAAACAAGATTTTTAGGTTTAAAAAAAAAAAAAATTAAAGTGGCCTAACATCAATAAATCACTCAAATATCTGTGTATTACCTATTGGGTACCGGTATACTACTTTCACGGCCGTAGAGTATTTATATAGAAATGCATCGAGAATCGTATAAATATGGGTTCCTCACGTTAAGCCTATTGGGGAAAATACCGGGGTTAGTAACCAGTAGCCTACGCTGGTTCCCGGATTATCCGATAGGAGGCAAGACAGAGATATGTAAGTGGCCAGCGGCGTACACTATAGAGGAAACCTAGAAGAGTTTAGGGTCTGAGCTCGTATTCCATCGAGTTTGCATCACGTAGTAATTCACAAGGCGAAGCCGCGTGAATTACAACATGATTCAAACGAGTTGGGATCAAGCTCTGACACTAAACTTGAAGTTTCTGAATTTATCTCACCCTTAACATTGACAAATGGGCTATCATTTGTGACATAATCCCCCATTGGATATTTTCCCTAAATATCTAATGGCGTTAGATACGAGTTCCCAATGTTAAGTCTATGGAGAAAAAATACCAGGGGTGAGATAATTAGTAGAAACCAAACGAGAGTTAGCCTTGTCAATGTTTATGCCACGATGGGCAGGTTGTGTATTACTACACGAGGCATTAGCCGAGTGTAGTGAGTAGCAAACCTGACCAGAGTGGTATAAACATTGAGAAGGATAACTCGAGTTCGGTTTTGTATTTATCCTACCCCATCTCACCGATATACAGAGAAAATTTTGTAATTATCCATGTTAGTAGCGTGTTGACATTCATCGGAGGATGGCCACATTTATCAATGCTGCCGGATCTACTTTCGTTATCTCGTCCCTGATTGGTCCGTTTTTTTATTCACCTCGGTGCATAAATAACACTTTATTCAACGCCCTGTCAAATACATTGAGTCAATGTTAAACCTATGGCGTTTTTTATTAGGGGTAGGATAAAGGCATTATCCTACCCCTAATAAAAAACGCCATAGGTTTAACATTGATTCAATGTATTTGACATAGCGTTGGATAAAGTGTTATTTATGCACCGAGGTGAATAAAAAATCGGACCAATCAGAGACGAGGTAACGAAAGTAGATCCGGCAGCATTAATAACTAGGCCTACTAGCATGAATAATTACAAATATTCTCTGTATATCGGTGAGATGGGGTAGGATAAATACGAAACTGAACTCAAGTCAGGTCTGCTACTCACTAAACTCGGCTAACGCCTCGTGTAGTAATACACAACCTGCCCATCGTGGCATAAACATTGACAAGGCTAACTCTCGTTTGGTTTCTACTAAAGAACCAGCCAACTCACTTGCGCCCCCAAGCGTATCCCACGAGAGCTGCATTATCATACACTACTGACATCTACTGGTAATGTTGGGAATTTATAGAACGCGCTGATTCCTTGTGGGTGCCAAAGTTCTGACAACCAACCAGCGTAAGCCAACATGGCGGCTAAAGTCATGCTTTCTATTCGGCAATGTCAGTGTTTGCTAAGAACTTTATCTCTAAGACGGAGCTCAGTCCAAATTATTGAGGATAAAGTTGTTCTATATCGTCACGCGTCACAGAACCAGTATTCGACGTCTGTGCAAGAAAATACGAACACAGAGGAGAATGATGAATTGGAGCTGCAGCGAGAGTTAGAGGCCAAACGAGACGTTTCTCGACTACCAGAAACCATGAAAATTCGCCTAGAACACAACCTGCAAGTACCTGAGGTAATGCTGTAAACTGATTACTGATTATAACGAAACATGTTCGACGTCTATTGATATATGCATTAATCAGAGCAACAATCATACTATTACTATGTCCACAGCTGGTGTTTCATCACTATTCCATCACTATTGAGTTACAATGATTTAGAACTTACAGTGAGTTACGCCAACTTACGGTACATAGGTAAGTAGATCACATGAAAAATTTAAAATGCTCTATTTACAAAATTATGGTATTAAAATGATGCAGCTCAGTGACAGAATTTTCATGCTTTTTAAATTATGACTATAGCTGTCACTGTTTAATACAGTAACTTATGAGTAAGTCCCCAAACAGAGCTGGGTTCTTATAGTCGTGTCGAATGCTAGTCAACTCGTGCCTTAGTCAGCTCGTACTTTAGTCAATTCGTGCTTTTCGTCCTTTTTCTGGTCAACTCGTCCTTTTTCATTCAACAGTTCTGTCGGTTCGTTCTGTCCACAGTCTGGTCATTTTCTTATTATTATTTACCTTTATTCTATCAGAAAGACGCCATTTATCGTCATAACCCCTTCATGTTGGTCACTTTTCGCATAGATGCGATTAAAGAGCCGGCCGCCGGGTCCCCGCTAGCGGCCGCCGGGTCCCCGCTAGCGGCCGCCTATATACAGCACAGATCAGTGCAAATTTTGGATATATATATATGTAGAGGTGAGGATAAGCTTGAAATCTTGAAATTCCCTGATAACTCTCAACCCTGATAGGTGTAAGACAATTGGAAAACAAAAAGGACGAATTGACTAGGGAAAAGGACGAGTTGACCAAAAAAGCACGAGTTGACTAAGGTACGAATTGACTAAGGGACGAGTTGACCAGTCACCGTCGTGGTGATCCAAACTTCTAGTAGTAGGGTATAGGGTCGGACCAGTTTATAAAATTCCATTTTTCTTGTGTAAAACAAAGAAAATATATTGAGACTCATTCATTTAAATCTAATAGATCAAATTGGACGTTAAACTACCCAAACAAACATTACAAACATTCACGCCAATAAAACAGTGGTTTGAACCTTCCAACATACCCCTAGCCCCATCCCATGACTAACAACAATGTGTTTTCCATATTTTCTCAGTCTCTCGGAGGCAATAAATTCCACATAACAAATATTTCCTAGTTTTATCGCGACATTCCTGCACTGACAAAAAAACAGTTCTTACAGGAGTGGAGCGCAAATTGAGCAGCACCACCGATTAGGGTAAGAACAACTCAAGTCAAGAATGGGTGGAGAACAAGAATCAGCGCAGTATAGAATTGCCTTTAGAATACTGGAATAAACTAGGGCATTGTATTAATGAATCTTGGCTGTCCAAACGTCATTGTTGATAATTTTCTTTGATTAATATGCGTAATTGAAGTTAGTTTGATATGTTTCTAACAAGATATATCCATTAACTTTGTGGGATAGAAGTTTGAATCTGCATATTTATGTACTTTTGAGCAAGTTTTTATTTTGACATTTGTAGCAGCCTGTCATTGTAATTTCGGTAGATTGCTGGAAAAAAACCAAATGAAACAATCTTTCCAAAACGAAATGATACAAAAACCAACGAAACATCTTCTGCTCTTCAGCTACAGGCCATTTTTTGTTTGATTTCTCTATGTTGGATATTTACTGAGATATTACCAGAGAAATACAATGGGTTTAACATTGGTTTCAATGGGGTGAAAAGTTGCTAAACCCTTAGCGGCATACGCGAGCGCACTGCACCGCTCGAGCAATTTTTGGGAAAATAAACTGCAGAGCGATAAACCTGAGTAGCGCAGTGTCATCTTTTGCGGCCGGATGAACCCGTTACTACGTTGTGTGACATCGGCACCGCTCCACAGAATATGTTAGCTAGGTCGCCACTGGTGACCACAAAACACTGTCAGAGTGTAAAATAGTGAAGAACTAAACTAATTGACTTCCTCATGTACAATCGCTACATGTATTAATTAAGATATGACTATTTACACCATCCAGGCATGATTCAAACGTTCCAACTCAAAGCAACCAGTTGTTTTGAAGATTTGTTGACATGGTGTTTAAGTACTAAACTGTGGTGATCGTATAATCAATTGATCTGAAATTGCCAGGAAAGACAGATTTATTCGAAAGAATCACTTCAGAATTACACTTCCTCACTTGTTAGATAATATGGTAAAAAAACGTCCGAACGGCCTATAGGCTTAGCATTGCGTAGTTGCTTCTCCAAGATGGCCGTTCCCCTTTCAAAAGCTGGGTTTGTAGCACTCTCCTAGCAGATTTTTCGCGGCGCTAGCGCTTACTAATCTCTGCCTCAACCCAACGCTGGTTCCCTGGGTTTTCACTAAGGACATGGGCAACCAGCTAAGATTTCAGATTCAAAACAGGGTAACTGTCAAAAGTTATGAAACTCAAACGGATATTTGAAAAAACTGGCGGATGGGACAGATTCCGTCCCAAACAGGCAGGTTGTTGCAGAGATACAAGCGGCCGCAGGAAGTAGAGCGCTGGATTTCTGCTTGGAGAGTGGGTTTGTAGCGCCACCTACTTCCAGGCTGACTCGACAAATACATGTAAATTGTCAGGGGACTATTTGGCTGCAGCATAACAGCTATAGCATAACCAAATAGATAATGTGCGACACCGGCCTGTGGAAAAAAGTCTATTACAATATATTCATAGTCTTACACCTTTTAGCCAGCCATTTTCACAGCTTGTTTTGCTATCACAACTCTTGTGATCTGGATGGAGTTTGTCAAGTATGACAATTTTACCATGTGCTGTGGTTTGAGGTACCTCTGGATTAAGAGGAGCGTATTCTTTCGATACAAGAACATTATACCTGTGCAGGGAATCCGTCACACATCATGTACATCTCATGATTGTGCGATGTGAGAGATCTGTCACATCCCACGCACGCACAAGGCCGGCCAGACTGGAGCGATTGTGGGCGATGCGATTAGCACTGCCGTTTTTATGAACATTGGCTGGCGTTTATTTCCTTCGGTGGACTTGTGGCGATCCCGTCTCACCAGTATAGCCAGTGCTTTAGCTTTTATTTCCCTAAACTATATAACTTCCCCACTTCTTTATAGCAACAGAACAAGTAAAGTGTTCAGACATAATAATGTCTAGAACTATATCATTTAAGTGTTTTTAATTTTGCATTTCAGGAAGATCCTGACCAAAGAAATCCTCGACGGAGGCATCGTAAATTGTACAGCTACTATGGAAGAGCATCTGGCATAGATCCAACAGTAGCATGGCCAACAAAGGAAGAATTGGACGAAGAAATAGAATTTGAAAATGAATTTGAGCCATCACTTCAAGAACGGATGGCCAGTCTCCAAGCAGAAAAAGAAGCAGAATTTGCTATGCGATCGGCGAGGTTAGTTTACCAACTGCATCATTCAAAGTTTAGGGAAGCACTGTGGTTATTGCCTAAAATGAAACATTTCCAAATCATGTCTTAAAAGGTTTATCTTACATTACACAGTGGTTTTCAAACACTGACAATTATCTAATCAAACCAGTTCCTTTGACCTATTCTAATACCAAATGAGTGATTTATAACATATTTTCTTGTTTGACCTAACCCAGTTGGTGAAATAGGCCAATTTACATATAACTCATTTATAGAGGAAATGTATTGTAAAATAAGGATTTCTGCAATTCTTTCAAAACTATGGATGGTGACCTATGATTTTTTAGACCGAAGTAGAACTATACATTTATTACATTTTGTCAATTTTTAAGTTAACAATGTGTTCCACAATACCTGCGAATCACCAAATGCAATTTCCAAAAAATGACATGGGTTTTAATTGTCAAGGTAAATTGCCCGATATGCCTTTAAGACGTTTCTTACACCTAACATGACTAGATCAGAACACACATTTTAAATAAAGATATTATTCATACACAGGAACAAACGTTTCTGATATTCTTAGTAATTATCTCGACTACAACATAGCATTCATATATAACTACCGAAGGTACTTACCTAAGCACTGAAGAGGAATTGTTGTTCTTACGAGCCCAAAGAATCTCATCATTGCCAGAAGACAATATCTAAATTTGTTATTCACTACATAAAGCTACAATGACTCGTGCCTAATAGCTACACCATGTTAAGATACGACTAACTCTGTGTCTTAATTTAGGGAGAAACAAGTCAAGAAGCAGATGGCTAAGATGCCAGAGTACATCGCTCAGTATCGGGCTAAACTGGCCAAGGCAGATGCTGCAGAAATGGAACAAGAGAATAAGAGAAAGGTAATTTTAATAGTTTAACCGCCATCACAAACGTTGAGTACGCCACGGTCAAGGCAGTGACAAAAGTGAACATGATCAATCTATCGGTGAACTCACAAAAGTCACCTTTCTCATTACACATGCCATTTGAGTAAGGGGAAGGGAGGTGAGTCCTCATCTGATGAGAATGTCTGAAGCTGCTTCCATCATAGAATTGTGACAAACATCTCTGACCAGTTTGAATGTTTTTCAATCAAGGATGTCCTATAATTAATTAATTCAGTCATGCCATACCCTACAGTATATAGAGAATACCATATTTGTTTTATATAAGAAGTATTATATCCAAACATATTCATGTTTGCTTAATTCTTTTCTAATGATTATTAACCCTTCAGTAAAAATTATTTTTTAACGAAAAGCTTTTGGCCTTTGTTCATACAATTACAATCAATCCATCCATTGGGTGTTCGCAAAACTGGGTTATATCTTATACCACCGTGTGTTTGAAAGAATATGTCGTGAATGGAGCTATATAAGAAAAAATACGTTTCTTCCACAGGCGATGATGGAGGAGGCCCGAGACTACTTTGGATTCCACATCGATCCCCGTGATCCTCGCTTCAAACAAATGCAAGAGGACAAGGCAGAGGAGTTACAACAACTGAGGAAAAAGAAGAGGAAGGAAGAGAAAGAACTCAGAATGGAGTCTACACTGAAACGAATGCAAATGGAAGCGGAGAAAGCGAAAAATAAAGAAACAGAGTCTTAGTATGTGCTGCTGCATTTAATGTTAGAGTAAAAAGGATGATTGATTTGTGTAAATATATTTGCTTATATTGCAACGAAACAATAAACCGTGTCAATATTAAAGTGTATTCATTTCCTTGGTTCTTTCAAGATGCACCTATTTTATATTGGTGTCATGATTGAGATAAGAAAGAGGGACAGATGGATTCATAATTCATAATCAAGAAGGTTTAGCTGCTATTGATGTATCGAGTAACTTCAACAATAGCCGAGAAAAAGGTGATACCGAATAGATAGGATGGGGTACATTAGGAAGTCTGTTGAGTACTTCAAGAGGAAATGTTATAATTCGCTTGCTTACTCATTTCCCCAATTAACTTATTATTCAGTGAACACCAAGCGACTCATTTTCCACATAAAAGCGTGAAATATGAGAAAAAAGAATCCCTATTTTCAGAGGGCTTGTGCTGATAGAATAGATAAGAAATAACGCAGTGTATGGATACAATCACGTATGAAAAGGGCTGTTGCAATGTTTCTGAAGAAAAACAGACTACTAGCGTAACATCTCAGCGCCCTAATTAAATCACTTTTTACCCTTTTATTTCCTCATTACAATGAGGACTCCTTTACCAGGATAATCAATGTATATGTATAGGAATCCTATTGATAACATTTTTTCGTTCCTTTGGGGTTTAACCGAAACACCATGGTTGGAATATTTTCTTAGATATATAGGAATCCTACATGTACATAAGTTGTCAAATGCCAACTGAATTAGCGGAATGTAACTTACACAGACTATACACACTTTATTAACGATTAATTACTTATTGGGCTTTACAGGCCATGTCGATATTTATCAAATTCCCCAGATGACATTTTAACTCTAATTCATATCATAAATTTTCCTTATTAGTATTATTAATTGTTGTTACAATGAAGACTACACAAAATCGATGCCAAATGAAAGACTTCATATGAACTCATATCCGTTGAAGACTTCACTATCATATATCATTGGCCTTGAGCTTCATGTTCTTTTCACACTACTGTATCTAATTCCCTCATGAAGGAACGCGAGTTCCGAAGCGTTAGCCAGTGAGTTAAATACATATATATTCTGAATGGGACTTTGAAACCGTTTTTCAGTCTTCTCTTGTCTATTAGCCAAGTTTAGGGGGTTCATCTAAATTATCAAAATACAATTAGATAATCAAAAATATTTCATATTTACGGCTTACCCTTTCAACGTTTGGCGTATCTTTTCAAACATCTTATCTGCCACCTTGTTTACTGCTAGTTTTTGTACTATTTTTCAGTTTTCATATTATTAATCTACATTTTTGTAACATTTTAATATACTGGGGGTACCATAAGTGTATTTTATCTACATGAAATAAAGAAATACACTGAGGGTGAAATTAGTTTATCAATGATCCAAAATTTAAGATTCAGTATGTTTTACTTCTCAATCTCTGCCGATACACGTTGACCAAGACTGTATTAACCGTATAGTAACGTTATGTTCTTAAAACTATTACGGAGTCCACTCCCACCTTGTAATTAATCCTGATTAGAGTCTGGCGTCTTGTCGTAGGGCATTGTATTACTGGTATTCTCGACCAAATGATACGTGCAGACTGCACGTTGGCACCAACACCCGCCAAGCTGACCGATCACGCACTAAGACCCTGCACCCACCAACTCCGACACAGAATGAAAGACCTTCCACAGGACAAACGTATGGCTTTATCGATATTTACACCATGTAGATGCTCATAAGGATACGCGTCACTATCACCCGCCCCACAACCACCCGGTCACTTTCTCCCCCGTCGAAGCTTGGCCGCCTACACCCGTCCATGGGCGGCATGCGTGAGGTGTAAATGGCCCGTGTGAAAGCCTTTCAGGATACAGAACATGGGTGTAACTGACGGATATTTAAGAGCAAATGAAAATACAGATATGAACCCATACCTTCTACATATGGTATAAGTACATAGAGTAAATATTGAGAAAAAAAATCTTGGCAGCATGAAAAAAAAAGAAGAGAACATGACTATGTTTGAACATTTTACATGATAGAGTTGATGTAATGGAAATATCATGGGAATAAAAGCTTGCTTGCTAAAATCATAATATAGATAGTACAACACTAATGCAATTCAGTTATGATTTAAAACATATCTGCACTTGCACTGGCCGCGTATATATGTTGGTACAAGTGGGTAAAACAGATGCCCAGAGTCGGTCTACCCGGCCGTGCCCCCGGCGGCGCCCCCGGCCCCGGCCGCGTGTGTGTAGGTACAAGCGGGCGAAAAAAGCTACCCTGAGTCGGTGTCGCGCCGAGGGGAGAACGTGACCGGGTGATTGTGGCGCGGGTGTTAGTGACCTGTATTCGCTCATAAAGGCTGTATCTACTGGGTTTTTTTTATATACATACGTCCATATTGGGCGCTGGCGTAGACGACATATTTGGCGTTTATCTACGTTTATCTGGCGTAGATAGTGCACCAATGTGATGTCTACGTCGGCATAGACACTGCAACAATATGTAGATAAAAGATAAGAAGGTTTACCCAGTCCTCTAAACACACATTATCAGCCAACAGATTCCTTACATCAAGACTGACTTGGCCGCCTGTCCAGCTTGTGCTTTTTCAACAAGGTTAGGCTAAGGTCAACAGAACAATGGTGTTTTGAAAGTGAAAACTGAAACTACTCTAAACCAATAAGAGCAACCTGCCAGTAAATACGTTGGGTAAGATGAAAATTGCAGATGAAATCAATCACTATTGGCCACTGGGAGCTACTGATTGAGCTAGCCTAGTTTACCCTCCAGTCTGAATAAAAAGAAAATAAAAAAAGGTTCCTTCTGTGTTCTGAAAATTCTGCGTTGTAGAGCGTGTTGGAAAGGAAAGCAATTTTTTCGTCGGTCTGCATCGCAGTACGTAGGAACAGATTTAGTTTGGAAAAAAGGCCTCCATTGTCCCGACGCAGATTACGGTTTTATCAACGTTCCGACGCAAATAGCAGGCATTATTTTCATATTGAAATATATAATATACTATCAAAGGATATCGTGATTTCACCAGCCATTCCCCACCTCCAATGGCGGTATTTCAGACGTTAAACGCGTACTTTCTTTCACATCTATAGACAGATGTAACTTACTTATGCGATCATTCTGTAGAGCTGTAAACCTCTCAACTTCGAGATGATAATCCATGGGTTTCTCATGACTTCTGAGTCAATTCAAGCAAAGACGTGAGTTGAATTATAAATTTATTTCTAAGTCTGTTTATATTAAGTAGTACGTGTATACTTGCATAAATATATATGAACAACCATACCAGCTCAGCTATCAAAGTTATTTGGTTCCAGGTTGTTCAAACAGATTTTCCCCTTCAATCATTCTCGGTAGACAATGTGGGACGGTCACAGCGTCACATTGATGCAAACAGTTATCTGCATTTACCATGTATATATATATACTGTAGAGACATATTGACACATGTAAAATTATAGTAAAATACGTCTGCCAATCACGATTACAAAAGTATAAAAATCAGCTTCAGGTTAAAAGCATATATTAGGGATTCACTATGTCAGCGTTCAGTATCAATTAGTAGATCAAATATTCTGCTGGTTCAAATATCAGTACATCCCGACAACATTTTACACTCAACCGATGACTATTTTTCAAAGCAGGTTCCTCTGAAAAAAAGAAAAGATTCAGTTTCTGAAGTCTTCAACCTAATTGTTTAATAGAAAATCTACAATTAAATAATAATAATGGATACCCCCCCACCCACCCAACCCCCTGCCAATCAATACGAGCAAAAAAACCCATCATTGACAAATAGAACTTTAATAATATATGATATAGCTATATCAATCTATTCACTCTTTAATGCATACTGAAGGATTCCAATTTAATCTAAGTTCGAATTTAGCATGTCTATCTGAAATTATAATGTATTGGGGGAAAAAGGATTTAACAAGACGATATCAAGTTTTCCTGCACAACATCGACGCAATATGTCGTCATTTAAAACCCTGGGACCACCATGATGATAATACTCCGTTTCGTCGACCGCTATTCTCATAATGTTAGAAGTTCACAATCACACTCAGGTGTTCAGAAGCTGTCGTCGCCGTTCGTGCCGTACCCCTTCACGGGGGACGTATCGGGGGCCGGCAGAAGGTCATGGATGTCCTGGATATTCTCGATGTCCTCGGAGATGTCAGACGGGGTCGGGTCGAAGTCGGCGCTGTACTCGTGCAGGTCGCTGACGGGCTCCGGGGTCCGACCTGCCGCCGACTTGCCCGGAGACCTGCCTGCTGACCGCTGCGACCCCTGACTGTTGAGCGCGTTGTTGGAGCTCTGCTGGAGAGGGCCCCGCGTGGACGATTTGTGCGACGAGTGGCGCGACTGAGACTTGTGGGAATGCTGGGAAGCCTGGCGCTGAGACGTGGAACGCACCGAGTGTTCAGAAGGGTCCCCTTCCTTCCGGTCGTCGGCGGTCACGTGACTGGAGGCGTCGGCCTCGGCGCGGAGGTCGCTGATGGCGCCATCTGTCTCCCGTAGTACCTTAGCGTAGAGCTCGTCAAACCGGTTCTTGTTCTTGCTGCCGCTGCCACCGTCTAGGCTCGCCTGGAGTGTCGGATCATCGCCATGACGACGGTTCTCAGGAACAAGGCTGATCTTCCCCTGACTGCCGCTCTGAGATACTGGCGCTGCCGATTTCTGCTGCCCGCTGCCGCTAGGGTCGCTGCTGTGGCTGAGGGAGATGGCGCCGCCTGGCGGTTGGATGCTGATGTCGGCTGGTGGCGCACTCTGAGCGTCCGGTGCTGCACCCTGACGGTTCAGCTGGGTACGAGAGGCCGAGCCATAGGGTGCGCGAGCTGCCTGCAGATCGCTGCGGTTGAAGGGCATGCGCGACTGGTCGAGGCCTGCCAGAGAGATGAGCTGCCCTAACCTGTAGACAGGACAAGTGGGGGAGTTAAAACTAGGCGCCTAAGGCAATAGGTTTATACAGAGACAGCGCTACATAGCGGTACGAACGCATGAAGGGGATGCAAGTACGCAAGTGCGTACGCAAGAAGGGCAGGGGGGTTGGGTGTAAACATTTTCAGAAAATTTACTTTGTACTATATACCAATGCCGTATATACTGTAAATATGCACCATTTCGGTATATAACGTAAAAATACTGTACGGGCTACCTACCTACCCATACACATTTATTAAAATTTTGGTTGTTAGGAAATATGAAATTTATTTTTTTTAAATTTCGGGTATATAGTAAATATATAACGTCCAACAATGCTTGTACAAGTCACAGAACTCGATGCTAATTTACCGTTTGTATAGAACTCGGCGTAAACGCCTCGGTCCGTACATACCGTAAATTAGCATCCCGTTCTGTGACTTGTACAGCAGGGTCAGGACGTTCTATATAATTACTTTATGGATGGCGCCATACGTGTAAATGAGTTTCATGTTTATGATCACTCGGTAGTCTGTATAACAAACTTTAGCTAGTGAGACTGAAACTCATATGATTCGCGGTCATATTATCTGCAGCAAACTATAAAAGAAACTACTTGTCACTTAAAGTTACTAAAAGGGGAGCAGATTTGATACATCTAGTATTGTTAAGGGTTTACGCGGTGGCAAACACACAATCAGACAAAAAGATTTGTTAATGATTTTTCTCCTGAATTACCTTTGATATCGAAGAACATCTAAGCTTATATTTTCTTTCGGAATTATGATAACGGTAGTAAAAACACACCAAGTAATGGAGTCACAATAACACTTTATAACGATGTATTACATAAAACCCCGTATGGAGTCTATAACTTCGAATTATACCAGTTCAGGCGAAGATTTAACTTGTCACTTGAATAGTGAAGGTGTACGCACCCTGCCTCTTGTAACATGTCGAGGAAGGCATGGAACTGTTGGAATGACCTCTCTATGTTGTCCAGTACCCGGTCGTCATCAAGTAGCCCCCCTGCGCCGCCCGCCTCCAGTACCTCCACCTGGTGGCGCAGACGCTGGTTCTCCACCTGTAACTACAACCGGAAATGACATCAGTCAGACTGATGGCTGAGCTGGGAGAGTGTCAGGCTAAGATTCTGTGCCAATTCTGTCGTCCGTACAATTATTCAGAACCCTTCTCATTTCCATTTCATGATACCAAAATAGAAATAAAAAGTTATGGTTCATGTGAGCCTTTATCACGATATTGGAAGAAAGGTTGTTTTTTGGTGTTCATAAGCCATTCAAGGTTTTTCACATCATCCTCATGGATTGTTGTTATAATTATACAGTTTTGAACCCTATATCATTCTCCCTTTGGGTAAATCTATTTTAATCACGGATGTCAACTGGGGTCAGAAAATACTATTCCTGCAGAATTTACTGCTTCAGAGAGACTGAAAAAATATGGGAAACACATCAATGTTGGCCACGGAATAGGGTTCGGGGCGTGTGGGGAGGTTCAAACCACTATTTTTTGTGTGTGAATAATGATCAATTTATACTATCATTGTTTTATACAAGCAAAATAATTTTATTTTCCATGGAAAAGTGAAAAACTACCATCCCGGTTTAATAGCCTACGAGTTATTTTGAATGAAAAATAAGTTTAGAAATACATGAATTCATGGTTACAATAACAAATGCAGAATTGTCATGCACGTTGACGTGATCACGATAAGTATGGACGAGCAGCATCCAAGATTTAAAGGTATATCAATGATTCATAAGCTCGGATCTGAATTATTGTCTTCCTTGATAAAGATGCTTAAAGCATGCCATTATTTTTTGTTATAAATTATAACTCAGTAGAACATCTGTGGCACTAAATATCGTGTACCTACCTCGACGACCTGCGCGTCGGCTCGGGAACGAGCTATGCTCTCTTCCCGGAAGCGGCGTCTCAGCTGCTCGAGCTCCACCTGGAGGACAGATTACAAATTACCACTATCAACAAACCACTGGTGACAACCCCACAACGCTAGATAAATTATTTACATATAGAACCATCTAACACAACTATAAACATATACATCTAATCAAAATGGTGTGCTTGGTAAAACGCCACTGTATAAACGTATATACATGTATATATATTCCGATGATGACAGAAAATCTCTGGGTAAAACATGGCCATATAAATCTCCATACTGACAAGGGTTGCCTTGCGGAACGTGACAATAAATTGAATATAAATGATCTAGCTAAACCTAATAGAATACCACTACATGTACATTAATAGCAATACTGACAAAGGGTCTTCTTTATGAGGGGTTTACCATGATATATACATGACATAATAATAGATACATGTATATACAATCCATAACTTGCTTGGTAGATAGGGTGTCAGAATCTAAAGATGTATACTAACCATGCCTACCCTGGTAAACATCACAATTCAAATATTTCACTGATCGATGGTTTGTATGTAAGATCACCACACACTTAACCCATTGGCTCCGGGTGAGGCATCACCGACCCTAGCCATTTGATGCCTCAGGGCATCAACGAGTATGGCCGGGTAAATAAAAAATCGAGACTTTAAGGGAAAAAAATCATAGTTTATATGTAATAATTCATTGAAAAATTGATGAATAATAATGAAACTTTCATGGAATGTTGGTATTAGATAATTACGATTTTGAGAAAATCATATCAAAGATCAGGTGTTACATCACGTGATCAAACAATGAAATTATTACCATTGGCCTGAAAAGACCGGGCCCCTGGTGGTATATACTAACACTACTACCCGGCCGTACGGACATTGCTTTGCCGCAGGTGCCCGGCGTGAAAGGGTTAACGTGTACATGTGCATACTAACCATGCCCTGCTTAGTGTTCACGTAGTCGGAGTCGCTCAGGTCGGCGCCCGTTTCGGTCATGTCCCCGGACGTGTACCCCGCGGCGGCGGCACGAGACGGCGACTCCGGGCTGGACGTGCCGGATAGACATTCATACAGCGACGACTGTCCCGCCTCGTGGTGTGGTTGGTACCCCCTGGAGGAAGATACAGGATAGGATCAGGTGTGTCTTGAGATCTCACCCCATGTGAGATGATTTCCTCTGTGGGATAATCTCATCGTCTTTGTTATGCTGCATATTTACTAAGAGATCGGTACGGATTTGCCTTCTCGAGCAGGGATCTCAGTCGGGGCCAGAATAATTTTTCATGTAATATTTTTCAAAATCTGATCCCTGATGAAGGTATAATTAAATACCGAAACATGTCGGAAATACACCAAACTACAATCGCCTCCTTATCATTTTCTAAAGAAGAATAGTCAAGATCGGTTTTGAGGGAATATCTTGTCAAGTTAAATATTTTTCATGTCAAATTCTGCCTCAGAGAGACCGAGTCAAAGTGGAAAACATATCGGTGTCGGCCATGGCGTCGGACAGAGGGTCTGTGGGTTGAGGGGCGGGGTTCAAACCACTGTTTCATTGAAGTGAATGAGGCTCAGTTAATATTATCTTTACTTCACACAAGGAAAAAGAAAATGAAAACAGGGATGCTCATGGAAACGTGCCATCTCTACTCATGGTACGCCCCAAAGTGTCAAACCACGAACTCCTATACAAGCCCGTGGTCAAATAGATGTAAAATAACAAATCGGCTCATTATAGAAAAATTACATATCTGTTCATACAATGTAATTTCCCATATGTGAGACATTCCCACAGATTACATTCTGACATATAAGGATAAAAAGAACAACAAAGGCATGAACAAATTTGTGAACTCACACACGTAAAGGAAGTGGACATTGTCGTCACTTAAACCCTCAGAGTAAACAGCTTAGCATTTGGCTTCGGTCAGTAGATTATCAAATATCTCGCCGTGCTTTATACTTATCAGAATAACCGCGTTTTTACTGTCACAGGCTGAGTGTATAACATCTAGACGAGCTGGTAGGCGTTAGACATACGTCACAACATGACCACTACCCACAGGGCACGTCTACGAGTAGTATTAACCTACCTGTACCTGTCTGCCCTGAGGGCCGTCCTCCACGGCATGCCCGGTCCGGGTTTCACACTCTCTGACCCCATAGGCTGCAGAGCTCGCGAGATGGACGTGGCACTCTTTGACCTACGCCGAGGGTTACTGGTCGTCACCTGCAGCAAAGTCAACGTCAAGGTTAAACAATGATCTAGTTAATGTCCAATCAGAAACACAAAGAGTAAGAAGCACAAGGTAGAGACTCCATATACAACTCCATATACATGTACTTGATACTCTGGTATTGGCGGTTTTTATCTTTATTCATTCTGCGCATTATTCAGGAAGCAACTATGAACTATTTCACCAGATGCTAAAAGAAATAAGTATGCTTTGACTTGCAGTATTGACCACCCTACAATTGTCTGCTGAAATACGACATCCAAACATTAAAATGACAGCATAGAACACGCCACGTTTAATTTACATTAAAACTTTCCTAATTAGAAGCATTGGTATCCCAGCTTTCTTAGAATCAGCAACCACAATTTCTATCTACCGCTTAAGACAACTACAATGTATTCTCCCAAAGAATTGGCCGCAGGAATGATATTCCATATTCTGCTGGCTGCCTTCCATAATCTACCATCCAAATGCATGCAGCCTTCGTTACTCCCAGACGGAGGTAACACACTTTGACTAATCTCATCCTCCCGGCCACATTCCCACCACTCGACCAGCCAGCCTGACGCGGCAAACGTTTTGGGTGCAATCAGTGAGGCTTCAACTTTGTTTGCTGACCATGAATATGAATCAGCGCGGGGCGGGGTGCTGATTGCTGGTCGGCGGCCCGGAGATGATAATCCCGGCGCCTAATGAAATCCCAGAGACACTGTGAAAGGAAACATGGAAAATGCCACAGCCGCCGGGGGGGAGATAAACAAACCCGACAACTGCCTAACTGTTCGCTTTCCTTCACACGTAAAATTAATATCACCTACTATTTTCTTTTAGCCCATTATCTTAGGATTTCCATTTTTGCTTGATTTTTTAGATTCAGGAATAAATGTTGCCAAAATACGCGATAACTGATTCCCACCTCCACCCCCAAATTCAATGTAAATTGTATAAACATGCATAAGAAAATATCAAAGGCATAAATAATTATTATTCATTCTCTAAGACATCGGGGATTCAATCAAAAGAAGATTTATTCTATAAGTCTTTTAAGACGTTACTTTCGATGTCAGAGTGATAGCTATTCTGACTTTACAGTTCTTGTTCAGTTGAATGGCCTTGGGTAAGGATATATATTGGCAATCTATATGGGCATATCTGAGATCCGGGGTAGATCTGGATTACAAGAGCTGATAGTATGGGATTAATCAGTGCATGTACTAAGACATCTATGTAATACGCTCCACTGGAGAAAGCAATTCAGCCAACTTAGAACTAGCATAAAGCATTCTTGTCTCGTGGTAAAGCCATACCTTACTTCTGGTTATTTGTTGTAGAAGGAAACAGGAAATATCTTTAAACATCGTTCAAATATAGAGACATGGATTTGGATTGATTAAAACACATTTTCAATTCGCTTTCGTCACAGATTTCACGCAATATAAGTCTATTATACAATAAGAAAAACACCTTAGTATTTTCAAGTTGAGTATACCATGAACACTTAAAGTGTGTATTACGTGGCCATCGTCTTAGCAAGTTGGTGAAGGAAAACAACAACCGAGAACACTTGTTTGTCCATAAACTGTAACGTCTATATATACATAACCTATACATGATTCTGGGTTCTTCGACTCTTAATTAATAGTTCTCTGAAATACTCTACACTTGGTTGTAGGGCGGACCTTTCTGAAAATGAAGTTCTGTATCCATTGTCAGAATGGAAGTGCAGAGTTGTTCCCTATGAAGCATGAAGTAGGCTAGGGGGAGTTGCCTAGGACGGCTGCAGTGGATGGCAAGATGGATGGAGAGTGAACGATAGGGCAGGCTAGGGCCAAGAAAGATTCATGATGAAACTTTAAGACTTTCACAGAGTCGGAGAATGGTCCGATGAACAGAGATGAAGACGTGTGGAATTGTTTTTTTCCTTCTCCCGTGCCGAGTATTATTCATCTCCCGATGCTATGAATTACATCACATTTTCCCTGCGCAAAGCACTAAACTCAGCAGGAGAGATCGACTAATGAAAGGACCTGAGAGGAGATGGACTACAATTCTATCCGCAGTGGCTTTCGGAGTTTCTTCAGTGGTTCTCCCAAGGCTGACCCTTTTTTATTTTTCCGGCGATAACACAAACTGGAATTAGCTGATTAAGGCCACAAACAAATGGCTCCTTATTTCGATAATGAAGAGGGCGACCACAGTCGTCTTTACTTCATGAATCCAAACCATTTCCTTACGCCAATATTGTCTCGGACATGGTTGCAGCTGGACTGGATTCCCACTTTCTCCATTCAGACCCTCCATGTTCTGCAGTTTGTAAGGAGGATCTCCAGCAAAGACCCAAAGTAATATTTTATTAGAGATGTCAGAGTGAACCGACTGAAACAGCAGATATCCGTTTAGAAAGCAGTAATTTCGAAGACATTTAAATAGAGCCTTCAAACTTGAAGCTCTGTGGGATTTGAAGCCAACATTTTGCACTAGGTCTATTACTGGAGTATAATATACAACGCTTGTCTACGAATAGATATGAAAACAAATGTGATATTTTTTGTTGGTATCAACATTATGCGTTATCCCAATATCTCAGTGATTTGAGAACGAGGGTCATATTCTTAAAGACAACTGCGGGTAGGTATCGCAGTGCCCTCTATATCTATACTCAGAACTAAATTTTAAACAGGTGTTGCCATCTGATTTCTTGAAAATATTGCAGTTTCCATTAGACACCAATACATAAGCACTTAGCTTCTCTAAATGGCCTTTCCATAGAAGTTAGCATGGTGACTTAGTATTTTTTTATAGCATGTCTCATTTGTATATGTTCCCAACTATCAGAATCCAGAATTATTTGAAGATAGCAATAGAACATCAGTGTCATCTAGCCACGAAGTCAAATATTGCAGTTTCCCATAGACACCAATAGTTAAGCAATTATCTTTTCAGATGGCCTTCCCATAGAAGTTAGCATAGTGACATGCCCTTTTTTGCATTTTCTATTTGCTGATATATGAAACTTATATTTTTGTAAAAATCAAAAGAATTTAGAAATCACCCCATTACCAGCATTTGTCTTTAAACCACAAGTATTCAAAGAACTGTTTCCGGAAGTTATCATTTGTGAACAAGTATCTACCGTTTTAGTAGGTTCTCTGTGGCTCCCTATTGGCATTCCCGAACTTCCACTCTTACATTTTCCGTTTTACTACTCACCTTAATTGTCGTTTTCTTTCCGAAGCTGCTCTGCAAAGTCTTCGTGCGTTTTTTCTTGGACTTGGCACCTTTGCCTGAAGACCCCTGGACGTCGGCACGGATCCACTTGTACTGTGTGAAAGAGATGATGGATGATGTAATGACAGCATTAAGAGCATCATTCAACTCTAGTAGCTCCACAGATCAACCAACGGCTAAAATTACAAGCCATTTAAAATTAAAAAAACGAAAGAAAATTGTCTACCATTGCTCTCGACAGAGTAAATGCGGGCGGATTTAGTTTTGGTTAAATTGGGTAGATTTAGCGACGTTACTCAGAACTCCGGACTTGAATATGGTCATTTAAAACCGTGGCAGAACCGATATTAAACGCTGAAAAGAGACGGGGGATATAGGGAAATGAATTAGGCGCTCTCTTAACTTTAGGGGACAAGCTTCGGGCCTTGCATGCTTCCGTTGGACGGGGGAAAACAATCTCAGTTTCATTACATCCACAAAGCAATTCCATTTCCCCTCAGCCGATTATTCTCAATAAGCGGCTCACTTGAAAGCATTTCAACAAAGGTAGAAATCTCGTCTAGATATCGCGAGATCTGAGACGGCGTCTGTTCTGGGGTCGTGGGAAGATCGACAAGAGGATGGCTAGAAAAACAAATGCGACAGGCGCCGACCAACAAAGGGCTAGCCAACCCGACACGCTCTCGTCCACCACGTGATTAAACGAGAACTATCACCGGATGTGACGTCATAGGCGGGGCAGCCATTTTTACGAGACGCGGCGTCCGTGTTGTCTAACCTCAGGGTTAGTCCTAGACGTGACGTCGGGTAAACACATTCTGATTAAATGAAAAATCACTCTGAAACACAACAGAGTGACGAAACACGATGGAATATCGTGTCTTTAATCATTTATTTTGAGTGAACTGGCATGAATGCGAAAGCTGACATACGACAGCTATCTTTTGGAGAAGCTACTCTCTCACAATTCATAGCCCAAAGACATATAACACATATCACATCTCTCTCCCCTCTTGCCTCAAGAGTTCGTGCCGTGTTCAACAGATTGTATTTAACATAAAAAGGTGCAACTGCATCCCCATGGAATCACTGAGATGAGGTAGAACTACAGAGTATACAGGCATTAGACTCGCTTTGAAAACTCGAAATATTATTAAATGTCTGCCTCAACGAGGTATATGTATTCCTATTTCAGATATCTTTAATTGAATCTCAGATTTGCAGAACTGAATCAAAGACGTTTACAATTAACAGAATACGCCTTTATTCAATTAGATATCTTCAACTAAAACCAGATACCTTTATTATATTAATTTATCTTAATTGATCTGAATTATACTATACTGTTTGGACATGGCTAGATGTTGTTAAGGTGGCAATTTGATTGGAAAAAAAATTGAATTAAATTTATCAACAAAGTGATACTTGGATAAAGATTTACAACGAGGAATAGCGCGTGTCTAATGTATGTTCAGTTACATGATCTTTGAGAATCACCCTGATGCTGACCAGTCTAGAGGAGTGTATAACGTTCTTTCGTTAATAGTCATTTGATAAGACCTGATATTCTCTATTTGAGTCCTGCCTACTCGAGACAGTAGAGACCTTGTTTTATTTGTAGTGGTATATATAACTATAGAGAAATGTTTACAGATTCTGTCACAGACCATCCAGGTCCTTGATTTTGCCGAATCTATCTTCAATTGATAAAATACCCCACTGATGTACCCCAACCGTTCGTTTTACGAAAGTCCCACTTCAAGTTACAGGATCACCTTATTCCGGATATTCAAACGTGACGGCGGTTCACAAGACGAGTAGACACACGATTCCTCCGCCACCACCAGTGACTACGTCTCAAGGTCACTGAAACGCTAACGGAAGCTGCGCAAAGCCAGACGCGCAGTAAACTTAGTCGTATCGAAGGATAATCAGAGTCCATACAGAACCACTCCCCATTCCCACCACCGCCCTGCGTCGTGTGTTCACAGCTGATGGAGTTTTTTTCCCTCGCCTCCTCCCCTCCCTTCGCTGTGTCATTAGGGCCCATTGCCGTCTCAAATCAGCCAAGCGGCCTAGTTGAAATGTCATTTTCTTATGGAGGAAGTCGTAGGCACTTCTTGTCAGGGTGGGTAGGATTGCGATCGATGTGGTAGGTTTTTTCATGCACGACAAAGATATGATTAGGCAGTGAGGATTTAGACGGAGCCGGGCGGTGAAAATTGTTTCTCGCCTGCTGATTCGACAATAGGCACACGGACCATTAATGTCTTTATGAGGACATCGTTCTGGTCTGATTCAACATTCCCGTGAAGGGAACCAGTCAGACGGCGTTACACGTAGACCTGTCAATACCACAATCAAAATCAGCGAATGTGATCTACAATGTAACCAAAGAAGTGGAGACTGCTACAATTCCTTGATGTAACCAACTAAACCTGTCAAACTTAACCAGATCCACTGATTCATTAGAGAGTGAATAGACACGAATACATGAAGATGTCTAGAACGAGGAAACTGGAAACTAAGGGCTAAAACTTCACAAAGAGGAACACATATAGTATGTGGTAATCGCTAAATCAAACAAAATACTGTACTGAAATCTTTACCTCTGTATCCTGACCGTTACAGTTGATCATGACTTGCTCCATAATACTGCGGATACCATCCTGATCTGGAATATAAAGAACAGCGATTAATCTTTAAGTCTGCTCATAATGCTTGCCATCTTGATATCATAAATATGTTCCCCCTTGATAACAGTCCGTGCCTAAAACACCCACTTCTGCTTTTATGGATTATTGTATTTCAAATTGGGTCCATTGTCTACCATTCACCTACCTTCTCGTAGTGTATTACAGACTTTTTAAAACATTTTTCTGAGCAAAACTGAAATTGTAAGACTGTTGCTCTCTCGTTGATTTGCCGTTTTAACGAGTTGTTGGTTCTCCCGTTTTCCCTGCACTATTTGTGGACTTAAAACAGTGCCAAGCTTCCCTCTTAGATAAGAAAATAATCTTATAAGTTACAATACCTTCACTGTATCCTCTCTCCCCATCCACATGGATCAGCAAACCACTTCAGTGGAGCTGGAGTATAATCCCAACCTAAAAGCACTTTAGGGACTCTTTAATATTCAATCTCCGCCAAGGTACTGAGTGGGAGTACTCTTTTTTTCTTAATTCCTGCCATATTAATTAATAGCTAGCCATATGGTCGATCTATTCTTCCCTATAAGGAGCCCACATCTTGTGGAGTAGATGGTGTCCTGGGAGTATGGAGGGGGAGGGGGAGTTGGTCTCTAATTCTGCCCCTCCCCCTCCACTATTTACCGTCATCAGACGCTGATTACCCGCCGCCTTGCCACCAGATGGCAGCACGTACACCGTTCTGCACTTAAGGGACGGCGACGCGAAGAGAGACGAAAATATAGTCCCGGCGTCGTCCCTAGCAATCAAGTGCGCGGCGGTTACCTTTTCTGGTAGCGGTAAAAAGTAGCGGTTGGGGACTGTATATTGTCGTCTGTGTTAGGCTGCGGCGAGTTGTACTAAGGCTGGCGAAGGCTGGGGTGACGGTTTCTTCCTACCTAATGAAGAACCCGTGTCAAAGACTTCTGACGCACTATCACACCAAATTTACATCGTGACGTGGCTTCAACCATAAGTGACATCACGTCGCAGTCCTCGGAACACTTTACTCGAAACATAATATTTCTTTGTGATTATTCCTGAAGCGGATCAACATGGACTAGTGCGAACAGGGGGCTGTCCGTTTAGAGGGATACTACTGTACTTTTAGCATGTCACTAAAAACCTATCACTGTAACTGTCGATTTCATCATAACAATTTTGTTTGCCTCGTAAATTACTAATTGAGTTCAATGGGTTTTCGTGAAATAGACTACTGAATGGAGAGAATGATGTTATACTTCTAGTGCAAACTTAAAAACAGATCTGCCCCTCTCCTGCTTTTTAAGCATATCTCAATACTATGTCAGACCCAATTTCAGAACTAGCATGTGGCCTCTGCTAGTGTATACCTGACTCGCATGTTGTCAAGCCCCATCCTTGGCAGTTACTTTAAAACACATTGCCAACCTTGACATCCAGAGTGCCTTACTACTATGTCAGTGCATTGTATTGTTTATTTGAGGTTCTTGAAAAGACATAATGGTGAAACTGTGGTCGAAAATCATTCCACAATCAAAGGCTACTAAGTAATACAGAGATGGTAACCACGGTAACAATAATCAACAACATGAGCACCCTTTACTTCCAAATATGACACCGTGTTAACGAGGACGATCCACATAAGGCTTGAAATCAGAGCGAGCTGAGCATTCGGCTCACCCCGTTCTAATAAGTTAACAATCATTTATCAAAAGACAAGACAAATAATACATGTGATTATCAAGGGTACTGGATAATTCAAACTGTTCAATTGATACTTGTACAGTAGTCAGGGCAAACAACTAAGAAAAATGAAAGTGGACTTGGTCAGAGCTTAATCCTCAAGAACGGGCATAGCAAGGGAAGAATAGATTAAGATAGGACGAGGCAAGTAGACACAAGAAGGGGATGAAACGAGGGTGGGAAAAACAAAATAAGATAAGATTGTAGAGAGAGGGAGAGGGCTAGAGAGGGAAGAAAGAGGCGGGGAGAAAGGGCGGCGTAAAGGAGCAGGTAGAGTGAGTAGATCATTGAGCAGCTCAGTGGATACTGGCTCTCTTCTCAGAAGACGTCTTCTCAGTAAGCCGGTATAAGGCGGCAGGGCAGGCGGGGAGCGGTAGGCGGGGGCGGACAGGGCATTAGGACATCAGCGGACCCCTCTATGCCTCATCATCCCCACTTTGTCCTCGACACCGGCACACCTAATGACTTCCAATATGGACTTGTCCCTCGGGAAGTAATTGCCATAAATGAGGGAGAGAGACGGGTAGGTAAAAGTCAAGGTGTGCCGGTGGTAGGCGCGAGTGGCGGTAAGTAAACCTAGCGGGCCAAGTTAAGCCAAAGAGGCGAAGCTCATTCAAAGGTCAACTAAGGAACAAGAGGAAGGCGGTCCTTTTAATCTTACACCCTCGACCATTTTAGTCCTTGGATCCCCATGATATGATTCCATTTAAAAACAAGGATGTCAGTTGGGGCCATGTAATTTTTTCATGTGGAATTTACTGGTTCAGAGAAACTGAGAAAACATGGAAAGCGCATCGTTGTTGGTCATGTAATGAAGCTGGGGTGAATGGTGAGGTTTGAACCACGGTGTAAATGAGGCTCGATTTATTCTACGATCTCTGTTGAAAAAACATACGCATTGGGATATTTTACATGTTGATGCCAGTTATGAGATATTCAAATATATCTAGAACATAAAAATGCAGGACAAAATCAGTATCTAGACTTTGCGCTATATAGGGACTTTGATATTTAAGTACTTCACTCAATGTTTCTCTGGGCCTTCCTCAGATTTGTTCTACTGTATATTTCTAGTTCTTCGCACATTCACAATTCACCATCAGGGTTATCAAGCAGACGAGGAAAACTCTACTGTGGAATGACGGCGAGATACGCTACATAACTATCAATATGCAGGATTACTATGTTACTGTGATGTTACGCGCATAAAACAATGTTATTAATCACAGAAGCCAATGACTGGCCATTAGTTTGGTTATGTACATGTAGTTATTGCTTTGTTAACATTTGGGATGTCCATTGTTGCTATATGGTAAAATAAGAATTATGGAGATACCTGATGAGAAAAACACAATCCTAGCCCAGAGTAAGGACCCTTAGCCGACACGTAGGCTCTCTACGGAATCAAAAGAGAGAGGGTATAAATCTATAAAAGGTTCACACCATTAAAATGTCATCCAAAATTACTTTGTTGACTTGTGGTTTGTAGTCTTAATCCCAGCATTTTGTGGAGTAAAACGAGAAAAGGAATAAGTCAATTAACTGTAGAGATCAAAAAGTTATTTATTCTTACCGATGAGTGGGTTCTGACGAACATCCAGCACGACAATGGTTGTATTATATTTGAGTACATCAAGTAGAGCCTGGGCCCCCGTGTTGTTCAGTCCACACTGCTGCAGATCCAGCGCTGCAAATATCACCAGAGATATTAATCAATTAATTAATCTAAGAATTGATATTGCATTAGGCTTACACGATATAAATCACTACTAGAGTCAACAAACAACAGATAAATTGCCGTTAACATTTTAAATTTCCCTTTTCATAATTGTTCAACTGACATTTGGAGATTAATTCAGAATATCCTACCCTTCACTAATCATTGTTCCTCACTCTCCTTGGATATTATTCATCTAAATTATTCACTAAATACAATTAACACAAAATCAACAAGTTGTTTACAAGGAACAAGGGATCACCTATTTGCACTAGGCCTTTTTCTATAGGCCAGAGGTGCACTTTATCTGCTGGGTTACGCAAAGCTTTCACATTTATTAGCAACGTATTATTTAGCATTAGCGGACTGAGAGGATGAGGGTAATATGTTCATAAAATCCATTTAAGGCATCTACAGAGAAGTGATTGCATTAATATTCTCTGGTATTCCTGCTCCAATTTGGTGGGGTAAACATGCATTATATGTATTAGATAACACAGGAAAACCGCAAACGGCTGCACATTGACACACCGGCAGGCCTGGCCAGCATAACATACTTTTACCTTTGTGACACCGAGACAGTCCATAGGCAGTCCCTGCAGCACCCAGTTCCCCTATTTAGCATTACACGGCAGGCATTGCTTGCATAAATGACCTTGCTCCGGCAGGCACCTTTTTTTTGTTGGGAAAATAGCAATGTCAAATGATGTGTCTATGTGATTTGAGTAATTTACTTTAGTAGCTGATGATATTTTGTTATACCAAATCAAAGGTCAATATGTCATTTTTACTTAGTCAAAATTTCTTTCAATTCAAACAATAATTTTTTTATTTTTTTTAATTTTGTATATAAGTATCAATGGTGCCTCTATGATGCCCGGAGGCATCATGCTGCGGTAGCCAATGGAATGCCTGGAGGCATCATACTGCTGTAGCCAGGGGAATTCCTGGAGGCATTATGCTGCAGTCACAGGGTTAATACTATATAACTAATGCCGAAAATCTATGAAATACTACCCGCTGCGAGGGGTTCAGTATTAAAAATGTTCGGGCGCACTGAGCCCGAAGTGAATGTCAGGGCGCACTGTGCCCGTAGTGTATTTCGTAAGTACATAAAATGGCGTGTTTTAAAAAAAAATGATACTGAGGTATATGATAATAATCATTCACACACTAGGTGTGATAATGCTCTATCCAATGCTCTCCATAGGCTAGACCAAGCATTGTTTGACTGAACGACGGCCTTAACGTACTTGGCCTTCTGTTGCAAAAAGTTTTACATACAATAGCGATTTAGGCGTGGCAAACCTTGCCTGTATGATAGCATAAATCCAAACGGATTTATTTTTAAAATTCAAAGTTTACAAAGCAAATGCTATATACAAGATCGGCATCGGAAGACAAAGAGGCCAAATGAACCATTCATAATGTAGACAGTCATAAATCAATACCTCAACTAATTGGGCTAAGGAATCCAGAAGATCAAAGACCATTAAAACGTAATGACTCAACTAATGACAGACATTAACAGGCAAAGTGAATATGTATTAATGAGGCTGTATAACTGCAAATAATAAGCGTGGATCTTAGTGCCATACCAAAACCTAATCATTTCAATTGTACCACCCAAGGCCGTCATGGCAAATGTTTTTTTGAGCCATTTACATTTAAGCTGTGGATCAGGAATCCAGAAACGAAGATAAAATAGAAAAATTTGACGTTGAGTTAAAAACACGAATCCTACTGGTGGGTGGAGGTGGAGAAAAACAAACGGACAGCCTGCCAGGCACGGGATGTAATGGGTCTGTCTCCAGCGTAAGAGTTTTACGGGGAGGTATAAAGCAAGCACGAACCTAAGCTCAGACAAAGATTCAGGAGGATAGAAAGTAAAGAAAGCGAGATACCAGAAGAGGAGAGCCGAGACTATGTGAGGGAGGAAGAGAGAATATGAAAGCAGAAATAAGTACAAATCATGAAGGAAGGGCAGGTGGGCAGACGAGAGTTAAGAAACCAGGGAGGGAGGGAAATCTGACGTGCAGGATGGTCGTTGTCTTACTGGGAACGAGGACTTAAGACGGGTAGGGTAGTGTCAGTTTGCCACGGGCTTAATGTGGTCGATATTTACGGCTCCGAGACGCTCTCAGATGCCCGCACCGCGAGACGCTCCTACGTCACCATCACGACGTACGCATGCTGTGACGTCAAGGAATTCATATAGCTCAGGTCGACCTATACGACAGGCGGCACGGGTAAAGGTTGGTGCGACCCAACATTCCTGACACACAGGGGCTATTAGTCTAGGGGTACAGCTAACTGAATCGTACTTTAGAATTCGATTTTATCTGAAAGCTAAATATTTTAGATTCATCGTGCACATATTGAAGCAGTTCAGAATGAAACATATATTTGAATGAAAATGAAAAGATAGCTAGCTAGCTATGTACAAGTCTTTTAATACCTATAAAAGAATTGAAAAAAAGGAGCAAATAAAAAGACAACAGTGAAGGATAATATGAAATCCGACCATGCATTATATCTCATCTATTGTATGTAATGCAGTATATAATTTCTCTGATGATAGTCATTAAAAAGTAGCTCAAATAAAACAATAAAAAAAAACCGGCATATAGCTATTCAGGTATGGATACTGCTATCTTGTCCCAAACACCAAACAAAATACCACTTGGCTGTTGACTACAACGGTTGATGACAGCAGGGTTTTCAAGGAATTTACAATTTTTCTGTGCCATTTTACATGAAAACTATTAAATTTGTATTACATCGTCGCGATGATATAGAGGACTAATATTACAGACAACGTGACTAACAATCATCTAGCATGATTAAAGAATAATGATTTCATTCTGAAACAGGTAAGTATTGTTCGCATAAAGAAAACGTTGAGACTACAACAACGTTATAACGCAGTGAGTATCTTAAATGACTAAACCACGTCATACTCAGAGGTTCATCGTTGTAATTACCACGTCATACCTAATGAAAGTCAGAGAGCGTCTCTCTACTTGCACCACAGACTGTGAACTATTTTTGCGTACCTACCAAAAGGGAAACTTCAAGTATGATTAGATGGGTAGGCGTGGCGAGAAGAAGAGAACAGAGCTTCATCACAGTGAGGACACGAAGCGCACGATGCACCGTTCTTAAATCACAATTAACTGTAAGGGGCTTATCAGGTGCTGTGGCCTGAGTTAAATGAGAATTCATAGTCTAACTTTTAAGCCATTAGGCTGTGGTAAGGGCGAACTTAATGAGGGGTAAATGAACGCGCCGGGGATGTGTGATGAGGCATGGGGGTAAGACACGATCACAGACAGCGACACGTCACGATGCGGGACCAGGGAGAGTGGGGTAGGAAGGGAGGCGGGGGATCAGACTGATTTAACGTCAACGGCGATCTGGGCACAGGCATTTCTGTGTATATTACTTTAAAGACGCCAACGCCAGCCAGGATTAGATCCTAGAGATGGCGTCTTTTTGGACTAGGGTGCTGGTGTGTGAAGATAAACTTTTCGCAGGGATAGTTTCGATCCCTGGATGCGTTGATGGTGGTGTACCGTGTGGTAATTCTAGATCATACCCCGCACAGATTGGATCATGAAGGTCTGGACGACAGACATGCAATGTGAAACAATGTTCTGTTAGAGATTGCCACTTCTATCCTCTCACTTGGGTTTGGTTCATTGAGGTTGGGTGGAGAAGATTGTACATGTAACAAAATAATACTAGGAAGAGATAGTATGTTCATCATTGATGAATGAACGTGGAATCATAATCTATCTAACGTTTATCAAAGTTTTGGGCTTTATCCAGTCTGTGGGTCATTTGCTTTAACTCACGTGGTAACCAGCTACTTCTATATCTGCTTTTGGAGGGGCCAAATGTGTGAAGCACCATTGGGTCATTTAGGTACCTCAGTCTGTAGGGATCGGTCATGGTCAGCTGGGCACTCATCTGAGACACTAAGATACTGGCCATCTGCATCCTACCGATATCACAGTATTGGCACGCAGATTGTGAAGGAATGCTTTTTGCAGCGAACTGAAAGTGTATCCTCTCCCTAACCTTAGCAACGTATCCGAGCGTGTTCCCCATGCTCAAAAAGTAACTGTGTATGGTGTATTCATACTTTATTAATCATCTAATCATCTATGAAATCGAAATGGCTGCTCACTGTTTATCGAAATTTCTCCTGTATTGATAAACGTAACAACCATTTTGTATTGTAAGGAAAACAGCAACTATTAGAGTAATATTCTGGAATATTATTGGTGATTTCGCGGAAATATGGCGGCCTTCAGTCACAGAAAACCCATATCAGTGTCCTTGGGACTCGGGTGTGTATCCGTTTGCAATGCGCATGCGTTTGATTATGCCACACAGGGAGCTACAAACTCCACAATTGGCAGGTGTCGTGGGATGGATCTAGTTCATATTGTGCCCGCTCGGAGCGCCACCACAGACCCCTGACATGACCACGTGACCTTCTCGCGTGATACGACTGCTCGGTCATCACCATGGTGCTTACGGTAACAACGTCATGGCGTTTATACGACGTGCTACACAGTAGAGGCGGAGCCGGATATGACGTCAGGGGCGTGTTTGACGTCAGTGAAATTATATTACTGCTACATGCATGACTTATATATAAGGTGAACACCGCACATATCCCTCTGAATATAAGGGGGCAGACAAGCTAACCAGGACTCCATATATATTTCAATCCTCCTAACGGCCCTCCCAAAAATATACGAACAAATATAGGATTGTTTTGGTAAAATTATAGGACAATTTCATTTTTTTAAAGTGTAGGAACTATTGAAAGGTGTTATTCCTAGTTAGATCTTTATTTACACAAATCAATGTATCAAATATACAATCGATGGTAAATCGTGTAATTATAGATGGTCAGAAAGGAGAAAACAAAACCAATCTTGGTAGACAGAAAGGGGATGGTGACATCGAATTCAATGCTATGAACAGACAGCGAATAGCCGAGATTTATATCTAAATCAGTCCGCCCTCCTTAATTCTCAACGGAAGACGTCGACCTTTATAGCAGTACAGCGCGTAAAGCCTAATCTCTATATCATAAATACATGATGTTGAACATCAACATCTATATGGATGTGTACCTAACCTCGGTCCCATCTTGGAATATGACACGTTCACAACAGCACCCTTGACTGATATCTATTTGACCATTAACCCCTCTACAGTCCACTCATTCCCATCATGAGCAGCTCGCTCACCTTTGAGCCAGAGGTCATCCTTGAGCGCCTCCGCCAGTGCCAGAGCGCCCTTCTCACCAAGCATCGGGTTGGAGTTGAGGGTGATCCGGCGGATACCGGACATTCGGTCTAGATCCGGGCGGCGGTAACGTAGACTGTCCTGCCACGCCTCGTTGTGCCGCTTCATGGCCTGGTGCTGGAGAAAGAAAGGGGGAAGTCTTTAGTGCCGGGTATGGTGACTGGTAAACCAAACTGGTGAATCAAAGAACTGCATAAAAGGTGTGAAATAGACTAACAATTGTATATACGAATGCACCTACTACTAATGTACATGCGCAGGTATGCAAAGAATGTAGCTAAAAATGCCGACCCAAGGACTAGAGGACCGGCAAAACCAATCAGTTAAGCTTAAACGTCCGAGGACAGATTTCTTTATGAAAAACCCTTTATATAGAGGTATGACATCCTGGAACTCTCTACCGATCGATATTCATAATTGTAAGTCACATGAGCAATACAAAAATGTACATAAGAGAAAAATGTAAAATAGGGTGTCAGTAGGAAGTGATATCTGATAGCCAATGCATAACATCCCATCTGATCTCATTCCCTAGTCATCCTATTTTGTCACCTTATTGCATAAGCTATACCAAGATTGTAACTGAAGAAGGATTGTCTACGTTGTATGCTATAACGAAAAGCGGCCTTTGTAGATTGTAGTTCTCTTTATGAATGAAATAATAATAAAAAAGAAAATGTTCTAGACTGGCCTGGGTAAGAATGGGAAAGTTGTTAGCATTTGGCGTAGAGCTTGGCGAGTGAGGAAATAGATGTATGTTCATATCAGTGCTTGGAATGGTGAATTAGGACTCAAAGAGGAAGAAAAGAATCAGCACATTTCGAACATAGTTATTCGAAGAAAGCCCTAGGCAGATAATTTTAGCATAATGTGGAGAAATGAGAAGAAGAGATCGTGCAGTGTGTTTCTCTTTTTTCTACAACATGCAGAATATATATTTTCGATCACTCAATTACAAAACAGGATAATTTAAGATCTATCAAAACCGGACGAGGCAATGTCCTTTTCCCTGAGCGATGCTACCTTGAATGATATCTATTAGACCTGCCCCTAACCACCGTAACCATAGAGCACTGACAGCTGTGACATCGCTGATGACAACAACTATATCTCAGGAGTATCTACTGCCATCTGTTCACATTCTAATCAGTATTATACGGTTATATTGTACACAGGGATGAAAGTCGGAACTGATGAAAAAGTCGGAAACGAAAAAAAAAGAAAAAAAAAAAGGGGGGGCGTATTCGGGGGGGGGGGGGGGGCTCCCGCCCCGTGCCGTCAAACAAAATTTCGGCACTTGACGGAACTCTGACGGCAGTGTCAACGGCCCTTGGCGCGTTTAACTGCCGCCAAAGTACTGACTGGAGGTTTATACGCCGTCGGTGAAAGCCTGCTGCCAGAATTTCTTGGAATTTAGTTTCATTTTATGATTTTCATACTCTGTTAATGATCATATTTCAAGATGCAGAAATTTCTGATTTCCGTCAATTGTCGGCAAACTTGCATCCCTGACTGTACAGATAAATGCAAGAGGGACTGAAGTGTCCAGCTTAGGGGGATGATTATCAAGGTTTTGCCGGAATCAGCTCATCAGGTACTTATTAAGCTTTCTGGGTGTCAAGGTGATCAGGCAAAATATCCAGTCTGAGCTTGGTTACTAACATTGTTGGTAGTATTACACTTTATCAAGTAGAGAAGTTCTTAATAATACTGTGAATAAATGTTGGTGTAGTACAATGGTTAAAATTCCCATTATTTGTGAATCGATCACATCAACATTTTATAAGCTTTATTGATCTCCGGTAAATATAAAAAAAAATGAATTTGTTGTACAATGAGGTGGCTCCTTTTACCTTTTCCATGAAAGAAACGTTAATACAGGTGTTGCCATTCAGCGCCGCCTAACGGCCCACTGCCTAGTTACACGGCCGCTCGGACAAACCTGGCCGAGTCTGGCTATATGTGTATAGAGAACACAGCAATCACACCTAAAGTTTGAACGGTGGGTGTGATTACAGGAGTGTTGTTTTTTGGCAGATTAAATTGTTGGAGCAAACTAGGGTATTGTACCAACGAGTCTGAGCTGTCTAAACTTTATAGTTGATAATTGTACTGGTTTTAACTTGGAGAACGATAAGCACATAATAGCTAGGCCTGCCAATGTATTAATGTATATTCAATTTCGGTGATCCTGTGTTATCTATGCTATATCTAAAGTATTATTGAGCCAATATGTATGTATGACATACCAGATTTGAGCTGGAATACCACAGAATACGATGCAATCATTATTATTTCCCTGGAAATAATGTAGATGGGTACTATGGACCTATTATACACATACACTGAGTGACCCAATGCTAAAGTATACGTTGCCAGGTGAATGTTTGGCTTCAGTCGTGGGGTAACTAAGCAGATAAGGTGCGACACCGCCTTACGGAAAAAGGCCTATTGTTGTGACTTTAAAACAATATCCTGTTTATCGCGGTCATCAGGATAGCATTTACTTCCGCAGAAAAAAACCCGCATAAAGACGCAGGAAGCAAATAACACAACACCATCCCTGGTATCCAATCTTTGAGAATGGCTGTCGCTCGCTAAACAACCACCAAGAGTCTCCTACCCCTACCAAATGAAAAAGAACACACATACACTGTGATATTGAATTTCCGGCATGTGGATGCAAGTATGCAGAGGAGGGACTGAGAGTCAATAGAAAGTGACACATTGGTGTGAGGTGCCCGCCAACTGGCGGGTGTGGTTGTGATGTGACATGGTCAGAGGTGGCTGGCTGAGGGCCGAGTTATGAACCAGCTGCGATCTACCCCTTCAATATTAACTTTTATCCGGGCGGCTATCGACCGACAGGTGGCGACCTCCCCTGCCTTCCCAATCAGATACAGAGCCCCTTGGTGGTGGCAGTGTCAACTAATTTCGTCATAAGTAAGTGTAGGGACCGGTACCGCGTCCGCCCTGCAGCGAACTGCCGGTGCCACATCCCAATCCACCGCCCAACTTTTAATGATCTATTTTTCCCTATTGCGGCTTGCCAATAAAGCTGACAAGGAAGCAATAAAAAGGCAGGCATATCCCTACTCGGCCCCGCCCTCATACAGGCAGGCTGTGACTTGATAGCAAGGTTAGGGCTGAGCTGGCAGGGGAGGTGGGGTGATTGCAGGTTTGGAGTATCGATACGCGGGAACTTCAGGATTGGGGAGGGAAGCAGGAGTTGTGATTAATATTTGTCGTTTCCCCGGGTGAGACCAATACCGTCCCAACGTTGCGATCTACCCGTCATCAATAACCCGGAAGTAATCCGATTGCGCCAGATGGAGGTTGTCGCAAACCGGCATTTATGTGAGCGCGCATTGTGGGAAATGAGCTTTCGTGCAGACCGCCGCCACCGGCGACTGACAAATGTTTCCTGACACCTTTGTAATCGTCTTATGAACGGACACTACCAGAAAACCGCATCGCCTAGTATTGTTGTCCGGGATTTGTTGTTGTGGTTTGGTTTGTTGTGAGTTGCTCGCCAGTGGCACTAAACAATTGGCGGATATAGATTTGTACCGCTGGTAGCCAGCTAGCCCCCAGATACAATGAGGCAGACACCGACATTGATTTATTCCCGAGGGCTAATTCAGTTATGTAATTACCCAATGTCCTTACCATATACTAAAGGGTAATTCTTGTTCTTACGAGCATGGACACCATGCACTGAATTGTAGATAGTGTGTTGTTGATGAAACAACAAGAACATTTGTATAATTTGTATTCTATAGGTGTTCATCCTGGTGACATGGAAACCCACTATGTATGTATGCCCATGTATATCATTTTCCATGAAGCACTGCCGATCAAGCACTCATAAGTCAAGGATATGTTTGCAGGACTTGGCTACACGTGAGTATTTGCTGAGGTATTTCCTGCAACTGTTTCAGTTACAACTGCATATTAACATGAAAAGAAAATCCGTTGTTGTATTCAAGAATCCCAAATACTCTAAGCGATCAAACCGTGTGCCACGAAGTACTCGTGAGCGAGTAAAGGAATACATTGTTCAATTTTCTGTGCAAGCTGGTGGATTTACCTTAATTTTTGTGTTTAGAGTGGAATGTCTGCAGGGATGCAAGTTGGGACTGAGAAAAAAATCGGAAATTTAAAACACTCATCAAAAAGAGTCATTCATAACATTATTTTGGAACAGAATGGCTATTGATCGATATTCATTCTAGTGTTGCCAGTTTATATATACCAAAAGTCGAAATTCCGTCAATTGTCGGAAAACTTGCTTCCCTGTATCCATGTGCTGCAAGACTGCTGACACTCCAGTGGCAGCCCTGACAGTAGGGACAATGTGTTGACGCACACATTCACTTTCTCCAAGACAGAGGAGGAGTCACTAGTCGAACCATTGTTTCGAAACTCTGAATGAAAAATTCTAAAAGGCACAATTCAAGGCGCAATATTTATTGACACAGGTCTAATAGGCAAGCAATTCACGATATCGACACCACTACAATAGCAATGTTGAATTTATTACACAACAAAATGCCGCTCACTACCACAAAACATTCGATCAAGACTGTAGGCCGATTACTGGCTTCACTTATGGATGGAGAGATATCGCTAACAGCAGGACCATGTCTGTAGGGACTACCTATTCGGGTGGCAGCATATTTCTGCATGCACATCATGCCTCACGTTTTGGGTAGTAGTATACGGAAAGTAAGATTAGCTAAAGGCAAACTACAACAAACAGACTCAAACTTATGTGCCATACTTGGACGGACCTTATTATAGAAAAAAAAAGCTTAATTTCATGTCTACTTGAAGATAAACATCCTATGAAATAAATCAGTATGTCTGGAACATTATAATTAACTTAAGATGGAGTTAATTATACATCAGGAGATAGAACATACATATCTAAATATGGAATTCTGAAATTATTTCTGCTACTGGGATTATGCGGTATAGTGTGACACTTCAGCTCTTCTTTCTGTTTCACTTGGAGTATACTGAGGCATGCACTGAGTATATGAATCCAGAATATCCTACATAGTTTACTTCTATCGAGAAAACATGTCTCTCTACACAGGTGTTACAGAGGGTACACAAATAGCAAGAGTAGAGTCTTATCAAAGTAGTGAACGGTATCCTCGACTGTCAAGTACCATCTTGGTGCAATGGTATCACACGACTCGTCATCAAAGGGAGGACACCTTCCTTCCCCACTCACACCTTAGTACAGACAGCTACGACTCTCTGAGGTTACAATCCAGGCCCTATCTATTACAGTCAGTGCATCGTGACTAGAAGTCTGGGGATGGAGTGATCTGAGGCATGGTGTGTCCGGTCCTCTAATATTCACGTTTGAACTGTAATCGCGAAAGGGTCGCTGTATCCGGAAGATTTAACCACAGAGCGGATATCTGTGTATGGGATCTATGCCCTGTATTTCTTTTTGAAAAATATACGGGTACATAAAACCCAAAAATTCATTTATTCGTATTTGAAAAAATTACCGACTGCTCGGAGAGCGGACGAAATGAAAATGCAAAAGGAATAAGAATGTTACATCCGTTATGTTTGACAAGTTAGGCTCACACACTCATGTGGTGCTGCTATAGTATCTAAAAAGGCTTAATATATTTTTTTATTATTGGCATTTGCGCTATACCTCAAAGTGACTTGTTTCTTTTGAAGTAACACACTACAAAAACAACAATAACACAGAACACCTATAAGAATTATCAAAGGCTACTTCTATTGACATTGAGTACAAGAAAGGGTATGAACCAATAGGAAAGGAAGACGGGTATTTAACGATCGGGAATAATAGAAAATAAGACAAAGAATGGGACTGCAAAAAGACGAAATGACGGAATTAAGATAGCGGCGTGTTTTGTCTTTGTTTTATTTATCTGCTACACAAAGTCAACTCGCCTCTAGCCATTAGGCGCCCATTCGCCATTCCTATTCGCAAGTGTTTATCGTCTGATCCATCTCCCAATTCACCCTGGATGTGACCTGGTATGACCTTATCGTGACCTTGGGGATATGAAGATCAATAAAGCTAGCGCCCTAGGAAGAAGAGCCCATGATTAAACTGGTCGCGAGATGATCACAGGAGAAACTACCAGATCTCGACTTCCTAAGACCATCTCCATTGGAGAACACGGGATATAGGAAATCTATCTACAATCTATCTACAATCTATCTACTTCTTTACCAGTCTACTATATAGATACACAACGGGCTGTAGCAAATGTATAGTGAAAATAAGTTTCTGATATCAAACACAATAATCAGCCAAGGTTATTACCTATTTTGGATATTATCTTTCTGCATATATGCTTTTATTATCCACCTAATACAAAGTGTCCATAGAAAACGCATAGTGAGTTTGTATGGAAATACCCGGAGCATACAGATATGTTATATGCTCCGGGTGGCGCATACGGAAAAATAGTGCGTACAAAAACATAGTGCATCATAAAAATAAACTGATATTGACATGCCACTTGCCCGGAAAAAATGTATAATAAATGCAATATAGACTGGTTTCAGATAAAAGCGATTGTATGCTCCTCGGAGTTGACTCTGCGCAATATCCTCGCATACGCTCGGATATTACTACGCGTCAACTCCTCGGAGCATACGGCCGCTTGTATCTGAAACCAGCCTATATTGTGTATGTATCAGATACATATAAAGATATCTAATAATGCATTAAAGCCAAAGTTAAAGGCTCATACCCTTAGCTGTTGGAAGAAGAGAAATCAATAAATGCCATCTGTATGCCAACCACGAGATGTCACACTCACCCCATGGCCAAGAGCCAACGCTCGCATCTTTAAACCACACACGACCTTCTCACTACTGACAAACCTTGACAGCGCAAGCAATTTCTCCTCGCCATATTTGCCATAGAGGACGGTGCGTTTGAGGCATGCACTTACGGAACGGGATATAGCTCCCACTTCCTCTTCGCCGAACTCCACCCGCATAGAAAAGCCACAAAACAAAGCTTTTCAACAGGCCATTTACGGGAGCTCCTCCCAGAGCACCACCTCTCTCCCACCAAGAGCAGCTCCCGAGCAGGAGCCCATAACCACACCTCCCCCGCGGGGAACACTCAATCGAGCTGCTCGCTTTAAATTCCCACCGAGTATATTGGTGGCGCAGTGCGGCCAGAGGAGGTGGTAGTGAGGAGGTGGCGGCGGGTCGCCCGCAGTGGACCCGGTGAAGAATGATATCCCGAGCAACTCGGCAAACTTTGATGAGCTGCTCCGTGCCCCGTGGCACCAACTCCCTGAAGCCGTCCGCAAACAAATGAGTTAGAGGACAAGTGCTGGGCACAGAGACTCTCTTGGGAGAGTGTGTCGCCTTAATAGCCAAAGGCCCTGACTGTACCGGGGTGGCGCGGCCCGAGGTTCCAGTCACCCCTAAGACTGCCCCCTCTCTCCACATTTACAATCCTCTAGTCTCTCTAGACTCCGCCGGGGAAGTTCTGATCGAAAAGCGATATAGCGCCCGGAGAACATGCGCAGAGACCGTGTCTAGCCGAGCCAATGATTAGAATGGGCTTCTCAATGGGTGGTCACGAAGTAGGGCCACACCCCTGGGAGCAGCTCAGGGGTGGTTTATTACAAGGGGTGAGTCTTAGGCCCAGCGCAGGCCACGTGCACATATAGAGAGGGGAAATAGGAGTTTAGGCGGGGGAGTAGGTGTAAATCTGTGGGATAGGTAATTGTTTTCCTATTCTTTTCTTGTATTAATGTGGAGAATGAAGGTGAATGACTGTGAAGTGTGTTAGTGAGCAGGCATCCACTAGGCGTATTATATGGAGACATGGTCAGTGTGTCTGAATGAAATCTGTTTCGAGTTGTTTTGGTCGGATATATTCACTGAGTTCGAAGCACAAGGTGAATAGTTCCGACCTAAACAACAAGGAACAGATATAATTCAAACACACTCACTGTATCTCATTATTATATGCTTGGAAATCATTAATATTCTAAAACAAATCACGTTGTACACAGTGCACAAACTATTAGTTTGTGGACAATGTGCAGAATTAAATTCGTACAGCCGACACATAAGTGTGAGATATTCGCACATAGGTATATGATAATAGTGGCTGAACATTCTAATTTCATTTCTTCTCTGACCTTACCTTGGGGCTGATATTGAACTGTCAGATGTATGACTATTAGAGGCGTCTTATGAGATCTATGACCGGGTCCTTACATTACCTTTCAGAATTAGCTTCATAAACCCTCAGGCAAGACGCTCCTTCAACAGAGAAATTCTGCTCTATACAGTAGCACTAACGAAAAACTATTGGATTTTAGTGGACAAGTAAGCGATTCATCCTTGGTTATGAATATTCGGATTTCTAAACAACTGAGAATAAAACAACAAGAATTTCTATATTCTGGTTTTGGGAGCAGGCCACAGTCTACTCGGCCAGGAGCAAACTGAGTGGCTCTGAATCTCACTCAGTCCAATACCCGGGATCAAACGTTGGGCCTGCGGTCCAGTTGTTAGCCTATGACACCGCCTAGGGTAACACAGTCCACAAAGTTTGTAACTTCTCGTAATCCCTATCAACTCAATCACTAGGAACTCACCAGAGCAACTGATTTAGTGAAGTATGTTACGAGCAATCTGTGGGCCGATTACGCGACCTAATCTCTGCCCTACCTCCGCCTCTTACTTAATGAATGAATTACAATAACTAGCTATGTTTATTTCGCTTGCAATCAAACGTAGGTATAAAATTTCAACAACACACGGCGAAACTCGTATCCTTACAGGCCCGATGCTCAACACTCCGAAAACAAATTCGTCGAACGTCTAGCGTTTTCACGACAATGATCAATAGAATATTGCTTTCTAACAATACTGTCTACGTTATGTATATATGAAAGAGGAATAGAAATTCTTCCTCTGAGGAACCCATTTCGACTTTTGTGATGGCTCAGACCATTCACTATTCGTCTCATGTTACCAAAAAGAAAGAAGGAACTAAAGTTAAGACATGGTATTTGTCAAAATACAAATAACTTTCATCTTTCCGATCCCAACATGTGAAAGGGAGTGACACGGGGGTTCTAACCTTACTTATGTCCCTCCCGCCTTTACCAATCTCCACCACCAATAGGCCCCACCTCCGGCCCACATACACATACTCGGGGCATCCCGCCGCCTCTGTAATTGGCAGGAAATTGAGCCGTAATCTGATAGCAGCGTCGACACTTTGGCTTCTCGCGAGGAGGTTGACTTTTGTTGATCGTCATGCCGTACAAACGACGAACACGGTCGGTGCAAACATCGGGCTAATGGTAGGACCTCTCTGGGGGCCTCGCATGGGGCGCCCTCTATTAGATTAGTTAGCACCAGGCCGCCCATCAAAACCGGAGCCGGCTAATGAAAGGCGACATGGTCGTCCCAGCGCGCAGTAAGGGTTCCAAGTGATAGGGCGACATGCCAAGAGTGCAAATGATGAAAGCGTCAAATTCAACAACCATCGCTGCAAAGTGCAAACGTAGAGGTTTGCATAGGCTTAGCAGCCCATCCACTCCCAACCACCCACCCCTCCTCTCAAATAAGAAGAACTATGACGACTCCCAGTGCTGGGGAAACACTGGCATGTACCATGTACTCCTAATCAAATTGAAAAGGAATCAAAATACTCCAAGGTGGGTCTTTACTTGGGGAAAGAGCACTTTATCCCCGACCAATCATTGTCCTATGGAACTATTGCATTACATCCCTATGTGATCTTAGAGCAAAATGAAAGAAAAATCAATATATTCTATGGCACTCCTAGGGAAAGGCACTGTTATATCCCTAGGTACTTGCTGTCCTTGATAAAGATACCATTATATCTCATCAGGGATAGTGGACAATCCTACCCACTTGCAAAGGACTCAGGATCAGGAGAGTTTTTCATACCTGTCCGTATTTTCTAAAATTATCAATTGATTTACAAAAGGCGGCTATATCCATCAAAATTCATACTGGTTCTCCAAAAACAATTTCTTTCTTAAATAGTAATAGTTTGCAAGTCTGATCTAGAAAATGGACACAGACCCGTTGACAAGAAACCCAAGGGGGAGAACAGCGGTAGAAATTGGAGGACATGGCATCGTAAATTAGCTCTATTAATACTATTGTGTGACTTTGTTAGCCTAATCTTAAGAATCACAAAATCGATTACGCTGTTTCAGCGAGTGCCCCATAGATTCTGTTTGTCAGACTGGCTTTCTTTGAATCAGTTCCTCTTATTGAGTTTTCTAGTCCCATAGTGGAAGCAATGAAAGGACGTCCTCTGAGCTGGTTAGAAGGTTAGTTCATTAGATTAGCAAATTTAGAGGTGGTTTAAATAAATGCTACATTATTTCCTTGCAATTTGCTGAATGTGTTCTAGAAACTTCATTAGTCTTAGCTAGTGTGACAACATTATTCTATTATAAGAGGGATCTTCTCATTTAACATTTTGAATCGAGAAAGTAGAAACCAACAAGCTGAATTTCTGTACAGCATCACCTACTGTAAATATAAATGTGTATATCATCGATTTTTCAGCTTGTGTAATATTCAATTATCCCTATCAATATTGTTATATGATAGATCGTATAGAGAAGGAATGGTGTCTGACTCTAGAACTGACGCCTTATTAGATCATATGATTATAAGCATCAATAGTACGGTGTGTAAAAAGTACATCTCTTGGACGGAGCAGAACGGGGCTCTCCTGACCTCACGTCAACTTGAGTAGATATGATATGGCGCAGATCCTTTAAAAAAGACCCCCGGACTTTCATAGATCTTCTCTCTTACAGATCACAGATCTGATCCATGCTCACTCGCGGGTGTCTCCCAATAGCTTATCTATCCCACAGACTCACCAATCTCCCGTCAGGAGGCGCTAGTGAGCCGCCAAAGGTGGCGTGACAAGATAACAGACAGCGCAAACACGGGCCCCGGCATCGTGACGTTATCTGCAGCGTCCCGTCTTATCAGCGGCTATTGGCGTAGCGATCACGATAACCATCCAGGTGACACTGCACGCAAATCACTGTGGGGAATGAGCTACTCGTCGGGTACTCGCGGCGCACGCCGAGGTGCTCACAGGACGAGCCACGGTGATAGCGGCGTACGCCAGTTTGTTTGTGTACACCGCTCTGTCCCTCCGATAAACTGTGGAATTCAACAAGTTCACAAAAACTATGCAGCACTAGGGTTACACGTCCACATATACTAATCTATTCATGGCAAATGACATATCATATGGTGTGCATAGGGTTACATGGTACATGGTAAGGCACGCTATATTTCTATGGGAATGTACCGATTTGTACCGGGAGTGCGCCACCATTCTTTAGGCGTGCCAGCTATTGTTAACGGCGTACGCCATAGTTCAAGACGCGTACGCCGAATTGCTAGTGGCGCACTACAATGAGCTCAGGACTTAATGAGGTGACTACGTTCTACCGCCAATCAAAATCCATCAAGCTCGGATCTGCCATCTTAAAGCAGCCGAGAAATCCCCCGCGGAGCCGATAACAAGTTTTGTTGAGCGTGAAAACAACGACGGAACTGCGGATGAAAAAGGAAACAAGAAGAGAGAGCCTGGGACAAACCGAGGAGACGTTGATGGTGGCGAGCTGCACGACGAGCTGCTCGTGGTGGTGGGGGGTGGGCCGGTCGGCGCTGGCACGAGGATTGAGAAGAAGTCAGAGCCAGGTAATTGGAATCTAATCCTCGAGGCTGCTGACACGAAGAACGGTAATCTCATAAATCCCGCGGGCGGTAATCTGTTAATCTGGTTACGGTGTCTTTACACGAGGGGGAACGATATTGATTAATGATTGCCCGGTTCCGACGGGCCCGCCTTCACATTCAGCTTTTGTAACGCGAGCCGTTTGTTGAATCGTGTGGCCAGGCAAAAGAAAAGAATGCAATGTAGAAGAAACAAAATAAATAAATACCATCGCAAGCCGCAAGGCTTTGATTGGTCGACCGTTCTAAGCGCGGCTCACGCGCAAAGACGTTGACTTCAAACGATAGAAAGAGAGATAAGGAGAAACGTCTCCACACCTGGAGAATTAGTAAGTTTGATTGCGGTCAATTGTTATTGAAACTGCGGCATGGAAGCTGACGCTAATTCTCCAACCCAAACTACGTAGAAAACCATGTTACTGTGACTGAATAAGAGTTACCAATATTGCGAATGGAACACACTGCACTGAAGCAATGCTGACTGTAAAGGGTAATGCCATATGAATACATTTTCCAATAACATACAAAAATATTTCTGCTCAATAAGAATCTGTATTATAATAATGAATTTATAATGAATTTTGATCAAATTCATTAAACCTTTTATCTCGCTCTCTCATTCCTAAGTTTAATGTACCTCTTTGGCGATTGAAAATCCTTTTGTGTGAGAACTGTGTGGGTCTTTAAAAGAAAGAGCGATAGAGTGACCTTATCGTGGTTTTTGTGATGTTCTCTTTATCTAAAATGATTATGAAAGACAGTCCTGCAAGACGATCGATGATGGATAGTTCGTTATATGGATATGATCATATTCTTCAAAATATGTAATGACTAAGTATGCTGAAATTTTGCTCTCACTAGGTACTCATACCCATTTGCTACTGCCCATTACAATTGCCCAGGTTCCCTCAATGAGGTTTCTTTATTTGCAGATGATCACATTTAAATAACAAAACAAGATTAGATCCTTACCAGTATTGACCGTTCAAATCGTAATCGTAGTCGTTGATTCAAAATCACTCTTTTAACCCTTTCACGACCGCTGCTGCATATATGCAGCACCACGCCAGTACCGCTGCTGCATTTTTGCAGCACCATAGGAATACCGCTGCTGCATAAATGCAGCACCATGGCAGAACCGCTGCTGCATAAATGCAGCATTTTGATACAAGAACATGGGAGACATTATATTTCCGAAAATAATGGATCGATTTGAAAAAGATTTTTACTTGATAAAGAAAACCATATTATATATAGTATTTAACAGAATTTCTGAAGAATAGTTGCCATGGTGATGTTTATACCTCGCTATAAATAGTGGCGAGTTGAGAAAACAAAGCCTTACGTCTACTATAACACTGAGCGCGGTGGGCGCCACCTATCAGGCACATCACATTTTCATGATTTTTTCATAAAAAAAAATGTCTACATAAAAAAAACAAAATTCACAGATGTGTTCCCCACATCTTTTTATCACTATTTACGTAAAAAAAACATAATGTCATCGCGATGGAAAAAAAGATACACATCTTTGTATGTGCAGTGCTATATTGGGCCTATGTACAGGCTTGTGTCAATGGAGCAAAAAAAATGTCTCAAATTCTTCCTGCAATTGGAAATATTAATATAATTATCAAATATCAATCTATTTCATAATGAATGGTATGAAAATAAAGCCTGAAGTCTCTTCTTTTTTTAGGTATCATTCAAATTATCTAATTATTTCTCTAAGTTATTTAAATTTGGTAATTAGTGAGACAGCCCTCTGCACTTCTGGCCATTTTCTAAAGCCTGCAGAATAGGCCGGTATTTAAACGTCTGTACGACGTGCGACGTGCGGTAGTGGTGGGAACGTTCGCGGCAGGGGCCGCGGTCGTTAACGCACTACGCACTACGCTAGGTGCGGTAAGGAAAGGGTTAAAAACACCAATTCACCCCTCATCATACTCACATATCCATTATTTTAGTTACCTACCTATTATAAAACGTGTAAATTCCGATAACATCCGCTTGGAGATGCTCCCGCACATAGAGACAAAGTGAACCAGACCAATGCTTGGAGACTGAGGGGCCACGAGAGTGAGATTCTCGTTCAGTCAAAAACTCAAAGCATTGCTTCTTTTTGGTAGTTCTACACATAGACATACTTCTTCTCTTATGATATATTTCGAACCATGCTGAAATCAAAGTTTAGTAATGTAGTTTTCTGATCTACTTTTCTCGTGAGACCAATGAGATCACATTTCGCTGGTTGCTGGCAAAATACCTGTGTCATCGAAATAATAGGAGCTGTAAGGTTTTGCAGTTCAAAAACTCCGCTGATACCCCCGCCCCCACCCACCAACAGCCTAAGTATCTGACCCCAATACAGCATCTAACTTGGTGGAGCAATCGGCAGAGTCTTCGTCTCCGAATGCGAAGGTCGGGAGTTTGAACCCCGCTATCAACAGATAGCAGTCTAATATTTCATTTTCTATACTTTTCGGAATCGACGAAGTCGCTATTATCAAGTAAAATCAGTCTGACTGTTTCAAACTCCTTGTTTTGCTAAATCCATCTTACCTTACATTGAATGAGTGCAATACATAATTCACCCAGACAATTACCGAATTATGACCAGATACTTCGTGCATATGATAAATCGTACCATTGTGAATAGAGTTGGTAGTTTCTTTCTATAATGTTTCGGATAGATAGATTCATCACGCAATTCACACACTCAAAAGTTCGGTCGAGGGGGGGGGGACCGATAATATCTAGAGCACATACATTACATTTCACTAGAACTTCATATTGACCCCTGTTGTCCTAAAGTACCACTTCCTGAATTGAATGGAGGTTTTTTGGTTCAAATTTTCAGAGTCCGTCTAAAACTTAGTTGGGCCTCGATTGCTGGCAGTCAGTCCTACTCCACAAGAGTATCAGACAGAATCAGATTAACTCGGTCGAGCTCAGAGGGGCTGCGGGTCCGTGGCGCCCCCTGGCGTCCCTCCGAAGGAGGACATGGCTGTGAGGGAAGACAGGGGCATCGATCCTCCGAAGGATCCGGAAATGCGCTGATCGACGCCGGACGCGGGATCCATTTGTAGCCAGATGATTGGTCGCTTTCATCGGGGGTAAACCCCGGCCAGCGCCCGGCCGTCGTCCGTGGGCCGTCACCGCCGTCATCGACGTAGTCATCAGCCGGGAAACACTGACGTCACCATATCGGTGACGCGAGACGGAACAACGGGTAATAATCCCCACCATTTTTCATCTTCGTTTAAAAAAAGTCCTTGTTGTCTGAATACCCACCTTTCCTTTGTAAACATGTACATTTTGCTCAGTACATTCAAACGGAACAAGTTTATTTTCCTGCTATCTCATGAGATCAGGCAGGTTTTATCCTCTGCCCTATAAGCTCGTTTAAAAAATGCTAACCATCCTTCTGACTTACGTTGAGGAAACACACGTTCCGTTCTGCCTTCTCTTCTGATGTGAACAGACACCTTCCTCCTCCTTTACATATATAGACAAGCATTCCTTAGCATCCTTCTCTCTGCACTACAAAATTCTGTACACGAATGACCCTGCTCCTCCCATCTCCCCCTCCCACACACTTTCCTTGTGGTCGGGCAGACTCTACCCGACCAGCGCATGCTCGGTCAATAAGGATGGCGTCAGGACGAGTAGCGCGCCCAATATTAGACCGGAAGATGCCGACGACCCCGCCCCTCCGCCGCTAAGTGGCGCTGACTGTCCGGTGACTGCGGGATGAGGTATTTAGACTGGAAGACGTGTAGGTCGGGGTAGAGGGCAGAAAGCGTCCTCTGTTTGACCTTGGGGATAGTTCCTTTCTTTTAGGCACAAGACCACAACGTGAATAGTCAGAACAAACCAACATTAGGTGGTATCAATAGGATATATGTTGATTAACACTTGATGTGTACCTCTGTGTAGTTTCGACGAAAAATACTCTATCACCCTAGTGTATTGTACAGTGGTGACATCTAACTTCCGCTTAACACGTTAAGTGGTGATTCTATGGATGTTAAGGACTGTGCCAGCGTAAAGCCCAATACTCTATCTATCTAAATTCATATTTATAAGGAATAAGGATCTTTTCAAATCTACTCCACATCACTTCCCTACCAAATTCCTAATTAATTAAGAGTAGCGCTGTTGAAAATTTAGCAGACATTGAGGAGTACATGTATTACTTTCACATGACGCCCTCCTTTTGAGAATAGATGGTTTGCCTTGCGACTGCAGCATCTCACAGAGCTGTCCGTTATTGTTCTCAGTCGTTCCATCCTCAAGTATACAGAGTCGTGAATTCTTCTTGCGACCATTATCATATGATAACAATGGATGTCTCTTCTGTAACTTCTGATTTCTTATCATATCTAAGTTTACTTCACTTTGCCATATAACTCTTAAGGTTTCGAAAGTTATCCAAAAACGATACTCTGATTATAGAAATCTATGACAATGATCAGTCGAATATTAGAGGTGGAAATATCCTCAAAGGTATCAATCAATCCATGGAGATTGGGAACTTAAGCAGGCTTCTTGGGATGAATGAATGCTGTATAAGGTCCAATCCCACTGCTCAGATTACATTACACCAGGCCCTGAGGAACTCAATTGTGTCAAACTATTCATACTCTGTGACTTAAGAGACTCCCGAGAGTTGCTCTCTTATGACACCTTCTTATGACATTCTTTGCCGAGCATTGGAAAACTGCATTACTGCGTACTTGGGGTGTTTCCTCTTTTGTGTGCGAGCCTAGGCTGGCGCGCCCACCCGCCTTCACGGTAATAACACGACCGAATACAGAAGAGGGAATTACCTACTCCGGCCAGGGGGTCACTACTGGTCAGTCTTGGTCAAAGGGAAGTCCTTGGAGGGTTCTCTATTTCCCTGCAAGGTATGACCACCAGGGGTGAGTCGTATTAAACAGCCAGGGCAGGAGTGAAGCGGAGGTGATTGGTGGGATGAGGAATAGAAGTTAGAAGTGTAGAGTGAGGGGAAGAGTGGGAAGCAGAGTAAAAAGGCAGGGGGGGGGGGGGGAGGCGGCGTCGATATTGCTTGATATATAAAGCCATGATCTTTAGGGCACTACTATAGCTCCTGACATAATGGCATTGACTGTAAAGGTTTGGTTCATTGAATAAGATAATTTCTCTTTTCAAATCCCAGAGTCATAAAGATGTCAAATTCATAAGATGAGTTCAGACGAGGACAGGTATTTGTACCACATTATAACACTTTCCTTTAAAAGAAGTTTGCTTAAGGAAGGGTAGCCACAAGGAGGGAGCAAACGAGGAACTCGTGGAGGGCAGGGTAACTATAGCTGTGTAGAGGAGGAAGAGAACAGACAAAAGATGAATGCTGAAGTGAAGGGAAGAGATAGAGACAAAAAAGATCGTCCGGAGCATGGGGATGCAAGGCAACACTGTGCAAGTCTTTCAGAGGCAGAGGCCCTCGTAACCGCCCGTCGTATAAGTTTGTAAGGGCAGAGGGGCAGGGTGAGCAGTAGGTAGTTGGGCAGCCTGCACTAGGACCGAGTAGCGGAGCGAGCTGCCGCCAATCGTCCCTCATCTCCATATATATTACTCCAGTTTATCCGATCATCCGCCTGCACAGGCGCCGCGCCCGACAACAATTATGACGGTACGCGCCCATTCTCCAGGCGTATAATGCCCTGATTTCATCCCCGGGTCCCCCGACCAGAAGACAACCCCCACTGCTCCCACACTTCTCCTTTTACCAGTCACCCTACACACCCAGCAGTCACCTCATTCAAAGCCCCACCCGTCACCTCAAACACTCCGCCCGCGACCAGACTACACTACCAGCCACCTTTTGACTTCCACAGCGCCCTTGGTAAGGCCTCAAACGTGCTATTTTATATGGCACCCGCGGGTTTTATACCGCACCGACCACCCTCTTATAATACGGTACCCATGTTTTTTTTGTAATATGGTAACCACGGCTATTATACCTAATACGCCACCCACCAGCATTTTATAAAGCACCTACAACCCTTTTATATAGTGCCCATCACTCATTTATATGATATACGCACCACTCTTTTTACACAGCGCACACAACCCTTTTTACACAGCACCCACCGCCCATTTATACGGCACTCGCAGTTCCTTGATAATGCCTATCCTAATCACTATATACAGCACGCACAACTCCTCTACATGGCACCCATCGCTTTTCTATATAGAACCTAACCCTCCCTTTTACATCAGTGACACTCTCTATACAACGTACATCCAGCTTTTCTGTTCCACAACCACTGTCCCTCTATGTGGAAGCTTCACAGGGCGTATGCTTTGAGCGAGTTTTGCTATGGTTATACATAAATACGACAATCGAGTTATCCCTCACTACATGCTACAGGGGACTTGTCGGACGGCTGTTCACAGTCGAGGCAAACTGCCTCATGGCAAATCCACCATTCTAAATTCGGTTATTCCTTGCAAAATGCTTTACGTTGATCTAATTTTCAACTCGTGCAGCGCTCTTAGATCAAGGACGCCTAACTTTCCGGCTGAAGCAGACGAGGCATGTAATAATGACAGGGTATTTAAGAGGCAAATCAATTCCAAAATCAGCAGGTCTGAGCTTATTTCCAGAGTATACACTAAGAATCATCTTTATGTATGAACAAGGCAATATTCTAAGGAATGCCTCCTGCCGGGAGTTCCTGCAGTGGGAAATACATATATACAGGATTTAATCATTACGGTTGAATTACTCTGGAATGGCATGCGAGCGATGCTGTATTAACTCATCTTTTTAGGATGAATCTAATCCCAACAACAATTCCAATTCTGCATTCATCAGACCACGTTGACAGAACAATTCCTTTTTTTCTCTCCAACGTTCTTGGCTTGAAGCATCAGCAATCATCTGTTGACAGATTCAGTCGTGTATTATAATGATTTCGTGTATGGTCAGCATATTCTATTACGATGTCATGTATCTGTCATGAAAATTAAGTTAGTTCCTTCAATTTCCAATATGAACACGTAACTTTAGATATTTTGATCAAATAAATCTCGTGTAAGACGCTTGAGGACCTATATATCTATTTTGGTTAGGATATATCTATCTATATGTCAGAAGATATTAGAAATATATCGTTTTCCTTTTCATATCCTTAAGGTTGTCCCATATATTGGTTTCAGTGATATCTTCTTATCCATCATCCGGGTTATTTCCACGCGCTGGTTTTTCGAGAAGAATTGAAGGAAAACGACTCCTTTGTACTCCCCTCTTCCTTGCTTCTAAATAAAGAAAGCTTTGTAACCAAACGGTTTGCGACTTAACCTATAACCCCTAGACGCATCGTCTGTAGATGAACACAGTGTTGAACAGGGCTAGTCATTATTTCCGTAATTTATCTCTGAAGGCATATTTTCTTACATATCTATAGTTACTGAAGAATCAAAAATTGTATTAGCAACACTTTATGGTATGCCCTTATGATAGATACAAGTTCCTCAAATCAATACTGGGAGTTCCAATATATGTAATCATTTGTTTCTAGTTCAGAAAACTAATTCACTGGTTCTCTTGGGCACCATTCCTCAGAAAGTATGACATGGTGAAGGTTCCTCTGACGACTGCCCAAAACAAACGAACGTTTAATCAGCGTGGGTGGCTAGCGCAATCCTTTAACCAGACGGCTCAAAACCAGACCACTCTCTGACTTTTGATATATCGCCTCACATCATTCAGGGCAGTTGTTGATTGCACTGCTGAACACTGTAAAAACCAGTACGTCAGCCACGTCCGATGGTCCATTACTAAAAGACACAAATCTCCGAACGAAGGCATTAGGGCTCCTTTGATGTAGCGGAACTATTAAAACCATAATGGATATGCAAGGGATGCATTTAAAGTGGCTTGATTTTACCACAATCACCATTGCTATGATTTGTTTTTCATTTCATATGACCGTGCGGAATAATCATTAGAACTGAAGTGATGGCATATCCTTCACTGAAATGTTTTAGCTGTTTTGAATGTTAGTGGCAGTATGACTAGCCTGTATAGTATATCAGTGATGAGAACCAAAAGAAGAACTCGTACAGTAAAACATCTCCTGGAACATATACACGTACATTGAATGTAAATGGATCACTGCAGCAACTGATTGTTGAGTGGTTTACCCAACACGAACGTGTTAGAAATAATACATGTACCGGGACTGACATCATGAACACGTGGGATAATGTACGTTCAAGGGTAATTAGCCAAGGAATACAGCGCAGGGGATGGTAATGATAGTGGAAGCGTGGTAAGGCATTCGAATGTTGGAAGACAGGTACATAGGTAGTTACATTGGAGCTCCTTTGGCTTATGTTTTATAACTACTTCCCAAAATAAAACTTCAAATCCCCATCCTCTGGTGTGAGACACTGACTTCCCTTTATCCCAGTTCATTCATCCCTCACGCTATAAACATTGAATATCACTCTCTGCCAGTTACAATATCCCTGCCTCTATTTACATCTTTCCGTAGTGGTCGACAATTCTGTCATAATGCCTTCATCTGACAGTCTTATACTGAATACATTTGACATACATCTTCCTGACATTCCTTTTGGGATTTTCAGTTCCAGTTCATTCTTGCTCAACAGTAGTTCCAACTCTACAATGCTTCCTACTCGCATCACACTCACTTGCTGACCCTCTCACATCACATCCCCTCTATCGCTACATACCTATCTCCACCCGCCCTTCGTATCGCCCAAGTGTCTAACATGCCACCTAGTGTCGTGGCCCGGAACCAGGCGGCCAGGGAACTCGGGAGTAACCAACGGAAGACCGATGAGCCACGTGATGCCAATGGCGTCTCCCGTGATGCAATCGCGGCCCCGGGTCGTTTCCGCTTCCGGCACCGCTGAGCCCACTTCCGCTGGGCGCGGAGCCTGTTGCCGGCGTGTTGGTCACTGATAAGGAGGTGTAGGACGCACACGCCGGTGACAGGCGACACGCCCCGAGCTGCTCCGAGCCGCTCCGAGCGTCCTCGAATTACTGACGCAAATACTGCGAATCTGTCACTATATGAAAGTGCCTCGAGTATCAAACTACATAACTGTCTTTTGGTACAGTGATCAGGATTAATTATCCCTGTTATAAGATATAACGCAATATAATGTCCAGTACCTATAAGACATTCTCCTGGAAAAACATATATCAAATCTTTCTTATGCATAAGGTAACCAATTCGAAGGCTTTCGTCTTGTGCACTATAGCAACTACAAGAGTCATATTACAACGAGATGATATCCATAGAATAAGACGACTGGAAAGTGATATGAAGCAGCTGATCAAGTAGGCTTTGGGCCCCTGACCCTGTGTTACATGACTACCCATTCAGAATTACAATTAACTTTCATGGATTAATCCTTTAAAGGCGGGGGTCTGTGGCAGACCCATGTTGGGGACGGGTACCAGGGACAGGTATAAAGCTAGGGGGCGACCCTAATTTAATTTTATCATTTATTTTACCTAATAATGTTAAATATTATATCATAAGTATATGCTCTGCAAGTTTCATGTTTAGTGATCCATTATTTCTTAATAAAACAATAATATCATAAATATTGGGGAATGCCTCAAGGCATCATTCGCCCTGAATTGGGTTTAACTTCGTTGTAAGTATCATTCGCACATCAAATATATGTTTACAAGTATGACGTGGCAACGTCCTACTCCCTCAGCGATGCTACCTTGAATGACAGTTATTAGAACTGCCCCTAGCCACCGTAACCATGGTGCACACTTAGTCGTGACATCATACTGTCAACAACCGTATCCCCAATGTATCTATAGTGATCTATAGGTACAAATTTTTTTTTTTTAAATTCAAATATATGTTTATAAACATTGTGCCTGCGCTTGACTGGGCGGTAGGTTGGCAACCATATAAGGCGGTAGCATACATGAAATGTATGAGGTCCAGAAGAGATGATTCGAATGATACGTGTATTCAAGTTATGGCAGTCTTCAAAAGGAGCGACGACGGAACTGTGTGCCCAGCTGTAGGACAGACGATCGCTCAGTCTTCTGTCATGCTGATAAGACCACAGCAAGTCGTCCCTCTCTTATCCTGTGTTTATAGGTGAAAAATCCCATTTCTGTTTAACCAATTCTTGTCTCTGAACTAGAGAATCACGAAATACCACTAAGTCTCTGGATGTCATTTCCTTCAATGCAAGACAAACCGTATCAACACACAAAGACATAAAACGCACTGGCGTGGAAGACGCCCGCGATAAGTAGATCTCGTCTATTGTGAGAAGTATAAGGAAATGTTGCTTTTCGCATGGGCACTCTTGTGTTTGCTGTGGGATGAAAAAAGCAACAGCACTGAAATCGATCATTTTCTAGGAGCCGCTCCATTGTCATTGCTTTCAGCAGAATGATCTCCTCTGGTGGATACAAAACACTAATACCATACTGAATATAGAATAAGGAGGAGGGGACAGATACACGACCCCTTGCAACAAATAAACTGTTATGGAGAGCCCAAACTAGGGTGATGCATTACGCTACATGGTAAATCTAGACAGAATTTCCTACGCCTCGGACCTGGCTATTGTATACTCAGATATCAAGGCCAATTGTATACCTAAGAACATGGTATATCCGTGGATTGCTGGGTGTATGCTGCGTTTCGGTCGTACAGACCTACACAAAAGTCCGGGTCATCTCTATATTAGGAACATTTATAGTGGAAGTTGTTGCAGAATCATCAGTAGAGACCACTATGATGCTGGGTAGCTCAGCCGTATTTCCCAGATTATTAATAGGACACTGAGACTGACAAAAAATCATAACATGATCTCCGCAAATGACCACTCAGACTGACTCAAAAAAGCTGGTCGACCTATCATTATACGTTCAATTATGTAACCAAATAAGTCAGCATAGTTGTTAACGTCATTGTAATTATGCATCTTACTGGATTATAAAACGTATTACTTAGTTAATTTACATACAATGGGCAGAGCACCATGATAACACTTTCTTACTTAATACTCGGGGATGTGAATCTAATTATGATTAGAAAAAATGTAAATAAAATCTAGAAGGAAAGATTACTTTAGTGTCGGAACCAGTAGTAAAACATGCTTGGAGCTGTGAGATGTGCGTATATACTTAGCTTTCCGAAAGACAACTTTTGACGGCTTGGTGGCACCAGGGCTCTGGTCCGGCTGACTTACAGATACTGTGGAATTGTTATCAGTATGAATAAAAGATTTCGTATTCTTGGATATCCGACGTTCATCAGAATACTTGCATCGGTATCAATGAAGCGAAGCCAGACTACAAAGAGACCTACGCAATGAAATGTTTATACCTTCACTTTCAGGAATGGGATGGCAAACAGACAACTACAATTCTCTCAGTAACTGTGTTTTTCAGTCTATTTGGTCAACTATGTACAAACATCTAAATAAAATAGTCAATTTAGTCGATGTTCCATTAAAGGCTTTCGCTGTGTATAATTGAAATAGGAAGGATAATACTATGTGTTGAGATGGTAATCCTACAGAATCCCCCCCATTAAATGTATTTTAGAATACTGTCGCGTATCGCCCGGAACAGAGGAAACGAGAGAGGAATCCACAATAAATTATGTAGATGGTTTGAAATAACAGCCCCATTCATTAAAAATCGTTCTTGATTCTAAAAATGATTAAACATCGGAATGAGCTCAGCCGTTGCAGGAACTAGATGCCAATGTAAGTATTTCGATCCCCTGAGAATAACAGAAAAAATACAATCCCAAACCTTATTCACAATAGAAATAACTATGCGATGCTATATACAATGTGTTGCAACGAAATTAACAGTTAAACGTCAAATTGTTAATTTTTACTTTCCAGCTAACTGCGGTTCTTAGTTATTCTATCCTTATGTGATGATTATCCTTTCATCGTGAAAGAGACTGGATACATTGATTAGTTGGTAACAGATCACTATTCTATGAGGTTGCAAAAAGGCGTTTGCATTGGAAATCAGGTTTCTCAAGAAATGAGGTAGTGACCGTTGACCTGTTCCAAAGTAATTTATGTTGAAACCATCAATGATAAGTATCATTATACGTTGTCCGGCCATCAGCCTCGAAATGCACAAGTGGAACCTTGTTATCCAAGCTTACTGGTGAGTCTGGCATCCTAGACTGCGTGGGCATCGAAATCAATATAACTGGATCTTTTTCAAGGTGAAATAACGTGGCAATAACATTCAGGACAATTATCGAAATTCTATTTGTAAGTGTAATTTGTAAGTGTAACAAAAATAAATACTGGAACTTCATTATCTAGATTGACATGAGTTTTCTCTTGTAATGAATAGCGACGACGCCAGCGGACTAACGATCTAAAGGAAAGGCACTCCTTTTAGTCCCCAACCGTAATCATCATCGTGCAACTGCAAGTTCATCTTCTGCTAATTCAAAACAGCGCTTGCTCCACCCAAGATTCGGACCAATTCTCCATTGGAGAAGGACTGGAAACGCAATTAACGGACTTTAGTTAATTTAATCTGGATTGTACAAAAAAAGAGGAGAGTTGTGAAGGGTGGCGGTGGAGAAGCCGACTAACAATCTAAACAAGGGTGGGTTAGCATTGACTGGTGATGGAACGGCCCATCGCGGGCGGCAGGCACTAATTAAGTATGAAACGTGAAATGTGATTAACAGAAGTGATCTAAACACCCAATTCAAACCTAGTGCCAAGAGAGCTACGTTCACACAGTATGACACGAGCCGATTCGATTAACGGTGGCAGAGCGGGCTGTGGTCATCTTGAACGCGTTAGGGGAGGTGGGTGTGCTCCAATCTTATACTATTTATGTATTCCAAACAGAATATCCCAAACTTCTTTACACGCTTTACTTCTGCATGCAGAGATTCTTATTGTACAGCGAAGACAAAGGGCGGTTAACTTAGGGCACCTGTCTAGGACAATAACGGCTAAGGCGTCAGGAGCCGGGTGACGAAAATGTTACAAACCAAATAGACTCATGGTTAATCAAAACAGAATGAATAATCAAAACAGCATGATTTGCCCCCCGGAAAACATTCATTCATCAAAATTGTATTAGTTCGTGCAGTATGAACGGAAGCAGCAGGTTTCGGACAGTGTAAACACAACCCCTGTGCAGGCCCAGTGAAGTGGATAACTGATAGTAGATCTAACTAGGGTTGGATTGAAGATCCCACGCACAGACATTAAATAACAACACGGGATCAGTAGTCTCAGAGACAAGATTTACTGCGGGATTAAGTCTCAGTCGGCGCCCGCCATGCGCTGGTTGCGCCATCTCGTGGTGTTTGGCATTGTGCTTCAACTACCCATATAAACTAATCACCGAGAATCAAGCTTAGGATTAGGGTTATAGATATGAGCAACTCATCACAACAAAGGACCTAAACTTAAAGATGAGTAATCTATATTATCCTCAGGGAGGATTTGACAGCTTACTGGTGTTCAGGTTTTTAGAAATTACCGATATTGATAACCTCCATATAAAGGTTTTGATTTTCATGGAGGCTGAAATTTTTAAACCAGCATTTGTCAGAGAAGACACACTACCGAAGCAAGCTACTACTATCAATCCTCTCGCCTTTTTTGTGTTCGCCAAACTTTGGCCGTTCAAGCTTTACTCCTGCATGCAGAGATTCTTGTTGTACAGCGAAGAAAAATAGCGGTTAACTTAGGGCACCTGTCTAGGACAATAACGGCTAAGGCGTCAGGAGCAGAGGCCGGAGCAGAGGCCTGTTTGGGGTGGGGGTGAGGATGAGTATGGGGTGAGAGGATATGGGGATAGAAGGGAAGGACAAACAGGCCAAGGTGGGTTGGAGTGGAGTGAAGGTTTGCGAATATAACGAAGAGGGAGATGATAAGGAAGGCAATGAAAGGAAATGAAGAGGCAGAGAAGAAAGAAAGAAAGAAAGAAAGAGAGAAAGAAAGAAAGAAAGAAAGAAAGAAAGAAAGAAGGAAGGAAGGAAGGAAGGAAGGAAGGAAGGAAGGAAGGAAGGAAGGAAGGAAGGAAGGAAGGAAGGAAGGAAGGAAAGAAAGAAAGAAAGAAAGAAAGAAAGAAAGAAAGAAAGAAAGAAAGAAAAACTAGGAGCCATAGATAGGTAGGTGGGTGAGGGACGAGGTGTCGGAGACATGGGGAAGAGGGTTGACTTTAAGGTGAGTCAAGGGGAGGGGAGTGTGTGGTGGAAGGTCAGTCTGCTGTGGTATCCGCCCCTAAACAACCCATGAATCTTTAACAAGGCAACGACATATGTCCTCTGGCCGGCAGAAAAACGTCCTCGAGTCAGCAGTGTAGTTCAGATGGATCATCCCCACGCCTATACAACGCCACCTGCCCTGACTAGAAATACTAAGAAAAACAATAATTCATACGTATGCCATGTAGAGAGAAAGGTTAAGACTAGGTATTCTTACTAACAGCAGTGTCAGTACCGCAAATGTTTCTGAACTGGTCCACGCGCCAATTGTGAACTCATTGTGGGAACCTGGAGACACGGGATAAACTGATACCAAGCATGGTGGATCACAGTACAGATCAATCAATTTTACGGAAATTATAAATTCTGTTATGAAATGCATTGGCAGAAAGGCAAGGATATCGCCATGCCATTCCATTTACGATATTAGCTTTACTTTAATTGTAATTATGTGTTCCTTTCTTCGGTTTTAGTGTAACATATTTGCAATTAGATTTACCAGTGAGATTTGGGGAAAACGGAAATATTTGATGTCCTGTTACACGTAATTCTTACGGGATTTATTTTAGTTACGTTGTATTCGTCTTTTTCTATTTATACAGGGGAAATACTGGTATGATTTGCATATCAAGCAGACAACTAGTTCTCAGCACGGGAATTTTTGTTTTACTATGCAGAGCATATTAGGGCGAATCAAAAGTCGGCCACTGCTTTCAACCAGATGTAACGGACTGCGAGATACAGTATTAACAGATTACGCTACAATACCCACACTGAAGACTAGCTCATTAAATTCTGGAAGTTAGGGTGCTCAACATCTACAAATGCAAAGTGCCTCCAGAGCTCGGGACCGACCCTAACCGCAGCTCTCGTTGTTGAGGACGACAAGAGAATACAAGACATTATCACGAAAACTTTCCAATAAAGAAGACATGAAACCAAGTCAAGCCTGAGAAAAACATGTCTGGAGTCTTTCAGGTATGGTGGAAAATTGTCTCTATTCAGGTAGTATGTTATGCGTGACCGGGTCTTCCCGACTATATACCGATAATTAAACCTTTATAAAACGCATCAAGTTCCTGTACATTGTGCACGTCTCCCCGTCCTTTCCTCCACAATAAAAAGCAGTTTATTGCGGGCGCGCGTGCATACACTCCTCCCATAAACACACGCAGACAGCATCCACCCGCCTTGCCGCTAGTTCCACCCATCAAACGATATCATTACCTGACACACACCGATGACAAGTGACACCCCAGCGCTGAGAAGGACGCCACCTGGTGGGTTGGCAGTCACGTGACCGGGAGGCGGGCAATTTCTCGTGATGCCACCAGGCGTTGCCCCGTTGACAGCGGCGCCTTCTGGTGGCAGTGAATCACACAGCAAAAGTTCTCAGCCTTCTCTCTCCTTTCCATCAAGAAACGGATTATTGGTTCAGGTTTTCATCACTTGTCATGTCGGGTTTTATGGTGTATGTAAAAGGTTTGAAGTGACCATGTTCTCTTGCATCAAAATTTCCCATACAAGTCAATTTGCCGATACTGGAACTTGGCAATGACATCTATGTATTAATTTCTTTGTTATTATGGGTTGAAAACTCCACAGTTGTTCAAATAAGTTGTCTTAGACTAAGTGCCTCGAAAAGGGGACGGGAATTCAGAACTAGATAAGTAAGTTTCCCTCGGTCTCGGCTGAGTAAACAAACAAATCCGTCCAGCAATTTAATCAGAGGCTGACATGGTCGGGAGGTACACAGAGAGGCTTTAAACCCCCTACCACTGGCGCATATGAAGTGAGTAAACTAGATTCATTAATCACATTCCATGGCGACCCTGGGGGCGGGATCTCCTCCTCAAACACTCGGCGAGTGTTAAGTAGGTGAGAAGCTCCTATGGGGAGTTCTATTCGAGGAGCATGCTCCTCGGGCACGACCCTCACATCTAGGTGAGCTGCTCGTCAGCAGCGGCTACAAGAGTACCTCCGAGCAGCTCCGAGTTTACCACCTCCTAGGAATGCAGTGCTAACATAAGAGCAGCAGTCTGTAGCTTGTTTAACATACACTTAAAAAGTTCTGTTCATTTTATGCTTCCTTTCTGAATGAAATAATGATGCATATCTCTCAGGCGCAGTGTTGATCAGGTGCAGTTCCGTTATTTCGTAGCTTCTTTAGATAACAACAAAAGAAATAGCTAGGTGGCTGGTTAGCTCAGTTGGTTAGAGAGTCGTGCTGATAACAACAGAAATAACTAGACTGAAGTTATGAAATGTGATCTGTGATCTTCTTGATATTCAAGATTGGATATTTCACATGTGTAGGCCTGTCGCAGTCAGTAGTCTCACATATGACCACTAGGGGCCCATAGAAGGCGAGGGGCTATGAGGATAAGCCCAAGATGAAACCACTTACTCGTTGTGGCTGCAGGAGCTGAGGGAGTCCTCCAGGGGGCTAGAATGTAAATCTTAGGCACGCCCGAAGGCCAGGCCTCTCCTCCTCCAGTGTGCGGAAAAGTCTGCGGTGCTTGCCGGAAAGTGTCTTGCCGGTGCAGAGTTGCTTAGAACCAAGCAATGAATTGCACAAAGTGGCGCAGATAACTGCTCAATGCAAGGAAACGTCTCGGAGCGGCCAATAAGAGGTTCAATGCGGCCGGGTGATCTGCTCAGAATGGCGCATTAAACTGTTCACAGCAGTACAGAGCCACTCAGCGAAACAGACTACCGCGCAAAGTGACACAGTTACCTCATTAGAGTTACTCAATATGCTGCTCAATGCAGGCCGGTAAGTTGCTTAGAGCAGCTCGCGTAACTGCTGACCAGTTCCTTGGAGTATCTAGGAGATATGGGGATATATTTCTGTGCCATTCCGTGTAACGGGCTCCCAAATACTGTTCATCATACTGCTTGGAGAGGAGATTATATTTTATTATTTTGCTATGAATATTTTTCTTTTAGGCAGTGAAAGATGGCCTGGAGCCTAAAACTATTTCTCTTCATTTGTCTTAGCTTCCTTTGAGAAGTGACAAACGTCCATCATTGTTATCCCGTCAGTTGGTATGGAGTTACGTATTGACTTGGCAAGCAACATGTCTGTCCTGAGCCGTTAAGCCGTGTTTCCGTCACGCGGGTGGCGGGCGGCGGCGGGCGGCGGCGGGCGGCGGCGGGCGGCGGCGGGCGGCGTGACGGGAGGCTGGCAGCGGACAGCGGGCTTTAGAGGCGGCGCAATTGTCGGCCATGCGTGTACGGCGCAGGCATTACGTCTCTGGCCGTGGCCCTCGGGGGCCCAGGCTACGTCGGACCTGCTGGCCGACTCGATAACATTGTCATCAGTATGAGAGGAGGGAGGGGTGAGCGCTGGCGGTTCGGTGAGGGGTGATGTGAGCTTCCTTCCCCCCCCCCCCCCCCACCCGACCACCACCACCGTCCAACACCACATCCCGTCGTTTTCTCCGTCTAGAACTAGGTCCTAAATAGCTCCTTCCATTCCTTTTATAGAGCAATGAATGAATTCTGAGTTGGGGCCACCCTCAGGGACTCCCAATACCATCCCTATTGGTGAATGGTGGGAGCAGATGGTATTGGGGAGTGGGAGAAGGGACGGTGTATGGATATATCAGTTTAGCCTCAATGACAGCCTGGGAAACTGTAAACAGGGCCAGGAGTAGTGATAAGGACCCGACTCACGCTGACAGAAATAAATACACCGGGATTGGTTCACCTTCCACCCCAGTCCGACCTCCACTTTCTACATCCACTCTCATTAAAACTAGTTCACTGGCGTCTACGCATGTCCACCTTTACTGGGCATCCTATTAGGACTCGGAACAACGAATACCGTCATCACTAAGTTCCGGGAGTCCATCATTGCCTTTGGTAGTACTAATCTTCACTTCACTAATAAGACACCTCCTCAGCTGATAACCAGACTATTTTCTGACCTGAATTTGCCCACGTCCTGTGGTTGGTTAATTGATGGGGTTTCACGCTGTAGCTACATCAAGGGTGAAATCACAGTAAGCCAGAATCTATGAGAGGAGAACGACATGCAAGCAGGAAAAACAGTGGCCTGGCTGAGCCTTGAAACCTGGAAAACATGATCCACAAGCCAGCACAGTACCAACTGACCTATGCCGCCGCCTCAAAGGCCAGTGTAGGCGCACCACGCCATGCAGTCCTAGCAGACAGGACACCCAGGCGTTTGGGTCATAAGGTCAAATAAAGGGCCCCATCAAAACATCATCCATTCATGTTCTTTCTTGCACTTCATCACCCCCTTCTCTATACGGCCTTCTCCCTATACTTCTCTCCCTCGATCAAACTGTAATGCCCTATCATACTCGTACGCTCTTTAATATCGCTCAGTTCCAAACCTACTTTCTATGCCCACCCTCCTCCATCCATCAACAATATCTCCTCACCATCAGTTTCTACCTTGCAGTCAACTCGCCCATTAGCCCCCTCTCCCAAATCGCTAACAGGCCCACGTTCTAGGCGGAATGGTCCTGCAATCCAAACTTCTTCCACTCCTCAGAACAACCTCATCTTAACTCGCGAACATTTTCGTGGCCGGCGTTTTGAATTGGTCGTGCTGGATTATATTACCTCCTAATCATCATCCTTAATCGGAAAGTCCTCCCCGGGGTGGAGAATTAAATGTGGTTTATCGGAGAAAAACGTGGCTTATCAGGTTGTCGCGCCTGAAGGATGTCGCAGAGAAGGGGTTTCAGCGAGACACACGTAGACATGTTAAAAGGCCATAATGAGATCTCCACCTCAAGATATCAAAAAGGTTCAGTCATTCCCTAATCGCGAAGTAGATCAACGGCGAGCTCTCATTTGTAGACGTTTGGATAATTGTGTATCCATTGGATCAGTGTTGAGTGAAAGTCTGTTGAATCGTATTGTGCGTTGCCTGAGCTAATTTTTTCGCAAACATGGTTACAGATCCTAAGTGGTACATGGCAGAGGGAGCGTCACGTATTGAATAAGAGCTTACAAGGTTAACATGTACTTCAAAGTATGGCTTGAATGTTTGAAAGCCATAGTTTAAATTGTCCATTGTCAATTATATGTTTAGCCACTGCAATAGAAACCGCTATCTATGAATAACACGACAGAGCAATAGTTCAAAAAAGCAATTCAATAAATATAAATCCTGATACGATCCCTTTAAGTATTACACCAATTTTGTCTTTAAAGAAACAAGGGGAGTTGAGGAGTTTATCCATTAGACCCCATGGGAAACTAGCACGATGGACAGGGTGAACTTTTTCTATGGGAGCCAGTAGGCAATTACAGAATCATAGGAATTTTCAAAGGCTTCCCACCCATGCCTCCTGTATGCCATGGACCCACACACCAATCAGCACTCGTGGCGCTGGCAATCAGCGGCAAGCACCGCCACACCCCCTACCGTCACTCCAGCTGCTGACCCCGGAAGTGGTACAACTGTCGCTAGTTAGGTCACAATCACCGAAGCCATACAAGGACAGCTTTTTCTTGCTGTTCCTCTGCTTAAACGCCTCTCTCCTCCCCAACTTCCACCCGCGCGACCTAGCCCAGCCCCGTCAATGCTGGAGTTCCCTTGCTATTTTCCACTAAAGAAAGAATGAATAAATTTTAAATAAAGATGAAAATTATGACAAAATCTCTTCGAAGACGCATGAGTTTCTCGGTGGCACCGGATGTAGGCTTTGAAGATTAAAAACTGCTTGCTGTGTAAATGTACTGCGTCGTAATAAGTGTTGGATGATGGAGTGTTTCTTCCGTGCACTGTATCGCAGATGTGTTTTTAGATGCAACGCACAGAGTTATCGTGCCATGTTGGTTTTAAGACGAATTGTACCACCACGAGCTGTTATATATCATGTGATTCAAACGTTAGTGACAGTATAAAATCTAACTGGGTAGTATGGCACACACAAAGAAAGTAGAGCATCTTTAGATTATATATATATATATATATTTATATATATATATATAAAAGGGTATAACAGTAAGTGACACATACCAAGTCTCATTACGCGATCTGATATGCTTTCCCTCTAATCGCCATAATGTATGACTGACACATTATAGACATGTGGATAGTATCTATCTGTATCTGATATATGAGAAGCCATCCTTTTTGGAATACCATGCATATTATCAACTGATCTCATTGATGAAGCTTCGGGTAATATCATACATGTTCAGCAAACAAATGCTGGACAGGCAAGTGCTGTTGTAGTCTAGTTTTAATATTTGGGAGTCACTCACCACATGACAGAATAAAAGATATTTCTGTGAAATCGCGTGAAATGCTCACTATAAATATACCGCAGTACCAATAAAAGCGGCAATTAAAAAACCGAATACACACCGATATAGGAAATCAACTGTGTATAAAGGTGTCGAATTGTGGATCTTGTTATCACCAACCACAAAGCGTATACAAAGTCAAAGTAAACGGTGTATAAAAGAAGAATTGTGGACAAAAGAAGGGAAAGTGGACTTATTGGTTTAGTTTATACGAGCAAATATGTATTTAATATCTTATGTGAGGTGTCATACAGCCATACACCCTATATTTTATATTTGTAAGTTTTTGTTTTGTTATAAAATGTAACCGCTAAAGAATTTGGCTGATAGTCAGAGGTCCAGTGAATACTGATATAAGCTTTGCTTTCTGCAAGTCTGAGAACAGAAATATCTAAAGTTGTGAAAATTGCTTCCAGTTGGTAGACTCTTCTTTTATAGTTAATTTCTTTCAGAAGAGTAATGTGTGGCACAGACTATCGAATTCCATTGGTAAATGATACGATTTGAAGTAATTCCAGGCCACATATTCCGCAGATCCATATACTGCTGAACCAATACCTCCCAATTGAAAGTTGGTTGGTTGGTTTGATTTAACGTCCAGTTAACCATTAGAGGTTCTCACCAGACTTACTCAAGGTTCTTTTACACCACATGGGTGGTGATCGAATCTATGAAATGAATTCAGGTAGAAATCTCACCCCTACACATTTACCGAGGTGAGAGTTCTTTTAGTTCCCACACCAAATAGACATGGTATGAGAACGATTGGCCTTTGATATTGCAGTAAATCTACCACTGCTGGGAATGAAGGAGAAGAGTGGCTGCAGTGGGACTCGAACCCACAAAGTCCTACAACCTTGGGATTACAAGTCCAGTGCCTTAACCACTGAGCTAACTCCCCAGCCCCCCACCCCCCCAATTGAAAGAAATTACGGCACACAAGGTATAATGTAGAGAACTATTGAGCGATTGAATTACTCATTATCTTATGACTGTCAAAGGCGACTTAAATTCATGCCATAAATCCACACCTTTGCTGTATACAGGAGCCCTGGAAGTAAAGCACCACAGTATGGCCGTTGGGATATCTGCTGTATATCCGCGTCACACTGTCAAATATTTGCCGTTGTTGCCAAACGTGATTGTCAGCATCACTTCCCCTCCCCTTCCACCCATCCCTGCAGTATTTCGCCGGCCGAGGCAGCTTGATGAAGGCCGGCTTAACAATCAGCGCCAGTCTGTGGCGCAACCTGGTGGCGACGTCTGGACGCCACTTCCGGCACGCACACTTCTGATTCGCCGTGACTTGGGACTATTTACACGGTAATTTCAGATTCAATCTTCTAACTTCATCTCTATTTATTTCGACGAGACACTTGGAATGCAAACAGCATTAATGTAAAGTAATAATTGGATTTCCAAAGGAATATATTTCATATCCAATATTTATTTAATTTCAAATTTCAGAGACTATGTTCAAGATATAAAACTTACTGAAAATAAGAGACTAACGTATAAGGTAACAGAAAAACGCAGGGATACCAGCAGCCCTTACAGATAATCCCTGAGGTGATTTGCGGCGACTAGATGTTGAATTGATGTGGATGAGGTATCCTTAACAGTTGATCAGTAAATATGAATTCGATATCGAAAGGGTGAATATATTTGGAAATATCGTGACACTGTTCACTTAATTTCAAATGCAAAGAATATCAAATTGACGATTATTAAAGTCTCCATTAAACTGCAAAATAATCGGTCAGGTTACGGAAAGGTAATATTAGCAGGCTGGCCCCCAAAAGGCTTGAGATTGATGCGCAGGTATTTACTCCACAGGGGGAGGGTTGTCTAAGGTAACACTGGTCTCACTGTATATAAATGGACGTAAAGTACCTCGGGGAGAGAAATGACCCAGCCCGAGTCAATCACCAAGCACAGCTCTGGTGCCAGCTACGCTCTCCAATCCTGTCTCTATCTCGGATTTTTACACGCTTTCTCTATCCTTACATTCCGCATGCGCCTGCTTCCTGGCCATCACATCCAACATAAAGACTAGTATTTAAAGGCATATACATAATGTAATCTTTTTTCTTTTTTTGCTGTTGTAAATATTTCCTTTTTGGTTTCTCATTCCGGCCAATATTATTTTTCATTTCTCGCTATTACATTCTATATAATTCAACCAATAGAGTGGACTGTTTCATTATGCGTGTCCCATCTTCTTTCCACTAAAGAAGTATACAATTGAAAATAGCCACACCATGTCTCTTTCAAACAGCTAAAGAAAGCCATACATTCAGGTGATATATAACATTTATAAAGCTAGTTGTGGACTCGCTATGGCTTATCAATAATACAGCATAAGTTCTGAATGAGCCCTGGTTTCCTTTTGGTACCTGTTAGCATTGAGGATTTTGGTATCTCCTTGAATTCAAATACGTATTGGAATTTCGAATATTTTCTTTCTAGGCAGCAGCTGTGGTATATTATATCGATTTGCTACAGGCTATTTGATATTTTCTCTAGTTAGTACCTACTTTCGAGCCGTAAACGCTATGTTTCCAGCCCTCTTATATGCAACATTCAACACAGTCAGCACTGTAACATCGGCCTTTTTCTACAGAGAGCTTTCACGTGTCTATAATATAAATAGCTCAGTATGTTTTGGCTAGGCTGATCGGTGAAAGCGGACACCGGTCTAGTGGTCTATTATATACATATATATAGCATCGGCCTTTCTGGGTTGCTAAATCTGCAAGATTCAGAATGTGCTATCAAGTGTTAACTGTGTGGTCAATAGTAAACTGGTTGTAATATGAAGCGCAACACTTTTCTTTCTTTCTAACATACACTAAGGAGATTAGGTCGAGATGTTGCATAAATAACTAGTCTATGGCGAAGATTAATTTGGGGAAATACTGTCTTTTAAAGAGCAACTATACGGAACACCGATAGCAAAACACGAACCATCTGCAAATTCTTGTTGGGAGTTAATGGATCACGTGGAATGTTGGGTCCGGAGACGAATGCATATAAGGGAGTCCTGGGAAGCTGTCTGAACGGTATAGGGTGGCTAGAGAAAGGAATACGATTTATGGAGGGAGCAGCTCGAACAGGCCGCATGGAGTTGCTTGAGGAACCGAAGAGCAGCTGTACTGGAGAGCAAATGAAGCTGGTAGTAGGTCTGGAGAGAGAAGGTAAGAACCGTCTAATATCTGTATATAACTAGAGCTTATCCATATGCTATATCAATACAGGCTTGATCAAACACCAAGTACCCGTATACTAGGTATTCTGAAAACGTTTAATCTATCATTACAGGAAATATTGGTTGGACTCTCATTGTACAATCACTGCTGTGGCGACAAGGGTGTGAGTGTAATCTGTCTATTTGACCTGTTAAAAACATTTTCATACTGCCCTAATAATTTCGCAATATTTCCATTCTTTTCACATGCTGGAAATGATGGCATTACCTTTGCTTCGTCTTTCTTTGTCTCCCATTACCACACCACTTTCTTCACCGGTGATTCTCTCCGTCATCCTAACAGTTTCATTCCATATTCATTTGGCTCTTCCCTCTCACATGTCACCGGTCAGTGTATTCTGTCACAGACGCAGACATTCTGTCAGGTCGCGTTTGTCGTCTGCTTTTGTTGCTGCACCGTCAGGAGGCGCCTCTCTGTCTCTCTCTATAAAACACCGCGCCGCCAACTGTATCACCCTTCCTACCTCAGCCTTAAACTAGCCTTAACCACGTTAGGCATGCACATCTAGTTCTGCTCGCTGACCTGATGTTAACCTAAAGCCAGGCCGTCAAGGCCTGAACAATCTCGCCTACAGATTTTCTAAAATATCAATACTACAACCACTTAACCTTGTAAGACTACAGCCGTGGATCTTTTATTTCGTCTGCTTAGAAATATATGACGTTAGTATTCTAACCATAGCAGAATAAACACCGTCAGAAAATTTGAGCACAATGCCATGAATTCATCAAAGCTGAACTTGGCTAACAATATTACTGCGCTAAGGCTGGCCTAACATCGGTAAACTAATATGATACCGCACTAAGATTGGATTTTCATAGATTTATTGCCACCACGTTCCCCACCTAGTCTATAAACTTGACCAAAGAAGCTGACCTACTGACATCTCCATTTATCAGCTTTTTAAACATTAGACGGTCGTCGCAATAGGCAGAAATTCACATTAATTTGTGCCAGAGAAAAGTAACCATAGCCAGCTGATTCCTAGGCTCTAAATCTAATATCATTTAAAGCTCTGATGCTTTCCCATGGATTTGCATAATTCCATCAGGACCATTGTCATATACTGAGACTTCCTTTTACATGTAATTTACTCCTTCGGCATTGCCAAGAATGGGCATGAATCATTCTAGTCACTCGGACTGCATTGGTTTGAACATATATAAATTGCTTATGAAATATGTATATATTACAAAAGGCTAACTCATAATATTAAAGATAGCAATGTGGAAATATATGTAGATTACATGTATCCCAACAATTATATTTGTTGGCAAGTCGGTCATATAAACTAGGAGCAAATAGTATGTTCATCATAGATGAATGAGCGTGCTATTAAAAATGAATAACAATTAAAAGGTATAACTCAGATTTAGCCTATGGATAGTTTCCTGTAACGCATTTGCACCCAGTCAACTTGCCATTTCTGCAACTGCCTATCTAAGATCCAAACAAATCAAGCACCAGTGGGTCTTGAGGTATTTTGGTCTTGAGTGATTGGTCATGGTCAGCTGGGCACAGCTCTAAGAGACTGTGACTCTGGCTCCCTGCTCTGTTCTCACTATCACAGTGAACAGCATGCCGATAGTAAAGGGATAGTTTTCTGGAAGCACACTGAAAGTTCAATGTCACCACTGTAACCTCTAGATGATGTATTTAGCGCGTGCAAGCACGCCCTAATAAAACCTAACTATTTGACTTAATTACACAAGTCGGAAAAAACAGCAGTATGCTAATTACAAACATGACTGAGGGCAGGATAGCAGTGCGCTGTGTCAGTTCAGGTCTCTTCTCACCCCACCTCCCCGCCCACACACACACTCACATGTGAAATACAATTTTCTACAAGAGACCCAATCCTGAGGTCCTCTACACTGCCCATAATTAGCCTCTCTACGACAAAGGGATGAGTTACAAGCACTGTAGGAATCTCATTAACTTTTCTTAAGACTGCTGAGTATCAATCACCCAGGTAGGTGGAAGTATGCATGGCCTTTCCTCTGGACCTTCGATATCTACTTACACCAGGCTATTCCTCTCTGACAATGAAAAATATAAATCTTATTATGAGTTAATTACGGTCTAGATTAACTAGAAACAGATCATTTCAAGGACCTTATTCCCGTCTTTGATCTTTCCTAATCACCAATTCTATCAATTCTCGATTTCAAGGCCCATCAAAACTTTCCGTATCATACTATGGAGACTTCGATGGTTCCCATTTCCATTCCCCACGTATTTACTCGTACCAGACACTTCACTCCTGGCACTATTTTTCCATTTCCTTTATGTAAACCAACCCCAACTCTCAGGACGATCCAATACACGGGCTATTACTTACAAGAGCCCCCGGATCGATAATCATACACACAGACACGCTATCAAGGATCCATATAGAGAAGTTCCGGAGATCATAATCCAAGCCCGGCCTGGCCTGCCAGCTCTCATGCCGTGGAGGAGGCCTCTAGGGGGTAAGGTCAGAGGTAGGGCCGCCTTATCAGGACGGAACATCTGGTGGGGAATGAGAACACTGCCTCCAGACCCTGCCACCTACCGGGATAACAGATCAGCGCCTCCTGGCGGCAGATAAGCCGGTGGGCACTACCCACTTCCGGTCGGGCTATATAACCAGCGGCCATGGGGAGGTGTATTGGGGTCTAAGAATGGTGGCCGGTCAGATATGACTGGTTTAGGGGGAGAGGGATGATCATTCGGTCACATCAACCTTCCAGCACTACCACCGCTTGCACTGCTCTCGCCACCGCTGACCATTGAACCTATCGGCAAAGTTTATACTCAACACTTAAGCGACTCTCCTTTAGCTGGTGGTGAGTGAGTCGCTCTTACCTGAAAGTGATATGCCAATCTAAGCAAATACTTCCCCTGCTGATTTAAAGGAAGACTTATGGGTAGAATATTAGAATTTGCTAGAATGATGTGAAAATAATGCGGTGTAATTCCTAACGCTGCTTGACTTGTTTGCGGATGCGGATAATTGCGCATCTCCACTAAAACCTGTATCTCTGGTCAATTGTTGTTCATTTACTGTTCATATTTCAGATTATGGGGTTTAATAATCCCGGAAAGAAATTAATCCAGCAGCATGACAGTGATAGTGGAAGCATGATTGATAAAAATACTGTGAGTGTACTGAGAAAACCGTAAATATTCATTTGATATAACAGAAAAGTAAAATATCTAATTCTTCTCAGAATCTGGCTTTATTTCAGATTCTTTACGTGTTAGGCTTTATATGGGTTTCCTTAAAGTCAGAAAGCTGAAATCAGCAATCGAGAAAACAGGAAATTAAGTGAGGCATATATATATATATATATATATATATATATATATGCTTTTTAACGGTGGAGACAAAACAACTAAAAAATCTGTAATGAGGAACAGTACATATACACAAATGATGTCTCTAGGTCTATGTAGAAAGGTACACATTTAGAAATATAGAAATAAGTCACAGGCATTTCCAGGGAGGATTATGGTCAACAACAGGTTTTTCCGCATTTAATCATATTTGAGAGTAGTCATTATAATAAAATCGCCAATATGTATAAAAACTAGCATTAAACAGCTACATTTTGTAATCACTGCCTCTTATATTTTTGTTGTTGATTTGATCTAACGTCCAGTCAATAATTCTAGGTCCTTACCAGACCTTTTCAAGGTGCATTTATACCATAAGGGTGGTGATCGAATCTATGTGATGAATGCAGGTAGAAATCTCATCCCCCCCCTACATATCTACCGAGGTGAGTTCTTTTACTTTCCACACCGCTTAGATATGGTATGAGAAGGATTGGCCTTTGATACAGCAGTAAATCTACCACTGCTGGGGACGAAGGAGAAATTTAACTAAGCGGGACTCGAACCTACAAAGTCCCACAACATACAACTTGACGTTGTCTCTACATTCACAAGAACAGAGATATCTGGACCTATGCCTGCAGAGTGACTTGTCATGTTTTAAGGGATTTAATGCGGTACAACGTGGATTAAAGGGTTGTTTTATTCTCGTTTCATGGTGGGTAGGCCTACTGTTCCTCCTTGTTAGGTAGTCCAGAGCATCAGTGAGAATGTCCTACGAATGAAGACGTGGGAGTAGACATGGTCCTTTATTCTGTGGTTTCCTTGAGTGTCTTCCAGTGTACCTTCATATATTGGAAGGTGTCTTAATTGACCCTTTAAAAGCTATTTTTGACGAAGAATTTATCCTAGTGCAACCAATGCTTACAATTCTGTCTGAGGTAATGGCTTTCCCAGAGACCTTAACATGTCGATTCTGTCGAAGCCCTGACACGCTGTTCTCAATTGAGGCAATCCTCTCTCTAGTTTCCAGTTCACATTCACCCTTGGCCTAGCTTGTGACTTCATTTGTAGCGTCCAACCCAACCTGGCTTCAGGAATGGCTTCTACCCTAGCTTCGTCAGTGGCTTCTCTGGTGGCTTCATCAGGGGACCGGGCGCCGCTCGTGTTGTTCGCTGGGCGCCGGGAGTGATTGGCCCGGGGTGATTGAGACCCGGATAAGCGGATCGAGCCTGCGCCCCGCCAGGCTAGCTCATTCCCCGCACGCTGATTTGGATCCTGTAACCCCGGCCATAACAAGCACCAGCAATACGGCGCTGGTCAGGGTCCTTACTGGAAGGCTGGGGTGGTAGCAGGTGGAGAAGGAGGAGATGGGAGACACTCCTGTACCTCCGGTATGAGGCTCACAGAGAAAGGCGTCAGGTCAGAAATTGAACATAGTGACAGTTTGTGACTTTTTCCTAGTATGTGACGTGTTTGTTTTGGGAGATTGGATGAGTCCACTTCCGTGGGTTGGTACCACCAAACGTCTGCATGTGGGGAAATTGGACGCGGCTAAGAGACCATCGAGACGGTCTTTCTACTTTTTTATCGCTATTTCAGGATGTGTTGCTGTATGTTTGATGTTAGGAGTTGGTAGACACGTGGGATCGAAGCCGGACAGCGATTGGAGGACTGAAGTCATGGAGATAAAGAGTCCGTTCTAAAAATGCACAAGTTTGTGGCAGAGATTCAAGCGGCATTGCTGGTGGGGATATGAGATCATCGAGAACGGAGACGTGGGTCTATGTGTGTAAAGTGTATGGCCATATTGAAGTGAGTGAAGGAGGGGAGGCGAGAAGGTAGGGGGTTGGGGAAATGGGTCTAGAAGGGAAGGAAAGGAAGAGAAGAATCTTTATAAATGGGGACTGGAGATGGACGATACAAGGCAGTAAAGGAGGAATAAAGAAGTATTGTAACAATGCAGCGAAGGAAAGGTGGAAAGGTATACGTAACAGATATCGGGAAAGATAAAAGAAATGCGGGACGAACTGAATGCTCTATCGAGCGTTGGAGAGTGAGCAATGAGTTGGGGTAGTACCACGTGGAGATGCAATTGTTCTATACACTAAAAAGTACAGCAATGCCTGAAGGGACACGACCGGGTTCTCCTTCACTGTCTCTGATTTTACCCAGGTCTTTCCTCATTACAGAAGGTGTACATGGTACGGGGATATTAGACAGCGGCCGCCGGTAGCTGAATAAGGTCACAATTTGATGGTCATTCGTCTCCATCTGCCTCTTATCAGACACACGCAGAGCCATCTACAGGAGAGGGGGACACTATATTTTACAGATTAATGGTGACGATATTGGTTTGCGATATCTTTACCTGGAGAAATCACTCCTTTGGTATACTCCACTATAAAATTTACCCATGGTACTTACCTAATATTATAGCCTAAGTCTCACCCAACACCTTAATCCTACACGCAACATAAACAAAATCAGACTCGTTCATCTTAATACTGTCTTTAACTGTTAAACCCTACCAATAGGCCTAAACCAACGAGTGCTGAGGTTGATGAGAGGACAATGAAGCGAATGCGGAGAATTCTAGAGGTCCAAAACAACACAAAATGTATTACTATAAAAACGTGATGATAATATGTGTTAGCTGCAGGACTGAAGGAGGATTGTTTATTTCTAATGATATCATTGTACATCATACCAACAAAGTAAGATGGAGATTTAACAATAACATATATAGATGCTGAATCCCAAACCTTTAATTATCGGGAATTCGAGAGCATAACTATTGCTATCGACCACTGAAGCAGCTGAAGTATAAAAGCATGTACTAACCGTTGCAGATAAAAAGAGAAAGATGTACTGGGTTACATATATCTAAACAAATCCGAGCATTGGACTAATAGTAATGTACATGTAACGCATGGTTTTCTGAAATATAAATCTAGAACAAAACCTATAAATTACCTTACCTAGCTAACAATACAAAAGAATATCTTCGATCGTTCCAACATCAAATATCGACACGGTCATCAATTTCTCCGACAGGGCTTTCACTAATCACATAGAACAAACCCCAATTAGAATGCCCCACTCGTTCACCGGCGAGTGGGACAACAGAACGCACTCAGTTGTTGGATATTTCCCTCGCCCAGGACATCCAATACTTCTATTAATACCAGGAAAGCATGGCACAAATACTACAACACTTACAATCGAATTACCATTCGACTACGGACTGACCTTATGATTTTATTTGGTGTAGATATTAATGCTGTGCTAGATTCGATGGACCATCTTGAACATGACAGCAAATTGCCCGGATCTATGCGTAAGATAAATTATCGTTCTACAGAACATGTGTCAATACTCATACATCATAAAAGGTAACACATATGAGCACACTCTCCGCCAGATGTTCTTGTTCTCACGACAACAGCTCCGGCGGTACCTATCGTAGTCGGTGCCGCATGCTACATTAGCCTATGGTCGAGCAGTCTTGCAGGCATCCCGCACAAACCTGTCGCGCACACTTAGCAGATCTTCCCCACGTTTCCCTGGCCTTTGGCATTGATCGATTCGGGTATAGAGGAAGGAGAGCCCCGGTGGGGTCTAACCCTACAGCTTCTTCTCCATCAGGTTTCTCCACCTTACAGAGGGCTCGGCCTATGGATCTTCTTCGCCCCTGCGAAATTCGAAACAGGATCGACATGGCTGCCATCGCCGGAAGCGAGCTTTTACCTTCTCAAGGAAAGGAACTTGGGAAGACACGCACGCCCTCTAGACAGTGCGGGGTGTTGCTGGTTCCGGTGATGGAGAGGTTTGACCTGCATCTGCTGCAACCTCTGCATGCTGACCTCGTAGTTTGTCCTTTAACCCACTTAACCCTTTAACGGCAGGAGGATGCCTTAAGGCATTACCGCTGAACGGCAGGAGGATGCCTTAAGGCATTACCGCTGAACGGCAGGAAGATGCCTTAAGGCATTACCGCTGAACGGCAGGAGGATGCCTTAAGGCATCTTTTTGTTGGGTTTTTTTCAAATTCCTTTTTTTCATAGATTTAAGCACGAAAGGGTTAAGAAAAGTTCCATATATAAATAAAACAGTTGAAAATCAATGTATTTGTGTATTTTTAGTCTATTTAGTGACATGGAGATCATTATTTGCGAGTAGAAGTTGGAGAAAAATAAAACAATGCACAGATCGACTCGCGCCTATGGACGAGTTGAGTGCCTGACAGAGCATTTCCCGATATAGTGAAACGACGAACGAGTTTATTTATATTTAAAAACGTAGGATTGGGTTGTCTTGCTCGCACAAGTCGAAAATAGTCATATATTATCTAATTTATGAGTTTTTAGGCAGTCTTACCCTTTCGTTTTCACTAATTTGCGAATTCTCCGCCGATGTTTACATTTTCTTCGACTACCACAACAAACGCATTATCGGAGAGTTACACTTCCGGTCGCCCTAGTTTTACATTCCCGCCCCTACTACAGCAAGCCTCATACGATTCCTGCCTATGTAATATATATATATAGCATTGAATCAGTTTAAGATCAACCACAGAAGTGTAGAAAATGGGTAATATATCTTATTAAATCTGAAATAAAACATGCCTATCTGTGTATAGCCAACACTGAATCAATGGATATCAGCCCGAAACCATTCCTGCCTATTTCCTTTTTTTTCTTTTTTTTTTTACTCATTTTTTTCCCAATATATTCAATATATAGTAACCGAAATAACTCAGGTTATCAAGGGGGGTGGATATTATTAAGAAATATGGAGAAATAAATTGAAAAAATCATATAAAGTTGCCATAGGAACGTTGACATCGTACTATAAATACCTGCATTTCGCTCGATCGAGTCACTCACATTCGCACCTTGCTTATGTGAGCCTGACAGCTCCTTGCTGGATATAACGAACATAAAATAACTGAGAGCGAGTTGAAAATGAGCGATTCCGAGTGGGAAGACGACCTGCCGTTGACAACCCTGCGGTTAATGGACGGTTTGGGGGAGGAATTCGACCAGGACCTGCTAGAATCGGACGGTGCGAACTCGACGGATAGCGAGGAGGACAACGAACCCTTAGCTAGACGTGTGCCGCAACACACAACAGGTGGAAGAAAATGGGTGTACTTTCCCAAGTCACACGCCATGCCTACACGTCACGTAGATGACCTCAAAGCTCCAGGACTAGACGAGTCCATCGATAGTAGCAAGTTGAAGACGGTTCTGGACTACTTTCGTCTTTTTTTCACTCTTTCGTTCCTGACAAAGCTATGTAATCACACCAACAACTACGCGAGTGCGGCATCACGGACAGGACAACCCAAAAAAATGTCGGCCTGGGTCCCAGTCGTTCCTCTGGAGATGTTGAAGTTCATAGCAGTGACGTTTCTTATGGGACTGATACGAAAGCCGAACATCGACCACTACTGGACGACAATCCAGGAGTACTCTACGGCAGGAATAAAAGATTTGATGACAAGAACACGATTCAAAGCCATCTTGCGGTGAGTGTTTACATGTTAAGTGTTGTTATGATTCTGACAGCTAGACGTGTGGGCGGGCGAGAGACCAGAACGAAAGCAAACGCAGTTGTGCAGACGATAACAGATTATACCGCCGATACTGTATATCATGTTGTGAAATTCGCTCAGTATTTCAGGAGAGGCCTTATCTAAATTCGTTGAAAGTATTGTAAAGATTCGTTAACTTTTTCCGCAGCTATCTTCACTTTGGTGGACGCCAGACGCCGGACCAACCAGGAGACGCCGCTGCCGCCTCCGTGAACTCTGACCCCCAGAACGACCTCGACCCGCAAGCCCCGCCCCCAACTCGCAGATCACCTTTTCCAATGATTTCTTTCGTTTTTGATCACATGAATTCTGTTTGTAAATCCGTTTACCACCCGAAGAAGGAGTTAAGTGTGGACGAGACAATCGTTAAGCACAAAGGCAGAACTCGCCACCGTCAGTACATGCCGAACAAGCCATGTAAATGGGGCCTAAAGTGCTGGGTGCTGGCGGAGGCGGTTTCTGGATTTGTGCTCCAACTTAACCCCTTCTTCGGGCGAGATGAGGCTGGGGGGAAAACGACCACACAGGCTGTCGTTATTGATCTTTTAACTGGGGCGGATTTGACCAATGTCGGACATCATGTTTATTTTGATAATTTTTACACAGGAGTTCAACTGATGGAGAAGTTATTTGAGTTGAAAACATATGCTTGTGGCACTCTGCGGTCGAACCGCACCGAGTTACCAAAAGATCTAATGACTCGTACCCACCCAAGTTTGAAAAAGAAAGGCGATTGTTTTTTCTCCAAGTGTGGGAATCTTCTGTTGGCGTTATGGCTCGATAGGAAAATAATTCGCATTTTAACAACGATACATTCTTCTGTTATGACCACGACAAAACGAACCATTCGCGATGATAAAGGAAAATTCACCAAATCAGACATTCCCTGCCCCGAACTGGTTCGTTCGTATTGTAAATACATGGGAGGTGTCGATCTGTGCGACCAGATGTCAGGCTATTATAATTTCGGGCGAAAGAGTCGCAAATGGCCCAAGAAGCTTTTTTTCTTTTGCATTGAAGTAATGAAAGTAAATTCGCAAATCCTTTTCAACCTGAGTTGTCCCAAACGAATGTCTCTTGTTGATTTCACCCTCAGTTTAGTGCACCAGATGATCGCGGAAGTGAAAAACTGCGAGGCCCCCCCCCAGGCTGGCACCCTATCCGCCTCCACCCGACTTAATAGTCGTTGTTTCCCTGATGATTTGGGTAGAAAATCCTTTTGCAGGGTTTGCTACCACCGCCGCAAAAATGGCTTCGAATCATCGAAGAAACAAACTAAATTCGGGTGCAGGCAGTGTGGGGCCCATCTGTGTGTAGTTCCTTGTTTTCGTATTTATCACACTGTCGCAAACTTTGATACCGCTGATTTGCAATCTTCCTTGGTTGGTCTATCCTCTGATTAATTTGTTTCCGTAATCGCAAAGAGTCGCACAGATTATTTATTTCAATATTATTTTGCATTATTTGTACGTATGGTATCTCCTAACGAGCTATAACGCATTTTTCGTAATGTTTCATCGTACTAATTAGTTGTCCCTAGTCGCAAACTTGGTACCTCGGTGGGGATCGATAGCAGAGTTGTCTTTTTTTTTCTTTGCCATTCCAGCAATATCATTTCCCAGCCTGTATATGTTGTGAATTAATCGGAATATTTTGTAAATATGCAGTGTAGATGTTCTGTATATATATATATATCGTTTCATACTTGTAAATAATTCTTCATATAGCATGGACAGCATGTAAATTTACAGCAAATCATTCATTATTCCTGATCTATGTACTTCATTTCTTATCTAATCCACGTTATCAATCTGAAACAAAGTTCATAAATTCGCTATGGACCAAGAAAACTCGCTAAACATAGTGTCCTACTCGTTCCATCGACATATTTACAACAGAAGTGTATGAATATCAACCTGAAACATTCCTGCCTATGTTATCTAGCACGTAATGCTATTCTATGATTCAACTGAGAAGTGTACGACCACGAACGATATTTTGGTTTTGTATCTAATACACGTTATCAATCTTAAACAAAGTAATCCTATTATATATATATATCATTTTGCCGACTATTGAACCCCCAGCCTCATATGTCTCTTCCTTTTCAGATTCTGAATCTATTTATATTAAAATGAAACATTCCTGCCTATGTAAACTAGCACGTAATGCTATTCTACGATTCAACTGGCCACGTCGAGTGCCAGACAGACACTGAATATATTTATATCTTGTTGAATCTGAAATAAAACATGCCTATCTGTGTATAGCCGACACTGATCAATGTATATCAACCTGAACCTTTCCTGCCTATGTAAACTAGCACGTAATGCTATTCTATGATTCAACTGTGAAGTCTATGGACACAAACGATATGGTATTTATATCTAATCTACTGTATCAACCTGAAACAAAGTAATCCTGGACGATCTATAGACCTTCAAGGTTCTCCACAAGTACATTTTGTGAAAATATATCGACCAGAAGTGGTCAAATTGATTATTATATCGGAGAAAAAGCCTGTAAGTCCGACCACGTCGAGTGCCAGACAGACACTGAATATATTTATATCTTGTTGAATCTGAAATAAAACATGCCTATCTTTGTATAGCCAACACTAATCTATGTACATATTGTGAATACGATGACGACTGCTGCACCTGGAAATGTATCAAGCCTTGTCAACCTGTGTATATATATATATATATTTAACAATATTGATGAATAATTGATCTGAAAGAAAATACATACACATTATTAAAATATATTCTAAATCTTACTTCACCTACCTTGTCTTCTTTTCTGCTTTTCAGAAGTATTCGTCTGTAGATATAGTGAATCATTGTCCAGCAATCGATTTAAAGGTTAACTCCTCCTGGAGATGTCAATGCTGATTAGGCACAAGTCGAATTTTCCGAATTCAATATATCAGCCTGGACATTAAATCTATATGTAGATGATCCTTAGAGTGTGGGAGATAACCACATATAGCCTTGTAATGATCAAACTCCATTAGAATCCTTAGGCGAGTCCATAGTATAATCAATGGCGAAATAAGCCAATATAGTCACTGCTCGAATCTAATTTTCAAAAATCAATATCTAAGTCCCAACTTGTCCAAAATGGTCGAGATATATATCAAATGAAAGCCCAGAATCTCTAATTTACGAATATTAATGTCTCCAGTCATATATTTGAAGTTAAATCCTCATAATAAATGATTTTCTAAATAGTGTCTTGCCCAGCGCCTAACTCCCCTACCGCTCCCATAGTAAAGGCTCAGCTTAGATGACCATTACTTTTAATTCAATTCTAAATCATCCGCTGGTTCAAAATGATTTATATTTCATATAAACAAACCTCAGACAGTGTAGTTTACCCTGATATAAGTCCCCATTCATAGATTCAAGGTTAAAAGCCTCAAAGAAATCATTTTGAAAGAGATGTCTTAGAACCCAGCTATGGCGAAATAAGCCAATTTATTGACAGAGTACTTTTAATTTTCTAAATTTGATAACTAATTCCCACCTTGTCCGAAATACACAAATTATATATCAGAAGAAAGCTAAGAACCCGTAGTTTATGGATATTAATGTCTCCATTGATATATTTCAAGTTAAATCCTCGTAATAAAAGATTTTCTAAACCATATCTCGACCAGCGCCTGAATCCCATACCAATCCTATAGTAAAGCTTTTAATCTTCTAAATTCGATAACTAAATCCCACATTGTCCGAAATACACAAAGTATATATCAGGAGAAAGCTGAGAATCTGTAGTTTACGAATATTAATGTCTCCAGTAATAGAATCCAAGTTAAATCCTTATAATAAATGAATTTCTGAATCGTGTCTGGCCCAGATCCACACTCCCATACTGTACCTATAGTAAAGTATAGAGAGTGCGTATGGCGCACCTTAATATTTCGATTACTTGGTCTCGAATCGACCAAAATGGACAATATTATATCATCATGAAGCTGAGAGTGTGTAGTTCACGTTAGAATATACGAAAATTCATTTATCTAAGATTTAAACCCCGAAATATATGATTTAGTTAGCCAAACCACAAAACTGCGTAATGCCGACTTTCTCTGTTTGATTATTAATTCTAACCTGGACTAATCTCGACAATATTTACATAGGATTGTAGCTTAGAGTGTGTAGATGATCAATATATAAACAGAATTACATTAATTCCAATGATAAACTCTGGGCGAGATGATTTATGATTCAATCCGTGCCCACTCGGCAGCCCCCTCCACACAGTAAGCTATGGACAGACGGTCTGATATAGTCTGCGCGTTGACCAAACAATATAATCAATTTCTAATTCGCCAGTGGCCAGATAACCAAAAAATACATACTGGAACAAACCTTGAAGTCTATAGAATGTGAAAATACACTTCCCTGTGGTTAATTATATTGTTTAAACCCTATCTGAGCTGATTTTGTGATCATCGTATGAAATTCGACTGAACCAGCAAGCCGACTGCGTAATACCCAAGTTTAAATTTGAAATATTAAATCTGAACTCGTCAAACCTGGACATTATTTACATAGAACAGTAGCTTAGAGTGTGTAGAATAACAATATACGTATGATTTATCATGAATCTAAAGTTTAAACCCGGTGCGAGCTGATTTCGTATTATAACTTGACAACCCTACTGTTCGAGCAGTGACACGGATTCCCATAGACTCAACCTTATAATCTAGACAGGACTCTATAGAGGCTTTGCCGCTATTAGTTACAAAGCGCTAGGTTAATTCCAACGTGTCAAGTCTGACACCTTCATATAGCTGCTGATCAGATGAACATAATGCTGGTCTCAGTTTACACTGTTGACGCCATAGGATGATATAAATGGCAATTCTGTGGGTTGTCGCATCGACTTGTAGCAGACAGCTTAGCAGACATGGCGCTGTCACTGGACTTGACACCTATACCACCAGGCTGAAAGATCCGAAGTTATCACCGTATTAACCACACTTTCGATGGTTTTTCCGCCATAATATTGATATCCTTTTGTAGGCACAAGCCTTATAATGAACGTGCTGGGTTCCATTTCTGTTGTTAATCCGCTATTTGACGAGGAGAAATGATTTTACACAGCGTCCATTGCGTAGAGGAATCTGCTTAGCCATCCATGTTTACACTGACACTCCCGCCCCCACCAACGGTTTTGCTATGTGCGCGAGTTCAAACTTTCAATATTGCTAAGATCACCTTAGGAGTCGTTTTATTTCATAATACTTTAGAATCGTGTAGGTAGGGTTCATATTTGAATATCAATGGGGGTTTTATCGACTTTAACGACTATATATATTGATGCGAACAAATCTGCTACAGTAGTATGTACGGGCTGGGATAGGCGGACGCCATGAACGGTTATTTTTTTCAGCGGTGCTTATTTTGGGCCAACTTCGGTTCACGATTACATATATTCAACAGTTGATTTTATTAACAAAATACATATACACACAAAGCTACAGATCTTCTGCTTATCGTAATGGTCATTGTTTATTCTTAAATCATCAATTTGCGGAGAAAATGGCGAATTTCTACCACTACCACCTTCAAAATACAGACGCCCGACGGCTAACGGCAAAACACGCCTGCCGTTCACGCGTTCACTATGTAACGTCTTCCTGCTTTTAGTATAGGGAAACGCCGCTGGTGGTGCTGCCGCTGCTTTCCCGCCCCGGTGAGGCGTGCGGCCGTTAAAGGGTTAATGAAGACCAGCGAATGACGCTGGTATGAATAGTGGGTGGTTCAGTCAGAACTAGGGAGACTAATTTGGGAAGATGTGAGCATTAGGTTTAGGAATATATCCACTCGTTCAAGATAGGGACTATTGGAGAAGTGATGAAGTTTTGTCTTCAGGTTAAGCAGCTGAAGGGTTGCCATCAGTAAGGTGAAAGAATAAGCTAATCCAATTGTAGGATCGAATATGGGACCTGTCATCAATTTGATATCAAAACCATTAGGTATAGAAAAGTGGCACGCAAGGACACAGAATATTAAAGTCAATATCTTTATAAGAATTATTTACTTTCCCCTCAATGGTACAATTGTTATTATTGGTTACAGGGATAGATTGGATGATTAAGAGCTCTCAGTATTGGAAAATCCCACACGGGGATCTAAATGTAGCCAGGACAACTTAAGTGTAAATGATCCAATAACGCCGACGCCAAAGTGCCAATAAGTACATGTATGTATGTGTCAGAGGATTATAGTGTGAAGGGGAGGGGAGAGGGAGAGCTCACACACTCTACTGGCTGGCAGAGCGAGTCAAGTTGTCTAGATTTCACTTACGGAAATGAATTTATAGCTGTAGCGTATGGTTTTAACATTTGGAGGGGTTTAAAACGACTTTATACATTATAGTACTGGATGCTGTACCTATAAATAGGATCGTATCATCACGACAACGAATTTGTGACTTGATGATGACTTGAAAACAATATTCAAATTGTTCTAAAGATATCATGAAGTAATTGCAGTACTTAATCAGGGAAATAGAAACAGTGAGCTTCGCCTTAATCCCTCAGCAAAATAATTAAGTCGATTAACCTGGCTAGAGGTGAGGGTTGACAATGGTGCCTTGGTTGGTTGAATTATGCGACTAAGCTGCAGTCTAGCTCGGTAGGGACAATATAACTAATGTTTAGTAAAACGTTGAACATCCAAAATGTTGGGAGTAACTGGAGGTAGCGAGCAGGGGCCAATGGATAAGACAAGTACTCTATTGAACCATTAAAGCCATCACGGTTCAGACTATTAAAATCAAACACATTTAAAATGCCTTCTCCAGTGTTAGTGCTAATTGCATGGTACTAGTATCAATTTCGGGTGGGGGGAAATACAAACTCCTGAATTGGAGATGTTACACATTTTTATTCGATTGTATTTGGCAATGAGGATGGTACTCAAAGATTACTGAAATTGTCAAAATTTTGGACTTTGATAAAAAAACTTTAAAAAAAAAACTATGAAGGAAACCGTTTTTTATCAAAGTGGGAATTTAGCTGAATTTGTTTTTACAAAAAAACATTTTTTAAGGTAAAAATGCTGACAAAACACCGGCTTCTGGTAGCAGCATTGTTTGATGTAATGGGAAGGGTAATAACAGCGGTCCACCAACCATACCGCTAACAAACCCAGGTCTACCACGTTCGTCCTCGCTACACTATCCGCTTCCCGCATAATTCGATCCATCATCTTTCCTACAGTTACCCCCCACTCTCATCCAATCCCTACGTCCTCCCAGCTCACCAGCCAGTCCACAGCCTCGGTTTCGATACCGCGCCTGTGCAGTGGACCGCCAACATCCGGGCATTCTGATACGTCACGCCCGACTGCTCGGCGCCATTTTCGGCCACTTAGAGTCTGTTTTTAGCTACTTTTATGCATGGCGGGTGGGGAGTGGAGTGACTTATAGGCCTGTCAGCGCCACTGACGTCCCGCGCGTGCGCAGAAACGCCGCCGCCCCCCCCCCCTGCCACCATCGCCTTATTTGCAAAACCACTGACGCATGACAATCTAATCTTTTACTCGTGACACCAGCCTCTCGGGGAATCCGAGGCTGGTAGAGTAGAGGTTGGGGTACTGCAAGCTGGGAGAGGCAGGACAGAGGGTAAAACCAGCAGAGGAAGGGAAGTGATGCGGAGGTTGTACAGAGAGATGGAATGGAGACTAAAGATAGATAAAACATAGCGCAGGAAGCAGGAGAATAGGAGCGACTGCAGTGTGTGTGTAAAGGGGTGGGGGCGCTTAAGGGGTGGAATAGAAGGACCTGATGTTGAAAAAGAACTTAATGCGTCTTTTATTGCGCTGGCAAGAGAAATACTGTGATAAGTTTGTTTACACAGAAAATATCGAAAGTTGGGAGGGAAATTTAATTTGTTCCTGCATTCAATTGATTCCTTTAGGTATCGTTAAACGTAATAGGAGAGTTTAATAGATCCTAAATCTTTATTGTCAAAAAAGGAGCAAAAAAAGAAATATGACCATGTGGAAAAAGTGGATGTATGACCGAAAAGAAAAATTATATACTATCAGGAGTCTATATAATCTGAGTTATGTGAATCATGTACACATGCATTTTCTTGTGAAATAAGTCAATTAGAATATTCTATCTACCGAAATATAAGCACATACGACTAAATGATGAAAGCAGATATAGGAGTGATAAACTCAGCTGTAAAGTGGCGGGAATTGAGAGACAAAAGATTAGATGCAATCTCCATAAGTGTATAAGGATCTGGTTGAGAGAAACCTGTTCCCATAGAAACCACACGGCGGGGGAATGCACTGGGATAATGCACAGAAATTTCAGGCTTCATTAAGCACTACCTTTAACGGTCCGCGGCCCGTTTTAGTTTTCATTGTGCAAAAAAGAGAGAGGTAGAGAGCCTACCCACCGCCTCAAAGTCACACAGTGCCCAGTCGTGTAAGAGTATCGTGCTAATGGAAACACAGGCTGCCGGTCGATGTACTTGTCAGTATGTGGACGTCCGATTTCTCTCCCAGCTTTTGTGTGTGGATACAGAAGTAGAACCGACCGGGATATGACGGTGGTATTGTTTGATGCCGCCATCATTGATTTATTCTGATGGACTAAGGATAAATATCACAGCGATTTTTCAGTGCCTCTGGCCAAATCAATCCAAGAGGAAGCTAAAGTAGATTTATTTGGTGAGATTCATTGTCCAGTTGTTAGGATCTTTTTAGTGTCTTGTTCTCTACCTAATTTGATCATATCATTTATGTCCGTGGACTACGCTCATTTAATTAATGCATCATCAATACGATGTATTTTGAATATCAAATACTAGGAACGTATTTTACAAACGCTGTTAATCTTAACACGGGCTCACGTTAGTTCCAGTTTATCCTTAAATGTTACTCGATCAAAGCATTGAATTAAAGTTTCCTGACCGTACACTATGACTTGGTCTTTGGTCTACCTTTTGCGTCAGCAACATAGTCATTCCTATACATTGTTGTCTCGCGTTATCTCACCTTAAAAACACCCGAATGTCATACACATGATTAGTGATTAGCAGTAAGCACCCAACCAAAGGCGGCAAAGTACTATATGAAAACTGTATTCCTGTGGAGTACTATTCCCATACCCTACCCATGTAATCCGGACGTTTACACCGAGTTGTAAACGTCCGAACAAACGCCAATAGGAATATAGTAATGCACATTCCTACCTTTTCTCAAGCACAACCGAAAAGAAAATAATCACTGGGCATTGACAGGGTTTACCTGTAATACTGTATTATACAACACTAGCAAGGTTATGAAAAAGTTTCAATACATAAGGGACATCTTACCCCGGTATTTTTCTCCATAGGCTTAACGTTAGGAACTCATATTCTACGGCCGTGAAGGTAGTGTACCCATTACGCAATGGCTAATTGGGTGATTTATTTTAATAATTAATAATGTTATGAGGGGTGAAATAAGATCAGAAACACACCCGAGGAAAATAACTTCCAGTCTTCATCTCATTTGACCGCACAGCCATCAACTCAGCTTCGCTTCGTGAATTACTCTGCGGTCAGAATCTGTGGAGTACAGACCATGTTATTTCCATCTCGTGAGTTTCCTTCAAATCATGAATATTGTTTCATCTCCCCCCCCCCCCCCAAAAAAAAAAAAAATCCTTTCCTCGAACTGCCCTCTGAGTGCCTGTTCACAATGTTCCTCCGGAAAGGCCTCAAAAGAAAAGAGTGATGAATGCTTTTAGGAGAACCGTTCTGCTTTGCTGGAGGATGATCCCATCTGAATGTCTACACTGACTCGGAAGTCGTATATCATTCGGTGAAGATAAATGTCGTCTTCTCAAACTGGCCCGACAGCTCCGTTGTCACGAGGCTGTATTGACAGGGCCTACTGAGAGGGTCTACCTAACAGGTTGTGTTGATACAGGGTGTTGGCAGCTCCTGCTAGCAATGGTATCAGCGCATGTCGACATCATATGGGGCCATGTCTTAATGGCAGATGATGCTAACAGAGTTCAAACCACTTTTTATTGGCAAGAATGAGGCTCAACTGATATCACCTTCTTTTATACAAGGAAAATAGTTTTATACACTGGAAATGAATAACTGGATTTCTATTGAAAAAAAAGAGGAAAAACTGCAATCACTGAACTTCTGGACAAAAACAGTCGAATTTTTCAGAGTGATATTAAATGAGATATATAAGGCGACATTTTGGCACTGAGGTTAAGCCATCGTATATATCAAAACACCTTAGGGAAGAGCGTAAAAGTAAAACGCTGTGTCATGAGAGCAGCTCACAGGGGAGCAACTCCTATTTGCCCGCGGCGACCGCTTTCCTCGCCACTGTTTCCGCGCGCACCGCAACCACTTACTTCGAAGCCACTTTCTTAATTGGTGAATCTTCCCTCCCGCGAGTGTGATGGCGCGCGCCTTGCACCCCCACCCCCCGGCCACCCGCCGTCCATCTTCCCACTGGAGGTAAGGAGGAGCACGAATCAATCGTACACAGGAGGAACGTGATAGGAGCCGGTAAAAACCCGGACCTGCTCAAAGCAGCTCGCTTCTTGCTGAACAATTACTGCTGTGTGGCATAATACGGGCGACTGCGTTTTCATCAGCGAACACATCTTAATTAAATCACGTCCGCTCGCCAAGTGTTTGTCGGGTCGTGGCTTAATGTACGCGCCAATGGATGGCTTTGCGCATGTTTTGTCAGGTTCCTATGTGCTCAGCAATGAACGTGATATAAAGTATGCTGTCGAGAACAAAGCCTCGGCACGTATGATACGAGCCCCTCATAGAGAGATTATCAAACATATATTTGTCATGCGTGTGGGAATGAAAGACGAAACCCGCAGCTTAAATAGATGGAAAATATTACTCAGCACTCCATCCTTGCTTCCTACATATATCCCCCAGCCCACACATTACCTTGTAGTCTAGCGATAAAGGAAACACAATTATGAACACAATTATTTCATACACGTGTTGGGGTAGCTTACAACACGGACGGCATTCACGAGGGGGGTGGTTTGGACATTCCATCAATAATTACCGAATTAAAATCGGGTACCCCTGGCTTCCTAATGCCTATACCTCTGGTCTACCACGACCCTAGTAGAAACTTGGCTCTCCTGGTGTATACACTCGGAGGGAAAGGAAATGAAGGGGACAATAGGGAAGTGAGAAATGTAGGGGTGTAAAATGTTACCTGCCATCGTAACTCCTATTTATAGCATTTATATTAAGCATCCAAGTTGTACCCTACAATTCTGGATAAAATAACATAATTTTGTTAAGACTAAGACATAGATCAAGGGCATTGCAAGTGACTTTCATTCATAGAAATGGGAATATGTTGAAACATGTTCGCAAAATCTCTATCAACATTTATTTCTTTATATATTTGCAATGGCACTACACACTCTTAGAACGTATAGAAACTGTTACTGCTGACAAACCGATGTAATGTCCATGGGGAATGACAGTTAGTCAATGAAATGTTCCAAGTTATTCAACCATGCAGACGGCGGACAATTTACAGAGACCTTTTCAAGAACAATGCCAAAGCAGCGCCTTTTGTCACCGGAGATGAATCGTAATGCATGGCTCCAGACTGATATCCCTCTGGATTACTTTCTACCTTCATATATTCGACATGGGCTAAGATGTCTCAGAAATGGAAACTTTCCCACTCAAAAGACATGAACCTTTTGAAGTAATTATTAGGAAACTCACCTGACAATATAGTAGAATAAAAGAGAGGAATATGACTATAGAAATGACCTCACCTGAAAAGATAAAGTATACTCTTTAATATTTAGAATAAATGATCCAACAAGGAGATATTAAACGCTTTCCATGTGAAATGCACATGAAGATATTTGATGCAGATACCTTGAGGACCTGGAAATTCTAAAGAGTTTGATATAGCAATTGTAATTTGACCAAATTGTATCAACATATGGTCAGCTAAAATGTACACTGTAGCGCTGTCCCTTTTAGAACCTAGCTAGCCCGAGGTATAAGATATCACGTGACTACTAGGGATGTGATCATGATTATAATTTGTCCTTTACCTGATGAATAAAAAGGGAAGACGACAGCGGGGGGCTATCGCAATACAAAGGAGACTATATAATTTTTTTTTGTTACGTTTATTTAGCATGAACTCACAGGCTCGGCCTAAGCCGTTCTACCGCCTGGTCCCTCAGATAGCACACAGAAAACAGTTACAATGTTCCAATTGAGTAGAGCACAATTCGGTTCCAGAGAAAGAAGATCAAAATATGGCTAAAATACAATCCCTGGCGTATTTCAGGGGGGTTACATGCCCGATAGTATATTTTACTACAAACTATCAATGATGAGAATGGGATGAAAACATGTTACAAGTGTTTGATAATCATCCATTAACTCAGAAAAAAATTCATTACAGTAATCCACATTTCAGTTATGAATTGTGTCAGTATGATTTATCATGTCCTAAGCAATAAGGAGATACTTAGTTTACGTAGGTTTTACTTTTACTTTGGATAATTATTGAAAATCAACAAGCAGCTCATACCTATGTTAATATGTAGCGTCCGTGGCATTTACATATAAAAGAGGAACATTTAAGAAGTAGGCGGCTGGATCCCAATACCTTACAATAGTGACAGGAAATAACTAAACATAACATTCGTTTCAGATGCTGGGATACCTGTTGCGGCACTTTAACCCGTCATCATAAATCTGTGACCTTACGGTGCCCCTCCATTTAGGCCGTAGAGACCTGTTACTAACAGCCATGGGTATTGCCCAGGAGGAAAATGACAAATTATAACTTTGCAACCTTCTATTGAACCGATTTAAAAAGAAAATCGAACAGAATTCATGGAATTACCCTGTAGATACAGCCAGACAATCTAATACATGAAAGCAGATATTTTCAATACGACAAGATTAATCCAGTGATTCCCAGGGAGTGAACTAAAGACGAGAATGATAGTCATTAGTTAAATCATTGATTTACAATTTTAAACTTATTATATTGTGTTTATTACCACTAGAGGCTGATTATTATAATAACACTTGTATCATTATCTACCTCCCTTTACCAGGATTCTCGGTTCCAGGCCATTGATCAGCGAGCAACATGTTTTACCCAAATGACTGGCTCCCAAATGGGCTTTCGACTTCCAGCGTTCGGCACTCATGGTCTGGCTAATCGCCGAGCCCTTTTTATAGCTTAGATGTTGTTGAAATTTCCAATAGTTATGAAGTAGCTCACTTTTGTCAAATAATAGTAGCATTAAGTGACACGGGAAATGCTCATTAAATTCTGATACTATTGATAAAGGGACGTAACAATTAGTCTTTTTTCAGTCACGAATTTTATTCATTGGTTTGCTTATATTTCAATAAATCAATTTAATTTTCTTCACCTATTTTGTCCATGAAACGATCAAAATCGTTGCATTTCAAAATATTTTCACGGTAAGTGCATTGACGTTTCGGCATTTAGTAATTAAGACATCTGGTATTCCTATGTATAGTAACACCCATTTCATCTATACTTCCGGGTCTGAAATCTCCTAAACAGGGCATGCTGTCGTTTGGTAAACACGATAGAGAACTCGGTAAACTGCAATACCATTTGGCTCTTGTTACCATGTGACAAGTCATGAGAGCTTAAAAGTCTACGACTAGAGGTTTATCAACCTTACCAAACACAGCGGCTAGTCAGATAGCAATCAGATGTAGGTACATCCCTATAATAAGTGGTGCATCTAATCAATGCAAATTTTCATTTAATTGGCAAAAGTGCTAAAAACATCCTATATCTGTATATATTGTTAATCAATTCTTTCTCCGCATAGAAATTTGTATAATTATATATCGACGATGTCATATGAGTATCCATTTTTATCTCACCCCGGTATTTTTCTCCATAGGCTTAACATTAGGAACTCGTACTCAATACTCAATGGTTAATTTGGTGATTCATTTCATCAATAAATAATGTTATACGGGGTGAGATAAAATCACTTGGTCTGCACTCCACCTCGTTCGACTACAGAGTAATTCACTCAGCTTCGCTTCGTGAATTACTCTGCACTCAAACTCGGTGGAGTACGGACCAAGCTATTTCCATCTCGTGGGTTTCCTTCTAAATATCTTACCTAACCTAGTCCGTATTGGCAGCATTCAAGGATCAATCGTAGGTAATCGGTGAAACCCAAATCTAGATTCTTTGGAGAGATGCTTTAATTGATATGTTCATAGAAAAAACATTGTATGATAGAGAAGTTTTTACTAAATAAAAAATCCATCTAGTTTTGGTTCTAAAATCGCCCTAGATAAAAAGCTAACCTTGACCCAGACCTTGGGACTCGTAACTTAGATACAGGAAATTCGTCGATTTTACAATGTTTCCAGAATGGCAATAGAACGGTTCTTGAGTTAGAGATATGAAATGGGTGTATTCTTTATCATCATAATTATGAAAGTCATCAGGGCATCCACAAAGGCGTTTCTGTTCACAGAAGCTATAGGCAACAAAGAGACAAGGCTATTATTTTCACAGTCAAACAGGGGAGAAAACCCTATTTATGAAGTATCATTTTATACCACAGTTTTCATCATCATTTCGTTTTATTTACCCACCTACCTACTCATAGAAATGTAATGAAGGTTGATCATTCATCTCATAAACAGTTTGGACTAAATATTCAGCATTCAGCTAGAATTGCTTAAATAATACATCTGTCGCTGTGTTCTTACATTTGTAACATGAGAGTGGGCCTTTAATTTCTCATCACCTGGGTTTGAGCCAGATGTGAGACAATACCTGCCTATTTTTAGGCCCTATCATGTGACCTCTAAAAGGATTGTTCACTGGTCATCTTTTTAGTACATGGAGGGGAATGGGAGGAACAACACGAATTGCCTTGGATGATCACGAAAATTTAATATCCCTTATTGTATCATTCCTGTGAAAGTTCAAGGGTTTGTTGTTGCAATTGTCAAACGTCACCACCATATTTTTGTCGCTAATTTAGTGAGAGCCAAAATTGCTTTACTAAAAAGTTAGATAATTTGGATTGTGTCTCAACGAATTGAAACACAATTTTGATCCACGTAAAATATTTGAACAATGAAACACAAGGCATATTGTGTGCCATAAGATACTAGTATTTAGTGACGGGAGTGTGGTAATGAGATATTTCGTACAAAAGGGTCCACCAATACGAACCTGGAAACTGTTTCACTAAAGAAAAGTCTGTCCGTTAGTCGACAAAGGTGGGTTTTGTCATCAGTTATTTTGTTTATCCCCTTTAGACAAAATCCAAATGCGCAAAAGGATTCCGCGGATTTTTTATCAAACCAGTGACTGATTTAAGCCACTGAAAAGTGGACCCCAATACATATGCGCTCTAATGGTTTTCAGGGAAGAAGAATAGAAAATGTGGTTTATATAAAATTGTTCTTTTGTAAATCAACAGAATTGTATGGACATCAGTTGAACTTTATGTCCAAATTCAGGCTCTATATCTTCGGCAGATATATGGTATGTTCAAACGATGAGGGGGAAAATTCATCGAGTAAACAAATTACAACATGTAACGTTCCATAAGCAACTCCAACCTTGGAAAATTATCCGAAGTTGTCTCAGACAGAAATGCACGATAATAAGTTATCATTAACTAATTCCCACGAGGACACACAGGGAGCAGGCTGATGTATTCACCGACGTGTGGTGTGTCTGTGGCGCTATCTGTCAGCATCCATTAGCAATGTTGTGTTTGTAATTAGACAAGACGGGATTCCCAAATGTCAAGTACTTCTCAAAGGAGAATGTTGAGACGGAGTGCATCTCTGAAACATCGTTTTTATCTCGTCTGTAATTAAGATTCGGCCATGCAGATAATCTATTGCTGCTGGGTCTCCTCTCTCTATATAAGCTCACTATATCCATTTCCTGCTGTACAGCTTAACCCGCGTAAAGCAGCTAAGGGTATAATACAAAGCTGTCAAGAGATATTTTTGACAATTTCAGATATATCTACTAAATCCATGAATAATTGGGTAGATCTTATAGAAGTAGGATGAGTTCCGATTCTATAGAGATGCTTTAAAATAATCTTGTATTGATAAAGAATTCTGTGGTGTAATTACCCATACGCGTCAACATGATCTGGTGCCCGTGGGTAAACAGGTGTTCCGATTGAGCATTGTGGAATAAATATTAAGCTTAAGATATTAGTTCCCAAATGATAATCTGAAAAAAACTAATGTCTTGCTATCTTTGTGGTAAATTCTCGAATTAATATATAGATATAACAACTGTTGACCAGATTGTGGAGGACAAGCTATTGTCCTCCACAAGAAAAACCGCTGCAGAATATACATCTGACGTCTCTAGACATGAGACGGGGAAGATAAGGCAGCTACCGGCACTTAGTGTTAATCTTACAGAGACGTGTCCCATCAAAGCCCGTCTGCTTCTTATCACAGATAACCCGCCTTTGTCCCTGTGACAGCTGTCGGGGCGGCCAGTCACTGAGCCACTCAGAGAACCCACAGTACACTGAGTAGTTGTTTGTGCGAGGGTATAATGGAGGCATGCACATCTGAGAGCAACACCAGAGTGCCGAGCGGTATGTGCGTTACCTCTAACTGCTAACACAGCCTGCGATACCGGAGTGGAAAGTAGAGGTTATTATAACACGATTTCCGTATCCAGATGATGTGCCTATATGGCATTCCTCACAATGGTTAATGCAAGACGGCACTGTCGTCGACATGGTGGCATTAGTCGGGCCCAGTGAGAAGCATGGCATTATTCTGCCCCAGTAGTATTTAGAATAACAATTTGCATTCCTGAGTGAGCTCGATATATTTCTCACATAAGTCCTGACGCAAAGCGCACTTTCCCTAAACTACTTACACGTTCTGGCAATATCTCCTCGGTGCAAAGTCCACTTTCATTACACTACTTACCTCTTCTCAGGACAGCACCAAATGCAAAATTCACTTTCATTGCACTATAGTCATCTTCTCTGGACAACTCCTGGCGGCCTTTGATACAGCCCTAACACACATACCATGTAAACAGTTTCGCGCGTGTTTGGTTGGCCGATGGTTGATAATATGCTAACAGCCAGGGTCCTCTTAAGTTGGAATATAATCTACGGAAATAGATAAGCCGGAAACACAGAAGCACGACATGGGAGCTGGAAGTTCCCCAAATGTCTCGGGTTAGTATTTCAAATTACAATCTGTGTATCTGATACAACAATAGAGTTTTGAATTATTCCCAAATATCCTAACTTGATCAAAGATTGCTGCACCTTAAGGAGAGTAAACACGATGAAGGACACGTGGCAACAGTCAAATACGAGATGTTATCTCACCCCTGGTATTTTTTCTCCAAAGACTTAACATTGGGAACTCGTATCTAACGCCCATGAGATATTTAGGAAAAATATCCAATGGGGGATTATGTCTCAAATGATAGCCCATTAGTCAATATCAAAGGGGGTGTTCCACTGGACCGACGTGTAGCCAGACAATCGCCGATCATTATCGGATGCCCTAGAATTTCTCAAATCTTTGAAAATGGTCATTTATTAAACTATTATTATCAGAATTAAATAAATAACAATACGTGAACTTCCTCTACAGGGCCCAGGAACAATTGATCGGGTGAGAAATCGGCCTGGTGGAGCACACCCTTAAGGGTGAGATAAATTCAGAAACCTATTCAAGTTTAGTGTTAGACCTCGATCCCATCTCGTTTGAATCACTACATAATTCACGCGGCTTCGCCTTGTGAATTACTAATTCCCATAGGTTTCCTCTATATGATCTGGAGCTCACAGCCTGAAGCACATAGAATTTACAGGTAAGATCCAGTTAACATACAGGTGGGTATGCAAACAGGAATCCGGAAACTGCTCGGTATACACAACGCGCCCGTCCGGAGAACAACAGAGGATGCAGGCTCTGATGAAACAATGAGACCACTGATGAAGCTAAGAGATGTTTTAGCTTTCATTTCTCGAATGATGAACAGAGCTGTGGGGCTACTCTTCCCTGAGAATGGCCGGCTCTTTTGTCTGCTGGAGGAAACGGCTTACAAGGGCGGGTAGGATTTCGTCGTATCTCCGACACGGTCTGAGGAAGGCTTGAATAGAGGATCCGTGTATGGGTAGATGGATGGATGGGTGGGCGGGCGAACGGGCAAATGGACGGAATAGCGGATGGATGGACAGACGGACGAACGGATGGATGGATTGTTCAATGTTGGAGTTAGTGACGTGTGGTGGGAGTTTGGCGGATTTTAAACGAAGATGATGACAAACAAGACATGAGGATATGATTGTTTGCGGCTGACTTTCCGTTACAACAGGAGCTTGTCAGAGTAGTCAGCTCCACAGTAACATGAATAGATGAGGTCTCCCATAACACTAGGACCCCATCAATGTCCTGCAATGTCCTGATATTATACCCCCTCCTGACGTGTGATACATTTGGTTTGTTGATTGTGCTTTACGCCGCAGCAACAGCCCAATGACGGTGAGGATGTGATACACTTAATCCTTTTCCTAAATTTCACGGTATGGAAATTTAAATCAAATCTCGTCTTTTATTTTTGATTCTTTTACTTCCCGAGTGAAAATAGCAATTTGTAAAGCTCAGGTCTATACATCGCTATCATGGTTACGTAATATTAGTGTCTATGAGAGGAAAGTAATCATCGATATTATCCTTATCTATTATTTGTGAACAAATTGACTGAATTGGAACAGTCACCATCTTGGTTAGTCTCGTCCTCCCTGGTGTTTACAGTTCGGCAGCCATGTTTGAATATTTACCCCTTTTATCGCTCAGCTCTAGTTCATAACCTATCCACATGGGAGCAGGGCGCTCTTGCATGACACTCTGACTTGTTACTATCAGGAGTGAACTCATAGGCCCTCTACAAAAGGCCTGAATTATTTTTTAAAGGTTTTTATTTCTTGAATTCGAATACACGATCCGTTCGATTTGGTCATCTCTTATTGAAAAAGTGGAGCTCACAGAAGCTATGTCAACCTGCTGAAGTGTGTATAAAAGAAGACCCATCTTATCAATAAATCAGTAAAGTTCTTCACTCATAGTTGTACCACATACTCTTGTGTTCATGTTTTGACTCCCTTCATCTTAAGGTCTACCCTTGCATAGCTGGCCCCTAGACAAATTGTGACTCTATTCTGTTGGTGCTGTTAAAGCGTCACCACTGGGATGAGCGATATGGTATATGTTTTGCTGTGGTGAAGATAATCCACAACCATTGTCCAGGTGGAGTGCTTAGCCGCACCACATGCCTGTGTGGTTTTAAGGTACGGATCTGCCTCAGGAGACACTGAAGTGATATACCGCTGTGCTCTCAGAGTAGGCGAAACCTAGATATCTCCGGCGCTATTCATTCCAAACGGATGGCTGCACCTGATATGTTTCTAATTAACAAAGTAATGAATATCACGTTCTAGCGGCCCGCAAAATAGGAATTTTAGCTTCGTAGTGTCGTCCAGATTGGCAAAGTTTTGAACTGAGTTTTAAACTTAACAGAATGCCAGGTGAATTCATGGACGGGTATATTCACGGAGGTTTTGCGAGAAGAACCCCGGATTTAGCTTTACTTATTGGGGCCTGCTTATATGAACTACTAAGGAAACAAAATGGGTGGGGTGGGGGTGGGGAATGGGGGGTCCCTTTAGAATTTCATTAACCATTGTGAATTATATACAAACATAGTTCTATATCGTCTTATCTGTATCTATCTTCACTCAATGTCTGAGTACATTTCTGGGCGAGTCTTTTTTAACTGACTCATTAAGTCTAGAAAGGTATTAAATCATTCCCATTTCCCACCCCATCTTAGTTTTTTCTCCTCTTGATATAATACAACGCAAAAAGAACATTAAAGAATTATGAAGAAATGTCAGTAATACTATGCCATTCGCACGAAATCGTCCCATAAATAGCATTACACATCGTGGCTACAGTTTACATCATGTTTTTCACATCATACATAAAATTGAAATCACCAGTTGTATTGTCGAGGCTTTTTGGGCATTTTTATTTGGATCAATTATTTTATTTGGACAAATTGTTGTTGCCATACGATGCACATGTAATACGCGCAAAGTATGGTCACAGGTCTGGGAAGGGTGTTAGCACTGGAGTAACAGGATGGCAACGCCTGTCGGACACACCCGCAACTAGAATGGTCGTATTCTTGGCACTAACGGTGCTACTGACATGGAATCACAACTGAGTTCGTTACTTTTAAGAGATACACAAGTGCACTAATGTCGACTTTGAAAACTGATTGTCTTTGAAATAGAATCGGATAATAAAATGCTATTTCATATCCTGAATATGATATACAAAATCCAACTACATTTGTTGAAGAGTCTTAAAGTATTCTTTAAACAAACGTTGAGTTGTTGGTCAAGAAACCTCCAATCCATTGTCATTTGAGTTCTACCGCTCTTGGCCTTCTTTCCTATTTCCACATATATCTCCATTCCTTTCTTCCACCCCTTCCCATCCACCCATCTCATCTCTGACAGACCAGTTGGCAGCACTGACGAGGCGCTGATTGGATGAAACGTCTCAGCCAATCAGTGTTCTCTACTGAAGCACGTGCTTCCGGTGGCCCCGCATGGTTCCGGGAATTGCTGCTGTCCATCACTTACCTGCCTTGTTGTAACCATATGACCTGGAGGACTTCCTCTAACGAAAGCAAAACATCAGAAACACCTACGCAAGAAACCTATCGTAGGATAAATCAGTCCACTACCATATTAAATCAAGAACTGTCAAATACATTTTATTCTTGAGGAAATGATTAAATTTATATCAGCTGGATGATAACTTGACAGTCAGTGTGCTATTGACTGACAGCTGATTGTAGAGTTACGCTAAACATCAGCACCTGTACCGCACGTACTTGTCATCTGCCGGAACAAACTACATTGCGCATGCGCAAAAATGGCAGGGCGAATTTGGTATGCTGTTGCTTTTTTGACAAAACAAAAGAATTTTCTTTCATAATCTTTGAGCGATGAATGTCAGTTGGGGAAATGAAAAAGTGGAAATATTTTTCATGAGGAATGTACTGCCTAAGAGAGACCTAGAAACATGGAAACCACATCGGTGTTGACCATGGCAGGGGCCTGAGGACGTGTGTAGAGGTGCAAACCACTGTTCTATAGGCGTGGATGATGTTCAATTAATAGTAGCTTTGTTTTACTCATGAAAGAAAAAAACTGTTATAAACTGGAAATGGAAACCAGGATTTCCATGGAAAAGTTCCATCTCTGTCGTTCTGTCTTCTGGAATGCTGGTGTGTCAATACTTGCATCGCTCACGGGAGATCAAATCAAAAGAAAAATCCCTGATGTTAAGTTAAATATCGGTTATATCATATGTTGGAGTTATGGATTGCTGTATGGTAATAAAGGTGTATCATTGAGGTGATTAGGCAGTATCCGAGAACACCATTAGCGGGTGCATAGCCTTGGTGCTATGCATACTGATAGTACAGAGTTAAACATACTCTTATACCTGGTTTCTGTGTAAGGCGCTCCTAGAGAGGTGAGTCAGTTCAAATTCCCGAAAGCGACATGGGGTGACCTCACGGTGTGAGAAGTATTAGGCCGTTGTCAAGAGAATTTAACCGAAGTCGGTATCATAGTGTGGTGCATTGTTTGGGAAAACAGAATATCGGGGCCAGGAGACTGGCAATTCTTTGCATAAATTGCCCAATTAAACCTAAAACGCCTCCAAAAAAGGAAATCTCAGAAAAGATTTAAAAGCTACTTTCCAATATTTTAATTGGTTTCCCATGCCAATATTTTGTGGAGGGATTGTATCTGCCCCGACACCTAACTTCACCTTTCCCCACTAATTCACACCACAATCTCGTATATATACAATTGAGAGGCAATCTCTGAATCTATAGAAAAGGGTACAAGAACACGCACGAAATAATATCTGGACAGGTTTCCAGTCCTGAAGGTCAATGCAAAAATATTTTACTTCCAGTTTTCATGATCCATGCCATAGAATTCTCAGGGTATCAAATCGGATTTGCCAAAAGAAGGTCTTGTCTGACTGGATGAAATAGATATTTGCTTGATAAATTCTCCTAAAAGAATTTGGTAGAAGGGATAACATAAGAATTTTTAATTGTTTAATAATCTGTGAAATTATGGGAATTCTAGGAACGTTGTATAGCATTATTGCTGCTGACTGTTGTTACTGGAAGCAATTACCCGGCGGAGAGAGATCACTTCAGGTTATTCATCAAATAAATAACCAGGGATAGACTTATCATTTGAGGCCCTCCCATTCATAGTCAGGAAACCACACGATTTGAGTGACTGTAAAAAAAGGCTTACTCAGCCCCATCAGATACATGCATTATTCAATTCCAACTTACTAATGCTAGTAGGTTGGATTTCCGTCAAATATTTGAAGGCTTTCATCTCTGTGTGTCAGTAAAAGTTCAAAAGGTTGTGCAGTGCCTGCCCCCTACTGCTTTTGTTTTCTGACAATTCTCTATTTTCCAAGAACAGTGAACCTTTACGTTCAATCTAATAGCGTACAGGAACACCTATTAATACCAGGTAACGCAAACCACAAACTGTAATAACTTCTCTGGAAACAAAAGAGACGGATTGTTTGCCGACGTAGGGGGTAGCAATATTCATGGCGGTATCAAGCGTTCCGTTAATGGCATTCACAGTTCAAACTGGTTCCGTCATATTTTTGAGGGGGTGACGGCACTCGCCAAGATCAATTCCCATGTGACGCTTGGCTTAGCCTCGCCCTCCATCAGAGACCTAGGTGCCCCCGACTCCGCCCAAAAAGCAAGGAAAACCACTCCGAGTTTCCTTATCGATAACATTCAAGACGTGGTCCCGGAAAACAAGGTCACCAATATAACACCCACCCAGATCCCTCTCTTTGCTGTACCCTTCAATAGGGCATGGGGTCGAATATTACCAGTTCTTTAAAGACCAGGTTATCCGGAACCAAATTACCTATTTCTTAATGTGGCCGATCCTGAGACGTTGAAAATGAAATTGGGCCACATCATCATTCTATTCTTGTCACGTCTTGTTGTTTATCATATGATTGTCCTAAATTCCACATAACATATCTGTTACTATACTAAATAACTAAGAGGTGGGAAAAGATATAAGGCTGGTCCCTTGTCTTTCAAAACTAGTTGAATTTTTCAGAGCTTTTTTGCTGGCATAACACAGCTGATCCAAAGATCTTTCAAAGATCTTATGGCATTACATTACTGACTCATTCCAGCCCCTCCCTAACACTCCTCCTTCAGTTTCTCAGGGCGGTCTATCCATATCATAGGGAACTGAGTGTTTGTTTACATGCTTTTTTTGGGAGCTCATCAGTGTCAGACACATTTAAAATAATTGTACTCTTTTACAGACGAAGCACTAACCAGTACCAAAACTGTTCCTGCTATTTTCGTAATTATAAACCACAGATGAGGGTCTATAAAGAGGTATTGATTAAACAATTGCTGTAGATCCTTCTCATAGATGGATTCTGGAACTGCGACTGATCATAACAGTGTGACTTTACATATATATGTCCTTCAACAATATAAACAGTTGTAATGAATTGCTTCATGCCGGCACTTATTCCACCAATTACCTTAAATTGTACAGCTATACCTAATAGCCCTACAAGTTAAGAGCATGCTGTTAGTCCCTCGTATTTTGAAATTGGTTTAATACCAATTCTACCTCTCAGTACATTCTGTTCTGAATCAAGACACGTCTCAAGAGTTCCACCAACCGAAGTAAGGTGGCGCCGGTGTGCACGCAGCAGACGTAAGAGGCTGAGGGCGTGTATGGAGGAGATAAACACACACGCAACTAATTAAGAAACAATCTACTTGCAAATCATAGCCGTATGCCAGAGGGATGTTTGCACTTCCAGATAATAAGACAATTATACGGTAGTTAGTGCCTCCCTAGAACATGTGACCTGTCTTTTAAGTAAAGTGTTAATAAGCTATATTTGCACTAATTTATTATTTACGCTTATCAATGAGCTTACAACAATGTCAAATTTGGAAGTGGTCTTATAGTTATATATTCTTTAAAAATAAGCAGTGATAGACAGCTTGAAGGATTGTGAAAGTCGGTTCACCCATGCTAGACAATACGTTGGCGAAGAAATAGGTATGTAGTTTACTCAGTCAGTCAGCCCTTCTTTAAGTCGGCATGGAACTCGTACATCTATACTTATCCTGTGTATAACGATATGAACAGCCAATATTCGCCCAATCCCGAGATATACCCCGACATAGCACCTGCATCAATGTGTCATGGCATACCATACCACCCCTGGCTCATGAAGTCAATACCACGCCACTATATAGCTGATCCTAAAATTGTCTTGTGTTTGAGCTTGCTCTGTTAAATGGAACTATTTGCTCCAAGTTCCATTCATATCAAGTACACTAAATTACTATACGCTGTTACTATGCACTTTCCATAGGTTTAGAACCATTACAGTGGTAGGTTGCTAAATGTCCAAACGATTAAAGACAGTTAATACATATAGAATGGGCGATAATAGAAACATATCACCTCTTAAAGCACAACCCGACCCTCTGCGATCAATGCATTTCATCCCGAGTCTGCACCTCGTTAAGATGATCAATCTGTCTTTAATTTTATTACATGTCAGTATAATTAACCTTCTTTTCTCATTTGCTGATAAGCAATATTTACGGGAGACTGGGCATGTACCTAATGACAGGGGTTCATTAAGTTAATTACTCTGAGTAGTTTTCTCCATAATCCCGGTTTTAAACAGTGTCCCCATTGAGTCGTATACAACTGGATTTTAAAATGAAAGGCCGGTGGGGAAGAGGAGATGTGGATGGCCATGGGTGTCTGTAAATATATAGGGGCCATATGCAGCGATTGGATGTATAGGTAAGTACTATATGAGATTCATGTATACATATTTACAGAGGTGTGTATATAAATCACAGTTAATTATGTGGCAAACAGCAACGCGTATATGCCCCTTTTTAAACACGGCGTCATACGAATACGACATCGTATTCCGAGGGTGTAATTAGTGAGTCGCTCTTTTTAATGGTACTGTTTCGAAAGGCGGCGGCCGACAAAAAGACAGCTCGCCTTGTTATTCTGATGGAGTATGCATAAGTAATTGGAGGCATCTTATCTTTTGTGCACAGCATCTCAAAGGTCGCCCCCATCTCCAAACTCTCCCAGACTCTATTACAAACAGGTTGGTATAAATTCTAAAGATTAAGACACCACTTATCAGGATTATCCTATATGATTAATGATGGTGAAATGCCATTTTTAGATATGATTCCCCATTATCAAACACTGAATAGCAATGTTAACATATATCCTAGAAATGCCTATCATATAACCTCTACACGTGTGTGATATTTGAAAAAAAAAGAATTTTATCCGACTGTTAATACACTGCGCACCACATCTTCTTGCAACATCTAGATTTATTCTACCAGAACGACACCAATCAACGTTCTTGAAAGGTATCAAACCGATGTATCTAAATGTATCTCAAAACGTCGAGGATGAGCAAAGACCATGACCAACAAAATCAGGGACAAACTATACACCATCCAAACTATGACAACAACCACCATCCCCTCCCTCCGTTTCATTAGCGGGAGTCTGTCGTTCGTTCTCACGCAGAATCAATGCAATTAGGCGCACGGGAAAGAAAAGACCTTCCCCCCCCGCCCCTCCCCACAGGACCGCCGGGATTTAACGGACGATACACGTGGGTTGACATGCTGTAGGGGAATAGAAAAAGAACAGCGCAAGCAGGAAAAAGCTATGGGACGGGTGGGGTGGGGTAGGGCAGGGGCGGGGGCGGAGGTGGGTACATCAGAAGGGGTGGCGAACCATGGAGCCGCGTGCGTAAATTATGTTTACTGCCGGTAGTGATGCCATGACCATCGTCATATTGACTACACGGAACAACAATGCCGACGGGTCAAATTAGCTAACCTATACGGCTCACTCATTAACCCATTTCCAAGTGACGCCTTAACTGAACGTCGCTTGAAAGAAGGTGTTGATATGTGGCATGTATCAAACTAAAAACATATTTTGTAGTTGGACCTGTTTATTACAGCGTATTCCTCTTTCTCTCTCTCGTGGGTTAAACTATATTTCAACGATTCTTTGTGTGACAGCGTGGTGTGATCTTCGCGTTGAAATCTTATACAGATCAATACTCCATAAAAACATGATCCTCTGACAAAGGGTGGTGTATCCGTCTGTGATATATTCAGCAAACACCATGACCAAAACACACCCTTACCAACGTCACCAACCGACATCAACACGTAGTTCACAATATAGGGACCGTAAGGACGGACGAGGGGTGGGTGACCAAACAAGGGCATAGGTCCTTTACACCAGGGAGGAGCATCGAGTGGAGGCCAAAACGGAATCAGCTGTTGCAGTATATGTGAATTTAGATTGGCGACATCACAAAAATCTACACAAAATAACACGGGGGAAACGGTGACCAGACATGCCAACTTTATCACTTGGGCGTATTTCTCCGAGTAAATTCCACAGAGAAGGAATACGTTCTAGCCTCATGGTCGACACAAAATGAATAGTCTAAGGATATTGTATGGTATGCTATTTAAGAGGATATTTGAAGAATATTGAAGATACATATGTAGAATTTAACCAGGAATCTATATTTACACTATAAAATACCTCCCAATATTTGTTTTTAGGAAGGCAGGACCTCTTTGGAAGCTGTAGTTCAATTGGGGAATATATCCAAGATTTGTCAAAACGGTAAACATGAAAAGAAATCGATTATAAAAGGCTTTAATATTACACAGAAAGAACATAATATTCCAGTCTGTGCGTTACGGGATCCTGATACTATGATCTGGACTGAGTTAAACTATTGAATAGTTATCTATCATTGCCAGTGAAAAGAAATGTAAGGTATGCAGCACTCTAACTAATCAAAAAGTGTCAAAAGGGCCATGGTCCTGTGCCATGTTCTCTGTAGAAATCCGAACCCGTTATTTGTCTGGGATACTTGCATTGTGAGTGCTCTCAAAATGCAAATATGGTTTGAAAATAAAATCGATGTGTATACAGATCTGATAAGGAGAGTCGCCACTTTTCTGATGATTGTAGACATTGGCACATTTTGGCGGCCTATCGTCAGCCTCTTGGTGGCCTGGGACCACTGGTGTCCAGCCAGGTGCATGTACATATTGAAATATTCATATATATATGAAAATACTAATGTTTTATTTATCGGTAATTAATCAAAGCATCACCGGCGCTGAAGGGAGATTGTTCAAACTCGCCTAGGCACAGTTGTTACACATAAAAGGTTCTTAATATATTCATTGGATATATACAGTACGTGCAACAACCTATTTTCCACATTACGAGCATGGTTCTCCATTATCTATTACGACAGCACGAAACACACTGAGGAAGAAGCACATGCGACAGCTCTCCGCATTGACAATAGAAATATAGTGCCAATGTGTTCGTTTCCCAGGAAGGTCCTCCACATTTTCAATATTACATGTCGAGACAAAAACCTTTCCCGAGCAGAGGATTAGAATTTTCGACGAGTTGGGAGAGTTTTTGTCTGCCACACAGATATGAATTTCGTGTTTGAATTGCATCGATAAACAGGTGTATGTGTGTGTGTGGGGGGGGGGGGGGGGACATTGTATACTAGATTAGAGAAAAAAGAAACAACAGATTATCAATTACTGATAAGGAAAGGCAATAGGCAAAAAGATCTACGTCACTTTACGTCATTTTTGGCTATTTGTGAATATCGATATATATGAATAGTTTCCATTTCATGATTTGTGTGGTGCTTTGGCCTAGATCACTGCTATTTGTTCCCGCGTGGTTTATCGGCATTTCTGGAATCATTTGGAAGCTGGTTATGAGGCTGGTTAATGTCAGGGCTATCCACCAGTCTCCTGGTGTGGGGAGATTAAGGGAGATTGAGGATCAGGACCAGGACCCAGATCCGCCCTTTTCATAAACGTCCCATCAGCCGACCAGTCGACGGGATCCAATTATAGCCCACGGGAGCCCGGCTGGGGGTGGAATGAGGGGTTGTGCGGATGATGAAAGGGCGAATCTATGACTGGGAGGGCTAGTTAGTGGTGAAAGTCTGGAGTAGTGGCTATAAGGGGTTAAGGGGTAAGACAGAAGCATGTTGGAGCCAGTGGCGAGAGGGTTCCGTGCGAAAGGCTTGTGAGACTTGGATGAAGGGACGAAGGGGCCAGAGTAAGGAACAATAAACAGGGATAAGAAGGGTTAAGGCAAGTTAATGATTTACACCGTTCAAGGGGTAAGGGTAGTATGAGATGTGATATAGAGGCAGACAGTATTATGTAGATGCAACAACAAAGGTTGGATTACATAAACGAGGTGATGCAGTCTTTGGTAGTGGCCTGTGGAATTATAGAAAATCGGATGGGGTGCAAGCATAATGCTGCAAAGCGCACCCGAGAACTCAGAATCAATAATTGATCCTAAGTTCAATATGGTCATGAAATCTATCTTACACAAAAATGATGATTAGACTTTACATTGCTATTTTCATCATTGTCCCTGGCTGCACACACTGTTTGTACTGCCTCGAGGTGAGAGAGGGCGGCACTAACAAAGCAACATGCGATGTCCATCAATGATACTTGTAAATGGATGAACTATTTATTCCCCGTCTTTATCATAAGAATGTGCAGGACTTGGGCGGAGCTGGTAGGGTGACGCACAAGGTGAGAGGTGGTAGGTGATGGGTGGTTGGTGATGGGTGCTACGCTAAGGTGAATGTCGTGAGGACAGGTCCCAAGACAAGTGGCACACACAGCAAGCATCGGCTGGTGAAAAGGACCCAATACAATACACCCCGTCTGGCGGCTTGGGCACATGCACAGGGATAGGATGGAGGCACCAGCTAGACTTCTCCCTGGTCGGTTCTCAAATACCTGAGGCCCAATGGCGTATTCCTGATGTGTTTTTCCTCTCCCCTCTGCGCTACGTTTTGCGCACAATACGGCCGCACAAGCATATCGACTGGCTGGAGCCAGACTTTGTTCTCAGCTGAAGTAAGGCGATATGGTGGTGTGTGGACAAGCCGTTTGGGATGTGTGTGTGCAGGGAGGTAAGAGATGACATGTTGCCTGCAGAGCAATTTACAAACATACCTCTATAGAAAGTTGGCACGATTTCAGGTTCGGTGAGTGCAGACTAAACTTACAGGACATGAGGAATTTAAAATTGTTATATATTGGTGAGTACCTGTTGGTTCAGGTGCTGTCGGACTGTTTGCTAGATTACTAATATTAGTAACAGGGATATCAGTAGTCGTCATGAAAAAAGAGGAATTATTTTTCATGTGGAATCTACTGAGACTGAGAACACATATCCTTATTTGCCTTGGATGTGTTTCGGGAGGTTTGAACCAATGTTTATTAGTATACATGTGACCCAATTTATAAAATGATTTTGTTATAAACTGAAAACAAGACTTTCCATGGAAAATAGAAAAACCGCCATCTCTGTAGAATATGACTTTGGGATTATGTAAACAAAATATGTTCAGGTTAGGTCTTAGGTATTTCTTAGGGATCACAGGTTGGAGGAAATTACACAGATATCGAACGGAAGTAACTAAGCGATATTCCGTAACCCCAGTTGCTCAGATTTATTCAGAGTTGCCTTCGGCTTTGAAACTTATTCCTGGCTCATGTAGATTATATCTACGCAATCTTCGGGTGTGGAGCAGTGCAGTCTTAGAAGTAGCGATGGGCACGAAGTGGATAAGATTGATGGGGTGAAGTTACGAGGTCACCATTGGAAAGATTATGGAATACCTCGGAAGGCAAATAATTATAATGAAGTCATACGACTCGTTGATATAAGGGAATATTACAGCAAACCAATCATATCTTAACCTTTTTATTTCATATTTTGTACCGGACCTTCATTTAATAATGTAATCAGTATGTTCCACTAATGCTTGGCGTGTAGCTGGCACTGTCATACCAACAAATACAAACCGGTTTCGATATGGGCATATGTATAATTAAAAATAGGTAGATCGACGACAAAGAAGCGGCAGGAATCGACAGAACCAGCCAGTAGGAATTGGGTGATGGGGAGCCCCGGTCGTTTGACTAACCTTGAACAAGGTGAAGGATTTGGGTCAGAACCATCATCGAGGTAGAGTCCCGCGGGTCCAGCTTCAGAGATGGACTATATGATCTAGTGTGCAGGAGACAGTCATACGAGTGAAGGCACACGAGGGAACGATCACAGACAGCTGAGAGGGCAATACTGGGGAGGGGGCAGGAGCAGTGTCGGCACCACCGAGTAGGGAGTAGGGGGTGTGGATACGGGGGGGGGGGGGGTGGGGGGGGGGGCAGAGGTGGAGTTAGCAAGAGGGGGTTTCATGCTTATCCCGGAATGATCTTTTTGGTTTAAGAGATTTTATATCTGTCTACATTTTGAAGTCTGGGGACAACGTTGGAGGGGCGAATGGGGGTTGAGAGAGCAGGTACTTGAGGGCACAAGGGGTTAGGGGGAAGACAGGCGTGACAGACCCAGGAATCAGGGTCACCGGCGTCCAGGGGATGGCCACCTAGGAGCGAGGCATACGGTTGGCTAGGCAGGATGTATATGGTCACTTCGGAGTTAACAAGGAGGATGGGAGGAGTCGGCGTGAGTTTTGATAAGGCCGCTGAGTGTCAGATCGATGGAAAGCGAGTAGTGAAAAGTGGGACCAGCACATCAGGTGAGAGGAGGGTGTAGCTGGGCGGAATGTACTGCATTTCAGAGAAGGTACAGAGATTTGGGGGAGGTGGAGTAGAAGAGGATAGAAGCATGGTAAATAGAACGCCATAATAGCACAAAGTTAGTGTGATACAATGGTTAAACTATATTAGGCAAAATGAGATTTTAGAAAATAAGTCAGGTGATGCTAGAACCCAAGGTAAACACACACTATTCTTGTCCAATATTCTCGACATTCTACCCATAGGATTGCAGAAAGGCTTGGTCACTGTCAAATCAAATGCATTTCAGAATAACCTCTTGTGGGGACTGACGGAATGTCAAAATGAAATGCAAGATAAAAAAAAAGGGAACTGTGATTCTTATGTCTAAGTAAATCTCGGCGGATGGTCATACGGACTGACTATATGTATCTTCAGATGTAGACTAGTAATCCCATCGACGGATTACGCCGAAACTGCTGGCCTAATGTTAACTCTCTACACACAGTAGAGCACTGGCGCGTAACGGTGTAAGATGCCGTGGTGCCTTTATGGATGTTTACTTAATATTTGTGGAGGTATTTTTCCAATTCCTCTGCGATACATCTCCATTTCAGTTAATACAAAATCCATAAATCCAATCAAATCGGATAGAATTTATCCTCAATCTTGTATGAATTTTAGAAACCACTCCAAGCAGGAGGGCCTTTATTTACAAACGCTCCCCATGTAGGCGCCAATTTGTAGGTATTTCTAGCATCTGGGTCTTTTGTTCGTGGAGGTGGGGTTATGTGTAAACGGCACGCTCCCTATACACGACTGTGAAGAGAAAGGCACTGTACATGCTCTACAGGGCGGGCTCATTAGTCGACTTCCGTCGGGGTAAGCTAGGTTACATGGGTTCTCAATGAGCAAAGCTTACTGGTCCGTCCGCACCTACCACATCACTCACACATGAGCAGCTACGTGAGCCGCTCACTCCGCACCCCAGCTGCTCATTCTCCGACCACAGAATGGTCCCTGCTCGGCCCTGCTCTGCCCTGGAAAGCCTTCAGCACTCAACGAAAGAACTCCTATTCCTCCCATGGGAAACACGCCCCCCTCCCCCTCTATATCATAACGACTACCTGGAATGGGTTGCTCCCTTACTTTTGAATTGCTCCTTCATGCAGCAAGGTGGGACTAAAGAGAAATACGAGGCAAATTTGGTACAGCTGTTTACTGAAACGGGGATATTCATGATGTGTGGATTTCAGTAAGGAAGAAAATACTGGAATAGTTAAAGAAACACCAGACGACACACCTTCACGATGTGTAGCAGTGAGAGCACGCTGACCTCAAACCCTGCCCTATGAACTACTTCTTCTATTCTAAAGAGCTTTTGGTAATTTATTCTGCTTCTCTTGTAGACCACTCACCTCACACCACAAAATCCAAATTTCTAATCTAAGTCGCTCCTTGCCTAACTATGTGAACCCCTTCTTCTTTCAATGTTAGGCCCTAGTAACTGTTTTGTTCTCGTCGAAAGTGTCACAGGAAACCAACACTGACAAACATCCCCTTACCCACCTTCTACGCCATTCCTGTGGGTGCTAATGTTTTCTATGTTATTACGGCAAAAGTAGATGATCTGATACATAAGATGTTAGCAGAACGACAGGGATATATGCTTACCAATAAAGCTTTCTCAGTAGTGATGTATATAAAACAGATATGAGAATATAGAAGTCATTTGTACTGCACTAACAGCTTTGTCTTTTTTGTCTAGCCATATAAGAAATATTTATACATTTACTTGCCGAAAGGCTTCATTTTGACTGTGTCCTTTGACGTAGAGAAAAGTGAACACATTCCACATTGTTTACGCCTTCTTTCTATCAGCGAAGTATGCAAGATAGGAAAATAAATTCAGATGTTCTTGTCATTTTCACATCTGAATGGAGCCCATGTCGTGAGAGTAGGCACCTGGGAAGCTATCGACCAGCGCCCTGGTCCACGCAACACCAGGAACAATAAACAGTCTCTGTTTTCATAGTTTCTTTATTCCATGGGTGATGTCCGAGTGAATGGAGATTAGGGGAACTGTGTTAGCTTGTACGGTAATGGGTTGCGTACAATTATAAAGGACATGAAGAGATCAGAACAGTACAGTGAAGGGTATCTAACTTTACTCTCTCTGTCTCTGAGGTCGCTAATGCTGAAACCTATTAAAGCGATTCTAGGTGAGAAGTTATATCGGGGGGGGGGGGGGGGTTAAAAATTGTTTGATTGCCTCACTTGCCTGTGAAATGAAATAATTGCTTTTCTTTCCACACAAATAAACTAAATTTCGCTGTGGCCTCAGGGGTATACATAATAGCTTCGTATATTACTTCGTTCATACCAATGACTAATGCCTATAATATTGTTGAGTTTTGTTGTTTTTCCCCCCAATCTAGCTGACCGAGAAGTATATTCGCCACGTTCATATCTTAGGAATAATATTGTGAACATGGTATATCAGATAACACCAGAAAATAAATGTGCTGAAAATAAGTACCAAGTACCATCAAGCGTGTATACCATAGTCAACAGCAGGCTAAAAGGTCATACCGCGCACACAGATAAGGCTATAACTGTGTATGTTAAAGATAACTACGCTAACACGAGTCTTATTTTGAGAAGACTAAAGGGTAAACCGGGTTTGATTTGTGACTATATATTTGGATACAGACAACTTAGTCATGCATAATAATATAGAAAGTATATTCGCCACGTTCATATCTTAGGAATAATATTGTGAACATGGTATATCAGATAACACGAGAAAATAAATGTGCTGAAAATAAGTACCAAGTACCATCAAACGTGTATACCATAGTCAACAGCAGGCTAAAAGGTCATACCGCGCACACAGATAAGGCTATAACTGTGTATGTTAAAGATAACTATGCTAACACGAGTCTTATTTTGAGAAAACTAAAGGGTAAACGGGGTTTGATTTGTGACTATATATTTGGATAAAGACAACTTAGTCATGTATAATAATATAGAAAGTATAGCTGATTCAAGCTTAACTATGCGCCATCCTTTATCTCGTGGGGGATTAGTATTCCACCGTAAATATCAGTTTATAGGAAAATATATGGATATAGAAGTTTAGGGTTGATGGTCCAATACTACAGACATGGAGAGATGTAATGCTTGTGACACCCTGGAGATAGTAAAATAAACCAGTTACTCTATCAGATGACAGAGTTACCGGGCAAAGGCTCCAGGGCATGGCTTCCCTAGGGGCAGCTGGGAAGGCCAAGTGGCCGTTTCAGCACAGGAGGATCCCGTGCAGGGTCTGTACATACAACTGGAGGAGGGAGAGAAGGGGACAGGAGGAGTGGCAGGATGTGAGGCCTTGAGAAACACCTCCAGTGTTCCTGGGTATTGTATCGTGTGAGCAGCTCACAAGCTACTGCCAGAGCGATAACAGAGAGCAGCGAGGAAACAGGAGACCATAACTATCCAGCACCCTGCCGCGTGGGTCTATGCGGCGGGAATAGGGAGAGACGAGCTGGAAGGGACGTGTAGGGAGGAGGGAGACGGGGGCGGCAGGAGGGAGACAGCGCGGGGTGGCTTGCTCGGCCGATCCTCTGCCAGTCTACGTGCTGTCACCGTCACGGAGCACACGCCTTCCCCGGGCCCCGCGGTGGGTGAACGGCCAGCCGGGCAGAGTGCTGTGAGTCGCCGTCATTGAATCTCCCCAGCCGGACAGAGCGACTCAACCGACTTCCCTGTGATGAGGATCTACGGGCAAGACTGAACCAGGCCCGGGCCCTTACTGTGCCCTGTCTGTAGGCAATCTCTCCACAGTTAGTGGGCTTGATCGGTGTTCAGTGCCTGATAAAAAGGTTCAGAGCACAAGTGGAAAGAGAAGGGGCCACTCGCTTAAATGCGAGCAGGTCATGAGATAGAGCGGGGCGTTATAGACTCATCCACACGGGATAGTGTACACTGCCTGAAGCCCTTCCTAACTCCACGTGCGTCTCACAGCCTCCCTCTCCCAGCTCTATCATATACATATACACAGGAGCAAAGAACGCATCCAGCATGGCCTCTACCCGGAGACACGCGCCGATAAACCCGACAACATACCCAGGGACCGGCGACGGTGACGGCACTCAGGGAATTGTGATTGAGACCTAAGGGTAAACGGTGGTTGTGCAGGAACAGACAGAGAGGACGAGGAGGAGAAGAGCACGTGAGAAAGGGCGTGGCGCAGAGGCAGCAGTTAATGGAAGAAGAGGGACGGTGCATCGGTCGGCATTAGATACATGCCGACCTGAGCCAACAAGTCCGTTACACCTGGCTGAGGACGTCCAGGACCATCGTCCGAGTAAGGAATGCTAAGTGAATTACAGGTGAGTTCTCTTTCTAATTCCAGTGACAATTAAGTAGCTTCCCGGCTGTTTACTGTAGATATTTTAATGCAGAAGCCATGTAGACATTTTACCCGAGTACAGTTCGAACTCATCTGCATCGTCCATGATTCACATCTGTTCCGTGTCGTAGAGGAAGCATCTGCGGACTTTGACTAAGCTGTCTCGTCTCGTCCTGTGCGATAGTCCATTATCAGTGCACTTTTGATTACACAGCAAGTAACTAAATTTATGGAACCTGCAGGTAATAGTCAGATAATGGGCCATAACCCTTAAACTTTAGACATGTATATACGTTCGGTCTTAATGTAAGGTCAGCGATAGATGTGTTAAATGAGTCCGTCTAAAAGCCTACATACATACATATATTGTGTAATAGACAGACACCTTCACCAGGTGTTTTCCTAGAAATGCCAAATAAGAAAAGGGGATTAGAATACAAAGCGAGTATGTACTTCTTAGAATATATCCGGGAACAAGTCTTACAAGACTATTGTACCGAATGATAGAAAAATAGAATTAGATTTATTCCACTGAAGCTAAGTGACATTGTTGCACCAGAATAGGATTTATTACACTGAAGCTAATTAAGGGGGATAGAATAGTGCCTTTAAGCATAATCTAAAAAAATGTAGGACTGAAGTTGTAATGTTTTCATTCATACTGAAGAACGAGTATCATAAATGAATATGATTACGAAAGAAGGATAAAATGGTGATCTACTCTTATAAAATGACATTTTGTTCTGCCATTATTATGTATTGTTCCTCCATTTAAGTATAATACGCATATTGGATAGGTATAATGACATGAGATTGTAGGCACATGGATTCAATATGATATGGAATTATAGCTAACCATCATGACAAGTGTATAATATCACACAACTGTACATGTCACCTTGAAATAATGTTGAGCATGTCATCATGTTTCTGCCAATTCCATACAACCCTCTGTAATGCACATTGAAAGTAGGTCCACAGATCAGACCCACGCTATTATTCAGACCACCCCGCCTTGTTGTGAAAGAGAGTGAGAAATGTATCTTCCCAAACCGACATCTGTTGGTGAAGTGTAGAATCATGGATAGCGCCAAACGAGTGTTGTCAGATACGGCGCCACGATTTCCACTCACATAATACCTTCATAACGGGGGGCTTTGTGATGGTAGTCTTGTAACGAGCGTTCTGTACACATGTAATGGTAGTTCTGTAACATGTATTTTGTAACGGTAGTATGTGTGTTTGTAGCAATAGTCCTGTAAGGGGAATTTGGTGACTATAGTGCTTTAGTACGAGTAGTGCAATAGTAGTCCTTAAGTTTGAACTTTGTATAGAAGATTTTGTCACGTGAACCTTTTTAAATGTAATGTAAGCACTATTGCCAAAAATTCGAGGGTTTAAGTAGATTATGGGATTCAATAGGGCTGGGACAATAAAAGCTATAGGAGAGGTACCTACATGGAATTTAGATATGGTAATACACAGTAGGGATACAGGGAATTGGGAAGAAGACCTACTGGTAGGTATCTACCTTTGACGCTATATACAGTTGGACACTGCCATAGTCGCCATTGATAGCATCACCCTGAACCATTACTGAATACTCCTCTCTGACGGGCCACTGTCGCCACCACCGCCAAACAAGGGCGGTGGTCGCGATAAGGATCTACTGAAACACGCTCATTCCAACAGATATAGCGACAAATTCCAGTAGCTGTAGAAGGGAATTCAGCAGGAAAGCAAGCTGGTTGAATGTTTTTTTGCAGTTTAAAGAATTTTTTTAATTAGAAGCATTACCCGTTATAATTTAGCATGTGATCGGGATACTAAAGGGGTGGTATGGTTGAAATAGATTAATTAGAAGTTATGATTCGCGAATGAGTAGCTATGACCTCTTACATGCGGCATTCTGGTACATTCCCCATGCAAATTAAAGGCATTAATTAACCCACAAACATTATACAAAACATTATTGCTCGACTAATATTGGTGTCATCGACAAAGATAATCTGATCTAGAAGAAGCCACTGCAGAAGTAGCTGGAGAAACTTTCTCGCAGTGGCCCCGGTTTTCCTCCGAAATGTAAAGGGAGGTGATCAATTAACCTACATACAACATGAGAAGAGGAAAACTGAATATTCTTTGCCCAATGAAAAGAAGTATGCTCCATGAATTTGACACAGTTATAAAATGCAGCAGGAGAGAATATTGCTATCTTGTATTCTAAACCAATCAGTTATATGTTTTTTTTAATTGAAGTACTTTGTTTCTCTATTCGAGCTTATCCTTGTTCATGCCATTCTCAATACATTTAACGGTTCACCTAATTTACGCACATTAGTCTGTGTTTGTTTGTTCGGCTAGTTTAACGTCCAATATGTTCTATTAAACTTACTTTGGGTTAGACCGAATCTATGAGATGAAATTTAGGTAGAAATCTCACTAGTCTCACTAGCATTAAGGCTCCTTCTATATATATGTCCGTTTATGATACGCGTCTACAGCTGCATGTAGGCGACTATGTTTCCTATTCTAATAGTTCTCAGCTAATGAATCCTACATGATTAGAACGAATGCCGCGGGATAATTACTGTATTAGATAGTTTCAGCAACTGGTTATTAGCCTAAGTGATCTTGAGTTATTGACGCCTACATTTCTGGTGGGAACACACGCTGAAGGTTACCAATATTTATATCACAATGTTTTACTTCAGAAAATATACCTGATCTCATTCTGATGAAGTACTTTATGGATTCTCCAAATACACCATCACTTCCCTATCTCTTCTGATATATAAACCGAGACATTCATTTTCTATCATTGCCAACATGTTATATCAAGAGAGGATCTAATGATATAGAAATGATAGTATCGAGTGTAGAGAACTGATAATTTCCCGCCCTTCAGACATGCCGGAAAGATCTAAGCTAAGCTGTTTTTACATACCTTTTTTGTACTATATTCTATGACAGAGAAGGCACCAAGTCAGCATTCCATCTACTAGAAGTAGAGCTTTCTAGCTCCAATACATTATTAACATGCAATACGACTATCCCTTAATATGTAAACTTAAGTCGGATAAAATAGTGTTCCCTGAAAATAAGAGTGTGGTCGATATTTCCGATTGCAAGATACCCAGCTATTGTATTGTTCTGCACAGGAATAAGTTCTGCTCATAAAAATCTGCTAAGTATTTGTACATTATGAGTATGCATCTACTTCACCTAGGAAGTGCAGTCCCAGAATCTCTCCAGCGAAGATAGTATCCCCATTGGCACGTGATATTATAGCTTCACAAGTATTTCACTAACATATAGATGGCTGTTTCTTAAACGAACCTATGGGACTTTCTTGGACTAATATCAGCTATGGTATTAATACGTCAAAGATCTAACTGCAAACTGATAAATGATAGAGAAATTCTTTTTTTTAAATGTCACAAATAGGTTTAAAGAGTGGCTTCCATATAAAGCTAGGAATTTATACGAAATGGGATGATTTTCTCGTTTTCTTCGGAATATCTCTTAAGCCAAGATTCAGAAGAAGGCACAGCATGACTTACTTCAGGAATAAGTGGGAGAAGCAGACCTGTATGTTCCTTTACCCCAGGACTGAACATAGAATCGAGTTGGATAGATAAAAGAGGTTTTAATTTGGCGTGGGTAAAGTCTGTCATCCCTATATAAAAACACACCTATCCAACCACAGTGCCATTCTAGCATTGTTGATTCCTCATACTGACAGACGGGATAGCACACAGTGATTCAAAGGGAGCGTAAAAAAGGGTGCTTGCATATTCAACTCGCTGGACCCGGTTTCCTCTGCTGCTTGCCCGCTCAATGTTCGTTCAGGAGTCGCCAGAATTGGCAAGAATAACAGTCAATCATATGAATATTTATATAGGACCCACGCCGCAGTGTTCTGTATGTGGACTAAATACAAAAACACCAGACCCTCCCCCTCCCCCTGAATGTGCACGGATTTTCCATAGGGTAGAAGAGCTCGGGCAGTGACCTGATTGAGCTGGTCAGTGACATGAGCGGGTCACCCGGACCACACAGCAACACTGACACTGGCATAAGCTCCCAGGCTCGTCAATTGTACGGGTACATGCTCTCCTGCAATCCAACCTTCCCAACAGCAATAGGCCTACCTTTCACCAGCATTCCAGATACCTACCCCTACAACACCTCCCTATTCACTTTTTGTCGTCAGCCACCCCTACTTCTAGAGTCCATCAACCTCCTCTATTTTCTTCTCACGAAGCACCTCCGTTTATTCGCTCCCTTTTAAGCGAATGAAACTGCCACCCTCCTTCCTCCTGTCCTCCAAACTGTTGTATACTTTTACACTGTCTATAGGAGATAACCTCCGGTTGTTCGTTATCTGAAATTCACTGCCCTCTGTATATATTTCTATCCTTTTTACCTATATCTATATCTGTCTAGCCTTTACTTTCCTGTAGTTAATTATCTATTTTGTTGTCTATCCATATTTCAATCTTCACCCTTCTATCTACCTTAAATCTGCTTCCATCACCATCACTATAGTTTCATAATATCATATACCTTAATTTGGTCTTAAATAGCTAAAACTGACCGTAATTTGACGTCAAAGTGAAAGGACAAAGGAGGGCAGGGAGGAAGGGCACCCCTGACTATGTTAGTATGTATGTAATATAGATCTCCTGTTTGTACCAGTTCGCTATATTCACTTGACCACAGAGAAATCACTTTAGAATAAACTGTGGACAATGTAAAGCCGTAAGGGTGATGCAAAGATGGTTGCATGGGGAAAAGGAAAGGAATACTATGATAGTATAATAGGCCCCCTTAGCACTGGATGACACTAGTAGTGCAGACCAAAGTAAATATACATAATAGAGTGAGGTACAGTCATAATGATGAGTAATCTACCAACGGAAAAACTGTTGACGCGTAATCTGTACATCCCAGAATCGAAGGATAGTGGCAGAAAATAACTATTAATTTCATAGAGATATGAAACAAATTTTAAATCATAATTTCACATAGCGAATATTAATACTAAGATAAAATGTATATACCTTGCTGGTACATACTCACATACCGCGTTTCTTTTGATAAAAATATTCCACGAGCTCGCAGAGCGAGTGGAATATTTTTATCAAAAGAAACAAGGTATGTGAGTATGTACCAGTAAGGTAATACATTTTTATTTTATTATATACCTTCAAGTATAAGTATTTGATGAATTACAGAAGGAAATCTGCTGTCCAAGCTGGATTCAAAGTGTGCTGGTATATCTGTTGACATCTTAGTGAAAGTCAAGCACAGAATATGCTCTAAGCACATTTTTTATTCTTTTTTTCCCTTCAACTCCTGTGATCCTTTGCACACATAAATTAGCGGAGTGCTGCAAGTCACTGCCAGCATTTCATAAGTAGGTCAATGCAATTTTTTTCAGCCAATCAGAATTTGTATTCAAAGTAGGGTGGTACGTCATTTTATACCACATACTGTGCCGGTATATATTTAATACCAATACCCTAGCAGAGGTTGGTATTTGTGTAACATACTGGCACAGGTATATAATAAAATCTCTCCTGCCTTCGGACCTAACTGCATTGGCAAACTAAATGAAATAGCTGCCTAACGAAAACCTAATTCTATGAATAACTAAATTCACGTTATACGGCGAAATGTCACGTGCATTTTCGGCTTTATTGCGAATATCTGGATTCAGATTAATAATAGTAAAGCTTGCCTCACAAAAACGGTATTGAATAAGTATTTGTAAGAGATATATGACATAGAAAGCCAGAGTTCCACTAAATCATAAACTACTGCTACTTCTTGGTAGCCTTTCTTATCAAATTGGTCATACCACACATTCATACTTCACATAAGTAACATACTGATAAGTAATTATGACACAACAATAATATATCATTTCTACACCAGTAATAACTACAACAGCAATATCGCTGAATCTAGCAAACTTCTTTATCAATATTTTAACTGCTGGCTTAAATTTTATGTTAAACTTGCACATGTATTTACGTATTGTCTATTCTCATGTGAGTGACATCTAAGTGCCACTAGAAGCACGCTGACAAATGTAGACAAAGTTGTCACCTTACGCAACTTACACTGCAAGCCCAACCAACGCTGGCGAACTTGATAAACCCAGTTAGGAGCTTCGTTTGCGTTGCTCTCACTGTGCCACTACAGCTAACATTGGCGGACCCAGTCAATCACACTTGGAAGTGCAGGACAAATTGGCGACGGGCGGAGCGATGAGTGCTATCCCATCTGTGTGCCAGGTTAGAGCCTTTTCTAAATACTCTAAAACACACCAGTACATGGTTCCGACCATCAGCTCCATTTACACCGTTTCGGCGACACTTTGTACAGTGCGGGAAGCACTGAGTTGCTCCCACCCCCGCTACCAGCATCACTCTGAGCACAACTACTACCAGCACCACACTCCTCAGACACCTTCCTCCTGTTCAGCTTCCCTAAGTTACCCGTCATCATTTTCAGCCAGCGATGTCAGTTGGGGTCAGGACAAAATGTGAAAATATTCTTCATGTGTAATTTACTTCCTCGGAGAGACTGGGGAAACATGGTAAATAAATCAATGCATGCCATGCAAAAGAGCTGAGTGTGTGTGTGGAGGTTCAAACACTGTTTTATTGGCAAAATGAGGCTCAATTCATATCATCGTTGTTTTATAAGCTAGAAATGAAAACAAGGTTTTCTTTGGAAAACTGCCATCCCTGCTCAGCCTTCTACCACTCTTCTCAAACATCTCTATCCTTCTCTTTCTCATTTACTCTTCCCATCACCGGAAGCGGGGTACAGGGCAGGTCAGATGGTTCCAACTTTGATGCTGTTCCATTATTTGACTCAGTCTCGCCTTGATATTATCCTGGAAGCGATTACGGTGTAGGATTATCGACCAAACCTAACCCGCCCCTACCAACAGTACCCATCCTACTCCTCTCCCCTGCCTACTCTCCCTACTCTACCATTATTCCATCCTCCCTCCCCTCTTCTCACCAAGCTTCATCCCAGTATTCACTTCCCCAATCCCCTTTTTCCGCTGTGACGGTGGCTGCGGCTTGAGACAGCTAATGGAGTTCAATTGGGACTAATTAATCGGAATCCACCTCGCCCGGGGTCTAAACGCAAATGGCGTCAATCAGTTTTCTATGGGGGGATTTTAATGGGAGCAGGACCTAGGCGGAAACCGGCGCGTGCCAGCCGCCAGAATCTAGGAGGCGAATTTAGGCTGCGGTTAGGCCGAATCTGAAGACGTCTCGATCCTACCCTGTTCGTAGTCTGCTGAGATGCAATAGAAGACAACTTGCTGGACACCAGGGCGATAGTAGTTGAGGTTGTCTTATGCAGTAGAAATAGTCAGATTTGATATTACAAGGATTTGAACGTAGTTGGCAGAAGTGTGATACATTTGATTACTGCGATGAAGGATGCCCATATTTCTAGGTGTACAATATGCACGGCCGACCCCATGACTTCTCTCACGACTGAAGGTTGTGGTCGAGGTTTCAATAGTGAAGCGTCTTCATTGTTTGGATACTACAATCCAGTGTAAAGAGGCTCAGCTGTGAGTTTAACCAGGTGTGTTAAGAGGAATGGAGGTTGGGGCTTCTGTAAAACATGGGGTAAGGTTGTGGGGTGGTTCAGCTCTATGTTTGGGTCACCGCCCACCCCCCGCCCCAGCCCAGGCTAACCAGGTAGCACAAAGCTTTAAAGTCAGAAGATCCAAGCATTGGGCTCTAAAAGAAAAGCTGGGAGCGGCTTCACAGACGGATATTCTGGTTGCCTGTGATTGCATCTAGCTGGCTCTGCCGCTCCTGTCCACCCACACCGACCACTACCCGAACCGCTAGTGGCGACTCCTGCCGGAGTCCGTGTTATTGCGGCCGTGTTATTTCTGGCTGGTGTGTTATTACTGTGCACGGCTAACGACGGTCGGGAGCACATCCAAAGCGATGTGCTTTCACTGCCGACTCAGGCGTGCTCATCGATTGATCCATCTGGACTCCCCTACTCCCTCCCCCACATTAGTCCGCCTCCTCTATTCCCACACAGACACACCTGCCAGCACAACCCGAATCTACCTTTGGGTTGTATGTTTTTTCAATATCCTCTTAACCCAGTTAAAAGACCGGAAAAAATTCTCCCATACCGATCAGTCCCCATCTAAACGAAAGTTAATTCTCCAGGAAAAGAAATCTGCCTGGTGGAATATAGAACTAAATGGACAATTAGCATTGTGATTGGATACCTTATCCATTTAAAGTGAAACGGATATCCTCTAGAATTCTCAACTGTTCTGCAAACAAATACCTTATGACACAAATACCTTTGATGTAATGATCACTTATTCCCCAAAGAGTAATACAGATACTCATTAAACACAGAGCATGAATTCCTCAGCTGTACCGGACAGTTCTTTTGTTAACCACACCTTTCCTTTTTCATAAAATACATGAGTATTCCCACTACTCCAACCCACGCAGGCGTGGCACAGTATCTAAATCGTTTTCAAAATCCTACTCAACGGTCAAATAGGCTACGACGAGACCTAGCTGATATCAATATCATACAGTATTATCTTCCACCTAAAAATATTGATATTCTTTACTCAGGGATGTCAGTTACAGTCATGTGGAATTTGATGCCACTGAGAGACCAGAAAAACGTGGAAAGCATATCGTGTTGGCTATGGTAGGGAGCTGAGGTTCAAACCACTGTGAATGAGCCCCAATTAAAATCTTTACACAAGGAAAGAAAATTGTATGCACTGAAAGTGAAAACATGGATTTCCATGGAACAGTGGAAGGTTGCCATTTCTGTTTCATCTAAATTGGTCAAACAAACAAGAGACAAGCACAAATAAGACGTATTTCCAGGAGGTTGATAAGAGGTGTTGAGGTGACCAATGAGCCATGTAATGTCCGGAGATAGTTTCCGTTATTTCTTGTGCTCCTCTAAGATTTGTTCACACTATATTCAAAAGAATCATGTTATCGACTACATGGAAAGCACCATGATAAATTATCATTTAGATAATAGTAAATGTGGCATAACTGTATATCTTGCTGGATTTTTCCCTATGTATCTCAAAAGAAAGCCTGTCACTTTCGCAAATAGCATGTCTTCTCAAAACCATATTCATCCATTGGGAATAATCTCATTAAACACAGAGACCAGTTAAAGAGTATAGAGTCTCTAATATGAGGATAATTAATGCTCCTGCATTTCCTAAACCCAAAGAGACTTGGTAAATCTAACAGAGAGCATACTTTGAAGCTCAGGGTATTCAAAGGGAACTTATGACATTGAACTAGACTTGTAGATTTCGAGATGAAATCTTCTTCAATATTCCCGGTTTACTTCGCACGGGAAAGATGTTATAATGGCACACTACGAGTAGGAAACGAAATTTAAGAGGAGCAGACGACATTAAAGCACAGCAGACGACACTGCTAGGCTGCCTTTTTGGATATGGGGGAGGTATTACTACATTACGGAGGTCGACGGTAACACGTAAGATTCTCGAGACGGCGTCTTCATCCTATTAACCCAGTAGCTGCGTGCGCATTCTGCCACCCGCTCCATCACCGAGGTGTTGCTGCTGTGCCCCCTCCCTCACTTTCTTATCCTCCCACCTCATCACGGTTCCCTCACTGTGGAACGGTCTGGTAATTTGCTCCGACGTCGGAACGCTGGTAACGGACACAAGCGGCTCTTTCCGCACCGCGTCACCGCCTGCCGACGTCACATTCATCATAGTGACATCACATGACAGAGAACGCAGGAGGTATCCAACCAAGCAAGGCACATAGAAAGGGGAGGGGAGTGACTTACTATCCCTTACTATTCAATTAAGATCTAGATTCTAGATCTCTTGGGCTATTCATTAAGAACTTGGATGGTTTAAACTGGAAACCTGCTAAATAGGTTCCTCCGTTTATAAGCATTTTGACCGGCATGTTTATAAGCATTTTGACCGGCATGTGCTTGTCTGCTTTGTTTTTTGTGTACTACATAAGACTTATCACCAATTATTGACAGCAACATGCGATCAGTGAGCAATAAAAGGCTGTAAGATGAAACAGTTGTGTGCATTATGACAACAATCATTATATAACTAGCTATATGCTCTTTCGTTTAATACAGCTTGAGGGAAGACTTTCGGGATGTTATTGGTTGTATTTCTTGTGATATTCCCCTCATATGTTGACAATAACCCCCACCCTTCAATATCAAAGCAAACAGTACTAACTACATAATTAGTGTAATACGGACATGAGCATATTAATGCTTCAGGTTACAAAGGCATCCTTGGTGCACAATGTATAACATCTATAAAAAGGTATTTTACAAAGTGCAATATCATCAGCCGCACTTAACCAGGTTTGGGTCAGGGTTCCAAAAACGGGGAAGGTGCGTGCCTAAAGAGGGCGGGCATTCTGCTACATGTAGCGAGGGGTTGAGAGCGACTCGGGGGCAGCTCACGACTGGTCTATTTAAACGGACAATACCTGCCAACGGTGGCTGACAGGTGAGCCAGGTGCAAATTGTATGGAGGCTGCAGCCCATCACAGTGCTCTTTTTCCCCTACCTTTTCGGTGTCCGAAGAGTTGGGCTACTGCCCTTGACCGGGTGGTCTCAGTAGCAGCAGATGTGACCATGCAACCCTTTTCGGCTTCTATATATTAGCGCGCAGGTGGTTAAGAAAGCTAACCCCCGACCCACAATCTTCCACCCTCGTCAACACATTCCCAAATGGCTTGCCATGGAACCTGACTATAAAATGATACAACATTTTAATGTCAATATAAAACAAGCTGGACTTTGAGTTAGTGGTTTTATTTCCACCAATGGTAGAATGTAGGATATGTGTTGAAAGAACAAGCAGATGAACGGGTATGGGTATGAGGGAATAAGCAGGCAACTTTTTGAACCCCAGAAGAATGGCAAGAAATGCCTGCCTGCATTATCACTCACTGGCAAAAGTGTTTTGTGTGTGTGTTAGTGTGCCTATACTAAAGGAAGACTTGCTGACTTGTCGTCATTGTGGAATTGTGATTATCATACATGAAAATCCTGAATTTTATTATTTATGCAATTCACCTCAATACTTGCATCCATGAGGGCATATTGTATCAGGCATCGTGGATATTCCATCCGTATGTTACTGTTACACGGATATATGACCGGTCTGTCCAGGTCAGGCATGTGTCTGTGCAAGGCTGGGCCAAAACCACGTGATCTCAACAGACCTGCTTGATTAGAATCGTGTCCAAGGCCATTACCACGCATACGCCTATCAGTTGTCTGTGGGACACCAGAATAAGGACTCCGCAGTGAAAATAGCCCCGGTCTCCGGTGACCAGTGAAAGATTAACTTGGTGCGGGAGGATGGTACAGACAGCCAACTACATGAATACCACAGCAGGCTGATAAGGTTGACTACTGCTGCGTGATATACATACACAATGTGATAGGCACAGCCTATGTATCTTGCGAGAAATAACTATTGAAACCTATACTTGAGTATAGGGCACAGAGTGATTCTTAGGTGATTCTTCCATTATCCGCCAGGAAATTTTTCTATAGGTAATGGTGAGACGAGGCTAAAACCCTGTTATGATATATATATATATATATATATATATATATATATATATATATATATATATATATATATATATATATATATATATATATATATATATATTATGAAAGAAAACTGAAACATGGATTTCTTAAATCAATTCAAAATATGTAGTCAGCTGGAAATCTGAAACATGGATTTCTTAAATCAATTCAAAATATGTAGTCAGCTGGAAATCTTATGAGATAAGATACATCTAATAAGCAACAAAAAGTATAGAAATAGAATACTTTGATTTTATTGTAGGAGGCAGGTTGGAAATTTGTACCATGATAAGAGAGAAGTTGAGATTACTTTGGCGACCCCAAGCCGCTGTATGATAATATATCTGACGAGCTCTAGTGAACCTGACCGTGGAGAAGTCTGTTCCAGCTGCCATACCCTAGACATCGGGACATGGTCGGGTTGGTCAGACCATTTAGAGGACCAGCTGCCATTGTCTTCAGGGCCGCGGTGGGTAGACTGCTGGTGGGCAAGGCCAATGTGCACGTATAAGTATATGTATATCTAAGATTGTATCGTGTTCAGGGCGGCTCTGGAACGAAGTCATTGGGAAGACCAACGAGATAACGTGGAGAGGGACGGGGGGTCACTCGGAGACACATCATCTTTATGGTCACTTGAAATATTTAGCAACAAATATTCGGTGATATTAAAACAGTTTGAACACCCCTATATTTGTCAGAGGCAAGTTTCATCTTTTAGCGATGCCATCAAGTATGGCTAGAATTAACTCAACGGTTGACAAACGATTTCAAAATGTTTATGGTAAGGATGTAAAACTGCCAGGATACCTTTCGCACTGACACTCTTTGGTGGGAAACAATTCAGGAAGTGTTCACAAAGAACTCACGAAGTACTCATATGAGAGGCAATGTGCTCATGTGAGAGTTGGGAGAAATCCAATGGAACTGTGGAGATAATGCTCCATGTCGTGGAACAAGTCGGGGTCATATAACGTCCAGATATAATATATGAGACAAGAAAAACAGAAAAATACTGGAGCATGATAGCACAAGTAGAACCCCAAAACAGAAGTATGTGTAGACTAGTTGTCCTTGTTGCAAAAATAATACTACATGGAATGTTTCTTACGTGAATGGCAGTTGGATCGAGAATGTAGACAAGAAATGTTATGGTATATACACAGTGAAGGACCATATTGAAACTGAAGACTATGAATGTAATGTATTGCTAAACATCCAACACAAGTGATCGACACAAATTATATGATATGATATAATTGTAAGGTATGAATATAGCTATGCATCAATAACCGTATACTTTTGAACCACGCCCCCTCTTTAAGAAATGTGAAAGATGGTGGAAGGGGTAAAAGAGGAACCATTCAGGTGAGAAGGTGCAAAGACAAAGAAAGTAGAAGGTTCATGGAAGGGGGCAGTCAGGAAGAGATTCAAGAAAAGTAGAAGCCGAAGCTAGAGGGAATTAGCGTTATTTTCATTCTTGAACGTATGTGAGGAGAAGAGGTGGGTGGGGGTAACCAAGGAGACTTGTCGCGAGGGACGCCTGACCTTGACAACCACCCCCCCCCCCTCCCTTTAACTACCGCCTCGGCAGCACACAGCAGTCAGTCACCGAAGGCGGGAGGAAAAAGACGAACAATGAAATCTGAATTAATTGGAAGAAGCTTAATTAATTGGTGAGGAAAGCATTGTCCGTGTTAATGACTAGAGTGGCTGAAGGCATGGAATATTACTTTTTAAAAGTGTTTCTGAAATCGCTAGAGAAAAGTGAAAGATTACAACCAACAATGGGAAAATACCCAACTGAGTTGAGTCTAGCATTGGTGCTGGTGATCAAAAACTCACCGGGAAATTCTCATAGGGATAGATAGAGCCAGCCTGATGCTTAAAAAGGAAGCTGGATCCCTGAGCGCTGAGGATTGGCACTAATTGATCGAGGGAATGTTAAGAAATCATAATTGTTTCATTATGGAATTCCCAAGCATTGAATCTTAAGTCATCAAGTGAGATTATATGAGGGGTGCCTAAACATATTCTACCGTGAATAGAATAATTATATGGAAAAAAAAAGGTTATTTTTAAATGGCCTTGCCGATCTGTTGAATTCTGTTGGAGGCAGGGGTGGCAGTTACTGGGTTTAATTATTTAAAGTCATCATGATTGAATTAATGAATTACTGCACAGGGCACCGACTGTTGAGAAGCTATGACTACTTCACCTGCATGGAGAATTCAAATCAGATACGCTCTCAATATAATGAGTCCTTATTTGAAAAGCTCGTACACAAACCATAGGATGCTTTAACGGCTACTGGTGTAAAAATGGAAGATTATCCCTAATTCCTATTTTTTTAAAGCATTTTATAAGGCGGTTTGAATGGCAAATAACAAGTTTTGTACAATTAGTTCTTTAATGATTTCTAAATCAACATATTAACATGCTATGTTGAATTTTTGATGTGACAAAAATGTTGCTCATTCGGCCACGCCTATTAGGAAGAAAGTATAAAGGTTCATCTTAGGAACCAGACCTCGTTTTTTCTTACGCACCGCATGCTTATCACCAAGGTTCTAACTCTTGAAACGCCTAGCTGACATGGAACCGGTTGGTTGACCTTTTACCACATTTACTTCCATGAAGACATCCATCCTCATCTTCGGACTCCCGTATCAAAGATGGTTTACGTGTAAAATACACCTGGTATTACTTGGTAGTCCGAAAAGCCGGCGAAGGTTTGAGTCCTCTCTGGAAGCATTACTGCTCACTAACCCTGCCAGGCAGCTCAAAGTGCCCAAAGCGACGCAGTTGTAGCTTCAGGACCTATATCTATACCAGGAACATAGTAGGCGTTCTACAGAATGTCATCATATATAACTGGGTTATATAGAGTTCAGCGAGCCAGTAGGCAACCTATGATAGTATTGGATGGTGTATCGGACACTCCGAAGGCTCGGTAATTAGAAGAATATACAATTGGAACTGTGTTTCTAGAGGAGTATGTCGTGGATGAACTGATACCATTCTGAAGCGCCTGTCAGTTCAGCAGTATGTGTGCCAGTACCTGAATGATTGCTATGGCCCGGACAGCTAATGTAGAACTAATAATCTCTTTGAGACATATAAAAGGGACAGACCCAGTTTATCTTGTCATAGTTTCTAGTGACATTTTCATATATAGATGTCCTATACTTATATAGCTTTGCAATATTCAGCCCTAGACACGACGTATTAACTCGGTTGACCGAATTAAACAAATTGTTACCTCCTACTGATAATGCTTTCATCTACCAACAGGAACCATTTGATTCAGGAATCAAGATGTTCCCTAGGAATCATTATTCGATGTGTCAACACTGATAACAAATAGGATTTCCTTCCAAAAAAGAAGTTGGAATTTGCAATGTATAAGATCAATTGATACATAATGGTGACACCGATGACCAACACTCGTAGGGTAACCGAGTTAAGAATTTTGCTGGACTTGGTCACTGGGGACCAATGTATTTCTATCGATGTCAATTGTGGGGCTTCCTTAAAGGAACCATCTTCGTAGAAGCTCCGCCTCAAAGGGCGCGAGGAGAACCTTGATTCTCCTTCTGTTCCTTCTGCTGCTCGGACAAACACGCACAGAAAAAATACTAAACCGTTGCGAGCTGCTCTGCCTCCGAGGTGTGAGCAGCTCCTCCCAAAGGTGCGAGCTGCTCGTCTAAAAGCTCAGGCGCGGGAGCTGCACCTCGTCTCAAAGGATGCCGTGTTCGCGAGCGCCCTTTCCCCGGAGGCAGAGTCGGTCGGCGGGAGTAGGGGAGTGGAGGCGGGAGGGCGGGATACAGTCAAAAGCCTTTACGGCGGCTCCGAGATTGGAGCGCGCTGGGGAAGCTGACAACTGTTTCCGGGGGTCACGACCTTTAATATACAGACCCGGAGACGCACTGCCTCCCTTGTAGAAGCGTTTCTCCCGCGCATTTCCCTGTGTTCAGGCGTCGATCCGTCTTCCTGTCTCGTTTGGGAAACGGTGTTCTCTGATAGAAACAGTTTCTATTTCCTGCTGTTTTCTTGGTGTTCTATTTCTTTCGCTAATTCATTCTTTCTTGTCGGGCTATTTTCATTAATGTATAATAGTGCTAGGCACTAGGGACCTCATTCATACTGCTATAGAGCTTTTCTCGTCAGGTAGTAAGGTCCAATGGGACTCTATATCTCTCTATTCCGAGGATAAAGAGCTTATTCTGATTTTATGAGACGACGTACATCAATTGGGTGTATTTCATCTCAGCCGAGATTCTTCAAGATATTAGTTCAAACGGATTTTCAATAATTGAGAAATCCGAGGCTACACTTCAATAAACATATTGCGATTTAATGCTACCTGTCTTCTTTCTCTTGGGGGGTGGAAATTGGCATTGATACAAAAGCGCCAGTGAGAGCTTAGGAAAAGTTTGGAACACCGTATATGTTTTTCAAGTTGTTATTGTTAGATATAGATTAGTACTGTCAGATGTTTGATCCACATCCAGTCAAATGATGTTTCGTTATATCATATGCGTTGGACCGGTAGAATGTAGAAAACCATGAGGTGAAACCATATCGTGGTGAGAATGGAGAACAATCCCTATCAGCAACAATGTACTATCTTAAAGGTAATAAATTGACTGAAGTTACCGATTTCCGATCAATGCATTGTGCTCTATAGTCTAAACCTTAATGTGCAATTCACATACTTTCCATCCCCAGTTCTCAGGCAGATTAGACAATATCCGAGCCGAAATCTATACTGTATAGTCGAATTAAAGAAGCCTGGGCAGATAAGGTTTCGGAAAGCATTAAAGAATAATGTATTTGTTTTTACTTCCCACTTGACACTTCAAAGGAAAGGTCAGTACCTGCTAGGGCCCTGACAATGCAGCCATTCTATGACGTTCACTGTTTTCGTCCTCATATAAATGTCAGAGAAAAACTGTTAGAGTAGTTTGAAATGGCAACATCGCCAATCCTCTCAATGGCTTACCGTTTCCATAACTGTGCATGTTAAATTGCTACCGGCTTGTTGTGTATATGTGTATACACAACGCGTTAGGTTGGCGGAAAAGTTTTAAGTACAAAGCCCTAAAAAGAATTCCCGCTATCCAAACAGATACGTCACGCAATTGTCAACTGACATTTTACCGCAGGACTGAGTAGAGGATACAAAATGTGTTGCAAGGACAAATACTATGTCGGTCATGTAAGAACGAGATTAAGTTGAATCGGATGACGCGGACAGCTGTAGGCCTTTGACCGCATCCCCCGGGAGACGCCAATGCCCGCTTGTCTGCTGAAGCTCAGAGCTATATAAGCATTACAGGGGCAGCGAGCTGACAGTTAAGTCGTCCAGAGGGCGCCCCAGGAGCAGCTCAGGGCGGGGATGACCTGGTAATTGATGGCGCAGCTCGCAGGGATATCTGGCCGGTGGTTGGGGTGGGAGGGCTGCTCAGAGCTGCACCGAGCCGCTTGAGGCGGTTCGGCATGTCCCGGGACTGTTCGGCCATATTTGCGAGACTGTGCTGAGCTACTCAGCGGGTTGTAGGTGATGTTCAGAGGAGCTGTGTACTAGTACAAAGAGACTGCTTAATGCACAGGCCAGCCAATTGTTGCAAACAGCAGAATGGCGAGTTCAAATTTGGATGTTAGAAATTATTGTAAAGCCGCCTAAATCCGGATATAGAAGATCTGACCTCGTGTATGTATATGTAATACTCCATTGTACAAATCCTATTACAAATTTAGGTATCCTCCATGAATCTATTCAGTGGAACAGCCCAGATCCTATGGCCAATGAACTCAAATACGTCTAATCATGTAATAAACATTTACTCCTTTAAGCAATATAAATCTATAATCTAACCTTCTGGCAACGAGAATAGAGCAGACTTAGTTCATCTCATTTTTTTAGAATCTAAATTGCAACTTAAAAGCATGCTGTTTGAAGGAAAACGAAAAATAGGGAAATGAATTTATTTTTATTGAAAAAGGTGAGACCAATGAGAATTTTTTTTGTCTAGAATCATATACCAAACCTCAATTTTCGGGGACTGTTCATGAGTAGACTGTTATTGGCATTAAACATCGCACAATTCCTGCGTATCTGCTCAATGGTGATCTGGTTATTACTGCTTTGCACCCTGGAGGCTGGGTGAACGGCGGCTTATAAGGATATAACGCCACTGAGAGACACATGGCCGTGTTTAACAGGGCACGGTCAGAGTGAATTACGATAGTAACCCAATGGCCCGGAGGGATCACTGACATGTCTGCCGTTCTGAGCTGCTCCGAACTGCTCCTTTACTGTGCACAGTAACCTGACACTTATGACACTGTAAACTCATTTTTCCTAAGGGCTATAAACCTGACAGCTATTGTTTCGTTATGTAGAGGCTAATAGTAAAATGCCACTGGCTGATAAAACATTTATGCTATTTATGCCAAGATAGCTCAAAGCTTAATTTCCCTTCTCTCTTGATCAGAAACTAGTTCATCATCAAAAGATTATGGTAATCCTAGTGAGAACTGTTTCTCAATACAGATTATTCATATCATATTAACAGTAGGGAGAGTGGACTTTCTAATGAATACCAGCAACAGGACAGTTAGGCTTTCTACAACTGTACCATATACATTGTGTGTGTGTGTATGTGTATATATATAAAATATATATATATATAATTATTATTATTATGACAATGGAGAGCAGCGATGTGTTTTGATAAAAGATACAGCATCAGCCATTGGATATATATATATGGCCTGCAGTGATACTGCCCTACTTACGCAAAAACACATATACATGTAGATCGGCGCCGTGACAACAATATACATTTACCTTTTCCACAGTGCTATCCTTAACACAAGCCGAAGCAAACACTGCCTTTAACTGTATAGCCGCACTTCACACTCTCCGTGTCTCCTTTCCAACCACACATTCCGCCCATCCCAAAGCCCATCCAGTAAATATCCCCGCCCACACACCGCCTGTTTTTAAACGCCAAGGTAATCCGTATTCTCCGGTGTTGATACGGATTAAACGCACGCCGAGCCTGAGGCAGAATATGCCTACCGCCTAATCCAGGCGCTGCTAATGTTGGTTTCCCGTCAATGTCGTTCATCATTCATAACGCGGGATCCGCCCCCCCCCCCTCCCCCCCCCCCCCCCAAAAAAAAAAATACTGCCGAGAGTGAAAGAAAAAAAGATACCCTCCAGTCTGCGGACCCTGGAGGAGAGTTTCCGCCAGACAGCTCCAGCGGGGGCAGCGGGAGACGGTCACACGCCTCCTGCCACAGGTACGTCTGGACAGTGTAAAGGTGGTAAATGTCTGCAAGAAGACTAGAATAGCCTAGTGCTTATGAAGACAGTACAAAATTATGTATATCTTGCACATCCACTCAGGTGAACGATTGTGACAGAAATGTGAAAGAATTTTCCACATACACGTGCTGGAGATGGTATCGTACATCTAAACAAATTACACACATCGTAATATTTGAGTTGCCGGCAGACGGCCGTAAAAAGCTCACAAGAGGTCGTATTCACTATAATGTATCCTGTTCGCACATTTTAAGGCTGATCTCTAAAATTAGTTTTGAAACTTTCTCCACTTTCTCTATTACGTTAATTTACTTTCATTATCTAAATTCCCCTGGTACAAACAACGCTTTGAGGCAGGCTGGGAAAATAAAATTTATTATTATAATGAAGTAATTAATATAGTATGATATATTTGGTAAAATAATAAAATAATAGGTACAGATAAAATATATCTGAAGAAATATTAAATATAAAAAAGGTGAGGGTGGGTGGGTAAATAATGAGGTTGTATGGTAGTTCGTGGTTGACAGTGAAATGGCGAATTTGAAGTGAGCGTGGTATGTGTGTTGGATAATGTTCTGAGTGAGAATGTTTATGGTGAGCGTGTTTGACCCCAGGGGGCGACAATGACTTCCCCTCTTCCATATAGAAGATGGGTTCACATTGATTTATGTGCACCGAAGTTCAATATTCTTAGAATGTTATTTATTCCTGATTCTTTAAAAGATATCCTATATCTTAAACCCACATTAGCTTTCCTTTGACAGGAATCACGTCTCTACAGATTATAATACATATTTGCACTAACTGAAAGTCGCTTGTTTATTTCTCACTGGTACATTTTTGTGAACACCTTGCTTACTATTAATTGATTTCAGTATGCTAATTTGGCCGTCAGATTTACCACAATAACTAAATACATCATGGGTACCATTTGGAATTTAATACAGCTAATGGCTTCCCATTTTTCACTTTTTCCCCTCGAAAGTGTCCGGTAATTGCACCTACAGTCTGACGGCATATCAGATATAATCTGACAGTGAAGATTAAATCGGCCGTGCAATCAATGAGTTATTAGCTTAAAGTATTAATTAATCATAGATAGCCACAAATCACGACCAGTTTATCCTTCTAGATGCGTGCTCAAATATAAAATTCAACACTGATCTGTTTAGCAAGAGGATCAAAATCTGCAGTCATTATCAAGCGCTTGCTCATTCATTATCAATAGATTAGAGTAAGAGCGATTTGCATATTTTCAATATGCCAACTAAATACTAAAACCTACTATAGGGTAGCTGAGGTCGATTGCTGAAAGTGCCAGCTTCCATACACATATAGTTCGTTCTTATTCCCTCCAGGCATACGTTGAATGGAGTATAAATATCAAGAGATAAGCTTTACACTAATGGTCCCTATAGGAATCCTGAGACCAATATTGGCCGCACGATGGTCCATAAAAACGCAACTTAGATGGAAATAAAGCTAATCTGTTCATCTAAAGCCAAGTAATAGAGCTCAGATGATGAAAGATAACGAGCATTTTTAAGAGCATTGAGTTCCCATGGTAGCCATAATTTATGACTATTTTTCCATACATGAAAAAGAAAGAAAAAAGAAGAAAATGTGATCAGAGTTCCAATCGTGCTAATTGTGATATGCTTAAAGTAGAGTCTTGAAGTAGTGTTCCTTGTTGTGGTGGCGGTGACCTATCACAAACTGAAGGAGGCTATCCATAAAGTACGTACGCAGTGAAGGGGTGGGTCGGGAGGGGTTAGAAAAAAAGGAAAGGTCTGCGTATATTCCTTCTTTAATCTACTGCATAAAAGAGTGGGGGTAAGAAAGTACGTACTACTCTATGGATGGCCCCAAGGCACGGTTTTAGGTGTCTGTTTTACTACATTCATACAGAAAAATACAAAGTTATATGTCCGAGCACTCTATCTCAGGACAATATATGCAACTACATCAGTCTCCATTTACACCGATTCAATAACGAGAAAGCATGATTATAACAGACAAAATACATTGCTTTTATAAAATGAAAGCTGTGTTTCGAGGATCACTAATTGACTCGTATATTGGGTTGTCCAATAGTACGATTTCTGCAGTTTTAATCATCGTGCAACACTTTCTTACTCCCAATGATAGGAATTTTGGGTAAAAAGAGAAAGTCTAACAAAATCTCTATTTTCCCAATACGGCAATGTGAAACGTGATACAACTAAATTAGTACGTCATGAAAAACATGATAAAGCCAATGTTGAATGTTATTTAGTCTTACGATTAGAAAGGTAAAAAAAGAAAAAATCCCGGCCCCAGCCAAGCGAGGTAACTACTAGCGTGTTGCCCTCATACAATTCTCCCAGGCGATCCAAAGACAAAGAGGGCCCTGACTGGATGCCAGGGGCGGCTGCTGGCAGGTGGGTGCGGGTGGGCGAAGCGTACGTGGAGGTAGGGTGGGGCTGGTGGGATGTGAAGATCACTGCCTATGTTAGCCGACATACAGCGTCTGCCAAGCCTTACCAGCCCCCCTTCTTTCTCCATGAACCCCCCCCCCCCCCCGTCCACTCCTCGGCTTGCGGTCAAGTGCCTCGGTTCTGCCCGCCACCGATCAGACACCGCCACCAGGGGGCGGGTTGGTGGTCTGACACGCGCGCTCTCTGGTGAGCTAAGGGCGAGGTGCCTGATTTTACTGGATTCATTGTAAAGGATACAAGAATACAAGATTTAGGAACCTGGTTTAGCTACCCCTTACTCTGCAGAGATGACCCGTGGGTGTTGTACTCAAGACTGCCTGGTGGTGTTGCGGTGAGACGCTGCTTCCTGCTGTATTATAAGTACAGATTATCCGCATCTGCTGTTGCCCATCGAGATAATTCATTCCACAACACCACGACTTGTATCACATGTATTATATAGTCAGAGCCAGGTCGGAAACACGTCATAATTTTAGATTCCCATAGTTTTTGGTTCACGTATGGCGTGATTATCAGCAGTATGTGGCTTTATCATAATATAGGAATGAGGATCATGTACTGAAGTCACTTTCAGCGCTTTTGTAATCAATGGGAGATGCATAAGCTGCTACACCAGAAATGTCTCTGTACGTACATAATCTTCAATCTATTTTGAGTACAGTTGACCTTACCTGATCGTTACACTGCGCTCTACCATGACGTCATTAGTTGTTGCTGTTAATTAATTGAACCCACCTGAAAGAGAAATAAAAAATAGTGAGATAATTGGTAATATTCTAGGAAAATGAAATAGTGAGATGAGCTAATAGTTCAGTATTTGTTGCTGATAATTCTAACTTGTAATTGTGTGTTCGCTACGGCTAGTCAGAAAGCGTAGACGATGAGGATAATTGAGGACCTTTCCAAGAACGAAAACAAAGGTACTATTCACTCATCAGGAATACCGTTACTGCTCGTGTATATATCTTTTGCCTCTCAACGCTGTGATGCCAGACATAAACTAAGTGGCGGCCTCTAGACGCCAATGCCACCGGTTAGTACCAAATGTGGACGCATATAGTGAGCATCAAACGGCCGGAACTGGTAGATGTCCAGTCACATGATTGGCTGGCCGTCATGTCTAATGCATGGTTTGGGGCTGGCTGCTATGGCTGGTGTAGCTTAGGGCCCATATGCACTGTATGTCTATTGGGTACACATTTCGGCTGCTCACCCATGCGATCCGGGTGTTATGAGGGGCAATGATTGTGCTATCGAAAATAGAAACTCTTCCTTGCCAAATAATACACGAGCAACTTATGCACACCTGTAGGTGCAAATACAGGTACAAAATATATAATCTCCGTGTAATGCACGACTTTCTAGTGAGAGAGTGGCTCTTCCTAACAGATTAATATCAATGTCAGTACGACTCCTAGCTTCTTCATCGCCTCTATAGCATATACTGGATATGGAGAAAAATGTCGGCATATTACCTTGTCCTTCCCTTCTTTATTGCCTATAGATTACGTGGAGCTGGAGTCACCTAGTTTCTCGTTGATCCCACTCACCACTCATGTACAGCCGACAAGAAGGTTAGTATGATTTTACTTTAGTAGGAAAATATATCAAATTGATATACGCAGTTTTGGCGTAGTCGTGCAGTGATTTCAGTGTCTAGTAGTGAAATGCTCAAATCCCCAGAATAGCCGAGGATTTGGGTAAGATTTTGATGTTGAAGAGATACTCAGGATAGTAGTATTGTAGTATTCAAAAAATCGAATTAAGATTCGCCTATCTATGTCGTAAGATGTGACTGTCCTATCATACACTGGCTTAACCACGTGCTTTGCAAACTTTTGTTCCTGTTTCATTGGTATGGCTAGTTACTCTCTATAAACTGTACGGTAATGTTCATCTCATCCCTCATTATCAACAACTTTGTATATATTTGATGAAGGTACTTGTTTTTGACGAGAAGTCTTGTGATAGGGTCTCTGTGTGTAGTTAATGATATGGAGAACTCAGTGGGACCCTGATTTCCAATATCAAAATTCACATTCCAATTCTTGCATATAGCCAAACAAATATCCAATTGAATAAAAAAAAAAAGCTGCGGACACGTTAGGAAAATGGGACTTGCAGTTCAGCTGCGCGTCCCCCCAAAAAGAGCTAGACAAACGAATTGAAGCATCACCCAGCGTCGTCGCTTCCAACAGTGATAATAGAGGAAACTGTTCCTTCCGGGGGTCTGGTGCCTGGTTTTGTACAGTGGCGCGTGCCACAGAGTGAAGGGGACCATGTGCAGCCTGCCAGGCCATTAACAAGCCTTGTAGACGTGCACTGTCACCACAAGTTATTGCGAGGCGAGACTCTACCTCGTGGGCTAACATATGGGGTCATTTTACAAGAAGGAGACCTAGGTAAGACTAATCTCACAGACAATACTAGTCTGGAGCCTGTCCCATGCGACACGACCATACAGCATAGAATGCAACAGGACAGGGCCCGACACGACATGACTGAACATGACTAGACACAAGACGGACCTACGCAAGACAAGGCAGAACAAAACACATTCAAATCAAGAAAATATAAAAGAATATGGCGTGTCATAATTTAATAAATGGAAATTGTGTCATTTCCTGAGACGTTATGATAAAAATATTTTGCAAAGAGACGATGAAATCACGAGTTTCACATAGAAGAGCCTATTATACCCCTGGTAATGAATGGCATACAGACAATTTTCTAAAACTGCATGTAGATCGATATGACACTGATATCGATTTGAAGACACATTTGAAATATTACGAGCTGCAGGAATAAATGCAAAATATTGTAATCTCTACACCATACATAGGGCACCTGTCAGACGCCCGATCAGAGGATCTGACATCTTACCACCCTACTCACTCCCTACAGCGCCACCAAACAGTCACTCCCAACATCCTGCCGGTACTCCACATATCAATCACCCCTCAACACTCACTCTCAATCCCTGGATCACTGAGTAAATACCTTGTCCGACAACCCCAAGGTCCCAATGTAGACCGGATTAAGGCTGAGGTCTACAGGGGATTCGGGATCAAACGTTCCAAAAAAACAAGGAACAGTACCGAATGTGAGGTTGGGTTGGGAAGAGAGCCTCACTCAGTCATCACCTGGGTCTATCGAAGTCTGTGAGGTTGCTAATAATGTAGCGCTTTACGGAAGCCACACCGGGAGGGCTTACACGTCCCTAATCTGTCCTTTTATCGGCTTCAGTGCCACCTGTGTTACATGTAATGAACTTCAAGTTTCAATTGTCTGTCTAGTAGACGAAAACAGATTTAGCGAGCGACCAGGGAGGACTATTGAACCGGCTGACTTTGCCGCATGGAGAGACTGTGGTCCGTGTTTCCAGTCACGGCTCAAGTTTAAGTAAGACAGATGTAGTAACATGACATCTATCAATGTATTCCACCTTAAAACATTTATATACAACAATTTTCACAATTGTAGGTGATAGTCAGAGGTTTTTCTATGACAATTAAGAAACAGATCCGCAGCTATAGGGACAAACTTTATTCCATCAGGTGGTCGCGTGCCAGCATGGCTGAGACAGACTATTGTATTTGCGTTGCCGTTGCAGCAGGAGGTGTGTGGAGGTGGCGGTTTCTGATCTCTTCCTGCACAGAATATCACATCTCCCACCCTGTGCTCAGTGCAAATAGGTCAGCGGGCATCCTGTGTAGTGTAAGTAAATAATTCCCTACAGCCACTCTCACATGCGTTCTCCCGGGCCTCATTCTGCCAACTTCCAAATTCACTCTGCCTAGTCCTTACCACTACATACAGACTGACATTGTAAACCTATTTTCTTCTCCGATCAATTGATCTTTTGTTTTGTTCACGCATCTAGTTTAGGACAAATGACAAATAAAAACACGTAATCATATTTTATATCATAATTAGTTACCTAAGTGACCGGCTCCAAACCACGAAAACGATATTACAGTATCGGATGCAGCACCAGTGATGTGGAATATCACAGGGGCCTGTATTAGACCATTTATCATTTATAAATTATATACATAGTATATAATTTTCCTCAAATAACTGAATACCCAAACCAATGCACTATAATAATATGTAATAAACAACAAAATATAGTAGATTCGTATATCAGAGATTGTCTCTACAATCTGAAACTCGACACTGCCTTTAAGTGGTAAACGGCAATCTCAGTTCTCTCAGATGTGACCAGCACTATCCTCACTGTACCCTACACTCCAGCACCCACTCCAAGGCACTCATTCCCTGGAGAAGTGAGGTTGACAACACTTGTCGCCTTACGCCTGGCAAAGGTCAAGGACACCTTCTCACTGCAGAGTCGTGTCGCCACCCCGCGGGGAAATCAGACATTACTTCCGGGTTAGCGTTGAGGGGCAGTGTGGAGGCTGAGTGCTCCCCTCTCACCCTCCTGGTTCCATATCTTATGTGGTCTACCCTCTCCAGTATCCTTAACTCTTGATTCCACCAATTCCCACTCATCCATGTAGAGGCTGGACATGCCACATTCCTAGAAATCTTACCTCCCCTTCTTGGAATCTACTTTCTGCTCTGGCCTGCTCGCGAACCAGTTACTCGAAAACGTGGGATGTATTTGGTTACGTCCCATCAATAAGAATATTGTTATCTCCTACCTCCCAGATGAAAAAGAATTTCCCCCTTCTCCTCACTTTTCTGAAGTGCACGTCCTACCTTTTTCTCTTCAACATTTTCTTCTCGTCAATCGTATAAATCACACCTTCACATAAGACCAACATGATCCTCCGCCATTCTGCCCACTGATTCCTCTCACTCCCTCACCACACCCTTAACACAGCGCCCTTTGCAATCTTGTAATATCTTAATTTCATCTTTCTACCAACACCTACCGAGAATCATCGCAATATTAAACCATAAGAAAATGAACACGAAATGGCTCTAATTTGTGCATTTGTATTTGGGAAGGTGACCTTTAGTTTCGCACACAATGTCAATATTTCATACTAAACCCACAGCATTGTCGGTGATGGAGATATTGAATATACTGTATAAGTGTGAACAATGTGATAGCTACCCTGGGACTAACGCATCCTCTATGTCCAGTATCAAATAGAGCCATATATATTATCACTACCATTAGGGGCATGTACGACGCCGAGGAAGAATCTTCGACACACATAGATGATGACATACTGCAGTGTCTTTATTGGAAAACAGTAATGTTGGAAGACCTAATGTATACACAAGTTAACGCTTTGTAACGTTAGTATAATGTCACTGTCAATACCTTGTGTCACGTTCATTTTATTAAAACGTTTGCTTAGAAGAACGATAATGTATCATCGAAGGCAAATAAAAACCTTTAGATAAAAAATGTGTGTCAAGCAGCGTTACACCTATGTCACGTAGGAAAAACCATGGTGCTGATCAAACATTAAACCACTACTAAAATGGCAATCGCTTATCAGTAGCACACGAGGCTTGCTCCAACCTCAACATCGAGCATTTCACAAGTAAGTATAACAGATTTAACAAGCAAATATGACAGGTGTAACAGTTAACAGATTGAACCAAGTGCCAAGAGAGGTGTATCATTCATTTTTGCAGTACCCAAATAAAAAAGGCAAAACGTGGCATATACACAGTAATGGCATATGGATAACTGACTTGACTTGCAGAGAGTCCGTTGAGAAGGGCTGAGATGTGCCTACCAACCTCCTGCGATGTGCTTATCAAGATTAAGTGAACATATAGTAAAGCGTGATCCTGCCTTCAGGCAGTGCACCAAAGGCTTTATGGGGAATCGGAATGATCTTTCCATGTACCACGCTGTATGAATTACATAACAGGAAGCTTCTTTTTTTTTCTTTAAATAATGCTTTAATGCTAACCTATATAACTAAGTCATCTGCATACTGGAGGTGCGCGCAGTATCTAAGATTATCGCACATGTCATTGATATATATGTTAAATAAACTGTGGCCCAAAATGGACCCCTGCGGGACACTGTAGGCAACTGGCCGTTCAGTACCTGTTTCGCTATTTACTTTAACACATTGATGCCGACCGGAGAGATAGTTTTTGAGCCAATTATAGAGGTTTTCATTAATACCAAATATATGATGCAATTTACACAGGAGTATGTTCCGTGGCAGGCTGTCAAATGCCTTCTTGGCATCGAAGAAACATGCTGCAGTTGGGAGCGCTTGATCCTTATTTTCATAAATACTTTGAACTAACTTAAATAATGCATCTCCTGTGCTTCGACCCGCGCGGAAGCTTTTAGATTCCCCCGGTGCTATTCGGAGATGTTTGCTGACTGCCATTATCATTTGACTTTCTTGGCGTCACTTAGATCAAGCTTTAGGTGATCAGTAAGATGAGGTTGTAAATGGACTTTTTGGATATAGTGATTCTACCTTGAAAGTCAGAACGCTTGATTGTCAATCGTCGCTGTAACCATGGCGTGCTTATGATTTCATTCACAGAAATTAAACGATTCTTCAAGGGGTCTCAGAGCTATATAATTCTATGCATATGGAACAAGTGTTCCACGAATTTCTTGGAGGTTACTAGGGAATTCGCAGGCCATGCTAGAAAGCTTGCGTACATGGATGCCTTTAGAATTTCTTGTAGCAGCTCACAGGGAACTAGTATTAAAAATTCAACTATAGGATCAACTGGTGCTGCTCGGGGCGGCTTGCGCCCATAAAATGGGCTGCTCTATAAAATATTGATTTGGGTGTGCGCACTCACAGTCTGTTTTTTTACCTTGGTCTTAGGATTAATTGTATGATTAAGAAATGAAGTCAAGACGTACCGGCGTTCACAAATGACTTGGCATTAGAGGCCATGGCCAGTTGATGAGATTTGTAAATCACATCGGCTACTAGCTGAGCACAGCTTATGGTATTACCAGCTGCTCCTCGGTACTCACAAAATATTACTCTGTTGATGTCATCGGACGTATGGGTTTCTGATGCGGTGCAGATTTAGGCTTTCCCCTTCCCCTCAAGCATATACGGAGATCAGCATGTACCCATAATCCATCGCGTGTTTAGTGTTTATTGCCCAGAATTTAATCTTAGTTTTAAACCGAGCCGTTGCCAGGGACAGACAGATAATCTGTCTTATAATTTGCATCATTAATCACAGCCTTTTCTTTAACAATTACAACTATTTTGCCTTTAGGCTATACCTTGGGCTTCCACAAGTAACATTGTTAACTCTTTCTGCTTTTGCCCGTTATGGACTCTTTATAATTGTGGGCCTCCAACACCTGGAACAATAATATATGAAAGGTGAAACTGTAATAAAACAAGCTTCTGTCATCTACAATGTTTTTCATTTGCCAGATATCCCCTTGAAATTAAGCACAAGCCTCCCTCACAAGGCTTTATATGAAAACACACAGTAAAATATAAAACAATGTAGTTTCAAGATCTCGTAATGGGAGACCAATAATGCCTAGTTGGATATTTCTAATGTGTCAATATAATAGTGGATCCTCTATTGTGAGCGCATCTTGGTTGCGCCAAGAAAAGGAACAGATAGCCCTGACACACCATGGAAACGTGTCGTAAGTGCTATCACTTAAAGATAAGGTCGAATCTATGAGATTAGAATGACACGGAAGCCATGTAGTGCATTCCCACTGAATTCTGCACCACCAGTTTATATCTCATCGACCTACCACAGAGCTATACCACATCCACAATGCTCCCCGAGATCTAGGATAGACTTCGAATTGGCCATCTTGTATTGCCGCCTCTGGTGTGTCGCTGTGTGTTGACACTGATACGCCACATGCTTGCCCGTCCCCCTAGTCCGAGCTTCTAATCGGCTAAGTGGGTTTGACTCGCGAGACTACCACCAGGGAGCGCCGCCAGTCAAGGTCAGACCAAGGTGAGAACAGCTGTCACCTCTCTGGGAGACATGAGATCGCCCTCCGGGAGGAAGGAAGGTGATGGGCTGGGTCTAAGCTGGCTTAGAGAAGTTTATACAGGGATGGGCTTACCTCCCATAGCATCCAGTACTCCAGTGTGCAGAGGAGCAAGTGGTGCTGAAGGCGTCGACAGAAGGACAGTGTCCAAACCTCCAGGAAGTGTGTGTGGGAGGGGGTAGGGAGACCTGAACAGGCGATCTATTCACTGTTATAGGCATAGAGTTATAGTAATTGAAAGCATTGTCACTAAAAATGCTTTTCAGGCATCGAGAGCATTGTATAGTAACGACAATACAAATATCATTGTCCGGTCAAGGCCAGTGAGTTAAATACATAGTGGGACTCTAAATCCTTTATTAGTCGTTTTTTGTCTATTCTCCAAGTGTGGGGGTTCATTTTATCTATCAAATATCAAGATTATACCAATTTACCCTGGTTTACCTGGATAGTAGAACTAGTAGAATCCTTTTCTCATACATGATTTACAACCTTAACCCGTGATTACAATATCTTCTGGACAGATCTGCAATATGAGCGTATGGATGTATCTGGTATGATGAATTGTATAACTATAGTTTATGCAAAGACTGAATAGTCTCGCCTGAGATAAAGTTGGACTACTATTGACCACTCCGCTTTCTGATTGAAGGTTTCATTAGGGTTGTCATCGAGTTTGCCGTGCCACACTTTTAAATGCAGGTTTATAAACTCTCCAAGGATAACCTTTCTTAATGTACCTAATCGACATCTCAATGAACATAGCTACAAAATCTGGCCTGTTCCTCAACAATGTAGATTTTACCTCTTGGTTGAACTGTTTCCAAAACCAGGTTAATTGCCGTGGACAGCCAATAATTAATATGCTTAATTATGGTTAGGAAAGAGCGCTTCAGACAAAGGAATCCTGAAATCTCGGTCACTAAATCAGTTTGTACTGACTTTTAAGATAACTTAACACCTAGATACGATTACAGCTTTCGTGACTGTTACGGAACGTTTTTGTGAGGGCGACCTACGATATTTCTCCAATTTTGATTTGCAAGGCACTCGTTCTAGTGCCTGGCCTGATGTGCCTTTCAAAGGTACAGGTTACAGTTTGTAACATGTGCTAGGAGGAGGGGACCGTGTATCAGGTTATCCTGATAGAAAAAAAGCTATATCTTTAAAAGGAGAGGTTTTCCTGCCGGGAAACTATAGTGGCTGCTATGGATGGGTGTTTTTGTCGAGTATAATTGGACCATCTCAAAGGATATCAGAAGCGCATAAATATACCCTCATCATCAGAGACGCCTCAACATTGTATTCATTTCTAGTTCTGATAAAAGACTTGCCTTTTTTCAGGAAAGTGGTTTTATTCCAACATGACCTTCTGTCGTTTGCTTTGTCCGTCATTCTTTCAATCATTCACGATTTTATCCCTCCATCTGTTCTTTGTGTCAATTCAGACCATCCATTTGCCTGATCTGCATTCCCCAGCCATACATCCCCGACTTTACCTTAATAAGATATTTCCACCAACCGACTCCGTCAATGCCAATTTGTCTGGAAATGTCGAGCTTTTCCCAGACTCCAGGCATAGAAAAAAGGAAACAGGGCAATTCATTAAGCGGTACGGTTCAGTGTCGAGTGGTGGCGACTGGTGGTGACACACACTGTCGTGTCTGGGTGACTGAGGGGACAGAGGCGCTGTCTCTACAACCAGGTTCAAACCTTACTCCTCCGATTTCTTCCAGAGGTTTCCCGCAATGGAGATCTGAGCCTTTCTATCATTAACCGGACAGATGGACATCTGTTTAAGACAAGGAGCCTCACATGATGATTGATATTCAGAAATCGCTCGACAGATTCAGGCAACCTAATTCATTATGCGCTGCATTTTCATTTTCGGATGTGGGCGAACTTCGCTAAACATTACACATTTGGGTTCATCCATATAGACGATAAAGATCGCATTCCATCTAGTAAAGGAATTACAGGCAGAGTTTCACCTGTGGCACTTTTACCGAGATCTAATAGATATGGCAATGGGAATATTACTTTGATATTTTGATCACTATTACACGCATAATCACCTCAATCAATAATCATTAAAGATACATAATAAAGTTTTCCTTTTAAGCAGTTCATGGAATTAGACAACTACCTTTCCAAGGTAAAAAATAAGAAAATAAAAAAATGTTAGGGTTTCAGACATTCTAACCATCTGATTGTTATCTCTTAAAGAAACCATGACGGCTGAACAAAATAAGGTAGACTGATCGCCACGAGGCGTATCTTCGGTATCGGCTGCCACATTAAAACACGCCGGGATCGAAATATGATTTTAATCTCTAAACCCAATGGGTGGAAAGCCAGATAACAAGAAGCCTGATGTTTAATCGTGCAACCCCCCAAGAAATCTAAATAATCAGACGATACTTTGATGTCATCACCTAGAATAACCTGTAAAACACACCCATTTCTTTTCCGTGCTCTCCATATTAATCCTGTCCCTGATCCTACGTAAAAGCATTTCTTCCACTTTTCTCTTTGCTTAATAAACTTTAGAGACAGTCATTCTCCATGGGCATATATTCTTCCCATATGATATCAAGCGATAACAACTTGACCCGATAAGAGAACTGACCCATGACTAGAAGCCCAGGTAAAACTAATTAACGGCCTTACATACAGCACAAAGACCACATATATATCATGATTATCATCATATCCCTATGTCCGAACACCTAGGAAATACGCTTTTAGGGGGCAGTATAAATAATGTACGGGCTCATTGAAACGTAGTGAATGAGCTATAAATCGACGACTCAATAAATGACTAAAATTGTGCGGGTTTTTTTTTGTGTTTTTAGGTATATAATAACAAGAAAACGTAGTGACTGAGCTGTAGAGATGCCGTTCTAAAACTTTTGTAACATAAATACGTCACCCCACCTCTGGCGTCAGGACGTATTCTATGTAATACAAAAGACCTCAAACGGTCATCCCTTCGAGCTCAGTAATCACGTTTTCTCTTACTACTGATGGATGTGTTTCTGACCCCTCGCATTCATACAATGAACACTTGAAAATTTCATTAGCTAATGAAATATGTATACTGCCCACCTTCACGTGCTCACCATTGGGAGCATGTGAAGGTTATTGAAGGTCGCTGGCGAAAGCCTGGAAAATGGTGCGAAGATGTTTGTAGTGATGGCGAGTGTGTTGCTGATCAGCGTTTTGGTGGTGTCCATGGTGGCCACGGACAGACCAGGCCAGTTAGAACTTATAAATTGGAAGAATGTACAAAATATGGCCGGCTGGCTAGCTAGCTAGCTGGTTGCGTGGCTGGCTGGCTGGTTGCGTGGCTGGCTGGCTGGTTGCGTGGCTGGCTGGCTGGCTGGCTGGCTGGCTGGCTGGCTGGCTGGCTGGCTGGCTGGCTGGCTGGCTGGCTGGCTGGCTGGCTGGCTGGCTGGCTGGCTGGCTGGCTGGCTGGCTGGCTGGCTGGCTGGCTGGCTGGCTGGCTGGCTGGCTGGCTGGCTGGCTGGCTGGCTGGCTGGCTGGCTGGCTGGCTGGCTGGCTGGCTGGCTGGCTGGCTGGCTGGCTGGCTGGCTGGCTGGCGGGCTGGCTGGCGGGCTGGCTGGCGGGCTGGTGGGCTGGTGGGCTGGTGGGCTGGTGGGCTGGCTGGCTGGCTGGTGGGAGGGTTAGCTACCTGGGGGAGGATTAGCTACCTGCTGAATGGCTGACTGGCCGGTTGACTGAAGGACTAGTTGTTTGCTATGTTAAGGCGAGACCGAATATTTGAGATCAACGTGACAGGAAAACAGGTTTGTTTTGAAGAACTAAGCCTCAAACTCAAGACTCCTTGATCCGCGCATCTCTAAAAGCTTAGCACCAACTAATGTTTGAATCAGTGTCGTCAAGAAAGTGGCGAATTTCCAAATAAACAGGTGGGATATAAACAGTTGGAAGCGCCCCCGATTATCGGTCGATGGTGAATGGTCATTTGACGCGTAAGACGTGCTCCTTGCAGTCCAATCCACCACAGGGCTATGTTGGCATGGTTTTCATACTTTATGAGCAGTAGGGAATGAGAGCCGTGGTAGTTCTCATTTTAAACTACACGAGCTATACTTCAGAGTTTCATTCTATATTCTGATCATGTACGAAAGTTCACCATGTCCGTGAATTTCCCAGTCAAGAACAAGGAATACTAATATGTCTGTTATTTCTAAATCTTGTTGCTTCACCACTGTGAGAGCTAAAAATGATAACCAGAGTCAATACTACATTATTCCTTTCGCTCAAGCGATTTTTATAGGAACCATGTGTTGGATTTTTTACATTTCTCTCCCAGTGGTTGTGTGCGATAGGGAGTAGCAACAGCCTCGTTAGGCCACACTCCGCAGTATCACTACCAGTTCTATACCGCTATAAGTATTGGTAAATAGTTCTTGTTGTTCAGACGTCCGGACATTTTCAAATAAATATACACTACATGAAATTTTATTTTTCAGATTCTTGAGATTTACTTCTTGATTCATGAAATACATCCACTGTAGAATTCTTTTATGCATTACATTACGCTTTGTTTGTTTTTGGTAGTTTAACGTTCAATTCGTTCAATTTGACCTTCATTGCGAGGGGGAGATGGAAGCTACAAAACATACTGGTCTCAGAGAGGTAGGATATTGCATGTGTCACTCCATCGTGCACTTTACAATGTAGGTCACAGTCATTCTTTGAGCTTTGTCTGAATGAATTGCTAGACGATCCTCCTAGTGCCTTATAATCTTTTTGTTTAGGTTCCAGGAATGCACTGATCGTTCCTATTAGGGAATAAGATGTTTTCAAGATATGTATTGAAGGTTGAACATAATTCCATGTATTCAAGAGCAAAAACATAATAATGCTGGTCATAGGTCATAATAGGATATTCTAGAGTTCTATCGAGTAAATGTATCGAGAGAAAAGAATTATTCGAAAAAAAATCTGATTTAACCAATTACTTTATTCTTCGAAGGTTGTATTGACAATCCCAGCAGTAACAGCATTCAAACGAAGGTGATAATGGAAGGGTTCTACACAATAATCTTTGGCCGAAATATGCTGCTGTAACCACTGCATTACCTTCATCTTACCAAAAAGGAGAGGCACGCATAACTGCGATACGGGTACATGAGGAATGAAAGCTGATTGCCTGGAGATTCATCTGTGGATAGGGGAGGTGGATGAGAGTATCCATCAGCATGACGAACTGTACCGCCAACTGTTTTGTCAGTGGATCGCATCAGGGAATATCTAGTCTCACCTAGTTTTACCTCTCTCTCCTAACCACCCATCAGCTTCCATATACAATACCCATCTCCCAGATCTCCCCTGCTGATTCAGCACTCTTACCTACTCCTCATCATGCAGTGGCCTATTCTTTTATTCACAGCATATTCGTTCCTCCGAATTACCGACTAGTCCCCTGCCTCCCTTGCATAACATACACAGTAATCACAGACCTGCACGTCAAAATCGAGTATTTGAATGGTGAAAGTATGACCACAGCAAGATACATCTTGCTACAAATGATAGGCAAGACAGCACTAGGACATGTAAAGATCACTATTGTTCTCAGTGGGCGACACACCTGACAGCCACTGAGTTCAAACGTCAAGACACTTTACAAGCACCCCCTTAGAAGTGGAGACTGAATAGACTCTATCGTAAATCTGGATGAGTTTTAATCTTGGCCACCGTATGCCACGACTGAAGTTTGGCATAGTGATTTCACGAGGCGAAGCTGAGTGAAGTCCGGAGCCAAAACTCCAGGAGTGGCATGCGGTGGCCAAGATTAAAACGAATCAGGTTTCGATTTTATCCTACCCCGTCTACTCGATTTGGGAATATTACGTGATAACAATTCTATATGCCACTAGTGGCAGTAGTCCCTATGCCAGTGAGCGTGGCATATGGAAACTCAATGTTAAGCCTATGGGATTTTATATTAGGGGTAGGATAAAGTTTGTTAACCATCTACGCTGAGTTATAAGATACTAAATAAGAGGAAAGCATCTCATCCAAGCAGTCTTATCCCCTGAAACGTTAAACTGTGTCGTGCCTTCTCCTGTGGTATGAACAAAAGAAGAGAATATACTAAGGGAACAGACCATGAAAGGCCTTATTACTAAAAAGTAAGACATGGAATGGATCAGATTAGGTTTCTCTCTGGCTCTCCATAGGCCATCTTACAGCGGATATTATGAGATGGAAAAGGAGATGGTGATACGTTAACCTACATCATGATTGAAATACAGAGAAGTAAAGTACTCTCCTCCGGCCACCCGTTGTAAAGCCTTGACCTTTATTCACATTCATTCTCAACACGACATGCTTTAACTGACGACTGAAGAGGATCAAATACTGCTGTCCCATATCTAAGCCAGCTAAAGCTGGCGAAGGTATAGCACAATGCCTGATATCAATACCGCCTTCAAACAGGGAAGAAATATGTAGGTCGGAGATCATAGTCTTGTAGAAAAAGCTGCAACGAATTACCAAGGAAGTAGGTCGCCCTGGCTAATAAATGAGAACAGAGTCAGTTGCTATGACAGACATCAAAGCCGACGTCAGACACTGCAATGTGGGCAACCATTACTATGGAGATTGGTGCAGGTTCCGCTATACCCATCAGGTCCTAACATTCTCTCAGAGAGCGGGGAGAGATGAGAACGTTTATGTGTGGGCGGGTGGTTGTGGGGGAGGCTTATGTAGGCCATTGGTGAGCAGGAGGTGGGGAAAATAAAGGAAGACATTCAGCCGAGCAGAATGGAGGTGAATATGCAGCGTACCTGTTCTCTGGGAAAGGCGTATTTAGCATTAGGTATGTTCCGGCTTAAGGACGTGGGCCCCTGGGGACTCTTGTCTTGTCATTTGAGCTTTTTCTAGAGCTATTGAGGGCATTTCTGTGAAATAGATCATAAGGAAAAGTTGTTCTGGCAGACCATGAGGAAATTGGGTATCCACAGATCGACGGAAGATTCTCATGTCTGTTAAATATGTGTCTGGGATACGACTATTTAAAAGTCTGGTTAAAAAGAGCTTACGCCAAACCACGTCACAGCTTATCTCATGAAACCGGGTAGGCTGTATATTAATATCAACCTGGTAGTGTATACATAGATATGGCGTACTCCTAAATAGAAGCGTGTAGCGGCGTATGCCTATAGTGAATGACAGTGTGTGACAGCGTACTCAGGTACACACCTTCCGTTGATACAATATTAAAACACTGACGACCACGACGACCCGGACGAGACAGCAACACAGAAGACAAACAGAATTACCGGAGTGGCTTTGCAGGGGCAATTTCTAAAACAAACAGCAGGCATTAAAGGAGATCCGGGGAAGAAAAATTTGCCCTCTCAGCACGACAGGCCTTTCCTAATAAGGCCAACGAGCAACTCAATCGTAGAGGATGTTTTGACTGTGAGCTGCTCTCAGGGAAGACTGGAGTTCTCACCTCGACCCCCGCATTGGACCTGAAAGCCCCTTACATGAGTAATGCATGTAAATGACTGACATTTTGGTGATTGGGTAGGGAATTTGAGAACACATGTGGGAGTTGGAGGGGGCACCGGAAGTAGCGTTATTCCGCCTTGTTCCGGGCAATTTGCGATGACGCGGGCCCGAAATTGGATGAGGTGATAAGTGGGAGGATGAGACTTTAAGGTCTACAGGATGTCATATAGACATGGCAGTGTTATGTGAGGGTGGAAAAGATAGGGAAAAGACCCGGAAAAGAGAGAAGGATTAAAGGATGGACATAAGTAGGAATACCAGTTGGCAGGCAGGCAGGCAAGCAGGTAGGCAAGGATAAATGAGGGAGGGAAGGAGGGACAGGACAGGACAGGACAGGACAGGACAGGACAGGACAGGACAGGACAGGACAGGACAGGACAGAGTAGATGGCAGGCCGGGAGGGAGAAAGCGAAGTGTGATTATTGAAGGAGGATTAGTTTTATTATATGTATTATATCCATAGCTAAACTCTTTATAATTACGTAAAACAGGTAAGTATGTCAAAATCTACGATTCATATCAGTGCGATGTTTTTATATCAAGAGGGGAAATTTCATACCATGGTTAACCACCTGATGCATATTCAGTCAATCAGGGACCCTGCTATGGCAGTATGCGGCGGGAAGCATAGACAACGTCCACTTGCGATGGCTGTGGAACTGACATGTTCCTAAGTCAGCAGTTATTTTTAGATATATTAAAGTAGGTGGGGGGTGAGTTATCGGTGTCAGAATTCCAGAAATATATATCACTTCTCGATAACAGTCTCGAGACAAGTTATCGGCGAAAATGGAAATGAAGTGACACGCTAACAGGAGAAGAAATGGAAGAGCTCGGAACATATGAAGGACTGGTAATAGTACTTCTATCTACTTATGTACAAAATAAGTAATCATGGTATATGAAAACCGATTACTACAACGACACTACATCAATGGGGGGAAGGGTTCCGATGAATATCTACTAGATGGATGTTCCCTAGACTTACTGTAAATGTCGGGAACGACCAGGAATAAATAAACCCCCTTTGCCCACTAGCAACGGAGCTAATGTACAAACGGTATGGCATACTGCTGTGGTCGGCCAGACCCCCGCACTGACGCCTAAAGGAAATGACGAAGTACCAATCTTGGAAGCCACGGTAGAAGCCATGTCGACCGCCACAATGGCTGGCTGAAGCCATATTGACACGCCTCTGAAGCCACCAGCTCCATACATGCAGACATACCCCTCCCCATTGCATTTACGCCCACGTATAGCATACCACATGACATATCATTTAGATTTCCAGCATATTACAAAAAACACTAACATCAAATGTACTGCTGCAGTATGAGTGAAAGGGCGGTCTTCACCATAGAAATGCTATGTGAGCAAACAGAGCTGGTTGTATTTCTATACTCATTCACATCCAGGAAAAGTCCGCCTCTGGGCATGTACATAGGAATGCTGCAAAGACAACATACGCCGCTCGTGTGCGCTCTTTAACGCCGTTTGTTTACGTGCTGTTCGCCGAGAGGCAATGGGAATTTATTAGTCTGGCCCTGAAAAGTATACTTTGATTTTCGCCTCTTTTACATACCTATAAATAACGTTAAGACTTGGATTGGAATTACCGTTCATGGGCAACCCTTCACGGCGTGAATCATAGCTGTAACGGGTCTGAAATTATGGACAGCCCAGGAGTCTCATATCCTTAAAGAACAAAGCAAGAACATCAAAGCCGATCAATTTTCTCAGTAATACGACGTCCCTGGGAAGTACATGGATTTTCTCTTCCCTGATAAGTCATAAAAGCTTGAGTCGATTAATCACTAGCTAGCATCAACAAATGATAGTAAAAACACACCCATTTTTATTTTAGAATGAGCAGTCTTTCACATTAGCGTAGCAGCTAAAGGACCAGTAGTTTCAACTTGAAGAGTAATCAAGTTTATTTTTTATAATTGCAAAGGATAATTGCCCCCGGTGACACATAATAGTAGAAATTGCTAGAATACATTTTTGGTTTAACAGCGCTACTATCTATGGGTATAATTCAAGATAAATAATTGAAATCATATCCTGGCAATGATGGCAGCCTCTATACATTTCCCCCTTGGAGGCTTAAGATAAACATGAGGTACTAAATAAAGACAGATATCATCATTAAGCTCTGCGCTTTATAAGACACAGTGATACTATTGGGCTTCTTGAGATTGGCTTCATACGCTGTGCTAGGTCTCATGCATGCATCGAACTCTAAATATTAATCTCTGTGTAATGCACATTGGACACCAGACATCAGACAGAGGGCAAAAAAATGTTCAGAGGTATTTCAGACATTAGATTGAAATAACTCCATATCCATCTTACTATGAGAACTGGGCGTCAGACAAAGATGCGCTAGCGGGGTGGGAGAGGGGAGGGGGCGAGGACTGGTCGTTGTGTGGAGGACCCCGCGGCCGGATGGCGGTCGTCGGGTGCTCTATAACTCGCATGCACCACCAGTAACTAACAACGCCCGGGGCGGTCGTCAATCGCCTCTGACGCCGGAATTCCCCCGAGACTGGTCGGCCGGTGGCGATGCCGTCCCAGTGCGTCTGGCTGAATAGATACTGCCACCCTACCACACCTATCTACCTACCTACCCGCCCCCGCCCCTTCCATCCAACTTTGGTGTTGGATTCTACAACCCCCTCTCCGAATGCAGCCTGTACGCCCCATGGTTATGTGAAGTCCAGACACACAGAGGATACATGGGTATCAATATGATATACATTTATCGGGAAAGAAGATGGTTCATCAAGTAACAACAGGTAGCTACTGTTACATGATATTGATGCTACAATTTCAATTTCAGATATAGTTTGGTGTCGTAATCAACATATATCATCATTAGTTAGATCTAATAGCCAGCTTATCACGATATCTTTCTCAAGTCAAAAGCTATTATACATGTATATTTCATTATTACAATCAGATCTGCCATTCCTGGGTAGACATCACTCGACGAGATTGGTATATATCACTTTTTAATCCCACTGATAATCCTTCATGGTATTTGTAGGTAATACGAAATAAAAAGGAACCGTAACTGTTTATATCGAAACGGTTATCAATTGGCGTGTTTTTGCATTCGGATAGAGACATGCGAATATCTATTTCCCAACACTGATAACACAGTAGGAGTCCCGGGTGTACCGGAATGTAAATGGACATTGCGGCACATTCCTCCTGATAGGCACTCTGTTATCGTTATAGTCTCTGGCGTGGTTATCGCTGAAGAGGGGAGGCAGCAGGAGAACCAACATTCGCTCAGTGAAGGCTTAACTTGGCGGTGGACAGAATGGGAAATGACGCCCTACAGCTTACAGCTATGCCCATCCTGGTCAGGGGCATCCAATACAGCAAGAATACAAATGAGCCAGTGAATCCATGTATCATATACTATCTATCAAGACACGCCACCCAAAAATCGCCCGAAATATATTAACCTATAAAACTATGAATATCAGCAAGCCGCCGCTAATTCATTTTGCTGTCCATTGTCATTTGGCAAAGACTGTCTTTGAGTTTGTGCATATACATTTAGTAACTAATTTTGTCACGGCCGATTCGGGCGAACTTCACTTTACTTCATGTTCCATTATGAAAATATACATAAAATGAAATATAAATACCATCCTTTATTATAAATATATATATTAGAACTGAAAGACATGCTGGGGTAACGAGGCTTCCAGTCTACTACCTGCCGCGTCACAACCACGAATGAAGAGTATGTATGTCGGGGGGGGGGGGGGGGGATATGTACATTTTAAATTCATGTGTTTAGGATAATCCCTGAAATTCTAAATATCCCTTTCTTTCCGCAACAACTAACGCCAATCAGGGCCATGGAAAACACAACCCTGCCGACGGGAAATACTACACGCCTTTGTGTAAGTGATGTATGTATGTGCGTATCGCGCCCCCAGTAGTGATATTTATGACAACATCGAGGAATATCTGATAGGTTTTATATATACAGTATGAAGTGCTTCTGAGATTATCTCTGTCAGCATCTTTTAATGTTTTAAACCATTATGCTATCCTTTACCTAACCCATCTCTCCACCCATCAAGCATATTACAGGTAGACTACAAGTTATAGCATACGACCGCCCTGCGATACTCCTGTAATATCATAAATGCCACCTTTCTTTAGTCTCAGCTGAATACAATTTGATGTAATAGACAAATAGGAACGATGGGCGGATGGAGATGAGTGTAGAAGATGTAAGGATGTAATCTATGATGCCCATGGGGATTAAAGGAATAACCCTTCACGTCAGTGCTATGGGCATGGGAGTGCGGACGATAGATAAGGATCAGGGGATAAAGCGTGGAGTGAGAAGTATGAAGGGTGTGTGTCGGGTGTGGGGTTGCAAGACTCCTCAGAATGAGAATAAGGCTTTTATACTATGGTCAGCTGCCACGCCCAGTACATACGGTAATGGATGTAGGTATAGGTCGTTGGAAGCAGGCGGGCAGGCGGATACTAGAGAAGACAGATAGTGCCAGAGCGGACTGCCAGGGGCGCGGCCGGCCAATGTATGCCTCACAAGGAGACAATGATGAAGCCTCCCATCGGTCCCGGATCGATCTAAGCACCTCCATACATGCCCTCCATCCTTCCAGGGTCCTACAGATGGGTCCTCGTTTTCATACCTGAGGTCGCGGTCATTGCAGCTTATCTACGTAACGTATCTCTGGTTTCCATGGTAACAGAGTAACTGTTTCATTTCTCGTTGGATTCCGCTCTTATACGGGACTGTTGATTGCCACTCGAGAGAAGTCAGATCAATCTAAAACTGAATGGGTAAATGACTTTGACCGAGCATAAATTGAGTAGACACATCAGTTTGAGTGAGCGATAATTAAGTAAATGTTTCTGTGTACTGTCATGCTTAACACTCTTTCACTATTCTGGCATTGGCAACGTGACAAGATAAAATTTTCTAAAATAAACTACCGGCTGGAGACAAGTTTCCCTTCACTCATAATTGCCTTTCAATCATATCAGAACCTCACTGGGAGATCATTAATTATTTCTAGGAGCAAAATAGACAATTTTGTTTTCTGGATGAAGCCAATTCCTGGTTATCCCAAAATAGTACTGATATGTTTATAAAGTGATTTGTCAGCGATTACAGTATAACTGAAGTTGGCCATGAGATTTTGTATATTGGGGTAGGTGTAAATGCCGTATTGCTGACTATGACACGGACGGGACCAATGTGGGATGAGTGCCTATAGATTAATGTTGGCTATATATAGTACAAATATCACACATCGACCATAATTCCCATGCTCAAATAGATTGACAAAGCATAAACAGCCCAATTATCACTGACCATCATCTATAAGGAGCAAATATTGATCAAATAGCTGTAAGAGACATGATTGGTCCTGTTTAATCGCTGAACAGCGTACCCTCTTTATGTACCAACGGAACTTAGAACTCATGATGCAATGAAAGGAAAAAATGGAAATAAAGAAAGTTGTCAAAAAAAAATATTTAAAAAATGAGCCAATCAACCAACCACCACCCACAAATCACACTCGACATTGGCCATCCCAATCACACCTCTCACATCAACGGAGATGTGTAGGCTGAACGTGACCGCTGAGTGAAGTAGTACTCATCTCACAGCGAGCCTTGGGTCAGGTGGCCTGTGTGACGTCACGTATGTCCTCCTAGTACCAGCTGGCAGTCGCAAGGAGGCGTGACGAGCGGAGGCCATCTGGTGTGTGCTCCGCCCAACGGGGTCAGCCTGATAACCCAGAGTAAATTGCGAGGACTCTTACTGTGGCGCCCTGCTAGTTTCAGTGAGTCGTCCACCTTGATGGGCGCCTGTTATCGGCATTGTTACCATTCTTGCAGGTATCTCATAAAATGGGAATATGGGTCCATATCATACTCGTTTTAATTCATCGTAATTTCTTCGTTCCATCTGAATTAACCTTGCGGGACATTCTAAGAAAGAATTAGCTGTAAGGAGTGGACACACCAAACGCCCCGGTCCTACACAATTTCATTCTCGATTTAAACATCCTCTACTTCTATATTTAAACCATACGGTCGTCAGTGTGATTTCTGGACTGAATTATCATGCAATCTGCTCTACATTTCTAAAACATTACTTCCGAGCCACCCATTACTCCAAAATTCATTCAGGAGATAAACCACCTGTCCATCAACACATTTCTCTAAATATATGAACCACTCGAACTGCTACATGTTCCAAAGAGTTGTTAACAGACTGGAGTCACATGCTCATTACGCCATCATTATCTGCTTGACATGTTTCGCATATCGGGAACTGCCATCACGGAGCGAACTATCACGAATATACATAAAAACCTTACAGAACTATCCTACACAACAAGCTATTTCATAAGGGCGCACGAAGGGTTAACTGTCATATTGCGTAAGAGTAGACATTATGTCTGTGGAAAGTTCTATACAACAATACTTTGCATAATTTTATTCCAGATAAAGTCAAGTGTCGTTAGTATCACAAGATGCCTAAATCCATACGCTGCTTTCACACATAGGCGTGCAAGACCAAAGCCAAAATATGTGTAGACCTATGTAACATGCGAAATGGTAGTCTGTAAATGATTGCACATATCGTGCTGCTCATTATATATGTTTAGCTTAAGGTGTTTGTTTTTTTTGTTGTTTTTTTTATTCAGTAAACATAATTTAACGACAATAAATATTCGTCTACATAAGTGGCGATCTTCCATATTTATGTCACATACAAGACAAGTTGGACAAATTCAACACAGGACAACACATGGACAGACAACCTTTCTATCTTGTCCAGTTAATCTTATATAATCATACATTCTCTTGAATGCAGTCTCATACATTTCTATCAGTCATCTTCATCTTCCTGCAGATTTTTCACTAAAAATTCCTTTACCCTACATTTATATAAGTCGCCCCTATCCAGAATTTGCAAATCATGTGGCATGGTTTCCCAAATTAAATTACCCCTAAATAAAGGTGACATTCTGTACTTCTTGGTCCTTGGCCTGTGTATTTTTAGCCTTACTTTATTCTCACCTCTTGTCCTGGATACTGCATTACATAGAACATTATTTGTATCTTCCCCCCACCATTTTATCATACTCATTAGGTGACTATCTCTTCTTAGTCTTAACGGTCTCATTTGACATTTCTCATAAATTTCCTCCAAATGTAGATATTTCGATTTTTTCCACCCTATAGCAGTCCTCAAAGCATTATTGACACATACCTGTAACTTTCTCCTTAACTCCTTACTCATACAGTAATAGACTAGGTCGGTATATTCTACTATCGGCAGTAGCATGTGTTTTACTATTTGTTAATCAGGAAACCAGGAAACAATCTACAAACAATGGAGGGGGGGGGGGAAGAACAGTTCCCAGTTCATCTTGAGTCTCCTACCCAACATCGCCTCTTCCAAAAAATATTGAAATTCTTTGAATACAGAAGAAAAAAAAACCACGCAAACAAATAAAATCCCGCATAGACACCAACCGGCGCGTGCAGGGGAAAGTTCCTCCCAAAAGAAAACAGATAACAGGGCCTCACGCCAAGGGAACTTTATTTATTATTCATTCATTTATTCATGAAAGCATCCTAGCTGAAAATAAGGCTGTGCCATGGAATAAAAAAAACACATCGGGAGGCAGAGAGTGGCTGCCAGTGGGAGCTGTCGGGGAGGTCCGGCTGTAAATAGGCGGGTCTCTGCTGCCGTAAGAAGCCTACGGCCAATTGACACGCTCAAAGAAAGGCTTTCTTCCCACAGAGTCATTCCTCGAGCTGTGTCTTCTCTGAGACAGGGTCTTTTCCCTAACCCACTCGCTACCTACCACGCCTGCCTCCTCTCTTCCACGACCACCAATCGCCTACCCCTTACCAGGAACGTGCGTGTCTTTTAGTGGCTTCTGTAGTTCTGGACGCCCACTCGGGGCCCGTTACGCGTCGAGGGTGGACATTGGCATTCAGTGCCTGGGGGTGGGGTGGTGGATGAAGGGATGGGGGGTGGTACTAGACGGCGGTAGGCGAAGGGAGGCAGGCGAAGGGCGCCCCGACAGGTAGTGGTTAGGGGTTGTTAGGCCAGAGCGCGCCGGAAGGGTCGTGGAGGTCTAGCGTTAACGCCCCTAATAGGCCTTATTGTCCGCGTTGTCTGCGGCCATCCGGCCCAGTCGGGGCCCCTTAAGTCCCCAACAAACCCATCTCGGGCGCTTCCGGCGGCACCATGCCACCAAGCAAGCAATGTGGCTTGTAGCTGACGTCAGAGTGATGTCATTGCTACGTCATTGGGACGTGACAGGCTAGGGTGTTTCGGGTCAAGATGGTTGGGAGATATTTCGTACTATGTGTGATCCAGTAGGTTGCAAGACAAAACGTGTTGCCCTAGTGATGGGGAACCATTTTGACTAATCATTGATACTTCCTAGGTATTGATCATAGGTTTAAGTCTCTAAGGTAAATAATATTGTGCAAAACTTCCCCCTATTTACCATTAAATGAGACCATTACAGTCAAAATTGAGGAAAGGTCCCTGACGACAATACTAATCTCACATTAGTTAGAGGACTGATAGAAAATATATACATTTCATATGAATAAGGCACATACTCTAAAATATATACATATATGCGCGCGCATAAGATCTAGGATACACTCTATTGGGGAATCTGTGCTAATTCGTCTGTGCCTCAAAGGACTTGAGTATTGGAAACAGAACGAAAGACTTGGCACGGGACTTCGGGTGTCTGGTAATACTACAATCACAATGTCTGCAAACAGAATCAATGCCCGCCTCCAGGAGACATTGGACCATTTCACAAAGTCAGAGGAACATTGACATGAGATTCGCAAGGTGTCTGCCCCAAAGGTAGTAATCTAAAAAGCTTTGGGGAAATCGCACTGGGATTCTGTCAAACCGGAGCTGTCGACAAGGGCCAGTAAAATATATATATATCATGTCAGGCGTTATACTTCTCTAGTGGTGACAGCCAAGTCAATTTACACAGCGCTGCTTGTTGAGAGGTTGAAACAGCCGGCAGAGACTGAGATACTATACTGAGAAGTGCAGTAGATGGCAAAGCTAGGTTTCTGAGCACATATAGTATTCGTTTCATTTTAGATGGCAGTAAGTTTACATCTTTACTCCCGTCGCTAAATAAGTGCCCAGCGTGTATTTTATACATGTCTACTTCATTGAAGAAAATATGATAGTTGAGGCGATATTCTGCATTCGGTACTAAAGCTGGAAAGTTCCTTACACATCAACATCTTCAAATAGAGGTGGATAGTAGCCCTTGTTACAATCATATTAAATCGTCCTGTGACCCTTCCTAGAACTGGAGCTAAACAAATTTATTATTCTTGATTTCCACGAACTTCTCTTAATTCTCTCTCTAGGCTCAATCACAAGAAAAAAACTTCGAAAAGAACATAATTCTATTCGTTCACTAGTTGCCACCTCCGTGTGGGAGGCCGGGGCGGAGAGAAGCCTAGCTTCACGGCGGAGGCCTGATTGCTGGAGCGCTAATTGGTCTGGGCAGTTAATTAACGTGTCAGGGTGGGCTGAGGGACCAGTATCCGGGAATCCATGGCTTTGGCGTCTCCCGAACCACCCGGTCAGACGCAGCTGATCGCTATGACAATTCCAGACTAGTGGTGGAAACAAAGGCGACGCCCACCTTAATTAGCACCAAGCCTTGGCATAATCAGAAGAGTCTCTCATTTGTATTTTTTCAGTTACATAATAATCCTTTGGCTTTGTGTCGAAGAAAATATTTCATATAGGTAGATGCTTTTCTAACTAAATGTATGATAAAAAAAACTCAGTAAGATATACAGGATACTACCTTTAACGTGGACTATATTTCCGTGATCTTATTTAGTTCTATACCGTATATTTGGTGTAACAAAACAGTATTCAACTGTAAATGTATTCAGACCTGTAAACAATCCAGTCTACAGTCAATTTACGGTATTCAACTGTAAATATGGATACATTAGATGCACTTAGAATAACTCCAATTTCAGCCTCGAATCAAAATAGTGATTAAAATCCAGAAGTTAACTTCATCAAAATGTGTATTAGATATATATTTATCTCCTGCAAGGTTTCTGCCATTTAAACCAAATTTATTCTCAAGTCTTAATGACATTTATTTTTTCAGAGGATTAAACAACACTTTCATAGGACATTTCTAAAGCATAAGAAGGGTTGAACTGTTATCAGAATACAGTTTGTTACAGTTAATATTTACAGTCAGAAATATATTACGGTCACCCGTAAAATTTACGGTATTTCCCTGGCACCCCAATTGCCAGCTTTTTGGAAACATTCTTCTTATTACTTTGTGAACATAGGGATCAATAGAGATATGGGTTCCCTCTTTTGAAATATCTAGGGCATTTTTTTCAGGGAATGTTTAACAAGCCTAGCGTTAATGCATTACATTCAAGATATCTGATTATCATAAATGTGTGGGTGACATTATCGTAATTGGGTCTAGGATTCAAAAGGAAATTACACTGGGTTTCTGTTAAAGGCAAACAACGTTGCACGTCTATGTTGCTTTATTATCACTAGAAGCGCGTCCGGATACAATATACTGCGACCTTCAGCATGAGCCTCAGATTCAGAAGTTATGCCTAGTCTCACACTGTATATGTTGATGATATATGCCCTGGCTTTATCAGTAAATACAAAGTATGATTAATATCCCTCATACTTAATACCGCAGGAAGATGTATGTGCGCATACAAATCATACATGTTGTTCTATTCAATAAGAGCAGCCCTAATGCGCAACTATTCAGCCACTGCAGTGATTGACTCACTTAAATGAGCGCATATCGAACAGCTGATAGGAGCTCCGAGCTGAGCCACATGCAATGAGAACATTTTTCATTGGCAGCTGTGCATATTACCTAGACTCAGTCTATACCAAGGGAATTTAGAGGGCGCCTGCTCAAACCATCACCATCACTCTGTGTAACTATATCTTCACCTAATATGGCAATTTACCTGGATCCCCTGAGATCGCTTATTTCCCCTGATATTACCCATTTCCGTAACATCTACCACCTCATGCTTCCTTTCTACACCATCTCTCCCTTGGTACCCAATAAGGTAGACAACGAAAGTAATCTTAGGCGAAGGTCTTCTGAAATATGATTCCTGTATTTAAGGCTGACCACAACTAATAGCAAACCTAATATTGTTCTTTCAGAATGTGTGGCTGTCAGTGATTGGCATAATCCTGCGTTTAAAGGTAGGTTGTCTGAGTATTTCTTAATGGGAAATACCTTCAGCTGAACGTCACAGATAGTTCTCTTCACTGGTTAGATTTACAACTTACATCAGACATTTCTGCAGCAGGGGCATTTGATAATTAAGAAGTAGAATGCAAAACTGGAGGGAGATCTAAAAACAGAAACGGTCACTTTCCATAAAATCCACGGGCAATGAGCCATCTTTGTTCAACTTCTCCATCCCCTTTCTGCCAACGCAGTTATTGATTAAACAATGACAGAAATAGAGATTCTCTTTTACGATGGGGCTTCAACCTCTACTTATTCATCGGTGTTTCTTGTTGATCAGAATCTAAGCAGTTTCAAAGGAAACTCTGCCAGTAATGCTTAACATGTGGTTTTACGTATTGTTTGTTGGTAGTTTAACGTCCCAGGGAACCCTGAGGGTATATAGGGACGGTTTTACGTAAGTTTCAATGTGGAGTATATGAGACTACGCACTAAGCAGTGTGATGATATCATTACCCCTAATTAACTATCGTCCTTTTATTCCCAACATTCTCTTTATTGAATCCTCTTAAGTTGTACATCAAACTGTTGTTGGGTAGCATTTACATCTATAGCCAATAAAGAAGGTCTCCGTCAGCCAGATATAGATGGTTGGTTTCAATCGGAAGCCTACCCAAAACTCTTTATCGCAATCAGTGAGTGGGGTACTAGTGGCGTACCACTATGTAATGCTAGTATATGTAGTTCCACATATGGGATACAGCCAGGCCGAAGCGAACAGAAAGCCACTTACATTGGCCATGGCACTGCATCACCTAGTTGAATTTAGATGCCAGACTAACAAGGGTCATCTGCTGCAAGTATTTGCAGATACACCAATGGTATATCACTACCAACATACGACGACCCCCCGACCCTCCTCTCACCACTATGCACCACCACGAGGGCCCAGTCCCGCCACCAATAACAGCGCCGGATTACCATGGCAATGGAATCTCCACTGGGATGTGGATTATCGGGCTTTACGCCCGGCAACGTTCGCACAGAGACCAATCAAGGCGGCACCGTCTATTACAGCTTCTCGTGGACGGTGAGGAGAGGAAGAGAAAGAAGGAATAAACGAGAGCGGGAGGGGGCGAGGGCAAATGAGGGAGGGTGAAGGTGTATTACATAGACGGGTCGGCTACTGAAAAGAAGCACGGGGATGTGGGGAGATTCAAGGAGAAAGGATAGGGATGGAGATAAAAGAGGGATGGAAAGAGCATGACGGAGAGCAAATATGATGTGAAAGAAAGTTGCAGGCCTTCCAGTATCCCGCTTCCTCAATATAGCTTCTTTTGTAGGTTTTGAAAATCAAAATATAGGTTTTACAGGTTTTACAAGGCCAGAAACATAGGCTTTTTTTTTTTAGGTTTTTAGAGTCAACATATTCAGCTTGATGGAGTCAAAATATAGTTGATCACTAATTTTCAGTTCTTGATTTCTAAGAAATGTACATATTACTAATCTGCAGGACATCAGTATGTCTGGCTCATCAGGTTATACTCAGCACGCATGCTCAGATTGGCAAGAAGTCATACAAACTGTTGATTCTTAAACACTATTAATGTCTCTTAAATACACTGATAATGTGGATTTCTCGTCATTTGATAATCTGACTTTGTGTCAAGTTAACTTCTAAAATTTCCTGTACACATTTAACTCCAGGGAAGTGTAAAAATATAGGTTTTTATGTTTAATATAGGTTACTTTAAAACAAAAATAAAGGCTCAAGAAATATAGGTCTTTATAGGTTTTAAAGGTCTCACTGGGAGGCCTGAAATTAGGGTGGGGTACAGTAGGAAAGGAAGAAGGGGGGGGGGAGTAGGATTGGGGTGGGGAGTGGGGAGTGGCAAGTAGGAACGAGAAAAGGGGAATGAAAATTCTTAAGCACAAAATCTAGGCAAATTGAAATGGTTGGAGTAATGAGTTGACCACATGTGGTTAGATGTAAAGCCCTGCGGACCAGTCCTGAGTGTGCATCGGCATGTATTGCGTCCGCGACGTTTGCGGCATAAGCCGGACGCATATGGCACGAAATATATGGAAATCTTCGTATGGACGAAAAATATTTGGTATCCCGTCTGCAACCATCAGCGACGTTTCCAAAAACAGCAGATGTACATCGCATCTTCCGACAGTCTCGTTGCGTCTAATATGCGTCACATTCAAGACGTTTGCCGCGGTGTGGCTATAATAGAAGGTGGGTGAAAAAGGTATGGGTGTGATGTATGTGGGCGAAGGAGAATGAAGTAGGGCTAAAGGGTTCTGACGTAGGGTTTATGGAACTGCAGGGGAAGGCACTAATTGGTGTCTGGCGTGCTGGGTGGCTGTCAGGGACGGTTGGCTGTATAACTGGCAGGGCCCACTGGTCATCTCACACCACCAGCATGCCGCCTTCACGCAACGTGCTGCACGCTAATCTCTACATCCATTTAGACCTTGCTCAATCATCACGGTGCATAGCATTCCTGTCTCGACCTGGTTACACCCATCACTATTACCATTACAACAAAGTTCTTGCCATTCCGAAGAGCCCATGCTATGTCAAGAAATGGCGCTATAAACGAGAGTCAAAATCAAATGCGAAAAAAGGAGCAAACTCGTAACGCACACTGATACTGATGCCCTTGAGACTTGAGCCAGTCGAAGTCTAATCTGAGGAGAGTGATGTAAACAAACAGTAAATTCTAAAGAGGCAATCCCGCTCAGATTACGATAGAGATTTTATCAGAAGAAAGGCATTTCAGAACTGAACTAAATGAGACAGCATCGTTGAAACAGACAATAGATCAGTCGTCACGATTGGAGGGGATCAACAGCATCCACTGAACGACTTGTGCAGCCTGTGAGATTCATTAAGTCTGAATTTGAATATGGCATGTCAGTTCATGATTATCGTTTTCGTTTTTTAATGGGTTCCATTCCAACTTCTCATAAGATACACAATCTGTAGCAATAGGTCAATCTCTATGTCATTGCGCTGATGTTGATGCGTGAGTACTCACTGACTCCCTCTGACAAGGAAAATTGTTCATCTTTCACAGGAACTTGACGTTCATCTTTTATCTCATCACTGAGTTACTGCTGACAATACTAAGCCACATGACCCAAGCGCCAAATTATTCCCGCTCTGAAATCCTTAGGATATACTTGGCTTTCGTTTAGAACGATCTTGCACTTGCTGACCTTCCTGCTTGCCCGACGTTTTCGCATCGCGGAATCAATTGAGCAGTGAAGCGCTTGTGTTTTATGGGCTTCGTAATCACTCTTAATTCAGGTAGGGATACGGGTAGGTAGGCTGGTGAGGTAGTGAAATGGTCGTCCCGGGGAGGAGCTAGACCATGCTGGGGGGCAGAACGAGCAGATCGTATAGAGCAGCTCCTGAGTAGATGGGGGTCAACCACCCTCTACTTACAATACCTGCTAACGAGCACTAGGCGCTTACAGAACCTACAATGACTCCAGCACCGGATCTCCACAGCCCGCTATGACACCAGGGGGCAGTCTTATTACAGCGTCCCCAGGCGATAAAATCTAGACTACAGGGTGGATGTAAAGTGGGGAATGATGTGCCGCCTGCAGGTCCTACAATCAGCGGCAACTTGTTCGTTAAGAGCAGTTCCTTTGAGCGGCTTCATCTGCCCTGCAGCAACCCCAGTGATGAGAGACTCCCTCGGGTAGAAGTAACACCTACAGTGAGGCAAGACCAGGGCGATCAGCTGTCATCTACGGCACATTTCGCGAAATAAGCCGTTTCAGTAGCTGTCCGAGAATGGAAAGCTGGGCAGGTCAAGAAGTAGAATGTCCCAAGCCCCAAGGAACTCTTCTAGAGAGAGCATCTCTAATAGCAACCATTTCCATCGATGACTGGCTCTATGGGTAACAATACATAATGATCGCCTATGAGCTGAATCCTCGTTGATAACACAATCAGGTAATAGTACCTATTTCTCTAAATGGTATGTCCTAACAGTGATGCTTAATGTGATAGTTTGGGTTTGTGAATGTATTATTCTACAAATCCAGGAGACTAATCACCCATTGAATTTGCTCTAGTGACGATCAATCATGAAGTAATTTCTTTCTAGCAGTTACGAAATGAAGGGTGATCATAGTAGCTGAAACTTCCCTCTGTAACATTTTAAGAGCGCAAAGGAAGTAGTCTCAGTCATGTTTGGGCAGACAGATTCACTAAGAACTTGCCTTATTATGTGGAGGAAGGTTCCCAGATCTACAGCAATGCACTGATTGTTCCCAATCACACCTTTGCCTGACGGATCTGGCGGGTCGGTCAGAATTGTGTCGCTGTCCGCACAGACCGATTATAATCAGGTCGGGCATTACTAGCATGAGGGTAATGATCGACTCTGCCCGACCTTAATCTTGTCGCTGCACACACTTCACCGACTGTTCCCGATTCCGAGTACAGCATTTAAACAAGGATGACATGCACCCCCACCCGTTCTGTATACAAGTATACTTAATAGTTTCGTTTGTTTGGTTTGATTAAACGTCTAATCAACCATTATAGGTCCTTACCAGACTTTCTCAAGGTTCTTTTACACCACAGGGTGGTGATCGAATTTATCTAACCCCGGTATTAATGTCCATAGGCTTAAAATTGGGAAGTCGAACTCCACAGCTACGCTAATAACACGATAAATACTTAACGTTATGACGTCAGACTCGTTAACCAATCAGCGAGCAGGACCTCCGGGGTGAAATAGTTCTGTCACACTCGCGAGTTTGTCAACCATGGCGGCAGCGGAGTTGCCGAGTTGGCTATCGGGAATGTTTGCTAGTTGTCTCGCAGAACAATATTCTAAATCGCTTGTCCGGGGTTAGATAAAATCTGAAACCCACTCGATGAAAATAACTGGTTTTCTAACTATGTGATGAATTCAGGAAGCAATCTCACCAATACACATTTACCGAGGTGAGAGTTTTATTACTTCCAACATAACATAGGCATAGTATGAAAAGGATTGGCCTTTGATATAGCAGTAAATCTACCACTGCTGGGGGTAGGACTCGAACCCACAAGTATAATATAGTAGAGGGCGAGTATGGTAGAGGGGAAGTTATGTTGAGAGGCATTATGGTGGAGGAGCAGTATGGTAAAAGGGCAGTACGGTGAAGGGACAGCATATAAGAGGGGCAGAAATGTAGAGGGACAGTATGATGAAGTGGGCAGTATGGTGGAGGGACAGTATGGAAGAGGGGCAGTATGGTGGAAGGGCAGTATGGTGGAGGGACAATATAGTAGAGGGGCAGTATGGTGGAGGGGCAGTATGGTAGAGGGGCAGTATAGTGGAGGGGCAATATGATTCAGGAGCAATTTTGATGAGGGGCAGTATGGTTAAGAGGCAGTCCGGTTGAAGGGCAAAAGTACAGTTGAGGGAATGTGTGGGTGGGGGTTAGTATAGCTGAGGAGCAGTATGGTTGTGAGACTACTGTGAGACTGTTGTGAGATTGGGGTTGATGAACTACTTGTCTGAACGGTAGTGACTCAAGATTGATAGGGGCAATTGTCTCCAACAAATTCCATTCCCAAATTACAGAATCTCATGAGATTTTGATTTCAGAGATGTTAAAAATTTATAGGGGCATTTTGGTGAGACAAATGTACCTATTCGATGTGAATCCAATCTGCTATTTTTCAAGAAACCCAAAGCTTTGGGGGGAAAACCAAAATGTACAACCTGCTGCTAGATATCAGTACTGGGGGAAACTTGAGTCTGAGGAAAAAGTGTGAAGTACACTTGTCTAAGGCACATTCTGCCTACATATAAATCCTGCTTCAGGCGTTGGAAGGGGTGGGGGGTCCAGATAATGTACACACGCAATAAGGAGGGGTTCATGAGAAGCGTATGCTGTGCAACGTGGGGGGGGGGGGGGGGGAGGGAAGAGTTCAGGGGTGTCAATTCTCCAGGAAAATCTGCGTACCTACTTTATGGATGGCCCCAAACCGTTTCCCGATATCTCAATAGGATTCGAAGCTATTAAACTTTGAATAATTTTCTATGAACACACACCAGCGGCCCGTGGCTCACCCCGGCTCGGCTCCCGGCGGCTCTCTTTGATTTCACTCTAGTCGCTGTACACAAGTCTTCCATAAAGTAGAGAGGTATGATCGGGAAGCATTGCTGTGTTGCTGTATGAGAGTATATACTAGACAGCGACATTCATGTTCCCAATTATAATCGTTGATCGGATCGGTTAGAATCTGTGGTAGATGTCGCTGTCTTATGGACTTGAATGTTTTAACACAATGATCGGGAATGTAGGCGTCCAATATGCCTAGCTTTCATCATTTAACATATTACAGCTCCAGAAAACCAGCCACTCACATTCCGGTTACAGGGATGTCAGATGATTTCAAAAGAAAATCCTACACCGGGGACTGAGGCCAATCTACTTATGACCTGACATTAAGGCTAACACGTACTCACACTCCTAGCAGATCTTTTATGGCTCTCGGGTTTACAACTAGTGGTAGAGGGTCTCAGATAGGAGAGTGGGTCGATGTGTAGGTTTGCAGTAAATGAGGTATTTTTTCAGAGAATATGATTCAGAAAGAATTACCCCATTTTATTAGTTCTTTATCCCGCAATACATCTTTACATGCTTGTAAGACATTCTTTAGATTTTTTTGATACTTAGTAAGGCCTCAATAGTTGTCATTTCCATATGACATATTTCAATCGATGATGTAGATTTTAGGCAACCTGGAGCCTATAATCTTCTCAAAACATATTTTGTATTTAATTAAATCCTACATGTAGGTAAAATCCTACGAACTGATTTTCTTGCAGCTAGGCATAGAAATGCCGGCAATCAACGCACCTCACCTTCTTGCAATTTTAACAGGCAGTTCCCTACATGGACGGAACTAACCGCTTCCCCTCACCCCATCCTCCAATTAGTTGTTTCAGCAATTACCAGCTCAAGCGATGAATGTCCACAAAAGGAGCAGCTCCGGCAGCAGTGAGCAGCTCTGAGTTTGACAGCTCATGTAAGAAATACACTCTGACAAAAAGTCAAAAGAAAAAGTATTCCCCAAAGCGCTGCCCCTGGCAAAACGCAGGCGGCATTCGTGCCTGTGGACACGGCGTGTGCTTTGTGCACCGCTCTCACAAGGTGGAGAAGCAGGGGACGGGAAAATCCAACAAAGAGAGAATAAAACCTCAATCAAATCGGGTGGTTTTTGTCCCGCTAGTACCTGGCTTGTAAAGGGAGCCGTTTTCCTGTCACGATGGGAGGGCAGTAGGCAGTATTGGAAGAACCCCTGGACATCGGAGAGAGAACTATCCTTTCCGTAAAGCGCATTTACGATAATGGGCAGAGATTTTCCGTTAAATCTGAATTGATGACGGAAGCATCAGTGATTCATTGACAGGTATACCTTGAAATGTAAACCTGCGTAACTTTTTATTTCAAATATATTCATATATACAGCTTCAGATATTTCAACTGATGATTAGATCTATTAATAATAGATCAATCATCAGTTGAAATAATAATAATTATCTTTTCTTAAAGAAACACACAGACTGGAGAAATTGTAATTTCAATATACACTGTCGTAAATGTCTGATCTACGAAGGGCATTCTCTATGGGGACACACTAATGACTACAGCGTTAAATTGTTCGGTGATGCACAATCATGCAAAACCACCTACACAATGACTCCTCGTTACGAAGTTACAATTTCCCAATTGCTAGGAATAACAAAATTGCTGTAGTTATCGCTCAGTAGCAGTAGCTATCAGGATTTGACATGTGGGACTGACCAGTCATTGCGGAGCGTCGAGGGCTGAAAGGAGGGCGAGACCTGAAATCATCACCTGTAAATCAGCTCAGGTAGAATGACCATTACTCAGACGGGATCAAAGCCACCACTGTGTCGCCCCTCCCGGTTGTGTAAATACACGGGAGGGTGTATGTAGCATACAAACACAGCGCAGCGGGTGGCATTAAGCAGCCGGGGGTTTGGTGGGAGTAGAGGACTTAGAACTGCTTCCTCGAGGGCAGTAGGGAAGTGGAAATGTAGTGTAAAGGGGGTGGGAGGCAAGGGGTGCGAGGCCATTAGTTATCTAGTCGGCCGTTGCCGCTGGCTCTCCCTCCGCCCCCGCACCTTGCCCCGCTCCACCGACACCGACATTCCTGACCGACCGTCAGGCGCACTTAATCAACCGTGTACCGCACGGGGACCGGTCAACACGGAAGGGCTCTCCGGGGATTGGGGTTGGTGGCCAGGTGACCTCGCTGTGGACAGCGCTGGCAGGGGAAGTGACTAGAATATAGGCAATGGGCTGTTGGCGCTGGTGTGGTGGTGAGAGGCAAGGGTGGTTAGGGGATGGAGGGGTAGGAGGATGCATGACCCGGGGAGTGATGATTTAGGGTTGCCTTGTTCGGAGTGATTCTGTTAGGTTTGGAGGAACTCTGACAGGGTAAGGATCAAATGTGGATGGCCAGGATACAAGGGTGTCTAGTGGAGGGATGTCGGCAACTGAGCCCGGAGATTGAGACTGAGGCCGAGGCATGAAGCCATGGTAAGTGACTGGAGGTAGACATAGTGACCTGTCCATTGACAAGATTTTAAGACAGGGTGGTGCGAGGTCGGCTTGAGAGAAGGAGTAGGTTCAGGAAGCTGGGCAAAGAGACGACAGGTTGAGTCTGCGGACTGCTCACCGCTTGGTGGAGGTTGGATGAGTTGGGTTCAGGCGCTGCTTTGTACTGCAAACATCTTCAGATCGTCAGATGTTGAGCGTACGCATAATGATTAAATCGGAGAGAGGTTGAAGAATAGTTGAGTTTATATGAACTATTCAAAACTATGACTATAGGTGAAAGATTCGTGAGACTACTTTTAACGAAAGCCCCACGATTGAAGTTACGAGAGTGAAATTTAAGTTTTGTAGGGTGGGTGGGTGGTATTTTTGTTTGTTTACAGTCCGCTGGAGAGTGAGTCATATGGTTTGCCTAGTCACGTGCTCTAGAAATTACGCCCGGAGAGTGAAATCTCTCCCGGCCACATTACCACCAACGAATTGGCGAGACCTTTACTGAGTCGGGTAACAGCCGAACTGCCCCCAGGGATGACGCCTAGAACGCCATTGACCATCCATTTTCTTCCCCTTGTCCTCGGCCAGTCTCCCTGCCTCCATTGTCGGGAATGGACTTGTCCCGAGACACAGTCCCCGGCAACATCCCCCCCCCCCCCCCCCAAGCGATATGCAGTCAATCGCTGTGTCAGGTACACGCAGCCGACTCTATTACTGGAGACCCGCAACTCATCTTCCTCACACCTTCCGACTTAATCCCAGGTTTTGAACCCTGGAATCCAAGTGATCCAGGTAAGCTTAGCCATTCAAACCTTGCCTGACCTTCTTGCTTTCCTCCACACCGGACCCGACTTCCCCGTGTTTGGTGTCCTTGGTCTGATTCATCTACCAGAAATGGCAGGTGAGGTGGGGAGAAAACCCTTTTTAATATTCCCCATCACTATTTTGATGAGAAAGTAATACATTAAGAAAAAAGGGGGGGAAAGGGGGGGAAAAATGGAAATAACCAAACAATCAACATTCCTGACATGTCCCCAAGATGAATTTGAAAAAATTTCTCGATCCCTAAATCATAACATCATGCCGGTTCTGTGCTTTCCTTCCGCAATTGAGGCCCTCCTAATTGAAACACAAGTGCCTAGACTACCTTTCGGAAGGGGGGACGAAATCTAAGTGCAGCAGTAGTATATAGAAATGTGACCTGTTCTCTGGCAACACACCCTTATGACCAGGAGTTGGGACTGGAGCAATAGAGTGAAAATAAGAAGCATATTTTACTCTCCCTTTGGGCAGCGCTATCCTTAAATGTTCATTATTTAATGCCTCCACCAGAACTGAAACATGGCCGTGTCATGATGCCCAGATATAGTAGTCCTGCCTCCCGTGGTGACAGCTAAATAGATAGACATAGTTCAGTTATCAATAAACTAAAAGTGTTTCTATAAGCTGAACTTCCATCAGTCATTTCCTACTGAGAACCGCGACACCCTCTGTAAGTCATAGGGTAATCTTACTAAGTGACGTCAATAAGGTGCACCCACGCTGCTTGGAGCGGCGGTTGGGTGAGTGGGGCTGAGTGAAAACTCATGGGGTCATAGTGGAGAGGAAGGGTGAAGGGCAAATGGCAAGGCAGTAAATAAACAGAAAGGGTAATCATGATAGACTCCAGTATGTGAATAGGGTTCAAAGTGGGCCTGTGTTGGGGTAATGATAAAGAGTGGGAGGTATGATGCTGGGAGGTGTGATGGGTAAGGGTGGGTAATCGCATAACGTTACGGCGTTAACTCGTAGAATATGTAGAATTTTTCTTTCTTGCCCCCTACAATGGTCATCGCGCTTGTTTTCGATTTTATTTCGGTTATGCAATATAAACTCCCTAAATCCTAAAGCGTCTGAGTAAGGATCACATACGGCTGATAGGATAGTGATACAGTAGAGATGCTGAATAGTCTCAAGGTATAACGAACCCTCAAACTGAAAAGTAGAGAGTCCCTAGAATCAAAATCAAGTACGATATCCATTGTGGGGAGCCAGCAAGAAAATTCTTAAATTCTGAGATCTGCTCCTCTACTATAGAGGCAGAATTTAACCACCTTCTAAGACTTTCATATGATGTAAACCTTATTCAATGTGAAACTCTATTTAATGTTCGACTCCTCGGCCCTCTCTCGGAAAGCGTCAAGGAGTGGTGGTGGGCAAACACACATATATGCAGCCAATTTCTTTCCAATGTGATATATGTCGCTGCACCATTTAAAGCTAGATGCTCTCGCCTTTTGCGTTTATTGATATTAGGGTCGGATTTTTGAAACCTGCTAAATTCCGCTTTGATCATGGTATAAAACATGCAAAATTTCTTTTTAGAATAATACTTCTTTTTATATTTTATGTTATCCACCTACTAAATACCTTCCAGAAAAAAACTGTATTCCAACAAAATAAGATGAATGGTTTAGATTTGAGAGCCTTTTGAAGTTGTGTATAATACTGCAGTTTGTCTAGCCCCCTAAATATTTGAAATTTCAAGAAATGTTATAAATGCTTATAACTTAAGAAAGACTAATATTATATGGTGACACACATTATATTTTACCCAGAATACCTTTATCATATATTAGATTTAAAAGAAAAGCTCTGAACCATATTTGGGGTGTTGGGTAACACAGGGTTGTCAGACAACACGAGGGGTGTCGGACAACACGTTAATAGAATTGCTCAGAACAATGAGAAAAATAAAATTTGAGGCTATAATCCTTTATATCTTTAATGATGTGATAATAAGCTATATTTAACAAAGCACACCACTCAATTACTGATAAAAAACAACCCCAAAATCATAACTTATATCACAGCATGTTGTCCGACACCCCGGGGTGTCGGACAACACGTTTTCAGTTTTTGAACCATAAAAAGTAAATTTTTTTTATTTAGAAAAAATCAACCTGGGTATTCATGAGTGGTAGGGGTTCTTAACAAAATCAGGGATATTTGTTATTCCATTATGATTATTAGTTCTTTTATACATCCTTTAGAGATGTGTGGTCCAACACACCATTTTTTGGGAAAATATCATCATGGAATCATAATGTTCTGATATCAGAATGGAAAATCGGATTGTGTTGAAACTTTCAGGTATCACAGCCAGGATTCTTGTCAGCATTGTACAATAAAGGAAAATTAATTTCTCTCAATATATTTCATTAGTATTGTCCACTGAAAGTCGGGGTGTTGAACAACATGCTCTATGGGTCTCTATGTTGGAAAATTTGAAGGTCCTAGATATTTTTCACCATTTTAATATTTTTTCAATCTTTTACCAATTTTCAAAATTATATTGTCTACACTTCTCATGATATATGCTTTAAACATGTTAATAAATACAATTGGCTCAAAATTGTGTCTCCCAGATTTTGAACAAAGTGAAAATCACTAGAAAATCACAGTTTTTGTTGATTTTCGGAAGGAAAAATTCCTCAGAGCTCTACAAAACCCTATGTTGGAAAGACTATCAAAAGATGCACCAAATAATTTCATTTTTACATTGATGAGATACGTTAATACAACATGAACCTTGAATAAGCTTATTTGGGCAATTTAGCAGGTTTCAAAAATCCGACCCATTAGCGAATCCTTGTTGAGCAGTTCTCCGAGCAGCTTTCCCAAACGGTACTATACTCCTGCAAGCCCCCCCCCCCCCTCCCCCAACACCTCAGTAAAAGTAACCACCAGAAGAGGTCGAAGCCACTTGGGGGTTGGAAGGAAAGCCAAGTTCAACGTAGATATTTGTGCTCAGCAGCAGACGACTTCTGTCTTTCTTCCAGTTATCCGTTTTCACTCCTGTAAACTATTTTACAACTGTTGAATGTATATACCGTCTTAAATCGTCCTTGATCAAGAGTCTAATATTGAATTCATGGCGAGGCGTTAAACCAAGCTAACGCATTCCAACCTAAAAAATTGATGGCTCAAACATACTGTAGTATCCAACCAAGATCAAGTAGATTTAGTGTTTATCCTACCCCTAATATAAAATCCCATAGGTTTAACATTGGGTTTCCGTATGCCATACTGACTGGCATACAGTTTTATATGCCATTAGTGGCATACAGAATTGTTATCACGTAATATTCCAAAATCGAGGAGATGGGGTAGGATAAAATCAAAACCTGATTCGTTTTAATCTTGGCCACCGCATGCCACTCCTGGAGTTTTGGCTCCGGACTTCACTCGGCTTTGCCTCATGAAGTCACTATGCCAAACTCCAGTTGTTGCATACGCTGGCCAATGTTAAAACTCATCCAGTTTCACAATAGTAATAAATATATGAGGTCAATTGGTGACTAAATATGAAACATATTAACTGATTGCATGTAACCTTTTTTATAGTTGACACTTTTCCTGCAAACATGACAGTGAGTACGGAAATAGAATCTGTGACGTCTATACCATGGTTGCTATTCGCATGACGTCTGTGGACGTATCACGTGACACCATGGTTTTATTTTCCGCCACCACAGGGCATCCGGAGTCAAAGTTCAAATGGCAGATCGTTAGGCTTGAACTCGGCGCGGCCTCCAATCACTAGCGCCCCTGGCAGACCTACAACAATGGCCGAAAGAGTCGCTGAGTATTATAAAGTTACCTGATCGTGAGGTCACAGCCTGCAGGACTCGTAAATGATGGGCCTGGCATTACCTACTAAAATACATGGTCAATTCTGGTTATAAAAAGTATGATCTTGTGAGTATTTTTGATGAATGAGCTTCTTTCAACACTGCCGCTTATCCAAACAACAATACTGAACCTATCTAATAGACCTTATAAACCTGACACAAACTGGAAGTTAGAGATGGAAAATGTGGACACAAGTTTGGGTTATCATGTGAGGATATATTTGCATATAGATGTCTCATATCAACAAGAATAACACGATTTATCAGAACATTATTGCCAGACACCACGTGGGGCTTTAAAACACATTTCCAGTAGAATATCTATTGTTTTTCTCTTTTAATTTTCCTTTGATTTTCAGGATGTCTTTTAACATACCTGATAGTAATTCAAGGAGTCCAAAGCCCAATGTTGCACCTGATAGCTGATACACGGCACAAAGAAACTATCTGGCCTAGGTAATCGAGGTGGGTGAAAAATGAATTATTCAGTAAAGACTATGCATTCTCCGAAAGGGTCTGAGTAAGACATCTTAACAGTTGGTGCCCCTACACCCATCTTTCTACCCACTTGCCGACTAAGTAATGATCGCTGAACATGTGCCTTTGTAAGTAGCTTTACCAGTCTTACCAGCAAGGCCCAGCCACTGATCGGTCCCAAACCGCTCCCTTTCTGATCCGCTAATTGCCTATTAACCCTTTGCCTGCAGGGCGTCTCTCGGGTTTCCCCTGAGTCTCTCCAGCGTCCCTCTGGCGTCTCTGGTAGTCAGGTAGGTAGCAGTTTATGCAGTCCCAGGGGCGTGACTTTCGGGCGTGTTAATTACCAAACGATTAATGACTTCACCCCACCTAGCAGCCCTACAGACCTTCGTTTTCCGGCTTCTTGGTCCCTTCCCCCTATTAACGCCCAGTACCGACCGCACTTCCAGTGCCGTGAGGATGTGCCGCATTAGCAATGCTTTACTGCGCTGGGAAGTATCGTCTCGATAATCAATGCCTTATCCTACGGATCCCCCGTGATGTAACCCTAGCATTTGCTACAGTGTAACAGCCTCATCAACCCGCCCAATAATTCCATACCAATCTAAGCTGTAGACAAATATTCCCACTAACTCAATGATCGACTACACCCATTAAGTAAATGATAAGGTATTTGAGTAGTAACATGTATCGTACTATTTCAGTCCTTCATCCTTTATGATTAATACATGAGACTTGTCATAGAACTCCAGCCGGTAGGACATGTGCCTTTACATAGGTAGGTGTGGTGTTATGCTCGTAATAGGATCTCTTTACAAGTATATTTTCAAATGCTGTTCCCTGGTATAAGTTTCTTAATAAAATAAATGGGCCAATGTGCATGCGCCAATACACTTCAAAGTTGAAATACCCGACATGGTCCATTGAATCCTCGCTTCTTCTAGGTGACATTAGGAGACGAGCATTAATTGATTGTGATATGGAGTGTATTCTATCTTGTGAAGGACCCAAGTGCCTATCAAGAACATGCAGTAATAATTTCATTATTGTAGATATCTTTGTTATTTGAACTAGTACCTGGTAATTGTTATTAACCATTCTTTTCAAACATCCAGATAAAAACTTGCATAAGCACTATCATAAGCACTAAATGCTGCTGTAGAAAATTCGAAAAAGATGGCGCTCCACCTTTGACGGTTTTCCAACATCCCCCTATACACAACATGTCCTGGGCAGAACGCGTACATTGAACGTCCCAAAATACGGACAACTGGCGCCACCTGCTTAGACGTTATCTCTGGTTGCTTGCTGCCCACGTGAATCCCCTGCGAAAAACTTTAATAGATAAAGAATAAATACAAAAGATCTCTCCGATTATTGGAAAATTCCAAAGGGCTTTCGATCTGAAGCAACGTTCCGAATTAAAGAAGGGTTGTTTTACAAAGAGGGAACTGAATTCCTTCCACCTGATTTCATTCATACTACGGAATCTACGGGAGGCATTTTATTTGGTCCTTTCGTCTTTGAAGTTTCATGCTCGGTGCTGAACGCCCTTTCCCTCTGATTGATAATTATCCCTTCAGACTTCCTTCGAGATGTTGTCATTGACAATACCTATAGCTGATCAGTGGTTGTATTACATCCATTTTAGTCATCGATTGATCTATGTCTACCTACTCCCGCTGAGATAAGGACAGAACCCCTCTGCTGTCTGGTGCGATCTCAGTGGTTAGCTGTGACGCCAGATCTGAGGATTTTGTCAAATGTCATGTGCTTTTCTATCTAATATGACAACCTGCCTCACTTAATGTACATGTGTATCAATCACAGAGGTGGGGACTGATTTCGATATTAAGGAAATAAAACACTTTTTGAGAAGTATCACATCTCCGACTAAAATACCTAATTTGCAATGAGAACAAATCGAAAACATGAGAAACTGAGATAAGAACAACTCGACCCGCCAATCAACTCTGACCGACATGAAATCGCTCCACTGGGAATCCCAGCGAATATTCAATAGCAGTCCCCAATAAATCCCATTACAGGAGTAACAGTCTATCAAAAAGCAGCTGGAGGTCACTTAAAAGATATCAGAATTGGGAAATACACCTGCATTTGATAACTGAGCAGGAAAATATGATATACATTTGAATCTTTGACTTTACCATTGTCACATACATGTCATATTTCATATTTTGTCAAACCACAAGAAAACAATAGCATTTTAGAAATCTGACATTTCAGTTCTAGTTCCGGCGCGCAGTTATAGGTGGCGCATCGACATCTCAGATCTGCATCAAACGGTGATACGGATTTAGTTCCACATCCTGCCGTCAGCGTCGCCGTCGGCGGGCCCAGCATTCCCATTAAGCACAGTGATTGGCTGTCGTTATTGCATTATTGTTGCTCATCTCGCTGCAACAGCACGCCATGGGAAACCCACGCAGCTCCTAGTATCACACCCTGTCTATCCTACACGTTCCTCTTCCCACCGGGCCTCTGCACCCAACAATGAGCTACACATTTCCCCATTATGATAATGTCTCATTTGCTCATATTGAACAGTTCAATGTCGAAACGAGTCGTTCATATAGTTACTAGACCTAGCATTTCGCCAGATGTTGTCGCTGTTGTTGCTACAGGAGAATAGAGCAATCATGGGGGTAGCTTCCACTTTGTCCTTTCTATACGTCTTATCCCATTCACGCGTGCCACCCGTGGGCAAGGATTCGGGCCATAAACGTGACTGACTGTCCGGCAGCTTTCACCAACATGTTCATCTGAGCCCCCCTGGGACCTCTAGGGTCCTGGCCTTGGTCACCTCCAGCCCCGCGTTATCTCTTTGTGATAGAAAGTTTCCTTCTGGGACACTCTTTTCCTATTATATTCATGAGACCATGGGAACTAGTGAGGACGGCACATCGACCGATGGCAGGCAGACTCCCTCCTATTGCCTGTCGCCTCAGGTCTCCATTGCCAGGCACCAATTTGCAGCTCGGGCGGACATCATAGGAAGAGCCTGTTTCCATGTGGGTGTGTTTCCACAACGCGAACAGAGAATGTTCAGAATGGTTGTTGGGATGTTTACACTGACAGTCCTATTCACACTAACCAATTAGGGCTAAAAAAAAAAAGGCTCCTCAAGCTCTCACGCCCTGTGAGTGTGATGACAAAGAGCAATCGTAAAAGAATCGGTAAAAACGGGTGTGTCACTTAAGTGATATAACCAATGTGGTAGTGTTCACATAGCGGGATTACTGATTTCTTTATTTCAAACTGCTTTGTCATTCAAATAGAAGTAAAAAGGGTTCTGTGATTCCTGGGCATCATCAAAGGTCCTGTTCAGAACTTGTTCTTCCTATCCTCACGCAACGATCGTTACTTCTAACTTAAGTCTATTACGAGAACTGCCAGGTCATGTGTTTGTCTGTGTTGCCATATTGGCCTACTGGCTCGTGAAATGCTTGCATTTTGCTACAGGAGGGCTTGTGTTGGGCTCTCTAGTACATCCACTGCTGTTATTGTCTCCTGGTAAAGCAGACAAGGTGCGATCGCTCATGGGTGTTGAATAGTATAGAAACAAAACATTCGCCAAAATTACCATTTTTCGTGAGTCATCGATTAATGAATAGTATCCTCCTTATAGACATTTCAATGTCACTTCCATAATATGTGGCTTATTGAAAAAGAAATACTCTTGAGACTGCATTATGGCAAAATTCTTGTCGGAATCCATGTATAGATAATTTTCACTCCCGGATTTAGCGTCACTTGCTTGGTGATTTAGATGTTTTTGCTCTGTGGATATACGGACCTCTGTTGGATATCCCAGCTGTATTGATGTCTACAAGTTCGCAAGCCGCATGCGTGAACCTCAGTTCAGTCACTGACAGCGGCACGAAGCGTCCTCAGCACGCTCGTGCAGTGCACGAGTCCTCCTCGTCCCAGCCCCATGTGTTCACTCAGTGCACACAAACACGCGCCCCGGCCTGTCGGTGTTGATGTAGCCTCATCTAAACACAGCCCGGGCGGACGGCCATGTCTGCGCCTCGGGTCGGAGAGTGATGAGACGACGGTCCAAGCGGAGACATAGTCTTTCATCTAGGTAATTGCCGCGGGTAGGGTAAAAAGGGACAACAGAAGGAACCTTTCTCCATCGGCCACATGTGTGTACCCATGTTATTTTTTTGCCTTGTCTCTGTGTGTGCCTGTGTCGCCTTAGTTTGTTTCTGGCCGTCGCCATTAACTGGGGAGCGCCTCCTCTGAGGTGTGAAATCCTCAGAGCGAGTTGCTCCTGGGTTGATGATGGTGCAGCGGACGTCGAAGCTATCAGAAATCAACGACAATTACATTTAGGGCGACAAAGGCGCCCAGGCAGGCGCTGGGTAAACGAAGTCTGCTGGGAAAATGAGTTTTGGGTGGAGGATGCGAGAAGGTTGTGGGAGCTAGAGAGGGAAGGAAGGGTGAGACTCCTGGATGGGAAGAACGGACAGAAGAGTGATAGAGGGCGAGAATAATGGGTACCGAAGGTGGCATAGACTAGAAATGACGGCGGGGGAGGGTACTGTAGAGGGAGAGAGTAAGTAGATAGGGAAAGGACAGGTAGGCAGACAGGCAAGGAGGCAAGCAGAGATGAAGGCTCGCAGGCAGTATGGTGGAGAGCTTGGTTGGTTAGGTGGAAGCGTGGATCGGTAATGTTGGTGGAGGTGGTTAGTATTGATCGCGCGATCAAAGTCCACATTCTCACACGGTGCCGCACTTCGTCAAAGACGCGACACGGCAAAACCAAATCGACTCTCGTTTCATTTGGAAGGGAGAGAAATGTGCAAATGCAATTATATCGATGTGGAACAACGACAGATTAGCCGCAGGGCGGACGCGTGGGGCTGGACGAGGCGGGCTCGGTATCGGACTGGCAGAGAGGCTGGCTAGTAAGCAAGGCATATAACGCTTTGCGAGTCATCGATGATGGTTTACCTTTATGGGGCAAGAACAGCAAGGTATACATTAAGTTTTTGGTTCCAAAAATACATACCGCGATGTGGATAGTTTTAGTAAGTTTTACAGACGCTAATGGTAATTAATGTCACAGTGATGACTGCAAAGATTATCGCTTGATACTGCCAGTTGGTAAAGGTATTTATGATAGCCAAATATATTAAGTGAATGCTATTAGGGCTGGTAACTGTGGACAATTGAGTCAATGGAAACCCCTTGCGGATTGAATATACAACCTTACAGTTAATCCAGCTATTGTCTGTTTTCCACAACCACTCACACTCATCGCTACACTGTGACAATTGCTTCCCCAAACTGGATACCAACTATATATACATTACTTTCCCACCCACTAACACCTAATTTATAATGGGTTTTTTTTATTTTTCAACTTTCCCCAGTAGGGCTTATGCTCGTATTTTTATTAACCACTAAATATGATCTTATCATAATTTCAATAAATAATCAAACATAAGTTCCACGACTGCTTCCTATTACATTTTTGCGCGTTCGCAAGTGAATACAGCTTGGTATAGCAATAATCATCATTATTATTTAATGAAAAGGCTGAATCCATAATATGAGGATTAGAGTAGAGAAAATAAGTCGCAACAAAATCATCAGCAATTGGACACGGCGATTTACATTCAAAATTATAATCACTTCGCCACGCCAATCCATTGAGGTTTAAAGTTACTGATCCGATAGTATGTATGCTTCTCTCAAGCCAAGTCAAGTAAGTTGAGTATGTACCATGATCAGAGTTAGACCTTGGCCTAACTATTATCGACATGTACCCACAGGTAGCGGACTCTATTATGGCGTATATCGCAAACGTAATATTAGATAGGTTGGAAAATCAACGTTTCTACATCAGGCTAGATCTTCTTCACTATAAAATGACCCACTGAAGGTGATGAGAAAAGTCTGATGGTATCTGCATACTTTGAGGTACATGAATGCTGCTTGTTCCAGAAGGCTAATGCTTGCAGATATGTGGGGTATTTTATTCTTATATTTATATTATTTTCTGAGGTGCGTTGATGCTAATAGATGGTGTATGATTGGTGCTGCTTTTGTTTTGAGGTTTTGAATTTCATAGGAAGAAATGTCATTGTTACAGATAAGGAATAATTTTATAAAAATACCAATAAAAAAGCTGCCTCCAGGTAGCAGGGTTGTAAGATAGGGCATGAAAAAAAGAATGAATGTTTTTCATGTAAAATATACTACCTCAGGGATTCCGAGAAAATATGGAAAACAAATCGTTTTTGGCCTTGGAATGGGGCTAGGGTGTATGGGAGGTTCAAACCACTAGTTATTTGGTGTTAATGAGGCTAAATGTATTCACTTTAAGTTTAGAAAATAAATTATAAACGGAAACAGGAATTTCCTTTGAAAATAGGAAAACTGCCATCCCTTAGTATGGGCGTGCAGGTAGTGATACGGAGGAGAAACCCATAGTTGCTGCTTAAGGGTGAATGTAGGTTAAACAGGCGGTATTTAAAGGTGCAGTGACTGTGATACTGCGTGCAGCTGCTTAGACACCATTGAAGTTATTGGAAGTGGGTGGCATACAATGGCGCTACGAGTGGAGGTTAATCTCACGGGACACTAAAACAGCCATTTCATGAAAACAGCACGAAGTCTTTTTATAAGCACTACTAAAAATAGCTATGTTAAGGTTCCCATGATACCTGAGAGTTGTTAATCATTTACTGTGGCCTCAATATCTTTGTTGCTGCCGCTACACTACGAATTACTGAAACTACAAATACAAACTATTGACGTGCTCTACAAATCAGCAGCTAAAGAATTTTATACACATGTGCAATGAATTCTTGAAATAGTGGTTCATCAAAAGCGTACAGCCAATGTGGCATAGAATTGTTGCTATTTCTATTCATGTTAGTGAGCATTATTTCTCTTAATTTCAGTTTGGAAGAGCACTAAAGCAGACGAAGAATACTATAGATGTTTGGTTATTGATAGTCTAGTGCATTCAGTTATCTTTATGACCTTTGATGTCTTCTGGTAATAAGCACTGGAAGATTAGCATAATAGCACTCATCCCACTTTGTAGGTTCTGTACCCCCTTACTGCAAATTTTACTTAAGATGGCTTAGATATGGCATAGCACCTCCCTTGCCCTTGATTAGCACTGCTGTGTAAATATGGGGTCTCCACTCCTACCCACTGTGAGCCAGGCAATGAATTGGACACTTTCTTTTTATCCGTAGTGCTAATCGATAGCTCTTGTAATCCTGCGGCGGCAGGTTTTGATTAACAACAGGAGGACATGTCTAGAAGAGACGGAGAAAAACATGATGAATGCGCTACGGCTCCTGTGGGATTAACCTGCGTGATACACAAGACGAATTGGAACAGACATGTTTAGAGAGGACTTACCATTATTACTGCCCACATGTTGTGTTGTGTAGCGAAACCACTTAGACTCACCTGGAAAATGTTACAGTCAAATTAAATTAGGGTACAAATTTAGATTTGAGCTATGGATACATCTCAAACGTAGATTAAGTAAAGACAACATTCCACTAAAACTTTGTGATGTTATTCAAAGCGGGTTGTCAGCATAATATATCTTATAAATCTTACCTAAAACAGATACCAACGATATCTGGGTTACCTTGCAGAACGAGTTTCCCATTCAATATTCATTCAACAAATGCATTTTAAGTGTATTAATTTGGAAAGAGGTGCTTGGCAGTTTATTATGGAATTTAATTGCGAGGCGTCTGGCCGGGCGAGGTCTCTTTTTAAGGTGGTCCCTAAGTGGATTCTGTGATTGTCGTGAGATTAGACGGGTCTGCGCTGAACCATTTGTGCAATGACCGGGATCCCACAGGTCTGGCTACCACAGTTACTCCCCAAGGTTCAGCTACTGTTCCAACAAAAGCAGACAGAAAGATAAGGTAAGTGAGATTAGGTGAGTAGGGGAACAAAGGGGAAGACATGAAAATGTATGAAGAGAAAACAACGAAGTGAGTTGGAAGGAAAGATGTATGGAAAGAACGAAAGTTTTCATACAGAGGCGGAGGGAGGTATCGTGAGTCGAGCGGAGGGAGGTATCGTGAGTGTTAGGTGAAAGGAATTGGGATTACCCAGGAGGCTTAGACGAAGGGAGGGAGTTGTGTAGATATGAAGGAAAGAAAGCAGGGGAAATGATGAGAAATCATGGAACCCAAAAAAAAATTAAATAGAGAACGGTTTTCAGAAAAGAATAAATACATCAACTCGAAGTTACAGCTTCCTATCCACACACTACTTTGGAAAATTCCTGCTTGAAATCGGTTAACATGACATAAATTAAAGTACAGTGACAAGGTGTTCACCAGACTTTCAAAGGAGCGACACAACCTATTTTGTAGGGTCAACAGCTATACAGCTACAGCACTAAACTGACGATGGCCTTAAAGATACTTCAATTTGAAAACGTAGGATCCGTATTAGCCAAAGTGCCCTATATATGTTACACGAATTACAAAATGACATCCTACTGTAGCCCCTTTAGATTGCCTCCGTCAGTCATACATTAAACCCTTCATGGCCAGATTGTTTATACATGTTTCAAGACCGGCACCCGCTCGTTTCTGGTCGTTAACGTGGGCAGAAACGAGTCCAAGTCCCTATCGTCAGGAGGCACGAGCCACAGGTAGACACAGGGGCGTTATTTGTGAGCCTTGGGGAGGTGATACATCACGCCCCGCGTGTTGAACACCTCAACACAGGAGGAAGAATCCTAAGAGACCACATCCTCCTTCTCTCTCACCCCCAAGTCGCACAGCCCATCAACCCCACCTGTCGCCCCTTCTTAGTGCCCCCGGACCGGTTTTAATAAAGAGGCGGGGCCTGGGAACGTGGATAAACAACGCAATTACTCAATCTGCGCGCGCAGCCGCCACGTTACAGGCCAATCTGCGCGGATTTATCCTGTTAAGTTGCTTTCCGTATTCTTTGCGCACGATGGCCGAGTCCGTCGACAGGGGATGGAATGTTGTAGGGGAAGAGAGGGGGTTGTCAGGGCGGAGGGACGGCACGGTCCGAGAAGGAGCCGGAGGAAAGAACCCGGAGGTGGAGGTGGTGGTGATTGGGTGGAGCTCCCCCGGCGGTGTAAGGGCCACTGTGTATATAACACCCGTGTAAACACAGACGTGATTAGACCCCCGAGATGCATGCACGTTTTATGTTATGCCAACGCCGGCTTCGGAACTCCCATTTTGAGGCTGTATATACGTGTCCTCGGGGAACGTACGAATGGGAGTCCCCTTTTTATTACGAAGCCCTGCAGTTACAGCCTCCCCTACGTGCTGTATTTCACACAAGTGCCGTATTTCACACAACTCCTGTAATCCCACTAGCACTATATTCCACCGCCCTACTTCTTCAGATTTCGTCATACAACGGTGCAGTCAATTCACCAAATACCAAGAGAAGTCTCATTTAATATTCAGGCTCAACTTTTCTACTTACCATAAGGGACAAGAAAAGAAAATAGATATGTATATAGTATTATATATACATGTGCTCTGTATAAAAGCGCTGATTTTTTTTGAAGCTATAATTATTTACTCTGGTTGTTTGATCATATATTGAATTTGTTAGAAATTGTCACGTTCAATGATAATCATTGGTTAGATTTGTTGACTAACAAATCTAACACTACAGAAGCCCAGGAATGGGTAGTGATAGATGTATATGTGTTATGAGAGTTGAAAGATTGGCAAGGTTTCGCCATTAAATGCCCCTCAGGTATCATAAAACAATGAAAAACGGCACGAAAGTCACTTTAAATTCAATGTGACTCCCAGCAATTAAAGGTAATCCAGAACTTCAGGCACGCATGGTTACGGGCTGCATTATATCATAAATGCCCCTCTGCCAGTATTTAGATTAGTCCAACAATAAGAAAAGCACAATAACAAACAAATACAGTTTAATCGGACCTTATGGGTGAATAATGTTATAAGAAAAAACTTAACTCACGATAACCTTTAAAAGATAACGCCGCCAATGTAATCATCAGCGGGAGGAAATGCAACCTAGGAATACAAATCCAATACTTTTCTACTGCTTTCGTTTATTCACTTTGAAGCAGGCTAGAATTCCGCTCGCCGCTCGCCGACTGACTACTAATCACCCTTGGGGGTTCAAGCGGCTCAGGCATACAACAGCGTACAGTAGGCCGTGTCCCTTGCCGCCGACAGCCTTTTATTAACTAAAACCAAAGTTTAATCCCGTCTTGCTAGCGACTCTCTGGAGGCCTCGCGCTGATAGCGTCTCTAGTCAATGCGCACACCCAAGTGTCTCTTTCACGGTCGGCCAACTGGCCTTTCATCTGTGGTCAAAGCCCTACTGCCGTCTCCACCCCTTTCACTACCTGCATTGTGGCTTCTGAAGTGGCTTCTACCAAATACCAATTGGATAATGTAAAAAGCGGAACTAATTTTATATAAACACATACATAATTTCCTTTCCTCCCATATCTATCATTACCTTTATTTTGATTTCTACAGTACCACTTAACCTTGGCGTCGGTCACTATTTCTACCTTTCATTTTGTTGTGACTTAGACCTTGTCCTCACCATCCCTTTCCATAAACCGACATGACTTTTACCATATCACTAAATGCCCATCAATATCTATCTTTTCCATCCCAAACCCCCGAATTACCCCCCAAAGAGTAAATACCTTCTGCAAGTGGTTCTAAAACCCCTTTCGAATGTTCAACTTTTTGATTTACCATCTTCCCTCACAGATATGCGTCTATACGTCGATTCTGATAAGATAAACGTGGATCATCAATTTATCAATATGAAAAATATATGCATGAATTATATATTTTTTAAATTTGTAATACTGCCTCGGTTGATTCTGCAATCGAATCTACTCAGGCTTCATGTAGCGTTCAGTATGGCTTCCTACACCTTGCACCCAAACGTTGTTCTTGTCACCGTGATTCCCCTATTCAGACCACGGCTCCCCATCATCGTCTCGCCACTCAATGACTCCCGGTCCGGCTCTGGTTGTGGGCGCGAGCCGCCACGATCCACACCCGGAGTGGGCGGCTCCTTGACCGCGGCGCTGGGCTAATTCTCGGCCCGCTAATCCCGTTAGAACAATTTGGCCGCCGCGGGGCCAGATCTGCATGCTAATTCAGAGACCGCCTTCATCACATCAGAGGACCGTGCGAGGAGGGGGGCGGGGGTTATGAGGTTGAGGTAAGGAACGGGTAGAGTGTGAGAGGGAAAGGAAAGGAGAGAATTAAGAATGGAGCGAACACAACAACAAATCAGAGAGGCAGAGGGAGAAGCCAGAGGTAGAGATGAAGGGAGGATCGTGGGGACAGATGGAGGGGCTGCCGTGACGGTCAAAACACCAAAACTATCAAGTGAATTAGGAACTAACTACGGAAATCCAGAAACAGGAAAATTGAGACAGAGATGGAAATTGACAAGGTAAGCCAACTGAAGGAGGTGACAAGAGATAGAACAGGGTAAGGGAGGATCCTTACAGAATAAGGAATGACGACACCGCGGACAAAGATCTAGTTCACACGAGATACGGGGAGGGACGGAGAGGAGCAGGTGTTAAATTGGAAGAATCGAAAGAGAAACAAGATAGGCGGGAGGGATTTAGTGATACAAATAGAGGACAGGTAGACGGGAACGATAGGAGGGAGAATGTCGCAGCAGGGAGTAGGATGGATGGTGGAAGACCCCATAACTCCACATCCACGCACAGAAATATAGAGCCAAAGCATGGCAGCAGATGCGGCGGTGGCGGCGGCGGATGGGCGTCGGCACCAAGGTAGGCAGACACAATTGAGTGTTGCTTAATCAATACAACCGTCAATTGGCGCCTCTTGGGCTGATGAGATACAGCGGATCCCCCCGAACCCTCCCGCCGGCCGCCGTGAGCCGCTCGCAGTCAGTCAGTCAGTCAGGACGACGAGCAGTCAGAGGGAGCAGCTTGCAGCGACGTCAGGAGTTACGTTCACACCAGCGATTCCTCCACCCACACAGCGTTACGGCTGGCTGCTCGCCGACACCCAGTCATGAGTTGCTCACACACGAGAGCGCAGTGCAGTCACCCACCCACACATTATTTTTAACTGAGCAGCTCTGTCTATGCTCGGGGAGTGGTATGTGCAAGACACTGAGCTGCTCTTTAGTGTAACACGTTTCAGGAGCCGCTCTGAGTACGGGTCAGCTGGATCATACACGCATGCTGAGCGGAACCCAGCCTTCAGTCACTACATGAACATCCTAAGCATTCATGATTAGTGTATGCCGCGTGGACCAGTGAAGGTAGGCTTCTTGAATGTGTCAAAGCTCTGGCACCCCTGTATATGTTTTATTCATACTCCTGCGTTAATCGATGGTTATTTTGGTCGTATGTAACTCGTATATCTATTTATATAGACATGTATGAGTACCATCTCTATGGTTGAAGACAGAAAGGCTGTACCTAAGGGTTTAATTCTTGCATCCTTTCTGAGTAATGTGTATGTACTTGTCCAGCTGGAAATAAACCAGTGCCAGGCCTTATAAACATATATAATTGAATTATTGACTGGCGGTTTGATTGGACTAACTAGAGGCCATTTCCCTAATCACAAGGCTGATAGGTTCGATCCCCACATGTATTTATTATGGTCCTATCCTGCGGGTGCTGGAATCCTGGCCGGGAACACACACGTTGGGATCAGAGAGGCAATCAATATCTATAGAAACTGCCTTGTGTGTAAGGGAAGGGGGGCGGTTCTGTTGGGTGAAGGGGTGAAGAGTGAAGGTTATGGCAGATATAAGACTGGAGGTACGGATCCCAGGGTTAGGGTAATAGTGAGTGGTTGATACCACATGGAGTATTTTCTTATTCATAAAACACAATATATCTATGTAAGTAGTTTTCATGGCTCCAGTTGTTTAAGGGACGGTGTGTGTATACGTGACATGAACATAACATAGAGGGTTGAGTAAACGGTTTAGAGTGATAAGGAGGTAATGGTGCAGGAGGGAGGGCTGAGAAAGGGGTCAGTGGATAGGTGTGTGTGCCACACAGAATATGCCTGGTAGGCACGGAATGGCTATTTAATAATTCAAAGGTAATGATAATCATGTTATGACGAATAGACCATACAGAATACACACCGGATTCATGGTAGAGATGTAATCCATCCGCCATATATAGCCCATGTTGTTCAGATAACCCAATCCAAAATACATCCATAATGATAATCTCCTTCTAGTTGATTCTACATAATCTCTCTCTTCGGTCCTTATGCTAAGAAAAACACATTTCACTGATTTGTACTGCTCTATCATAGTTACCCTCCAAATGAATGTTATTCTTTGGACTTACGCTGAATAAAGCTCCCATTTGCCGAGTTTACGGTAAGAACACGGAACCGTACATCACTGCTCAAAGGGAAAACGAGATGTTTCCTCTGCCTCGATGGAAAAAAACAAAGTGTTCCGACTGGGTGACTTGAAAGCGGGCCAATTCGGGGATGAATTATAGACATGTGCTTGCTTCAGACCACGTGGTGTCTGATTGAGGAGGAGGAGGAGGAGGAGGAGGGCTTGGGTGGAGAGGGTTAGTAGTGCAGAGAAGGGGTGGAAGGCCCACAATTATTGTTATTCATATTTTCTCTCCGTCTATTTCAGGTTCAGAGCTCACACCTTTACGTGTTGACTCGGCCGAACATGAAAACTGTTCGTCGTTGTTCAATTTTAAAAAAAGATACTTAAATAATCCATGACGTTCCCCTCATTCTCTGGTTTCCTCTAACCCTTTAGGAGACCCTGGCCTGCAACCCTCCGTGTATCCGTTTATTCCTTCATATTCTATTTCAGATCATTATCTATGGTAAGCGCTTGTTTTAGGGGACTGAAATCAACCTCAATTAAGATCGCATGATATAACTTAAATACAGTACCATCACTGACATTTCATCAAATTAATAAGTTTACTTTTCTTCTACAAATTCTAAATTCACTGACCTTTCCCTAACCCTGTTATCTTTTCCCCTGAAAACACCCTAACCAGTGGAAACCTTTGAAACGTATCGTTCGGACTGGCTTTATTTATGAGTACATCGACAGAAATATGCCAATCTGACTAGATGAAATGGGAAGCAGATTAGGTCCAGTTGCTTCCATCCGTGACCCGAGAAACTAGACATGGGCAATGTCATTGAACCGAGGAGGCATTTCTCCAGCAATGGGAGAAGCAGGTTTTATGACCTGAGCTGCCATTGCCTGATTGGCAGACCGGCCGAAGGCTATAGCCCCATTTGGACAGCCAAATCAGCACGGGACATGGAAAGGAGTGGAGTAAATGCGGGCGTTGGGCTAATGCGTTGAATCACTCCCCAATGGAGTTCCGTAAGCTGATCAGAGTTCAACTCACGACATAAAATACAGTTCCGTGAGAATTTTTCCGATGATAGTTAAAATAACTCGAAATGGCCCTCGACCTGGAAAACTACGGCATAATACCGAAATAAATGTCACTTCAGGTTGCTATCTGATTTATAACCTTTTAAGAGAATCTAGGATAACATCGTTGTGCCAGCTTATACGACTACTGGTCGGGATTGAAGGTAGCAGCAACTCATGTATGTCATGTTAAAAGTGACACCTCAGCATTATCATGTCGGAGTTTAAAAAAAAGATTTTTCCTGTTCACCCTTGAATTTCGCTTCCCTAAGAGAGTGTGACTGATTTTGCAGATGGTGGTTTGTTTGGATGGTTTAACGGAACTTGTTTTTATATAATGTAGGAAACACACCAGTTTACGTGCTACAATATAGTACGTCCTCCACGTATTCTTCTCCGAGTGTATGTCCCGTTCAGAGAACACCTTAATACCAGCTCGGCTATGAAGGTTGTTTACGGGCCTGTAGGTTAACCTTCTGGCGGTTATAGGGGCAGACATGTTTAGTCCTCCCTAATTGACCTACCGCCGGCGGTTGAGTGACGGGTGCGGCGGGCCTATCAGCGCCCAGATCTGTGTCAACAGGTCGCCTGCACGTGGTGTGTATTTCAGTGTACCCCCAGAGTGACCCCAAACTTTGTGTCTGGGGAGCTACTCACACATAGAGAGTGGTAGGCAGTGGGGGTATACAATGTTACTAACTGTAACAAAATGGCAATGGATTACCCACAAATGGTTCCAGAATACCGTTGACCACCATAACAGGTCCCTCAAGCACGCCTATTAACAATTTCCAGAGCTTAAATATGAATAAGAACTCTACAAACAAAGACATATACAAACACAAATACATGTACTCCTGCATCCAGTCATATACACAGAGAGGTGTACATAGAAATAAAGACAAGCACCCCTCATACACACCCATACACACACAGTCATACACACAGACAGAGACATTCACAGACATATAGAAAGTAACCAGTGACACAGAGATACACACATACATATATATATAGTTTTGTACACAGACATAGAGATAGAGACACTCCCAACTAGTATAAAACACAGACTTACATACACCAGTACACTAAATCATACACACAGATAGATAGATAGAGATACATTCCCACCAACAATGATACACACAGATATATAGAAAGACACTAGCTTTAGCACACTAAGTCATACACTCAGACATATGGACAAAGACACTCATACACTAAATCATACACACAGACATTGCTACAGACATATGGAAAAAGACACTCATACACTAGATTACACCCATAGGCAGAGATACACATATGCAAGTCACAATCATACACACACACATATAGACAGTCAACCCTACACACAGACATAGGGACATCTGGCTTCTCTGAGCATACAGATCAAGGTTTTCCTTTAAATCTCTGCTAAATCAATTAAACATAAACATTTCTCTTATGAGTAAAATGTTGACAGAAGTGAGTTTCTCAGTGTAAGGATGTCAATGAGATATCATTTAAAAGATTCCTGGAAATCCAATCAGACTGACAGGAAAAGAACAGCATTTTCACTGTTTTACACTGTGTATCAGTGTGGAGGTACCCCAGCTGTGCGCCGTGCTTGGGGTAACCGCGTGGCGACAGGGTCATAAAACAGTGGGGGCGTGGTTAGAGGCCTCTGGGCGGTAGGTCAATTATGGGTATTCCTCAATTAGGGGTATGGTACACAATGGTGGATCATACACGCGTGCTGAGCGGAACCCAGCCATGGTACACAATGGTGCAATTTCTTCTATGCTGATTTGACGGGTCCCCCTTACGTAGCACACCATGTCATAGATCGTCGTGAGGTTGTAAATTCATGTGCGGAGAAGGGAGTACTTACAGCTGTGGCGTATAACTTAAAGGGCTGACATAGGAGATCAGAATTGTGACTCAAAGGGTTGGTCTATGAACAAGAGAGGCCTATGACTTGATGGATGGTCGAGGTAGAGATAAGGCCTACGATTCATTGAGCGTGTTCGGAGGAAGTCGGGGTGATATTGTGTCTCCTGACTTGTTAGATCCGAGACAACTTTTTGTGGTCATTTAACTAAACGTCCGTCATTGGTAAAACGTTTTTCATTACACTAATTTCATTTCATTATTGTTAACTGGATGTCATAGAGGTTGTTATTTGGTTGCTATAGAGGTTGGCATGCACAATATTTCACCGAAACAGGCTAACAGCAGAGCAGGTCATACTTTGGAAACTTCGTCCGCTTCACAACTCACACATGCAAATTGCTGTATCCAATAAAGTCCCGTCATTTCCCCATATGGGCTTTTCGATTATTGCGCCGCCCAGTGTTAATCATTCTCATGAAAAATGCATGCTGATTGCCGGGCAGGAATTGGACGAGCACAGAAAGACCCGGTAGGTTATCCTTGTTTATCAAAGAGGCACTGAGGGCTGGTCACAAGGTGTTGAGCAGGTGCACAGGTACCACTGAGGGTACCTGAGAACGGGCAGACCCAGGCGGGTCAGAGCAGCTCAACTTAGCAGACTGCACCTGTCCGAACCCGGGAGTTGATAGATCTCAATGAGTTCTCATCAGGGCGTACCAGTCAAGCAAAGGGAACTATCAGCTCGATCTCTTCACCCCCGACTACCTCAAGCTCAACGCCACTATTATTATGCATCTACCAAGACAGATTCCCTTTTATGCTCCAAGTCCCAGCACTCTACGCCATATTCTCTCACCGGATTAGAATTCGGAACATCACTGCTGCTCACGTTCTGTGCACATCTTATCATTACTTCCCTACTCCCTCATAATATATAACCGATTCATACTTTACTCTTCTTTCTCTTCAATGTGCATCAACAGACACGTAATTCTACATTCAAAGTTACCTCAAACTCACAAAACTGCTCAGGCAAGCTTATGAGCTGGTCATGCTTTGTGTAACAACTAATAAACAGTTCTTTAACCGATCATTTAGTTATTTATCTCACCCTTTGTACAAGTTTAGCCATAGGAATAAAAATAAGAAAGTACGCAACAACCACCCACGTAAAATAGCAATACTACACCATGGTCGTGGGGGAGTGATGTCAGATGACGTCAATAGCGACTGGCCAATCAGCGGCAAGGGTTTGAGAAGGTGACAGACCATCAACATGGAGATTTATAAATCCTTCTCTGGGTTTGCATAAGTAATTTGAATCATTCTGATATTGTATTTGCTATTCTAATATCCGTGTCACTGAAAGGGGTGAGATAAATCCAGGACCGTACTCAAATCGTTATATGATTCCGATCCAGTTCTATATAAATGTCTCTGTTGGCAGCAATTACAACTGTAAACTCATGCTTGCCGATTTGCTCAGAGTGGGTGCCTGAGATATTCATACTGTGTGGCACACAAATTGCCTATTATGTTAAATTCAGTCCTAATTTTATTCATAGCACAGGGTACAAAACACAAGAAGAGGTGAAAATTGCAATGACTCTAACTCGTACTGGACCAGTGTGCGGTATAATCCATATCACCGGTAGAAAGAAAACTGGCGCTAAAAGAGAGTTCAAAGTGATTTATCAATGTATGTCGTTGATAAAGGATACGTTCTGAAAAGTAGAGGTACCTTTTAACAGGATTCTGCATCACCCAAGAGGCGACCTTTTTTCTTTTCACTGAGTAAACCTAGATACACGCTGATACAGTACAGCTAATCGAAGCTTAAGTATGAAAATGCAACTCAGTAACTTGTATATGTAAATGTATAAAAAGGCACGACCTATATCGAACTATAGAAATACATCTGTATCTATCTATGTTAGTGGTGGTTTAAAAGAGCAGACACGAATGGAGAAAAACTAATATTTGTGGAAAAACATACTATGATCACGAATTGAGTGTTGTTACTTCGGAATTTATGACTGTCTTACAATCGTTTGTCATGCATTCCCCCAGTCTGTATGTGAAACAGCCATCAAAGCGTTGCGCCGGCCTAGGCCGTCCCTTTGAAGTAGTGCCCTTCCCACTACAAACCTTGGACGGAAAATCCCCAAACGACCCTGGCTAAGGGCCTGACGTGCCTTCGGGGAGACGCGGCGGGAACAGAAATCGATGGTACTGTCGATTGCCTAGCACCTCGGCGGGTCGTCCATCACCGTCACAGGCGGTGAGCTACACGGCGGTGCTGGAGAGAAGTGCCAGGATCAATTTGCCTATTTTATATACTACTACTACAGCCGCCAGCGCAATCTGCTCCTTGCGATTGTCTCCTCCCGCCCAGGTGGGTAGGACGACTACTTAGGGCAGACACTGGAGGACTTGGGAGCGGGTAACAACAGGGTATTGATCGGTGTAACATATCCCGGCAGGAACGGATATAACGGAGGGCGGAATTGTATATTTATGTTGAAACAAAGTGAAGAGAGGAGGAACAAAATGATCGGTTTGTTTTGTGTCAGAGCTCCTACCCGCTTGTTTCTCTATTATGTATGGGGATCAAAACAGCTGTCATCAGTCAGTGAGGTATGCCCGGCCACATTCTTGACGTGTATACTACATAGGAATAGAGTTAGCACATCTTTACGTTGTTTATTTATTGTATCACAAAACTAGTACAACGACTGGATTCGGGAAATATCGAGTTTGTAGCTTGTATAAGCATGGTGGGTAGTTTTACATTTAGTAAGTACCCAAAATCAATAAAATAATTAACTTACTTTGGCTAATAACTAAGAGTCTAACTTATAATTCAATCGACGCGTACAGAAGAATGTTCCGTATTTTGCCGTAAGGAACAGTGTTTCGTACAGTATTTTTAGGTTAAGTGGTGAAACGGTGCGTATTTACAGTATATAGGGTATGGGTATATAGTATTTAGGTGGACGATATCTTTCGCTCACCTCTATGGGGAAATGGCTGTATCATACTCTCTGCAGATCGCTCTACTTAATGTTGCCACTACGGGTATTATCGACCATTTAAGACACTGATTAATAATCGTAGCTATGAATTACTATTAACATAACCAATAACTTCTAGAGATAGACTCAACACTGAGTCGTAAAGAGTGAAAACATAGTAATTTTCAACTCGCGAGGTGTTGATTCACAATGAGTTTATCAATAGCCTATTCACGTCGCCATCTGTAACTGGCTTTAATATTTTAAGTCGTTTAATCTGCAAGACCAAGGCCCCATTACTGTCCATGGGACAGGTGGCTATGAATATTCATTAACGTATCTCAATTAGGTGTGAAGTAATTAACAAAGACAGTATCAGCAGCCAGGGTCATATTGAGGTCGCTACTATAAGATGGAGATTATGCCAGAAGAGCAGGAAACACAGCGACACGGCTGAGCCTGGAACCCCAGATCCGCTTATCCGAAGAGCCAGCGCGCTGCCCATAGAGTTATTCCGCCTCCAGAATATAATTCTACGGACACTTAATATGCAGTGGGTGAATGACTGATGACACTATCCGAGTATCAAGGACGGTACTTTGCACAAACACACACACATCCTTAGCCCTTCCCAGTGATCAACAAACACCGGTCTCACCTGCTGACCTCCCATATTCCTACCTGTAGCCTTTAGGTGTGAGCAGAACACCTGAAGGCGGCCACCTTTACCTCGCCTGGACACGGTCAATTACCACCTCTTGATCTTACCTGAGGTGGTCGCCATCAACTGGCAGATCAATAACGTGCTACCTGATGCTGATATCGTTCTGCTACTTCTATTTTGTCTGTATTTTTTCGACCGCTGAGCCATCTCAAGTTATATCATGGCAAAGTAGCATCACTATGACTTGACGAGAAAATGTTCTTATAGCCTAGGTATAACGTAAATGCCTAATGTCACTGTAGCTGCTCCTACGGCGTTAAATCCAGATAATTATCATACGGTTTCACATTCATATATATTGCAATAAAACAAATTCATTACTAGAGGCTAGAACGTGTGTGATGACAACTCTTTGATATCAAATTCCTATATTTTTCAGGTGAACAAGTTGCGTCCACCTCTCTGAGCGGAAATGGATATTCCAACTAAAGGTATGGTGCAAATATAAAAGAAAATAACTAAATTACTTCCTTAATCCTCTGAATCTATTCACTAACCTATTACTACTGTCAGAGATGTCATTTGGGGTAAAACAAAAATACAGAGAGTGAAAACAATTTTCATGTGGAATTTACTGCCAAAAAGCGACAGTGGAAGACATGTCAGTGTCAGGCATGGGACTGAGGGTGTGTGTGAAGGTTCAATCCATCAGTTTACTTCATGAAAGCTACTTTTATTGCAAAGATTCTACGGAGAAATGTCTTTTGTGAGTTTTAGATGATCTAGTCAACACATTGAAGTCGTGTGTGAACGTTTCAAATCACCATTCTATGGGTGCGAGGCTCAATCAATTACGTTTTTCACACCGAAATTGTTTATGTACCGAAATGAAAAAAGTGGATTTCTTTGGAAAAATGGAATGCTGCCATATTTGAACTGTAGTGATGTATAAAACTTGTTGTAATGTTGAGATTATGACGTTGCATCGTAAAACTGTGATCCAGAAACAGGAGCTTATGCCTGCCCATAATACACCGCATGGCCTGGAGTAATCGATGACTGGGATCAATTCTAAACCCATTATCTAGATTTAAAGTGCTTTCCCTGTGGTGTGTTATCAATATTATCACTGGCGTCACCTGCCTTGTATAGGTGCTTCTTAGCTACCCAATACCAATAGGAGAGTATCCAGGGACTACTTCTAAGAGGAGGCATGGAGAATAAACTTTGTAAGGGGCTCAGGAATTGAATAACTTTTATTTCACTCATAAAACAATGGTTTAATGGAATTCTGTCCACAATGGTGTAGTTTCAGATGTTTTACGATGGTCTACTAATCAGTGAATACAACACTAGTTATTTGCATCGACAGAGGAACCTAGTAGTTAATGTGGTAACTGTACAAACAAGGATTCATGAAATAATTCACGAAACCAATGATGAAGCACACTCAACAAAGCTTGTACTGCAACACTGAATAATGCTTATTTGATCAAAAAGAAAAGGAAATATCTATATGTATATTTGTACAGATGTTTCTCCTTTTCTATATATCTCTTCAAAGATTATTTTGTTTGTTTTAGTTTTGATAGTAGAATTAAGTTGATTGAAAATTTGGTTGTGGTTGGTTTAGTAACCTGAATCTTTGATACTAGTGTTACTTAGTGCGACTATAATCTTGTCTTTCCGTCAGTTCCAATACATTACTGTTATCAGATCTATTTTTGACCTCTATGTTTAATATGTTTAAAACTGGACAGAATCAACCTGGAGTTGTAATCTATAAGATTCTTTTCACCACTCAGCACCATATTGAATTGTCATCAAATCATCTTATCGAGATTGCGAGTAAATAAGTTATAGGGGTAGTATTAGTACCTCCCGTTAGCGGTGTTATTTCATGAACCATATTGATTTGTAAAAATCATCGGAGAGTAAGGACCTCTTGTGATAATTAGGCTTCTTTGTGGATATTGTAAGGCACGCCCCCCCTCCCCCACCACCATATAGGGGATATGGGAGCTTGCCCGCTTGTTTTAGTATCAATGAACAAAAGGGCCTCTATCGATTGCAAGTAGATGTACAGCTTCCTGCCGAATCATGCATTACATTAATAGCAGTCCTTAGATTGGCTGTTAAACGACGTTCTCTATGCATACAAATAAACCACCAAAGGCTTTTATGGCTGTTTAAAAGGGTTCCTCGGTGAATGCCTTCTGAGTATAGCCTCGGTGCTGACCTTGCTTATCTTTCATTAGCAACAATTCCGATGTAACATGGTTAAATAAATGAGTGTGAATATGGAAACACAACACTCATGATCAATACAAAAAGAAATTTTGTTAAAAAGAAGCTAATGATTTCACACCCTCCATGAATAGGCATTCTCTGAACAGATCAATACATTTAAATATCCGTACGGTTATTGGTGAATCAGATCACAGTGTTCCAAATATAGAACAAATACGTTGGAATTACTATTGAACGAGTCAAATGTACGCTCTCAAGAACATCGGTGATGTTGAAAAATCCCCTTATGGCTGATTTACCCTATCAGTCAATAATTGTATTACATACAGGCAGATTATTTATCAAAGTGTGAGTATTTAATCTCGATATAGTTAGGTTAATGTTTATTCATTCTTGGGGTGACTAACTATCGTTCTCTGTAAGAAAGCAAAATTGCAATTTCAGTTATTTACAATCGTCTACCAATTGCTGAAGGACAAAATCGCCCGCATTAGAATTTGTTAGAGATTTAATACCAACATCTATCACATTAACATCGTATTCAATATCCTGTTCAATTTGAATGTTGACAATACTCTCATTTACATTTATCGATATCCAATGAATAAGGGAAATGATGTATACAATAAAGGCTGATAGTGTGATGAATTCATGAATGTCAAAATATTGCAAGTGTAGGCCAATTCAATAGATGGTAAAGGTAACTGTTTCAGTAATATGCATTTTATGGACGGGGACTCGGGAGGGGGTTTACCATAATTGTGCACAGTGCGTTATATTCTATTACAGATGGGTTAAACAATACTGCCTTTGACAACAAGGATAGCAAGGAGTAAGAGAACTTAGCAAGACAATACGAGGGAGCTGGCAAGTCGGCAACACTGGCTGATAAGGGGATACCTAACCCTGGGTTCTCTCTCCACAGCAATGCTATAACAGCGAGGTGCAAGTGCAGCTGGGAGAAGGTGAGCTACCCCCATTAGTCATTACAACTCAGCAGCAGACAGCCCAGCTGCGTAATCCGTACACACGAATTGCTCGCTGAGCAGCTCACCAATACCTCCTACGCCCTGCAGATATGTATCTAGACGGTCGGCCTAATCCTGCAACCTCCTTACAGGCAGAGTGGCTTGCCACCACCGCTTTTCAATTAGCGCCTACCATAGAATTTTAATGCCAGCCAAACTAAGTAGGTAGAGCCTGGGTTGTGTGAGAGGGTCCTGCGTTGTGTGGGCAGGTGCCGGATTAGAGGACTAGTCCGTATATAGAGGCGCGTGTAGGTACATAAAGTGGTTAGATTAAAATATGTTCTCACTAGCTTCTAATATACCTGTGTCCGCACTTATAGCTGCGTATCCGAGGGTGGCTTTTGATATGGCTTCCAAAAGCATTTTAGAATTAAAATTTGGATGACAAGTAATGACTCTCAAATGGGTTCAGTGCTTGGATTTTAGTTTCAGTAGATTCAGTGGGTAGTTTGCATGACCAGATGTAGTAGGGATCTCTGCGCATTTGGATCAGTAATTGGCTCTGGCGATTTAGCTTAGGGAGTGGCTTCAGTATCGAATACATTGAACAACTTCATAGAGGGCTTCAATGTTTGTCATTATGTATTTCTGGCATTATCAATCCTCTTCGGTACATTAAGAAGCCCGTTTTGACCAAATTGGTTGGTCGGTTTGATTTTAACGTCCATTACTGTATATATTTATTGTCGCCCATAATAGTATTGATTACATGTATTAAATTATTGAATATACATTATTGCATATAACAGTACTGAAACAGATTTGCAAAAATAAATAAGAAACTGACAATTTCTCAAACGTAACTATTCTAAATTTTACAAGCTATCAATTACCCTCCCATGCAAATCCAAGATTGTTTGTTTGTTGGTTTGATTTAATGTCCAGTTAACCATTACAGGTTCTCACCAGACTTTCTCAGGGTTCTTTTACACCACAAGGGTAGTGATCGAATCTATGAAATTAATTTGGGTAGGAATCTCACCCCTACACATTTACCGAGGTGACAGTTCTTCTGGTTCCCACACCACATAGACATGGTATGAGAATGATTGGCCTTTGATATAGCAGTAAATCTACCACTGCTTGGAATGAAGGAGAAGAGTGGCTGCAGTGGGACTCGAACCTACAAAGTCTTACAATCTTGGGATTACAAGTCCAGTGCCCTAACAACTGAGCTACGCTTCAATGGTGATTTTAATGTGTGGCTTTACATGTGGCTTCAGCGGCATCAGGAATGATGTATTTGGACAGATCGTATGAAAGACCTCCGTGACTGAGTGCAGTGTGTGACCTTCGTAGGTAGTGCCAGCGGCTTCATTGAGTGGCCTTGAACGGTGTTATTGTGAGTATTAGCTTAGAGAGCTGTCGACGTAATCCCTGTCTTTACTGATAAAATGAAATCTCAACAGAACCACTTCGCCTGATGAGAGCAATGCATCGCTAAAAACAAACCGCCTATTGATAACATCTATGGATTTATTGCCGTAGCAATTGAATATAAATGTAAAAGGATTGCTTAAGAGCCGGGGATGGCTAATAACACGATCGGCCTCCCTGCTGAGTGGGAAAACTGATATGTCTCCGATATTGATTCCCATGATGGAAGATTCTTTACTCAAGTATAAAGTGGATATCAGTCTGAGTGTGTATTTAGATTGTCGAGATAATTCAATAACGCCGAGGCTTAATTTGCAGCATTAGTGGATTTACGCTCCTAGCACGCCGATGATATTACAACGCACATTGTCATCCCACCATCTACTATAATTGGGGAAAACAAAATAACATTAAGCCGACTATAGCCGACCATCGGAATTTGATAGTATATTACCCACTTTATATACTAACCTTTATACGGATAGGCTATGTATAAACAGGACACATAATAGAGAAATACACCCACACTTCCAAGGACTTGACTTTCAGTGTCCCCATAGAAAATGGCTTGAACAATTGTTTCTATGAAAAGGTATTTGACTATTTCTTATTGTTACAGTTTGATTTTCTAACGTCTGACGTTTGCGCACTTTGTTATTCTATCATGGTGGCCACACACTAACTAGTCTGCCCAACACACAAGACAGACTAGACGGTCTTTGAAAAGGTGCGCTTGGTGAAACCGGGCTACTTCAATGGGAGGCAGTTAAAATCCAGTGAAAGGCTAATGGCCTCATACTTTCACGTCAAGTCAGCAGAGATTATCAGAAATCTGGATTAGGGTGAACGAATTGTTTTGGTTCGTGGGTCTTCAGTGTCTTTGTAAGGCCCGACAACAAAGTCGGAGGGATGTGGAAAACACTGAAACCAAAAGAATTCGTTTACCATTTCCCAGATTTCTTCTCATTATACAGCTGATGTTGTACTAGCATTTTCTAAACCGGGTTTCAATCATTTTCGTTTATTATGTATTATCAATAGGGCTATTTATCAAATGTGAGACTCATAAGAGAGGTGTTTCATTGTTCGTCAGCGAAATCTCTGTGGTCAATACTGTGAGGTTGGGGGGAAAGGCGCGTTCAGGTATATTACGACCTCCTATCACTAAATCCAATGAGCAGCCACTTAAAAACCCAAACCACCAGCTGCCCCCTCACATCATCTGCATTATGCAGGGTCCTAATCAGAGGGAGTTGTTAAATGCCTCCAGCTGTGATGTCGACCTGGAGGAATCAATACCCTAATCACCGGTCTCTCACCTGAAAGGCCAAGATACCTGGAGATTGAGAGCTGCTGTTAGTTACATCCTCTCATCGTATATTAGTCATTATCAATAAAATAATTATCTTATATCACCGACATAACATGAGGAAGTAGAACGGAATCGAGTTAAAACAGAGTTGTGGTGACGTCAGTGACAAAGATGTATGGTAGAAGTTCCTTACATAGAAGCACTGGTGTTATCTACGCTATTGCGGCCAAGGCAGGGTTCGGTGTGTCAGCAATGAGCAACTTGGCGCAACTTGAGTGCTCGATGAGTATCTCAATGAGCAGTTCGATAACTGTGAGGAGGATGTTAACAGGTTGATGGGATTTGACCGCACTGGTGGTCTCCTCTCCCAGTGAGCAAGCTGTAGGAGCTGGACGCTAGCACCCAGATAGCGTTGTGAGCAGCCAGGGCCTCAGCTCGTGGTCAGGTAATGGGTATTGATGAGTTGACGCTGGACAATGTCAGGTTTAAATGCCCGTTGTCATGCTCGCCTGATGGCACTTAACGTCATTTTACCGTTGCGTCAGAACGACCAGCTCCTCAGGCCACTATACAGTTCTCACTCCACTATCTGCAGTACTACAGAGAAGATCTCCAGTGGGTACAAAACTCGACAGTATCATGACTGACGATACAAGTTAGAAACATGGCAATGTAATCTAGGTCGATCCACATGTACAATATTGACGTAAATGGGCCGTATGATGACACAAATACAGATTTAAAAGCCGTTTCCTGACCAAAGATCACCTATTTCATTATGTAACTGTTCTAAATATCCACTGTGTCAGCTCGCTATGAAATGATCATAGAACGTGTACAATTCTTATAAGGTCACTCCCACTCATGCCAATAAACTGTCTTCCTTGAAACGGAATGGATTATATTTGATTTCAGGTAATTGTGGTTTTGATAGCTATAAAAACTAATAGTATCTCGCAAGCTCAGCACCCTTTTATTGCCTTTGTAACAATATAAAATGGACCATAGAGCATCTAAGCCGATCGTTAAGGAACCGCAATACGCTTCTATAGTGCCATTCATTGTTGGCAAAGTGTGAATATATAGCGATAGATACTAAGCCTCAGACAGTGGCACACCAGTGGCAGGAGACCTCGTTCAGTGGACCACCCCACAACTCAGTCCAGTGTGCTCGGAAAGGATATCCTGCAAGTCGAACCACTGTTGCTCAGAAAATAGGGTTTCTATTGTATAAAGAGTCGTGCATTTCCTGGGCTGCAAGTTACATACATCCTCCACGTAACTTAAGGAAATGCTAGGCTGTATAGAAAGATACAGGCACAGAACCACGTTGATTGATATCAACAGGTTTTCAGTGTAAAAATATATAATACACACAGCTCAAGGCAAAGTCGCGAATATAGGCATGACACGGCTGTAATGGGGCAGGACATGTCTGATGGACGGCCTGGAAAATAAGTATACCCACACACGCGAGTCCCAATGCTCAGTTTGCTGCGCCGAACGTCATAAAAACTATATATTGCACACTGCCACAGAAATGTATGTGAGCGTCAGAACAGAATTTTGTTTTGCCATGATAACTAACTCATTTTTTGTAAAGGCCGCTTCATATACAGTGTTATAACGTGTAATGAAGTAATGTGATGTGAGGTTATCCAGAGAGATGAATGAGGAGTCGTGTATTGCTGATAGAGTAATGGACCACAGTTAACACATGACTTGGTCAAACCCCACAAAAGAACCAGACCAATACATTCATCGTATTAGGCGCAGCATACTGGTAGTCTGGCATCGCAGCGAGGTGCTCATAGGGAGTGACCTATAGCCCGAGCAGCTTCCAGTCCGTTATAATATCCGTTTGCCCATCCGTGAGCATCTCCATCTCGGGCATCGTCACACAATATGACCTCCCTGAGGTTCACTCAGGTCAGTGGAGGTCACCTAGAGGTCATTTTAAGGTCCTTTCGCGGTCGCCTGGGGACGTGGGGTCGTCAATGGTCATTGCTGCTGAGGCCCCAATGGGCCTGACCAGTGGTCAGCGGGCAGGGAGTTGGACAGGAAGAGACGCTGCCAAAGGTCATGGTACGAGGCAGGTAGTGGTCAATGGGGGAATTTTCGTGGACCTTAGCCTTATGGCCTTCACTGAATACATTCTAAACACTCGTTTTTTTTCAGCTAATCACACTTGATACTGTTGTTTTAACAAGTAGAGGTCCATATACCATCATCTGTTTAGAGAATAGGAGAATATGTTATTTTCACAGGTAATAAACTGGAGAGGTGGAGGGGAAATTGTCACCGCGAAAAATAGTTACAATTGGACTAGTACATGTGGCACAAGGGACAGTTCTATTTATACATCCTGAAGGCAGTTGTGGCGGATACAGCGGCCGCAAACAGAAAAAAACGAGTGAGCAAAACCTGAAACTATGGCAAAATCTACATAAGAATGCCAATTCAGGAGATTTTGTATGAAACATGTCGCAGGATTTTACCGAGAAGTCTTAAGGAGTTGAGCACGTAGAATCCGAAATAGAAACCGGGATGATATATTAGGTGTAGATCAAGGTTTATGTGAGAGCCATAACATGATTTCTCGAGGCAGGACTTATGGGCCTGTGGGATGTGGGAATGTTGATCCGGGACAGAAATATAAACCCTCATCTTGGAAAGGTCATTTACCAAGCTATGGTTGACCTCTGACCGGTCGCACGAGACACCTGAATAAGTTATATCTATAAAGGGCATACAGAGCAGACATTATTGTCGCCTGGCCATGAGTTCGATGCATACAGAGTGAGGGTAGAAATATAAACTGTAAAGCCGTAATGGATAGATGCGGTCGTATGTATTTTTTAGAACCAGGAGACAGCATCAGTTCTTACGGAGAAACAAGATCTTTGCGAGATTTTTTTTTAACATTGGCCGATAGATAAATGCAATGTGAAATGGTACAGCCCAGAAATATCCTTTAAGAATGAACAAATTGAAATTCCATACTTTCAAACAGGTGTGGGTAAAAAGAGAAAGAAACGCGAAATCGATTTATTGCATGAAAGTGCATTACCCTCGCCAGAGAATTCTCGACTATTCTCCAAATAACGTTAATTTCAATAAAAAGAGACCCAAAGAAAATACTCCCCGAAGAGATGTCACCGAAGTTTATATGTGCTTGATTGGTAAAAATAAAAAGTGTAAATTGTAACAAGTTCAACTGTGTGAACGTACCTTTTGGGGTGTGATTGTTAGTAAGTAGATTGACATTCAAGCGGCAAACTCTGCGAAGCGCTGTTATTCTTAGCCGATAGAAAGACAATATGTTTATTAAAGGAAACTCCTTTCAGGGACATTTCCACATTGACTTTCTCCAACACACTGCAGAAAAGCCCTTGGAGAGTGTGATGCTGTGAGTAAAGAAAGTATATCATTCAGTTAGCGCAAGACCTCAGCCACCAGCTTTAACGGAATCAGAATAGTTTTATGAGAAATGAAAAAACTGAAATGGATGATTGATGAGCAATCAAACTTTTGTAGAAAGAAATGCGGGGACGGAATTCAATTTCGGGTTCCCAATAAGGCGCTGTCTGCATGTTTTTCTACCTGCCTGACCTAGTCATAAAGAACATTTATTTTACCCAAATTCGCCTGCGGAAAGTGCGGTGACACGTGGCAGTTACAGCTCTGTGACTGATGTCAGTGATGATGAATTATTATACGTTTGTACTGGTTCTCCATGCAGAAACACCTTGATCGGGATTGCCCGAAAAGGGATTTATGGACAATGGAGGTCATGTAAAGTATGAAAACCAATAATGCAGTAGTTTGAACTGAATATCTCGCGATTAACCGTGATTGACGTGGTTCATGTTTCGTGTCTTTCTTCTTTCAATTTAATATCAAAATGTAATTATTCCCATATGTGCAAAAGTTAAAACGCTAAGGGCTAGCTCCTGCGACCTGACTTATTAAAAAAATTGTCGAATTCCCTGACCATTCACTGACCTTGAAAATAAGAAACGTTTCCATGACTTTTCCCTGACGTGAGGTGACCCTGATTCATATCAAGTACAGACCTTGACGAAGCTCCTGTCTCCGGACTGCCAGCGACCATACCAACCCGACCACGTCGCCCAGCCTCCCGACGACCCACCCCCGGCGCCGGAGAAATCTGATCAGGGCTTCCGAGACACATCGCGGCCCGCGGGCTGGACGAGTGCGGTCCTGTTTGGGCGTTGGGATGCTGACCGTTTCAGACATGGACGTAAGGCATGGCAGGGGCGGCTTAAATGATATTAGCTGCATGTGCTGTTTTCAACCAGATTTTGTGGAAGTAGGTTTCCCAACTACACTTTTACTATAATCTTGTCATTCCATCTCCCAAATGCCCACTCGTTTTCTCACGTATCCCTCCATTCCGCTTATTGGGTGTCTTTCCTATTTTCTACCGACCTACTCCTCTTGGTTTCTTTCTCTCCCTTCCTGGTGCCACTGTCGTGTCTGATTAGGCTAACATTGAGCTGACGCCCAAGACATGCCACCGCCCCTTCTAGCGGGCATAGACCAGATGAGACAAGCTAGGACAATCGCGTCAGAATTAGATCTGTAATTAAAGCATGGATTTCTCTACTCACTCTTCTAGCGATGGATCTACACCGCAAACGGAAGTGGATCTGCATTTTCCCCTGGAATTGGCTTTCCGTCCAGAGGAAGAGGACTTCACCGGAAGTGAGTCGTCGGCGGGTGGTCCCTCGTCCCGGATTATCGGTTGGGCATCTCGGGAGTGGGAGGGCCGGGACACAGGGAGGGCCCAATGAGATGGCGGACTCTGGATCCTGCTGGTGGGTTGCCTGTTGCCTGTCGTCTAACACTTAAGGGAAATGTCCTTTGCTTCGACTATCTACCTACCCCCCCCCCCCCCCCCAACATCACCTACTAAGACAAACCTCCTTCTTCCAACGGTTTTCTGATGACTTTTCCATCATTCTCGTACCATTCGAGGCCTGCCGACACTCACGTGTACCAAGCCCGCCTATACAAACATGGGCATTAAGACGAGCGCACATGCAGTCAGTGGTTTTAGCTTTACAGACTTTTTACCGCCGTCACTAGGGTTCCATACCAGAACTACTTCTTGGTCCCTGTTTATGCTCTAGAACTTTCTTCATCAGTGAGTTCAACCAACTCTCAATAAAATCCCTTAAGCATAAGCGGTGGACATTTTCTTCCTTCTTTTCTCTCGTTGAGCATGAAACATAAGTGTTTTGCAGTGTGAGGATTATGTTGATACTAATAGAAAGATTGTCTCATGCACAATCCAATGATGGGAAACCCAAGCACTAACATTCCGAAAAGAATATAAAGCATAGCCATTACATGGAAAACCACTGATAACATACTTATCCATTCATATACATGTATGTGCTGCCTTTCTCATGCCACACTTAGCGAACGGCAACCAGTCAGGCATCAACTTCTGAAATGTACTCTACCTTGTGAGGTACATGCGAGGTATTAAAATGGGTCCCAAATCGAAGAGCATAGGGGGTGTGCTGGTTTTCACTCATACCAGTTCGCATTGAAATTAGGTCATAAACAAGGTTCTACGTTCCAAATAGAAAAGGTTTTTCAGACAGCTTCACTTTGTGGGTGAAACGGACTGCGTTACTTAAAGGGGCTCTGATTGGCAGACGTCATTGGTGATGACGTCATGGGATGTAATTGCCTCATTGGCAGCTGGGTGGCACAGGGCTTCCGACTAGCAGTATGGTGTGGCAACCATTTCCCTGCAGTGATTTGGTTGGGGTTTATCCAGCTAGAATATGCTTTGAGGGTGGGCTCACCGATTATGTAGCACAAGAGAGCACCTACGCCCAAACAAGATTGCGCATTTAAATAATTGCATCTAATAGTTTCTATTCTGGGCCAATAATTTAAGTATAAGGAAGGTGCATCTTCTTCTATAGTAGTATCACACATTAGGAAGATAAATCCACTGGATTGTAAACATGATCATCGAGAGGAGCATTACGACTAATGACTTAACTTAAGAATGGTTTCGTGGGTACTTTGATGTTTGTTCAGTATAGCGAGCAGTGACGAGTAATAGAGTACGGCTAGGTATGAATCAGAGAATGCAGTAAAGAGACCGAGAGAATGGGGCAGACTGAAGCGACAGGCACAGTAGGAAAAGAGTAATGGGGACGGGCGAGTTGTACGACAGTTTGATGCTGTGTCACACATTGGTGGAGCAGAGGATACCTTGTAATCAGGTTTTATTGAGTACAATAATACGAATGTTGTTGTATTACACACACTCCAAGGATTTCCCTTTCAAAAGGTTCGTTGAAATATTTATTTTTATGGTTATCCGATGTAATTACTATAATAGGTTACTGAATAAGGAATGCATCTGTACTATGCGATGGTCTTATATGCTGAAGAGCACATTTGTTGTCCGCCTAGATACTAGTATATCCGTATCCTTAGGTTTGCAGACACCAAATACTTCAAAAGACATTAATGTTTTCCGGTTCAAATTCACATCAACTACCCCTACTACCTATGCATGGAGGTAACTTCCTATTCCTCTTTCGGCTGTCTGAGGGTCTGACTACTTTATGCGGTATCAAATCCTTTTCGCGCTTGGCACCAAATGGTCTGGTGCCATGCTGATAGGCTAGGATCAGTTCTATTGATCGGGCAACATATATTTCTATACCACCAGATGGCCCCATATCCTCAGTCTCCTCCTCCGCAAACCATATCTCTATCCCAATTACCTTAGGTAGAGGATGGATGAGTGTCGGCCAATGTAGAGGTGGTACAATACAGTAAAACACTAGTTTCGAGGGTACGACTATCAGTTGGTTTCAGAATCAAAGTGGAAATATATTACCCATGAGACAGAGAAAATGTGAAAAACACGTCGGGGTCAGGCACGGAATGTGTTTGAGTGTCTGTGGAGAGACTCAAACCACTGTTTTTATTAGCGTGAACGTAGCACAATTACCATTCATTATCTACATCCCCTGTGAAGAGACAACACGACGAGGCAGGCTGGGGAATTAATATGTATTAATTGATAAACGATAAATGATTAGTATATATTTGGTAAAATTGTAAAATGGTAAGATAATTGTAAAAAGGGCGTGGAAGATGAGTGATTGTATGTGATGAGAGATGAAATTTTAGTGGTGGTGGCTGGGAAAAATTGGTGTTGGGTGCATGGTGGTTGAAGGTGAGGTGAGTTGTTGGTCGCGGGTGCATGATTTGAGTATAGGTGGTGTGGTGGTGGCATTGTCGCCCACAGGTTGAGGGACATACACAATAACGACTGGTTTTGTGTACGAGTGGCCGTAATTCGAGTAGTTGACGCGTAGTAATATCCGAGCGATCAGCGAGGATATTACGTCGTCAACTACGAGGAGATTACGGTCACTCGTACACAAAACTAGTAGTTATTGCATTTATTACCCACATACAAGATTAATAACAAGACTGTTGCAATTAAAAAGTTTTGCAAAACATTTAGTTCCAGACACCACAGCACTGTTAAGTGTGGCAGTTATTCGGTGTATACTTACACCAATAATATAGTTCGCCATTAACCTGTAGCTGTTTCCAGGTGTTTGTTTGTTTGCGGTTTAACGTCTCAGGGGACCCTAAGGATATATAGGGACTATCAATGATTTAGCTTTTCACTTTCGTAGACTTTCGTAGACTTGTTTTAAAATATTTCATATAGAATCAAAGAGATTTGTCTCTTCCCAAAACCTGTTTCCAGGTGCCCTATACATTTCCTATGGATACTTCGTAATCGGTGGATAATAAAATGACTAAGACCCCGCACCCACCAACGCCGACGCGAGCAGATACAAAATTACCATATCGTAGCGTGTCGGGAGGCATATCGTAGCGTATCGGTTCGCGTCGGCTCGCATCGGTGCGCGTCGTAACGTATTGGGAGGGTGCATGAAAAAGGTGCCATGGTCCCGATACACCCCGATATAGCTCACGATGCAACCAGTGTAATCAACCATATTTCCTTTATAATTCCAGAAATAATGCATATTTAAGATTGATATTTTCTCTGTAGATACAAAACAATATTATATGATACCTCATAATAATATCTAATGAAAAAAACCAGTTCCAAGTTAAAGTATAAAATGATCGTTTTGAGACCCTTATCTACTATCAAATTACACAATTTTTGCAGAGCCGCATCAGCATTATATTCTAGAGATTCTGAAAATTTCATAATTTTCTATCGATTATTTCATATGATTTCCCGTTTAAAGAATCATCTATACACTGCGACGCGCACCGACGCGGCCCGACGCGCTACGACAATCGATACATGATCGATTGTCGTAGACCCTCTACAATATGGTTTTTTTATCGGTTCGCGTTGGTGCGCGTCGGGCCGCGTCGGTAGCGTTATCGTAGAAACCTGACCAACTGCCCCGATAAGCTCTACGATTTTGCTACGATATAAATTTTGTATCGGAAGGGCTATATCGGGGCGCGTCGGTTCGCACAACTTGGACCACTCACGTCCGGAACAGTGAGTGGTCTTCTAAGTGGGGGTTCAACTGCCTTTCAGACAGGTCGTAAGTCACGGACAAGATCACCATAGCTTCTACCTGAATGGCCAGAAACATATATGACATGGTAATGTATGACCAGAATGTCAATGTTTCCTGTGCTTAGGTCTCAAAACAGTATTGAGTTCAGTTTCGTAGCAAAGAATGGCCGGACAAGTTAAGCTATACCTACTGCTTTGAGGCGTCCCGTCTCATGCTCAGCCTCGTTAAAACACTAAGGAGAAAAGCCATGTTAAACCTAGACAATCAGTTTATCCTTCCCCACCTCAGAACCCCAGTTCTCCAACGCCCCATCCGGATTCCCTACATCCCCTACTTCTATGCACCTCCTGGTAGAAATCCAATGTAGATCACATGTAGGGCAGGGGAGTTACTGACCCGGGGCGTTCAGAATAGCTCAACCATGAGGAATCACAGCGCACAGGGGGAGGAGGTAGTAGCGTTGGATCATTGGACAATTGATCTCTGACCGACTTCGCAGAAGATTCTTGCTCTTATCAACCCTCACTCACATTGTTTTATCGTACCCATGTTGTTTGTTGTCAATGGGGCCATATATGCCAAGGCCTACTCTATAAGGTATGCTTTTTCGGGACAGGAGGTGTCTCTTTTTATTAGAGTGCACCACTGTTAGTACATCGACCTAAATTGGCTGAATTCTTCCACCCACTACACCATACCCTTTTCTGATATATCGATTGAAGGAGTATACGCGAAAATAACTTTGGCTGACGCCTATGGACTCTTAAAACTCATACCCCCCCCCCCCCCTATTTCCCATTTAAAGACCGCTGAATTTACCTTCATCTATACAGTAGTCTGGATTTAATGACCCAATAAAATATATTCATAATTGAAATCTAATTTATGCAGATTGCACTCCTCGATATACTCTGAATATAAGCGGTAACTAACCGACTGTAGCTGTCAAAGCCGGAGTAAATAGCACACTAACAGAAATCAATGTTAAATGTGTTGCCCTTACGGATATGGCAGGGTACTATTAAGAAAAACCCATCCTATAAATATTGACTGTTATCTATGCCATTCTTATAGATCAACAATGAAATCTATCTCAGAACACAAAGCATTAATTCGCTTATAGATTGTCTCTATGCAAATTATCACTTAGAATAAATTGGTCCTTGAATAAACAATCTAACGACAATGAAAATAAGAAGAAAAAATCCTTCCAGGGAGAGCCAATTTCCTTCTCTGTTTTTGTTGTGATGTGGTAGAAGCGATAGTACTACTAGTATGCTGAGGAATGATACGCAGGTCTTACGACACACGAGAGAACAATAGAAAGGGTAACAAGGGACGTAACGAATATACTGTGTTCCAATCTATGTTGCAATGTAATATAATGAGAAAAACAAGACATCGCACTCAGAACGCATTACCTTAAATTCATATTTCGGAAAGGAGCACAAGTCAGGTTGCCTATATCATCAATCTGAAAGTGGATTACATAACATTATCATTCCCTTACATTGGAGACTCTTTCTGAGTGTTGAACTCAAAGAAGGCTGACAACACATCTTACATTAAGACATTGATTCTGCAGACATATAAAGCCTTCTCTGTTGAAACGCATGTACTAGAAATGTAATGGAAGGCTTGCTTAGTGATCAGTTTAGGGAACTGACAGTCATTAGTTTTAGGCAGGTCTCGATAGCAAAGCCATCTGCAGAATAATAAGCATGGCATGTTAGTGAATTCTCAATATAATGACATGTAATACTGGAGTATCTGACTTCATTTCTTTTCTCAAGAACTTCCAGCGGGGGAGGGAGAAAAAAGAGCGGATGGGAGAAGGAATTGAGAACACAGAGAGACAGAGATTCTGAAAGGGAGAGAGAGCGGTGGATTAGACAATGCATCATGATGAACGCCTTCATAAAATGGTATGCACTATAGGCACTCAGGGCGTGTGTACAACTCCATGAGTGACTCAGGAGACACTCCCACCAACTAACCTTTGGTGCACAGCTCCAGCACTGAGCTCCTCCCAGACCTCCAGAACGAGCAGCTCACCCACGTGACCCGTGCACCACGTGACATTTCATTAAACGGAAATGTCAGTCAATCCCTGACCATCCGACAGGCAATTTAAACTGAGCTTAAACTGCACAGCGAATCAGTTTTTGTGTTGCATTTTTTTGGTACCGTATTTTTGTTAAACGGCAAAAACCTAGACTGTTCTGTCAGTGTATACCAACCTGATTACGCTTTCATTTAACGCATATATTTTTCATATCAATCCCAGCGAAATATCCCTTACAATTCAGTAAGGGATATTTAGTGGTCGCAAAGCGGTGGGAGACAGTAGTACAAATACGCCACGTTTTACACATCTATATCCTTTACGATTCAGGTCTTAGTATTTTATCACCTTTGACCATCAAATCAAATGATATGCCTAAGGTTGATGACTTAGCTTCATCGGCTGTGCTTGTGGAATATATCCTAGATGATTGGCAGTTTAGTCCATGCATCTTCCAAAAGCAATACCAGATAAGATTGGGTTTTCACAGGTAGCCTGCGCAGAGGGCACGGTGAATGATGGAAAAGGAATCAGTATATTATCCTAGTGCTGGGAAGTTGGGACAAAGTTTCTGGGAGACAGTAGCAGAATTGACTTTTACTTTGCAACCCTAAATCTCAATCACATGCATTATATTTTGTTGAACGCTGGCACTTATATCATCAATCAATCTCTATCAAATAAATCCTAAATATGACATCATCAGATTACAGAATGGTCCTCCATCTCTGAGCTGTCACCCAGTTATAATCACTTGCAAATTATGTTTAGTTCCACTGTCTTGTTTACGTGGAAGGAAGAGGTCATTACGAGGGACCAGTATCCGAAACCAAGTTCACATCTTCTGACAATATGAGTTATATTTTTGTCCGGCAGTGTTTCCCGCTGGTGTAGGAGAAAATCGGCCTGGCGCGGCAGAGCACTTGGATGATCAGAGTGGCGGCTGCATAGGTTTTGTCAGGTCCATGGTTTGATGGAACATGACGGGAAATGAGGCCTGTCCAGGAAGATTAACCTCTCCAGTCAGTGGTCCCATCTAGTGCGTGCCATCCCGCTCTGCCTGCAGCGCTTTTCAGCGTAACACAGCGTTTTCATCTCACGTCGGACAACGATGTCACACCTACCTGAGCTTCCATTTTCAGTTCAAATGTTCAAACGGTAGAAGATGTACTTCCTTCATAATCTATATTTCCTGCATTTGTCTTCCGCTATACTGTTACTATTAGGACCTTAGAGAGACCCGGAGAGTTGTCCCCAATATGCTTTTTAACCTGTTCATTTTTACCACAGAGGATAATATGGTTAGACAAACAATCCAGTAGTTGCATATGCTCAAAGCTGTGAGGATTGTGTATATTTATCAGTTAAGGGCACACACTCGCTTCCAGAAAATTGGAAGAATTCGACACATTTTTGCTGTCTGACGGCGCCTTTCAACGGCCTGTCGCAGCCTGGTTGCCATAAACAGGGATGCCAGTTGGGGACTTTTTTTGTTTGTTTGTTTTGGTAGTTTAACGTCCAATTTGTTCAATTAGACTTACTTTGGGTCTGATCGAATCTATGAGATGAATGTAGGAGAAATCCCACCCCTACACATTTACCGAGGTGAGAGTTCTTTTACTTCCCACACCACATAGTCATGGTATGAGAAGGATTGGCCTTTGATATAGCAGTAAATCTACCACTGCTGGGGGGTGAAGGAGAAAAGTGGCTGCAGTGGGACCCGAATCAACAAAGTCCCGTGCTCTTTACCGTTGGGGACTGAGGCCAGTCTATGTATCACCTAAAACGCACATGGTGTGTGGGGAATCCCCATCACTCTCCTAGCTGATTCTTGGGCATATATTTTAAGCCAATCAGATGTCAGTATTTCAGTTTGCCCTTGTCCGTAGGAGCATTTCCTACAGGAATCCTACCATCCTACAGTTGCAGGTTGGAGCACTGGGATCCATAGGGCCTCTAACTGAGTGTACTCGGGGTAGCTAAATTCGGAATTTTGAAAGATTAAAGAACAAGTTTATCTAAGATTTAGATTTCAGGGAACCTGGAGTCTATTTTGTTCTCAAAACATACAATTTCTTGAACTTTTCATCACTTTGAGACTAAAATGAAAATCCTACATGTAGGCAAAATCCTACAAACTGGCATCCCTGCATAAAGCCATTTCCATTGGCCGATTATTCGACACAGATCTGCAGTCGGGAAACACCGATCGATTTTATGTGTATACCTGTGCCTGACCGATGAATGGAAACAGTGTGGTATTTGAATGTTTACCGATTATTATGTAGAGGATTACGCAATAAAACCAACACCCACTGACTTTGTCAGTGACAGAAAGATTTAAAACGCCTTGATTTCGTCAGTAACCCTCAAGATTTTATCAGGACAATATAACCAGTATGGACCTATAAAATGCAAGAGAAACAAGGGCTACACTGCACCCTCACCTATTTAATACCGATATGCAGTCGGTAGCACCACCAACAGACTTTTAGAAATCAATTAATCTGTGCCGTTTTCGCCGGCTAGTGGAAAATGACCCATAGGAGTTCGGCTTTGGTATTGTCAGGTGTGGCCGGCTCATAGATATTGCGGACTTTGATCTGGCCTAATCCATATCTTTTTTTTTTTAGAATTCTGGGTATATCCTTTTTTTGATATATATTACGTACAAAATGGACATATGTTGGGGGCTCGATAGCTTTATGTCATTTTGCGTATGTACTTCATGGGTAATTATAAATGAAAATTGTGTACACAAAATTTCCAAAAGTCTTTGACACACAGAAACGAGAAAAAATGAACAGAAAAAAATGAAAATCTTGTATGTTCAAATGTCCAACATTTCGCCTACATATCATCTCCACGCAATATATATGTACTTAATTTCCCAACCACCGCTCAGGCAAAACGTTACCTTACAGCTTTACGTGTTTGTTTATTTGTCTGTTTGGATAGTTTTACCCTTGTGTATCTCTATGTGCTACACCCACTTTTCAATTTCATTGTCAATAACACATATCACCCAGGGGATGGAATTTAAATGCCACTCCAGACACTACGATTTCGGCTTGACAGTTTCATGCCACGTGGGCGAAAAGGTTGTAACCCACTATTCACGGGCTGGTTACGTTATCACAATGAAATCATTAGGTCTGCTGTGCCGTTAAGACTTTAGGTTGCGATATTTACTTCACTGATACTGATTGGCGTCGACGTACACTGGTAAAGCAATAACTAAACTACTGAGCACTAATTCAATAACTGGTATCCAAGGTGAGCCATAGCACTCTGAATCTAAACACATGTAGGTTTCTCTTGATTCTGTCTGTTGGAGTTAGTGCGGAATATATGTTAACCAGCTATATGCATCTACTAAAAAGCTGACAAATATAAAGCAATATAAGGAGATGAGTCGTCCCAACTGCTAAAATTGGTATCACTAATGAAAATTAATTTCCGGCAAACTCAAGGATCCCTACCCAGTATTATTGCAGAAGGGCTGTTCCAGAATGACTGATCTCGTAAATAATTCTTTACGCCGGATGACGAAGTTGGTACCACACTTGAATCTCAATTAAATGAAGCCTATTTAGATTAATAGAGAATTATGGTGGCTGCTGTCTGTACTGGTGCAGTGGAATATTCATCCTAGCAGGTGAATCTTCTTTGTTTGCGGAATTGTCATTGAATCATGAAGTGAATTCATTATTGTGTTTTAATGCTGTTGGAACAAGAATGATTTACTTGACAGCGACCCACCCTGCTTGTAGATTGCCATATTCACATTATTTTTCCGTCGGGTTAAATTGATAGGAGTGGAGTTCTGACGTCACTATTTGTTTGCTTTTGTTCCTATAACACATATTCAATTACCCTGAAGCAATGTACAGCTTCACCGACTTAATTTTCTATCCACATATATCTATAAATATGGATCGAGACTAGGCGAGTGGGAACGAAAAGTATTTCCCACTTACAAACATGACTATTCATATATCTCCATCCACCTAAATTAGGATACTTGGCGATGTTCTTGTATTTGACAACGAAAGATAAAGGCATTCTATGTTCAACTTCGCGTTTCACATGAGATGGAAATGGGAGCGGAAGATATTCGGGATTTATTTGAGAGCAAACCAGCCATAGAGAACATCCGACATGATGGCCGACAAATAAGAGACGCCGACAGAGAAGAGATTCTAGGCTTTCTTGCTATGGAGTTGCCTAGCACTTAATAGAACCTTCGAGGTATTTACTAGCGGTACCTTATCCCTGCTAGGAGGTTGGCAGTGACATCATCTCATGTGTAGAAAAACTGAATAACGTTATGTGACCGAGCCCCTCTTTTAACAGAGGATCGTATAGCCCACGTACCACGAAGAATCTGCTACGAGACTGGTTGACCATCCAATATTTGGTGATGGCCTCCCTTGATACCGCCACATACTTTGTGGTCATAAAAAAGGAAGAATGGGATTGTGAAAGAATTGAGAAATACAAAGGAGATACCGGTCTTCATGGGGATTTTTGGGAAAACAGTCATTTAACAAGAACCATGAAAATGGTGTACCAGTCTAAGCCCAAGGTGGTATGCATGACGCATATAGGCAGAAGTAGCCATACTCGTCCTCGTCAGCGAAAAGAGCGTCTGGCTGAAGGCGGCCGCTGCAGGGCGCTGTAGACACAGGAGGCGAGGAATAAATGGGCGGGGGGATAACGGGGAGGTGGTACGAGCAATCACCACAAGGCGGCGACACCAGCACCTGATTAAGTTGGCTCCGCAAGGGACTCATTCATTACGCACGATTGAAGGGGTAGAAGGACAGGGATGGTGACGGAGGCTTGTCGGTGGGGAATGTTGGTCGAGAGGACGCTGGGGAGAAGTACGTATGGGGGCGGTGGGTATGATGGCCATCACTTAGAGAATTTCACGAGCATGACCTGAGAATCATGGGCCGTGAAGCGTGTCTGTTCGTGGTCAAACTACGCAATGGTCTGTCACCGTTATACTGCTCCACCATGTCACCGCTCAAACTATACCAGTGGCTCACCACTTTACGTATATTCCAAAGGGAAAGCATGAGGGAACGGATTGTGAGACTAACCCATAAGTCAAAGGATGCCAAGCGAAGGGCAGAGTAGGTTAGGGCAAGGCTGCAGAGGACATGGAATAAACGTATAGAGGTCGGGGGAAGCATGACAGGGACAGACACTAAAGGGAGCGGCAGGTGGGAGAGGAGATAATAAAGGACAGGCAACGGAGGGACAGGGTTACGAAGGTAGGCCACAGGTGCACATTGCAGGGCAGGGTAGGAGGAGTTATGGCGATGAAAACCAGGGAGGGAGGAGTATAAGACAAAATTAGCGCAATGGGTGAAACGAAAGGGATCAGGACTGAAGAAACCGAATCACCAATGAGACAACAAGAAGACTGATAACATTCATATCGGCATGAAGAACTTCATAGATGACAGATGGTAAGCGGTGGATTTTAAGTATAGTAAGGATAAAATGGTATTCGAACAGTGAAAGGGAAAACCGTTTAGAATTCAAGCTGGTCAGACTGCGACTTCGTCTCGTTACCCCGATTGGGGTTTTCTTGTTCCCTGGATATAATTAATGGCATTTCAAACCGAGTGAGACTCTCTTAAAAATAGGATGAAATGAGTCTTGGTTAAAAAGGTGGTAAAAACCTTAATAAAGGATAAGAAAAGAACTGAATTGATGAAGAAAGACGCATGTTATAACTCATTACCATAACAAATTTAATTCAGCACGGACACAAATGGAGCGTTTTGCAACATGTTGAAAGAAGAGCTGAAACGTGGGAAAATATGCGTGTGAGGTTTCCTATGCGGGTCACATGGGGGAATGTGCGTCAGTAAAGGAAGTGTCGGTTCTGCTTGGGGCAATTTGACCCAGGAAACAAAAAGCGGAAATTGTTTGACCAATAGCCATACCATTTACACCACTGGCCTTACCCAAAAGCTAAGAACTCAGTTTCCCCAACATCAACCCATTGTGTTCTTCATCACACTGCTATCCACTCGCTACTAACCTCATCTGTCATCATAACCCGCGACCCACCAACCTCCATAGCAATTAGCCTATTATTTCTACAAACTGCAAATTAAACAGTTATTGCTATCTAAAAGGTTTCTGCTAACTATTGGTTATCAACTCCTTGCATTGTCCATTAACTTTTATCCTGCAGCGAGCTGAACGTTATGGTCCACCTGCTGTTCATACCTTTTGGCACCTCACTATACTTACATTCTACTATCCAGTAACATTTAGGTGGTGATCCCAACTAGCATGAAACACGGTATGTCCGGGCTTTACGTTTGTTCCACTGACACGCCTACGACACGGAGAAGTTGCGATTCAACTGTAATAAGCGTGTCATGTTAACATTTCATGTTCCTCCCACAGATTGTGACACTCATCTGCATCTACCAACCCCTCTAGCATCGTCTCCCTTCCTCCATCTGACCCATCGTCCGAGTTGCAATCCTCACACCCCTAGTTACACACCCGCAAGAGTCAACCTCGCACCCCTCCAGTCCATTCGTTTCCTCCAGCCTAAACGACGACCCGTCAACCCCTGTCCTCCAAACTGTCTCATACAATTTCCGCGCAAATTCAGGTCCTGCGGTCGGATGGACTGGGGAGAGGGCTGGAGTCTTTGACGGAGGGCTGGCGATGGTCTAGTTCGGAGAGGATTCCATTGTGGGAACGCTCCAGAGGGGACGTGTTGTGGGTATTGATGTCTCACCCCGTCCCTCCAGTGGACGGGTACGGGATAACTAACTTTCCCGCCCGCCGCCACGCGTTGCCCACGCCGCTCTCTGCCCGACTTTCTCCGCCTACCGCCCGCCGCCTCCCGTCACCCGCATTCCGTTGACTACCATTGATTGCCTGCCGACCACAGAAAACGGCAGTCGATAAACGCCCCTCGCCGATGACGGCGTCGCCGGTACCGGAAGTGGACCGCCCCTTCCCACTGACGCCAATGGAACCGTATGCGGCAACAGCGATTTCCTCACAACAACGGGTCGCGGACGGTAGAAGATGGGCGCCAGGTCTGGCGGCCAGTCGGGTGTTGGGTGGCGGGCAGCAAGTTGGGGCGACGGATAGCGAGCAAAGATATATATCGCGATCCCTTTTACTGAACCAACGATTATATTTGATTCTGCAACAGCGGTGGCGAAACTTGGTGTCCGGGTGTCAACTCAATTTCTTCTGCCAAACCATGTACACTAAGAAGTACAAAACAAATGCGAGTTTTACAAATAGAGAACATATTGATTCGAGTCCTGCTTTAGATAAGAGCAATTCCTATCACATCTAAGAGCAGCTCTGGACCGCACGGAGCTGTTCCCACATTGGAAACTTTCCAACGATTAGGACTCTCCGGTCTGCCTGGTTGACTCACAGGAGGGGTTTACACCACCCTGACGTCATCATTACCGTCACGGGAATACCACGCTTCACACGGTCAGTAGAATCACATCACAACACCCTCTCCCCAACGCACGCTGAGCATGTCGTGCACAGTGCGTGGTGAAGATATTATCGTAAAACTGGATGAGGTTTAATCTTGGCCAGCGTATTCCACGACTGGAGTTTGGCAAAGTGACTTCATGAGGCGAAGCCGAGTGAAGTCCGGAGCCAAAACTTCAGGAGTGGAATGCGGGGGCCAAGATTAAAACGAATCAGGTTTTGATTTTATCCTACCCTATGTCCTTGATTTTGGAATATTACATGATAATAATGCTGTATGCCACTAGTGGCATATAAAACTCTGTATGCCAGTCAGCGTGGCATACGGAAACCCAATGTTAAGCCTATGGGATTTTATATTAGGGGTAGGATAAAGGGTGATATCAGTCTCAATGTATAAAAAACATTTATGTGCGTATACACTTGGGCTCTACACCAAACCCGGAGCATGAGCCATTGGTAACGCCTCCGCGGTCAGCAGCCAGTGAAAAGGTAGTCACCTGATCTCTGATCTCTGGCACCACATGCCTCTCGCTTAATGTCCGCGCTTTACCCTTCCCCCTTTCGGTTCCCTATTTATCCTTTAACTTGTGACTCTCCTTTCACAACCCCTTCTATAACCACCCCACCCCCTCCATGACTACGGGTTGAGTCAGCCATCCGAGCGCGACTGGCGTTAAGGTCGGTGGGGTTGTAGTGGGCGTTGACGGCGGTGGTGTTGGCTGTCGCGTGGTGGAAGGTGGCGGCGTTGGTGGCGGCAGCGGTAATAAAGGCACCAGTTGCATCGCACCGCCTCCAGTGGGCGGCCGTGCGGCATGCGCCCTGGAGAAGCTGACACAGGAGCGTACTGGAGTTTACTATCAGGAAACATACGGCCGCCGTCTCATGTAGGTACTTAAAGAGATACAATATGTGCATTTGAGGGATGGAAGGCGTATTGGGCGCTTCGGTCATCAATTTGGACTTTCATTTAATACCGTGATTTATTTCGTTTCTTAGTTCGTTCAACAAACGAACATGATCTGGTATGTGTTTTCTCTACCTGTTTTACCATTGACAGTCGATTTTCTCACCATTGATAGTTTAACAGTTGACATTAGCGAGAAATAAGAACTTACTCTACAGGAATGTTTTATACACTACGGGTTCGCTATTTTGGGGCTCCACTGATCCTATCCCTATCCGTGGCCCATGATTAACTATTCTGGTTCCTCCAGCGTTACAGCCCCACGTGGAGTAGTGCGGGGTTACTCATGTGTGCTGATAAAGCGACCCGGTTCAGATTCTAGTGTGAACAGACGTCAGTCAAGGAACATGAGTGTGACCGTGTTATTATTCATAAGACCATCACGAGGTCTTATCACACGGGAAGCTCTAAAGTTTTTTTCCTTACATTTATTTTTTGATGGGGTAATGAATCGCTCATCCAAAATATTTGGCGGTCTACCTTCAAACCAATGAAGGGTAGCAAAGATGAATAGTTGGATTAAGGATGATAGTGTACCTTGATCCAAAGGTTATTCTCCAGCAGGGGACCATCATATTTTGCTCTTGTTGTATGGATGTGTCTTATTTCAGATACAAAATACAGATTATGAGATCATGAAGGTTCAAGATAGTGTAATAGCTTTAGATCTCTATAAGATATTGCGAAACTACTCTAAATTCTACTTGTTTAATTGGAATTGATTTTTTCCCAGTATCTTACTGGGGATAGACATCATACAGCCTCGTCAATGTCATAATGTCTTGGAATTAATGCCATTATGACAAAAAAATCATCTGTAGGTCATCATCAAGGGTATAATCAGTTGGCATTAAATTAAGCCCTTAAAAACTGAGCACATTTACTACTCGGGCATGTCCATATTGGAACCACAATGCGTGAGGTATGACTGAATATATTCTACAAGTCTGGTGCTAGAATTATTCATAGGTTTGCTTAAGCTGTATCACAAGTAATAACAGCACGGGGGATTTGTTTATGTTGGAGCTCCTGCTGTCAGCCTTTGTTCTTGTGGGTGTCCAGAAGTGACCGACGAGTGAGAACACAGATGTACATTATCATGGCACGCCGCTAAGACAGTGTAATTCCTTCACATGTCTTTATAACAAGGGTTCCGCGGTTCTCTCTAAGGACATGGGATTTGTGGCATACCATATTAGACGATGGCCTGACAAAGAATACTGCCAATTCCGAGGACTAGAGAATGCGGATGTATACGATTCGAAGATGGTGACAAAATGCCTATATCCATCCAGAATTCAGCATAGCACTGAAAATAGTCATAAATATTGTCTACGTTGGGATGTTTAGCAGCGAGGGTCATATTGTGGCGGGATTGCATCTGTATATGATAAGGTGATAAGTAGTTTAACACACGGGCAGATCAAACCATAGGCGCTGCGGGTCAGTATCCAACGCACTAAATGGATACCCAGTGTAAATATTAGCTTAAATATTATGACTGCTAGTCCTGCAGGGATGAAAGTCTGGTGTTGATGGTGTGTATGATATGTCGGAATTCCGTTATTTGTCGGAAATCTTGCATCCCTGGTACTATCATGGCCACAATTTTTAAAACAGTTTAATTCATAAACTAAATCCATTACATTCATCAGTTATAGGACTATGAGGCTGCTCATTTGCATATGGTCTACCATGGAGCACGATCCGCTAATGTCCGCCTCTGATATTATAAAAGTACACTATTTTTGCCAGACGTTAAGCCCCGAATACAGCGCTAAATGAACTCAATAATTGGTAGATTAGGAGGATTATCACGCGTTACCACACCAAGTACCGCCACAATTAGATATAGGGGAAAACCGCGACGAACCAATGATGCAATGACAACTGCTCCGAGCAGCTCACTAGGCTGAGAGCGCAGGGAGCGGGTAATTTTAGGGCTGTAGCCTTGATGCCCACTTGAGGTGAGAGCCTTTTGCAGGCATCATCGCGTGATTCGTGTGTCCTGTTAAAATGCAGAGTGGCTGCAGCTTGCCCGCGCGAGTCCACTCAGTGGGACCATCAGGGGAGAATGCACACACAGAGAGACTGGTTTCCTGTTGTTACAACGTAACGATCGGAACACTTTGAAGAACGAGGGTCGCTAAACACGTTACGTGAACCGCGCCCAACGCCATGCGAGCAGCTCGTAAGGTACTCTGGGTATGCGAGTCACTCTGTGCAGGAATGACAACGTAGTCATGTAAAAGTCAGCATAAATGTGAACCAATTGAATGAGTTTGGCTAGCTTTGAGCAATAAATGTGTCATTCTGTGGATGAGTGACATTAAATCATAGTAGAGTCAGCACAAATGAGTCAATCCCATAGGAATTCGACAGCCGTCAATATAAAATTCAGATGATGAGAGTCATAGAAAACCAGACGTACGATAAAACTATACACACTTTGAAAACAATCAACGAATTTCAATATATCTAGTGCCTATTGGCGTATTTCGATTTGTCTAACTATAGAATAGAACCATCCCACTGTGACTATGATGTAAGTTCTATTGCAGTGAAATGAACAGATTACTGAGAATCGACTCGATTCTGGCGTTATAAATGTACGGTGGCCATAGAATGAGGTGTGAAGTAATTGTTTCTGCTACGGTCAATATACTGCTGATGGGAACGATCCATTACGTTTTAGTGGCAACTAGAGTAACAATTATTGCCTATGCAACCTATTAACTAGTGAGGGAATATTACATTGCTGAAATGGTGTTGCAGTTATGACTGAATGCTAACACACGTCTTCAGGGGAGAATTTGTACGGATTGACCAACCCCACAGTTCTTTGGCTAGTACTGGATAAGTCATGCCCCTTCATTAGAAATCCAAGCCGAAGGACTTTGGTACTACAATTTCTTCATGCGATGCTTACATCACTTCCACCGAGGTCAAAGCTGACCTACGGTGATGACATTACAACCTATACAGGCCTTACACGCAATGTGCTTAGAAAAGTTCGTCCTGGGAAACTGAGCGTAAAGCTCTGTCCGACTTTATTAAAAAAAAATGAATACACAAATAATTCCGTGGCTCATGTACTTTTAAGCATATATCTTTCAAAAATCAAATTTATGTAAAAATAAATGCCCGGCTGATTTGGACAAGTTGCAGACACAGAGGATTGTAGAGCGCCAGCCTAAATGTTGGATAGACCCGTCCAGGGCCCAGTACTTAAGGCCCACCCCTTTTATGCCCACGGCTGAACGGCGGTGAGTAGTAGTATAATGTATGGAGACCTGCACCAGGCGACGCTCTTGTGGGTGACAAGCCAAACCAACCGGGCTACGTCTGGTTCGCCTCATCGCCACCAGAAGGCATTAATCACAGCGCTAATACACGAGCCAGTCGCCATGAACGCCGACCAGACGCTGTGTGTCGCCCACAGCTATGGCTAAGACTATATACTTCCTTCCTAAACACTATGCGAATTACTCTAATACAGCGAAAAAGTCTGCTCACCCTCTCTCCCTAATAATTCCGTCTTCAGACAGACACAGCGAGCAACTATCATACCGCCCAGGGTGGATTGCTGACAGGTTGGCTCGCACAGGTACATGGGCAATGGCGCGGAGCACCACCTCGATTAAATAGGGCGGAGGGACAAGTGGGATGTTTAGTTTGAAGTAGCAGAAGCTGACAGCTGTCGTGCTGGCATGGAGGCGCGGAAACGGCCTTCCTTCTTGGGATGATTGGACAATGCCCTGCTCCCTCTTTCCTGTGGACCGTCTCCAGGGTCGTCGCCACCTGACACCCAACACCTGCCCTGCTTTATTAAGTGCCACTCACTGAAATCCACTCCGTCACGAGAGCCCAAGGCACTCGACAGCATCACATGTGGCACTATTAATAGCCCAAGCATATGCACCGTGGGGTGAGGTGTGTGGGGTGTTTATACACTGTCCTACAGGGTGGTCTTTCACCTCACCTCTACTCAGTCACAAAAGCGGGTTCTGCTCGCAGGACTATGCTTAAAGATTGATGTATGACCTGGTGACATCTACTCTGTCATTTCAATGCAGATCTCACACGGGCGTGTCCGTTGAGACAGATGACGTAGTGTGTTGGTGTTTTACAAGTGTTCAGTAATCTACACTAAGAAAGGTAAAATGAATTGTAGTTCATCGGTCTTTGTCATATTTCTACGACTGCATTAATAAGTGTACAGGTTTCCTTTTATGATAGAAACAATTAGTTGCCGCTATAGTTCATAACTGGCTAATACATACACATAGATATACCTTAAGAGACTTTTATTCCCCCATTACCCCATTACCGATAAATTCAACTCCGGTGTTAAGTTTTGAAATTTGTTGGTATATATGTGCGTCACAGATCCACCGGACTCTGTCTGGGCATATGATAATATCGACTGGCGCTAATCGATGGCTTTCAATGAGCAGCCCTGAGCTGTGGCAATCGAAAGAGTTACAAGAGAAATACACGTTTAACATGATTAAGGATCGGAGGAAGATTATCCCCGGCCTGTTTCCAAGACTCCTACCCCCTCCTTTGTCTCTGTCTGCCTGTCAAGTGTTGCCCATTCCTCCTGCGCCCCACCTCCCATTTACACCTCATTGCACACCTCCAAGGTCTGATCGATGCTACTTACCCAATTACTAGTGCGGTTGGCGCCTCCAATTGGCCGACTTACAGGCCGCTCTCGGTTTATCGCCGCGTCGATCTATATGATCCTATCTGGGACTGTACTCTATTGAGTGTAAATATGTGTATAAGAAATATTAATTTGCATCAGATCTCCATTTGGAAAAGGAACAGGGAGAATTTTTTAAATATACCAGCGAGGTCTTGGGATATATACAGGAATACAATTAGTGCTACGAGGCATCGCTATCTTTGTACAGCAGAGAATCTGGATGGAAAGATCCAGCACTTTCAGGTTACTGAACTATACGGTAAATTCGATATGTAGAATGAATGATTCTGGCTAAATCCAGGCGGCTTCTAACTCCTCAAGTACACAGAACGATATGGGTAGGAATAGAAGCTTGGGACGCTGGAAGGTCGAGAAACCTGGTTCTAGAAAAAAGGAACTCTGTATATAAAGCTGCTGTATTCTATAAACTAGTTGATATATAAGGATAGATTACTCAGGACATGAACAATTACAATCGGGTATAGCTAGAGAACCTATATTAACGCAAGAACTGGCGAATTTGATTTATAAAGAGAAATGCGGTTTTTTTTCAAGTAGTACTACTCTCAAAATGATTATATTGAAAAAGTCCTGAAATGTCTACAACGTAGGCGCTAATAAGATCATAATCCTTTTTACATTCATTTTATTACAAGTTATGATACATAAAACACGTAAATGGTAAAATGGTTTGAACAGTTACAGCGAAATCCGCGTTAATGTCGAAATAAAAAGACTATTGACATGTGTACTTTTACTCATACACGATCATATCTCTTTTCAGATGTTGAATCGGAAACCTGATTATGAAAAACAGGACGGGGACTGAGTCCCTCTCTACCCCAGGGCGCCTTCTTTCCATTTATCTCTATGGAAAAATGTGTGAGGTTAATTCACTTAATCAGCGTCAACTTTTCCTTGTGCCCCGGCGCCGCCCGAGCGGCATTTAATGTGTCCAATCACTAACAGGGCGGCTAGTACGTCCATGCACCGCCAGCGAGCGAATGAGCAGTTTAAAGTGGAGGAACGATTGGTCTAACGCTAAAAGCACCTCGAGCAGTAAGCAGCCCCAGTGTCGGTGAGCAGCTCATGGAGCAGCCACCAGTGCCACACCAGCACAGCCACTATGAATCTGCACTGGGGTAAAACCCTGGAACACAAATGGGTGAAGGTGAAGAACCGGCCCCTGAACTACACTATCTACAATCAGTACAACTACACAGAGTACAAGCTCACTGCCCACAAGTACTACTGGAGTGAGCAGCTCGCCAGTACCAGCAACCGCACCGGCAACCAGTCGGCGCTCTACGCGGAGAATCAGTTCCTGAAGAAATCAAAGATCATGACGGATCTAGTCAACCCCAGTGTGCGGTCCCAGTCCTTCACTACGGTTGTCGTGATAGCCAGCATATTTTTATTTCTCACTATGACGATCACGGCTGCGGTCGTCGTCTTCTGTCGGAAGCGGAACTCCGTCTTCGCGTTCCAGAAGAGCGAGCAGGAGGATGTGGCGGATTACGAACTGGACGACATCAATACTGATGTCGAGTACACCGAGACAGAGTTCGAGAGTGAAACAGAGAGCATCCGCCCACGGAAGTCCCTAAGCCACACTTCTGGTGCATCGTCGACTGCTTCTGGGTGTGGTGGAAGTGGCGGTGGCGGTAGCGGCGCAGGGCCGAGCGGGTACGGTGCGGGGAGCGGGGCCGGTGGAGGGGTAGAGAGTGATTTTGAGAACAGCCCTGCGAGGCGACCCCTTGTGGCCGGCCTCCAGCATGAAAGTGAGGCAGAGGATTCTCCCGTAAGGCGGCAGCACACATGTCGATGCGGCGGAAGTGCCGATCCTCGAGGGCAGTACCAACGCATGGTGGTTACGGCGGTGCTTGAGAAGCCCCAACACCCGTCGCCGCTGCATGGCGCCACCAGCGATGACGAGTCTGGGGTAGAAGCGGTGCGGACTCGCTATATACAGAAACTTGACCCCCGACTCTATTACTCGGGCTTTGACGGCGATACCGACATCCTTGCCGCCGCAGCTGCCGCCGGAAATGGCAAGCCCCCGATCATAAACATCACGTACGCCGATGATCCGCCAGCGTACGACAGCCTGGACTATTATCACCATGAACAACACACCAGGCACAAGCATACCGTCACTGCGGACGTCGAGAACTTTATCCCTGCCACACACTTTCCACTTCCGCCACCCCTCCCGCCGCTTCCGCTTTCACAGCCGCTGCCGGAAGCGGCGACGAGCCGAGCGGACGTGCATTATGAAAATCTACCATGCCGTGACTCTCAAGTGCAGACGGAGAAGTCGGCCTTCCCTCCAGATGCTGCTGTTGTGTTTGTTGAACTTCCCCCAAAAGAAAAGGACCCTGTGTGGCCTCAGGTGGAATACGTGGACCTGCCGCCCAAAATAGACCCCTCCCCGGACACGGCCCCGGTCCACGCCCCAGTGCACTTTCCAGTGCCCTCCCCGGTGCCGCCGCCCCCAGCCCCGCCCAACCCGAGGTCAGTGCCAACCACGCCCACCACACCGCTGGCCCCGCCCTCTACTCCAACAGGTGGTGTGATTGGCATTGGGCTTGGTGTGATGGGCGTGGTAAGCATGAGCCCGGCGGATGAGGAGGAAGAAGACGAAGAGGTGGGGTACCCCATAACAACGTCCGAGCTGCCCCGCCGCTACCTCCCGTCATACTCCTCACTACAGACGGTCGTCCCAAACAACCCAAACCAGAAATACCCGAACCCTACTACCCTGAAAACTGATTCGCCATGTACCCAACAGCAGAGTAAACCGGACTAAACCTCCTTATGCTGTATCTTGGTTTCCAAGTTTTATTACTAACTCGCTGTTCAAACTTTTATTACTATTGTTATCTTTATTGTTAAAGGTAAACTACCTTTTAAAACATGAACAAAGTGAAATTATATTATATATAGTTTTATGTATATATTGCTAGAGGAAACTAGCTGAACAGACTGGATATATGGCTGTAGATTTTTGCGTCAGCTCTTTTTACTACAGATGACTTCGGTGTGAAAGGTATTCCTCTGATCCATGAAGAGGTTTGGGCCACGATTATCATAAATATAATCATACATGTAAAAATCACATAATACGGGCTATACAACGAGATGAAATATGAAGTTCTAATACGTACTATTAGAAGCTATTTAGCGATTAAAATACACGGAGTAAAGAACCACTTGCATTCTATATACTGTATTTTTGTGAATCGAATTTTGCCTAGACTGAAGTAATACTGATGCGTATGTGAGCTGAGAATACTGTGTGTGTTGAGTTAGTGGAATACGAGACAAGATATGCAAAGATTCCAACCCCAAATCTATTGAATGTGTATAGTTCTTCTTGGAAACTGAAAGTTCCTAAAAAATTTGAACGATGATTCATACATTTAAAAAAATCAGTGACGGTTTATATTATGAATGAGTTGTAATCAGATATGAATTACCAAGCAAATAAACCGTGTTTGTGGATACATACACGACGTAAGAATTATTAAGGCAATGCAAATGCCATCAATGATCAGGAAAAGAAATCCTAGCTAAAGTCAGATTCATGGTGGTCATGAACAACAAAATCAATCTAAAATAGTTCATATCAATGAGTGTGTGTCATGTGAATATGTTGAGTGAAAATATACATCTGTCTCAGGAGGAAAGAGAGAGGAAATGATGGCCCCAGTGTATCATAATCAAAATTATAACGCAATTCGGTTATACCGCATGTACATAATTGATTAAGAAGCACTTGGATCAGCATATTCGGAGTAAACTTGTGACCATCAGAAAGTGGCCCACGGCGAGGTGAGCAAGCGACAGAAAAACTGCAGCTTCTAGCTCCCCATTTAACCCTCTTCAAGCCAGCCTCGGGATGGCCCAGCGTCGCCCCCAGACTGCGATCAAGGCAGGTATGCAAAACGTGGTAGGCAGGGACACTCTCCAAAGCAACGCCATATTACTATACTGGAGACACTTCAATCTCCACGCAAAGAGTATGTGTAGAAACAGTGGTGTTGGTGGCCTCATCTCAGTTCGTGCCCCCCCCCCCCCCCCCCCCCCCCCGAGGACATGGCTGTGAATTTGACTGCTGGCAGTATAAACCAGGGTGATATTGCCGATGCTAGGTTATGGCTTTTCATTGTTGACTCCGTTTGCAGAGTGTTATTTGAGATTGAAGTATAATTTTCAAATTGAACCTATGTTTATCTTATTGTTATAACAAAGCTAGAAGAGATTAATTTGATTCTGTATTACATTTAGATCGTGTATTGGGATAATTTCTGAACAATGAAAATACAAATGAAACTGCTATTCTTGAAAACATGTAGTATGAGTACGGTTTATCAATTATGCAATTCATAACGCAAGGGTCTTGCAGCGATAAAGCCATTGGCAATCAGATAAGGTACATTCACAGGTAAATTTACAAGCTTTCAATTTTGGGATGGGTTTTCCTGAAAACAAATTTATTCGTTTCTTAAAATCATGATAGGGACACAAAAATATACAGCAAAGTGGAAATATCGCCAATGATGGTTTCGTCACTATTTCCCGTCACTGATTATCAACAATGAGTATCCTATATCACAATTTGGGCAGGCCCCTGGAGAAAATTATCGTTATAAATAACGATTATGTCTAACTATTTGGGCTGGTTCCTAACATCAGATTTGAAATATGTCTCCATTCAAACGGAAATTATATATTCTTCACTGCTGGAGAGTATGATATATGGGAGGCTATTGGATCTTGAGATTTACCAATGTTATTTAGCTGTGTACATTCCCAAGGCTGACTTTAGGAACCAGGTCCTGATATGTTCACTAGCACAACGGGATTTCGAAACTGACGACGAACTTTAGCACAGAATCGCTCGGTGGTACATGTATTTTGAATCACGGAGGTTGTGTAACCACCCAGTACAAGTTTGTGGCCTGGCCGCGAGGGGGAGACTGAAACAAGCTTAATTAATTGATGAAAACTGAAATAAAATACTCGTATTTCTAAATTCTATGAAATTCCGTGTCTTTATTTCATCTTTTCTATTATCTTTAACAATACTGGAATGACTTGTCAATAGAGGTACAAAATTGTGAGAAAATTTCTTTATACAAGAAGCTAATTAAGTTGAAAATTGCCCAACGGACTATGACTGTATAATTGTATAACTGTGGATCATTATGGTTATCTTACTCATTTACATCCCATTTCATCTCATCATACTTGACTCGTATATGACATAAAATTGTCTATCTAATTACTGGCGATTGTTCGATATGGTTCCTATGTAATCACATATCGTATCGAGGTATTTAATGGACACACAAAACCTGCCGTCAGGCAGAATGTCTTTGTAAACGCCTTTTCATTGCAAATAAAAAAAAAAAAAAAAAAAAATACTATCCAGCGTGAAGTATATCGAATGTCACAGAGACAACTCAAATTGTGCCACAATGATAATTAACACACTAAAACCGTCAAAATATCGCATTTCCCAGGACTATAAACGATTAATTGATGAAATACATAGGTCATTATTATTTATTTCAGCTTTCCAGTCGTGATAATCATGTTCATTCATCCATCTTACATTTTCGCAAGACCCCGCGTTTAATTACACCAAAAATTTGTAAAATGGAAAAGAATTTCAAGCAGAATTTGCTCCCTCTGGGACGAAGAAAACAGGGAAAACACGTCTATGTCGTCATTGACATGAGGTCTGTCGAGAGGTTCAAGCTACTGTTCTCTTTGTTTAACTCAAGGACAAGAGAATCATATATATATTGAAAATTAAAAAAAGTTGATTTCCTTGGAAAAGTGGAAATCTGTCATTTCTGAGAGTTACTGATAAAATTGGACGGTACCTTAAAATTACATATAGCTTATTCTCAATACTCCAGATAACAAATGCATGATGCATGGTGTTAATACAACAGCGTAAAGGCAGCTTGACCGCGAGGGTGTTTGCTGTTACTTTAATTTCAACAACTTTTACGAGATGGCGCCACAATAAATTTTGTTATTGTTATTTTTTAACTCTCGTGAATTTCTATATTTTATCACACTGCTGGAGACAACCAACAATGGGCGTAAAAGATTTCAAGGTAACATCATTGCACAGGCAATTCATATTTTTTCGCCTCAAACTTAAGGCATTTTATATAATATGGTTTGCGTTTGGATTTTATGGTAAGACCAAGACATTTTACGAAATAATGATGCTAACAATATCCAAATAAAGTACTGGCTACTACATTGAATAATGTTTTTTTCTCCATGATCGAATGTTCTACAATATATGTGTTTGACATCACATGCAGCCCTGCTACAAGTCAATCAAGCGGTAGCTGCGACACTATTAACATAGCCTTGCCCTATATTATTACATAGAACCTAATGTTTACACTTTATAACAACAAAGCTAAGAGACTGATCTGATTCTGTATTGCATTTTGATCGTATATTGGGTTAATTTTTGAACAATGAAAATACAAATGAAACTGCCTATTCTTGAAAACATGTAGTCTGAGTACGGTTTATCAATTATGCAATTCTTATACATGTTGCCTTACAATGCGGATGCCTACATGGTCTTAGAAAATAAAGAGACCGAATACTATGAGCACTACCAGACGTTTTACGGCAATGAATCTGTATTTATAGCTCCGGTACTTTAAGGCTATCATTGCATCCTTGCGGATACAAACCCCTCGGTCATATAGTGAGAGAGGCATAAGGGGCTCTGAGTGCTAGATAGTCCATAGACCCAGATCCGGGGAAAGGGGACTCATTAGAATAAGTTTTGATGTTTTATAAAAGTCTATATCTAAAATGTAAATGAAGTTGTGTTGATTACCCCTGCGAATGGTAAATCCAAGTCCTCTTTCGATTTCTCAACAATCCCTTAAACCCAGCATTAAAATATGTATTCATGTTACCACCAGCCCATCATTATATACCTGGGCACAAATGTCTCACACCTATTGGCCAGTTCTACAGATTCGAATGTACTGAAATACATCTGTTCCTTGTTGTTTAAGGAACACAAGATTGAATTCAGGCACACTAACCATGTCACCATATATTACCGTGGGAAAATATACAGATATCGGCCAAAAAAAAATGCGCAGGCACCACGAAAGATCTGCTGCGAGAGTGAGTAGTAGCAATGTCGTCACACAGTAACTTTTTCTCCGAATTCAAGCGGACGTTGGGCGCGTCGCTTTTTCGTATATTGTAGGGTGATAATGTCTGTATGGGGCATGTATTATAAAGCTGAATGTTTGTTTATTTTACAGTTATTTTGGGTGTGTGGGTAGTGCTTGGCGATCCTATTGTGTAAGTATACCTCTGAATCAGGAACACATCTGCCTTTTTGTTTGTTTATTTTTTGCTCTGAAAGTCATCAAGTCATCAAGTCATCAAGTCACGTGTTACGTAGTATTGTGTTTAGACTACGCCACTCCGTGGATAAATGAAATTTATACTGCTAGTGAGTATAAATGAGACATTCGGGTACCGGTATATAATAATATCATTGCTACATGTTTACTTTCTATAGCATAAAATGACACGGCAACGCACTGAAACATCACAAATAGCACCAGCATTCCCAGCATCAGCATTCCCATTTCAGTATTCCGCTTTTTCTATACATGATCGGTTGTAGAGAAAGACCAAGATGTCATTATGACAGAAATACCTAAATTTGCATCAACAAACCGTGATTGGGGGGGGGGGGGGGGGCCGGGGGCTGCAAATAACAAAAAATGTACCAAAAAAGTACACTACCTGGATAAAGTACAATAAAGTACCAAATGAATAAATGGTGAAAAAAGGTACAGTATTTTCAGAAAGGTGCGAAGTGGCAACACTGGTATTATTACTGAAAAACTTGGTATCAACGATGCTTCAGTATCTCCTGCTGAAAATGTATCCGGGTCCGCTCAGAGCATGTTTCTAGGAAAAGCTTATCGGTGCCTACCTTTATTACTGTTGCTAGGACACCAGCTCCTTTCCATGACAATGCGCAGCCCGTGAAGTTAAGGGAGGTCACTGACGGGGAGTTCTTCACTCCTTTACAAATAACTGGAATAAAAGTTAAGTCATCAATCATTACCGAGTTTAGTGAACTGATTTCCTTAATATAATTCCGGGAAAGAAATCGCGCACGTCATCAATCATGATCAATGGTTTTTTTCCCTTAATCTTAGTGATCAGACTAATGATTATTTTCAAATGGCCTCTGGTTTGAATGTCTACTGAAAAAAAGATATTTTTCTTTGTGTAATTTGTGCCGGTGACGTTAATTGGACAATGGTCAAATTAAAGACTCTGGGTCGACATCTATAGCTTTTTAAATGCCGAAAATTGATGTTCATACTTTATTTCTTATTGTTCCTTTTCTGTGGTCTTTTTACTATAAAACCTGGGCGGAATTTCAAACAGTGATAACAGTTTCTCTCCAAATACTTGTGGATAAGGTTGATAACCGAAATACTAGTGGAATTTACCCGTCTTGGGTTGATTCATTTGTATAATAGTGATGGCTATGGTATTGTGGATATAACTGAAGTACCAAGATCATTTTTATTTGTTATTGAATATTATTTACAAAAATTCAATAAGGTTATTCTTCATAATTTCGATGAAAGTTTATTTACCATCTAGGCCGTCGTCACCGATGGCGCTGTATTCCAAGGAGAGGTGAGTTAAAGTTGAGTTCACGGTAAGGCCCTGGAGAGAACGTCACACGAGTTAATATATTGACATTTTATACACTTTCTCTTTCCTGTCAATAACATAACTGTCAATATGAGTGTTCTATGGTGTCTATAGTGTCTTTACTTTCAGTTCTAGACGGTTGAATTTCGAATATTCAATTTCTAAAATATAATATGAATAACGAATGATATTCGTGAATAATAATGACGATGGGAGGAAATGTACTCAAAAATTATATTATATTAGTTTATTTTGATCCATTACATGGTAGGCACTCAGTATTCTGAACAAAATCAAAAATCACATCACCAAATTCAATGATGATACAGCTGAGCGGTTCAGTGGCATCACAGTCAACAAATGCTTACTTTGGAGAGGGTGGCGAGGTCACGTTCGCGGAGTGGTAGTCCTTGCAGCTCTATACAGGTGAGGGTGGGAGTGACAGACATACATTCCTTAAGAGACTTACAGAGCCGGTACGTGATCTCTTTAGACCGAATACCTGGGGTCTTCTTACGAACTCCCACCCGTTTGTCTGAAAGATCCAAAATAAAAATGCATTAAAACCAATAACCAATACATTGTTATAGGCTAAATAACCAAAAAGAAATGCAAGGACAAGGCGAGAGAAACATTTTTTTCTATTCTTTCTGTTTTAAACTAGTGTAAGTCTAGTTCTAGCCACGTCTTCAAATAGAACATTTTAAAGTAGATGTGAAGATCCCGTTTTAGAGTTAACTTTTGACATGAACATACATTTATACGATGGATATGGCAGAGGTGATTATTCTTGTTATCACTTGATATTCTCTTCAAGCGTTAGCTGCCTAAAAGATACAAGCTAGCCACGTCCACAACATCACTCCATATTATCAACAATATTCAAATATCGGGAATTGAAAATGACACTGACCAAAAGTATGTTGATAATGTAAATCCCTCAGAAAGAGTAAGGATACATAGAGATATGAATGTAAGGTGGTAATGGGACGTTTTACATTAGATGGCTCAATGCTATAGTCCTGTACTTATTACATAAATCATGCACGAGAAAAGGGCAAGATATTGCGTAATTAGCTCGATTTTTTTTATTTGATGCTCAGAGATGCCAGTGAGGTCTTACAAAAAAAGGAATACGATTCTAGATAAAAGGAGATATCAGAATTTTAAAAAGGCCCAAAAAATGAAATTAACTTAAAAAAACATGACAGAAATATTACATCATACTGAATCATAAGGGACGCACTATGAAATCAACCCTCATCTTGTGTTTAGAATCAAATAACAAAATTATCTAAAACCTGGGATCAACCAATACTTCTCCCAGAATAAGGAACTGTCGGGATGATACAACAGGTGGAGACACCGAGATGACATCAGAACGTTGGCAAATAGCACAAGGTGGCGCGCTCATCTAGTTTGTTTCCTACCTGATGTTCTAACGGTTCATGTATCAAGTAACTTACCGTCATCGTCATTTGTTTGAAAGTAACTGCGGATGGCTATGAATGTCAGCGTTTTATTGATGCGGATGGAATTAAGGATGGGAACCCAATCAGTGAGCCTGCAATTCACAATACACAGGTTTTCAGTTGAAGCGCATGCACACAGAAAAATAGTGAATACAGGAATGAATTGTAACTGTTTTATTAACCTGGTTCAGTTATGCAAGATATTACATGACGTGCTATGAAATCTTAATAACATAGATCTTATGTATCATAGACGGCGTTAAGCCAGAAAACAGAAATTCTATTTTATAGAAACGACTGAATGAAAGTAAAGAACTGAATACAAAATAATATTTTAGTTGTGAGAAAAAAGTTTATACTCATAATGTCCCTTCCTTTTAAAGTATTTTAAGTTTGTTTAGATAAAAGGTTATCAGGTGAGATCTATTCATGTGTGCTTCATCTCGACATGCCTGATTCTGTCTCCGTTGACGTCGAGAACGCCCTCACTCAGGTGAGCTTTAACAGCTGGACTTGGACAGGAGCTCTGCAGGGCGCACAGGTTATTGTAGTGAGTCTCAAAGTCGTAGGCACCCTGCTGCCGCACTGCCACACTCTCAATCATTGTGCTGCTTCACCTATTATGCCTCTAGAAATAATAACATCATCACTCAGTAGGGGTATTCGCTTTCCAAATTGGTATTCCCCGAGTACGGTACAGTTTATACATTGAAATATTCTAAAACATTGGGAAAATAGCAACATTATCCAATATGCAAGAATTAGCTAGTTCTGGTAGTGCCACCTCCGGGTATCCTTTGTCACAAAATGTTGTCTTCGAGGAGTTAGAATATGCATTCTTATAACAGGTCTGCCACAAGCTGTGGATGCCAGAATTCTGCGACATATCCCTGACTTGTCCTTGGCAACTACAAAGTGTATATCTTTAGTTCGATAATCTGACAGTTATCTCTGTCATTCATATATTTTGTCATATTTAGGACCAGACTTTCAAACCTTGTCTAGATATAGTTGAAATTTTATCTTATGCAAATAGACACATTTAAGTCCTAACCTGCGAATTTTGTAAACCTAACCAAAAGAAAACATAATAGTATCTGTCGACAGTCCCCCATGAGGTAACCCAGTTATTCCTTATGACTCCCTTTCTACTGCACTCAGTTAACAACAATAGATTAATTACGAATTCTGGGTGATGGGGACTTAAATGTCAATCTTAATTTCCCACACAGTTATAAATATAATATAGTGAAGCGCTTTTTAGATGAGAATGACTTAACATGGACTTAAACCAAAGATACATATATAACAAAGTACGGAACCTCAAGAGATAATAGATCATATTTACACAAATTTCCACGGTGTAACCAATCAGGGAAATTGTACCTGCTACATCAGCAATCACATTCCTAGTTTTGAATAAAGGAAATTCCCTAAGCCAATAAAAGGCGGGCGAAGATTCTAAGAACAGCTTATTGTAATCTTGATCGGGCCCATCTAGCTGAACATCCCATTGAACAACATGGCGTTTTGGTAAATATTTAACTAATTCTAACAATTTGAGGGTATATAATAAAAAGAATACAGTCTAGGCTTCGATTGACGTTGTTTTGTTCGCGGCCCTTGGCCCAATTGGGCCAAGGGCCGCGAACAAAACAACGTCCACGAAGCCTTAGCCAGTATTCTCTAATACTTTGCAGTACCATGAGCATTTTGTTTTATGGAATAGAAATTCATAATCACTCGTATTTTAGAAAATTCTAAAGAATAACACAGTTTTATATCAAACACTCCCTGAGAAAGAATGGTATTTTTTAAAGCAGCGCCAAAACTGGACTTTTGTTAGCAAATGAGTATAATCACATTTTTCTTGTAGGTGAATATATGTATTCTATTAAGAGATAGGACTTGCTCAACAAAGTCTTTTTCTGTTCTGAAGCTGTAATTGTAAATTCTTTTCACAGAATGACCCTTTATGATTTTGTGACATATCTTTATCATAAATATAGTCAAGTTCATATGATTTTTTTAAAGTCGAGCTATGTAATTGTGCAAAGAGAAAATGTTTGTGTCAGAATATCAAATGTAACTAAGCACATAAATTCAGTTTCTTCATTTGACCTTTCTGGTTACCCTTAGGGAGCATTCAATAATTATGGCCTGGGGATGGGGACAGTTTTTAGGGGGGGCAACTTTTTTTAGGGTATTCCTAGGGGGAGGGGCCATATTTGTGTTCAATGACAAGAATTGATGTTATGAAATGCATTCATATCATATCACAGCTTAAGAAATCAGCTTAGTTGTACAACTATAATACTGATTAATGCACAAAGTAACTATAGTTGTCTCATTCCCTGGAGTCCAGTGTCTATGGTCACAGTCCTGTTTGCCAATTCGAGATGGGTGTCCACCCTTCCTCAGTCTGACAGACATATGTGGAGGGAGACAACAATGGAGGAACACTAACATTTGTCCCAGAATCAATGCAGTCTCCCAAGATAATTAGTTTTTTCTTCAACATTGATGAATTAGGAGCAATTGCTACAACATCAAGTGCTACAAAATGCCCCTGTTGATGCTTATTTCAATAAGATTACCATATTTATGGAATAGCACTATGAGCAAAGAGAACTCTTTATTGAGAACTCTACATTGAGTATTTAAAGGGGTTCTGCATGCAAGAAAATGAGACTTCCTTCTGTAGTGCCACACCATAGATTGATCCACTCATTCCAAAGATCCCTCACACCATGCCAGACTATAACAAATTGCCAGAACATCCATATTTGCATGTCAATAATATTAGGAAACGTCCTTACTGTAGACGAAACGGTTCCTGTTCGAGGTCAGTCATCGATTTCGTACTGCCTGACGCCATAGGCGGAAGGCAGTATGAAAACGAAGACTAACTGAGAACGAGAACCATTTCGTCTACAGTGAGGATGTTTGCTTAATATCATATACCTTTAATTGGTGAAAAAAACGCCATATTAATGACATATAAAGTTGCAGTCACAGCGGGCACAAACATTATTATTAATGCACCCCTAGCAGCGGTCAGTATTTAATAGACATTGGGACATACATATATAATAATACTGCTTCAAGAAACAGTAAAGGTCCTCTGAGATACTGCAAGGGAGCCTGATGACTACCAACTAATGACACAAATCGAGAAAGCAATTGCTGCTGGATATTTGAATGTGAACAACCAAGTCTCAATAAGTGACTTCATTGAGAATTAGGGTCTAGGTAGTCAAGCTTTATGATAGATTATATGGGTACAGGAGAGATGGGGGCTTCCAGAAAGACTGCTAGCTGCACTACAGCCTCAATTTGGCAGTGGTTGCATCACTGATTTTGGGTTAGAATATTAGCAGAATCTTACAATTCAAATCATGTATATGATTCTTACAGAATCTTACAATTCAAATCAAGTATATGATTCAAATTCATATGTTAAAAGCAGGACACAGGAACCTCTCATATAGGCTATCCAAGAACTCTCCTGTAAAACTGGCCAAGGAATACCTAAGGGCTGACATTATCCGCAATTGGTTGCCAGTGGTGCAACTGCGAGCACCTCTCCAACAGAGGTGACTCCAGATAGCAATGACTGACATTGAAACTATAGATACGTTGTGCGTTAATTTAAAAATTGTTGCTTTCAGTTGCAAGGTAAATTCATCATTCAAATCATGTATATAATTCAAATTCATATGTTAAAAGCAGTTTAGAATACAAGGCAGGAACACTTCTACACAAAGCCGATGCCCTAGGTTAACCCTTTCACCGCCGCATGATGCCTCCAGGCATTCCTGTGCGAACCGCCGCATGATGCCTGGAGGCATTCCCATGGCTACCGCCGCATGATGCCTACAGGCATTCCCGTGTGAACCGCCACATGATGCCTTGAGGCATCATAAACTCAGATTTTTTTTCAAATTCATTTTTCAGTTGATTTAAGCACAAAAGGGTTAAGAAAATTTCAACATGTAACTAAAACAGTTTGAAATCAATGTATTTGTGTGTTTTGAGTCTATATAGTGCCAAGGAGATGTTGATTTGCGAGTAGAACTTGGAGAAAACCAAAATAATTCACAGATTGAGTCAGGCTTATGGACAAGTTGGGCCGGCGTTTCAGGGGTACATCTGGTAGAAGCCTGCAGCGGTAATACATAGGAACGCGGCAGGGGGCGCGGTGGTACATTTCCTGATCCCTTTTAGACGTGCGGTGGTTAAAGGGTTAAAAGCAGGACACAGGAACCTCTCATATATAGGCTCTCCAAGGACTCTGGCCTCCACATGGTGTATGTTTCAGTCCTGCTCCAGACTCCCCCATCTTTTTGCATCGGTGCTGTTCCATCAACAACAGATGTTTATCAGCTACTTGTTTCTTTTATTTTCATTTTTAAGCAATTTTTATGAAGTGAGTATTGTGTGTACGATCACCAAATTTGGTGGTACAGCCATTCTTCCACTCTGGCCCTAGCCCCTTACTCCTCATTCTTATGGCAGGTGTCAAGCCAAATGAGCAGTGGGTCCTGCTATTTTTGTGTATTAAAGTAATTGGTATAACCCGACAGCTTGAGGTGAACACCCCTACCACTTAGACACAGACATTGGTCAAAATTTTGAAAAATGACTGAATGTAGTTGGGTTTTTTCTAAAGCAAAGAAGGAAAGCCTTATGGAAAAAATGCCACATCAGTTTAGCCTACTCTGTGCTTTTACCCTATTCTGATGTGTGTGTGCGTGGGGGGGGGGGGGGGGGGGGTAACTTTTGGGGGGGGGGATATTCCAAGGGGGGAGGGGCCAACTTTCTTTTTGGAATTCCCATGGGGGGGCCCAACTTTTTTTTTGAAAAACTGTGGGCCCCCCCCCCCCCCCCCCTGAGCGATAATTAATGAACGCTCCCTTAGCGTCAGAAGGAGACTAGAGGTTGAACTGTCAATGAGAATTAATAAAGCCTGAAGTAACAAAAGTGTCTTGATTGTTTCATTACCAGTTAGAATCAGAAAATAATAATGTATGAGTTACTGGTATACTCTAGTTGACAGTACTAACAATGAGATATGGTACTGTATGAGAGTTAAATTAACTTAAACTGTTGACCACTCAACTGGTACTTGTAATAAAGGGTTACTTTTATAGTCATGAGTAGCTTATTTCAAGCCCTTTCCAATAAGGTATATCTTGAATATGTATCTTGACATAAACATGGAGATTGTAAACCGAACAAAATTGACAGAATAAATTGCAATCGCATTCAACTTCACTTGTCCATAACTCAGCTAATATTCGCCATAGAAAGTTATTTCTTGCAGTACTGCTTTGTATTTTCCAAGCCCTTTTATACCTAGTAGAAAATCAAATTTTCGTCTATAATCGCTAATTTTAACTGAAGAATACCGCATGTTATTCTTGACTGCAACACTGCAAGAATACAATGCTGTGCAATACACTACCAACAGTGCACGCCGTTATAAATCAATTCTCGGAGGGATAATATATGTGAGGTATGACATCGATCAGCTGTTTTCTGGCTCCAGCTAACACTAACTGCATAAGTAGCGAGAGCAGCTGAGATGTTGAGGCTTGAGCTATTCTGTCAGTGTCACTTCTGTCTGACAGTTACTGAGTTAGTGAGTTACCCAGTACTGGCTGATAACACATCACTGTCATCAGTGCAGTGTTTACTAATTTGACAGTCTCGATATAAAGTTTACTTTATCATCAGGATGCAAACATTGTTCCCATGCGCTTGAACTCAGCGAAATGTGGGAATTCCTTAATGACTAAGTGTGACAACAGTGGAATTGCAAAATTGACAGAGGTCAATTAACTGGTGACAAGACGTGCATCAACTTGATTTTCGCGGGGAATTCATCAAGCAGAACCACGGCTTTTGCCGCGTACAAGTTATACCACATAGTAAGCAATGTGCTGGATAAATATCCGATATGATCATCTTTAGATCTTCTTCCAGATAAAATTTATCATTGCGTACCTGAGATAATTAAGTCCCAACGGCGATCAACCGTAATCCTTGCTCAGAGCGCAAACAACATCACAACGCACGACGTAAACAAACTCCAGGCATGTTTCAAAATGGCGCCGCCGTGACCTCCCAGCAGTCGCACACTTCTTCCGGTTCCGCTCCAACTTCCGATTACGAGTGGAAAGATTCTACCGAGCTCGAGAAGTTTCGCTTGGTCACGCTAAGAGGAAAATTAGAAAACAGACACACAGAAGTGTCAGAATACACCAAAACACGGACTAGTCAACACACGGTGTGTGTGGGCTTAAGACGAGACACCGTTTGAGGCAGGATCCATTGACTAGGCAGTAGCAAGGTGAGTTGGAAATGAATGAATGGGACCCCGGCTCCGATCCCCGACAGTGACAGTGGCGTTGTTTCGGGTGCTCACGATTCAAGACACATGGACTGGCATTGGCAAGGCCAATGCCAGTGGCATGCCTGTGCAGGCATTTTACTTGACTGTATATCACATACATTGATAAAACACATGTTATCTTGTTTATTGGTGGTTTTGATGTTGTGATAGATACTGTTTCTGAAGTGAATGTTTAATATCTCTTTCATTTTCAAGCGTGTCAAACTAAAAATTAGTAAAAATCGATCGGGTCGGATATTATGATTGGTAAAACATTAAAGTCTATTCATATTGAACAATATTATCTTTTTCTCAACTTTTCCAAACATTTTAGTTTTAACCATTACATTATGTTAATGTCCCGAAGGGATCATCTGTGGTGTAACCTACACGGCTACAGTCTCCGCGTGAATACTGGGTTTAGAATACTGAGGAGTGCCGCCAGTAAACCTCGGTGAGATCAAGAAAACATATGACTGATACAAATAACATGTAATTAGGATATATATGAAAAAAAAGTAGTCGATTTAGCAAACATAAGGAGATTAAGTCCATACTTTTCCTCTCAACGTTCCGGTAATTAATCCATTGACTAAATACTTACTTCGAAGATAACGCTTCTAGACTAGTACTCTATAGAACCACGGGGATGGGCTAATACAAAGAAACAAAGCAGTAGAAACAGGCCATAGGTTACTATAGGCCATAGTATAGTTCCTTTTTAGTGAAGTTGAAGTGAATAAAAAAAGACCTTCTTAGTCTGGAGTTCACTGTAAATTACTCGTAGTGTCTGTTAATGTTATCGATTTATAGATCCCTTTACTTGATCAGCCGGTAACTGGAGATTTAGGTACCAGAGAGAATTAGGTACCAAGATAACTATGGAGAACTAGGTACCATGGTGAAGTAGGTACCAGGAGATTTAGGTACCAAAGTCAGAGTGACTTTAGAGCAAGAAGGAACTATACAACTATAGTTCACAACTTCACAACTCAACTCCTCACACCTCACAACTCAACGGATCACACCTCCTTTGAAGATACAGACACCTACTGTCATCTAGCACATCAAAGAGGTCGGGGGAGGGTAGGTGTTGTAGCGGCCGTAATACGGCCACTACAACAGCCGTAAACGTGACCTGCGCGACTTTTCGATTTTGGGCCACTTATATTTTGAATAATTCATTGATCCAGGTGTTAATTAGAAGCTGAAATATAGGGCTATCGGATGCAAAATCGGAATGAAAATATCTTTATGCTATACAAAGTTACACCAGGTTGGTACCTAAATCTCCTGGTACCTAAGTCTCCATGGTACCTACTTCTCCTGGTACCGAGTTCTCCATGGTACCTAGTTCTCTGGTATTCGATCAGCCTAATGCAGTCAAGTATGAAATAAAAATATGAAATTCTGGTTGGGATATTTTTCATAGACCTGAAATTCAAGCAGGCCCTGGAAGACTCATTGATTACGGGCCTCAAAGCAATTGATACGGGAATATACACACCTAGACAAACTTAAAGTCCTTTTTAATGGAGAACAAAAGATAGTCCACACTATATATCCACTGCTGGTTTTGTTTATTTGAGAAGAAGCATAATGAATAAAACAATGTGTTGTCGACTGGCTTAAGTGCTGATTGCACCGACACACAAGATATATCAAGATTGGTCACTTTTTGGTTATCTTGCTAAATCAGGCTAGGTTTGAATAATCGCGTGCCTACTTGTCGCGATGTTTCTTGTTGCGCTGTTGCGCTGGTGGAGCACCAAAACACACACCCGACACCGCACAGCTAAGTCCATCAAGCACTGTTTAGTCTGGCTTCGCGTCTATGGGATAGAACAATGTCGTACCTTAAGTGTGAACAAGGAGTGTGATTACAAGATTGTTGTTTTTTGCATGATTTGACTGCCGGGACAAACTAGGGTGTTGTAATATCGAGTGTGGGCTGTTCTATTGATGATTGTCTCAGTTTCATATAGATAAATATATAAATTTGTGCTGGCCTTTTAAAGTGTTATTGTGCAGTCAATTGTGGCCTGTTCCTTTGTTATCTAAACCATATCTGAAGTACGACTGAGGAGAGATGCATGTATAGCACATTAAACTAGAGTTGGAATAACATAGAATAAGAAGCAATCACTGTATTATCTAGCCATATTTGTCTCATACCCTCAATACCTTAATGATGAAGAATGCATTGATATGTAACTATTTGGCCGAACACAAACCAGGAAAACAAACCACTGTTACTATCTGAAAGCTATTGTTTACAAGGGAAGTGGAGCCAATACAAGTCATTAAAATCTACACAGGACATCGTCCCAAGACTATGCCTCATATGGTGTGGGGAAAATGCTATGCCATTTCTAAAGCTATTACGATGTATAAAACGTGTCATTTCTTGCAAAAACACTCAACAAAAAACAATATTTTTCATTTATTGAGTTATCCAAAAACCTTGCCAAAAAGGTTGAGTAGAGTTGCCTATTAGTAGCTAGCCCCTACAGTCGTCATTAGTGGTATCCGTCATGCTGGTTTATTTATAGATGTGCAATTCCAGTTACTACAGCGGAAGTATGTTCGCTTTATGTTCTGGTGCCTTTAAGAATTGAATGAACTTGAAGTCCTACTTTCTTGTTCCTTAGACCTATATTCACAATGCGTGTACATATATGTCTTTTACTTTCCCACTTTAAGATTATGGTGGTGTGGGCAGTAAGTGGAGTGGCCCGTGGCCAGCCCCCCCCCCCCCCCCCCCCTCCTCCTCCTCCTCCCGAACACACACTCTTGGATCATTTAATAGTTTGGGAACCAGATCTAATAAGAATTCTTTTGTGGAATCTTCAGATATACCCATATGTTGGCTCTCTAATACAACCTTTTTGAAATACATGTAGAGATGGATGCTGAGAATCTCTCAGATGCCCATACATCGATGTTACGTAGGGGTCCAGAATATTTAGTAATGAAATATACGGTGTTTAGTCAGTGACCTGATGCACACTTGGCACATGTACAGTTGTGTATTTGCTTCAAGTTTAACCGAGGGACTTATAAAACCTATATTAGTATGTACAACGAAATATTATACCTGTGTATGTCAAAGGTAGATTTGCCATGTGGCATGACTGACGCTCCTAGTAGGTAGCACCGTGTAATACATTCGGATATAAGTAGACCCATCGTTTTAATATGTATTTACCATATCAATATTTTGATATCAAAGATGCAATCTAGGAAAGGGGGACCGAATGTTTACTGTTATTCACTAACATACCAATTGGTAGAAAGGAATTGATTGTCCCTACAAACAAATACGTCCAATCTATATGTGGTGTCCACAGATGCTTAGATGTCAGCCACAGTTTTTCACAAAATGTAAAGGTAACTAATAAGCTCAAAAGTGAAACTCAGTGACTCATCTCCATGATTGATAAGTAGTAAACACTAGGCGAATCACAGAGTATACAATCCCTCATCATTAACCAAATGTGTGACAAGCATTGACAAAGAGGAGGAATTTTGACACTGATTATTGCAGAGATACTGAATTATTAATTAATTTGGCCATGTTGAATCTTCTCAGAATCGAATCCTTCCGGATATATTTCATTGCTTTGGAGTTGGGGAGGTATACAGGGACTTTTTGAAGTGCGTGTTTGAATTAAGTCATGTATCAACATATACCTATGTAGTGAACAGTAAATAAATTAAAGATAGAATTTGTTACAAGTATGAATATACATAGACGGATTTCCCTATTGGATAAGTGGCCTGTTGACTTGTTCGATCCATAGGACTTCACGCGGTAGTGTTTGGCCGGGTACAGGTGGCTGGTCTTGTACTGTACCTGTGCTGTGTGCTCTCCGGCTCATTGGCTCCAGGTATTTTTGTGTTATGTAACAAGACCTAGTCGTAAATGTTGACGTTGATTTATTCCCAACAGAATGGTGAAGGAAACGGGATACTACGATTTGCTTGGCGTGAAGCCAACAAGCACACCAGATGAGTTAAAGAAAGCCTATAGGAAATTGGCTTTGAAATATCACCCGGACAAGAACCCAGATGAGCCGGAGAAGGTGGGTCCTTATCATTATACCCTGAAATGTTTATAGCTATTTAGTTATTTGTAGTTCATGTGCATTTTAATGCCATGTATATTTTATGTTTATTTGGTCGTATTTGAGGTAACTACACGTATATTGTAAGATACATGTACTTGATTATGTGACCATACTGACCAGTTCTACTTTACCCTTGGCAATTGAAAATTCGTCATCTCTCACTTTTAAAATAAGCAGACCAAAGTGGCTCATGAATTGCCTACTCAAAGTGAGTGTCAATATGAGCAAATTGCTATTTGTCGTTAGAGACTAAGCCATATTCTTACTGCTAAATAAATGGCGATATTTAGGTGGAAGCATACCCATGCCAATATGCTGATGTATTTACCTCAAGCGCAGCCAAATCAGAAGCATGTATATATAAGTATCTCTCCACAATAGTTTTCTTTACAATAAAATATTATTTTCTCCTGGAAGTCTTATTTCATATCGTCCAGAACGTACCTCTTGTTAGCTACATGAATTAACCAGAAACAACCAATGTAAACAGCCGCAGTTGTATATCAGGAGGTCTGTGTAAAATCCTGAAAAATGCCCAGTCTATCGGTATAAATCATTCTCAACCATATCTTTTCGAGTAAAATCCGTATAATTTCCCATTTAAATTGAGATCTATTAGAGTTCTTTGTTTATATCTGTTGGTCAAAAGAACACCCGCTTAAAATTCAACATTTGAATAACTTTGCAGTTCAAGGCCATCTCTCAAGCGTATGATGTATTGTCGGACGCCAAGAAGCGTGAGATTTATGACCGTGGCGGCGAGCAGGCTGTCAAGGAAGGTGGCCTCGGGCGCGACAGCCACAGGTCGCCTATGGATATATTCGACATGTTCTTTGGTATGGGTGGGAACCGCGGGCGCCACGAAGGGCCTAGCAAAGGAAAGGACGTGGTCCACCAACTTAAGGTCACGCTCGATGACCTCTACAATGGTGCAGTAAGGAAACTGGCGCTACAGAAGAGCGTTATTTGTTCCAAATGTGAAGGTATGTACAGAAGTTTGGTGACTACGATAAGTATTCCATGGAGTTCTGTTGAATGGCAATACATGCGCATGGCATTGTATGAACTACCCTGGTTAATTTAGAATCAACTTCGAATTGAAGTATCATAATAGCCTAGACCTGTTTACAAGACTTGCAAAGAGTTATATAAAATTCAAAAAAGATGTCAGCTTTTCATTTTTAGGTGGATATCCATTTATTTTCACGTTAGAAAATTAATTTTCCTTGCGGAAAACGAAGACAAAAATTTTCACTCATGCACACCAGTAAACCAGTATATTGAAACTCGCCATAGTTCCCTCAGCCCCATATTGTTCCCCCCTTCTATGTTCTGATCCCAGCTAACGCCCGTGTAAGAAGAATATGTAGACAGCAAGTTGAGACTATAGTCATCTGATTTATTTTCACTCAAGTACGAAAAAAAAACACTGTTAAAAAATGAGATTTGTAACTAAATGTAACTTGAGCTAGTTTGGTTGATTCTACAAATTCTATTTTGCAAAACTCTCCCGTATTACTACATCTACTTCAAATAAGACCTGTCTACAACCTTAACCTCATCATATCCTGACATCTCTGGTACTATCCACCAATGTGTATTTGGTCTAAACGCTAATTCTTTGAATACCTAGAAGTTGAATGGCAGAACAGACATACTTTAGGTCCGTGTCTTTATCACAGGTCGCGGCGGGAAGCAGGGCGCTGTAGAGACATGCACCCCGTGTCGGGGCAGCGGCATGCAGGTCCGCATCCAACAAATAGGGCCTGGCATGATGCAGCAGATCCACTCCATGTGCCCTGAGTGTCAGGGTCAGGGCGAGCGCATCAACCCCCGTGATCGGTGCAAGCACTGTCAGGCGAAGAAGGTGGTGCGTGAGCGCAAAATCCTCGAGGTACACATCGACAAAGGTAAGATCCTAGTCTGTGACTGGATATTACAGTACTCTCTGGAATATAGAAAGATCTCCAAGTGATGAAAGTGTTTTAGGATGGATATATTATTAGTGCTGTAAATATCTCTTTTACATAAATATTGTGGGGGGGGGGGGGGGTATACAAAAACTAGCTATAAAATGTGTTCCACTATAAATGTTTCTTCCAATAATTCAGAAATTACGTGCAAAAAAAAATATGTAGTATAAATTCGCATCTGATATAGCAGCCTAGGTCGAGTATTAAAAAGATACTAAATTAAGTTGGTATTCATACTTTGTTGTAGTCCAAAAGTAACAACAACGGACGGTATGAAGTGAGAAGGGGTATAAGTTCCAAATATAGTAAAAGAAATAAACCTTATAATAGCGGTTGTTGTCCTCGATAAAATCCCAATTTTACTTCAACTTACCAGTTAAGTCTTGCAAAATTCTACTAATAAAAGAGTTGACATTAGATTAAACTTAAAATAAAACAAATTACCATAGCTAGTCGCTACATTGTGTCTATTTAACCCGGCAGGTATGGAAGACGGGCAGCAGATTCGATTTGGTGGAGAGGGTGACCAGGAGCCTGGGCTAGAGCCTGGGGATATCATCATCGTACTGGACGAGCAAAGCCACGATCGCTTCCAGAGAAATGGCAACGATTTGGCCATGGTGATGGACATCAACCTCAGCGAGGCGCTGTGCGGCTTCCAACGGACAGTGGAGACGCTAGACAAGCGGACACTAGTCATCTCGTCAGTGCCAGGTATGTACCTTGATCGTACATAGTACTTATAGAGCTTCGGCGCATAGGAACTGAGCTTTTAAGACTACCAATCCTACTTTCAGTATATATGAGGGATTGGATGATGATGTCCTTGGTCCTGTTAGAAACGCCAGTGTTACCTCCGTGTTTAATTCTATCAGTGGGTTTATGTAATTATCGCCAAACATCGTTTCCACCTTTAAGATGCAGTGGTTTCTGTCTTGAGGTCTGGCGATGCAAGTGAAATCACTCTTCCTTTCAAATATTAAGAGGCATTGTGGTCTAAGAAGTAGCTTCTCCTGAATGATGCAACTAAGATATCAGGATTCTGTGTTCAGTTCCTGTTCTTACCAGAAAACTTTGTGTCTTTTAGTGTAAAATGTCCTGAATATTAAATTTTATCTGAATATCATTCACGCACAGGAGAGGTCATCAAACACAAGGACACAAAGTGTGTGCAGAACGAGGGTATGCCCACCTACAGACAACCCTTCAACCGAGGCCGTCTCATCATTGTCTTCTCCGTCAAGTTCCCGGAGGAGAACTGGCTGACCCCGGACCAGCTGGGCCAGTTGGAAAAGCTGCTGCCCCCGCGGACAGATGTGATCGTCCCGGACGAGGCGGAGGAGTGCACGCTCGTCAAGTACGACCCGCAGGAGAACCATCGCGGCCGTCGGCACGGCGGCCACTCCGGGGAGGCGTACGACGAGGACGACGGCGACGGTCCAGGCCCCCGCGTACAGTGTGCCTCTCATTAATGACTGCTCCGATAGGTTAACTAAGGCGGGAAGAGGACTGGGGATATATATATATATAGACGGTGTTGAACTCCTTATCGATGAGATGTTAGGGAGTGCAAGTGTCAAGCAGTGTTAAACCTAAGGGACGACAAAGTGCCCCGTCTGAAAATGTATAACTAGAATTTTTTTAATCAGTGGAATAAATTGCCCACTCGTTTGTCAGTTGGTGGTGAGAAGGACTCCCAGTGAAGTAACGTAACGAAATGTGAATGGCTCGACCAATGATAAGGGCGCTGAGTGAGAACGAATCTCTACCGGTCGCCTCCTTGGCGATATTTGTATCGTTTGGACAAAGTTATGTTGTCATTGCATTATATCGTCATGTTGTGCAGTAGGGAACGTTTCGAGTTAGTGTCAAATTACAAGCAAATCAAGAAAATCTTATGTGCATTCCAGTGTCGGTGCAGATTTATTTATAGAAGAATGAAATGGATATTTTATGACAGTTGAATTTTATGCATGGCGCTGTCTATACCATCGAGTTATTTAATCGCAATGATTTTGCTCTCATTCAAATCACCCAAAACTAATGTGAAATTGTCGATCATTTGCAAACATTTATCACACAGTCTTGTTTATTTTAGGTTTGATTTTATATTAATAGAGAGTAACTTTAACGAGTATGGAACCTGTAAAACCATTACCTTAAATTGAATTGTGTTTCCATCTAGTAGCCTCATCTATGAAAAGTCCCACTCATAATGGCTCAAATCAATTGATAACCATTCCTTAATTAACAAGCTACTTAGTAATGATTGAAATATGCGAGTATACGTAAACTGGATAAAAACAACTCTCAAAGCCGTGACTTGGAGATTCAGGAACAAGGAATTTGTGTTACTGTACGAAAGCCAGTTTATGTCAGACAGCTCATTTCATTTATCTGCAAACAGAAGAAAACTTGCCCCTGCACAAATACTTTATAATATTCATGTGTAGTTATATTTGTTCCACTGCTGGCTTGCCGTGTTTTAGGTGTGATATCGTGCGAGAGAAAAAAATAGTGCGATTGGAGGTGGAATGTTTGCGTGCAAATGTGCGAGTGCATAAGTTAATAAAGAAACAAGACATCAATTGGGATCGTGTCATTCATACTACCTTCTTTTGAAATCTTGTTTGAGAATTGTGATAAATGTGGTTAATTGAGTAGATGAAACTTAACGGCTCTTTTTTTTTTACTAGTAATCTCAGATTCCATCGAGATAAATTGACTTCAATTCACAATCCTATACTAAATTAAAAGATTGCACGACTTGTCTATTGGTTGACAACTACCTACACTTTTTCTTTTTATATGTAATGTTATTGTAATTTCCATTATGATTAAACTTCCGCTCTTAAAGCATTTTCAAAATGTCTGTCGCTGGTGGTGAATTGCAGTTATAAATTCAAGAAGCAAGAGTCGTGAGCTGGAATAGATGGCACAACTATTGTAGTTTCTCTCACGGACACCTGAGGGCGTACAGCAAGGCGATCGATGAAATCGTTACCGTAAAACCCCGCTTATAAGCCGATTTTTAAGCGATTTTTTGCTTGTAGATTTTACCAAAGTCAGGGCTCGGCTTATATTTAACCGGTGTTTTTCAAAATGAATTTTTGAAGAACAAAAAATCAGTACAAATCTACAATAAAGTACCAAAAAAAACCATATTCAAATATGAATAATTCAATGATGGTGATTTGTCAGATAGCATGTGATATCCTATATTGCCACACAAGTTTATTGAAACGTTCATATCTGTACCGAAAATTCTACGTGAGAGGAGGGGGGGGGGGGGTGGTTAGGATTGGGGGTCGGCTTATAACCAGGGTTTTCCTAAAGATGAAATGCATTCAGAATCCGGTTATAGCATTTTGCTGAAGTGGGGGATCGGTTTATAGAGGGGACCATTACTACCACAGATGTCCCCTTGCATCAGCCCCCTCCCCCCTTGCAAGGCTTTCCCTCAGACGGGGTTTGACTGTAGGCTACATATGTACATGTACTTGGTTTCGAGGCACGGCCCCAGAGGAACAGGAAATCATGTCAGTCATAATCCCTATCCCAGCTAACAATATGTACCATTTATATATAACGTTTAAAAGGTTCTACAGAGACCAATTTATGTGAACGCTTTTTAACGTTTTCAAAAGATTTTTAAAACCTCCCTTAAATCTCTCAAAACATTTTTAAAATCTTTTGAAAACGTTTTATAAAATGTTTAAAAGCGTCTACACAAATTAGTCTCTGCAGGACCTTTCAAAACTTATTCAAATTCTTTATGAAACTTATGCTAAAACGACTTCAAAATTATTCTAGATATCTAAAACGTTACGTCATGTAATCGTTACCAGATCAACCTCTTTGTTTAACAGACACCTTGAGGTGCACAGGGCAGCACCGTTAGTAGGATAGTGACTATGTGAGCAGGCAATAAAGGAAGTGCTAACTGCAGTTTCTTCAGCCCACCTTTAAAAAACGTTTTTAAAAGTTCCTAAGAAAACCCAACAAACTTTAAAAACGTTTATGCTTGGATATTTGTAACGTTTTTGAAAACGTTTCCGAAAACGTAAACTTGTATTTTATTGTTGACAAAAATTTCAATATTTCCGTTGGAATAATTTTTCCTTTTAAACCTTTTATTTTCAGTAAAGATTTTCAGGTTGCCTTTTATTACTCTAAACAGTTTTTTTTAACGTCTACAGATTTTTTAAAGACCTTAAACATATTCAAATGGATTATAAACATTGCACTAAACGTCTTTAGGGCGTTTCCTTAACTTGAAAATGTTCTGAAAACAGTATATATAGTTTTGAAACGTTGATAGCTGGGTCTCCTCTATAGGATAGAAGATTTTTAACGTACCCCTCTAGCCGACTCAAACGTTTGCACTGGTGGCTAGTGTTGGAACTGAATGGCAGTATTTGAATTTAGATTGGCAACCAACCCCTGTCTACGCTAAGCTCCGACTTAGGGGTTGGCACAGTCCGATCTGCCTGTAATGCAAAAAATCTAATATGAAACATTTATTGTCGTTGTCAAACATAAGTCTAGCTTTATACTTATTCTATTCAAAGAAACACAAAATGAAAATAATAACATTGAAGTGTGGCTTCGAGGGTCTTTCCAAGCTCTTTACGTTTGATTTTTATCTTACATATGTATTGTTATTTACGATATAGATGTTAATCAAAATCGTTTTTAATGATCTAGACCCATTGCAATTATGTAAGATACCCGTTACCACGGCGTGTCAAAGTTAACGACTAATGGATCGTGCCAGAGCTAACGTGCATAGCAAACGAGACTACATTGCAATTGGTCTAGCAAATAAACCTAAGTTTATCATTAAAAACAATTTTGATTAACACTCATATCGTAAATAACAATATATGTAAAATAAAAATCGAACTTAAAGAACTTGGGAAGACCCTCAAACCCACACTTTGATGTTATTAATATTATTTGTTTTGTGTTTCTTTGAATATGATAATGATAAAGCTACATATTATTATCCATGTGTTTGATAATGAATGTTTTATATTAAGTTTCTCTGTATGATTAATGCAAACTGACAAATACACTCTGATTTGAGGGGAGATACTCGAGATACTCCAGATCGGACTGTGCCAACCCCTAAGACGAGGCTAAGTCGGAGCACAGCGCCGACAGGGGTTAAACACGCTGGAAGCCTGCGCATCTAACGCTCGCCTCGCGTCGCTACGATTAGCGCAGGTACAGTGCTCTGTCAGAACGTAGGGGCGTGAAGGGAAGTAGCTGCTACAAGTATTTAATTAGAATTGTCACATTCTGACAGCAATTTGTTATATATATAGGGTAGAGTGCACTTTATCAGTCGGTAATTGCGGGGGAAAAAACACCGCGAAAATAGAACGTCAGTATGTTGCTAAGTAAACAGGGTAGCAACATGATTCGCTACTGTGCGACGGCAGAGCACTGTACCTGCGCCAATCGTAAGGGGTGACTGGAGATGTGCAGCCTACCAGCGTGGGGGTTATACACAATATTACCATGATTTCGATCTGAGTGGCCGTATTCTCCGCGTAGTTGACGCTACGCAATACTCGTCAACTACGCGGAGAATACGGCCACTCAGATCGAAATCATGGTAATGTTGTATTTATTACTCACTTATTTTTAGATTTAAGCAATAAATATGATCGTTAGAAAACTTTTCAACGTAATTAAGAAGTTATGTTTGGGACTACTTTCATCTAAAAAATCTGTATCCTCCTAGGAGGGTACGGAGCTCCGTATCCTCCTCAGTAGCGATCTGTAATCTCCATAGGCTTAGTATGGAGACTCCGTATCAGGTGGGTAATAAAAAGGCATATCCTACAATTTATAGTGGCGCCACCTGGTGATTTTTGAATAATGTCAATTATTGGTCAAAACTGGTTTCTTGGGATTCATTCTAATTCTACATGAGTAAATTTAACATTTTGTCCAGTTTATCAAATCTTAATAGGTAAAATAGGCCAATTATTGGTTGCTTGGTTCATATAGGAAATGTAGGCCTACTCAAAAGTATGGTTTTCTCTAATTCTTTAAAAAACGAGTACAGTGACCTATGATTTTTAAAGCCTAAATAAGTAGAACTAGATCCATATATGTACTATATTCTGGGAAAGTGTGAGGAAAGTGACATGGGTTTTACCATGTGAAAAAATACTTTTTACAATTTCTTTATATTCTAAAATAAGATTATCACAATATTGATCTATAAATCAAAAACTAGCACGGTGACCCCGATTTTTATGTTAGATATGTGTTCCATAACACTTAGAGATCATCATATTAAATTGTCAGGAAATTGACATGTGTTTTAATTTTCAAGCCAAATTGTCCGATATGCCTTTAAATTGGTTGCCAATCTAAGCAAACGTCTGCTCTATTGGCCAGTGTATATTTTAATTTAGTTCTACTTATTGCTACAAGATGTCCCTACTTGAACGCTGGTTCCGCGGTCATCCGCTACGTGGCTCGGTAGCCGTTAGTCCGTCCACGCACTGCGTACACTGGCCACCAGTGCAGACGTTAGTCTCTTTCAGGACCGCTTGAGGCGCACTACGCTGGTTCCCCGGTCATCCGCTAGGGGGCTCGGCGAAATTAGACGGAACCCAGCCAAGAGGCGCACAGGGCACGCTGCCAAGGAATGTGTACACGCCGTCTGGTGAATGGTGGCCGCACTACAGGCTATGCAGACATTTGCTTAGTCCGTCCACGCACCGCGCCGCCTTCGGGTTACGTTTGGGAGCATGAGCGCCCTGGCACCTAGCGACAACGGGACGTACTACAGTCTAACATTTGCTACGCACGTTCGTAGCTGAGCGCAGACAGGGGTTGGTTGCCAATCTACGCACAGCGCCGCCTTCGGGTTTGGGAGCATGAGCGCCCTGGCCCTAGCGACAACGGGACGTACTACAGTCTAGGTAGCCGTTGCACATACTGCGCCGCTCCGGTTTATCGCTCCGCAAAACCTGTTTCTGTAGGTTGCTCTAGCGGTGCAGTATGGCCGTTGCACTGTAGCCGTTGATGTGGGTCACCTGCCTGACCCCACGTAATATCGCCTGCATGCCCATTCAAAACAAACACACTTCAGCAGCACCATGCAGCTTACGGGTTCCCGTTTACAAGTTTTACGTTAGTGCATTTTACGTACAACAGACACCCTCCCAACAAAAGTTATAGTTACTGAAAGGGTAAGTTTTATGCATAATCTAGATTATGGGGGAGATTCACTCAGCGACTGCAAAACTGTGAACGAAGGACGTACTGATCACTTGAGAAGGGGTGTTGTTGACTCAGTTTCCGGACATGGTCCGACCCCCTTATTAGACTCCAACAAAGACGGAACTTATGTGGATTTTCTTTGTGTCACACGTACAGTCTCATGACATGAGGTTTTGGTCCGAGTTCCGTGACAGAGGAGGAATCTTGGGATAAAAGAACTACGAGTGAATCCTGTGAAGGAAACTCGTAGTCGAATGTGCTATCATTTATAACTGATTAAAGCATTATAAGGACAGTTTGTTAATGTTGTGTAATACACACCAACACTGTACCGTATCAGTGTAACGTTTTACGACTGGTTCTCTACAACACATTTTCAAAATGAGTTACACAGCCGATGACCGAATTGAAAGTCCCAGTGAAACGTCTCCACTGATACAAGCAGAAACACGGGGGAACAGAGGCCCTGCCATTCGAAGAGGTATCATGTGAGTGTGAAATGTATTTATTTTATATTTGAATGACATAATAAACCTTGGCTTTCTTTTGTAAATTGCAACTTATACAAGTCAATATGGTATACATGAACTAGGGTTTATGTCTTTGTCAATGTTGACCATGGCCAATACTAGTCAATCAAGCCTTGGACTTGTAGCCCTACTTCATGTCCGTGGTTTAACTAACTATAATGAGATTAAAAATATAGATCAAAGAATCAATGTTTTAATTAGTTTCAGCGTGAAAAATTTGCGGCATTCAAAAGATAAAGTCTGGTCCTGAGCCAATTTTCCCCTCACTAAATCAACTCTGTATCTAATAGGGGCATAAGGGACCCCCCCACATGATATGATAGAATGTGATAGCTGGTAGACTTGATGGGATTAGCACCATCTGTCTGGACTGTCATAACAAGGAGAAGCATTCAATGGGTACACGGCCATCTCGGCCCCATCGGCATCTCGAACCCCTTTTTGTGCGGTCATCTCGGCCCCCTCGCGGCCGCGTTTCGCGCTCCCGCTTTCGCGGGCTAAGGATAGGGTTAATGTTAGAGAAAGGGGTAGAGTTAGGGTTAGGGATAGGGTCAAGGTTTGTGATAGGGTTAGGGATAGGTTTGGGATAAGGGTAGGGATAGGGTTAAGGTTTGGGATAGGGTTGTCACACATGTTTTGTAAGATATGCTTTTGTTTTGTAAGATTCTTTATTGTGAAAAATAGACAAATAATATAATACAGGAAAGCTGGGAATCCGTATTTTGGGTAAATAATCACATAGAAAGACATTCACCGTTTTCGCGCATGAAGGCGTGAAAGCTGTGAAAGCGGGGGGCCGAGATGCCGATGGGTCCGAGGTGCCGTAGGGGGCCGAGATGGCAAAGGGGCCGAAGCATCCGAAAACCATTCAATGTACCCGCGTCTACATAAGGCCGTTATATGGTTGATTACTTGGCTCCTTTTATCATTGTACTAGTAACCGCTGTGCCGACATTTAATTGCTCTATGTTCTTCTTTCTAAGGGCTGAGAGTAACCAAAACATTTCACCAATCGTAGAGGAATCCGCAGATGCCATCACTATCAGGTGAGATTATTGGCACGGATAGTTTGATTTTCATTTATAGACCCAGGGAATAAACCGATTTGGAATTCTTCCTAGTCTAAGATAAAGTTTTCCATCGGAATAGCTACAGCATATAGATATATATATGTATATGAATTTATTTCTATCCGTTTCAGCCTTTGTTCACTTTACATTTTAAAAGATGTCTTTTCATCAAATAAGTAATGTCTTATCAAGTAATCCCAGTAAGTTATTCGATTTTTCTTTTCGTTTTGATTTTGTGTATGTAACAATTGTGACGTGATTTTGTCTTTGTAAAATAGAAATGATATATTGATTATCACTGACAGGAGGCCACTATCTTACCGTTCCATCAACGATGCGTCGCTATCAAACACTGAGAGTCAGACATCGGGCCGCACGGTCGCTAGCCTCAGTCGGTACAAGTACTACAACAAGCTGAGTGCCGACTCCACCCAGTCTCTGGTACGTGAGAAGAGAAATCTACATTCAGGTCCTAACCCAACACATCCAGAAGCTGTGTGGTACTATTTACTGAGCACCACAGTATGGTCTGGTTTAATATCAATTCTCATAAATGAATCCTAATAAATCTAGCAATGCATCTAGCTAGGAGTCTACATACACGTATATAGCAGTCTCAACCAATCGTAAAGCAGGATAAACCCACACTACAAGTCTAACGATCACATCTTATCTCGACATCTTATCGTGGGTTTGGCCATATTCTTTTTCCATTTGATGTCAGAAAATGTTCTCATGTCTGTCTTTTTGCGCTGATCTTTTCAGTTGATGCCACATCATGTCGTACCACCGGAATACTTCATGATCCTTCCAATTAAGCAGCTAGCCGGGAAACAAAACAGTCTCATTACAATGTAAATAAACCAATTAACTAATTCCCTTATCAGCTAGTAAAACACCGCTATCGAATAATCAAGTTCCAGGACAGATAAGACATAAGGATATTATAGAAGCAATTAGGTCACGATGACTGAGATCAATAATCATTGAGAAGAATTACATGTTAAATTTGTCAGATATTCTAAAAAATGCTAGATCTTGTTTATTACGATTATTATTATTGGATATACATCGGTGACCCCACATAATGCGACACACCTACAACATAATATGTCTGTGTTCTTAGTGGTTCAATGTGCTTCGTGAGTGTGTCGTGGATGTTTCATGAGAGACGTTTCGTAAGTTCTGTCATAGAGTGTCAGTTGTGCTAGGTGACTTCACCACTTTACTCAACTTCAATCCTGTTGTAATTCAGTTTCTCCATATGGAACACGATGATGGGTACCTCACTGCTCAGCATGCCGTGGGCGCTTGGTATGGCTGGGTACGGCTTCGGCATCGTCTTGATGATCGTCCTTGCTGGCTTAGCCCTCTACACTGCGTACCGTGTCATGACCTCCACTGCCACCATCCCCAGTAAGTGTGCTGTGTGACTGAATATGTTTATGGGTTAAATAATCCAAGTGGCGTTACAAATGAAAGGATTTAACATATACGCAATACATATACATTGTGAAAAAAAGATTACTTCTTCTGAAATCTAGAGGCACTCAAGTAATGCCTAGGACAAGAATTGCCTTTTATGATTACACAAAGTACCTCATCTAATCAGATACCTATATATATACATATATAGAAATTGCACCAAATATGATGAGTTCATACACATTACTTCTCAAAAAAGAGTTGCTTTCAATTAAATAATCCTTTTCAAAGAAGAATACAGGGATGCAAGTTTGCCGACAATTGACCGAAATCAGAAATTTCTGTATCTTGAAATATGATCATTAACAAAGTGTGAAAATCATAAAATAAAACTAAATTCCAAGAAATTCTGGCAGCAGGCTCTCACCAACGGCGTATAAACCTCCAGTCAGTACTTTGGCGGCAGTTAAACGCGTCAAGGGCCGTTGACACTGCCGTCAGAGTTCCGTCAAGTGCCAAAATTTTGTTTGACGCCTCAGTTTTTTGTGTTTTTGTTTCCGACTTTTTCATCAGTCCCGACTTTCATCCCTGAGAATAGGTGAATTAAAAAGAGAAGGACTTAGATACCTGCTCAAGCAATAAGGATATCCAAACTGCCACTGAATAGTTATCTACAAAACTTGCATCATGCAACTGTTGCCCTTGTCTTTATTGAGATGTTGCTTATATTTTATCAACGTGTAGAACCACGTCAGATGGATGATGTTTAACATTTTTTAATTCATCCCACAGCTCTGGACAGAACGGTTATGCCTGAGTTTTCGGACGTGTGTCGATACTACATGGGCCGACCTGGAGAGTACGGCGGCATAATTTTCTCCTTCATTGCGCTGCTGGGCGCCGCTATCGTCTACTGGGTCCTCATGACCAACTTCCTCTTCAACACCGTCCACTATATCTATGGTGAGATATCCATGTTTGCTTTGTGAGTTACCTTAACCCCCTACATATACATGAATGATGAGTTACCCCTGCCTACTGTTATCTATGTTGGGTTACCCATGTCTGCTGTTATCCTCTGTGAGATATTGTACCTCACCAACGCCGTGTTAATCATTACCCACCACTTTTTTTGGTCAGTTATCTTCCGTACAACTAGGTTTCGTTGTCTACTTTTTTTATGAGTGAGGTCTTACTCCCCATGGATATACAGGCTTTTCCGAAAAATATTATCCCGCTGATTTCTGCATTTTTACCCACAGCCAGTGCGATTGTAGCCAGTGTAGAAAAATGGGGGGGGGGGGGGGTCACACCATTGAAATTCCTGAAAATAACACTAAAAATGCAGTCTAAAGCACTAGAAACCCTCAAATTCCGGTAACTTTCAGAGGATTTGCTCTCTGGGTGCCCGTAGGAGAGCAACATCTAGCATCCGCTGGGGGCATTCCGGCGGCCAGAGCGCTACACCGATTTTCCGTGTTGTTATCTTTTTTCTATATACATTTCTAATCCCTGTATATAAGATAAGCCATTACTGTCCATGATATGTTTTATCAGTTATCTCCTCCACTATATAGTGACCTACATATATATATGCTCACTCCATATCTAGTGAACTATGCTGAGTTGTAATCGTCCGCAATATGTGTGAAAATACATATAACTGTGCAGTGTATCTGCTATGCTTCTCATTCCTCTCCATTACATGTTATCTAGAGAGTGAGTGTTATTACTCTCGATAATGGCGAGTTATCACATTGCTCTTTATATCTGAGGAGTAGCTCACGTTTACACATACATCAGCGAGTGATCAGTATATAACTTACGTCTAGTATTTAAAGATATATTGATTGTATAGAAGTGCTTCTGGGAGGCCAGGTCCCTGATGTCCCTATTGCCCCTAATGCTCTCGGTGCTAGCAAAATGTTGTCAACAATGTTGGTGACGCCGTCGTCATGTATATTTAGCTGCATTGTTGACAGGTCAACTGATAACAGCTGGAAATGATGGGTGATCTCTGGGTCGTGTTACTTACATTGTTAGCTCTCCGATGACTCATGCGACCGATGGGATGTTCTTTTTTTTCTGATATTTCAAGTCAGCCTATAACTTGTGTCATTCCATCAACGAACATGTGACCATTCTATCGATGAACTTCTGACCCTCCAACGGCTTAAGTTAATCAATCTCACATAGATAAAAACAACCTTCCTGTGATTCTAAGAACCATTTCACGTATATGGGGAAATTCGAAAATATATATATTTCTTTATTAAGTGAGAGGGTGCTTTATATCGGTACTCCTTTAGTATCATTCAGTAGGTAGCATTAGGTATATGTTGGACGTCCTTTGTGAATCGAACTACAGGGGTCCATGCAGCTAGCAGTTTCAATTTGCGTTTTAAAAGGCTTGAAATATTGAAAATACAACAAGTACAATGTTTTCAGTCTGTTGATTAGTTGACAGATGGATTGTCAAATTGGATACGCAAGCTATCAAACAAATAGTGATAGATATTTCAATTGTTGTCATTACTTTTCTGTATCATGTGTTTTTCCAGCTAGGTCGTCTCCCATATTTCACTCTCGACTTGTACAAATTAATCCCGTATTCAATAACAAGTAACTGAACCATGGTGTCTTTTTTCTAGGCGCGTGTCCTATTAATCCAAACCAGAGGCTTTTCCCCAAAGATCCTGTATGGCTCAGATCTTTTTCTATATACAAACCAGTACCAGTGAATGTTAAAAAACAGTATGAGAATGACTCATAGTCTTAGAAGAAGGGCGCAGTAACTTAGTCGACTGAGCAGTTTATCCACACATGTGTAAATATGCATTGCCAATATATGTCAGAGAGAAGAGTAACGATGTTATTATGTCAGATGACCATGACTCATTGTGTGTTTTTGATAATCACTCATAAATAAATATTTCGGATTTTTTTCATACAACAGTAGCCATCTTTGGCTTTAAAAAAACAAACAATAATAGGATATTTAGAGAAAACAACGCAAGCACTCACAAACATTTTCAGTTTAAGTATTTTCTAAACCCGAACATCAAAAGATAGAATTGTGTTAATAAGGATCATATGGTATTAAGCCAGTTTTGATATCAACAACATTTACTAGGTTATAAGTAGATCCTTGAAAACGTTTAAAAATACCTCTAGATAATTTCAGAAGCATATGAAACATATTTATATGAAAAAATCCTTTCCCGGTGGAGGCCGTTTGGCAACTGCACCATGTCAGATTAATGTAACGTGTCATTCAAAATTACTACACCTTGTGTTTATGCATACTTTTATGATGTCTTAAATGAAATGTCTTCCTTATCCTATTTTGCCAAATTTATGTTGTGATTTAGTTTTATGCGCATTTTATATTGACATGGACCACAGCATATCGTAGTGACTGTATTTTTAGCGGTTTAGTCACAGATGACTAAACGGATGCTATGAGTAACACAGGGTTTCATAATTTAATATATCGATGTAAGCAGCTCGTGGTGATATCCTAGTTACGAACAATAGAGTAAGGCAACAGATTAGCTATCGGTGACACCATTCCCTTTCAGTGAATAGCCTTGTTATCTTTGATGTGGTACATTGTGCATGGATTTCTATAAGTTGGTCGGGGTCGATGCCCTTCGGTCTTATTGTTTGCCTATATATGGGGTATTTTTGTGTGCACAAATCCTTATACAATGTAACTGAATCTGAATAGACTTGGTATCACAGTTTATCTTCGGAACCATATTATGTAGATATACAAAACATGTTTTGGTGTGATTTATCTGCCTTGCTTTATAGAATCTGACTTTGAATCAAATCGAATCAGGTGCTTACTCTTTCTGAATGATAAGTGTATGATGATATAAGAAAACATATTTGTTTGTGGTACAATATAATGCTAAACCTGTGTGACAGCTATTGCTCTTTTTGCAGACGCATGTGATAGTTATTGCTGTAATACAGACGCCTGATAACAATGGGAATATTTCTGTATTTCTTTCTTTTGGTCGGGTATGCTCTTTAGGGAAATAAAACTTGAGCCTTCCGCGCTGACCCTGGACCTCTCAGTCTAGAAAACATAGTGTTAACCTTTATACCACAAATAATTTCCTTAACCCAATACCATCCGAGCCCCTCCCCCAACTCACACGTGTAGAATCGCGACCTCCAGTTAGTTACCGTCCCTGTCAGTGACAGCAGTGCAAGTATTTTGATAAATAACCGATCTTCGAAATTTTAAGATTATATTTTATTTAAGTTTTGGACGAGGCTAAGTAGTTATTTCATAGGCAGCTAAAACAAATCTATGTAAAGCAAAATTCTGCAATATGAACCAGTCAGCCACAGCCAGCTACCCCTAAATTGAACCCCGGAGGGTGCGACAGGCCACCAAAAGGTGGCGGTCGGCTGTCGAAGTGCGCTGACATTTTCATTTCCCGTAAATGAGTGAGTCTACTCAAAGAGACTAGATATTAATTTTATGATGTTAATTTTACACTCCATGGTTTACTTACATATACACGCGTTCTACACATCTAAACATGTTTTACAACCAGTCCTAACACTGTGCAGCCATTTTTCATTATAGGTTTTATTTCCAATTCCTTTAACCATGATTTGAATCCCTGAAGTGATAAAAGCCTATAACCTCCCTGGGATGTGATCCAATTTCTATATCATGCATCTATAACCGCTCCAGTCTCATACTACAGACCGATACACAAGGTTAAAGGTCATTTGCGATCTCGTGTTCACTGATAAGCTGGTGTTTGGTCCCAATGTTTACGTTCTGCCCTTTAGTATGATGGGTTAGCATTTTGATGTTATACTTTATTTACGTAACACTCTGAAAGAATACACTACAGGGATTCAAACAGATCAGCCCATTTGCCTTTGGTCTTTGTGCATCAGAAATATGATGTTAAAAAGACCCATCTGACCTGGACACGGTAACGCTGCAGTAGCTTGGCAGTCTCATTCTGTGGTGTCACCATGCTAGATTTTAGGAGGACGTTAGGGGGATTAGATATTGCGTTCATAGACACGTCCTAACACTAGTGGGCGTTACTGCCGCAAGCCTCAACAGATCCAACTGTAACCACAACGCGTGATCTGAGCGCTTAACCAGCTTCGTTTTGTGACTTGGATTAAATCTGCCCGTCTCATCTATCAAAATGAAGACAAGAGTTGAACTAAAGTTCTGTTATCGTATTTGGATAAAATATTAGCGCACTCTGCATTATTTCATGTGGATAATTACCAATAATGCAGACATGTATAAGAATAATGCGGACTCCTAATCAAAATACACTCAGTCCACTTTCGAGCCACGCTGTGCCATTCTTCCTGTTAATTCATATCTCGGAGTACATCTCAAATACCGACACTTTCTTCAGCTTAAAATATCATCTCTCAACATTTTCGGATGCTACCACTCCTTTGATTATAGATTGTTATCAAAGTCCAGTATAAATCTTCATTTGTACTTTTCATCTTCTATTGGATATTTTGAAGCTAGTACTTAAACATTCCACATCTAAAAACAAAAAAATAAATGAGGTATTGAATATAGGTTTAATTCATATACATGTAATAACGGATATATATTTATTTTCAGCGGAGGCAAATCACGAAATGAATTCTTCTTGGTCTATTCTTGGAAACGTCACCCATGCCGATGGTATGATTTTCTCATGGAATTCTAATGTAAATGATTTTACGTAAAGAAGAGTAAACGCCAGGAAACTGAATAAAAATCTTTGCTGATAAGAAATTTATGATATACATATTTATTCTTAGAGTGCAGAACTGTATCCAAAGCAAAGAACTACTGTCTGCTGTAACCTCACATATTAATCCATTTTTAGCAAGTGGTGTATACTGATTTATGCAAAGGGGCATTATTGTATTAGAAAGGTGTAAGCATATGACGTTTAGAGCCTGCTTTTCGTGAAGTATAGTCATTGATACTACCCTGAATTAATTCAATGTATGATAGAGTAATGGACTGCTTAACGTTTGGGCGTTATCAGTATTGTAATCCTTATTATACATCAAATGAAATGTAACTTGAATAAAAATATAGATATGAATACCCTTTATCCATATCTCAATTGAATCAGGAATCATTGCACGTCGTACACTTACCAAGGCTCAAAGCTGTCCGAACTTCCAGCCAGTGGATGCTAAGGGCTTCTTATACTGAATCTGACTGCTCAATTGTCAGGAGCGCTATTGTTTAACCATGCTCTCTGTTTGCCTCCAGCATATTGTCCCAAAGGCACGCCGGTTCCCACACCACCCACGGTCTTGCCTCCCTTGTCCACAACGTCGTCTGGATTAGGGGTTGGGAACAGGACGATACCAATTTCTAACACATCGTTCGCTGACTCTGTCTTCAACACCGTCTGGAGTCAGACTCACACCGTGCCCATGTTCCTGGTGTTGTTAATTCTACCTCTTGCCAACTTTAAGTCACCCACCTTCTTCACCAAGTTCAATGCATTAGGTAAGTTTCGCTTTTATTGAAATATTATTTGACAATGTTATTTTTCGTTCATATGAGATTTACATTTTCATGAAAGTCACCAGGAATTGAAGTTAGTCAGCCAGTGGTAGCCATCCTGTTGTCAGGTCTATTCTGCACAAATAGAGTGTGTATGAACGAGGCGTAAGGTCCAAGTACGACTGCACAACTCCAAAAAATTTTTTAGGTTGCCCACACAACCCAAAAAAATTGGAAATAAAACTATTCTGCACAAATAGCTTGGATGAGACTTCTAATTTTCAATCGACCATATTGACCCAGGTCAATAATATACTTTCTTTAATATTTTAGTTCCTCTGGATCTTAAAGTAATAAAACTCAAGAATGATATTGGTAAACGTTTCCATTTGACCCTTGACCTTGAGAAAGATCAAAGTCACCCAGTTGAAATATGTTTCTCATTTTTATTCATATCTTTGTATCTCTGTCCCTAGTAAATATAGTTTTGAAATTTGATTTATTAGTTGCTATGGTAACTAGATCCCTAAAGCAATGTTTGAAATAGCCAATGAGGTAGTTCTCTCAAAATTCTTCAAAGTAAGGAGCCACATGACTATATTTGTGAAAGAGATGAGAAATGGGGGACAAGAATTGATTTTTTCCCCTGTAAAACGGCGGCCATTATTTTTATGCTGTTTCGGACATTTCGCAACATGGACTCTATGTAATTTTTGTCTATGTTCTTAAGGCAAGGCTCGGGCCTAAAAATCCACAGAATAACCTTGTATTGCAACTTTTTTGAAGTTATACGATATAAAAAAACAACAACTATACCTTAGATTTCCTGCACTATCCTTTAGGATTCTGAGAACACTATCGGGAATTACTAAACATAGGTCTGAGCTGATGACCAAGGTGATAAGTATGCCTTACCAGTACGTCACTGCAGAAAGGAACTTGTAAAGAGATGAAAGATACTTTCTTCTGGCCGAGTCATGCACCTAAGCTAAAAGTGCCTCGATTGAATGAGATTTATACTAAGGTGGCTTCACATTAGATTTTGTATTCCTACAGGTACCCTAAGTGTCTTATACATCCTGACTTTTGTGTCAGTGAAAGCCGGCAATTGGGGATTCCATTTGGACTTTTCCGATACTACCAGTATTTGGTACGTCCCAGGTAAGATTTTTCTCATTTGGCCCAAGATGAATGCAATTCCTCCTGTGATAATTGCATGCAGGCTTTCGGCCAATCTTATTCTTGCATTCGGATGGAGTCATATATGCAATAATACAGTTGTTCCTCAGTACCAAAACTTTGATAAATGATAAGGAAAAGATAAATTACGAACCCTGAATAGGTATGATTGGTGGATGATACACCAGGTCATATAGCTACCTCAGTCATTGTACACAATAGGTAATATATTAAGGCTGAAATAAAAAGAAAATTATAAGCTCGCCGTGGTATACCCTGTCAGCTGCTACAACTTCAATAGTGTATCAATTATCAAGTAATTACTCTGAGAGATAAAAAGGCACATTCCCAGACATAGGGATTTCAAAATGAAGAGAAATAATACATCTCAGTACATGTATCTGCTAGAAAATTAACACTATGATTATGAAATGATTATAAAGCTGTACATTGACTACGGCCAGCCCCTGTCGTGCACCTCATATCGTCACTTTCATAATCCCCGTTAACTTTCAGAGTTTAAGTGGACATTTCCAGCGCTAACGGGCACACTGTCTTTGGCATATTTCATCCACAACTGTGTCATATCCATAATTCAGAACCAGAAAAATCCTGAAAATAATGTAAGCATACCCTCTTATGTACTGAGATTACATAATTACGTTGTGTTATGTTACAAAGTTCCCCACGATATAACGTTTCAATGTATATTATTTCAATGTGGACTATCTAGGCTTTATATCAATGCAACAGAAATAAACCATATTTGTAAAGAAAATTGCATATCTAAGCTAGAATATTCGATGACGTCAGACCTGAGTAAGATTATCTATATTTCAACTGCATGACTTTAAAAACTATTGAAAAAATAAATACATACTTTCCAAGCCACCATGAAATGTGAAAGCCATATGATTAACAAATTTCAGCTGCCACTTACGCAGGTTGTTAGAAATGTAACCCTAGACTGAGGACATTGAAATTTTCTTTTTTTCTATATGGTCCTCAAGCCTAGATGTTTCCCTATCTGAGATTGTCCTCTTTTATTTCTCCAGGGTCGTGATTTGTCGATCGCCTACTTCTGTGTATGTTTTACCTACACGTTTGTAGGAGTCATCTTCTACTCTTCATTCCCTCTTGCCAAATCTTGTATAGAGGATGTAAGTCCAAACCTATTGTGTTTCAGAAATTCAATAATGAACACAAATTAAAGAATGTATTCACATAAAGATACATGTCTTTACCAGAAGGGAATTGTTTATATTTTGAAGAAATACATAGATCGATTTGTCCTAACGTCAGCCAGTTATTATAATACAAACAGTCCACATGGGACTATAAAACAGTCTACAGTCTTATAGTTTTTTTTAGGAGATTAGAGGATTATTACAACCTTTTTGGATAAATCAATTTAAGAAGCAACTTCTGTTTTGAAATCACCCTGAAATATTTGTATTTGTCAATTATAAGGGCATTTAGAGCATATCAATTAATTGTCAATTTTCAATGAATTGATTCTTTAAGAAGTTAACAAAATATGTGAGATATTGGGATATATGAAAAGACCCTGAACCATAATCTACAGCTTAAAACAAGAACCCTGTTTGTCGAATGTTTAATCACGGACATAGATGACAAGTCCATGATCCTATCTATCATATTATTTACGTCATTATTTTCTCTTTCACAGAATCTACTGAATAATTTCCGGGGCTCCGACATAATGGCATTTGTTGCGAGGATTTGTTTGTTCATCCAAATGCTCACAGTTTTCCCTCTCCTACTGTACATTATACGAGCCCAGTTCATGCATGCAGTCTTCGGCAACGTGTATCCTAGGTGCGTAAAATGTCGTCTGCTCTATCATAGCTGAAACATTATTACCGAAGCAGGTGGCGTGACGCGTTTCCCGCTGAGATGAGTTCATAAGTGTATCTTCCAGAAAAGCCGAGCACGAAATTTGATTTCTAATAACTGGAGGATAGACATACATGCATAGTATTTATAGGAAAGTTTATATTAATGTAATACATTAATGTAATACAATGTGTGCTTAGTGATGCATCAACTTTATTTTCTTGTTTCAGCATAAAGCATGTTCTGACGTTGAACTGTGTTATCATCATCATCTGTGTCCTGTTTGCTGTCTTCCTCCCGAAGATCGGCACAATCATCAGGTTAGTTATATTCAAAACGTTAATCCATAGGGTTGTATGCAACGTATAAGGTATTTATAGAAGTATTAGCGACCCCTGCGTTAGATTGGCTACCACGTCTGTCTCCACTCTGTTCCGACTATTAAAGAGGTGGCTCGGGTTCAGTCAAATACGATATCTGTGGTGTGCTCCTCGAATCAGGCCTTTTTGTTCTATGTAGGTTCTAAAAGAAGAAATACTTAATATTCATAGCTAACAAATAGACAAGGAGACTAAGCTATATGTACATTATATTTTGAAATAAGCTAATTGATAATTGGCTTCAAGATTATGAAATAACACTCTCCAAGCAGTACAACAGGTCTGGCAGGAGAGTAACAGACATTTCCCTGTAGTGGGTCAAGGCGGTCATGCATTTAACCCGACCTGAGCTAACATAGGGTAGCTCTGGCGGCCAGTGTACACCTGTATGGGTCCTCCTAACACCACCTTGGCGCCACCTGGCGTTATTCCTTATTATCATTGCCTTCTCTAACGGGTCTTTTTTATTCAATAAAGGGCGTGTTTGCCAGTTGTATTTTTCCCATTCCATACCATGCCTCGTGATACAGGTGACACATACTAGTGAGGTGCAAGAAATAGGACAGTAAACTTGCAACTCTGATTTAAATCACCGTGGAATTGGTAAAGTAAGCGTAATTCCCTGTATTTTAAAAGGGTTTTATCATTGGTTTTACTGACTTAAGACTCGCGAGCCTTATTATAACTCCGGCGCACTCGATTATTTTTTTTAAAGAATCGATTTATTTATTCTGGAGAAGATGAGACTGATTACCTGTTTGCAATCATGTACAACACTTTGTACTTGGTAGGGATTACAATAGTAACATGAGTTTGTGTCTGGCCAATTGACTAGGTCAACAGATTTCACGGTAACCAAATCCATTAATAAATTATTATCTAACAAGATACATGTATTTCAGTATAATCTAAGTATAATCAAAGAGAGAGATGGATAAGCAGAACTGTGGATAATTTAATACGGGATTTCAGAAGGGTGATCTTTGATGTTATAGTGAGAATATACATATTCATAAATTCAGGGTCACAATGGGGACGGTGAAATCTTTGCATCAGGACACACCAAACTATTGTTCTTGTTTTTGCAGATTTTCGGGAGCGCTGTGTGGTCTGGTGTATATATTTGCTTTGCCCAGCCTCGTGTATATCCTGACCCGGAGAAAAGCCGGCACCCTCACCGTACCTGTCATCATCTTCCACGTCACCCTCATCCTCCTCGGCCTGCTCAATTTTATATCACAGTTCCTCATCATGAAATAAATATATGAGTAAATCGTACCATTTCATTAGATATTGAGATAAGATTCATGCGAACAATCTCAGTTTTGGCACTCTACGTTAAAGGTGACATTATAGTTGCTCATTCAAATCAGCATGACGCATATTAAAAGTGAAGTAAAGAAATACGAGAACTTTTTGCAGTGATATATGAAGTTGAGATTACAATGTGTATGGTAAAAATCTATATATCCAGTACGAACTGCAGCTAGTAACTTTGTAAGAAAATATTTGATACCAGAAATGGTATATGAAAATGTTATAAATTGAGTGATACTTCATAGAACTGTTTGTACTACATTCTCACTTGTAACATAGTCGTGCGACTGTAACTATGTAAAACGCCTATAGGTGAAAGAAATAGTCGATGAATAAATTTATATAAAAAAATAAAAATAAAGTAGCTCTACACTTATTAGCGGTTGTACAGTTACCAGGAAGTCTTTCAGCGACTTAATAATCAAATACCAGTTAAGTAATATTAACGTATATATGTCCTGTATTTATAGCAATGTTTAGTATTGTAAAATGTAGCAGTTAGTGATTAGTCTGTGCCATGTGTTCGTTATTGTATGCTGTACTATTTATTTACACCAAGAGAGTCATAGGTGTGTTCAATTCACAAGAATTGACTATTTGTCAAAGATTTTAAAGGAATTGTTAAGAGAAGTATTTTTCGTTTATATTTTGCTATTGGCGGAAATGTATTCCAAGGTTTATTAGAACTATTTATTCACATTCTGTTGCATACATTATGTCGTGATATTCAATTTGCTCATGAAATAATGATCTAAACATTTATGTTAACTATTAAACATATTATTGTATTATTGGGCAAAATAAAAGTTACCGGCTTGATTATTGCAGTTGACAATATGTGGGCCTAATTCAATATCTCAATGAAGCATTAGCTGGCCTTATACCATGCCTATATTTTCTTTATTCCTGTGTACTTTATCTTTCTTCACGTCCATAAAAAATTGTTTTGGAATCTCACACAAACATAATTTCATTTTCTCAGGTAAAATACATAAGAATATACTGTTTGAACCAGAAATTAATTTGTAAAATATTTACACTTTATCCCTGACATATTTGTTCCATCATATGGTCCATATCTCTAATTGTGCACTTTTCATTGTGATTTTATTCAATCTGACAGCCTGAAAGGTTATCTAAAAAGTTGAAAACCCCTTAGCCTTGTCCCCCCTAGCTTTGTCATCAGCTAAAATGGACATTCCCAACCTACTAGGTGGAGCATGAGAAGGAACTGCATCGAGATCCATAGATACTGAAAATATGCCTTGAGTTTTGGTTAAGGAGCAATCTTGTGAGACAAAGCCGAGTGAAGTTACAGAACAAACGAAAATGAATAGCATATTTTCAGTGGCTATCGAGTGCGGTTCAGATTTAATCTCACCACTAACATTGATTGTTTGGCTAACATTTGTGACATAATCTCCTATTGAGTATTCTTTTTCTAAATACTTCATGGGCATTGAGTAAGAGTTCCCAATGCTGAGTCTAAGGTGAAAAATAGCAAGGGTGAGATAATTATATAGAATGATTTGACCATGCTGTACATGCTACAAAATGAGATGGGGAATTGTTGCTTTTTACAGAACGAGGCTCCAGGCCGAGTTCTGTAAAAACATCAATTCCCATCGAGTTTTGTAGCATGTACAAGCATCGTATGTCGTTATATATTTATCATGTACCCAAAATTGATAAAATCTTACCATATATTTGCATGGAAGATATGTCTATGTGAAAGCCCACACACTGCTGATGTTTCAATGTATGCAGTATAACAGTGTACTGCACAGGGTTCAGTATACAATTTATTATGCGCAAGGAGCAGCAGTACGTAATTATCAAATATACAGCAAGCGTATATAATAATAGTGAATTCCTGAAAAATAGCACAATCTGGGTGCACACCTGAAAGTCATGCCCTATAGCCATGGAAATTTGCACTCGGGCTATCGGGTGCATGCTTGTTATTCAATTTTAGAGGATCTCATGCCTCATTTGATGAAACCATAAGGAAGGTTGAAACCAAATGTCAGAAATTTAATCAGAATATAAATTCACTACCAACCCCATATAGGTAGATTATGCTACCCACAGTCAAATAACACGTCTGATACAAAAGGTAGAATTATTATGGAACGGAACCATGGGGTTTACTTACAAAAAGGAAAGGGACATCAGCAGATTCTTAGTGGTGTTTTGGCTATCTTGTCTCTGGTCCAGGCCATGCGATCACATACTAGAACAGATATATCTAGATGGCAAAACTGACAATTTTTAACAGATTTAAAGCCAAATTGTAAAAACATTTATGTGCTGCGAAGAAACTCTCAGAGTTAAATCAGCTAGAAGCATTCTAGTTGTCTCACCATCCGCTGAAGCCAGTGTAATGTGCATTCAAAGTTGATGTGACTACCACTTTGAGGACATGGTCCTGTTTCCAAAACATTTGAGGTATTTTTCACATGACACATTTGACACCGCAAGTATTGGGAAGAACTGTATCATGTGAAGTGTATTATACAGAAACAGCGTTACTGTATCTGTACGTGAGAACTATGCCTTAAAATATTTGACGATCAGCTAAACTGATGTCAAAGGCAGAGGTTCGTCTGATCGACAATTTTTTTAGTATTTGTCAAATACAGATACAGTATGCCTGTTTTCGTATTACCTAAAGTTATTCCTTTGAGTGAAGGTTGCCTTGTAAAGTGTATACAGTGTTTTGACGTAGGACACGGCATGCCTTGCCACGTTTGTGGTATTCACTTGTTATATTTGTAAAATATCTCCCCATTCTATTCAATGTCATTTTACTGGAGAGTGTGTTTGTTATTGTTTTCCCGATGTGGTTCCAATACGTTCGTAGTGGTCGCCGTTTTGATTTTTGTGTGTTAGTAGATTGCCCTGTCTGATCCTACTATTCTGATCACGTGATGATATACCCTGAACGCCATGTACTTGCTGTATCCATGGCCATGAGTACATGTACAAAATTGGTAGGAGCAGGCAGTATACTAGTACGTACGACCACAGGTATGTGATAAAATGTGTGTTTCTCTTTTTCAAAAGGAACACATAATGCTGTTGAAGGTTCAGAAAATGAGAAATAGAAATATGGTATGATAGGATTTCACTCACAAAGAGCTACCCTGACAAAGAGAAATGATATGGAGTTGAGGATTTGCCGAGCAGAGGTATTTGAGTATCTCTTTGAATGAACACATGTAGTCATGGGTGAACCTGTGAAATTTACGTTATAACAATAAAGCCAACATATTAAACCGATTTGGGCCTGTGTTGTACATGTTCATTCTTCACTTTTGTTTTTTTTAAAGATTCACCAATATTTATTCATATGGCCTGCCTCAACTGGGCTGATCAAACTGGTCTTGCCCATCCAGTGTAAGCCAACCTGACCAGTTTGACCCAACCAGTCAGGCCAACCAACCCAATTCGTCCGACCCAACCAGACCAGTCTAAGCTGATTCATCTGACCCAACCAGGCAGTCCCAGCTAGACTGACCTATCTGATTTGATCCAACCTGACTGACCAGTTTAATGCAATTGGCCCAACAGGTCTGACCTAAACCAGCTCTGGCCAGGCAAAACAACTGGTGCAACTCAACCCAACAAAATCTGTCCCAATTGGTCTGACCTACTCAGTCCAATACAATCCCACTGGCCCAACCCTACTGAGTAGAACCAACCAGTCTGACCTAACTGGCCTGACCAAACTAGTCTGACCCCACACGTCTGGCACAACCAGTCCTGGCCAACTAACACAACCAATCCAGCCCAACTGGTCCAACCCAACCAGACTGGCACAACTGGTGTAACCAGACCCAGTGCTAAGCAGCCTGACCTGACCTAACCTGCTTGATCAACCTGATCCAGTGACCAACCTGTCCTGATCACACACTAATAGCTATATTATTCGACACATTATAGTTGGACTATTCTACAACCCCTTTCTGTCTACATATATTTTGGAATAATGGCTTAAGTGGAAGGAACAATTAAGTCTCCTTATCGTAAGCTAGTCTTAACATATCTCAGGCGAATTGGCTCAGGGTGTCGATCATCACAGCATGGTACCAGAAAGTGATAAAGTGGGTAGTAAGAGTTAGTCCCAAGTAAATCTTTCCGGACTGAGCGATAGTATTACAGTATTCGACCCCACTGACTCTGTTATGATTCTAGTCGTTGGTCGACTCGGGGGCACTGATAGGTGATGGATAGGTAAAACATTCACCCCTGATCTTCATTCAGGGGTGAACAGCTATCTTTTGCTTTTAGGCAAGGCACTTTGTAGTTAGGGAACCAGCGAGGCAAACTGAACAAAATGGCTGGATTTGAGAATCAGCCAAGATCTACTGGAAAACTACCTCTAAAACACAGTTATGAGGTAAGCGACAGCCATTTTGAAGGTTGGCGAAGACAGATGGGTATACATTTATCGATTCAATTTGTTTTTCATACATGTCAGACTGCGGCCAGTCTGGAATAACAAGAAAGGGTTGGGGTGTATGGAGTCAACACCCGGCCCTGTTTGGGGACAGGGCCGGGTATACTGGCTAGGTGATGGACAGCATCTGAGCACTTACGTGTGTATGGCACCCCAATTTAAGAGGCGGCACCCACCAACCCCGATAAGGTTACCGATAGACCCCGATTGAACCCCGACAAGAAATTTCCAAATAATCCCCGATAAACTCTGATAGAATTCTTATCGGGAAACCAATCGGGGCCCGCAAAAACATGCGCCAAGCTTTTGATTTTCCCGATATGTTCCCGATACCAGCACCTTCATTAGCATACTCTACGATTGGAGTTATGTCGGGAATGAATCGGAAACGCTATCGTAATGCACAGCCCACCAGAAATTCCAATCGGAATACGCTCTATTTCAATCGGAACGCTTCCCGATAGAATTCCAACCGTAGAAAATATCAAACATGTCGAATCCAGACATAGGGGCTACGATAAGAATTTCCAATCGGGGTCCAGTCGTGGTTGAATCGGGATCCGCATCGTAAGCTGGCGCCCACCGCTACGATAGGAAAACTTTCCCGACAAGAATTATTCAATTCCAATCGGGAACTCTATCGGGGACCTTATCGGGGTTGGTGGGTTCCTGGTCTCCTCACCCAGTCACTAAGTATGCTAATTACTTGCTGATATTGGTAAGCATCATAAGGGTATTTCTTAAAATCTGTTGTCGATGACAAGGAGAAGGAACACATTCCATTTTCTATCGGGACTGAGGTTGAAACATCCAACTGCAATTTGTTGGTGACAGAGGCACATCTCCACGTGGGGCATTTTCTTATCTTAGACAAATGGCTGGAGGGGGTGCCACACTAGCTGACTCTGTTACGATGCCTCGCCTAAGCTTATAACCGTTCCTTTGTTGCCGAGAAAGGAACATATAATACATGTTCTGAAATCGTAGAGTGTGTAATGGCCTTAACATACTTTTTGTATCGTCATTGAAAATGCTGCACAAATACAAAAATCCATTCAGACATACTCATGTCCCTCTTTGTTCTATTGAGTACAATATAATGGGGTGGGGGTTCAAAATTTCAGAAATTCTTCGTACATACATTATGGATGGCCCCCAAGAGACCAGTGAAGTCGACAGCGATCGCGAGCGGAAAACAGGTGTTGTACGAGGTAGATACCAGCAACGACCATCAGCGAGATAAAGGGACGATGACGCTGATAACCAAGCAGATACACGTTTCCTGGTACAATCTATAGGTTTAGAAGGCTTCGCTAGCCAGTCTGTGATGTAATGGTTCCATCTTAATGACATAGTATCAAAATAACCAGATCACTGTTTGTCTTAATGGGATCCTCGATGAAGTTATAGAAAAATGTTGAACAATGTATTCAAAGGGCTCTATTAAAGACTAAGTATATCGCTAGGAAAGAAAGCATGCCCATAAGATTTGGCATTCAGTAATAGGGAAGCAAAATCTAAACCCAGTTTAGTTAAGTAGATGATTTTTTTCCAATCATTTTGAGACCTTATAGTAGAAGTCAAAATAGGGTATTTTGTTATTAAAATAGAAAAGCCTCATATGTCAAAGCAGCGTCAAGGTAGGCGAAAAATGGAGAAAAAAGGCTTGGTAGGAAATGAAGCAATATTGTTGATATTGTAATTTCAATGAATGTTTTTCTTATAATTGTTATATGCAACAAATACTTACTTAAACTAATTAGATAGGCAGCACAAGTCAATTTATAAGATTCTTTAGGGAAACGATATTTGAATCTACCTCTACCTCCACGTGACTGAAGTAACAGATGGTCTGTTTTTTATCTTTGACATATCACAGATAAGGACAGAAGGTATAACTAGATGCCATCCTGAAGTCGCACAGTCGTCGGGATTCCATTGGTCGTGACACGTTTAACAAGATGAAAGCTTTTGGACTGATCCTCCTCCTGGCTCTTGCCCAAGGTAAATCTATCTTAATTGTTTTGAAAATCAGGAAAGCATCTAACTGGTACCACAATAGTTTATTGTATATATAATTCCAAGATACATATTGTAACTAGCTAACATATTATCTATCTTCAGTAGAATGTCTGGTTCCATTAACCACAGCTTTTAAACCACCTCGAGGTGTCATCATGCCTAAAAGGTTTGATCTCTGTGGATGTAATCACTCACTGAACATTGTCCATTTTGATTTTGAGCATTGTAGAAAAAAAATCTTATCGAGTCTAATAAGTAGCAACAATACCAAGTTGGACATACCAAGAAAGAAATTGCAAATTGCAACATATATGGCTTAATTTATGTTACAAAGAGGCCGATTTTGGCAATATGAGGGGTATGGGCAGATGTATAGTGTATTCATACTGACCCCTGTGGTATGAATACACAGGTAGCAAGCTGCCGGAGACGTATGTGACGGACACTGAGATTCTGCAGATTAGCGATCAGATCTACGGCATGGACAGGAACCGGATGCCGGACGGCGACGTCAGCGTCGACCCCAACGGTTTTACGTGAGTCATTTTATAGAGGTCGGAGGCTATACTCGCTTGGTTCAGGACCTTGAGGAAGTTTGCGTGTCAAACTGTATGGTCAGAATTGAATAAAGAATAGGAAAATACTTAAAGGAATGTCAAAATAAGAATAAGACTAGAGCAAGCTCTTAATTTCTAATCTCATAGGTAATCTACTATGTGTATGATTTTACTAGCCTTATTTTAAACACCCTGTATTCAAAATTGTCATCCCGCTTGTGTTCAAATGATATTTTCCATCGTGTTCATTGTGGTTCTCCTGGATGGGTTTTCCGTCACAATTGGTTAGAGTTGTTCCGTTGGTAATGTTTTTCGTAAGGTAATTGAATTACCTATCAAATGCCAATAAATCTTACAGATTCATTACGTCGGTGAACGAGGCCAGGCTGAGCGGTCCTACCTATTCGAAGCTGATCCCACTATTTGGCCTCTATACGCCTGAAGTCGGCGTCGAGGAGCAAGACACGCGGGAGAGCCGCACCATGGAGCGGGACTTCCTGGACGCCGTCTTGGAGACGCCACTCATGAAGCGTCTCCAGGAGTTCCTCGTCAGTAAAGGTGAGCGCAACGCGCATGCCACCTGACGACAGATTCCTTGTGCAAACATTAACTCGCCTTGCTATCGTATAAAAGAAAAATCCTCGTACAGCTATCTACATGGAGCCAAAGGCGAGCGGGGTTCAGGGTTCACTATGTTCGTTCTATTTTCGACCATTTTGGAACCCCCCTCTCCCTTGTCATACTGTCATACAACTCTTATCATTGTTGGTCATGGAGACTTACCTTACTGCGAGACTCATGAATGGACAGGCCCTTCTTCCTTATGTCATATTCTTGCACAACCTTCCAAATAATTATATCCTTATTTTGATTACAGATCTTGCTAGCTCAAGTCCGCAGGGCTTCCGCGACCAGCTCTACAACTACTGGTTCACCAAGTACAGCCGCTCTCGCGGTGTGGCGCTCGACAGTTCAGGCTTCGAGCATGTGTTTGCGGGTGAGCTGAAGAACGGCAAGGTCAGCGGTTTCCACAACTGGGTGCAGTTCTATCGCCAGGAGAAGAGCGGCGACCTCGAGTATTCCAGTTACATTAAAGGCTGTGAGGTGGGTGGTTTTTGAGGTAGATTATGTCGTGGAGGAAGGGATTTGTGATTGACATAGGGATACGATCTACATTATATCCAATGTATACCAATGAATATAAGACCGAAATACGTTCAATACTCCATGATGATAAAAAAGAAACAAAAGAAATAGTTACCATTATATATTATTCACAGTTATGCCTTCCTATACATCCAAGCCCGGTATTACACCGGACATATTCAGCATGTTCTATTTTTGGGATAAATAATTGGAAGTGTACGTATCTCATATTGTGATGCATTTTGTTGGTGAAAGCGGTACGAAAAGGAAAAACTTTACTTTGTTCTTTGAGAACTATTTGGCATAAATGTCAGAAGGACAATAAAAGATGACACATCATGATCATCATATCTATTTCCTCAAACCACTGTCCAGCTATTCAGGTCGTGAAGAGCTTATTGTCTTCTTCCAGCCCAACCTGCATGTAACTCGGTTCTACTGGAAGGACCTTTACAAGAGAATCGGGTCGCTGTTCGTCGGCACCAGTCCCGAGTATGATCTGGCCGTGTACACATTGTGTTTCCTATCCCGTCCGGGTGGTAAGTGTTACATCTCCATGGACGGCAACGAGCGCTCCATCACCACGTACACCATGAACGGCGTGAGCCCCCGCGCTGTGGGCACTGCCTACCCCGACTGCTGATTAATGATAAACACCTAGTAATCAATAAAGTATGCTTAAAAATGACAATTCCTGACTTGTTATTTTTCAATGAGTTTTATCTTTTTTAACGTACCAGGAAGGGAGTTCTTCCAGCTATTTTCAGTTGGCCACTGCACGTAGTTTTCTCAAGGCAGTAATTTATCTTGTTTTGTATCTATACCACGTATGGTCACGGAGGATAGCTACATGGTGAAGTAAACTCAATTTATTTTATCATATATTTTTGTGTCTTATTGAGGATCTCTCAATTAATCATTTACTTATCCTCTTCTTCTTTTGAAATAAACGTTCGGCCTACTTCTTTTGACACCTTTGGATAACAGCCATCAAACCCGTATATTCTATTGTGTTTCTTTACACACTTCCTTGCCTCAAATTATCTCTCTCGGTCAGACACTACTGCTCCTCGGCTTCTACTAACCTAATGTCATATTTCACGTCTGGAGAAATATTGGCCACCGATGCTATCATCATGCTCGTGTGTGCCTTGGAAGGGGGAGCGAACAAGAATGAAATTGCTCGCTAGAAGTTTATTTATGACTTGAATATACCCAAGGAAATGGTAGACATAATTGATTGTTTTGCCTTTGCAGTTTTATTTGACTTTCGTGTCTGAGAGGTGTTTAATAACTTTTCTTTATTGAGCCAGGTTGTTGTTTTGGGTATTTTGAAGTGTTTGAATACTAGAGTTCTTCCTAGGCTCCAAGCTATATAAAGGTTAAATACCTACAATGTCAAAAGAAACCTATGAGAGCTTATCAAATACAAACTTTTGTAAACTAAGAAGATTAGAGGATAGAAATCTACTACCTACATGAAGCTACAACATAGGAAAGGGAGGCAATAGAATGATCAGGCTTACTGATGAAATGTATATTTGAGCGCGGGAAAACGCGCTCATATACGTCACCTAGAGGTTAGAATCTTTTCTTTTTGTAAAGTTTTTATTGGTACATGCCGTCATCGCGAACGCGATGTTTTTCAAATACAGCCACCAATAAAAGAACACAGGCTTTCAGGTTACTGTACAGAATCTAACCCTTCACTACCCATGCATCAAATATAAAGGCCTACGAAAATGGTCGGGTGCCCAGTATCCCAGTCTGACCATACCCCTGCTCCACCACTAACTTGGCTCCTAAAAATAGAACTGTTGTTTTATTGTCTTTTTGGGACAAAGTATTCACTATATCAATCCTGCCAATAAATAACAAAACACTTTATAACAAACACTTAGGTATGGATACTGTTATCTGTTACTAGAAAAGGAAACTATCAGATGATAATAATGACCATATGGTGGTTTTCACATTTTCCCTTCATAAAAACAGGGAGAGAGACACAGAGAGACAGATAATGATGCAGATGATAACAGATACAGAAGGGAGACTCACACAGGGACAGGTAAACAGACAGATAGTCAGACATATGCAGACAGGGACAGAGTCAATGAGACAGACAGAGATGCAGAAAGACACATACAATGAGAAATAGTCAGACATACATGCCTACAAACAGGGACAGAGACAAAGATATAGCAAGACATTGACATGGACAGACAGGGACAGAGACAGAGATATTAACAGAGAAAGTCAGACATACAGTATACAGACAGGGTTAGTCCCAAGGAGACAGACAGATAGGCAGACAGCTGAGGGCAGAAGACAGACATAAGCAAGGAGAAATAGACATATATACTAACAGACAGGGACAGACGATGGTTTACGAATAACGCTCTGGGTCTGAAGCCACTCTACCTTTCAACCATACCATAATAACCCTCACCCTCTCCCCTCTCACAACCATTCCCTATCTACTTTATTGACCAGCTAGCTGGACTCAGGAGGCAGTTTGTTCTGGCTCACTGCTCTCCTTCCACTTTACAATACATGTACATTTCAAATCTGATGGGACAGATCTGATTGTATAGCAATGATCTGATGGGACAGACAAGCAAATACAGACCCAGTAAGGAGCTATGGGGTTGGTGGAAGGGTAGGCATATGACTCATGTACTCAGACCCATATAAGACTTGATTAAGAACAGTTGTTAATGCATTAGGATACTCTGATTTTAATACCAGAAATTAAGTAATCAGTTTACATTTGTTTAAATACAGATTTATATATCTTGATTAATATTCCTGCTAATGATATCAGAGATGAACTATTAAATCAATTCTTTGGGTTTATTGAAACATTTTGATACTTGATTCTTGATCAAATCCAGATGGCTGTATAATTACTTATGATGTTCTCTTACTTTTATTTCATGAAGTAATTCCGGTGTACCGCGCTCATCCATTATAAGTGGAAATAGCATTAGCTCCTAGACATAACAGACATTGTAAGTGTAATACACACTATCTTAGGCAGCTCTAGGTAAATATTAACCAAAGTATAGATCTATAGATTTATAAATACTACTCTAAGTAGTTGGTGTAAGCCCTTTAACCATTCTATATGGCTCATTAGAGAAAGAAAAAAAGATGGGATAATTCTTGCTTATTGGAATTGGGGTGAATCTTATTGTTCAAAGATGGTTTGTGAACTTGAATCAGCTTCCACATTGTTCTCCAAATGATAACACACATGTAGCCAAATACTGATATTTGACTGTTCATCATTGGATTATCCACCTGTAAGCTCCATCCATCCCAGTTGATGATTAATAAAGAAGAGCAAAGCTTGTATATATAAGTACTAGAAATAATTCTGTTAATTAATGATGAAGAAATTGTTCAGATACATGACATAACACTTGCATTTTCTTTTTTTCTTGTTGATAATTCAGTATTACTTTGAATTAAAGTTTCCCAATGTCGTCTTTATGCTCCTGCGCTATTATTTCGTTTGTTGCACAGTAACAGCAACCAACAGGTGCAGGTGTCTAACAAAGGAAATTAAGCAATTATACTTATGAGCACCTGTATTTTCAGTAAAACACAGTTTTACAAAAGGATTGGTGTTATCTTTATAAATTAAGATATAACACATGTTTAAATGAAGCAACCTATCTTCGGTACTGTACTAATACCGTGCATATTTCTATAATATATGTACATTAATATCTGCCATAGCCGAATGATAGCCTATACCTATGAACCAGGTAAGAATTAAAATAAGATTTTGAACGTCAATGACATTATCAGAAAATATTGTTTGGCAATGAGAAGCTATACAAATTGGAACTATATAAGTGACTATCAAAATCATGTCGATAGGACCCAATGAAATGGACTGACATCATTCTGTCGCAGTGGATCTCCTGGGGACTCTATCATTGGTTATCTAGGCTCAGTGAACCAAGACGTATTGCCTCTTCGTAACGCTTGGATAGTGCTTTACAGAAATCCATTGGTCTCTCCGTCATTGCAGGTAGGCACAGGTGGACCAGGGCACTGCGTAACAGAAACACCTTAGTGCAACACAAGTTTCAGGTGCCCATGGGTTCTTCATACGCCGTTGTTGAGAAACAAACATGAAAATTCTGCACAACATTCACTAGGATCGACAAAGTGAAATGTTCATTCATCAGGAGGCACAATCTGAATTACTGGATATTTTCCATCTTTACTGACGCTAATCAGGAAGACATATGTGCTGAATGTGGTTTCTTGGAGTAAATATATTCATGGGGACTTGTGAGTTGTGCAACTATACAGTAAGGTATCATCACTATTTATAGTAAATCATTCGTTGTCAATGTACACGAAGTAGAAACCGTTCCGAACAGTGTATGCGGATAGGTTAATAATGAGCGGTAAATGATGAGCCCAGGTCTCCAGGAGCGATCGGCGTCGGCAATAAAAACAACTATGTTGAGTAGACACAAAAGGAAACACCTCAAGTATCATAGTGAGCAGAACGGGTCACGTGATCGCGACGAGCTGCTCGAGTTTGTGCGCCGACGCCGCGAGCAGAAGGAGCGCGCGCTGCGCGACCTAGAAGTAGAGCAGCACGACGGGAATGCCACCGACGAACGTTTCCGCATACGGCCGCCTACCCCCGAGGTACATCCGGAAGCGCCGACTCTACCGGAAGTGCGCGCCAAGAGTGCGCGATTGTCGGTGAGTACGTCATGGGTTCCCAGATCCATTTCACGTGAACATCATTCGATAAAGACAAAATTAAGGAATTGTGCTAAATAGGTTACGGAACAAAATCAATATAGATATTATCATCTGAACTTCAAAGAGCCATCGGAATTCCAAAAGGAGTTCCTGTTAAAACTGCAATTACCGATGTCCATAACTGATTCATTGTAACATTGTGAACATGAAGATAGAACTCGGCACTAATTGGTGAACTGCCTTTCCTCACGTTCAAGCACCAGGACGTGGGTCCGTGCCCCGTGTGTGGGCGTGACGCGGCCGACGGGTATGCGTGCCGTGTCTGCGGTCAAGCCTTCCACCGCCGTTGTCTGCTGCAGACCGCCCACCTGCCAGAAGACGAGCTGGATGAGCAGCTCCCGCGTGCTCACACTAATATCGGCTGGAGCTGTCCCACATGTGTGAGTCCATTATGTCTAAAAGTTACTTCTTCACACTACTGGTCGTGATACGTACTATTCATGTATGATTCTGTATATTTCGGCACTAACGACTAAAGCCTATAAGACACCGAAATTTGTTCCCGATTCATCCCGACCATCGGCTCGGTGAGAGTCGGGAATAAAATTTCGGTGTCTTATACCTATAAGACACCGATATGTAGACTCTTACCGACGACACCTCCTCCTTTTATGACCTCGTATATTACCCGGGTTAAGATCAAAGAGAGCCGCCGGGAGCCGAGCCGGGGTGAGCCACGGGCCGCTGGTGTGGACTCATAGAAATTAATTCAAAGTTCAATAACTTCGGACCCAATTAAGATATCGGGAAACGGTTTTCAGGTATATAATCGCCTCTGTCTCCCCTACAAATCGGTATAAAGAACTTCAAAATCGGACTAGGGGATAGGTAGCATCACTATTCAAATGGCCAACTCAGAATCGGTAACAATCGGTGAAAGCGCGTACACCGAAATCTTACGGTCGGGAACAGTCGGTCATATCTGACATGGTAGTAATGCCCGACGCGTCGGGAAAAGCAATAAAATCGGGTCGGTGAAGTGCGTACACCGACCCGATTGATGCAGATTGTCACAGACCCGACGGATCCGTCGGGGAAAGGTAGAATCGGGCACAGCCGTCGGTGTCTTATAGGCTTTAGTATGGAGGTCTTTTATATCAGAAATTAGTATGAAATAGTTTAAGTAGCTTAAATATGTGAAAGTAATCGATAACAAAAAGATGACTCGCTGAGATCCACCTTGGTGAACACAAAGACAGACTGAAAGTTGTCATAACTAAGGCGAATACCCTGATGTTCGTGTTGCCAATAGGAAGGGCCTTGGCGGCTGTCACTACGAGTGTGATGAAAACATACAAGTTGAAGTTATTCAATTACGGGTTGACATGGCTTACCAATCAACTGGAGGTCAAAACAAATTGCCATTTTTATCGATATTTGAAGGTATATAGATAAGAATCAGAAAAGATACTTCACGCGACCAAGGCCTCGTGATGTAATTTTTCCAATCCTCACCACGTAACTATGGCTTTCTTTCACCGGGGAGTAGTTTACCTCAATTACTTAAGTCGATGTATTGTCAACAACCATCGACAATACAGCACATTGCTGAAAAGGACGAGTTCAAGATGAGGATCAAAAGCTATCTTTAATATGAGCATTGAGACTACATGATGTATTATCATTCCATTATAAATTCATATCACCTTCTCTATTTCTTTAGCCCTTTGGCTACTTAATACCTTTTAATTCTCGATGAAATGATATAACTCTTATATTTAACTATGTATTATTTGATATATCTGAAAAACTCGGCTCCGGCGGAGGGATACTGACTATAAATTAAAAAGAATAACTAGAAAAACACCAAACTTCAAATACCATATATGTATACATGTTGAGAAGAGAGAGAGAGAGAGAGAGAGAGAGAGAGAGAGAGAGAGAGAGAGAGAGAGAGAGAGAGAGAGAGAGAGAGAGAGAGTAGACTTCTTATAACATTATCTGAGGTCATCACATTTGTAACTGTGGCTGAAAACACATTTGGCAGGTCCCCTTCATCTAAGGCCCCCATCAGCATATATAGTAAATAGAATGCCATAGAGAAACTCCACATTAATCATATGTCAAATCAACAAACATAATATCTGATAGAATAGTCCTGTGAAAACAGTTGATCTACCTAGAACAAAGGATAAATGCATTTAACTCTTTCTATCCGAGCCTGATTGGAGAGCACAGGCACTATAGGACGAGGCATAACACCTCTATAAACCCCAAGGGGACGAGACTATCGCTGTATGGTGTCTGTTTGTCGTATGGGCGTCACTTAGCAACCTTTAGATACCAGTTACTATAGTTACTTGTCGAATACCCATAGAGTATAATAATGAACATGGTATTTTTTATCAATTGTGAAAAAATGGTGTAAATCTATTCATTATTTCTCATAAAACATAACGTTTGTGATGGTGATACATAAACATAAATATATTTTTAAACAATGCCTGGAGGCATTGCTCGTCCCCTGGGTGGGAATGCCTCCAGGCATTGCTCGTCCCCTGGGTGGGAATGCCTCCAGGCATTGCTCGTCCCCTGGGTGGGAATGCCTCCAGGCATTGCTCGGACTGAAAGAGTTAAATACCAGGGTCATCATCTGTTCTCATTGTTAAGAGCATAGACAGTGTTATAAGTGTAAAACAAGTAATAGTCCGTATTATATCATTTTAGGATGATATCAGTGCGCTCCTTACAGAGAAAGAACTTGACGATATGATGGAAGACTTTGAAAATTACGATATAAACAAAGGTACGGTTTTCTGCAATTACGCCCTTGAAGCCTATCCCCGAAAGAGCCAACTGTAACTTATTGCATTCGTCCATTCAAATATGTTGTTGTGGATATATATTCCACACAAACTATGTTTTATGTCTCATCGGTGTAACAATCTCAGTGTCTATACCAGTTTAATCATCTCTCTCTCTTAAATCAATGCACCTCATTCCCCTGGCAACTGGCACCTCTCAAATATACCTTTCAAAATTATCCTCACATCTATGATTCTAATTTTCATAAATCAATGTTTTTCATGTGTGACCGCAATTCTTGGATTGCAAAGAAATATGACTCAGCTTCTGTATTCCATGTTTATAACTGGATGTACACTATATTTATATTGGACACAGAGTATGCAACTTTTAATATTCTGTGCATATCCATTTGCAATTTGCCAACGATGGATAAACACTGTAATGATATAATAGCTTAGTCATATATAGCCTATTTGACAAAGGTAAAGGGGATGTTTAAAGAGGATGGAACACGCGCATACTCTATAGGGGGTCTCCAACTGTTCAAGCGTGAACAGTTCTGTATAGAGTCCATTTATCAACAGTGTATATGAACGTAGTTTGTATATCCTATATGCTATGGGCAGAGTGATAAAAGTCACCGAATATGGACCGAGGCACAGTAGAAGTTCTACCTACTCTAGACATAGGTACCGTTAGTTCTGCACTGCTTGCCTATATAACCCTTGTACCTCCATATTAGGGGACTTTCTCCATGCGAATAATTGGAGTATCAAATAAATAATAATTTAATTGAAATATCATCAAACTCGCAATTTCTATGCCCCTAAATTTACTTACTTTAGAGTGAACATGATAAGAACCTACTGAGCTAATAACCCTTTCCTTACTGGACCTGGTCGCAGGTGCACATCTTTAGATGCCGCATGCCTGACACAAGACAACCTCTGTGGTGCAGGCCTATGTTATACTTGTAGAGAAAATTGATTCTTTCCCATCGTTTTTATAGTTGTCTGTTAATGTTTCCATAGCAATAGCTAAAAATTAGTAATTAGTTATCACTACAAAGGCGTTTTACATAATCTCAGAAAAGATTATAAAGATTCATGTTTAATCAGCTGAGAAAAATGACATTTTAACAAAAAATGATAAATGATGCCTTGAGGTATAATTTGCTCTAGCCATCATCAGTGAGGAAAGGGTTAACACTCCTTTAATATTTGTTCCTCCCTAAATCTCAGGGAGGGACAGTTGTCCTCGCGAATGTCTCTCAGGTCTTCGATCCTCACAGTAGGGGGGTCGGGTGGGGATACAGACATGTGCCTGTCCTATTGCGCGATGCATAGGGTACTGTGGTCTCAGACAAATGCCCTTTTCCTTGTTGCCGACAAATGTCCTTATCCCAAAGGCTAGGTAACCGAGTCTCAGACAATTGCTCGTCCCGACGGCCAGAGGTTGCCACGATTTCTGCCTTGTCGGACCGAGTCTCCCACTACGAGGAATATCGGACTCGGGAGCAGGGAAATTAACAGACATGTATAATATATGTGTGTGTATTTCTGTGTTCGTGGATATAGCTGGCTACATAGCGTTTTAGGTTTACATATCATGTGAATTTGATGTATTCCCTCAGCAAATACACCCCCTCCCCCTACTTCAGAGGCAGGTATCACAATAGAGGACTATGTGGCCATTAAGAGACAGGAGTATTTGAGAAAAGAAGGGCAGGAGATCGGTGAGCTGGATCTGCTACGCGTGAAGGCACAATTCCAGTGTATGGACATTAACGGGGACGGCATGGTCGACTGGTGGGAGTTTGTTAAACAAGAAACCTGCAAGAAGATTGCCAAACGCCCCAAGGTGTGTACCATTTGTTCTCAATTTCCAAGAGAAACTAATTAATGTCTAAAGTGTCTCAATCTACACCACTATGGTAAGGTACTATTCATTTCCGGTATGACATGATAAATGTAGAACAACATACCATCATGTTCTTAAGTGGGATTCAAACGGAGAGACTCATGTACTTGAGACTAGTGTACCTTACATTTGTTTCCCAGTCTCCGATAATTTTCCCTTTGTCCAATAATCTCAGAGCAGAATGCTGAAATTGAGCTTTCCCAGTCTCTAGGGAAAATGGCGGATCTGATTCACATGGAAGGACAAATCCGGTACATAGTTTCCCTAAGTCCCTTTCAGGAAGTACATAGTCTCTGGCTTGCAGCTTTTTCCCGTATGAATACGTTCCTTAAGACTCAAGTACCTATGTTCAGGGTACAGAGTCTCTAGCACAGGGCCTCCTTCCCTTGTGAACCCGTGAAAACACACCCCACTGAGACTAAGGGACCTAGAATAGTCACAGGAAAATTGTCTCAGACAAACCCTGCAGAAGGTACATGAGTCTCTCCGTGTGAATCCCACTTTGCCTTATACAAGACTCGACGGGGTGCACTTTATTCCTGGATTCGGTCTCACGGCTTTGTGCCACAAATTCCATCGAGCCTCATCTTGTATAATGTACGAACATTAGACGTTCCATATAAACACCTGCCAAGACGGTGTTAAGACAAACATTGAAGAGTAATTAAAGATTATCTGATAATTCTGAGGACTAAACGAACTACTACCATCCCACCTATCTGTATAAAATTCTTCTTTAAAGAAACAACTTTTTTTGAATTTATACTGGGGGGTGAGGGGTACACGGGTGATACATGTTTACCATTGTGATAGTACCTACCAGTTGAATAGTTTCAGTGTAAGGTACCTTAGTTGTTTGCTGCTGAGATATTTAGACAAGATGATATATTATTTTCACAATGACTTAAGATACAGTTGAGTTGATGGTTTATCCCGCTAAAGTATCTGTTGATCAAGATCAGTGGTTAAACCAGTTTTGCGAAAGGGCCCTTTTTATATTGTTTAAAACTGGTGCAGCTTTCCATGTTCCTAATCAATGGTGGAAGTTGATTCCATGAAATCAACCGTATGGTAAACTACTCACTACTACATCCGGGTAGTCTCCAGCTGGGATTTTTACTTAACCCACGCACACCTGTATAAACTCTGAGCAAAAGGTCTGTTCATCATTGATGAATGAGCGTGCAGTTATAAATGATTGACAATTGAGGGTCTGGGTCACTCTCTTCAGTCGGTCTAGAGTGATTGCACATGGTCAGCTGGGCATATTATTAAGTGCCTGAGACACTGGTACCCTGCTCCTTCCCCACCATCACAGTGAATACCACGCATATAGTGAAGGGATAATTGTTTTTTCAGGACGATAGAAGTCTGTATGTGAGGATTCTAAACTCTAGGCAATGTATATAGGGCGTGTGAGCACGCTCTAAAAGGCATTCCGGTCTACAAAAATAGACTACTCTTTTAAATAGACTATACTATCTTGCCTTGTATTTAGAATAATTGTTTTGAAACTTGATGGTAAACTAAACCAAATGTGAGAGAGACAACAAAAACAGCAATCAGAGAGGTTAGGAATCTATCACCATAATTGACTGGTGTTCCGCAAAGTGTTACTTCATAAACTTCATCATTGTCATTCTATTACTTGTAATCTCCATATGCTTGGATTAACCAATGTACCTTATATTGTACCGATTGTCCTTGTCCTTGTATCAAGATGGAAAATAACGCTGTTATCAAACAAGACTACAACTCAATTCTCAATGTTTCAACAGTTTAAAAGTTCAAAAATAAATTTTTAGACCTCCAGTTTATATCAGAATTACATAAATTATCGGAATATTAAGTGCTTTCTCTGTTTTCACAAAGGGCCAATTGGTGTCACTGCTGACAGACCTGGAGGTTGCCGCCGCTCATCAGCTCTTCTGTATCTTTGACGACGACGACGACGGCCGCATCTCCGAGTTCGCTGTACGCAAGGCTTATCGAGCCTGGTATGGACGAATCACTGCCTCTTGCGGCACGGGCCAATCCCACCATCTGCACGCCAAATCCACTGCCAGGTACCCTGACGACTTAACTGTGTGCTAAATGTGCAGGAAATTCTGGGGAAGTATAAAATCCAAGCTGATGTGTGGCCATTCAAGGGAGAATTCACTATTTTTGGAAGGGGGCCCCGTTCTTTTGTATTTAACTTTTGGGGGTCGATTTTCTATTTTTCCAGGAGGGGACGGGGGCAACATTTTCTCGGATTCTTGTAGAAAGTCAAACATTTTTTTCTCTACATCACACATCATGTCAATGCTCTCATCTAGCCATTCAACAGTCAAAGCCCTGACAATCTTATTTAATGCCTTTGTATGTCTGTCGCTTTTTTTCTCTCATTATTCTTTACTTCTCCTGACAATTTGGATTTTTTCCACGCATTGATCAGTCGTCCACTATTAGGTACAATGCGCAATACAAGGAAATCTAGTTTTTTCATTGCCTTTTCCGAATACATAAACCTTTTCAGTTTTTCCTGTTTTGTCCATCATCTTCTGCATTGTTTGTTTGGACTCATTATCCTATATCTTGGGATGGGGAAAACCTTCTTCGGTATTTCCATGGAGTGGAGGGGGACTATCTTCTAGTATTTTCATGGAATCTTACTTTTCTTGATTTCTGCCATGGTGACGTGAAAACTGTGCCCAATGCCTTAAGAAGAACTGAATACCCTTTTAGCTAAAGATTAGCCTTATACCAAGGGAAGATGTATTATCATGGGGCACAGTTTAACCTATTAAAATGTAGAGTTATCAGATGAGGAATTCTATACAGCAGCAGTTAGAATTAAGCACACTCCATAATCTTATATAACATGATGGTTTATTTGTATACGTGAAGTTCTAGGTGGAGTCTTGCTAGACCGCAGGAGGACACCAACATGATAGACGACCCTGTGCTGAATCTGCACGTAGAGCATCACTGCCGCATCGTGCTCGGCGAAAGTGAAGACAACAAATGTGGGTGAGTTAGAACTAAGGTAGAATGTAGTGCTCCGCTATTCATATTGTCAAACAGAGACATACATAATAACGCAGTAGAGGCCCAATGATTAGAAATACAGCAGCATGGGATAGCAGGGGAGGGCTGTCTGTTTTGAAGAATTAAATTTATTCTTTTTTATCTTTTACTGATCTTGTCATTAAACCTTGTTTTTATATATTATAGTGGTATATATATATATATATATATATATATATATATATATATATATATATATATATAATATATATATATATATATATATCATTAGTCCTTGTTTTTATGTATTATAGAGGTATATATATGTATATTATAATGTACAGTATCACCATTAGTACCCCCGTTTACCCCTGTCCTGTTGTGTATATAGACATAAATACATGTACATAAATACAAGGATCTGTTACTGGCAGATACGTTATACTGATATAGGAAACAAAATATAGTCTATCAGAAAGTAAATGTTCAAATATATATCGAGTGGCATATACTTCAGTATATATAGTATTTCCATACAGCTGCTAAAATACATGAGTATAATTTCCTTTTCAGTGTCATAACGTGGGAGGGCTTCTTGATGGAACAGGCGCTATATATAATATGTTCCCGCCCAAATCGAGCTCTCGCTGGCAATAGATCTATCTCCACTGATACTCATAATTAAGAACAATTACAATTTAGAGTTTATGGAACAGATATGATTATACCCCATTTTCATCCAAAATAAGATCTAAAGCTACAACAGAAGCATAAAGTGGATAATGGTTCCAACATAGATCTTCTTGGTCCTTTGCCCTGTAACAGAATAAACGAGAATAAAAGACATTTTTAACAGAATAGAAATTCTTCGTTTTAGAAATGCTATCTGATGTTACTTTTTCCTCAAAGTCCTACGAGACCTAGCTCTAATGTTATTAACATTAGCCAAGGCCTCAAATATGGCGGTAATAAGTGTTAGATCTTTTTATTAACTATCCCCCACTATGGTCACAAGCCATGTATCTGTTTTAAGATATGTACGCCATATGAATCATGATGTTCCATTATAGGTTTGAGTAGACTCAATTTTTGGTACACTTGAAAAAAAAGCATTGTACAAGACATGGTAGATTAACTGAGGAAAAGTGTATACTTTGTAGGTTAGCATGATACTGGTATGTAGAAATTATAGTTTGCCAACTGTGGTTTGAGGTTATAAATGTTCAAACCTTCATTGTATATTAGAAGTAAAATGATTGTTCACGATTGTTCATATTGATGGGTATCCTGCACCTACTGGGGATATTCCTTTTTTAAGAATAATTTTATTGCATCTATGGTATGTACGAGTTTTTTTCTGATACAATATTTCATGATAACAGCATGATATGGCATGATAACAGCAGCAGTATAGATATTATACATTAGTTGAGTAGTAATAGAATTATACAGTGATAGATTCAATCCCTTTTATCTCTGAGTTCTGGTAATAGCAGGGTACTTCGTCAACAGAATACTTGTTGTTCAGAAACGCAGTCTGTCTGGAAGGTATGATGTTACTAGAACAATTATAAGGACGTAAATACTGGAGTGAATGGTAAAGAGACCAACTCTGTAAGCCTAACTGTGGCTCCAGTCTAGAAACACTGCATACGTATTACTCATAGAAACGAGTACTGGGTTATCGAGAAGGTTGAATTTAAAACGCTGTTACACATTTACATGTCTCCTCTAATACATTTATGATCTAACGCCATCATTGTAGAGAATGTCCACTGCGGGTTCTTATTACTTATTCCATTGATCATAACTCACAATACGTATATCCAAACCATTTAATGTCTACTAGAAAACCTCCTCTTCGAGCAAAGAAATATGATTTCATCCATATGGTTTATATTTATGAATATGATTTCTATACATGTAAAATTTATGACTGATCGAGATATCTAAGACTTAACGTAAAAATATGATTCCCCCTCAATAATACGTATGATCATAAACTGCAAAAGATGAAAGCTTTTTCTGTACATACTGTATTATCAAGCCTCAATAAAAATGGAAAACCCTATGTATGGACTATTGTGATTAAAGAATCTACAGACAGGAAATGATTTGGAACTGTATCATAAGCCACATGCCGTGTTACCCATGGTTTCACATATATCCGCTAGGAGACTTCAGTGTGCCAAATAACCCATGGTTCCACCATCCCCCATGAGGAGGCGCCGGTGTATTTACAAAATTCCACAAGGAAAGTTAGTCTGGTGAAAAAGAACACCTGCCTACCCGAAACCAGAATCCATTTCAGTGTTATGTAGGGCTATGTTTGTGTGGGTCATGTCGGACATAATGTAAAAACAGCATAGGTTGTTCTTCATTATCAGTAACGACAAAATGATGTTACGTCACATTTAACGTTTGCTTCCTCCTGAATAAGATTTATATAATCAGTGTTCTAAATCCACAATCTGTATCTACACCTTGATTCCACCTAGTCCTGATTATTCCCTTTTATTGCTGAGTAGCTAGTGTAAATAAATTTACAAAATTACTGCCCCATCATCATTTCATCCCATTTTGTGCACCTTCGCTATAATAATCCAACTCACTTGATATCTTTTGCTATACCCAGCATGTACGGGGCCATCCATAAAGTACGTACGCAGAATTTCTGAAAGTTTGGACCCCCCCCCCCCACCCCCTCTCCCAATCTTGTACGCAATAGAACAAAGAGGGAGCATACGCAGATTTTCCTAAATTTCTTACCCCCCCCCCCCCCACCCCCCCGCTCGGTGCGTACGTACTTTATGGATGGCCCCCACCTAGTTAAGATACACGGTTCCTAGGAATTTTGGTGTAACAGTGAATACCTCAGGACTAATTGAAGGAGCTGACTGTTTATGAGAAATGGAAATGGAAACAAGAAAAGGTATCTACTCGCACTGTCCTAATGAGCCTGTGAACAAAAGTAAATTCGTAGCCCATGGTTGCTTTACGTTGACAGGAAGCGTATTCCACAGAATCATGCATTTCTACCAAGCAGGCGTATTTTCAATAACTGACGTCGTGGCCTTTTCATTTATTTATAAAATTGTTTTTTTCACATGGTAGTTCTGCCAGAACATCTTTAGGAATATTGAGATCAGAAGAAGATCACGAAGAAGGGTCGTATCGGTTACATCTTTCGCAGTCAACCCCAACTACCAAGACATGTACTATACATATAGAGTTTGGGTTGCTCTGGCATGTGAAACTCTGAACTACCACCAAAAACACACAATTCTCACCCCACAATCTCCTGCACTTCCTATTTCTTCTTTCACCGCTAGTATCAACACACAAATATTTTTAAGCATTTGTAAATCCACCCACCCAACACCTTTTTATATTCATCATCTCTTTTATTGCCAACACTATCGTTACACGTCAACATTCTTCTCGAATCTGTTAGTATCAATTTTCGAAATACATACTCAATAAATTGTATTTACCCAAACTACTCTCTTATCTCTTCTGTCACGGGGGGGGGGGGGGGGGGTTATAAAGTAATAATAAATATATATAAAAATCGTCTTCTCCAGACTGCAAAGGCCTCTGGACTGGAGGTCGATTGGATAAAAGCTAGAAAAGCACGCAACGAAACAAATAAAAAAGTTTAAAAGGCTCGACAACTGTACACGCTTCATAAATTAGAAACCAATAAGAATGACCATCGAAAGTTTTGGAGGACAATAAATGGCATACTACCGGGTTCTGAGTCCCCTTATAACAAACCAGAAATTGAACTACATGATAACAATGGAAATGTTATAACAAATACCCCTACCTACATAAACAATTTTTTCACCAAGATTGGGCCAAATCTGGCATCTGAAATGTATACGCTATGGAAGATGTATGATACACGTAACCCAAATAGCTTACCGAAACTTAAAACGTCAATACAGGAAGTTACTGAGTTAGCTAAAAATATAAACATCAGTTAACAACCACAGTTACCTGGAATATCGACCAAGGTGTTTAGAGATTCAATGTTGGCAATCCCAGAGATATTCGTAGATCTATTCAACAACTGTTTCATACAAAACGATATGCCTACAAGTTGGAAAACTTCAACAATCATCCCGATTCCCAAAGGGGGGGGGGGGGGGGGATCTTCACCAAGTCACAAACCTTGGACCCATATCCTTGCTCCCGATTGTAGTTAAAGTACTTGAAAAGATAGTTCACGATAAAATGATAAATTTTCTGGATGACAATAATATATTGGCTGAAAATCAAAATGGCTTTAGGAAAGGGAAATCTACCATACAATCTATTGCAAAACTTACTGACGATATCCTCCGAGCATGTAATATTGGTCTACAGACGGCAATTATATATCTTGATTTCTCCAAGGCCTTTGATAATATTCAACATGACATATTGATAGACAAGTTAGAGCCTTATGGTGTGAGAGGAAATAATCTTGACTGGATAACAAACTACTTATACCTGAGACTACAAAAGGTACACGTAAATTGTAATAATTCTGAGTTGAACACAGTCCTATGCGGTGTGCCCCAAGGGTCAATCCTGGAGCCACTACTTTTTCTAGTTTATATAAATGACCTGAGTAGATTAATAAATAGGGCCAATGTTAGTCTCTACGCAGACGACACCGTTTTATATATGGCAGGAAATAATCCTATTACAATACACAATGTTCTACAAGACGAACTGGACAATATTGTTCTTTGGTGTAACCAGAATAAGCTGTCACTAAATACTAAGAAAACAAAGGTTATGTTATTTAAAAATAGGGGAGGTAAAGACTTAAACCCTAATTGTGATTATTTCGTTGGAAGTAACATACTCCAGATGGTTAACTCTTATAGTTACCTAGGTGTAACTCTTGATACTAATTTAAACTATTAACCTCACATCAATAGGTTATATAAAAATGTTAGTCACAAATTGTACCAGCTGACCAAAATGAAGCCTTTCCTGTCAACTGCAGCTGCCCTACAAATATACAAATCCGGTATTACACCATATCTGGATCATGGAGATGTGTTGTTCAAACTCTCTGACCGGAAAAGTCTTGGAAAACTTCAACTTTTTCAGAATAAATGTTTACGGTTATGCTTAAAGTGCCATAAGAGAACACCTATTCAAGTACTACATGCTAGGGCAGGTCTCCCTTTACTGTACCATCGAAGAGAAATACATTTAAAGAACTTCATGTTTAAGCGTGCGCAAATCCGGGAAAACCCTGTTTAAAACCCTCTACCCACAAGAGCCCAAAATGCCCCGTTATTGTTTATAAACAGACCAAACTGTGTAGCTTATACTAAATCACTTGAATATCATGGTGGCTCTACTTGGTACGAACTTGTACGTAATATACCAACATACAAGTATTTTAAGAGTGTCACAAAAAAACTGCTAATTGAGACAATACCTTACCTACTTTAATATCTACATACCTGTTTCTATGTTACAACTGTATTGTACTATATGTGAGATTGCTGTGATTTCATACTAGTATCTGAAAAGTATCACAAAAACTGCTAATTTGAGACAATACTTCATCTACTGTTATATTTACATCCCTGTTTTCCTGTTACACTGTATTGTAATACATGTGAGATTGATGTGATTCCCAACTAGGCTATTATTTTGATATATTTTTTATATGTCATGAGTCGTCCACGCTTATAAGTGTGAGGCCTGGCAATGAAAACCAGTTGCCATGATAGCAGCTGATGCCGTGGCCACTCTATTGACACCTAGCTTTCTGTAAATTGTTTGCACAGATACTTGTACTTCTTATGTCAAAAAAGAAATTCAATAAAAAAAATTAAAAAATGCACAACAAAATGGTAGAGAGAGTGTAGATAAAACAATAGCATAGGAGGTTCGCTATCTCGAGGGGGTGAATAGATGTATAAGTGTATTTGGCCAACCTAGCAAATGGTAGTGACGTGCTGATTTGGCGAAATATTTTCAACTTTGACCTACTTTATGGTTATTGGCCATGCATGTATTAAAATTGCATATGACGTCAATTGCTATAAATCCTGTATTCGGATTGGTTAATGTCAACCTCCGTCATTGGACCCCGTCATTGGTGACATATTGCCCATAATTGATATCAATATTGTTGTCCTTCCTCAAACGAGACAAGGTTATAACCGAATATATGACATCCTTCTCAATCACCAATACAGATACTAAGATAATCAAACAAACGGGATCTCATTCTCTGACGCCACAAAATGTGGCAAAATGCGACAGGTATCACATTGACATTAGTGCGATGTTTGGACCCCCTATACCTGTCGTCGCGTCGGTAGGATGTCACAGGTGTTGTGCAGTTTTCGCAGACCTCATACAGGCATAAATTGCACTTCATTCCACCACACCCGATTCATTGCTCTCGGGGGGCTGATCCAGGCCGGATATCATGTGAGTAACATGCGTGGAGACCTCAGAGGTGCCGAACCCAGGCGCTGGACAAGGACGGCGCGCGGAGAATGTGGGTGCCGGAGAGTGAGGCCTGGGAACGGCTAATTTGGTTAGCCGCTACTTAACACTCAGCCAAGTGGCGTTCTCAATAATGTATGACTCGGTTATGTAGCCCTGCTTGTCGGCCATATTAAACTTGAATGGGCCCGCCATCATACTTGGGGTGCGGAGGCTTACTGGGTGGGCCGAAGACGGGCCCAGCGGCAAGTCCCCTCTACATACAAATGAGGGGCGCGCTGCAGTCGCTGGGCTCCTTCAGGCAGCCGGAGAAAGGGATAATGGGTCTCATGTCGCTACCTGTGTTGGGTTATCACCTGGTGCCCTGGTCCTCAGCATGGGTATAACCACGCTAGGGCGGGTGTCCCGCACCCAACGCAGCAGACCTTTATCATTCTCACATTTTTGAGTTAATAGATTAGCACTGATGATTACCGGATTTTACAGCAGGCTTTATGGAAATATTGACAATTATGTGTGTACACGGAGGCAGAAGCACATTTCAGCCACATCAATTAACTCTATGTTGCTCCTACTTCACATATTTCTGATCAATTATATTTTAGGCATGGTAGAGAGACAGAAGCGCGGCAATAACGTAGTTTTCAAGGTTTTAATGTAGAATATGAGCGAAGATCCAATGAACATTGTAAGGTGGAGAGTTGTTCAACAGCAATATCAAAATTCAGTAGTGCATGTCACATACAGTGACTAAAGCCTAATCTTATAGACTAGCTAACACAGTGACAAGAAAAGAGAATTTGGAATACCTTCTATACTTAATGAAGAAGACAGATAACCATACACAGATACATATTTATAAATATATCATAACAAATTATACAGTTACATAACAATTTGCATCAACATGCAATCACATTCACTTCTGTAGAGTTCATATGATACAAGTTCTCTTGGTTATGGCAGTACTCACAGTCTATCACTTTCAGTTATTGTCCAATGTCTCCTTGACTTGTTGATAGAGACCACCATCTAGAGCGAGGACCTGTTAGGAGGCACCCTCTGATATTCTTAATACATACATCACATACAATAATTACTAATATCCTGCACACATATACACTTAGATCTTTTGTCAATCACACCAAGTACCTTTCCTGATTATGACACATCCTCAATACACATATCCTATGGTTACAGGAACTTCAGCAGAGAGGATACCCTGCACATGGCTGTATTCCCAATGTTAGCTAACTTCATATGGCTGGTCTTGTTGGTATGCTGGTCAGGGCAGGTCTTCCTCAATTCCTGTGCCGTTCTCCAATATAAGCTAGCTAACTTTAATATTAAGAAAGTGCTTGGATGTTTCTAAAATAACTTGAAATATCACCTACATGATGTAGATTTGTCTATACGTGGCTCCCTGTGATGTTTCGTCTTAATGACATCAAGCACCATTGTGGGTCTCGATACACTACTCTTTCTAAGAAAAGGGTTTGTCACTGTAGGGTGGGTTTCTGTAGAACAACTCACAATCCTTTTATTATTTTACTATGACTCATAGTTAAGACAACCGGAGACAGTTAAGATGGTTTCTTGGCATTGTTAAGGTTGAATGTCAACAATTTAGAGAAGGTGCTGGACAATTTAACATCTCCTTCCTAAGTATGAGATCAGGCCTCGAAAACCTGTTTAAAAAGAGGTATGGGTGGGTGTGAATTTCCAATAGACTCAGGATGGAGAGAGTCTAAGTGCACCTGAAGGTGGGTGCATCATTCGATGGATGGTGAGGTGTTGATCAGTTACTCTTGTGGACTCGTCACAATGGCACACTATCAAAGTATTGTAGGGGTCAGGGTAGTCGAGCCGTGTTTGTTTTACTTCATGCTAGGTGGCACGAGTGCAGACCCGGGTATGCAAATACTATGGGGTCACCTGCATTACGTAACTCATTAAGTATATAGGCTGAGTCCGCAGCAGGTCGACAAGTCTTCTTGCGGTGCCTCTCTGTTGAGTGAATGCCTGGAGCCTCGGTGTTGGTTAGGTTTCCCCGTAAACCTTTCAACGGTGAAGAGACCAGAATCTCTTCCCCTGCATTACTTGGTGCCCCGCAGGAGCAAAGAACTGTAACGTTGCTAGGTATAATAAAACCTGTATACCTAAATAGTCCGGAGTCTGGTTTTCTGTCCTAGGCTAAGCTTGGTAGTAGATCTCCTGGCCTACCTTGTGTCAATCCGAACCAACCCGTGCGGTAGCGGTAGCATGGGGTAGCGACTTTGTCTCCGCCACTGGGAAGATAGGGGTGCTGCAGAGAGTGGTCATACACTCTCAACGACCAGTGGCCCACTACAGTAGTATCTATTGCCTGCAGTCACATATCTATTTCGATGTGTCTATATAATGTGGCATTTCTGATGTATTGCTATATAAAACAATTCATATTGATGTTTGGCTATTGTAAGAATAAAAACCATGATTACCAGTTTGCCAGATTGGCAGTAAAATCTGCCCTGTAGAGGCCTTAAAATTTACACTTTGTTTATGTGCAAATAGAAAAATTCACTTCAACTTATGATTCTGACAGCCGTCATTCGCATAGAAAGAGTGTATTTCAGTACCTCCATATAATGGTGCAGGTCATGCTGTGTCTAATGGAACCGCCTTGTACAGGGCTTTATCTCAGTATATATGGCAAGTAAGTAAAGTAGCTGCTTTCTACTCAATCTTTCCTGAACCACGGTGCGGTACCTCCAGAGAGTACTTGACCCTTTATCTCTACCAGGCTCCATTTAGTCTCAGAATAGTAACGATGACCTTAGAAATCTGCCAGACCTCTCCCTGTCTGCTTTGCCGGGGCAGCCTGCCCATTGATGCCTTGTCGTACAGTGGACACATTTTGAGTGATTTTATTGTAAGTATTATGATCAGAAATAGTAAAGCTGGAGACGCACCTAATCATATACGTGATTTCAGCAGCGATTTCAACACACAAATGCTTGTATGTGAACTATTGTTTCATATTTCACTTGATTGTTGCTCCTCAGACACTACATTTTCGATGACAGATATTACTCTAAAATAATATCTCACATACATGCCATTTTTCGTGGGCGATTCAGGAGATCGCTATCGTTTCGTGCTTGGTGTGTCTCCAGCATCAGTGAGGCGGACAGTGGAGGGGCATATGCGGAGTGGTATGGCACAAGTACTGAGACCAGTCGATATTGTTACATGTTGATCAGAATCGTCTAGCCACCTAATGCCCACTGGCTATATCCTCAAATGATCTAGCTGTAATCATTTTAACATCTAAAAATGTTAAAGTAAGCAAGCATAATCATTTAATGGATATCAATTTGTGAATTATGCTCTTGTTAGCATATAATCTTCGCAAGCTTGATTAACGAGAGCATATTCGGAATATTTAAGATTAGAAGTGTGCATCACCAAGAATTTCCTCCTCGATTTGCAGGAATGGCTATCAGTGCACATGCTGCTGATTAACATGATGGAGATGATGTCTCCTCCCTAATCTATGAATACTTTATATATAATACTTGCAAAAACATGGAAGTAGCTGGTTCTGCTTTCTACGTACATATGGCAACGATCGCCAAACCACTGCATTATTCGTGATGATACTGGATATAGTTTCGGTTGGAATGGGATGCAAATGAAAATATATCCCCAAAAAGCCTTTATCTAAAATTCGATAGGGAGGCGAGAGCAGCCTGATGAAACGAGAGATACCTCTTCGTAATACAACACTTCCTCAAACAGGGGCTCAGACCGTTGACGATGTTTAATTCAAGAATACAATGGTGGTTTCAGAATATACGATAGACGTCCCTAAATATAGATCTGAGTATCGCGGTCGAGAGCGCTTGTCGGAGACGAATGTCCCGAGGGCAGAAATCGCACAGCTGCAGGCTTGAGTCGGAGTAGAGTTGGTGAAGCTTCGTTTTAAGGTGTCTCTGAAAGTACTCTTTCGTAGACTGGTATTTGCGGATTCAGACGGTTAACCGTGGATCCTTATAGAATCTGATCAAGACTGGTCCGTAGACCGCGAGTTGTGGTGTTATGAGAAGACTTGGTGAACCGTTCCCAGCTCCACTGGGAAAGAAATGCTATGACAGATCCACCTATCCACGAGTGTCCAGTGGAATACGCAGATATGACTACATCATAGCGAAGCGCCGGCCTCGGGGGATTCGGTCTGATTCACGTAAAGCATTAGTTTGATGATTATAAGAACAGACGGCTTCAGCCTAGAGCGGTCTATGCTATATAGATATGAGAGATTCTGAGAGACGCTTTGTGTCTAGAGATAGGGGAGGATCACAACGTGAGTGTTTTTAGAAAGACAGGAAGAAGTAGATGAGGCAATATATAAGACCTGGTTGTAGATGTGAAGATGAGCTAGAAGAAAAACTTTCCTTATGAAAGAGAATTCAGGTGTTATTGTGTCAACCTGTAATCGATCATGCCATGACATATACTTATATTTAGAAATCTGGGAGCTTTATAGAGTAGAGCGCTCTTCGTAGCGATGTACGAATAGATTGGTAATGTGTGAAAAGATGAGGACGACGTCCGACGTCACTGCATAAGTGTAAGGGATTTCACATGAATGTCACAGAAATGATAGGACAAAATTCACAACTGCGAATCAAACTATTTAAGAAAGATATGAAACCCCTTCTAAATATACGAGAGCTGTTGATGTTATACTCAGAAGAACTGGTTCCTCTGCCAATAGCACATGGCTCATAAATCTGTGAGCTGACAGATCTGAAAACTAAATCTGCAAATCCCTAGCGTGAGGATAAAAGACGCTATTGCTACTTAGAAGCACTATTGACTCCTCAGTGGATGACTCAACAGGGAGTGGAGTCTAGCGTGTGGGGGGCCAGCATGCATTGCATGTGACAAATCGACCTTAAACGCCGCCTCAGGTGCAACATCAATATTTGACCAGATAAGTGGTTTGATTTCTGTCGGCCAGCACCATGGCGTGGTCGCTGTTACAGTCAGCTGGACATATCTTACCACGGCCACGACCGGTACCCATCCGTCAATGCGCTCTGGCAGCACGGCTCGCCGGGACCCATCCTTACACGCGGATTTATCGGTGCCGTCCGGACCAGCGCAAGACAGCCCCAGCCGGGCCTCGTATCGGCCTAGTCTCACCTGTCATATGTCAAAGTCACTCTGCCTCAACCATCCTCCTGCTCCCATTGCCTCACTACCACCCCACCAACCCGCCACCCCATCTCAACCCCTGAGCGATAAAAGAGGCGTCGAACTGCTCAGCAGGAGCGGTATACGCCCTGGCTCGTGGCGACCTTGGGATCGGCCGGCCTGCCTGCCGCCTTTGCCAAGGGCAATGTCTACATACTCTGCTGCCTCGGGGAAGGCGCAGTGTTTCCGCTTAAACACTGTTCTGAGGACGTCCGACGCGGACTTAGGTCCATAGGTCATAAGAGCTTGTAAATATGCATCAATCTGCATGACGTGGGTCTATATACCCTGGGTGAAGGGGCTACTAGCGCCATCTATATCTGTATGTCGCGAGAAGGCGGATGGCGTGCATAGCGCACAGTTTCATTTCTGTACCATTACAAATGTATAGCTACACATATAGCTAACGTAATATGTCTTACATAAAATATACTTGGAACAGGGGAGGCTAAATTTTCCCTATCACTACACAATTCAGAGTACGAGCTTGTGCTCTTGTCGGAAGGACTAAATAGTAAGCTTCTAGGACTGTCAGATATTTCTTATAACTTTGGATTTTTCTGGTTCTTGTAAAGAGATTATGTCCTATCAAGGAATGACAATATGATACAAAAGTATCTCTGAAATCCCAAAGCCTTACAGCTAGAATATACCTCGACACAACGACATCTATTCTCCTCAAATATTATGGAAACACTTCAGCAACCTACCCCGTTCGCGGACAATCATTGGCTTGTCGAATGCAGTTAACTGATGCACGTTCTTCTTATTTTAGATATACGTTATCTTCCTCAGGCTAACAATAAGAAGTCCAAGCACCTAGGCCATTCTTTGATGATTCGCAAACATTATAATGAGAATTTCATGTCCAGCGTCGGAGTAGTATATGAAAACCCGGTGTTTACGCGGGAATATAGATATATCTCAACAGCACTTCAACATTCTTCTTTTATGATAAAATACATTATTAGAGTAAAAGTATTTTAAGCTATATACAGTAGAGAGTTCTCATACTGTCCTACATTAAAAGAGCTACGATACAACAGATATCATTCTCAATACATTTGTTATTAGTTATGTATCATTTTGTGAACGATCTAAAAATAATACAGGGTGAAGTGTAGACTACATGATAGGTAATATGGGAGTTGGTAGGAGTATCAATAAAGGTAACTAAAGTGGAATCCACACAGTGGGAGTCATGTACCCCACAGGGTTAAAAATCTCATGAGATTCTGCTCCTTTTTGGGTGTAGATTTCGCTAACAATTCTAGGAAAAAAACATATCTCAGGTAAATGGAACCCTACAATTTAGATGAAGAAATTGCGTTCGAGTCTCAGCAGGATTTGTCTCGGACAATCACACTTTGAAGTATATGAATCCCACTGTGTGGATTCCACTTTAGTTACCTTGTTAAGTGGGTGTCACACATACAGACCGATGTACCTGCGACGAGTGTACTTCACACCTTTCCCCTAGTCTCAGACAATTCTCCTTTGGTACACAATTCTCATGACAAGGTGCTTTTACCAGTCTCACAGAAAAATAGTGAATTTTATATACATGGAAGGACACACCAGGTACATAGTCTCAGACATAGTCGCAGTGAATACTCACCCTGGTGCTCAAGTCAATGAGGGTGTGTGAAAAACATATAATCCTGCAAATTTCAAACGTGTAGAAAATCAAAATATCATGGAATTCTATACTTCTTTAAGGGTAAATATCACCGATTATTGCATTGCAAAAAAACCTTGTCTCAGGGAAATGGAACCCAACCATTCAGACGAGGAGATTGTGTTCCACCAACGAATCGTGGCAGGATCTGTCTCAGACAAACACCCTGTGAGGTATGTGAATTCCTCTGTACGCAAGCCGCTGCAGGACGGTATCACAACAGAGAACCACGTCATGAAATCTTCTCCTCTAAACCGATAGTACATTGTATCAGTTTAATTTGGTTGAGTTTATTAATCAGCCTCTGACCGGGTCTATGCTCGAGTTGTCCCTTTGTTCAGTCATGGTGTATGATCTCGAAGGCATCCATCGTATTCCCAATTCATATTTTCACCAACTCTGGCAGGATTTGGTGTTAATCTATATACGGTTTGGGATAATATACGAAAACAGGGTTTCGGCATCGGTTCGTTTTATCGTCAATCGTTAGTATGTGTAGGATATACTGCCACAGGTATATAGTAATATGTGAAACATAGTTATGGTGTCGATGCAGGCTAGATTCATGAGTTGTCTCCGATAGATCTGTTCAGAACTAGCTCTTTAGAGCGAGTTCTGAACAAATTATCTAAGCTTATAATTTGAATACCCCATGTTAGATACCTCGATATTTGATAAGTATGCACGCTAACTCGTTCCAGGGCGTTTGTCAGACGCCTCTAAACTTGCGAAGTGATGGCGTCCGCCATTTTAAGATTTTCTGCCCAGCCTAGTGCTTCTGGCCTCTCGGCCAATCAGATTGTGTTATTTTTTAAAGCGTGCAGTCTGTCAGCCAAAGCGTGCAGTCTGTCAGTATCCAAAGGCACCAGTACAAAGGTATACGGCGTACAATGCAATCTGTGTACAACAACTGTACCCCAAGAAGCAGTGCGTATTTACACTGAGTTTGTGCATAGGTATATGACGATAATGAATAAGTAAACCGCTTACTAAAGAAAACTCAAAGCAAGGAAAACCGATTCGACTTTCTCACGTGCTACTAAGGGCGATATCGGCTGGAGAAGAGCATACTGGGGAGCGAATGAAAAACGTTAGGTTTTGAACGTCTATGAAATGGATTATTGATGTAGATCTCTCATAAAATATATCAGGTTCTTCATTATCCTGTTATAAGCGAACACACTGTGTATTGTCCAAAGACTAAGAGGTGAAGGCGTCGTACCTAGCGTAGAATAATACCCCTCCCCCTCTCTTTTCTCCCAAATTCCTAGATCTGAGGAAGCGCTGGGCCTGTGAACCGGAAGCAAGTTGCCTCCGGAAGAAAAGCATTTGTCTTTTGAGAACACCAGGCGGGGCTCCAGGATGTACGTCCCCTCTAGGTTACACCGCTGGCCTTGTTGCCTTTGTTTAGCATTATGGGTTAGTGGGTAAGGAGCCAGTCCATCAGGCAGAACTCTTATGAGGGACTGATTGTTTCGGGGCCTCAAAGAAGAGGTAACAGGGACCCTTTTGTCTGACCCAGATTTGCCGTCGCAGGGAGGTTCTTTCCCACATTTATTTTCTCAACACTCCCATCATGGTATGTAGCAATAAGAATGCTTATAACATAGCAACTGCTAAAAGAACAGCAGTAATTATGTCGTCACATTGTAGGAGGAACCAAAACATTCACCTTTATGCGAAGTTACCAATGGCATCCACCCAATTCCAATTAAAATCTGTACTGGTTGCCCTTCATTAATTCATCTTTGACACCAGTTATCAGAAATCAAGAACAAATACAAGTACACATGTATTTTGATAAATGTCAATCGGCGTAAGACTAAAAGTTGCTCAGAGGTTCTTTAGCTTTTTCTTAGTGCTGGCATTTGTAACCAAATGTACATCACAAGTAAGTTTCCAGACATATGACATTGTTACTGGTATACATCCATCCCATGGAATAGTTATGTATAGATGGGACTGATGACAAGGATGAGGCTTGAATGCAGGCACTATAATATAGATGGTGGTACGATATGTGGTTTACCATTCCGGTTATCATCGGTGGAATTCGGGCAACCTACACACAGTTCTAGAGTTAACTACATCCCCTCTATACACAGTGCAGAGCCCCCTCCCGGTAGCACAGCGACACCCCCATCTCGTGGCTATAAATGATCAATTTGAAGTCACACAGATAAGACTTGATTTTGGGCTGACAGTTTGATCAATATCACTGCCACGGCCTGCGCCACTGTTGGGCGCCACAGTCTCGAGCGGGTGCGGAAGTGGGGCAACGCCTGACAAGAAGACGACAATCGTGTCTCCAAAATCGGTCATGTTGGCGGTTTCCATGACAAAGCTCATTACGGATGCTCCCTTGAGGTAAAGGGTAAAAATCAGTTCAAGGATGCTCTGCAGTATGGATCAAGTAATGTCTCCGAGAGTACTGTGAGACTTGTCTGAGAAAAGACGAGCGCGATAACCAGGGGCACTGATTTATTTTGACTCCTTCAGTGGTGATTGTATAGCAGCCAATTAACATGGTTGACTATGCAGGTCTGGAGTGCCGTCAGGACATGGTAGAACTACACGTTATACTATACCAGCTACCACAGAGCGACTCACAATCAGTTAACAATAAGTTGACTTGGTAGGAAAAGCCTACACTTGTAGACGCAACTAAATTTAGGGTTAGTTAGACTGGCTTCAGTCCATATCTCCTATGCCTACTCTACTTACCCAATCGCTCCTCTCATTTCTTAACCATGTACATAATCAAATACTTGAGCGAGTATAAGGATTTATACGATTTGTACAATTTAGATAACAAAATAATAAAAATGTAAGGATTGTTTTCACCTTTATTGAAATTAATTCTGGTTAAAGGGTACAAAACTGGAAGGTATCATACATCTTGTCACTATTCAGTCCGTTTTGAAGTACTTCAATCGCAACAATTGATACAGGTAAACATAGTTTCAACAATTAACCCTGGATGCCTTCTAAATCTTGAGTGTCTATTCATCATAGTTTAGAGTATATGTCACGTCATACACATGCACTATTAGCCATTAGTACTGCAATTTAGAAAACAGATATCACGAAAACATTCAGAAAGGATGACTAATATAAGGACGACATGAGGCTAAGCTGTGGACGGAAGATTTAGATATTTGAAGTTAAACTTAAGAGAGAATTGGACAAATATACTTGTTATATGTTCAAATGTTATACTGTATAGAATCAGTGAAAAGTTCATTAAGGGTATAACCCAAAACCCATAAATTTGTAGGGTGGGTGGGATGGTAAAATAACGTCTGAATAGTTCAAACAACAGGAGCGAACTAGTCACGTGATGTGACACGTCGTCGCTCCCAGGTACGAGTTCTCATGTTAACCGTTAGGTGTCTCTGCAAGCATTTGACAGCTGCCTCTGCCATGACTACTCACACGTTCGCCATAATACTTCAAAATAGAAGGTGCTATATTGATGATATGATTTCATGGATAGATTTTCGAATAGTAAATATACTTTATGCCAATAATATTTATTGAAGTGATTCTTCAACTACCTTCCTTTTCTTTAGACTGTAAGTAAAACTAAAATGTATAGGGGGTGTCTTCAGGGATATAGAGGAGATTTGAATTTGACACCGGGACCTAAACACACAAATGAACTAAAACACACAAATCCAGGCACCTTTCGGGCTCTGAACTATAAGAGTGGAGATGGGTATGGACCATGGGCATCGACAGTGGCCGGTGCTCCAGGGAATTACCCCCGGGAGCACATCAGTTATACTCAGGCCATCAGTCATGAAGCCCAATAAGTGCACTGAGCTGCTCAGATGAAAAATCAATCCGATACAGGCGAGTGGACTGGGGAGACTCAAGCGGAGTCTGTACTGAGCCTAGGAGTATAGCTGACTACACTGCATTCTATGTGGTTTCCCCTTATCACATTTCGCGCTCTGCATGTTATAAATCGGTTTGCAGTGGATCCCTGAAATGCTGATAATTATAAGATTCTCTCAGAGCCAATGACACCCTGGAGATTTCGAGTTCTCTGCCATAGGAGTACAGGCCCTGCTGATTTGCATTTCAATAGTAAACTCCCAGGGCGATTGCTGGCATTGGAGAAAAAACAATCGATGTGAATTCTTCGGCCACGTGACGTCTACCATCAAACGGTAGGATTGAAATGGGAATAAGGCAATAAGAGTTTTGAGGCTCTTGCTGAAGAAATCCGGAATTGAAATGTCATTTCTGACCATGATTCAGACTGGTTCGAATTTCCGATTGCCAAAGCTGATCATTTGAAAACGCCTCATTGATGCCACGTCTAATTCTATAGAAGCTGGTTTTCTCGAATCAAATTCATCGAAAGCTCGAGCCTCGATCACTAACCGTCCGAACTCAAAGCTCAAGAGGTGTACAGCATATTGCAATGCGTCTTCCAGTCCAGAGCGTATACATGCATATTAATCATAATCATCCTCCATGAGTTAACTCCATGAGTTACCTATATTTAATATTTTTGATATTTTACGCATAATAGGACGAATTGGACCAAATCATAAAATTTTGGTTTTACTATGAGATTCCTAATTCATCTATAATTTCTTTGATAATATAACTTTAGAAAATACGCCCTCTCCCTCATGCCGAAATATTACTTACATGGCCGAAAATGGATACTATAAAGATATTTTCGGTCTGAAATATGGATAAACAGAAAATAGATAGCGACCGCATAAATACAACAGAGCAATGCAGGTTTTGTTCCCCAAAAGCCTGTATATAGAAACATCACAATTCAAATATTTGAAAATGTGACCTGGATTTGCAAATAGGCTACTTTAGAGACCCCTTCGAGGTATAAATATAAAATACATAATCAGCAGTCTATGAACTCATTTTCGAAGTAAATATCACAGGAAAAGAAAGATGTGTCGTACACCATCCTTAGTGGGTCTGAATTACCAGGGACGAGGGCTTCCAAAAGGATAACTCTCTAACTAGTCTGAGTTATAGGCAAGGGTGACCTTAGGGCGTGACCTTGGTTCCCTTGGCACCAGAACCAGATCTCGTTCTTTTGACGCTAATATGAAGGGTAATCCGCACTAGACTAATAGGGCATCGAGAATCTATCTAATCATTATCCAGCCGTTGGCAGGGTCAAATCCACCCGGCTTTGGGCCTCGTTTCACAAAATAATCCGGGGTTGGGGCGAAGCTGAACACACCATTCGATCTAACGCTTATTCTGAAGAATCGGCATACAAAAGGTCCTTATCCACCCAAGCCCCCTCTACACAAGCAGTAGTCACATCAACGAGTATAGTCGTTGGTCACATCCACAGTCATTTATAAAACGGCTGAGACTCTCAATTCATTCACACGAATGACCGCCACGCATAAACCAATCCTTGTGCGACCTGAGGTAGTACTCAATCTACATCAGAATTGCTCAATTAATAGATTTTGAATATTCAATATAAAATGAAACTACATATGGGGTGTAAGGTTGGGTAAAGCTAGACACAGGGACTTAAGTTATGTGCAGACGTACAACGTTATCACGTTATCACGTCATTACAACCCCTTATGATGACCTCCCGCGAAGTTAGAAGGCCTCCAACCAGACGGGGCCACCTCCAGGTGGCGCCATCTGGCGTTCTCCACGGTGCCCCCAATCATAGTGGTGATGGGCATGAACTAACAATTAGCATCAGTTGCCCATACCTAAAGTCAGTCTCAACATGTTACACATTATGGTCACCTGAACCTTTTGAAATTTATATTCTCTCTGAACCGAATGGAATCCTACCATACAATTATCTTTCAGATGAATTTGCTTCACACATGATCGTTCAGCCGAGACCTTTTTATCATCAGAGCAGAGTTCAGTCTGAACATGAACGGAGAAAAGTATCAGGAATAGGTTTAGGAACAGGCCCGAGGACGGTCTTTGAAATCAGATTGGGTTACTGCTGACATCCTTTCATCAATCCATTTACCCACAGACAGGAACTTCATATCCTTGCATATACTGTACATTCGTAAACTCCTATTTTTCTATTGGCTTTGAAAATCTGTTTTGTATGCACCTTACATGGGGATCATCATGGTATTGACAAGCAGAATCATTTGTAATATATGTGTAACGGGCCTATTGCATATCACATTTTACTCCTCAAATACTTCCGTCCAATGCGTGAATTTAGCGAGTGAAAAGGACTTGTAAGTAAAGACTGCATATCTAACGCAACTCTTGAGAGATGTAGGAAACACGTCTGATTTTCTGAAAGAGTATAAAGTACAAGGGCAAAGATTTACTAAATGGTGCGTGACTCTCTTTAGGACCATGGCGGGGGGTGTCGGGTTATCATGTAGCATTCACAGGAAAGGAATTTTTGTATGATGCATCAGCAGTTGCTCGCACTGTGTGCCTCGTAAATAGAATGAATATATATATATATAAATTCATATATACCAGCCATATATATATATATATATATATATATATATATATATATATATATATATATAGCTAGTTGGACTAGTTGGACTAGTTGCATATGGTCGGGGATCAGTTGCTGCGGCTGTGAGCTCCCTCTAACCAACAGTGTAAAGAAGGGCGGTTTCGCCTGCCAGATCAAAGATCATGACCTTGACACAGAGCCATCACCAAAACGACGGCGTCTGCATAGGACGCCGACCAAGATGGCGGCAGTGTCCATAAAAGGGCACACACGTGGCAAACACGCGTTGCGCGCTGCGTGTGCATTCGTGCACGAGGGGCCCCGGGTGGGGTGAGCGATTGCAGCTGTTGTTCTGAGGGGGTACTGATGGGTTATGTTTTTGGGTTGAAAATGCATATATGGTTTTCTTGGACTTATTTTGATTCCGAACGGTAGATGCGTAAGAATATTTCGTAATTTCTCTGAAATTGAAATGACTTCCAAAAACAGGGGATTTCCTCTGTAGTTTAAAGCTCCTAAGATTGGTATTTTGAAGAATTAATAGCGATTAGCATTTCAATTTTCATGGATGTCGATCGCTCATTGAACATCTTATTTTGCGGTCACTTTCTTGCTAAAACCGTCTTCTTGCTAAAACCGAGACATTACTCAAGGTCACTACATCGATACAACTATGCTTGAATTGATGAAGTAGCCAGAAATAATTCAGATTCATCTTAGAAATTAGCAACAAAAAATCGGCATTGAAGGAAACCATTTAAGACGAAATTTCTCATTCATTTAATTCTATGAGAGATGGAAAATGATACCACAATAAGTTGGTCTCCAGTTTTTTCACGATGGAAAGCGCATCTAGTTTCAGCGTTGCTGGGGTTTTGACCCCTACGCGAGACAGTAGGGCTTTAGGTTGTGCTGTAGAAACCTCCAGTGGACACTATGTTCCCCGAGATAAAACCGAAGCCAGCGTCGCCTCTGCCCGCCCACCCCTTCCTGCCCGGCTCTCTGGGGAGTCCTGTGGAGCTGCTCCGAGCTGCTCAACATCGGCGTCGGCGGCAGACAAGCTCGTTTTTCCTCCAGCGCTGTCGCTAGAGGTTTGCCGGGATTTGATGGCCAACTCCCAGACCCGCCTCCCCAAGACAGGCGGAATGAAAAGAAAACAAGCCGTAGATTGGCCTGAATACTCCCAGCCAATTTGGTTCCTTTGAAAAGAGTCTGCCTGATAAGATGGGGAGACTTATTGTTGTTTGTCGAAACGACAACAACCATACTTACAGCTGGCGAGCAGCTCCGACAGAAGAAGCTCCGCTCAGTCGCGGGCGTGGCACCACCGGGATATTTATAGAGAGACCAGCTATAGCGAAGTATTTCATTTCAATGTTTATAAGGCTTGTTTCCGAGGGGTTCTACTTCCACCGGCGATGTTATCACAACTCAAACTGTGCAGTGGTCGTTCTTATTATTTTCATGACTCATTTCTTTCTTCTCGCTTCCTTTCTTTTCACATTGGTTTCTGTTTTGTTAGACATGATCACCACAGAATTAGTTCTATATGGCAAGCTGAAATGCATCAATCTGAAATAATGATACGACTTTGATAAAGGATACATGGTAGTTGCATCGTTAAGATACCCTACCATAGTGAAGAATGGTTATCTGGGCAGATACAGGGAGGTGGGGCCCGTCGTGCAAGATTCCCAACATGAGATAAAGACAATATACTCAGAAGATAGAACAATAAGAATACTAGCAAATGAGACAAAAGGCAATCGAAGCGGCAATATAATTTAAGACGCGGACAGAAACTGGTTGGAGGTTCGGACAGGCGCGTGCCTGTGGCTGTGACCGGGAAGCCAATAACGCCGGCCAACCCCACTATCACCCTACTACTCCCAGCGTACCCGCTACCCTCCCACCGACCCCCGCCTGCACCCCGCACCATCCCCTCACCACATCGTGCAGATAAGGCCGCCGCCCTGCGCCCAGGCAGGAGCTACCAAGGGGCCCCGCCAAGGTGTAAAATGCCACCGTTGCTATGGAAACCAGATACCAACGGACGATAACCGCACCCCATGCCGGTATAACCTGGTCGAGGGTGGCGGCCAGATGCAGGAAATGGGGTACGGTGGGGAAGGAGGCTAGTGGTAGGGGGTACTGTGGAAGTGGGGTGGTATGCTGGGTGGGGGTGTCTGTCTGCATGTCTGTCTTCCTGGTGTGTCATCATTGCGTGGGGGGGGGGGGGGGGGTGTTGGTAGGAAATGGGGGTAGTTTCAGTATGTGGAGCATGTGCATATGAGTGAATATACCACATGGTATCTGCCACCAGACCCTCTTCACGAACCCCAACACTCCACGAACCCAGCATACCCTGCAGCATACCCGAGCACATAACATGCACCACGCGTCACGTGCACTGCGGCTCATTGCGCATGGGCGTGCGTCCCACGTGCCTGGCACCGGAAATAACCTCAAGCTTTCATGAGGTCTGCATCATCTGTTACACCCCTCCCCTCCACACACACACACCGATACTCACAAAAACTGGTCTCAATTCCAGCCACCCCCCCCCCCCCCTCTCTCTCTCTCTCTCTCTCTCTCTCTCTCTCTCTCTCTCTCTCTCTCTCTCTCTCTCTGAAAGTAATGTACCGCTACCGACTACGCAGAAGCGTTAGCTATCTAATCCCCAATAAATTCTACTTCAAGAAAGTAAACCTTCTTAATTCCAAAAATCGCGGACAACACTTAACTGTTTGCCCGCTTTTTGTTTGGATATGAGAAACTGCCATTGAACATAATTTACAGGAAGAGGATCATTATGATTACATGATTCTTCTTTACTCCACACCCTAGAAATGTCCAGCTCAGGAAGTATGATATACTGAATAACAATGTGTAATTTATTGGGTGTGTTTTACAGCAATACTTTATCACAACTCAACAAATACTTAATGTATAAAGATACTATTTATTTGCATATACTAATACATGATACATCAATAATTACTACTTATCAAAGCATAATGATTCACCTTTGGTATCATCAACAGACAGTTGAATAAACTCTCACATAGCCTAAATGCTGTTTTTATGAATGAGCTTTCTTCATGGAGACCATAGCGTGCGTTATTTCCACTGGCATTTCCACTCCATTTCTGTTGGCATTCATGTTAGAATGCAAAAGTTCGGGATGGAATAATGTGCATGTTCATGCATACAGTAGGTAATCTGTTATAAGCAATGCTGTTATTAGGAATGCGATAATGCGACACTTCTTACTTAATGAAGCATGGCGATTTCGTCTTCGTCTTCCTCGGTCTAGCTTAGCTTGTTGACCATAATAGATCGCAATCTAATCACAATCTAGTAACCACCCAAATGTCCGACATTTCTAAATTGGCGTAGGCTGTCAGAGGCTGTCTCAGGGTTGGGAGATCAGTAAAGAAGAGTACTAAATTCTGTATTCAACATGGATAGAAAAGAATCATAAGAGAAATAGATTTGAGTAAAGACCTAAAAAAGAGAATAGCAGGTTTGAGTTCTTCTCTACACGAGCATTTACAATAAAGGGGCACTTCAGTCTCCATGCACAGGTCTGGGTATGTCTGTCTCTCTTGACAAATTTCAAGCAGTAATCACCATAAGGTTGGCTACCGGTTCATATACCAACCCAAGCATAACAGGCTCTGTACCTTCCGTTCTAGGTCCCTAATTAACATTTAAGAATGGATGAGCCATTAAAGTTTCTCGGAATTTAGCTTGTTGTTAGTAAGGAAGAACTGAATGAAATGACTGTTCGCGTCAGTTACAATATCAATCACAACAATAGCTAGAAAAGCTAGTGTGTCAGTGATTGAGCCTCTTTCTACAGCATTTTAATAATTGCCAATATCTGTATTTCAATTTGAACCTACTATCTTTAAAAAATACCTTGGAGAAGGCCCAGCGCATGTAGGTCTACAGCCCCTTTATTGTAAACCCCTACACCCGACCGGAAATGTGCACCAGGCTGCCTGACCAGGTTACCATGACCTCCTGACCTTGAAGATTCTGCTGCGTTCCGGTAGCGGCGCTGTAAATCGTCGGCCTGTCAACCCCGACCCGGTCAGGTTTCCTAGAATGGCGTGTAGGAGTCTCTGAGAAGTGTATCACTTTCAGGTGAGCTGCTCTCCAAGCAGAAAGTCCACTTATAACAAGAGAGCAGAATTGAATTAATTCTATCCTCTTTGCTTACATAGAAGGCTGAGCGATAAAAAGGGTATCCGCTTAATAATTCCTCGATATTAAAGCGTTAGTGGTTAAAGACGTTTCTATCGTATACTAGTTATGGTCTGACAAAGTAGAAGGCGGGGTAAAGTAGCCAGTCTATAAAGCGGACTCGAAGCTGTAGGAAATGCAGTGATTGGTAGGAGCAAACAAGTATTATAGAATACAGCTTCATGGTGCAAAAAAATATGTTCTGTTCCACCCTCCCAAAGACAAAAGACACTCACTGACCATTTCCAACGTTCCATTTGGATTTATTCCTACCCAAAAATATGAATAATTCTGTATGCTTGTGAACTTGTTAAATACTAGGGGGAACGTGTGAAGAAATAGTTATGATTATGTCATTCGACATCAGGCCTATACGTTGAGTGTATTTTGTTTGTTACACAAGGTGCTAGGTCTACATCACTCCTACCTCGGGGTCGAGGTTGAAAGTTGCTGAATTTTGAAAAGGTTGCCTAAATAGTTTTAAAATGGTAGATAGGAAATTGTTTCTGCTTTGCTAAACATTGTTATCTGATCAACTGCAATACAAATTTACAAGGCAACAAATATTGGCTAGACAGAAGCCAAATATGTAAAGGAATCGGAGTCCCTTTATATGTTTGCTCACCCTTGAAGACCCACTACATAGTAGTTACCTGAAATACAAGATAGAAGAGACGGGTTATTGTTAGGCTATATCAAGAAATCAACTGAAAGCATAAATGTGATCTCAAAACTAGATGTGAGAATACTCCGCGTCTTCCCAGACATGAACTCTCCCCAGCATAACCCTGAAAGACTCTTGAATTCCCACACACCCGAGAACAAAGTGAAAGGCGTATTGAACCTAATTACTAATGCTGTGACTGTTACAAAATGTGAATAGTTTAAAATTCTCCAACTCAACACAGGTAAATAATACCATATTATTTCATAATCAATCATTTTGTATCGTCAATCATTTTGTTCTTTGTTCTTTCCTAGGTTTCCAATCATCCATATAATTTGTGTAGTAACATTAGTTACATGTATATCTTCATTCCAAAAACAGAATGTAATAGGATAAATTTCTTTTATCATATGTTGTAATGCCATGGTTAGGCTACTTTATCACCATTGCTCTATTACATATTTACTGCATGTTGAAACTGGTCATCCGTTTTTGTATTTGACAAAATTAAGGAATTGAAGACCATTGTGCTGTAAAAAAGACGGCCGTGTGGAATTATTTAGTTTATTGCTTGGTTGATTGTGTTATACGCTATAGCAAGGGACATAATGCATTGAGATCGAATCGCTGAGATGAGGATGACAGACATGCATGAAACACTGCGGCATAACTGGGTATCGAAGCCAGGATCCGGCGATCTCCAGGCTAACGCGTTATTTACTAATTAATTATAAACTATCATGTCACCCTTATTAGTTCTCCCTGGTGTCCATCTACAGTAGATCAATGATAACCATGTTCCGGGTTAGAATAAATTCTTCTCACCCCCCTTTTCTCATAACAATATGATTAGCTACTATGAAATGCCCACACAGACAGGAGCTTTATATACCCGCTGATTGGGGTTTTGGAGATCTAAAGCTATAGACTATACGCTCGGAGCAGTCTTGACGGTAAGATCAAAAAGAGCTCATATGCTGTAGATCAGTGCGAACAGTTGCTATGAACTAGCATTGCACATAGGAAAATGACTCTTGCCACCCTCCGCAGAAAGGTGCCCTTACTTCCCGAAGATCAAAGAACATCCACCAACCACAGAGTCACGTTGCTTTGCCAGGTAAGCCTCTTGTCAAAGAATCGTCAATCTCAGGAAGAAATGGTCTGGTCATATGCCACTAGTGAGACAAACAGTAGTCTGAAATAAATATTTCAGGTTCGTGGTCACCATTTCAGTTTTCTTTTTTGTTGGGATTGATATGATTGTATGATAATACAATAATTTAGAAATTCTAAAACAGTTAATTTCTATTGTCAAAACAGTCGTTTTTTTCAAACCTTCATAATATATGGCAAATATGTAGTATTACACATTTAGTTCTAAAATGTATTAGCCACCTTCCTTGTTTTTGAATAAATTGTCGAAAACATATGTTTCAGTACATTTCCGATTTTAATCAAACACATATAAATACGCTTATCTTAGCTTTGGTCCAGGACAAACTGAATAGAATGTTATCTTATTAGGCATATAGCATTTGAATATGTCACAAGGAACCATTTTGAACTTAAATATAATTGCCAATATCTAGAAATCACTCAGGTGCCACCATTGTGAATTGTATGATATGATTTTAACATGGACATTAGTTTATCAGTTACGAGCATGTTGAATTTGTCTTTGTCCCACTTCGTTTGCAGACCTCAAATCGAAGGGGCTCAACGAAGTGATCACACTCATGTGGCTTAAACATATGGGTAGGAAGGTTGGAGGCTTTCCATCTAGAAGACGTCTCCGATGAGATGCAGCCGGGTGCATTCTGAGATCTTTTTACCCTCTACTTTCCGTTGAAACAAAAATGACCGTAAAAAAACGGCGGGTTGGCACATCTGGTTGTACAGCTGACGTTTAGTGTTGGCGGCGAGCCGTTTGTCTGTAGGTCATTTGGTTCAAATATCCTAGGAGGTTTTTCAATATAATGGATGTATGACAGAGGTACATATTATTACACATAAATGGAGATACCCCTAGATGCATCGTATATATGAGTACAATGCCTGAAAATGCCTAAATACGATTGTATATGCACCTGCTCCTATAAAGGTTAATGTTAGGCTGATTGTAATTGTCCCATATTTCATGTATAATTAGTGTCGGTGGATTTGGTAAGTGCTTAAATTTGCAAAGTAATTTTGGAATAATTAGACACGAGTCAAGGTCACCTCATGGAGTTGCATCATCTGAATATAAAAGAAGTGGAATGTGTGTATTGATTTAGGGCGAGGAGTCGCTGATATATAATCCCGGCAAAAATCTAACTGCTTCTTGTTTTGTTTCATGGGAACACAGAAGTTTGGCCCTTACACGCATCTGTTTTACAGCTTCAAGAGCACAATGGTTAAAAAGGACAAAGATCATAATCACACAGATTCAATTTTATTGTATTACACATGTGGCCATGACAGAGACAGGGATCCAATAGTGATATGCAGCAGAGGAGCTTTGATAAATCCTAGATGGCCGATACCCAAAAACCATCGACGTTTATGATTTCTCATTATTGGGACGATACTATCAGGAAAACGTGATTCGATTCATCACATCTTTCTTGAAACATGTCTGCCAAGTCTTTAGCTTTTAGAAAATAGACATTCTAGTTAGCATTGTATGGTAATGTTTGAATAGACTATACGTATTGCGTTAAAATGTGCATGTAAACATTTTTTTTATGATACTTACATTTATATGAATATCAATTGGTATATCATATGAATTGTACATACTCCATAAGACGTCTCCATAGGATTGTGGTGTAGAATTTATATAACTGAGCGTTGAGACAATGCCATTTTATAACCATTACCATGAATTGACCGAAGTTATGATTGCAAAAAAGCCCATCATAGGATAAAGATATATCAATATCTTAACTATCAGATGCTTTGACAGGCTCCCCAGTGTGTATTTTCTTTTATTTAGTATCATGAGTGCTTTTTTGTTTTATACACCAAAGTTTGCGTTTCGTAAGAATTTACCATATAGAAGATAGATCTCATCAAAGAGTATAGGATACACACATTTCTAAACTCGTGGATTTTTATCATAATCGTTGGCACTACTCTCCTGGCACAAACATCGCCGGCCATACGGGAACCAGCGCGACATTTCCGCACTGATACGCCCTCTCCTGGTGCAACCTAGAACCTAACAATAGCATCCCTTTTAGAGCTACTTGACTGACATTCTATCTTCACTGTATGGACACAGACTCATCTAGTGATGTGATACAGGCCTTGTTAGTGTTCATTAAGATCCTTTTACGGGGAAGAAGAGATCCATATGGGAATTCTAGTCTTACCCTAGACAAGTGTGTGTTTTTTTCAGATTGCATTAAAAGCAAGCTGGTAGATCTAGATATATGTGTGTGTTTAAACGGAATGTATTATTTTCTAGTGCATTAAACGTGTAGTGGTGTGAACAGGGAAATTGCATTAAGTTATCAAATTATTTAAGCCTAAGGTGTATATTGTAGAACTACACGAGGGTTCTTTCTGCATTATATAATGAGGTTATATAATGCATTAAGGATCCTCGTGTAGTTTTAAAATATATTCAGAACGGCATATGTTAATGTATTACTATATCACATCAGATCTGCATGTACGTTCCTGTCGCATTTCATAAACATATTTGATCGTATATGTCTTGTCAACAAAAACACCCGATGATAATTAAGGTATGTTTCATTTTACGAAAAGCATTGTGGAGAGCCTTTTAATGTAAAACTTTAGTTTACTGTTTTCCTCCCTGTATTTTTCAATTTGTTGATGAAGATGTCTCCCATTTAACACCCGGCATTTCTATGATGGGCCACGATATCTGCAGCGTGACCGCTCATTGTTATTTGTAGAGACACGAAGGTTATTCCTCATCAATGCCAAGGCCACGGCCAAAGGTACAGGCTGGTCAGCGCCTTAGTAATTGCAATCCGAACTTATCACTTCCTGCAAAATACAGAAATAGCTCCCAGGTAGTGGTCAGAATGTTCCCATTGGTGATATGTGAATGCCAGGTCACGGTCCAAAGAGTGTGACTCTCCGATTTGTTGGTCATCAAGGCCAAGGCCAAGCTAATAAAAGACATTGTCCGGTGGCCTGGGCAGCCTGGTATCTCTGTCAGCACGGCTGCTATCCTAACATGCTCCCACCCGCCAAGGATCCTCCCTCTGTCCACTCTCCCCCCAGCGTCACTGTCACGGGCGGAAACATGTGAATGAAGCTTGGGGTACAGAGGCGGGGCTTTAAGGTGACATGTGACGAGGCGTCATTGAGGAGCTGCTCGGCCCATTGAGCAGCTCTGAGTTGATCTGACCAATGGGAGCGAGGTAAAGGTGTACGCGCGTCGGCAGTCTGCCCCTCTACTGCTCGCCGCGCACTGCCTGCCCGCTGTTCACCACCTATCAGCAGGGCCGCACCACATCACACCGCGCCAATACACCTACATTCCAGGTGATATTGTCAACCTGCTCACAGGTGCTCATTGAGCAGCGGCCTCGCCCTGCGGGCCGTGTTGGTGAGCTGCTTGGCATGCCGATTAAGAGGAGCTGCTCCATGTTTAGCCATGGATGTATACATAGCGCATAGTACGACCCCGGGTAACCACTTGTGACTGACCAGGTGGCTGGCGACTGTCACCGACTCCAGGCACTGTGATGGGCAAGTCAGTGAGACGTACACGAGCCATGAGCGGCACACACCCCGGATCTAATCCATCCCGAGGAAGCGGACGTCTGCCGATCACTCGGATACTCATACAGAGAGGCATGTTTCCTCAGCCCCATGCTTAACGCCTACGCAAATCGTCCGTTCGTTAAGGATCCTTTGTAGTCAGCAAGATTGTAGCAAGCTAGTAGGCATGCATATAGTTAATTACACTTCGCACCCTAATCATAATCATCATACCATTTACTCACAATAGTAGAGAACAAAGCAATACCAAATCATCATTGAAACATACACTCAAACTGATACCTGGCCTCGTCCCGTTATGGTCATTGCAGCCTCAGCAGAACCATAAAATCCACCCTTAGTAGTTTATATGCTGCATGTACAACAACACCTTTTAAACCCTCTAATATATCTATAAACACTATCAACAACAACCTGGTGTCCATATTAATTACTATTTCATAAAGCAATATATTTCCACAACGATATCATAATATCAACTTCAACCACAAACATAGCAAGATCAATTCTCAACAAAAACTGCTTAATTGGACTCATCTTCAACTTCGTAAACTCAGCCCACGATAGCAGCTGTTACCCCAACACCACAAGATCAAACAACACTATCGTCTACAACCCTACTAGCAACAGGATATGTTGACCTACAATTATACCTCAGCATAACCTATTCTATCATATGCATTTGTAATCCTATCCTTATCCTATCCAAACCTCATTTCAAGCAGCTACTTTAATATTACATCTACATCATTCTCTACTGAACAATAGCTACACTGTATCTACTCTCGTCATCACCAAGGGCCTCATACTTAGATAGATCGTAATACTTACTTTCATATATTGGTCGATGGATTGCTAATCAGTTCTATATCATTGGCGCAATCACATTAACATGATTCATATCCAAATCAATAATCTAATCCAAATCAACCTTACACTTACATTAACTCCATCCAGTCACCGCACAATCGTCCTGTCCCGGACATTCTCCAAACAGGATTATCCGCACTGAGACCTTCAGGTCTAAAGATGTACCCATATCTAAAGTTCTATTCTTATAGAAATCATTCTTCGGGGACCACTCCATTAAATCCCGAACCGATGAACACCATCTTAAAATATTTTCATAAACAGATCCCATTTTTATGGACAAAGAATAATTCAGTGGAACACCAGGTACTCCCTCGCTGCTACATGGCCTCTTATACCCATAATCTTACAGGACCCTATCATAACCCTATCGGTATATCTATCGATCACTGGCTCTCTCTCATCACACCACCTTCTGTTTTACACAACGTATTACCTCCTATGACAATCCCATAGTTCAGTGTTGCCCATTACCTATTACGTTAAGTAACCTACCGCCGGCCGCCTTATTTATCGCCTGTTGCCTCACCTATCCCATCAGCAGTTCTAACACCTATGGCTTTATTACCATTGTTTTATCTATCAAACCAAATTGAGAAGACTGGCTTTAGTTTTCGAGTCCTACCCCGTCCCCTGTCCCCCCTCTGGCTCCCTTACATTGACACAAAGCTGTCGTGTGGTAGATAAAGTTAACATATTACAAAATAAATTGATGTCTTGATCATAATCAAAGACCTATGTAATTCTGCACCAAGAGCTACACCACCCTTTCCCACCACGTCATCTATATATTTTACCCATTCCGGCAACCAACGGCTTAACCCCATCATCAAACTAACTCTTTCTACTCCTATTTTTCTTAACTATTGCATTCATATTTTCCGCATCCCCATTAACCTTTGCCTAAATACTGTACATATTTCATTAAACACACGCGCACTCTTTCCGTACGCATCTTCAAAAGCGTATTTCGTCCATTCAATCAGCATCCATTCATATTCGCTTGGGCAGGAGAGCGTTGCGGCTGTTGCAGGCAATTAAGAGAGAGGGCAGAGAGAGGTGAGTGGATCTGTAAGAGTCACAGAGTACATGTTATGGAAAGCATTTGGGAATAATTAGCACACAATGAGGGGTCTAGCTTGTATAGACAGGTAATCGCGTTGGAGCAATTGTCAATAAGGTCAATTTAGTTGAATTAGGCTAATTTCGTACACGACTTGGGTATCAGGATGAGACACGAGAGGGATATTTAAGTATATAGATGTAAAGATTAATTAAGTGTCTGCCCGTTAAATTCATTTCCACATGAGACTCACTAACTGCCAATCTAAATTCAGCCTGCACCCTCCTATATGCATAAAATTGATGTCTCCTTGACGCATCGTGTTGAGAAGGGAAGGAGTCATCAAATTAACGACACGCGCAGACGTGTAGTGTGCAGCTTATTTGTAAGCTCAATATCATATATAAAAATGGGTTTGATTGATATTCACGAATAACATACATGTTATGATCGTAATGCTCAAATAATGGAAGACACAAGGGAATCATAAATCTAATAGCATTTTCATTTTCACAGGAAATGTACCAATATTAAGCTTCGGTAATCCTACTGGTGTTCTCGTAAGAATTACATAGAAATCCCAATTTCTGAATTCCGAGGGGAAATTCCTGAAAGAAATTCATTTGGAACAGCGAGAAACAGAACAATTGCGTGATTCCAGGAACCGGAAGCCGCCTTGTGCTGCTCAGTGGTAAAACGAGTTTCCTGTGAAGGAGGGAATGAGATCCGGTGATGAGGCATCTCCTGGCGGTTCATCCCACATAACACAGCACATTAAACATGCTTCTTTTCCGCAACTCTGTGCATCACTAGTGGGGGATAACGATAAAATTATGCCAGCCGATAGAGTTGACATTCTCCCAAATCTAACCTACAACGCCGGGGATTACCTTCTGGATTCATACCAAGCACAGTGCGGGCCTCTTGTGTGGAGGTTAGTATGCTAAAACTTATATATCTTTGGTTTTATGATGGGAAAACCTGTGGGATATCCCTTTGTCTTAGCCTGGTATAAATGTCCATAGGCTTAACATTGGGAACTAGTTCTCAACAGGCTTGCGAGTATGGCAATTCATACTTACTCGGTGATATTTCCAGGCTAAAATAAAATCAGAAACATATTTGTGCTTGGTCTGAGTCCCCAACATCTCGTTTGGAGCGCTTCAGAATATTCACTCCGCTATTGCCTCGTTGATATTACTGCGCACTCCAAACTCGATGGTGAACGAGTACTCAGACGAGACACTCATCAATTTCCTTCTTAATACTTCTCTCAGTACCGCTGTAATGTGAGTCACGATGTCGCTGCAGCAAAAACCACCGTCAATTACAAGGCTACATCAACTTCCCAATGAGCAATCGTGCTGCACACATACTTCTCCAATGTCATAGTGGCAAGAGAATAGCACATATCTTCCTCACTAGGTGAATATGACCCTTACCCGAAGTGTAGTGTCTTTATAACAGTATAGAGGCTGTTGAATATCTCTACAAATCTTTTCCCTACTTTGCCTCCTGACTGCACTAGTAAATCAAGAATTGTTTATTTTCTTGCAGTCAATATACTCATACTGCTTTATCAAAGACTGAAGATTCTAATGTAGTGCTATGTGCCCTTATTGCAGGAAGATGACCCCCAGGCAGTGTCTTACCTACTTAAAGGTGGTACCAGCATCACAGAAAGATGTCTCTGGTAGAGAAGGAAAACAATCCCAACTTGAAAGGTGGAAACAAGGTGTTGCGATTCAAGAATGCTCAATCCATAGACTCCTCTACCTTATTCAACAGCCTCTGAATACCTTCTACATCGCCTTGAGGCACCCACCGACTGTTCTCACGTCCTTCCAGGTAGACGCAATAAGGCGCGGAGTCGATTACAAACCGTGTGAAACCATACCATGAGGCAGGTATGGTCAGAGTCGCCATTCATAGAGAGTGACATATCCAGTGGAGCTGCAAGAGACCGCAGAGTCTTTATGCTTGCGGATATTATGAAAAGGATTTCCTAGTAAAGTAAAGCCGTCAGGACGGATGTTCCGCTAGAAGTCTCAACTTGAAAGGAAAAGCAGGAAGGTACATTTGTTGGAAGCAGCTTGGCCGACAATAATGACGGATTTCTTCGATCGAAATAAACTGTGACCTTTCCTATGATTCTCCCTACTGACCTTCATCAGTAAAACATATCTCCATATAAAGTGTGTGGGTGGCCCTACATCCCCAGATGCGACACGAGAAGAACCCCAATACCCCAGCAACACCCTACCCTGGATTGTGCTTTTTACCTACATGGACAAGAAGCTAAATTGCCATCGTGGACAAGGAACTAAATCGTTTATAAGGACGGGCCGGGAAGGGCCAAATTGGCCTGAACAACTAATGAAAGTGGACAAAATGCGGTCGGCGAGGGTGTTTTTAACTTAATGGAAACCATTACGACCAAGCATGGTGGCTCTATTACTGGGCTGTATAGCGGTAGGACGAGAGAGGATACAGTGGATTTGGCCTGGCGTCGGCAGATAGTGTGTGTAGTAGTGCGACTATCGACCGGGCGCCGTGCTGCAGGCGCTGGGAGGAGGAGGGGCGGGCGTGAGAGAGAGAGACTGTCTGGTGGTCGTCGGGGGTGCACGGCCGCTGTGGTAGTGGAAGCACTGGTGGTGGCGATGGTGGTAGCCCTAGTGGTGGCAGCCGTGTTGGCACTGGCACCACCATAGTGTAGAGTCCCCGACACAAAGCCCTTACACACTTTCCCAACATCAGTGTCCCCACGCCAAACCCAACCCCGCGACGCCGCAGTGCCTCCCGCCCAACCGCCCGCCAACTCCAGGAGGAGGGAGGGACTGGTGGGTCGCCACCGCTCCCTTCACGTCCGGAGACGACTCCTACTAAGACGGCCAGCATGGCTGTACCGTCCGTGTTTGGAGGTCCAATAGCTGTAGTATGCCAGTGGCTGGAGAGCAGAGCAGAACAGTGGACATTTAGGAAGCCCGGAGCCATCGTGACAACTGGTGGGGAAACAAGGCCCGGGCCAGACGCCCACCCTCCTGTACTACTCACAGTGTCTCCACTCAACCCCCACCAGCATGTACCCCACCCGCCCGCCGTCCGACAGGAGAAGGCAGGGTGAATGGGAGGAGCGGGTTGTGGGGGTTATCTTCAGTCAACGCCGTTCTGCCAATACCTACCCGCTTAAAGTGGTAAGTGCGTGTTTCACATAATCAATCCTCTCACTAAAACACACCCATCCCTTTTCCATTTCCAGAGATTACTGAACTCCAACTTCCCCATCCCCGCCTCCCCAACCACACCCTCTCTGCATCGTCCCCGGTTCTCATATCGCGAAGTTCGCCCACAGAGACAAGCAGGCGAGTACGCCCACTCTACCCACGTCTTCCCTCTCCCTACTCTCCACCACTACCAACCCTCCACTATCCCCATCCAACACTACACATCTACCCCACACCCCTTCAACCTTGAACCCCTTTCCCATGGCGACCAACCACCCCATACCGTCATGACCCGGGCCACAAAACTTGTAGACATTTACACTTTTTTCTTTCAGTTGTGCTGTTGATATTGATTTGCCAACACTTACGATGAGTTTGTTCTGCGGGCAGATATGACGGGCGGGCGTGTGACTTGCATGCCGGCACGTCACGGTGCCAACCCTCTGCCTCCCCCACCCCTACCCCCGCCTTACCAGGGGGGCCGCCCGCACCCGGTCCCCGATGGCCGGGGGTTCACGGGCACGGTGCCCGCCGTAAAATGAAATCAATCGTCGGACCAGACACACCAGAGAAGGCAAAGCCAACTGAAATAAAATAAATTGATCTACCCTTGGTATTTGACTGCCGAACTGGCGCCCACTTTGTTGCATGCATTATCTGTGCCGGGGGAAGCCCGTCGGTTGTGCAAGTAAACTGGGTGGCATTTGTGTATCTTTGTGGTGCAATCCATAAACGGTTGACATGCCTCAAATACCGCATTCACACGGGCCTATTGGTTCTCCATTCGCCAATGATAATTATCCTGCATCAGTCATACATGGACAAATTGGTCTCACGGCTTCTAAAGTTACTTTTGTGCATGTTACTAATGAATTGAAGATCATTGTATGAATAATTGGTTGTTAAGCTGATTAATAAGTTTAATGTAGCACCTTGCCTTAGTCATACATATTCAATAATTACCCAGTAGAGGCGATCATTCCCCCATTGAACGTATCACATAAGGCAAATATATACATATGTACGTCTATATCCTAGGGATCCGAATTATTGGTTTGCTTTTGATGATAAATCAAACCATCAAGAGAAACACTATTTGGCAATCTATTCACGTTAAAGACATGGCGATACCTAAATCATGACCTTATTTCAATACCAAATAGTGTGCCAAGCTGACTGGTTTTATGAGTGGCCGTAATCTCCTAGTAGTTGACGCGTAGTGATATCCGAGCAATTAGCGAGGATATTACGTCGTCAACTACGAGGAGGTTACGGTCACTCGTATACAAAATCAGTCGTTATTGTATTCATTACCCACCTACAAGATTAATAACAAATATGTTGTAACAAATATGTTTCTGCAAGACATTTACTTCCAGACACCATAGCACTGTCAAGTGTTGAGGTAATTCGGTGTAGACTTACACCAATAATAATTATAGTTCGCCATTTCCCCATGATTTTAGCATGTAAAGCATGTTATGACAGTGATTTCTGATGATAAATGAGATTATTATGACTGATTATAAATAATTGATATTGAATGAACATTCAAGAAACTTATTTTGAAGTACATGATAATTTGACCTTATTATGGATGGGACTTCTTTCCGGAATCTCCGGGTAGCCGATTCCAGGTGCTCTATGCATTTCCTATGGAGACTACGTATTTGGTGGGTAATAAATACCGATACCCTCTCGAATATGAAATTCAGCTGAAAGAAAAAGGATAGATTCTTAATGATGAGCATTATCATTGTAGACACTGTAATTGCTATCGAGATATTGTATTAGACTAGAATACTGGCTAAAGGGATGATATTAGTTAACTCAAATACACAGACTAAACAAGGAGACATATAAAACTACACATGGACTCATGTACATATAGTTATTAAACTTCCACAATAGTATCTTCACCGATGATATATATACATTTCATCGCTACAGTAGACACTCTAGCTATGTCTATCTGATTGTCAATGAATTATCCCAAATCGAGGCGTTGTAATTACCTGATTAATCATTGTAAGGATGAGCGGTAGTCCAATCGAATCCGATCAGGCAGACTGTGTAACTTAAGGGACATAAATAGCCACTGTCGAATAACATAACTCCCCCACCCTCCATTGTGGCTCATTCTCTGCTGATCTTTGGGATCTTTGGGAAACAATCACATACATTGACTTTGACAACACTATATGGTTCCCTCTGAGTGATGCCCACCCGCCATGCCTGAGGCCTGCTGCTCTTAAGCTCTCCTCCCTAGAGGGTTCCTCTATGACGCATGCCTGACGTAACACACTTACAGACGTTGCCAGTAGTTAGACGGGTCTTTGCAGAGTTTGAAAAAGGAAGCGACGTAGCGCTTCGAGGCATGTGGGCTAGACGGTAAGGCGGGGGACCAGGAGGTCTGTCATCCGCCAACAATCACCGTCACCGTTTGACATGAGATGTGGCTTGATCTCAGGCCTCACTATGCTCTGCTGCCTTTAATCCTGCGCGTTGGCTGGGACCGAGGTTGGCGCAGGAGTGGCGGTGATAAATCAGGGTAGTGAGACCCAACTGAAGCGCTGGGCTGTGTGACGTAGGGCCCCATCAGGCCAAGGTAAAACACGTCACACGAAGTGACTGGTAATACGACTTGAGACAGCTGCGGGTAATGACCCTATTATTTAGGTGCCTGGGCGACACAGGGCGAAACCTGAAACAAACCCAGCATCACCTACATTCGGGTATTTAGAGGAATCTGTTTCAAAGGGTACTTTTTATGGTGCCTACTTTGGGGCACACTTTCAAATGTATGTTACTAAATGATTTTAATACTTTGGATGAAAAATAATATATATATACATATTTGAAGAAGGGCCTAACTATTTTATTTTCACGATGTAATCAATGTAGTGCATTTGTTCACATGATAATACGATCATGGTCATCCAAATTAGACTAGGGTTCTTCTGTTTTGAAAGAACACCATCGCGATCAAAAGCATCCATCATACAATTCAATTCTTGTTTTTCATTAGCATTAAGTAAAGGAGTTAAATGAACTTGAAATTATGATACTTTTAATCATACTTCTGAACAATATGCCATGAAAAGTTAGTACGATTTATAACTCGTTTACTTGATAACATTTATATATTCACCTGGTTTGAGGCAATGATATAGTATGGGGCAGCTCTGTTTTTGTGTTTTTTCTTATTTCTTATAGGCTACATTCTTTGAAAAAAAGGTCTCAATCCCTTTGGATGAAAATATTATTGATTAGATGTGTTATTTGCAAGGGAACTGATATTTCCACACCTCGTGTGCTATTTAGAAACAGCGATGTTCTCTAGTAATATGTATATTCCCCAAGGGTCAGTTTCGAAAGAAAGCTTTCATGATATTTCCAGCCCAGTCCTATGCGAAAATATCTCCTGACAATAATTTCCTGCTGGGAAAAGTATTGTGAGTGAAGGGTAAATTCTATTAGATTACACTGTGATTTGTCTACATCTTCGTTCTGGCCAGTGATGATATGACCTAGGGAATCGCTTTGGTGCAGGTGCAATTGGGGTTTGCTTTATTGGGGGGGGGGGGGGGGGATTCCTTTTATTGGTACTGTTGTGGGTGGGGCGTGATTCTTTTCACTATTTCCTTGAGGAGACACTTTCTTGTTGCTATTACTACTGGGGGCCGACATTCAAGTAAACAATGAAAGAGCTTGCTCATTTGTGTTAAATAACAAGAACCAATATCTGTCGCGCTATTGCATTTTGTTCTAGGGTGTGTGCCCTGGTGATGTACCTAGCTAATAACAGTGTGAGACCCAGTTGATTGCCACCGGGCATCTCTCTAGAAAGTCAACAATTGTAGGCTACTCACTTTCTGCGGAAGGAATCTAGCTTAAGGGGTGATTCCACCAGACTAGAAGCTTTATCGGAAAGTTTCTGAAGTCCTTGGAATGTATCAAAGAATATCATATATGGTGAATTGTCTTGCACGATAAATCGTATTAGCGCCCGAAATTACCAGAAAAAAATTTGCGCTTCCACCGCCAGCTATGCTTATACGAAATTTCCCGATTTTCATTTTTGCAAGTTTCGGTTGCTCGGTGGAATTTCGCCTTTAGTATTGTCTATTTGCAATGTGCTGTGTTCTCAGAAGCATCCACCTACCGTTTCAGGATTCCCTATTCATGGAGTTTACCCAGTATCTTCCACTTTGTTGCTGTACTGCATCATTGCTGCAATATCCAGCACGTCCTCTGATTTCTCGATACACTTCACATATCATTATCCTTCTTTCTTTGGATGGGGCAAATGCCTTTTCACAAATGTAGAGGGCAGCTTTAGCAAGTAACCACATTTCACCATTGGGACATTCACTTGTGTAGTGGTACACTGGTGCCATCTCCAATTGACACATTTTATAGACTACTCACACCTTTCCCCTTCTTTTTGTCACTCTCCCCCCAAAAGAATTCATCATACATAATGTAAAATTCATCTAGCTAAATACATTCGTATATGGCGGTGGTTGCAGCTTCATATGTTCAGTAGAATGTTCTTACCCTTCAAGATGTCTATGTTGACCTTGTTGCCATTTAAAAGTACAAAAAGATTCACGATTACAGGGAATTCTATGTAGCAGCTCAGAGGTCATGTAAGGATGCCAGTATTCAGATACATTACCGATATCCGAAATTTCAAAGATTTCCATTGGTAATGATGGAAATTCTATAACCTATCTGGGATCTGCCCTGCTGTTGCCTTGCCAGCGGCCCGCAGCAATTCGGTTGTTGGATTTTTCGGAAAGCAGAAGTTTTCTGAACTGATTTACATAGAAACATGCAACAGCTCTAAGCATGTATATTACTACTTAGTACCGAAACTGTTCTGTAATTTTCCAACTTCCAAATTTGTTAAACCATAATTGGCAATTCAGGTAACCAATTATCGTTAATCTGCATTTAAATAGAGAGAGCCATTTGGGTTCGTATTATTATAGCTGCCATGAGGTTATACCTATAGTCCTAAGCGTTTAATATGGAACAAAATATGAAAAAAATTTCAACTCAAAACTTTTAAATGGCGCTTGCGTAGTGACCAACAGTCTGATTGTTAAAAAGTTAGATACCGTTAGAAAGCTGAGAAATAGGACTATTTGCTGGAAAATTATTATTTACATGTGCTGTGAGTGAGATTTCCAACTGTTGAATGAACATGGAATTCTATAAGTTGAAATCAATATGCCATGTTACCTTTCCATCTTCACAATGATTTAAAGGAAAATATATCTCAATGACCTGTATAAATAAACATCCTATCGTCTTTGACATTTCAACACGAATAAAGTGGTTTCTATAGTGCCAGGTTATGACAGATAGAGCATTACGGCAAATTAAAAGGTCCCAAAAGAGCCCTCAAAACGCAACTTTGTGACATTGTCACAGTTGTGGCGTTGTGCCTCATATTGGCAAATAATCGATTTGATATACACGAGTATTCCTTTAGAAATCAAATATTTTTCTAAACCAAAATTATTTTGAATTCTATATATACATTTCAGTGATGCACAATAACATTGACTTGATGGAATGTCTATCAATTTGCTACAGTATATGAAAGCTCCAGAATGTCTTGTTGCAAGCCACACTAACTAACCTCATGGATAATTTAGCTACGATCCCAAACAGTACAAGCTTATCCGACATTTGGCAGAGGATATGTCCCACTTATCAATAGATACATTTTCTTAAAACTTTGCCCCGATCAGCTACTATTATGGACAGTACTTATTAAAAGGATCTGAATCTTATCATTATCCATATGTACTATGCAAAAACAATTCCCTTGAGATATTCTCCATTAGTATCTTTAATACCATCACAGCACTGTATTTGATATCCTTATTAATAATATCCTGTTATTTTTGTATTCATATTTATTGCCCTTGATGCTACAAATAGTTCGATGGTGTTCAGTCGTGCGTGACTTTTTAAGGCCTTTTTCCATTGGCCGACAAACACGGTGTAGATTTTTTTTGTTTTCCTAATAGCCTATTTCCATTGGTCATCACTAATATACAGTCAGAAACCACCGACGGATCTTAGCACTGCTGACGCAAAATGGAAATAGGCTATTAGGAGAACACAGAAAATCTACATCTTATTTGTCGGCCAATGGAAACGGGCCTTAGTCCCGAGACGTGGTCTTAACGAAGGGCTCAATGCAACTGATACTTTTCTCAAAAGGTTGACATATTGCGACAACAGAAGGAACCGGTGCTTCTCTTAATATTTTTAGCTAATCTAAAACTTTAGATTCTAATCAGGCAATGTGGCCTCGAAAACGAGTACGCAAATATAAATTTAAATGAACATTCCCATGCTGAACATCCGAGAAAATAATTTAAACAAATACCCATGATCGTTTTCTTTGTACCTTTGGTGGTTGTCGGGGGATGCCTCTTGGTGGGAGTGCGGTGAAATATGCCCTGTGAGAGAATCCCCATCCTCATTCCCATTGGTGGACTGGAGGGCGTGGGGAGGATTGAGGACGGACGTTGGGCCCTCCAACGCCAGGTTCACCCCGACAGTGCGCAGACGCCCGGGTGCCAACAATACGGACGCCCGGGCGGCCGGAACCACCTGTTTGTGGGCGACGGTCACCTGGTGAAGGAAGACACTCACCAGACGCCCTTCCAGCGATGCTCGTCCGCCGTCGACCCTGCCCGAGGGGCACGTCAGGGCCCTTCTGGTTCAGGGTTATACATCGTAGGGGCCGCCCTCAGCCTTCCCTCCCCGACACGACCGCCCTTAGCAAGTCCTGTTTGCCTCACGGATCTCCAAGCAGCTCCCCGCCAACCAAAAACAGCTCTCCACCAGAACTTAGGAGCTCCCTACCATCCCCAGCAGCTTCCAACCATCCTGACCAGCTCCACACCAGTTCTGAACACATTCAGGATGATCTGTGTAGTGTATTGGTGCATCTGAATATAAAGAGACGTCACGAGTTTGAGTCTGAATTTATTTATGCCACGCATTTTGTTGGCTCCATAAGTAAACTCAAACTCAAACGAGTGGCGTCTAGATTTTATCCTACCCCGTTTCTACATTTTTTCAGTATTAGAAAGTAGTGATATAAACAACACTTTATGTCACACCCAGTGACATAAACAAATCCCATGTTAAGCCTATGGCGTTTTTTATTAGGGGTAGGATAATACAAGGTGGGTATGAAGGTGTGAGTGGCTGCGTATATGTAATATTGTCTCCGTCGGTTTCGATCTTATCGGGGGAGTCGCGAGTACAGTTAGTTCACCTGGTAATCACTTGCCCGCGGCCTGGTCGCCTCACCGCCATTATGTAAGAGGAGGGCCAGTGGGATTCACACGTAGAGACTCACGTACCTGAAACTGGTGTACCTCGCACCTTTCCCCTTGTCTCAGACAATTCTCTGTTTGTACACTATTCTCATGGCAAAGTGCTTTTATTAGTCTCAAGGAAAAAAGGCGAATTTGATTCATATGGGATGACACACATGGTACATAATCTCAGACATAGTCACAGTAAACACTCACCCTGAGACTCAAGTACCCTTAAGGTGAGAGGTGTTACAGTTATGTAATCATACTTGCTGGCCTCCTATTGGCTAAGGCAGGTACATAGTCGCAGCAGGTCCATTTGTCTCACCAAGATAACTCTCTAAAGTGGGATTCACACGGTGGGATTCATGTACCTCACAGGGTTATAAATCCCATGCGATTCTCTTCCCTTTTAGGGGAAAATATCGTTAACAATTACAAGGGAAAAACATGTCTCAGGGAAATGAAGCATTACAATTTAGACGAAAAAATTGTGTTCCAGTACCGAATCTCAAAAGGATTTGTCTCAGACAAACACTCTGTGAGGTACATGAATCCTACCGTAGGAATCCCACTCTAGAAACACGTCCCAAATCAAGGATGTTTCATTGCATAAAGTATTTCAGAGTCACAACTTATCTATTGCTTCAGAAATCACCAGGATAACATGAAAAAATCAACATTTTCCATTGCTTCACAAATTACCAGAATGACAAGTAATCATCACAAATGTGCAGTCAATCTATTTATTTATCAACGATTGGAAGTTTGAATCCGCCAGTTTCCACTGGTGATATCACATAAAGCGAAGTCCTTCATGTTAGACAGATGTAGCCTTTATAAAGTTATAAGTACATGCTGCTTTAGAGAAGCACAACAATTATGGTATAATTCCAGATTGCTTCAAATCAGATAGACCACATCATACCACTGAAGTGGCAGGCTCCATTCGGAGTTCTGCAGCTACTAGAACATCCCGTTTAGAGGATGCATTCTGCCACAACCTTGACAAACTGATAAGCTCCCTTGTGAAGTTTCAGCTCTCACGTACGAACTGAATTCTCGACCTAACGATGTGAGCAGCTAATATTCTAACTTTATGCATACTCTATTATCACTCACTTAGACTTGTATATACACCCTCTCAGCAGATCATTCACGGCACTAGCGCTTACTAATCTCTTCCCCTGGTATCCACTAAGGACCGGGGGATCCAGCCAAGAGTTTGGATTCAAAACATGGCAACTGTCAAAAGTTATGAAAGTCAAACAACTCATATATCATGAGTTGGGAAATATAGGAATGGTTAAATGAGCTTCACAGACAATCCAGCTGTTTCTTTTTCAGATTTAAACCACTTTATGATGTGAAACCATAGTTGATTGGACTGCCCCTTCGAAGGAGCACATCGGTCTTCTTGACAAAACCAAACCCAATAACACATGAGGTGCTTTCCACTGAAGAAAGTAATCTCTATGACTATATTTGATTTGACATAACACATAATAAGATAAAATGTATATACCTTACTGGTACATACTCACATACCGCGTTTCTTTTGATAAAAATATTCCACGAGCTCGCAGAGCGAGTGGAATATTTTTATCAAAAGAAACAAGGTATGTGAGTATGTACCAGTAAGGTAATACATTTTTATTTTATTATATACCTTCAAGTATAAGTATTTGATGAATAACAGAAGGAAATCTGCTGTCCAAGCTGGATTCAAAGTGTGCTGGTATATCTGTTGACATCTTAGTGAAAGTCAAGCACAGAATATGCTCTAAGCACATTTTTTACTCTTTTTTTCCCTTCAACTCCAGTGATCCTTTGCACACAAAAATTAGCGGAGTGCTGCAAGTCACTGCCAGCATTTCATAAGTAGGTCAATGCAATTTTTTTCAGCCAATCAGAATTTGTATTCAAAGTAGGGTGGTACGTCATTTTATACCACATACTGTGCCGGTATATATTTAATACCAATACCCTAGCAGAGGTTGGTATTTGTGTAACATACTGGCACAGGTATATAATAACAGAAATGATTGTATATTATATACCATATAAATATGTGCCTCTCTATTTACAAGTAGAACACAAGATACCTACAAAAACGCTTAGAATTTAAGATATTTAAAAAACTGGCAGATAGGACAGATTTTTCCCAAACAGGCAGGTCGGTCAAGAAATACAAGCAGTCGCAGAAAGTAGAGTACCAGATCTCTGGTAGGAGAGTGGTGTATATAGTGTGCTGTACCTACAGTATACTGTCATCTCCAAGCAAGTGCCAGCAGTTCTTTTTCACTCCCTACAGACTCCAAGTCGCTTCCCACCAAATCTGAGTAGTTCTCTACCAGTTCTGAGCATTTATCTGAGCAATTCCCTGAGGCTTCCTACCACATCAGCAGCTCTCCACTGGCCTGATCAGGCTCATTAGCACCCCTCCCCCCCCCCCCCCCCCCCCACACACACACACATCCATCATCTCTAGGTATATCCCAAGCAAATTCATGCACATCCCCAACAGCTCCGGGCATTTCAGCACTAGTTCCGACTCCATCCCAACCAGCTCCGGGCACCTTCTCACCAGCTCCGAGCAGCTCCTACCAGTCACTAGCAACTCACTGCTGTCGACCCTTGACCTATGGACCGTTCCAGAGGCGCACACATAGCACATAGTACTGGACGCCTTGTTCTCCAAACAGATATCCTGCAACTCGTGGTCGTTATAATGATACTATGTAATCAGACCCTGTGTGGAGAGTGAGTCAGATGACAAAACGGCTGGAAACCGAAGGAGAGGACGACATATAATATTTGTGGCCTCCCGTGAATTAAATTTGCTGGTTTGAAAAAACCCTTAAATAGAATAACTCCACAAGCGTAGACCATTTCATTTACGATTGGACCCTCCCATTGATACTACATTTTATTTCGATAAAACCATAGCATTGTAGATATTCAGAATCTACAGTAGATATTCAAAATAGGGCGGGTAGATACGTAATCTGCCTACTTAATAAGGACGGGTAATATACCATTGTAATCTTTTTAATGTCTAATCATAAATAGATTCTCCCCGATATCTCCCTCATAAGACCATTAGTCAACTTGTTTTATATTTATTTCTATGGGGAATAATTTTACACGGATTCAAAGCTCCGCGCTTCGACATGCGTCACTCTGGTGTCACGTATTGATACTGTGACGGAACTAGCATTTTCAGAAATGCAGCATATCAGGCAGATACTCTGGGTAATGATAGCGGACGGTTTTTCGGAACTATAGATACGAGCGGTAGTTGACTTTGGTTAAGTCTGTGCGGTGTCATGTCCACCAGTGGGCATGTTAGTAGGTCAGAGTACAAGTGTTACAAATACATTGGGTCTCCTAGGGCACCCATGTACAATACCAGTAACAGGTCGTGACAGTGGACATGCTGATCCTACTGTCACGAGACTCTGTCACAATGACTCACCCCTCGGAGCTGAAGTGGTCTGTTTCTAGAGTGATATCTGTTGGCAAATATGTCAGGCACGCAGCACCATAAATAGATGAACAAGATCATGTCAGTGTTGGGTTTGAATTTTGTGGTCGGTTACCCTGCATTGTAAACCAGGGTGGCATATCATAATAAGAATGAATATCTGGGAAGGGACTATGAAACAACCTTCATAATACACTGTATATACCAATGGCGCTGCCCCTCTGCACCAATGACAAGACCATTCTGCAACGCTGGAACAGATGGTTTTCTCTTTTAGTGTGATATGTTGTTTAAACATGTGGAAATGGCAACAAAGAAGATCATGTTTCTATTTTTTCCTCTTATATGCAATTCATGAGACTGATTAGAACTGTAATTGATAGTGAACTGTTGTCAATCTTTTATACATATGATGATATCAAAATTTATTGAAATGCCATTTAAGTTGCTAGTTCTTATTCTGTATGATTGCACATATATATGCATACCGCTGAACCATCTCATCGTACTGACTTAACATTGTAGTGAAATATAATTTCCAGTAGACGCCTTCTTTAAACGCTTGCCAAATGAGATCAACTACAACTCATCATATATAAATACAATATTGACACAGAGCTTCACTATAAAACTAGGCTGCGTGTTTTTTTGTATCTAATATCAGCACTTATGAGTCCATTTACTCATGTGAGACTCGAGTGCCACCTAGAATTAACCGATCTGGTGATTATTGGATAGGATCAAACGTCACCAGGGACACACTGACCTTACCACCATCACTGCAGTCATTCCACTCATGGGTGGAGGACCCGGTAGGGGGATGGATGTGTGTATGTGGTGAGGCGTCCCTGCAGTAACCTTATTTCCCCCCCGTAATTAATACAATCAAGGGACAACTAGATCTTTTGCTCCTATGGTTATGGCTACCATTCCAAGCGAGTACTATTGAGGTGTTTCATTTCGCGAGAGACGATAAGGCTTTGTGGGCGTACAGGACGGGACAGTTGCATAGGGGTTGTTCCTGAAAGTGGATGGGGGACCTTCGGGTAGAAATGTCCCCATTGTCGAGGGAGAGGGGGTGGGTGGGCCCTGTAAATCCAACGACCATCCCACAGAAAGCTATAGTCGCCGGTGGCACAGTTTGCACATTCGATTTGCTAAATCCAATAAGGGTATGAACGAAGATTGGTTTGGTGGCGTTAGTCACCGCCCCTGCCGCTGTGTGGTGCTAGTGGCACTGCTCTCGTAGTTTCACGCGGGTTTGGAGACTGGGGACAAAAGTAATTAACATATGCGGAAGATTCCTTACTTAAGCACCGAGGCGACCGCAGACTATTACACCAGCCTCTACAGACAGTAATAACCTAATGATAGTCATATAATCATAGTGTTGTTTTGTAGTTGTAATTTTCTGATATTTATGTGTGTGGTGTATTTTTTGTTTGTGCGTGCAATTGATATTTGACGGGTTCTCGTAAAGATAAAGTACAAAATGGTGAGATTCGTATGTATGTATGGTGCTTTGGCAACAATACAATATCAATCATTCTAATGCGAATAATAAACCTAAGATGAATATATAATTGTGGATCGTTATGGTGTTGTGTTGTAAATGGTTCAATATCACTAAAACTCTGTTTGTCTGCGGTTTTGATGGCGTGGCAAATATAATGCAACAGTTTTTATATCTTTTCTATTGTCTGGACAGTATATGAGATGTATAGAGAGGAGTGTCCATAAATGTGATCAGGTGGTGGTATATATTCGACGGGCGGTACATAGTGTGTATGACTGACCCGATTCGTCGTCCTCCACTGGAAAATAGCCGTGGGGGGTCCACATATATACATGTATGATGGAGGACGAATCCATGCCGCGGCCTCGTGGCCCCATGTGAGTCGGTGTTGTCGTAGAGTACCATACATAGGTCACAGTAAAACGTACAATATATACGACGCCGCACGACCCCCACTCCTCTCGCCAGCACACACATACTGCTTTTACATCACGCTCATCTCACATCATGCAACCAGGCTATCTGGGTCGGACCCGCACGGGATGGCAGTGGTGACGGGCCTGCGGGCTGCGGGTTAGATATCCACTTTACCCGATCTAATTAAAACGAAATTAATGTCGGCTGGTGGAGTGTGTGTTAGGGGGAGTGGGCAGGGGGAGGTTAGAGGAGGCAACTGTGGGCCCACATGTTGTTAGATGTGATTATAAAGTAGGATTTGCATCGGCGTAGGTTTACATGTGAGATATGGCTGTTGAGAGGTGACGTATAAATGGTGGTGGTTGGGGGGCATCGAAGACCGGCAGAGGCCTGTTGATGAGTTGTGTGCAGTGTAAACTCTGACCCGAGCAGCTCACTAAATCCACCACCCCGCTCTAGTCCAAACCCCAGCCAACTCCGGAACAAGAAAAGCAATTGTGCAAGGCGCGTCACAACCCAACCAATACTCATACGCACCGCATATCGCAAACTCACACACAGACACCACCCATTTCCTTCATTCTCGATCCGCCCTGCAAATACATTTGTACCTCCCAGCCTTCCTCCCTCCCAGCACACCCACCCACAGCCTGCCAACCCGCAGAGCCATGCCGTCCACATCTAAAAACTTGGGTGATTGCCTGAGGCTGTATCCTACAGTGGAAATCAAACAACATGACACTTTTAGCGGTGGATTACAGAGATGGGTTTACTGGCTCACAGTAGGAGGAGTATTAGGTGGAGGAGGAGTGGGGAGTTGTAGCAGTCGGCAGAGGACAGGTCCCACTCTGCGGACCGAGTGACTGCTGCTGCTGCCTCTCCAGTGGTGCCCGGTGGTGGCCGTTGTGGGGGTGGTGGCGCTGTGAGGACGGTGCCAGCCAGCTACAGCCATGGCGCCTCTGTGAGGCCTGCTGTTAGCGATGCTGCCCGTTTCACGCTGACGGGGGCACTAGATGGACGGGAGAGGCAAGAGGACAACAGCCGTGGAGAAGAGGGACCTCATAGACCAGGTCGTCATATATCCTTTATCGTCAGGCTTGATTCACCTGGAGTTGGGACCCCTTCACCTGCTGTGACAGACCCCTCCCCCTGCCATGCTGGAGAAGAGGGGGGCGGGGAGAGTGTACGTCAGGGAATGAAGAGTATCCAAAGCCCGATTAACGGATCATAAACTTTCTACCCAGTGTACTTCAGTGGTTATCAATGATCCCTTGGAGGAAGGGTTGGGCATTGACTCTCCACTACCCCACATTCCCCTCTCCCGCCCGCCTTACTCCAGCCTCGCCTGATGCCCCGATCCCTGTCACACCCCTCTCTAGCTTCTAATTTTCCCACATCGGGGTACAGCGCCACCTGTACCGGATGTTGATGACCGGAACCACTCAACCGTGACACGACCAGCCGACAGCCCTCACTGAAATCGCCTCGGGATCAATCAGCCGTGACTGGAGGCTCGAACTTCGTCGACCGGGTCGTAAGTTGTATCTTTGTAATGCCATTAGTCTAACTGCATTCTGTGATTATGAAAGTTTGTTAATGGTAGGGTTCACAGTGGGTGATGGGTGAGACAATATGGTACCATTGTCCCTTATGGCAGCATGGAACTGTTATATCAGGGGACCTAACTATACTCTGGTGATGTATTGGAGGACTTACAAGTATGTGTGTGGTGGGAGGGGGCGCTGCATCAAATCATATGCATATGGGGCCGCTTATATATGTCACTTGGCCAACTTGGGGCCACTATGCCTACTCTCACTGGCGATACTGTCTGACCACCAATGCCAGCACTTAGTACCACCACCACCACCTCCACCACCAACGCCACCATCACAGATGCACAGTCACCGCCACCACCGTCACCGCCACCATGATCACCACGAAGAGAAGTGCATTAATCCACAGCATCATCTCGACTCGGTCAAGAGAAGCGTGAGAGAATGTCCTAACTAGTCCTCGACCCTGCCCCCCACTCCTCTCTCCGGATCTCCCCCTCCCACATTCAATACACCCTCCCCTTATTGACCCCTCGCGTAAATTTATAATTACCGCACGCCGGCTGACCCCATAGAGCACGACCCTCCCGCCATTACGCTCAGCATACTAACTTAACCCTGCCACCTCCCTACCCTCCCGCCCGCCTCCTGCAGTCATCTATATGCCGAGTCCGGCCTCGCCCATCCCAGACAGCGGTCCGGGCGCCGCCCCCATCCCGCCGATCCCGAGGTCGCCCGCGGCCGTGCGGCTGGCGGCCGGGGAGGCTGTCACCACGCCCGTCACACACACACGCACACGCTGCACGTCGCACAACGTACGCTGTCACGCATCACTCACTTAGACCGCACAGCACAAGACTATTGATGTCCCGGTAAACTCACGACGCCGCTCTTTATTCAAAGGTAAGACCATATGGTAATAATAACTGTATCAATATAACAGTTACTCGTATCTAAATGATTCCCGTGAAAGTTAGTAATAAGAGATAGGTGGGTGTTTGAAAAAGAAGCGAAGTGAAATCTCAGGCCGCGAGGATACAGGACACTTGTTACAGGACTGTCAGTCGGGGATAAAAAGATGCCTGTGGTCTACTCTCTTTGGTATGATCCACTCTGACTGACCCACAGGGCGGGGTCGCTAGAGGAGACACTGGAGGCGATACCGCCTGGTGATATATGGGATGTAGGGCCTCCATGTGGTCCGTGGTGGGTAGAGCGAGTAGCAGGAGGAGATTGGGGGGGGGGGGGATACCGATAGGAGGATCCACTATACACATATGGGATCTAAACTAGTCACTCTGCATGGACCTGCACTGAGTTGCTCAGGATAACGGCCACACACAGCCATGACACCACGCCCTCCTGGCACATGCGCAAAGGGGATGGTAACAACGGTGTATTTATGCAGATGAGAACTACTGTAGTGCAATACGCCTCCAATAATAAATGCAATAATAATGAATTCTTATAATCATCATGGTCGCATACTGTCGGATGGGACGGTCTGAATGGTTACGTGTATGTACTTGCATGTGCTTATGATATATACAAATGTGCACGTTTCTGTAATATTTATGTATGTATATATATATATATATATATATATATATATATATGTATATATATATATGTATATATACATATATATATGTATATATATATATATATATATATATATATATATATATATATATATATATGTGTGTGTGTGTGTGTATTTATTTATTTAGAAATCATGATATGTATGGCGGTGGCTGGGGTGTAAATATGCATGTTTCTGTGTAGTGTAACATTGATAACTGTTTCTGGTGTGAAGATGTACAGTCATACATTATTCAGAAGCCCGATGTTCTGTAAATGTATTCTTGTATGTGGATATCAGATAGGATGACAATGCCCCCTCTTGATTCTTGATTAAGTCTCCAGGCTTTTGCAATCAGAGGCTTCATGGTATTATGGTTGTAGAAGGCACAGCTCACAGGGCGCCCTTAAAGCTATAGGGGTGGAGATAAGTGTAGCTGGTCATTATTGAGGATCAGTTTTTCACCTGTCGTACTGGGTGAATTAAGCCGTCTTTCTTTGTATCAAACCGCATATTCTATGTTAACACTCATTGATGTAAATCTTCTTCACTAGAGAAATGATTGAATACTATATATAGCCATCTCAGCAAGTTGCTGAGTGTCTGCTTAGATAAATCACTGAGAGATAAGGATGATGACACTCCGCCAAGACTTATAGAACTACCACAGCGAGAAGATATCATAGAGATAGGATCGAGAGTCCACGTAATTAAACCTATGATGAAGGATGAAATAGACTAAAAATATATATTAAGATACAAGTCTGCAAACCCTACACATGCGGGATGTGCTACAGTGTCACGTGGGTCAGGACGGGCACAAGCGATGGGCACAATTCTCGGGGATGGGCTGATTGTCGTCTGAAGCCATATTCGATTGTCACCCTTAATTTCATCATTTGTTTTACCTAACAATCTTAAGTATAGTACTATCCATGTATATTCTCTGCGAGTTTCATGTTTATTGATCAATGATATTGTAAATTGTACCTCAAGGCATTATCTGGTCTACACTGGTCAATGCCTCAAGACAATTTCCGCCCTGAAAACGTCAAGAAACTAAACGATTAAAGAACTGAGTTAAACCAAATCAAACTGTCTATATATCTTCAAGTAATAATCACCTCTTTGATCGAGTGTGTTATCAATAACCACCCTTACAAGAAGGCACATATGAGGCTAAAAGACTCCTTCCCAACTGTGACACCTATCCAAAGCAAAGAGGTTCATTGTTTCAATATATAAAATGGTGACATATATACATGTATATTGCCTCAAACCTATGTTATCGGAATACATACTTTTCATAGCGATCAATTATCAGTTATCGAATTATATATGTTGTCCAGTATTATCAGTGATATACTGAGTATAATACTCTGCTTAATTATCGCATGACCAGAAGGAATCAGGCGTACTAATAGTGAATTTGAGGGGGCGACAATCATGTTTTTCAATTGTCTATGGCTTGTTAATTATTGGTTGGAGGAATACCTTCTTTTCTTTTTTTTCTTTGCCAAGTAATTGCCATTTTGGTTAGGGCAGCGGTCAGTGAACATTATGCCAAAACCACCGGAGCATTGCCGGCATAGAGGTCATAACCAGATGACAGATGCCCACCGTGACCTATCTCACCAACCCACCTGGATCCCCACTGGTCATCACCTGCCACAAATCACAGGTGTCCGGATTGGACGACCGCACAGGTAGGCACTCATAAACTCTGCATGATATGTCCATACCTTGTAATGCTATTTACATAGAGATTACACACCAATGCAGCACTAATAGTGTATTCTCCCAGACGGGTATTTATCGAGGGCGGGCAATACGCTGTATGTGAAATGAAATTAATTCTCTTTTTTTTCTATGGGGAGACAAATAGGACATCTCAAACATTTTTATACTATATTTTTTGGTGTAGTTGAGTCTACATAATAGGAAAGGCCTAATTAAGCCATCCATCTATTCCCGGTAATTACATCTGCCTGCGTCTCCATGCAGAGGAGGAGGAGGCAGCAGCATCCTATGCCCCCATTTGTGAGACTAGGATCCTGGATGGTCTCGCCGTATAAGGCCACGTCCGTCTCCCACCATGTACATGTATATGGGTCAGGTCAGTGGGCTGGACGCCAGAGCTCGCACTCCGTTATGGTGTCTATGCTCTGCATGAGTCACACAAGTCATATATGCCAGCACAGATACAGGAATCATGGTAAGTCATAGACTATTGAATTTGGCAGCTTGAAGCCGGCAGAAGCCTAATAAGTCCATATCGTGCCTTACTACATCGTTTCTCCTATCGTCGATAATTACCAACCTCCTTAAATAGAGAATCAATTTTCACATCCTCTTTATAAATTTGTAATGAGGACAATGTGGTAACTACATGTAGACGAATTCTTAGATGACATTTCAGGCAAAAACATGTAACTGAAGGTACATTCGACCGATATTTTCTCCTTCCAAACGGGTCGGATGGCCTCCCGCAACCTCCCCGCTCAAGGTTCAGTCATTATAGTCTTGATATATGTCAATTGCATGTTTGTTGAGAACTATGCACCGGGTGAGTAGTGGTACTTCCTGTTTTTGAAAGTTTAGACCCTAAAATGTTAATATTAATTGGGATCTACATGTACATGGAATATGCTATCCTTACCAGGGATTTCCTACAGGCAGGCCACTCATTGCATGCAGGTCCTATCTCAGCCTACTTATCGATCTTCGCACACCTTTGTTATTACCCGTTGCATCAAAGACAGCAGAGGCCCTAGCGGCGCCGACGAAAGACAGCGTCTTGGGTTGCCTAGTTGCCGGCGGACTCTGTGCCAAACCCTGGGAACCTACTGAGAATGTGCCAGTTGTATCCCGCAGATTAAAGGGCTGTACATTGTAGTCAACAGACGACAGTAGTGAACAAACGGTATGTGACGCTACAGTCGACACTGGTACTGGTTGATGGTACTTAATGCAAATCAAGCCTGAATTACCAGTATCTATTTAGAGTTTGATCTGTGTCTTTGTTATTAATCACCATAATGAAGATGCCATCTAGACAAAAATGAACAGCTCTTTCTGGGTAGTTCGAGTAGATTAAAAATCATTTCACCAACTATATATGCTCTCCTTACCTTACTGTAAGAACATGTCAGTAGAATTACAGGATTCTACCGTAAACGTGGACGGTACATTACCATAATCTGATTTACAGTTCGATAACGTATATTTGTTATCACTGTAAACATTCTCTGTACAGTAAACTATCCAATCTATGGTAAATTTACAGTACCAAACTGTAAATCAAATCAAAGTAGTAAATATAATCCGGAAGTTAACTTCATCAAAATATGTAATAGATATTCATTTATTTTCTGCAATGTTTCTGCTTATTGACTTTATGATGGGAGCAAACACAAAGTATCGCCATTTGTATTCAGATATTAAATATTTCCTACATAAAATAGTTCTAGAGACCCGCAGAAACAAGATTCATGGTACATGTATATGCATATCAAAAGGCCATTTATATAATATAATTTTGCGCAGTTTACAGCAATTAAGAATTACGTTCAGAAGAATATTACGGCCAACCATAAAATTTACGGTAATTCCCTGTCGCCCCAGTTACCAGGGAAAAAAGATAAACTTCAGGGGAGATTTTTTTTACATTGTTCTACATTCTTACCAAGATGGAATATGCCAGCCTCAGCACTTATTGGATGAAATATCTTCTCGTGAATGTGACTTGGCAGGTAGCAGATCAAGGGATATGGCATTTTTGTAAGCATAGTCATAGTAAGAGATCTACTTGATGAACGTAATCATAGGGACAGAGACATTCTTATCAATGGTCAATAATGACCCTATTGGTTGCTAGGTGGTGGTGACTTTCAGGTCAATAACAGGGTCTCATAAGCTTATAATTATTCACTGTATGGCAAGGATGGAACCAATTCTTTACTGGACAATTGTGGGCGGGTGGGGAGGGGTTCCAGGTTCCAAGGGGTTAAGATGTCGATACCGAGGCACTGGCAGAGCGTTAGGGTTACATTAACGGATGATACGGATGTAGGAGACAGGGTAGTAAAAAAGGTTTTGATTCACACAGTCCCTTTTCAAAATCCCGTAAAACAGGAGAACTGGAAAACCAATCGCCGACTTCTTTTTCACAAGACCTATATCCTAAAGCGTGTACACACACCATACTCTCTACTATTGGTTCTAGGCGCGTGGTGTTGTCTATGGGAAAGTCACCACACTCCAATCAAAAGGTCACAACACCCCCAATCAATTGTGGCTCCTAGATAATAGGTGTAGCATGAATATAGATGAGTAGCTGTGGGGGCCTCCCGCACCCTCAATACAACATCCTGAGTGACTTCCTTGCATTGATCTGAAGGATTGACCAACATTTCCTGCAGGCACCGGGACAATGGTAGGATCAATCCTCTTTATTGGATGTCTACCGACTAAAGACAGAGCGATGCCTATCGGACAAGTTGCAATTAACAAAATGAGCAATCCTGATTGTTTTTGCAATCGCCATTGGTCCCTGGAGACTTCGGCTGGCTGCCTTTAATTAAAAGTGTTAATTAGTATCACACCATGATAACGGACTCTAATCATGGCCACTGGACCACAGTGGAACCATCCCGAAAGGGGCGCTACGCAATGCAGTTCGAATTGATCAGTTTGTTACGGTTCACCGTCTGTGATGCTTAGCTTTCCTCTAGGTCCTCCTCCCTTATCCCTATAATACCGCCACATGGCTGAACATGTCGAAAAGCTGTCAGCACGGGCGAAGGAAAAAATGACTAATCGTGAAGGTGTATGATTGATTTTGAAGGCCTTGGGTCCCATGGCTGGATACATGTATATTTCTTGACATGCCATTGGTTCCAGCCCAGATTGAAAGGGCATAGTCGCTAATGCCTTCAGAGGTCCTGGCTTTGACATTGATTGATTTTAGTCGTAATGTAAGCTATACAACTATACACACAACAACAATAACACAAGCAAGTTATATCTTAGAGACCCCTTTTGAAGACCGGATTCCTTACTTGCTTTTTGCTTTAAGAACATTTCACTTCATGACGGTGCTACCTGTCTCCGCCCCAAAACACCTACAACCACCATCACAGCAAAAGCAAGATAATCTCATTGAAAGAATGACTCTTGTTGCAGTCCAAGACCTCACTCCTCGCATACTAGTGGTGAAAACCTTCTCGGCTATGGCCAGTATATAAACGCAAAAGAATGTAAAGGAAGAGCCGGGAGCATAATTCGGTGACTGGAATTACTGGGGATGCTGTGAGTACTGTTTAGGAGTGGTCGAAACCGATTGTTGTGAAGAATACAATGAAGCATGTAGGTTGTGGTACTTTGATTAGGTCTTTTATATGCCGGTCTGTCCATATGAACACGACGTGAGTAAGATAGCAAATCAGCCACCATCAGGACATAAGAGATGCTGGTACACGTTAATCAATGTGGGCTGGAAATAATTGGCGATGTTGATTGACAATAAGTCAACGTGGAGTTAAGTTAATGGAAACAAATTCTCGAGAGAGATCTACCATCAGTTACTGAATATAAAAAGAACCAATTAGCATGTAATAGTTACTGAATATATAAAACGAATGCCATGTGATATAGGAAATGGAAAAAGCTCAATGAGTAATGAAAGCATGACCAATATATAGCTTCTTTCTAAATCCTTTCTCTCATCTTAAATATCAACAGGACATTTCAAATATCACATACTTCGTTAAATGTGACTTAAATGGACAGGGACCGGCAAGATATCTTCTTAATCATGGGCAATAGATTTTATTATCTCAGGCCAACATATTCTGCTAAAGTCTGGACCACGCTTTTGGCAGTGAGGACCGTATTTCATTTGCATTCGAAGGTTGTCTCCAAGGTCAGCTGTATATATTTTTACTCATATCACATTCTATTGAAGGTAGGGGGGTCAAACATGTAGAAAGGTCATGCGTACCCACGCTCAAAGGTCAGGGGTCAAAAGCCAGCAGTCAAATATGATGTATGTCATGTGCGGTTGTGGCGGGCTGCCCGTCGTTCATTGTCACCACCAAGGCTTTTCACACAAAAATGGTGAAGTTAGGTTATGAAGGTAACCAATACGCTCCCCATTACATCCTTCTGACCACAAGGTTTAATACAGTATTTATCATTCTCTGTGATATAGTATTTATCATTCTATAGGGCGATGAAGAATTTTTTTTATGTGTGGTTATTACCTCGTTTGAGTGAATATCACGATAAGTGAACACAGCTCTGTTCTTGCGGTTTTATTGGAGATGGTGTCGATAAACAATACAGCTATGTTCAAAGTAAGGCTGCCTGTACACATACGTGCCGGGTATAAAAATATACAGTCCTGTTTAGCATAAAGACGTCTCATTAACGGAGGAAATGAGAAGCGATGATGAAAGGGTACAGGCTTGACCATCTCACATCTATATAACACCTTCAGTCGGCGACGGTTCGACGTTTTGAATGAAATATGACATGACGCCACAACTGCCTGGTTTGTTCGTTCGTTACATCACAGTCCCTCCTAAATAAGCCATACTGCCTTGGCCTGCATGATATGTTAGCCAGCACACTAATAGGTTATCGTGTCTAATGAGGATCGATTTGGTATATTGATGACCCTGCATCCACCGAGTAATCAAGTTGTAATTGGGTTAATTTGTTGCGACGAAATAGCAGTGGAATGTATATATACATTTTGTAATTTCACCAATATGTAATTTCCATTGGAGTGTGCAATTCTATTGAAAATTGATAAAGTTCTGGTTGGTTGCATCGTAACTCATTTCTGTCATCACGGATCCGAGCCGTTAAGTGCAGTAGTAACTCATATTGTACCTCAATTTATGGTTAGGTTAAATATCCATATTGCGAGTCAGCATTATTACACGGTCTACAAGAAGAGATGATTGTGTCAATAGTATGAAGTATTCTTAGGATTGACAACTGCGCCATGCGTTGAAATTGCAGAGGGAATTGACAGTGCTTTAGACGAGTGAGATTCTATAGTATCTTCAACACGTGGCCTACTTGTCAAAACTAGCAATCTCAGTGTTGTTCTGAATTTATTTTGAGCATCTTTTTCCCATTGAGATGGGATATCTCTCCTCAACTCTCTTCGAGTTTGTTTGAAATTTCATTCTATTTTAGAACAATTTTCTTTTTGTTCTGAATTTATACTCACAAAATAGCCCTTCGAAAAAAATAGTTCTATATTGGACAGAACAGTATCGTTCGCCATTTCAGGTTATCTGCTGTCCCATTGAGTACCTTAACTACTGGAAGTAAGCTCTACGTTTATTGGCTAATATTTCCTAATGTCACAGTGATGTTCAATGTCCATTTGATTATTTTCTACTACAAAACAGAGTGGTTGGTGTCCCAATATTACATGAATAGTAAAATGAGAGGAAAGGGATCATTATTTTCACAAACTAATCTCAAATCCGTTTGGGAAGATTTGTCAATGAATTAAGAGCCTGTTCGTAACGTCTACATAATATACTTTTGTATGATATATTTGCTTGAGAAATTGTATTTTCATATCCCCTGCACCAAAGCATTTTTGTTTAACTTTTGTTAAAGGCATATCCTACAATTCACAGTGGCGCCACCTGGTGATTTTTGAATAATGTTAATCATCAGTCAAAACTGGTTTCTTGGGATTCATTCTAATTCTCCATGAGTACATTTAACATTTTGTCCAGTTTTTCCAATCTTAATTGGTAAAATAGGCCAATTTAGATTTACTTGATTTACATAGGAAACATACTGAAAAATATGGGTTTCTTCAATTGTTTCAAAAACCAGGACGGTGACCTATGATTTTTAAAACCTGAATAAGTAGTACTATATATGTACTTTATTCTGAGAAAGTTTGAGTGAAGTGACATGGGTTTTACTATGTGAAAAAATACTTTTTCTATATATTCTAATATAGAATTATCATAATATTGATCTATAAATCAAAAACTAGCACGGTGACCCCCGATTTTTAAAAGAATCAAGCATATTACGATTGATTCAGCAAAAGCTTATAATCTCTGACAAGAAACATTCACATTGGGGCTAAGTTATGTGGGAAACAGATGTAATAAAGAATGTGACAAAAATGCTGTGAAGGGGAATCAGTCATTGGCATTCATTATGCGTTATTAATTACGTTAGTTTATTGTCTTGGGATTGCGATTTTATGGTAACGGGGATTTTCAGATCTCTGGGAAATAATACTCTTATATGGATAACAGCATTACGGGGGACTATACCCAAATGTAAACCTCCCGAAATTGCAGCTATTACTATAGGGAATAAGGAGGTTGATATTCCGATGACAGTTTGAGTCACCCTAGGTTAGGTTTATTTACCCAAAGAAATTAGAATAGAATATTCTACTATCTTTGACTTACCAATTCTCTGCCAGTTCTACCGTCTAATGCTATGTTCACACCGATTCACGGCAGTCCCAGCAGTCCCGGTAAGTCACCACAAGGGACCACCGGGAGCACCTTGGGGCACCCTGCCAAAAATCTCTGTAAAAAAATCTGCCACGGCAGTCCTGGCAATCTCTCTTGGCTAAGGAGAATCGGGACTGCCGTGACCAAACCCAGTGTATCCCGGTGCACCGTAATTCACCTGGCTGTGATACCAGGGCTGTCTGGGAACTTCTGGTAAGCACTACGGTCACAGCGAGAGCATGCGTTCAATAACATACATAACTTTTATTGAATCCGAGTATTTGATTGACAAACAAGTGATTATCCGTCAGTACTACGTCTTCTGTATTATTGTATATTATACTATATTTTTGAAAATCCTTGTTGAAAATCAGGCTGCTTCAATGTGAACATTCCGTCAATAAACCACTTTTGAAAAAATCATATATAATATATCTATATATAGGCAATGTGCTGCGTAGCAGTCTCTGATGAAGAAATGATATATTCCTTTAATAAAAACAGAAATAATTAAATGGTGGATAATCAGTGATCAGTATATAACAAGTTCAAACTGGAAAATTTATAGAAGGAACCACCTCACCCAATTACAATTACAGTTGCCCTTTTGCCAAGGTGGATATCAGAGACTATACGGGATAGGATGGGGTCATCCATGATGTGCTGCCTCACCAAGAGGTGGCTGATGCGCACTGTGTTGGGCACCATGCTTGGGCCCTCCAGTAGGGCCCGAGGTGCCGGCGCCCGTCAGACAGATTAGCCCGTCACATGCCATTACACCATCATCGCCACCCCCTCACCCCCTCAACATCTAGGCATAGACACCTGGGAAAGACGCTGAGGTCAGGGTGTCATTTCCAGCCAGTAATAGCTATTAACTCAGCAGAATGTGCCGGTCCTCCTTCCTTTATCGCTCATGTATTTTTGATAATCACCACGCCTATAAATCTGCCGTGCTCATTATACAGAGGTGAAAGCGGAACCTGATGAAACTGTATTAACCATTTACTACTGGAGTTGGAAAGGAGACTTGGTGTTGTACCATAGGGAAGACGTTGTTGGCAAGTTTATAATACTGTATCAATGAATTGGTAGGGCTCATTTAATAAAATGATAACCTTCAAATGAGACCGAGAGGGATGTGATTCAGAACGACCCTGATATAGATATGTGAGGAGGCCTATACTTGAACACAGAGGATAGGTAGCTTGTGATAAGGGGTGAGATCAAATAATGTATTAGGAAAGATCGGGAGAAACAGAATGTATGAGAGGGCCAGGGGTCCGTTTAATAATCCAGGATCGTATATATGTAAACCGATTTGGCATAGGGACCCAGGGACTTTATTACAACACTTATGGACGACCTTATGGAAGGGTAATACTGTCTTAGCGCACAGACTTAGATATCATTAAACGGTAACCCTTGTACGAGGCACAGAAAAGGGTATTCACCTAATCAGTCCCATAACTGAGCAACACTCTTGTCCTGGGAATTTGGAATAATACCATCCAGTCTAACATGTATACATGAATGCATCATTTGTTTAGACGTTTCCCGCCAGTGATCTAATACTCTCGTAGCAGATTGCCCATTTTCAATAACATAGCGTGACTAAACCTGTGCAGATGGCTTCATTCCTATTGACTGCAAACGGACATAGCCATCCGTGTATACTCATAGTATAGAACAAATATGGGGATTGGTCTGGTTTGGTACGTGGATAGAGTATAAGAGTCTGTATAGAAAGGGTTATGAGAGAAGAAATGGCGGCTTACATGGGGATACTAGAAAACTGATACTAGTAATTACAAATCTAGTTCCCGATTCATCCCGACCATCGGCTCGGTCAGAGTCGGGAATAAAATTTCGGTGTCTTATACCTATAAGACAGCGACATCTGCACAGTTCCCGATCACAGTTCCTCCTTTTATAACCTCGTAAATTACCCGGGATGAGATCAAAGAGAGCCGCCTGGAGCCCAGCCGGTGTGAACCACGGGCCGCTGGTGTGGAATCATAGAAATTAATTCAAAGTTTAATAACTTCGGATCCAATTGAGATATCGGGAAACGGTTTTCAGTTTTATCATTGCCTCTCTCTACCCTACGAATCGATATAAATAACTCGTAAATCGGACTGAGTAATAGGTAGTATTGCTATTTAAACGGCCTGCTCAGAACCAGGAACAGTCGGTGAATGTGCATACACCGAAATCTTAAGGTCGGGGAGAGTCGGTCATATCTGACATGGTAGTAATGCCCGACCCGTCGGGAAAAGCAATAAAATCGGGTCGGTGAAGTGTGTACATCGACCCGATTGATGCAGATTGTCACAGACCCAACGGATCCGTCGGGCAAAGGTAGAATCGGGCACAGCGGTCGGGTAGGTGTCTTTTAGGCTTTAAGGGTATATATCAGATATAGAGTGACCTCCTGAGGTAGGGTATAGAGCTTAAGTGTAGAGGGTGTAGAGGGCGAATAAGGGGAGCTCTGTAGATATTATAGGGATGTAAGTAGGAGGTAAGTTAGAGAGATGGGTAGTCAGCTAGTGGAAGTAGGTAGATAGTCAGTGCGAGCATGTTTAAAGTATAAGTGAAAGAATAATGCTTTTCCCTTACATAACAATAGACAAGTAGATATGCCTATACAAGAAACAGAGTGAACGCGAGGGATAGGATACCTGAAGGAAGGTTAAGGAGGAGTTGTGGAGGTTGGCGTGTCAGCTCAAGTGGAGATTCTCGGACGAGAGGGGGCGTTCAAGCGCTCCTCTCTGACAAGACAGGGCAGCTGGCTAGTGTTTTCTACTCGGGCGCCGGCACGCATGCCCCCCCCCCCCCCCCCCCCACCAAAATCCCGGAGAGTGGGTGAAATCGTCGTTCAAGTCTTAGACGTCACTTTGACGTCCCGATAACGTTGCCCGAAGGTATTCACATCCGGCTACGCACGCACGCTGGCCGTGTTTCCTCATGGGACTGTCAACTCATAGCAAGACTGCCCTTACCCTCGCATCCCGCGCCGGTCCCGTTTAGTTAACCAGGCACGGACTGAGAGAAATATCGATCTTCGATTTCTAACCCATTACCATGTATGGCCTTCAAGATAGATTAAGTATGAATACATTTATGATACACAGGACCGTGCGGCATAGGTATCCCATGCACTTCCCTGAAGTCCATCTGCCTACTACCAAACAGGGACATGATATTATGATCTGTTATCATGTTTGGGTTATAACTGCATTACGTCTAATTGATTGTATTTTCACATATTTACAATATATGATCATTAAGGTTTCATAGCAACGCCTGACTCACCATTCAAAAGATAAATATTAGTTAAATATTCATAGAGCATGGAAATCAATAAAAGCCTGCAAGACATTCCCGTAGATATCTTGGGATAACTTTCTCTATGAGACTTGGTAATAGTAATGATACCAAACAGAGCAGATGATGTACACCTCGGCGTGGTGCGATGCCGAGATGGCGACCAGCACCTATACGATGAAGTGGAGCAGCTCACACGGCTGGTGGTGGGGCGGAGAGCCTGTGAGCTGCTCCCGACCGCTGTTTGAGCGATGAGCCGGGCGTCAGGACAAGATACATGGATACTTAGCGGGCTGGAGCAGGGGCCGCTTCCCGGCCACTGGAGGAGCAATTTCCGGGGCGCTGCCTAAATGTACTTTGAGTGTGGGCGGGTCTGGTGGTCGTTGTCCTCGTCTTCTGGGCCCGCGCTGCTCAGACCTGCTCTGTGCTGCTCATGTGCTGCACACAGGGCTGTAATGCGATCGGCATCTTTTGTGAGCGAGCGGTGAGCTCTGCTAGACCATCGGATTCCAGTGGGGCGAAAGGAAAAACTGTAAATAATCTGCCACGAGAGAAACGTCGGCATCTGAAGGCATGGCACAGCGAGAAGGGAGGGGTTTGAAGGGGGTGGGGGGTGGAGAGAGAGAACGTGGGGGGGGGGAGGATATAGGGGTTGTCAGAGCTGTTCACGGATGAATAGTCACAGAACGCCGACACTGCATTGCATTCTCAATGACAGTTGTTGCTAGACGCCTGCTTTTCGGGCCTCATGCTTTCGGATGTGTTAATAGTCCATGTAAAATGATATGAGGCAGAAGTGGACCCTGCCCCCAATCCCCCAACTGTCATAACGCCATAACTAGTCCCTGTATATATATATATATATATATATATATATATATATATATATATACATATATACATACATACATACATGTATATGTATATATATAACGTATCTGTCCGCAACAGCGAATCGTACTTGGCACAGCTCACAGGAGGGGTTAGCGGAGAAGGAGGCGTGGTATGTGTCCAGTTAGTGAGCACGTTCTTCCTATAAATGCACAAAAAGGGAGGTACCCTGAGTTCTTCCCGAGGGCCGCTTATAGAATCCACCATCTTCAGAAAGGTCCGGTAATGGCACGATTAGAATGGAATGATGGCTGGGTGGTAATGAGCCCGTTCAAGCTAATTCACTCTCCATCTAAATGCATGCTCACACTATCTCCAGTGTAATTAAGCAATACTTAGATATAGAATATGCGATTTTCCGCCAATGACGTCTCAGGAAATTACTAGATCTATATACATAAAGAGCATTTAGTTGTACTTCAGGGTCCCCTTAAACATAGGATGAGGCGAACAAGTACAGTAGAATATGATATTCAGATGCCATATCTTCATTGTAGAGCCTATACTCATATAGGACATCCATACTCATATAGGACATACATATATATATATATATATATATATATATATACATATCGTTAGCCTCTGTGCGTATTATTTGGCTGGTTTGCTGGGGTTTTACTCAATAGCAAGAGTGAGTGTCATATCATGGTGATTTATTGTTCATCTCATCCTGGTATTTTTCACCATAGCCTTAACGCGATCAAATTCGGTGTACCGACCAAGAAATCTTCATCTAATGATTCTCAGTGAGGTAAGTAAAACATGTATTGTCCTATGGACAGGATATTGGAGCTTAATACCAGAAAGATTGGGAGATTTGTTTCTAATATAATCTTGTAACGCGATATATATTCATTGACTGTATCAGAGCTTCTAAGGCATATCTTACCAGCCTGACAGGGTGATATAGTATGGGAACATGTGAATTGTGCTGTTTGATATTGTTTTATGCAGTGGTACTAAATGGGGTCACGCTGATAATCCGTTTAGTGGGTCTGGTCGCTGTTAGTGCGTCCAGCCATAGTCTATAGGATCAGTTTAAGATAAGTACAAAAACAGAAAGAAACAAAAATCCGGGATACAAAATATTTGAGCAACACTAGAAACCTGATTGATACCCTATATCAACTCACAGTAAATTATCATTGAAAAAGTACGTTAGGAGGTGAACTAGCGAAGTATGGTGACGGCAGACAGTTGAGTCTGAGTGGGACTTTGGCAGGGTTTCCTAGAAGGCTCCCATGACCCTGTGGAGGAGCAACGCTAAATATAGCAAGTGTGCAGTGCCGGGAAATGCCTAGAAGTGTCCCGTTACTGACGGATTGGAGAGCAGCTCGGCTGGGTAGAGGAGCAGCTTGTGGGAGCAGCTAAAACTGGAGACTCACATGGCGCTTCGTGAGGAGGCGGGCTGCGGAATACTCACCAACCAACCACCCCTCAGATGCTGAATGGACTCGCTAGGAAGGGGTATGGATTTCAATGACAAATGCCACATGTGAGCTTGGCGTGGGGGAGGGCTGGCTAGCCGAGGCTGGCACGAGCCAAGTACAGACTTTTATGGCCATCCACGTGATAGAAATTGATAAGAGCCATGTAGGCCATGCCGGAGGTGCTCAGCGGTAATACCAAGCCAACCCCAATACCCAAACTCTACTGCTGGACATACCAACCCAGTTGGCACCCACCCAGCACCCACAAACTCCTCCGCCCCGCCCCCAAAATAACCCCACCCGCCCGCAGGCTGGCCATAGGCAGAGCAGCCCATAGGAGACGGACTGTACCCGACCTGCTCAAGGTGAGTCGCTCGTGGTTATATTTAGGCCGGCGCACTTCTCTGTCATACATGCTGACGGTGGGGAAGTATACATAGGGCCCGTGGCAGTTTTCATTCACCTCGCTGTGAGTTGTGTAGCTTTGTGTGTACTCGACATAAATACCTGTGGGGTCACCAAACGTACGCATGTCTTCTTTCAGCGGTGGTAACACTTTGGTTACACTTTGCAGGGTTATGAATCAGATATTTTACAATGCAATATGTTAGTACATATTAACATTATTAACATATGGATCTTGAATTCTATGTACAGGTTTGTGCAGGTAGAAATAATCCTTGTTACATGATACTATATTTCCACCATTCACTTGAATTCAGTTGAGTACTATCAGATTTGCAATTTGTATTAATTGATTAACGTCGTTCAACTAAAAAATAGCCTATTTCTTACATAAGGTATGGCTTGTCCGTTATAACTACATTGTGAATATGGCAATTATTTCCTATGGTGTTCGGTTTTTCTGCCGATTAAATGTATTTATGTAGGACGGTGCTGTAAATGATGTCTTACAGGTTATGGTTTGCCTTGATATGGTACGCGGGGGTTGCCCGGTGCTATGTTTCTCTAATCTACATCATAACGAACACCATTTCATAAATCAAAGTATATAGTCTTTTTGTGGCGCTCTGAGGCGCAAAAATTAGTCGTATATTGAGCAGAAATAGTAGCCAATCCCGGTCCCAGTCTCTTAGTTTATCCATATCCTACTATAGCTGCTTACCAAATTTTCGGTACATTACTTTTTACGTCCAATCTAACAAAGCATCCATTCCGCCCAGCCTCAACCTCACCAGCCTAGTACGGGTCCTTTGACCCATTCACACTCGCTCCCGGGCCCACCCAGTAAACTATCGTCCGTCTAAACCGATCTAGCATCGTAGCTCTGACCTATATGACATTATGAAATAGCAACAACAACAAAAAATCTAAATTGATGATACCATCTGATGAGACAGGGAGGATGCGGGGTGCTAGAAATGGTTGTGGGTGCCTGATGGTTGGCAGCTGGTAAGGCACAGCCCTGGAGACCGGGTGGTGGCAATCTCCCCGGGGGCTATTCCGTCACGAAAAAATAAACTCACAAACAACCCACTGCCCTGTGGGAGTAGCTCGGAGAACTACTCGTGGAGCTGCTCGCATCGAAGGATGAACCTGGTGGATAAGCGGGGGCGGGCGGTTGTTTGACAGGCCGGGGGATCCCCTCATTCGGGGCAACATCTTCCTGGATCTATGCGTGGGTGAGGGCGTGGCCAGGACGAATGGAAATGTTGCAATAGACAGGTCAGTGAAGGCTGCCACAATCAGACGGTATCAAAGCAAATCTCGAACTCCCACATATCAATCCGTCCACTAAACACTATGTGCCTGTTGCAATTAAATCAAAGGCATTTTTCTTACATACGCAACACTGAAGTCACATAAGAAAATACATGTATTTGCAAATCCAATCAATAAGGATAGTCCTACCAACCATAACCATAAAAACCAGTCTATGTGGTTCTAGGGTCCCTAATGGCATTTGTAGAATGAAATGACCCTAAAGCTGTCTCCACTACGTGTAGGCGATGGAAGCATATTGTGGTCCTTTGTATTTATGCTCCCTTTTGATGATACAGTCATCTCATATATCTAGGGTACAAAATGTATTGTGAATACCAGCTGTAGAAGTATATGTGAGGAAAACGGCAATAGGCTACCCTCCGGTGCCTCTCAGTGCGGCTCACCACCACTCCTATACTACTAGTCGGACAAGCCCTCGGGCCTCACTATTCCCCCTGCCTCTCTGCCTCCCTTTACCCCCACCCTCCCCCTGATCGCAGCCCGGCTACTGTTTTTACACAGGCGCAGGGAGAGCCTAATTGTCACACGGTTTTATATGGTCGTTTTGTGCTCTCTCCTGCCCTCTGTAGTCCTATCTACTTGTCCAAGCGAAGCCAGTCGGCGAAGCCACTCTGTGAAGCCACTCTGTGTACGCATAGACCTAGAGCCCGGGCACCCGGTTCTCTACCTGAAAGGGCGGACTGGCAGAAACATCCAGGCATGGGGTGGGAGTAGGAGGGAACGTGGTGGAGAGATGAGGATTGTCAGTCGCTAAGAGCGTCGGGCGGGTACGAGAGAGTGTGCCATAATCGATGAGTTTACCTTAGAGACGCTCAGGCACACTTTTCTTTATACCCATTTCTTTTTCTTCCAAATAAGAAGTGGAGAAAAATCTTATCAGAGACGCGATGTAAGGCATTGTATCCAGGAAGTGTTCTTACTATGTACACGCTGTTGCTACAGGGAGAGCACGTCAATAGTGAAAGGACGGAAACACCTTTGTCTCCTCATCAGAGATGTCAGCAAAAGCAACCCTTTCTGGGTGCATAGTTCCCTTGTCTTTACAAAAGACATAACATGTTTCCTGTGAGCTTGATTTTGTTAGTCACACGTAGGTCTATGTACACCACATATATTATTATATTTGGCATGTGTGTACATCGCCCGCATTCAGTAAAGACAACACAATCAATAAGCAATCATTTCTACTGAACACTGCCATACCGGCGATAACATGATGAAATACCCACCTGGTGGGTCCTTTATGGACATATAAGTCATTTAGGTAAGAAGTATAAGTCATTTAGGTAAGAAGTATGTCATTTAGGTAAGAAGTATGTGTCAGTCCATCACGAGGCTCCCTACTCCGAGCCCACTCAATGTGAGCAGACTGAAAGCTGGGTCCTAATCACAGTGCGCGAACGTTTGCACATGGTCGCCGCGTCCTTCTATACTTTAGCACCCTGCCACTATTAATCAACAGTCGGCAGCCCAAGCCTCTTCGCCTCCAACACGGATAAACAGTCAGGAGTTTCCGTTATTTGCCATCTTGTCGCCACTGCTACGATGCTTCTACACGTTGTGTCTAGAGTAATCGCAGGCGTCCATATTGTTTGTGCAATACTGTATGGCTGCTGTGTGCTATAACTTTACCATGCTCATAAAGATAGTGCAGTTTGGTTAATATGGCGAGGTATGTATAGTATGTACCTAATGTATCAACATATATAAAACAGTACAGTATTGCATGGCGCTTGTGAATGTGGTAGCTCGGACGATAAGGGGGATGTGTATACTCAGTTCTGCCGTAGGGGTAAGGTCGAGTGATGTAGGGTGGCCATGCAAAGAGGGACGGGGGACCTTTGGTCCTCCGGTGCCACTTAAAGACCACAGGCCCCTCTACCCCGTTCCAGCTCCACCACCTTCTACAACGACCCCTACTTTCACTCTTCTTCATATTGTTCCCCTCCCTTCTCCCACAAACCCAACATGGGGCCCTCAGGCTGGCGTGCCCTCAGCGTCGCTGCTTCCCTCGCTCTCCCAGCCGGCTGGCGGCGCATCATTTAATAAAGCGGTGCACACAGATCAATTATTCACACTACTCTACCTACTTTTGGTGTAATTTGTCTCACAAAGCCCTTACATCTAATGGCCCGGCGCAAGGGAGCTGTGCCCCGGTGCCGCACCGGCCCGATCAATAATAGAACCTGTGCTGCCAGATGGACACAATTAAAGGAACAGGTGACGTACGGGACGAAATATACGTCTAAACCATACGTTGATACCGACGTCTAGTCATTATGAAATGACTCCCGAACACCATTCGGGAATGTGCGTCGGGAAAACACAAATTCGAATGTTGATCAGCGGCGGCGCTATCAAGATCATATGATCGCTAATGGTGTAGCTGTTTATATCATTGTCCCCATTGATGGAATCACTATGATTGCCATCTCATGATCCTCCAAGATGATCGTGTCAGCAGACCCCATTATGGATCAAATGATGTACATGAGTATATTTCATAGAATGCAGGAGACATGGCCTAAATGAAGGAGTTTTGGACAATAATGTTTCTCAACTCATAGATATCACCCAAGCCCCTCTGGAGGGACAATTTTTACCCTGCCTTGCAAGCTATGTCCTATCTCACAATGTGCCTGCACTTCCCAATCTGCACAGATCCAATCATCCATACAATAAACCTTATCTCCATTGTCAAATCCTTTCAGATAACAGCAGTGATATATCTACGCTGATACAGCAGTAGAAGTTTCACGGTATATTCCCATTTTTCAGCAGATCAATAAAGCACAACACTTGGCCGTGCTAACTATACGTAGCAGTAATAGACATGGATCTCAAGTGATTACAATCAGAGGGAATGCGCTGTTGTTCGCCCGATGAGCAGGATCGTCTAAGATTTTTACATGACGCTTCCGTTCTTTTGTCCTCTATGTTAAGGACGCTTGAGTTGTGCTTCTTTATTCAATTCAATGTTGTATCATTGGCTACTTGTTGTCTGCATGTCTAGGGATAGACATGCAGGAATAGGGGAGTAGAATATATCCTAAGCTCGTCACCCCTAGCTGCTACACGCCAAGCTGTTGAGAGTGAGTCAGTGAGACAGTGGCATTCTGAAGGGCAAACCGAGCCAGAATGAGGACCACTGCTGGGAATGTTAGTAGTCGTATGGCCGACAAGGGGCGCCATTCGCGTGATGTAAAGCGTGCCTGTTTAGACGGACCCACGTCACCTAAACATACTCACACAACATGTACTGGCATTGATAAGCAATGTTGAGGTTGTGGTTGCAAGGTATATGGCCAGCAGAAAAAAACCTGTGTCTGCTCTCTGCACTGTCCTCAGCGAGACAAACAGATTACGTGAAGGAGAAAAAATTACGTAACTGCCAATGACGTCAAGCGTCAAGTGATCCTGTACCGTTGTGAGGCCTTAAAAGATGTTACTTAAGACCTGGGAACCACTCTTAGGTGAATCATATGAAGATCCTAAGTCTTTCAGTGAAATACTCTCGTAATATTTTCGTAGAAATGCTTGCTGTAAATTAGCCATAGTTGCACAGTAACCACACACACCTACGACCAGAGGTACATAAGATGAACAATGAGATCGTATTAACCTATTTCAATGAACTGAATCAATCCACAAAAATGATGATTAATTAGTTACGTAGTTCAACAACAGTACAAGTACAAACTGCTTTCAGTTATAAATTTCCTTCCAAGTAAACACAAGAGGTAAATTTACTTAAATTATAGGTAGATATCTACCAAACATGCCTCAAACGTTGTACAAACGTAAAAGGAATACACATATATTTTTGAGCATAAATTACATATTTTCTAATGTGTCTCCAACATTCCAGATACATACGTTTTGGTTGGTAATTTTATGCAATCTTTTTACGTAAAGAAACGTAGGTATGTTAAGGTTTATTAAGATGTTAAGATGCACATATTTTTGAAATGTAAAATAACATAGATATATGAGAAGATTGCATAATTCTACGTTCCTGGTAGATGGGTTCACATATCTTACAAACGTAAAACCACCTAGATATATGATAAAATATGTATTTTTACATTCAGGTATGGAATAAAAGATAGTTGTTGAAACATTGATATTATACTTATTTACGTGAATTTAGGTTTATTTGCATGAAATCTCTCTCCCTCATGAAGACGTTAAAGCATCTTCCCTTCGTACGTAAACCTACCAGAGTCATGGAAATATCTATTATCTACCAAATACAAAGCGCCCATAGAAAACACATAGGCAGCGTGTATGGATGTACCCGGCGCATACGGATATGTTGTATGCTCCGGGTGGCACATACGGAAAAATAGTGCGTATGGAAAAATAGTGCATAACTAAAATGAACTGATATCGACATATCACTTCTGCAGAAAAGGTGGATAATAAATACAATATAGACTGGTTTCAGATAAAAGCGTTTGTATGCTCCTCGGAGTTGACTCTACGCAATATCCTCACATACGCTCGGATATTACTATGCGTCAACCCCTTTGAGCATACGGCCGGTTGTATCTGAAACCAGTCAATATTGTGTATGTATATATTCATATAATTACATAGATTTCTAAAATACATCAAATTACTCACCATAGATGCAAAACTATGTATTTCTCTGTCAATATATTTACGTAATTCACGTAAATTTACATTTCTGAACTACATGAATCTACGTAAATTTACATAAAGCTAACAAATATTCTGCAGATGAAAGTAAACCTTAACATTTATACGTTTTACCTATATAAAAAATTATGTAAAATGACCCAAAGAATTATGTAAATCTACGTTGCTAGAACGTATTTGTGTTTACTGGGTTGATAGTTGTACTCTCTAGGTTTTCTTCTTTCTGTTCACACAGTAATTACATCATCCTAATAATCCAATTCCAACAGACATAAATGACCACATCGATCTATCGTCTCATCGCACCTTATAAACGCTTGTATAACAATAATACTTCCATTGCACTGTTGTTTCATTGTCCCATCGTTCTAACTAATCCAGTGTATGAGTCTATCATTCAGTTATTTCACAGATCCTCCTCACTAGCAGTTCATTCTAATATAATTCCTTTCCTTGTTCATACAGTGTTCTGAGTCATGGTATGTTCACTCCGTGTGCTCTCCCTGTGAGAGCCTGTTTCAAGAATGTTGGTTTTCTAGGCACTCACACTAGAACTAGATTCACGCAATCACTATCTCTTGAGGTGACCTCACTTCAGATAGACTGAGGCCTCTGGCACCCACTGAGCAGACCAGTCGCAGCGAAGCAGAGAGTAGCGCTCATCCAGATGTTATCTTCCTACTCTCTGCCGCTCAGCACAGGCAGTACTGAGGTATATTCCTCCATTTCACATGTCAGAACACCACATGATCAACCACTCTCCTTATAGGAAGCACCTGTGGTTCTTATACCTTTCTACCACCGCAATATCCTGTCATCGTCTATTAACTTTGTTCATACTTTTCTATGTTGTAACCTACACATATTGACTACATATACCTTAGTTAATTTCGTACAAGCATGTAGTGCTATTCTTTGCCAGAAGAATACACATTATTTTATTATGATAGACACAGGAATTTCGAAATATCAAATACCATATCATTCATTGGATTGATATTATTACCATCCCATTTTTATCTTCTCCTGCACCCTTCATGTCACTGATTAATACATAGCTACACGGACCACAGGGAAACACAACCCACACTAGGATATACATAGATAGTACTGTTCAAGACTCATCTACACTGTCAAGTCTAGTCTTAAGCCATATCGCTTATTCAAAATACATTAGCTATCAACAAAATGTTGATAGCCATTTTATACCGATACGATTAATTCTGTCAATTCTGTCAATTCTACACAGGAGATGTTCCCACAGACAACACTAAGATATCCAGCATTACTCATCCGGGCAGGAGTAATAAGTTGTGAACATAAGTTAAGTAATTCATTGTTACGTGAACGCTACTTATTTATTAAGATCTTAAATGCTGCTGGGCCATGGTTTTAGCGAAGGACAAGGTGATGAGATTGTATTTGATTCTGATGCAAATCTGAAGCTGAAAGATATCATGTACATGATAATACTGGAACTTGGCTATACATGTGTGTTTTTATTGTGAAGATTCGTCGTCGTATCCAGATCCAAGATTATTTTCCGCAAGCCCTGAGCTGGGAATGGGTTCTTAGATCCGTGAAAGAACTGGCCAAACACCTCCCTAACAAGATAAGATCTCAACCGTATTCCATCCTTAGCCACTGAGAATACACCATTAATTTTGGTTTGCTACGTAACCTAACTTGGCTTTGTCTCATGAGATTACTCAACAGCCAAAGCTCAAGTGCTTATGTGTCTCGATGCAGTTCCTTTGTATTATTTGGTGACTCACACCCACCGTTCACACTGTAAATATGAAAGCAATGAATCCCATAGGCGTGAGGCTCGACTGAGCAGAGTTTGTCCGAACAACAGCATAACCATAAGCAATGCACCGGTAGGCCGCACTTTACCGTAAAACAACAATTGGTGCTTGGTTTAATGGCAGTTGACCATATATATAACGTCCCAACATTGACCACCATTGTGATAAATACCTTCAATTTGTTGGCATTTGTTGTGAGATACAGTTGAGATCGGGACGAGAGAAATTATTACGGCGGCAAACTACATGTCGTAGATAACTGTATGATGAACTTATATACACATACCCGTTGGTGGCCATGGGATAGCTAGCACGGAGAAAGTTATGGGGCCACACCCGAGGGAAATACCGCCATGCTATTGACCAGTATGCACCCGCTGGTCCCGCACAATAACCACACCTCCCCACTATGCCACTCTATCCACACCGGCCAGGACCCAGCTGTTTGAGCGCGCAGGCCGGGTTTCCACCAGCGGTTCTGACATTTGAGGGGGTGGGGGCTATTTGCCAGGGAAAGGGCAAGTCTGGATTTGGAATATTCTTTCTCCCTTTGCACGACGTGGAAAAACGCCTCTCTTAGTCCGAGTCAATAGGTATAAGTGTGCAGTTTTTCAGTTTTGATAACTAATGCTTGAAAAGGAATTCACAATTTTATGTTGGAAAGGTAGTAAATGAGACACTTAGATCAAGTTTATCTGACGAACATTATGTTTAATACAAAACCATTCAACTGTATATTGAATGAATTCCCACTGACAAGAAGATATCAGATAATGACATAGTGTATTGAAATTGATAAAGCTGATGCTGAATCCTACTACGAAAGGAGGCAAACTAAGCAATCTTTGCATCTGGCTAAAAACACCAGTGGTGAAGGTTATTCCTTAAGCCTATAAGACATCGAAACGCCGGCTCTGCCCGATTCTATCTTTTCCCGGCGGATCTGTCTGGTCGGTGAGAATCTGCGTCAATCGGGTCGATGTACGCATTTCACTGCTTTTTAACGGCTGCTCCTATCTGAAACCAGTTAATAGCATGTATATGAACTACCATGTTTCTATTTATACGAGAGCGCATCGCTCGCGGTCTGGCTCGAGTTGCCTACGTCTTCATCCAGTTATGTAAAAGAGTAGAAGTAGAATTGGCGGAGAATCTTTCGAAGATGAACATCAGTATCACACAGATGCCCGAAAAGGTTTTCAATACGTATAATTAGAGTAGAATCATGACAAGGGGTATGATGCATCGTCCAGGGTTTTCACTACAAAACATACACATACGTTTCAACATCTATGTAACACACTCACACTTATAATTATGAAATAACCATGGTCGTACATCATATTGGACGAGATGAGGTTGTGAAAACGAGTTCCATGAATAAAGACAAAACCACTGAGTCTTATCGACTATGGTATGCTGTTCTATCAAATATCTGAAATTCGTAACATTTTACCATAAATCGGCTTAGAAACCATTTCGAAGTGAACATCCACACTCCCTCACCGTGTCTCAACATGTTCCCTTTTACACTTAGACTTGTTCAAGTCTTTTGTTATGGCCATAATTAAGAACTGAAACTGTTTGCTAATATGTGGACTTCCCCTAACGCCTGACAGGCCAAGAAAAATCCCCGCGAGGAGGGGCGAGGTAGGCGGAGCCTTAGCCATAGGATGCAGGGACTGAAGCCAGTTTATTTATGCTACCTACCCCCAGTCCGATTTACAGGTGCCCCATATCGATCTGTAGGGGAGACAGAGGCTATGATGAATCTGAAAACCGTTTCCGAATATCTTAATTGGCTCCAAAGTTATTAAACTTTGAATTATTTTCTATGAATCCACACCAGCGGCCCGCGGCTCACCCACATCAGGTCGCTGTACAAGGTCATAAATTGGAGAGGTGTGATCGGCAAGCGTCGTTGAGAGTATGAAATCGCGACCTTCGTGTTCCCGATTATGATCGGTGATCAGGTCGGTAAGAATCTGTGGAAAATGTCGCATAGACTTGCTCAAGTCTTTGATCATGAACATTCATTAAGTGATTCAAAAATTAAGATAAACCAATCAGTATACTCTAAACCTTTCCTAGCTGGCCCCCGAATCACTGCGAGGAGAGGTGGAGTAGGTCGAGGGGTAGCGCAGCACACAATATGTTCAGCATAGTGAGCAGCTGTAGTTAACTATAAAAGTACGTCCGCGGGTATATAAAAGAGTACATGCACATGTTTACATGTATACCTTATCTAGCAACGACTCGTTAGAATGTCAAATCAAAATTGCGACTGTACTAGAAGATAGACCCGCCAAGCTTCTGAGTTAGTAGTGTATACGAAGTGTTTCCATATAGCGGGTGTATTTCGGGTGTACAGCCACACAATTTTGCATTAACATATTTATCCTAAGTGTTCTTGACACATTGAGATTACGAGTTGGGCCTCTGCACTTGAACTGTCGCCATGGCAACGTTTCATGAGTTTTCGGTATGCCAGGGTGTTAGCTATAAGTGCAGCTTGGATCATGATTCCTGCTCTCTCAGTTGTTATTACATTGGATGTTTGAGACCTATTGAAGACTATGATGGGTAAACCTTTGGGATGCTCATGCTACAGCTTGGTAGAAACTAGAATACATCATGCATAAAATTCAGTTGACTTCTCAAAATGATTTCTGTGATAGCATGCCTGACCAGAGGAAATATAACACCATATCTGTGTTTAAAATACGACAACACCAGTAACAGAGCTAAACTTGGACCTTATTATACACAAACATAAAGAGTTGATTTTTCTTTTACTTTGGCAGCCCTTTTTAATTGTTCAGCCAACAGCTTTACATCAATACAGGTAACTATAAAAGTAAGGGAATTTACATGGCTCATTACTACACTATGAACATACAGACATAACACTTTTTTTCCATATTAACGGTGTTTTATTTCAAACTCAGAGGAAGAAAACAAGAGAAATAGGCACGCTATAATACATATTTGGGGTGAAATGTGGGTTCCCATAGAGCAAGTAAACTAAACCGATTATTTCAATTTTTACAATATATAATGCAAAATAATGTGGATGTATACGTCAAAATGTTCACAAGAGTTTTCTTACTGTTTAAGTCGAATTTGGCCGATATAACCAGCCCCAATGGAGTTGGATTGAATATTTCACCCAAAGAGACTATTCTAATCTCTTCCTTTTACGTAAGTTTGATTGTGAGATACAACGATGGGGATAGGAGTTAGACTCTGGCGACCAGCTGCGCTGGACGGCCCTGAGTAGGTCAGCAATCACCATGGTAAATAGTTGAGGGTCTCTTCCTTATGTTTCTTTCTTCCTGTGTAGTGTCAAGGACGGTTAGGGCGTGTGGGTAGGGTTTGGTTGGGGGGGGGGGGGGGGGTGGCGGTTGGGGTTGGGTGGGGCCACTCCCTGCCTTATCCCTTCTTCACCTGACCTTGGGACGTCCTGTAGTCCCCGGACTATTAATAACCCCACCCCCGTCACCCCATCAGCTTATCGCCACCTCCACTCTATGTCACCATGGCAACGATTTATGTCGGAGCACATCAAGAGGGAAAACAACAGACCAAGCCTCTTGCTCAACATGCGTAGGCAGGCTGGAAATATTTTGGTGAATAAACCAAATGTTCAGCAGTTGTGAAATGGTTGACTTGGATGAGAAACACAGCTGTTGACCCGCAATTATGACCGAACACACAATTCTATATACCAAAACTACCGGATTCGAATATTTTTCTTTGCTTTGAGTTTGTCTTGCTTTGACCTGATTTCTTGAGTGGGTTATACCTTTACTACTACCACTCAGATCTATTCGCTTCACGATATTATTATTTTTTGGACCAAGTGCACGCTTTTGCCAACATTTGAATTTGTGCAACACGTATCAATTTTTAAGAGGTGGGTTTTATAAAGGTACTCATGGTTTATACCCCTTTGCCTGAGAAGTTAACTTTTACGGGTTTTTTTTCTTTCTGGTTAGGATGATGGTGAATCCTTACCTTTCAGATATTATATGAGGCAAGGTGTTATATGGGGAGAAGATGAAGTGCGGGTTAGGGTTGATAGTTTAGGCGGGTTTCCCTGTGAGGCTCCTGGAGGAGATAGGGGTGGGTAGTCGGGGGGGGGGGGGGTCACGGCTGATGGCCACCTGGAGCCAGTACACCCCCCCCCCCCCCCCAACCAACGTCTGGGGCTTGCTGGAGGGCAAGCTGGGTGCTGCAACCCGTGCTGCTTCAGGCACCAACCCCACGCGGCCTCCAACACAGTCCCGTGTAGGCCAAATATGGCTACCACCCCTTACCGGAGACTCGCCTTGCCTCCTTCTACTGCCCTCAAGATCCAGCCGCCGCGGGCTGCTGGCGTTCGGGATGTTGAAGTTTCTCCGTCCCGCTATGGAGCCACCTCCTCCTCCTCCAAGTCACTAATCCCCCCCCCCCCCCCCCCTGCCAGCCTCCACACCGTACATAAACACACATGGCCGTGCCTGATGCCTGTAGTGAGCGAACCATGTTCTCACAGACTGGCTTCCCGTTCGGTCAGCACGGTGTGTGAACGCCGCCCCGGCCTGCGTTATAAGTTCCTCCCCTAGCCGCGTGGGGCGCCAGTCACTGTGACGCACGAATGCAGGAGGAAGACGTCTTGAACACCGAAGATACAACAACCACCATCAGTGCCACGCTTGCTACAACTTCGATTCTTTGAGGACGGAAGACAAACCACAAACGACATATATGATAGGTGGGATACACACTCCAGTATTTCTATTACTACTACAAGATTGTTTGAGAACCCAGTGCTTGAAATATAACATGTTTTGAATAATTTACCATAGGATATGCTACAGGTTCGATTAATGGACGAGTGATGATACCAATCATCAACTAAGTGACCCTGATTGGACAGTCAATTTGTTTGCACGGTGGACCGCTGCCGCCCTCTCTGATCCTCAGTAGAGAAGACAAGGGACGGGCTTTGTAGGCCGAGTTTACACAGTTTATTTCCCTTTGATGAATGAACACCCAAAATCTTGTAGATGTAAGAATCACCGTGGAGTTCAACTTCAGAGAATGCAGGCCCGGAAGTATGACTTATAATCGGATGGTTAATCTTACCATCCTGTGTGTACAGCAACAAACCGATTACGCACTCCGCTGTTGGGACGCGCGGTTATCGTGGATTCTGGAATTAACTTCAATGCGCAGGCGCAAACGTCGAGACCGGCACGCGCAGAGCACGAGCGTTCTGCCGAGCTGTGTGTAGGCCTACATGTGTGTTTGTGTGTCCGGGGGAGGGGGGAAGATGAGGGTTAAGTTCAGACACCACTGACAGCAGAACGACCGGATATTATAGACGGTTTTAGCGAGTCGGTTACTGATATTGTACAAATATATAGTATGTTTTCTTTGTGACCTCTTATTGACGGTTGTCTCAATACATCATTTAAGGGCGGTTGGAGCGCTAAGAGTTTTAATGTATCTTCATTCCATATACTAGTATCGCATGCAATTTTACATCTTAGGTATCAGGGATGGGGCCATTGAGCACCATAAACTGCATCGTAAAAATTCTGTGTACTGCCAATACAAAATGATAATCATAAACCGTAGCATCACCCCAACCTTTACGGTTTCGCTTTGACACATAATGCTATTTCATTTTGAAATAGAAATAATAGTTGGTTAAACAGTAAAAAAAGACACATTCTGAATCCCACTTCATCTCATTTAAACACGATAACCTTACTATCTCGAGAGGGTTTGCCAACTTTCGGTGCATTCTGTAATTCATTGAAGCATATACCCAGAGGAAGTTCCATTCTAACTTGGTTTACGTCAAGAATAACCTCGTTGTGCCTACCTGCAGGATTGTGGGGTGAATATCCTCTCTGACCATCAGCGTAACCCGGTGATTTATGTTAAAGTAGCGAAGGTTGCTGAGGGAGAGAAAAGACATAAAACAACAAGTACAGGGTAGACAGACATAGAAAGAAAAATCACAGGAAAACGGAGAAACATAGTGAACGATATAAGAAACTGTGGATGCACACTCGCATATGCATGTATCGAACTAGAAATAATTTAATATGGCATTTAGATGCATGCAGTGAATACGTAGGGATATGCACGTCTAACATGGCTACCAGGCTTGTCGGGTGGGGGATGGGGGTGGGGGTGGATGGAGAGAGGAAGGAAAGCTCAAGTTGGCTGCCTCACTCCGTGTGTTCGCACGTGGTGTTCATTATTTACTGGCCGGGTGTTGATGGTGGTAGCAGTGCATTTGGTGGTAAGGAATGGGGGGGGGGGGGGGGGGGCGTGGTCAGACATAGCTTGCAGGCTCCCTCCCTTCACCACCCCGTTCCACTCCTCTCACCGCACAGTTTCACACCCCACTCCTCCTGAACCCTCTTCTATATTCGAACATGTTCGGTTTCTCTCTCCATGGTGTGCTACAACAGAATTACTACAGCAAACATATCTTTGTCTTTATGTTGATTTAGTGATTATTTGACTATCTGATTCAATTCCTCACTGAAACGTACTTATATAACGTCATAATACGCTACTCTCTCTCACACTTCCTGTACCCTCTGCTCTCAATGGTATTGGGATGGATATATGCCTGACCAACGTATTTTCCTTTATTGTCTTACAGGTTCCGCCGCATAGTCTCTTCAAAGAACAACCCACGCGTTCCAGCAGAGTAATGCCTCCCGTAATACTAAAAGCAAACAACAGGCGAGGAACATCGTGTCAAACAGGATCTTGAGGGTTTTGAACCCCAAGTCTAACCTTGAGAATCAGACAAGGTGAGATGGTGACTGGGGAGCGTGATGGAGCTACCGGCCGCCCTGGAGGAGTCCCTCCCTCCCCCCTGACGTGGACCGTTGGCGGGCAGGCAGGAGGCTGCTGCAGTAATTACCAGGCGTGACCAATCAGTGGATGACAGCCAGGCCCCGCCTTGGAAGGGGTCAGTATGGTACCAGGAGGCTGCAGCCGGGCGGGTTGGGTAGGGGTCGTTGAGGGTGGGAGGGAGGTAGGGAGGAGGTATAGCAAGGGTCAAGGTGAAGGAGAACGGACAGCGTGACCGGAAGTGGATGTCTACCCGTCGTGCACAGCCGACGGGACGCCACTACACGGGAAGCTGATGTACCCCCACCCGCAGCAACGACCTACTCCTCCATACCATCTCAGCCCCCGCCTCCTCCACGGCAGACGCGCTACTCCAGGCGAAGGGGGAAGGTGTCGGTCGACTCTCTCGCGGCCAGTCACTGGATGGTATGGTGTGTTGGGGTGCAGCAGCCGGCAGCAGCGGTGGTGGTAGTGGTAGCTGCAGGGGTGCAGGCGAGGGGGCGAGGGTTGCACTCAAACCCTCCCCCAACCCCCACCACCCTCCTCACAGTTACTCTCCATCTTCCAGCCAAGTCACATGGAATGCTGGCTGCTCCTGGCCTCCTCCTCCGCCTCCGCCGCCGCGCAGCACCCGGGCACGGCGGCGGACAGTCAGTCGGGAAACCGACGGCCCTCCACCACAGCCAAGCCGAAGAGCCTTTCTTTGGGCGAGCAGCTTACAGCGGCCGGACCTCCTTCTGCAGCACGGGGCCCCTTCAGCTCGTACCAGCACCAGCACCAGCATGGTCATAGTGCCACATCTCTACGGCGGTTCACTGGACCCCACTCGGTGTGAGTTAGATGTGTGAAATTCGAGCCTTGCCTCGCGGCAGCGAAAGTTAGGTAAAAATTATTGTGGCCTGCCCCGTACAGGAGTGTCTGGAGGCCATTTTGTCTGCAGTGCCACGTTGGTGCCGGTAGGACTTTGTGAGTGTGTGTTTTCTTCTACTACTACCTCTACTACTTCTACAGGATTCCCCTTGGAATCTAGGATATACTAGCATTGCCTTGTGTATTGGATGTGTAGTAGCCTGACCCGTAGTTGTGTACCAGTAGGATTTACTTTAACATGTCACGTCATGGAGTGGACGGGGTGAGTCTAGCAGCGGTTGGTGAAGAAGAGGAGAAGAAAGAGGGGTGCTCCCCGAGTGCCGGAGCCCTCCTTCGCAATCGTCCAGACAGGCGTCCGCGTCTTGAGACTAACCTCTCAGGCGTACTATGAGTGTCACGTACTTCTTTATATATTCCGTATCTGAATCTGAATGTATGGAATGTAAAGAAGTATGTAGCATTTGGTGCCAGAATCATCACATTTCTACAACATCGAAGCCTCCCCCAACCTGGAGCAAGACGCAGCTGTGCTGGAGAAACCAAGGAGGACGTTTTCGCCCAGTTGTGAAAGACGGGTGCCGGCAACACGGTAAGGCCACCACGTCCGGCTGGCCGTTACCTTGGTTACCCCTCTCCCTCCCCTCCTTGCCCCTCCCCGTCTCCCCTCACCCCGCAGCTGCTGCGTTCTCCAGTATCCCGCCGTTCTCCTCGGCGGCAATTTAAGATGGCTGCCAAATTTGGCCTGGCGCATAGCATACCTACACAGTCGTTAGCTCCAGAGGCCCGCGATCTTTCGAGCCCTTGAAGTACCGCGTTGCCTGAAGGCTTCAAAGGAAATATTAGCACATTCCTTGAAATCTCCAATCAAAATTTTCTTAATGTATTTCGATTTCCCCACGCCCTTAACTACCCTGTATTCCTTGAGTCATCCTTATTGATATGAGTTACTCATATCCCAGGTTTTAAAGATATATTCGATGATTATGGGGTTCGTAGTGTTATCGACAATTATTTCTAACAGTCTCCCTTCAGAGTCACTAACAACCTTCCCTACTCTCTGAGGTAAGTGTTCTTTATTGGTTTGGTCTATTTCATTATGTTAGTTCTTGGACCAAAGAGCATGTCATAGTTCTACTTTTTCGGCCCCGCGCAAGTTGTGTAGACGCCGGTGCGGTTCGTGAGCGTTCGCCTGACCTCATTCTGCCTGCCGGCCCCGCACTCTCCCAGCATCGGGCCCGGGTGGGACGTGGTTTGCGCGGGAGTGACGTCAGGTGGGATCGGTGTGGGGGTCGGAAACATGAGAAAGGCTGCCATAAACTCGCGCTCCGTTCCGTCTGGGTCAGCGGCGCCAATCCAAAGTCCACCCCCTCTACGTATGTGAGACGGGCACCGCCACTCTGTTTGATACCGCGGAAATCGACGAGGGTGGATTACGCAAATTACAGCCGAACGGTTTAAGTGCGTCTCTTCCACGTTCAAACACCGCACCAGTGGCAACTTAGAATTTTGAGTCTTTTATAAATTTCTGCTTCTTGAAGAGCTGCATATGAATGGGATTGGGGGAGGGATCCTGTTTTTAGGTTGAGGTATTGAACTTGTTCTAGCAAAATCATCTTGGTATCATAGACTTGTTTTTTTTTAACCGTGAGTTAAGAATTGTAAAAAGAAACGATCTCAGAACAGCCTGGTGTTATGCTATTTTATGTCAACATGTAATACATCTTTGTTTGAATTAAAACTCGTTTATGACATGAAGATTTGTCTTTGTATTTCATTCCACTTGAAATTTTGAAAATTGCCCATTTATTCCAAAACAGCTATTTTGCGCTGGACAATCATCCATATATATAAGAATGCAGATATTTATTCCTTCTGCTTCACGATCTAGGATTTCTGCGGATGCGATGTGGTTAGGGAATAACGTACGTTGGGTAGTTGTATAGGGAGGGATTTTGAAAATTGCCCATTTATTCCAAAACAGCTATTTTGCGCTGGACAATCATCCATATATATATATATATAAATGCAGATATTTATTCCTTCTGCTTTACGATCTAGGATTTCTGCGGATGCGATGTGGTTAGGGAATAACGTACGTTGGGTAGTTGTATAGGGAGGGAAATAGCTGAATTCTCAGGCGGGATATGTCTCGCGTGGGTCGGGATGTTCATGTTTGTGGGTCGTGAGCAGCACCCGGCGTTTGGAGCAGTTCACTTACAGACAAAGGATGCGACTGACCCAGAAAGGAAAGGGCGGGAAGTTCTCAATATGGTTTTAATAACCAGTATCACGATGAGCGGTTAGGATATGACCTAGCTTATGAATATGCGGATATCGGTGGTATCTGTTAATTTCTATTCACACTTATTTATGCGCATACCGTACCCTCCGAGTAAAGCAATACACATTGAGGATGGTCATTTACGCCAGACGGATATATGGCAGTTGAGATTCCTGAGTGGGAGGGCGTTCTGGTGAGGATGCAGGTCGAACTCAGTAATTGGAAACCGCTGGGAACTGGCTATGTATATACATGTATGTCGCCCTGCCCGATGTTGGTCTACGCAGCGGTTGTGCGGACTTCAGTCTACTGTTGGGGCTATATACTTTCCCAGTAATAGGTATGTGATATATCAGATGTTATCTCCTACTATCGCGAGAAACATCGTGGGAATGTTAGCAGGGGAACAAATAAGTATGTTTAACAGCAAGCTTATACACACAACATTTCTCTCTCATATATATTTTTTTTAAACATGGTAGTACACAATTGCTGGGCCAAAAAGAGACTCATGTATCCTAAAGAATGGGGATGGGATGAACGCCCAAAGCCCAAAGCAGGTTCTTTCGATTCAGAGGAATGGAATAAACCTGGAATGATAGATTTTAATTACACAGGTCAACAAAATACCGTTTGGAAATTATCCCGAATATAGTAGATGAATAACTCCAAGGCGGATTGCGCGTAACAAGGGGAGACTTGGAAATCCGATAAAGACATGATGCTCTTGACATTTTGAAAATGACCTCCAAAGGTACGGACCCTAACTGGTGGGTCTCAAGTAAACACCGCAATTTGACCATATAAAACATGTTTCGCCATAAATAAAGAACAATATTTCTGTGCGGCGCCCACAGAGCCCCCCCTCGCGGTCATCATGAGTAGTTAAGGCGCCACGAATGGCGATGTCCTCAACCACAGTTAGGCACTTGAGTATTCTTTACGTACAGGCGTTGGTGGTAAATCGGATATACCTTTGATGTCGCAATAGGTGCTAGGGTGATTAAACGAAAACATGAACGGAAATCCCCACATGAACATACCTACGGCATGTAGTGAATTAAAAGATTCGACAAAAAACGCATAACAAATTCATCTCCCTATCCCTGACTTTTCAATGTGTGTTCCATTGGTCTGTGTTACGTCTTAGGCCTGGCGTCCACCTACTACTATATTGCACCGATATGGTCTACGATGGACCTCCAGATAGAAAATCAAAATCGCGTCGGAAGGTCACCTAATATCGGGGCAGTTGACCACGTCTCTGCGATTAGGTACCGGAGAAAAACCCATTAAGATGCATGGTGGATTGGCATGTCTAGACATTTGTCTACGATTTTGCACCTTCCCGATATGTCTCTGATATTTGCTTTTTGTATCGGTGCCATGTCGGGAGGTCTAAATTTCCATCGTAGTAGGTGGACGCCAGGCTTTACACACAAACTGTCCTTTTCAAACGTCCATGTACTTGTTTTTTTTATGAACTTGTGTCGTATTCTTGCAAATGGATAAAAAAAAGGGGAAGACAGAGCGTTAAAATGCGCCTCAAATGAACTAGCCTGGCTTTGGGTATGCCACCGATAGAGCAACCAAAATTATACTGAGGTGTCTCACCCTTTCTAATTTTGCTTTGCTAGGGGTGAAATTTATTTAGCTCTATAAGATTTATAAAGGAACGGCTTCAATTAAACCACAAGCACAAAGGCGTGTAAGCACTGTAGTACTGAGATGTTTGTACATTCGGAGGAATCGGGCGACTCAGTCGTGATCACAACACAACAAGTAAATGTTCAAAGAAAAAGATAATACATTTTCTTTCTTTGGTATAAGTCCTTATCTATCTCGAGTAATGATTGATTGACTAAACAGTAGAAAGGAATAATCTAAATTGTATATAACAGAAAGCACGCATATCTGTAAACGCCAAGATGGCCAACAAAAGCAGCCTCTTAATTAGAAAGAAAATAAATGCATTTCTTAAAAAGGTTTTGAACAAATAAATTCTAATTCTTCAAAGTTTAAAAGATGGTTGCTGTTTTCAACACTCGACGTGGCACCGGAAATAAGATATTAGGAGGTAAATAAGTAAATAGGAGGTCTCCCTGCCTTTTCGACAAAAGAACTAAACCAAAGTGAATACCAGAACTGTCACCTATTAGAATATAAAATTTACATTCAGCGGAATATCTTTCATCAATATGAAACCACGTACATGTGATTGGTTTAACGACATAAGGCCATAGAAATCTCGCAAATCCGACATATCGTATGCATAACGGTTAACAAAAATAAGGTCCAGCAGTCGTCATCTATTCCTCTGTTTTGGAGCACCCGATGAGAAGGTGTCATGTCATTCACTCAAGTTTCAGCAGGTCCTTAAGAGTTACTTGTCGGCATTAGAGAAAGGAAAATGACAGGTTAATTTCCGTTTAAATCCTACAGTAGGTACCTGCTCAGACAACCTGCCTTCCTGTGGCTACCTCTTCGCGGCGTCTTATCAATAGAAATAAATGCGCCAGACTGATGTTGAGAAGAGCCTTCACTCACCAGAGGCACCTATTGAATATTCATTACTGTTGTTCATTGTTTAAGGCCATGCTCCAATTCACCAATTCTTGTTCTCCACCCATTCTCCACCCTTAACCTGAATTGTTCTTACACTAATTGGTGGTGCAGCTCCATTAGTGCTCCACTCCCGCAAAAGTAGTTTTTTTTAATATCAATTTCCTCTCAATCGGCATTGGATCGGTGCACTTGCTCCACTGAACTCCAATGATACGATCGCGGAAAATACCCATGAACTTGGCACCGACTGTCATGCTGTCTGGCCACATTATGCACAGACAGTTCCCTGTTTAGTCACTAGAGGGCAGGCTGCGAAACTCGGCTATTTCAGCAGTGGTAGATTTACTGCTATATCAAAGGCCAATCCTTCTCATACCATTTCTATGTGGTGTAGGAAGTAAAAGAATTCTCATATTGGTAAATGTGTAGGGGTGGGATTTCTTCCTACATTCATCTCATAGATTCGGTCAAATCCAAAGTAAGTCTAATTGCACAAATTGGACGCTAAACCACCCAAACAAACAAACTCGGCTATTTTGATCAAAACGGATTACTCTTGGTCCTTTTATGGCCAGGATCCACCAATTATGGTGTTTATTTCTTTTAATTGCCTGAATGAGACCATCATTGATCTTTTTAGATAGAAATTATGTATACGCCTTGGCGTATATAAGTATCCATATTGCGGTTATATATACATCATATAGACGCCTGATTCTGTTGTTTTTACGCCACTATCAAATGATTCCGATCTCTGCCACTTGGGGACACCACTGTACTTTATCTCATTTGCCATTAGTCATTAAGTCCTTGGTATATGGAAAATCCAATGTTATATTATCAATTTTGATTATAAAATTGTTCTAAAACCCTATTTATTATCTTTTCATTAAACACATATAATAAACCCATCGTTTATTTTTTATTTTTTACGTTTTAAAAAAGGATGTTACTTTCAGAACACCATTCTTCTGTAGGGTTCAAGGTGAGTGCGTATATAACGATATAACCACAACTTCACTGAGAGTGTAGGGAGAGACTTGACCACCACAACCTCTACACCCTTACCGACTCCTACCCCCCCCCCCCCTCCCCGGGCGCAGGCACACGTGACTGAGGACTTTTTCACGAACAAAGGGGGGGGGGGGGGGGGGTGGCCGCGGCCATTCCATGTCATCTGTAGGGTGTTCAAGGTGAGTGTGTATAAAAGGATATAACCACAACCTCTACCAACAGGCCAGGGTCCCTAACAGCGTCCATTGGGGTAGAAGCAGTGAGCAGTCAATGGGGAAGGCATACCCAGGTTCTTTAAGGGGACATCACGTCCAAAATTTCTAATGATGTCTCAAGCAAATCTTCCGTGCATCCTGAGTGGTAAAACCAAGCTAAAAACAGGTAAATTGCCCTTGAATGGGATGATAGTAGCGCAATCAGTAAAAAAACTAGTCAAGAACCAGTCAGAAATCTGTGGAGGTACTACTGCGATCGGGTGCTAGTGATAGCAGTAGCTCCACTACTGGTGATTGAGCACCATTCAACCCGCAACCAACTGATCACCCCTCAGTTGCCAACTTGCCACCCAACCACCACAGGGTCAGCAGCAGTGGAGCACTGTCCGTCACCATTCCACTGAGACCATTCATATTACCCTGTTACTTTGATGGACTCCGTACATTGCTCCCTAAAGCCCATAAGACAGCACCATTTTTCTCTTTGCCACCACTTAGCATGTAATGCTGGTTTGTATATGGGAACAGTCCAAAATATAATACTGACTACCCAGTGTTATGATAATCATCAAGGTCAATTAAACAAACATCATCTTTATTGGACAAAGTTCTCCCAATGCCAGTCGTTCACTGGCAATATACACAAACAGAGAATATCCAGGATGAAGATAAAATCTTGAGAGATCACCTTGTAGACAGGTAACTATATAAGAAAATAGAAATCCATCAACTCTTTGGGTCTGCTAGTATCTTCTCAGCTTATTTGCAATATTTGCCTAAATTCCGAGTACTGCAACTACTACCGTAGCAGCGCAGCATCTGCCATCCAAGATTTGTGTGGAATGGTGATCAACAGCTCGTCAATTTCCGCTAAATACCGCGGTTAACTGAACAATAAAGGTAAATAAATGTATCAAAGATAAGCGTTGATGTTATGAAAGTGAATAGCACATTCAGGGTGATCACATTTTGTCCGAACTTTCAGAAATTCATTTATTTGAGGAGGCGCCATATCTGATTTTTCTGATGTCATCAGAAGCAGTTTTTCCCTGCATGAAAAGCGTTGAGAACTAGGGAGTTGGCCAATGCATTGCGATTAGTGAGAGAATTAGTTAAGGATCAGAGGAAATCGTATTGCGATTACTAATGAATTATACTCCGATGATCAGGGCCCTAATTCCACTATAGCTCCAATACCAGGAATACGAAGAGGTTAGGACCTGGGACCTGGGAGCTATTTCAAAAGTCGAGTGAAGTCTATGGTTTTGAAACAGCTCCCTGTTTCACTAGTTTTGTGACAAAAGTGCTAGACAGACATGGGAAGCGGCACCAACAGTGCAAGCAAGAACGGATAAAAGTAAGTCACATTTCATAACGCCATGTCACATCTCATGTCGCATGTTGTCACAGTTGGCGACATACTGTTGCAACATGCGAAACTCATGCCTACTTGTGTTGTCACAAAAGTAGTGAACCCCAATCTGTCTGTATGGTGTCACAGACGCCATCTAGACATGCCACGAAACTAGTGAAACAGGTCCCTGATGTAGGCACGACCAATTGATCGGCCCTGAATCGGCCCAAAATCTGCTGCAGTGGAGCACCACCTTACCCCCACCAACGCTGATGGTCTCTGATGGATCTCCCGATAGGCTACGATTCTAAATGGCAAAATCATAGCCTATCGGGAAGTCCCGGATACTTCAAATCGTGGACATCAGTGTAAATTGTAGACCGTCAATTTGAGGACAAAAGATATAGACCATGGTCACGATTGGCTCACGATTCAATCAGTGTATCAATTTAAGTACCAGGTAGAGTTTTAATATTGAAATATACTTTAATTTTGGAAACATTTAATGAATCTGAATAAGAGGTATTTACAACATATTAGGATAATACTTTTCAGTCACCAAAATGATAGAATTGAAAAGAATAACTATGGTGTATATTCAGTCTGTTACATTCGTCACGTTTACTAATATTATTACAACAGGTGATGGGGAGATATAAAAATCTCCAATACAGTCTGGTGCAATAACAGCTGATGTGGACATAACAAAAATAATATTGTGTAATAATGTAATGAATATATATGTGTAGGGATGAAATAGACATCACTAATGTTCTAGCAGCCGTAATGATCGAGTCAATCTATGGCATCTTTAGGCCTAACCTGCCACACATTACAATAGCATTTTGTTCTTCACGATGCATCTCAGAGAGATTCCAAGAACATCATACTAAAAATACACCAAACACTATTTGAGGTAATATGCTTGATTTCCATAATTTTTGTTTTCACGTAAACAACAAACATGTCTGTCGTCCGAGGACGTTCTTCACAGGCAATACAAACAAGCATACATCCTATATACACATTACATAAATACATATAATAGCTTATAATGGTCAACCTGGACGAGAACTATTATCTGATGACAACAATTTTAGTCAAGTGGGTTTATATTCTTCTCCATAAAAAATTGTAATAGATAATTTTTCATTCGAGTTTAGAAATTATCAACTGTTTTGCGCCGCCTCAGATAGAAATTTCCAGAATTTTACCCCCACTCTTCTTGTAAAGACTGTTAACAGGTTGTTACAAATCCATGAACTGAATGCAACCAAGTCATCCTCAATATTTGTTGCAATCTCCCTAGTAGACTTGCCTTTTTCCCCCCTTTTTTTTCTATCGAGCTTCGCTCTATTTATTGGACTGAAAGAGTTACAGTAAGTTCGGGTAGAAAATACATGTGAACTTTCCATCGGCACATAATGGACTATCCAAAGGGCTACAAGTGATCACTCCAACGTAGAACAATGTCTGAAATTAAAGATTGTACATAGGAAACTCTGAAAAGCTTATCTAACTATTTGCAGGAACAATATAGCACACTTATACTTATTTCTTATCCTCTATTGTACTAATTGAAGCATTGGACGCATTTCTCAACAATGTACATTCTTCCAAGAACAATAAAAAGAGGGTGCTCTTCCCCCCCTTTTGGGAGAAAGGTGTTTATACTGGACATGAACATGACAAGACATGACATAGAGGACATGAACATGACAAGACATGACATAGAGGATGAAAAAAAAGAAAAAAGGGTTCTGGCCTGAGAAAAAAGGAACAACAAATATAGTTCCGTAACAGGAGTTGGACAACAAGACTTAATAATTAATAATTAACTCTTCTTGGATTCTTCCGCCTCCCAGACAATCCTCACTTCCCCCCCCCCCTCTCCCCTAGCGAGTAAATCATACAGCCCAATCAACCTGGATATGTAAGAGGATGGGCTTCCATTTCTTGAACTTTTCAGGCTTGTTCTCCAAAAGGCAGATATGTTCCTCGATCTTTAATTGGTAACAAAATTCTGATAACTAGGAGAGAAAATCAATTTTTTTACTATCATGGAAAAGTCTTTGTCTATAAATATAAAACTTTAAGGAAAGGAGGATGAAATTTAGAACTTTCGGGAAAAAAAGCAATGAAACACTGGCTGAGAAGAATATCCCTTTCTGTCAAGTTTAAGGGCTTCCTACTGAAATTACTGTACCAGCAAGCGAATGTGTTCCGAAGTGGTCTCACTTTGCAGCAAGAATAGAAGAAGTGGCAGATTGTATCTTTGGTATTACAGAAACCACAAAGGGGACTCTTAACCACCTTTCTCTGGAAGAGGTAGGTCTTAGTGGGGACTATTTTATGTAGAATTTTGAATTGTAGAGATTGATACTTGGTGATTCTTGTTACCCTAAATGGTAAATTATATCATTTTTGCCAAGGGAAGGTGGCCGGAGAATCCTCATCTGGTTGCAATAGATTATTATCTCTCTGGAGGGCTAACCACTTTTCCCGAGAAACTGGAATCTTTTGGCCCGAAGAGATGAGGAAATCATATATGACCTGACTCGGACCATTGGTAATATTAATTATTTCTTGCTTATTGTTGCTGACCAGAAGAGCTAGCTCATTAACCTCACAGGCCTCAAAGGACATGGACCTCACCCAAGGGATGTTCCTATGAATTGTTAGTAAGTCGAGGAAGGTACCCCTGACTTCATATTTATCCTTAATCTCCGCTATTGTCATGAATCACTTGTTGTAGATGATATCACCTATCTTGAGGATACCTGCTCTAATCCATGCCTCAAAGCACAAAGTCTTCCTAGCCGATTTTATAAATACATTGTGCCACAATGATTCATTTTTTCTTTCCCTCTCAGTACAAGGAGGATGGACATAGACCTGGCTCCAAATCTGTAACAATTCTTTATAAACAGACATTTCATCTTGGAGAAATTTCCCTTAGCCAAGAAAAAGTTATAAAGTGGGGTAGTAACTCCCAAATTCTGTTGGAAAAAGAAAGACCACGAGGAACAGTCCTCCCTACACAACCTTTGGACCCATTTTAAGTGGGCCTGTAGAATGCAAGGTGTGACCTCTTCATGCTTAAATTTGGTAATAAACCATTCAGGTTTGAAAGTGGACTGAAGATGATGCGGGGTAAAACCTGTGGGTGAAGTGAAGAACTGCTAGAGTCTACTCGAAGATTGAAGTAGGCACTATATGGTTAAGCGTCTCAGCATTGCTCATTTTCTTAATCCATGCAATCTTTTCACATTCTTGAGTCTACTTGGATGAGAATCGGGACTGGGGAAATTTAAAACGCATATATAGCCAGGCTCCCCCTACTCTGACACACCGCGAAAGTGCTACGATTTTGCTATACAATCAGATATGGTCAAACTGCTGGCCTATTGGAAGGGCTCTGTCACAGTGTGCCACAGCGCGTCGGAATGGGTTTTGAGGGGGAAAAAAGGTGACCACAGTACCGACACTCGCCAATGCATATATGCTGATAACAATTAGCAATAATTTTCAAAGATTATAACTTTTTTAATCCAAAATATCATCTACATGTACTGAGAATTTTTTTTTTTTTTTTTAAAAGACGTCTTTATTGTTTTTGATTATTCAATCGCTCAATGAATACAATATTAACAGGAACACGTAGAACTAACTCGAGCATGGTACATGTATATACGATGATTACATCTCCTGCTATAAAGAATATTTACGTATTCGATGTTTTACTTGGATAGGATACTTTCAAGTAGTTGTTTATCAACAGTGGATGATCATACACAGCATTAGAATCCTTAGTGACAAGTTTAAGATTGATTAAAATCGTTATGTATGTAACTCTCTCTATATGTTGAAACCCATGTGTCCTGCTTTTCAACACATTTTTTAAATAGTTTAATCACCTAGTCTCATTCAAGGTTTTCCTGGATCTCTCGCTTGAAAGATTCTTTCTCGTGTAATACTAATAAATGAATTCCAGAATGAGAATCCAGTATAGATTTCCGATTTCTTGGACCTTTCTTCTGGGTCTCGGTAATGCTTCCCTTAGGATCTGGTATATGCCCTTTGTAAGTCACCGCTAGATTACTAAATAGTAGTGATTTGAATTAGATCCCGCAGGGTCCAGGGGGGTGTTTTTCAGTTGAGACGATCTTAACTTGAGACCGTTTGAGGGCCAAAGTGTTTTTCAGTTGAGATGATCTTAGGGGATCTCAAGTTGAGACTAAGATAAGACCGTTTGGGGTGCTTTGGGTGTTTTTCAGTTGAGACGATCTTAGGGGATCTCAAGTGAAAGGATCTCAACTTCGGTTTTAACTTGAGACCAGTTGATACTTGTCTTAACTTTCTCATCTGGTGCCAAAACATATCAAAATTTAAAGATATTTAGAGCCAAGTGTATTAGTAACCTGGCGAACCTATATTCCAAATTTCATAGTTTTATTGTGGGTATTATGACCATGAGACACAACTGATGAGCAACATAAAAATGGAGGCACTGCACCACTCAGCAAGTTTTTGCTGAATCTACTGTATCGCTTAAAGTTGGTCTCAACTTGAGATCGGTCTTAACTTTAGATCACTCTATACAGAGGGCTAGGGATCTCAAGTTGAGATCGTTTCAGCTGAGATACCCTGGTTGGACTTGAGACAACATTTGAAAACACTTGCCACCATTGATCTCAAATTCGGTCTCAGGATCTTTGATCAATCTTAGTGGATCTCAAGTTGAGATCGTCTCAACTGAAAAACACCCCCCTGATCTTTCCGTTGTTTCAATTGCACCCCCCCCCCCTCTCCCGTCTAGTAAAAACGAGCCGTGGTCTGCAATTGGGAGTATAGATGTGTTCACTATTTTTTTATCGCTGTTTCTTTATTCACATAGCGCCTGATTTTTTTTTAATCGCACATTTAAATCATTAATAGCTCTCTGTAGTTTTCCCCATGCTTCTTAAAATTAAGTCTACTATCTATCATCGCCCCAGGTAGTTAACATCATCGTAGGATGCTATAACTTTCCCTCTCAGAAAACTATTCCCCCGCTTCTCCCATTCAGTTTTGTTCTCATAGTAAACTAGTTTTGTTTTTCTAGTATTAAAACTCAACCGATTTGCAGCATACCACATGCTTAGTTTCTTTACAACCCTCTGCATTGAAGCTTCTACTGTTTCTAAACACAGCAACCACCAATTTTTCGGCATACATAATGGCGAACCTCCAATAATAAACTATGGAAAATTATTAATATATATCAGGAATAAGACAGGGCCCAGTATGGCACCCTGTGGTACCCCGAATTCTATTAAACTTGTTGATGAGCTTTCATTACCATAACAGGTATAACAACGTCTATTACACAGGTATGATTCCAACCAACTGTCTCGTGCCCACTCCTACTTCTGCTAATATGAACAACAGCAGTTTATGAGCCACACCATCGAATGCTGTATTAATATCAATATATAAAGCTATAGCGATCCTATTATCATTATCTATTTCCGCTAGGTGTTCAACCAATTTTAGAACAGCCCCACCCGTGCTTCTACGTTTCCTAAAGCCAAATTGATTCTCGTTAAAATGATTGTAGATTTCACAATGTATGATGCGCACCATTGTTATCGTTTATGTTTTGAACATGTTTTCCCTTGGTTCATCAAGAATCATTTCACATCCTAGATCATTTTCATTATGGATATAACATAACATCTCAGTGCCTTCTAGATTTTCATTCAATCGTTTACCAATATCACAAAAAACTCTCAAACTCAGCTCAATCTGCGAGAGGCATCGTATCGTTCTATTCATCGCAATGTATAATTTCAATAAGTAAGACACTTTTGGTAAATCTTTTCCTGAATAAATACAAAAGACCATAGGCACAGGTCTATGTATGAGTCTCATCTTCTTAGATCCCAAGTAATTGGGTCATTCTATACATAACCATCTGTAAATCCTTTGATAATGAATATATTCAAAAACGCTTTTTGCGTATTATCAGGGACAATCCCACCTTTAATTCGATATAGAGTTCAACTCTATGGGGCAAAAAATACCAAAAAAAAACAACACATTAAGTGTTATCATGTAAAATATCTGTCTGTCTGTCAATATTTTGGGGTAATACCATTCATTGTGCCATAACTTGGAACTGGCACCCAATTCTGTTACACCGGCCTCTAGAATATTCAACCACCACATGAGGTAAGACATACTCTTCGATTACCTTTGCTGAAACTGTGTGTTATATGTGCTGAAAAGTATCTAAAACTTGTGTTCATACAAACCTGTCTAATATGTATTTGTTGAATGTTTTTGTGAAATGCTGTTGTTGTTGTTCAAATTTGAACTTGGGCCCTTTCCTTGCTCATGATGAGCGGGCGATAAAGGGTAGTTTTTCTTAGTCTGTGAGTTGATAACATCATGCCTTACTGAAGAAAATGGAATGGGGGAATATTTGTGGAAGGCTTTACCAAATCTAGTTTTGCTACCTTCTGTATGAAAGGTATGACATGTTCCATGGTTTAATATTGTAGAAATGTTTTCCCTTTTCTACAGTATAGAGTGACAAGTCCCATCTAGCTGCCTTCCAGACAACATCAGTTGCCATATCCTTAAGTAGCCAGAAAAATCTGTAACTCTTCCTGAGAAGAAAGACACGGTGACTTTGCACAAAGGTAAGCACAAGAGAGTGAAGCTCACCAAGTTCCTTCATGCACTTCATTTCAAGTTCTTGGAAGAATTCTCTCAGTTCTGTTGCTTCCCTCAGTTTCTTTTGTAGTGTCCGTTGCAAGCACCACTACATCCTTCCTGTGCACTACCACAACACCTGTATTTATCTTTGTGTGAAGCATCAGAACTTAACATTGAGGATGAAAGCCATCTGTAGACTCAGTATTCCTTTTCTTCCTGACCACTTTCTTCAGGTTCTGTGGGTGGCTGTCAATGCCAAGTTAGACCAGTTGCCACCTCTCATCTCTGTTGACATGTGGAAAAGGGAAGAGGGAGGTCTCGTTTCACACAAGTCTTATGCTATCGTCTCTGCAAAGTACAACCAAGATTCCATATAAGTACTGGTGGAGGAGGGGGGTGGTGTGGCCAGGGGAGGAACAGTAGTCTGTGCATGACTCTGCAGCTGTGTTTTCTCTCTTGAAGGTAATCAACAAAGTCATTTCTGAAGAACTTCTTAATGCTTCTTGTGTTTACTATGTGACTGATGGCCCAATGTCACAGTACCAGAGTGTGAATGTTTCAGTGTCATTGTCAAACACCAGCACTCTTCACCTGTACAACAACTTGTTTGTACCTTGAGACTCGTTATGGGAAGGGACCCCATTTTCATCCAAAGCTGACTTTGCCTGTGCTGGATACTGTGTCCCCAGTCATGTCCACTACTGTCATGTTCCTGTGGAGGACATTTGTCAGGCTTGAGAAGAACTCTCCTCACCACTGCCTGGCAGTAACCAGCACAATGAAGACCCATTCAGTTTTGTGCTGTGTTCCTGGTCACTCCGTTGCTTTCCAGAGGACTTCTTGCTATCTTCAGTGTTGTTACTCTTCCCCAGCATTCCTGGCTGACTGTGACGGATGGGAGCATCACATCCTCTTTGAAATTAAAGAGCCAGCTTCACCAACAGAAGACTTGTCAGCCAGCAGTGTCATGTTGCCAGCTACAGGGTCTAGGCTTGCTGCTTTATATAATGGCAAGTGGTACATCGGGGAAGTCCTCAACAGTGATGCCGACAACATTGAGGTCTCCTTCCTTCAGCCTGGTTCTGATGATATATGTTGGAACAACTGCAAGTGGTCTACAAGTGCCCCTTGTTGACACCTTGTGTATAGTCCTCAAGCCGGTTTCCACTGGGAAAGGATGGAGGGCCCATTTTGACCTGTCACAAGCACAAATCACACACATGTCAACTCTTTTTACAGCACATTAGTGAACTAAATTTGTCATTTGTCATTTGTGTACCAATTTTAAATAATCATATATGCCATATTCCCTGTAATTCATTTACTTCTGCAATCTGGTTATTGCAGCCACCTATTTTTCTTATGATTTCATACATTTTCAAGCTAGATACATATGTATAGAGGTACATTGTGATGTTTCCTAGTACCGTTTTGTATCGAATGTCCACAACGTTTTTTACAGTTTTTGTTCGGGCTAGGGTGTATATGTCACACCATTGTGTTATTTCTAAAACTACTTGTTTCATATATGAGAGATGTGGGGCGTCTGTTGGTGGGTGTCACTAGTGGTTGTGAGTATATCAACCTAGTCCTTTGTTTCGTAAAATTAAATTGTGGTTCTCTGGAAGGTTTGAAACAGAGCTTGTGTGTACATATACATGTTTCCTACACATGTTGCTAATTTAGTGCCTCTGCATGGATTTTCAATTGTGGCACAGGTACCTCTGTATGGACATAGTAATCTGGTCCTGGGCGAAAGATTGGAGGGGGGGGGGGCATCCAAAACTTATATTGGTTCACTAAGCAGTATAATACAGTATCTTATTCAAATGAGTATTTTCTGATATATGTAGCTTTGCACAGTGGGGATGTATAGCTTAGTGTAGACATGTTGATATCTATAGCAACTTAACAAAACTGAAACATATAAAGTTCAGGATTGACACTATCGTTATTGTGAAGCTTATGTTTGTACTTCCATAGAAAAATTCTACTTTTACTGGAAAATGTATGAAACACTTCCAGGGGTTTGTCAGCTGTAACAGCGCCTTGGTTGGAAAAAACAAAACACCTTGTCATATACGCATCCAGCTGAGATGTTTCTCTAAAGAGAATAAAAGTCTTGCTTTGTGTTGACCCATAAGTCCAAATTGTGCATCTGACCCATATTTGTGTGGTGGTTGCCACCTGGCTAGCAGGTAGGAAGACCCCTTTCTGGAACGCTAGTTCCTGGTGGGATTCCACCCTACGAACAACTACGTAGGTTGGTTCAGTTTTCGGTAGGTTTGCACAAACTAAGTAACACAAAACACAACTCAAGCATTTGATAAACAAGAATGTTTATTAACACTACTTCCCGGAAACATCTGGAAGATCTTTCCCACAAGTACAGTACCCTAGCACAGCGTGCCAGGTAACGCTGGAGAGGCTAATCTAAAAGACTCGCCTAACCACCAGGAAGGTTACGAGAACCCGCCTGCAAAGTGAGGGTCCAAGGGTCCGCTCTCAGGGAGAGATGCACAAGGACAGCCTGTCGACCTACTGTGAACGCTGAGTATATATACCCAGTGTTACGTAATCCCAGCCTCCGCCGCGCCACTCTCATGTGCGGCGTTGCCCGGAACCACTACACAGTAAGGATTGACTCTCCACGTCATCTTCCGTAGAACGTCCAAACACTGCTGGATTCCTGCCCCACTACATATGTGTGTGTGTGAGAGAGATACAACCCTGGGAGCTGTTTCAAAACCATAGACTTAACCCACGTTTTGAAACAGCTCCCAGGTGTATCTGTTTATGAATGTGCCTCTAGCACCATCCATGGATTGTGATTGTATTAGCGCAATGACCGGTGGCACCATCATGGACAGGTTGGCAAAGAGGACCACGACACGACCCCATTCACCTGATAAATTATATCTCTAGCAGATGCATGTTGTGATGCACTCCACTATAACCTTGATACTGTCTTTGGTGGTGTGTCGGCTATGCAACAATAAGTCGGCCTTGACTTGTCAAGAGATGTCAGTAACTCATCTAGTGACAAAAAAACCATGGTAAATGAAGCCGTGGTGTATTTCAGCGCAATCGTGACTGAGTGAAACACTTCCAGGGGTTTGTCAACACCATGGCTCGCAAAGCCGAACCGTAAGAATAAGCCTTCAAGTATTTTTCATACTTATGATAACCTACGGGATGGCCTCCATCAGAGTCAGGAACTCTCAGGTTATTGGTGCTCTGAATTTATTTGTATTTTTGCCCTGAATACGCTGACCAGTACCCATGATTGGCTTACCTTATTTTTGGCTATTTATTGTTGATTATGATTGTGCCTTAGATCCACCAATCAACTGCCGTTCCTTGGATTGTAGCGTTTATTCTTTTTAAGACTTCATTCTTTTTCTCATTCGATTTAAGACTGAAGCCGAAAAGGGTATGGAACCAACTAATGGACATTGTGTTGTTAACAAGTTGTCAAACCATGGGGTGAAATAGGCTTGGTTGTTGACCAAACCTACACATCCTTTTCATACCATAACAGCTAAAGTAAATCCAAATTGGTTTAAAATTTTCCGAAGATATTTCATAATCTGGGTCTGTATCGCACTATTGTTCTTTTATAAATATACTTTTCATTAAGATTCAAGTCGCGGCGCTGCATAACAACACAGGCTGAACGCCCAAGCCAATGCAAACGCTTTGCTGAATCGTTGTACTTACTCAATTTATGCCACCCCTTTGCAAACGGCTGTAATGATGTATATCACTAAATGTTGGATGAACTGATAAACGTTAAAGGGTTAAGAGTGTGGCACCTAAATATTTGGAGTTTGTGTGGTAAAATTGATTTAGTTAGGCAAGAACTGACTGATTCTTTTGATATTATAACCTATTCAGAAAATTGGTTAACCGAGAAAAATACAGACAATTTGTTACGAGTACCCGGTTATGACACGGTATGGTCTGAAGAAGACACAGACGAGCCAAAGACAGATGGAGGCCTGTGCACATGCTATAGTTTCCAAGTCGAAACATTTTTTAATACAAACCAGACTTTCCTGGATAATCATGATCCCAATTGAGTCAGAATTGTTATTATTGGTGATATTAATGTTAATTGGATTAATAACAGAGATAACGGTACAAAAGATCTTAAAACCTGGGATAAAAATAACGGGTTCCAGCAACTTATATCTCATCCAACCAGAGTTACTAAGGAAACATCCAAATGTATAGACTTAATAATCACAGATTTTTATAGTGTGAAGTGCTCTGGCGTCATTGTGAAAAACCTAAGTGAAAATTGGATACTGAAACCAATGTCAATAATGCATGGTCCTATATGTATGAGATATTTGTAAATAACCTAAATACATTATGTCCATTAAAAACATAGAGTGGGCTTTACTACAGAACTATATAACATAAGATGGTGCTTCACTCACGAGGATCCGACATTACGCATTGATTAGGAAGCATGTTTTGATTATTACAACCTTTTATTTTAATTTGAAGTTCTCATTCAATGAAGAAGTGGCACGTTGTTATCTTCCTTTTCTAAAATATGACTATGTTATATAGTAGAGTACACAACTTGTACATTCGAACCAACATGCAAAGTGTGTTTTATGAATATTTGTGATATAACATCTGCTAAATGTTATGTTAAGCTGGTAAAAAGAAGATAAAACACCTTCAATTCTCATATTGGGAGGTGCGATCAAAACGGTCCTTGTACCAATCTACAAGTACTTAAAAAGAAAAAGAATATGATGGGCGTACTTAGAGAAGATGTCCAAATTCTCAAACTCGTCAGCAAAATGGCTGGAGGACTTGGAGACAGAATTATTTTGGGACACAATGGCTATGAGTGATGCCCATGTATATGAAGGTCATCAGGGGGGTGGGGTGTCATCGACTAAGTGCTCTGTAGAAACACTGCAGAGTGGGTATTCAACATTCAGGCAGGGACCAGGGGAATACAGAAGATTTGATTTAAATGGATGATGCTGTGTTAGATACCATAAAAAACTGACTCTATTGATGTGAAATACAGAATAGTAAAGTCTGGGAAGAATGATGTAAAACTTACCCAACATAAAATCAACTGATCCGATGCAGCAAATTAAATCAACAACTTGTCCTCTGGTCTCATTGTGCAGCCAGATAAAATTGATGATCTACTGGTCTCAAGGATTGTAAAGATTAAAGAGAAAATCAGAGGGCCTTAGTAGAGTCCTTTAGTTTCCAAGGATGCATGAGCACATATCTGGTAATAAAGGACTTGCATTCCACAATCTTCAGTCTTAATAGATTTGAAATGAATTTCTTAAAGACAAATGCTGGTAGTTGGGTGATTTCTAAATTCTATTGATTTTTGCAATTAACTCTGGATAATATAAGTTCCATATAACAGCAAATAGAAAATGCAAAACAAATGGCATGTCACCATGCTAACTTCTATGGGAAGGCCATGTGAAGAAGGTAAGTGCTTATCTATTGGTGTCTAAGGGAAACTGCTACATTTTCATGTAACCAAATGGCAGCACCATTGTTAAATTGAGTAGAAACAGGGGGCGCTGCGATACCTACCCGCATTTGTCTTTAATAGATTTAAAATGAATTTTCTGTGATCAAACGTCAAAGGATATCACCTTTGACGTTGCCTTTGTCTGCATATATCGCGGTAACACAAAGACCAGTGGACGGTATCTCTAACAAATAAAATACCATGTACTATGAATTTTGTTTTGATGAACTCATGATCATTTACACATATTCAGAGATGTAGACACTGTAGCGTTCGTACTATCCTAGAAAGTCCGCAGGGTGCTGGACAAAGCAGAGACATTCTCAGTCTCTCTCAGGAAACGTCACACGACGATGCGATCTGTGAGGGGAATGGGGGCATGTATGTAGCATCACCTACAAGAATCATAATTGGCTCCTTGCTGTAAGTGCTCTTCCTGCGGGAAAAGGCCAGCTATTAGGGTCTGCACACAGGTATCATCACCACGATGAGAATCCTCACAGGATGGGCACAATGCATCGTTTTTCAGTAAGTTGAAACCATTTTTGGTGATCCAGAATAAGCGATACAATGGATATGGTTACCTCCAGAGGATGGACGAATTGAGAGGTTAGCAAATGGAGAGTGAGTGGACAAGTAATTATATATGTGAGAAGCCAAAGGATGAAGACATGGAAATGAGTGCGGTTTGTGACGAAAAGAACAATATTTTCACATTCTTTTTTTTTTTTTTTTTTTTTATTGGATAAAGTTCGCCAATTTACATTTAGCGGTCTGCCACCGTACCCATTTTACAGTATAGTTGATTTCCGTGTCGTGGAGGGACATCTAGATATCCTCACACTGACATGTGGTAACTGTGTTTTGGTAGTTAAGGAGTAGAATATAAAAATAATAATAAAATAAAACAATAGTGAACGAAAAAGTAAGGTGATAGGAAATGAAGGATGAAAAAGATGAAGCACTCCGTATTATGACCGTTGGCAACATTAGTCAGCACACCCGTATTTAGGTAGCTGAGAAGAGCTTACAACTTACGCATGGATGGTGTTAGTTATGACGTATGGTACGTTCCTGATCCAAGCCAGGTCGAAAGACTATCTATCTTCTTAACTTGTGTTTTAAAACTTTGTTTTGTCTCAAGGGTTCTAACTGCTTCAGGTAGGTTATTCCATAAAATTATACCGCGATAAGCCGGGCCTCTTTTTTAAAATTCTGTTCTCGGTTTAGGTAGACTCAAGACTGATTTCACAGATTGTCTAGTGATTCGCTTATCAATGAATGGGGCTTCATCACATTGGATGGCGTTAGTGTCAATATTAGGTTGCTGATTGGTCAAAGCCTTTACTATATTTATCACGCCTTCAGATAGGGCTATTTTCCGCATGTATGTGACTAATAGCTCATCTCGTCTTCGTTTTAACATTACGGTATTGGTGCAAGAGTGTAGTTCATTCACAGAAATTCCCTTGGGGTATTGCTTTAAACATATCCTTAGCCCTCTGTTTTGCACTCGTTGTAGTTTGTCCTTGTATTTGACACTGCTAGAGTCGTGTAAGCAGGAGGCATAATCAATCAGGGGGGTGATGGTCTGTTTATACACTCTTATGGCTAAGGCTTTAGTGAGGAAGGGTCTGTGTTTTGCAAATAGAAATAGTTTGTGGCTCACTTTTTTAATGACATTCCTGATGTTTTTATCGAAAGTCAAAGTCTCATCAATAGTAGCTCCTAAATAGTTATATTCAAACTGCCTACCAAGTTTACCAGGACCTAAAAAGATGTCTGGGATAGTCTCCTTTTTTAATTTTAATCTGGACGCGTACCATACAATTTTAGTTTTACTAGTATTCACGGTCAATAGGTTATCAATGGTCCATTGGTGAAGTGCTTCAAGGCCTTCCTGTAGTTGGTCTCCCACTACGGTAGCTGATTTCCCTGATACGTATATAACCAGGTCATCTGCATATAACTTGACACTTAGACCTAATTCTTTGATCACAGTGGCTAAATCATTTATAAAAAAGATAAATAACAGGGGCCCCAGGACAGAGCCCTGTGGGACTCCGTATGGTACAGGTTCAATACTAGAGGTAATTGACCCGAATTTAGTACACTGGCGTCTGTTGGTCAAATATGACTGGACCCACTGATGTATATTTTTCGCGAGTCCAATTTTAGACAATTTATTTAGTAGAAGGCTGTGATGTACGCTATCAAAGGCCTTTCGGAAGTCCACGAATACCGCTCCAGTGATAAGGCCTTTATCTCTTGCTTCATACAGGCTTCCAACAAACTTATAGATGGCATCAATAGTGCCACGTCCAGGTAAGTAACCAAACTGTTCCAAATCAATTATGTTTTTACTAAGAAATAATGTTGTTAGGTATTCGTGGACCACCTTTTCAAGAACCTTTGATTGGATCTGCAATAGTGAAATAGGTCTCCAGTTACTTGGGTTTGACTGTTTACCGGGTTTAGGTAATGGAGTTACTCGGGCGCTTTTCCACGTTGCCGGAAAAACACTTAGGTCAAGAGATCTTTGATATATATGAGTCATCTGCGGTAGAGTAAGCAGCATTGCGTCTTTAATTACTTCGCTTCTAATATTCAGATGACCACTAGTTTTGTTAGTACTCAGATCCTTGATAAATTTCAGAAGTTTCTGTTGATCAATTATTAGTTTGTTCTGGTCCTCGGTCAAAGGATCACTATCATCTTGCAGACTAACTGTATCTGTTAATCTTGTTGTTGACGGAATGATACGCAGAATATCGTTAGCTAATTTCTCCCCTATTGTAGCAAAGTACTTATTTAAATAGTTTGGAGAGTCATTAGGGTGTATTTTCTCTGCCGTGTCAGGGTTGATTAACAATGGTGCTGTAGCTAATTTGGTGTTTTCAGTTGTCTTCTTTAGTTCCCTCCAGAATCTCTTCGGGTCGTTCGCATTTTCCATTAACTTAGTTTTGATCATGTTTGCTTTGGCTTTCTTAGTAAGTCGACAAATTATATTTCTAAGTTGTTTAGCTCTAGTTAATTTATTCCGGTCTTTTGTTTTAAGAAAATCTTTTAGAAGAGTTTCCTTTTCAAGGATATATGATAAAATTTCATCATTCATCCAGACAGCCTTAATCTTGTTGACTCTCCATGTTTTAATGGGGCAGTAATAGTTTAGGAAATCGGTTATTTCTTTCTCGTAAAAGTTCCATAATTCTTGTGGAGATTCTAGAAACCAGAAAGAATCCCAGTCTGTAGCATGCAACCATTCTTTTAATAGTTCTAGTTTATAGTGCTTGTAGTCCCTGCCCGTAAAGGATGTTGGTGTATGCTTATTTTTTGTTTTTTTCTTACAAGCGAAAACTGGTAGGTGATCACTGCTCATGAAACATAGTACTCCCTTATTGATCACTTCTGGGCAGTTAGTGAAAATATTGTCGATACAACCGCCATTATTTCCGAAAGGCCTGGTGCAAATGTCTATTAAACGTGTACAACCGAGATCAAGCATAGTTTCTGTTAAAAATTCTGAATCCCTGTTATTCTGGTGGAAAAAATTAATGTTATAATCTCCTAGGAGCCACAATTCATACTTATTAAATAGTCCATCATGCTCAAGTACAGTCTTAATGCGTTCTATGGCAGTAGGTTTGTGCCCTTTGGGGGGCATGTAAATAGTTCCGATCAATAGGGGCCTAGAACCTGGTCTAGCAATTTCAACAAAAAGTATTTCAAGGTCTTTTGAGGTCGAGCTTATCGATTCCATAAATACAGAATTTGGGGCTAATGATTCACTTACATAGCACGCTACACCACCCCCGATACCAAGGGGCCGATCCAGCCTAAAGATCTTTCTGTTTCCCCATTTGACTAGGTTGTCAGGATGTCGTTCTTTTAACCAAGTTTCGCTAAAGGTGGCTATGTCAGTAGTGTCCAATTGATGGAATATTTCCTCTTTCCTTCTGCATAAACTCCAAACATTATAGTGTACTAATTTTAGTCCATCCATACAATTGTACTCATTTATTCTAGTAGTTGTCATATGTGATTATATCACACGCTTCCATTATTACACTCTTTGTGCAAAGAAAATGAAATGTAATGTTAGTGATGAGGTAAATGATGAAAATTCGCATTGCTTAAAGCGCAATGGGAATTAGAGGCAACTGGGATAGCCGGGGGTAACCGGTCTGATATCTCAGTTGTCAAGAAGAAAATAGATAATAATGAGCACGGAAGTGTGGAGCTCCCCCAACCATGATGGAGGAACAAGATTCTATTCATCTAGATGAGAAACTCAGTGAATGATTAAATACATATGTTAATGGTCCTGTCAGTGACCAGAGCGGCAGCCCTTATCTAGCCACCACTCTATAACTTTTTAGCCCTAGTTGAAATTCAACATGTTACGATGCATGAGAGTTCTAATAGTCAATAAAGCTGATGAACACCCTTTTAACGAAGAACAAAGACTCTTGATGAGATTACAGTTTGAGGTTTATGATCCATATAGTAATTTATACTTTATACAGGTCAAATTAATATCATATATACCATGTACGGGGCAGCCGAAAATATACAGTATTCAACTCAAGTAGCTTATTCTGAGACGAAAATGTTATAACCATGTGTGTTTAACAGGAAGTGTTTACATTGTGAGTCCGGGTGATTAAAGTTCTCGCTATAGGAGATGATAACAGTCAGTTAATACCAGTAAACAAAATCATAGATGATCTCACCCTTGTTTAGGGAGATCTATCAGTCACTATGCAGTAATTGGTTAAACTTCCAGTTTGCACTATAAATCTAGATGTATACACTAGGGCAGCATCCCTTATTTAGGTACCATCCTATTGTCCAAGATGAGCAGTTAAACTCTGAGTTGAGTGTAGGTTGCCACGAAGTCACAAATCATTTTGCTGTAGGCGTCCGCTATCTTTTGTAGGTACTCGCTGGCGGGGTGGCAACCAACCTAGAGTTTAAAATACAGTGTGACTGGGCGAGACTGGCCCCGCCTGATACCATATTTATTGCGATTTTTGCGAACTTGATGGATCAGAAAATCCGGACGTGGGGTCGGGTAACCAGAACTCAGATTGATATTCACCACATCTGCGTTTACCCAGCATTATGCAGAGGAGGACAAAAGCAGGAAGTGAATACATATCAAAACTGAAATTATTACTTTCCATTGTCAGTCGGAGCGTGCCTCGTCGTACAGTCACAAAATTGTTTGCTTGATATCTTTATAAATGGAATTTAAAACATGCCTTGAATGAGACTGGGGCCACAAACAAAACGCATTCCCAAAATGAGCTTTCTGTGTGTAGGTTATAGCTTCAGGCGGCGTTAGAGGTTGACTAACTCAGTGTTGAGGACAGAGTGAGCTACTCGTGCACTGCTCTGAGTCATTAGACTCAGATGGCTGTGTCAACGTGAGGCTTTAGCCGTGACTGCCGTGTCCCTCTCGATTCTATCCGGCAATGACTTGAGGCAACATGGACGCTGTTGGCAGGGAAGCTGACAAGATGAAAGGAGCGAACCCGAGCAGCTACGAGCAGCTCTGTGTGGCACGATATGGTTTGCTGAGCGATATGTTTCTGTATTTGTAAGGTATGAATAGTCCAAGGATAGGCAGATAAGACACCTAAATCATCTCGAACAAGTTTCATAACAGAGCAGATAGCACTGTATGTATCATTCACTCAATATTAATCAACCTTCCTCATATGTTGAGTTAGGCCAATAATATGCAATATGGCAATCAGTTGAAATAAAGAATATAATATAATTGTCCCTCTGATTTATTTCTGATCTATGTGCAGCAAAAACTACACTTGTCCGCATTACATTGTGCCATAACGCAATGCTGAAAAGGGAAAATTTAATCAAAATCAAATCAAATACTAACATTTCATTCTTCAGCAGCTGATGGCCAGAGGTAAAAATCTGTCTACCAGGGGCTCGCAATGCAGATGAAAAGAAAGGGGGTTTTTAGTCCTCGAGCTGTTTCAGGGAGTTAGTCTGAGCCATTCCAAGTAGCTTCGAGCGGGGTGAAGCTGCACGGCGGTTCTCATCTAATAGAATACATGCCCTTAAGGGTAACCCCGAGAGAGTCGCGACTTCGAACTGAACCGCATACCTCGGACCCGCGAAGAAGGCAGGAGCCTACTCAGAGTGCCTCGAAGGCATTCTGACGGGAGGAGCTCTGCCTAGGGAAAATCGCTGTAACGGCGAAGGTACGGGGAATCTATAGGTGAACGGCTCATGCTTTTGACAACTAAGTCTCCTCGTCTGTCCGGAGCTGCTCGTGCTGTACAGCGAGCTGCTCTTCAGAGGTCCTACGCCTACGCGAGTTGCTTATATGGGCGGGACCCACGTTCTAGTCGTTGCTCGCGAATCACAGTAGCAATAATCGGAGATTTATACAGGGCGGCAGGATTGGATGGGCGGGGTAGGGACTATGCTACAATGGCACGAGTAGAAAAGGGGTGCGATATCGTTAGCAGAACGAGGAGCCCACACAGCGCTTAATATTCACTGATCTGATGCCAGGCACCCACCTAATGGCTTCAGTAGTAGTACCAGAGGAGCTGTGAGTGTGGGGAGAGGGTTGGAGCGTGAAAGCTGTCTCCTATCGGTCCGGATCAGCAGCCTGGCAGCTCGGCCTAATTACTAATCAGGTGAGCCACAAATAAAGCAAATCAGTCTCGTCAAGGCGGAGCCAGCCTTTATAAATAATACGCGTATTAGTGCTGGCCAACAGTCTCACGTGTAATGCCCGAGTCCGAGTTATTAGCCTCGACCATAGGCGGGGCAGATAAAGAGCCCTATGGGGGTGAGGGAGAGGGTTATTTAAGCATATCCCGGACGGGGTACCTGCATATCAACATGGGTCGTAATGATCCGCAAGGATTATATGGCCTACCCGCTAAATACCAGAGATTCCTCTCCATCCAGATTCATTGGCGGCTCGATAATATAACTACGTGTAGGGTGCCATGGTTTAATCAGACTAACGGAGAGGCTCTCCAGGCCGAGATTTAGATTCAGTTGCCTCTTCTCCTACACTGCAGTGTGGAATCTGCTAGGAGAATGTTACAGAGCCACAGCGACATTGTCTGGCTGGCCCCCAGCGCCGCCTACTGGGTCCCGTGTGGAATCCCTATCAGTGGCTGAGTGGCACAGGTCACCAATGTGGTATTGGTTCTTGTATATTGTCTACTGTGGGGAGAAATGAATTTATGTGAATAATCCATACAGATTCAGTCATTCCCAGTGGATCTTTACAAAGAAGGCAGGAGGGATGAATTGATGTGCAGGGGGATATTGTCAGGGGAATGGAAGGTAATTGATATAGCTTATACCAGCATGGGATATTATGACCACGACAACAATATATCTAATGCAAATATGTTTTTTAATCATTTCTTTATTGTATCACCTCTTTGTTTGCTTTAAATCGTATGACTTAATATATTAATACATGAAATTGATACATAGAGTGGGTACATCCGTCAGCTGGATTTGTACCTTGTAGAGAAAATATGAGAAGTCGTTTCACATACTACTATTGTCTTATTATCTGTCACTACATTATAATAGGAATACTTATACACTTTATATATTGAATATCAAAAGTTGACCGGCTCTCTGGACAATTGTTATTACATAATAAAATTGGACAAGCATTATGGGGTACTCCCAGTACGCATTATTGTTGAGCTAGATGTGGAGAGGAGGACCAGTTCCCAGCATTTGTTTTGAATTCATTAATAGTATCAGTGTTTCTGACAATAGCTGGCAATCTGTTCCAATTTGTACCGCATACAAACTCTGTACTTTTTGAATATGCCTGTGTATTCGGGGTATGTACCCTTGAAATTGGTGCATCATTTGGTCTAGTCCTACCATTATCTAGATGCCTAGAAGCCTCCCTTTGGTATTTCGATATAACCCTGCGGTATTTTCCATTATTAACACAGAATACTGACACTTAGTTAATTTCGCAATGGTCTACATACTTGTATCAACTATAATAGTGAGTCTATCAAGGCTATGAGTTGGAAGGGACCGTCATACACTTAAAAATATGTGGTTCCTTTATCTTAAGCCAACAATTAACGTAAATATCTGAGCAAACCGGCTCCTGTGTGTTCTTTAGAAGAATCAATCTATAAATGAGTTTGGAACCTTGAACAGGCAATTGAATGGTACAGGAAACATACAAAGGTTTCTGTTTGTACTACGCCTCCGTTTTTGTGTTCATCTTCAAAGTATTAACATTCTATACATGTTCAATAAATAGCTCGTGAGTTAAATAAGAGGAATCCTTTATGCACTCTGGAGGAAATGTCTGAGAAAGGATTGGCATGTTATGTGATAAAACGAACACATTGTACGACTCTGTTTGTATTCTACTGATATTTCAATATCGTGAAATAAATCTGTATTATATTTTTTAATGGTAAAAGCATCATATCATAAGCTTCTGTTCAGGATGGGTATTCGGGTTATGAAATGAATACTTGGACTAGACAGAGTGACTTCTATAATCATTGACACTCAGAAAATATGATATAGATTACACTTTCATTAACACTATCCGAGTACGGTTCATTATAGATCTGCAACATGATGAACATACAGTTCAAATGGAATGTCTGTGTCAATAACCTACATGCTGACATTATTGTTCAATTATCAGTAGTTATGTAGGGATTGCATAAGGAATCCTGTCGTATATAAATGAATATGTATTTGCCATATTGCGACTGGTTTTTCCTCAGTCAGCGTGCCAGTACTACTCAGCCTCCAGAATTGCAATCACCCTCCAACTCCGCCCACGCTTCACCAGGCATGATAATTGAGGACATTCTAACGAGCGTAATGTTAGTGTAAGTTTCAATAGGGAATCAACAATGATGCAATCGTAATTATCCAGTTTATCAGAGCTTTTGTGTGAGGCTATTAAACACATTACAGTACTCTGATAAGTGCCCTATGAAGTTCAATATAGAGTGTTTTATATTGGTTTATCAATTTTGTATTATGATATCGCGGATGATTTGGTCAAGGCCGTAGCTGGGACTGGATATGTTAGAAATTGGAATACATTTTATAAGTTTTATAAGCTGGAGACGGTGGACGATAGCGGCATTAGGCACCCAGATATGTGTAGAACAAATCATTCTGACATTCTGTATGGGGTAAAGGCAAGTTGTTGGCAGGCATGACTCTGTCCGTGCTGAGTGTATTCTCGCCACGGCAGTAGCTCAATGTAGGCCACGAGTAGTAGAGAGGTCCCTGTCCCCATTATGTCAGCCTAAAGTCGGGCACAGAGAGCTGCTCGTATCAAATAGACATGGGAACCGTCGTTACTCATCAGTGTCTCGTTCAGTTTGCTACCACCAATGATATACTGACCCCAGTCTCCTGATCAATTGAACAGGAATCATGGTTGGCTCCCTACTTATAACTAGACGCATCATGTTAATTTTAGTATAATATTTGCATCCATATCTAACGCTATAGAACTGAGAAACTTGGTCCTTTCGTGAAGTTTTGTGATCCTTCTCCAATTCCTTTCACGTATTTTCTATTCCAGTTATAGGCGAGACTATATCGGAACTTTTCTTAAAAGGATTTCTCTCACTTCACCGGCGGTAGGGTTGTGGATAAATGTGGGGAAATAGAGTGTCAGCCCAGGGTAAGCACTGGATTTCCTACGGCACCAGATGTGCTCCAGACCAGCTCATAGATGCTCGGCTGGTTTTGCCCGCTATATCCATATTCATGATAGTGAGACCATAAAAGGCTGGCCTTCCTTGGACTACTCTCTTTGCTCGGACTCGCTCCGCAGCTACCAATGGGGCGAGCTGCTCAACGCCATCACCACCACAGCACACTGTGATATAGCTGCTCTTCTGCCACCGCAGCACGCTGCTGGGGCCTGTATACCCGCTCCAAAGGAGATTACCCGCGGGGTGAGGTGTGGTGAGGAATGGTAAAGCGATCTGCCCGCCCCTGCCTGCTTGGCCAGCCCGCCAGTAGCGCCGGTCCACCGGGAGTCGCTCGGACTAAGCTGATCAGGCCTGTTTACATTGTAACCTAATCCTACACGAATCAATAAATATTTAATTCTGATATCACTGTGGGCTGGGAATAGTGGGGGTCAGGGGGGGGGGGGGGGAGTGGGTGTGGTGATCGGGGCGCAGGACGGGTGGACAACCGGGGTGACCGGCGGATGGCCCCTAACCTCGGACCTAGCCCCAGTACGGAACTTCGGGAAGGGGTACAGAAAGCTCATACTCGTGCTGCCTCCAACCGGTCACGTGATATGAGGGGTACGGTTCGAGGTGTAATTCTGAGAAAGTTACTGAATTAGTCGAATTGGACCGGAAGGATATCTGGGGTGTGACAGTGGCCAAAGGAGACAAGTAACTAGCGAGGGGTCGACTTATAAATGTTAATGAATATTGTTAATGTTCCTCATAATTTGGTATTCCTGATGGCCACTTCAAATTCTGCCTTTATAGCTCTAAATACTTTAGTTACCATGGGACATTCCATCTCAGCTTTACATCAGTTGTTAACACAGTCGCTTGCTATGGCCGCCTACTATTGCTGCTTACTATGACTGCTAACCATGGTCGCCTACTATGGATGACTCGGCGGTTTGCCCTGTATCTTGGCTGGGAAAACTAGTAGGGCACATCTGTATGCCCCCTTCATCCTTCTCGCCCCAACCCCCAGCCATCATCTCCCATACCGCCCGGCAACACCCTCCCCCTCAATATCCTCCATTGGGACGGGCGGGTCGTGGGGTGGGGTGGAACCCTTCTCCCTGCCACCCCTCTGTGGGCCACTTGGTATAACCCCCTACTCCCTCCCAAAATTGTGTTGCTCCTCCCCTGATGGCCGACACGCTGCCAGACTGGCGCCGCCGCTGCCATTAACCGGAACAACGCCCCATTGGCTACCCCAAACCACGCCCATCTATGAATGGCAGCTGGAGCATCTCACAGTTACTAAGGGTGTTTGGGAAGGATTTATTTATGGTCCTGCGACCTTCAGGTCAGAGATATCTAACTCAGGGGAGATACACCACTAGCTCTACCACAATTTCGCTTTCACTCCCTGAGAATATTTAACATCTTACGCGAGTCGATTTTGGGTGATTGGGACTGACTAGAAATGTCTCATGTCTCTCGGAAATGGTCCAGAGAGTTTAGGAAATGCTGCGGCATTAGGAGGGTGTAGACAGCACCAGAATGAAGGCTGGATATTGTATCCACTCGTTATCATATCTTGTACTGGTAGAACGTATACAACTCAATTGTACCTTTGTGATATCAGTCAGGGACTGTTGGGTCTGTATCAGATGACTTCGGTTCTTTCTTACTTCTAGGTACATACTTCAATATGTATGCAGAGGTGATTATAGGTATTATCTTATTTTCCTGGTGTGCAGAGGACGAAACGTTTTGTACACATTTGCAATTGTATCAACTATTTTGAATACATTCAACAACGTTGAAAGTATAACGCATTTAATACATTTATTACTATCATAGAACTACCAATCTTTATATGACTGACGATTATTCTTGTTGATATGACCGAAGTGAACGAAGATAATATATACATGTACACACATATATATCCATGATATGTATCTTGGGTTGCAGAGATCGTGATTTGAGACATATAATACTATTTCTGATCTTTCCTCCAGAAGCATAGTCCTGTCAGTTTACAACCAGTGGTCTATCCTGCGGAATTCAGCGGAATTGCCCAGTGTGTGTCTATGTGTTTGTATATATATATTCCGACTAAGATTTGCTAATGTAAATCAGTATCTACCACAGCTACAGCAACACATGGGAGGACATTATCAAGGTGTAGATCAGTGGGGAGCTGCTGATGTTTTGTGTGTGGAGGGTGGTACTGTTTACTCCTAAACATATGAGCAATGCTCTCTTTATTTTCATTTTTATTTTCAGACATTTTTCATTGTTTGATAGAAAGTAAAGCCGGATATTCATGATAATCTCAGAACCAATGCTCACAGTTCGTTGTTGTGATTACCCCATTTGTAAAGTATGAGTAATTGTTTATGTATTTTATTCTTTCAAAGAGAGTAGAGATTCTGTACAGGTCTTTAGTGATATTAAAGTTATATTAAATGAATGGACCTTTAACGAAGGTAGCTGTTAGCCGTCAATGTTCTGGGGTGACTCAGTAGAACGATGTATCTACAACAGAGTTATAGTTAATGTGTTATCCGCTAGGTGGTAATAGGAGTGTGTCGAGGCAACATATAAACAGAGGATATATGGGGAACGCCCAACTGGCAAAAACACCGCCCTCATATAAGACCGATCCACATTTTCACCCAAATATTAGGGAATACTCAGCAGGGCTATTCATTGGATAACTGGACTGACTTATCCCATGTTTACAGAACAAAGATGTAAATTGAGACTTTTTTTATGTGGCCTCAGATGCATGGATTGTTGAGATAGAGGTGTATGTTGAATGTACTAAGACGTCGAGACTTCGAATAGCTGACTTTGGCCCCTTGTGTTCACACAGGCTGTTCTGTAGCCCTCCCCTCCGCCCACGCCCCCAACATGTCGGAGTATACTCATCCGGTCCGAGCATGTCGGCGCATACTTCCCCCACCGCCGCGAGCTGCTCCCGGAGCTTCCTGGAGCAGCTCCCCGGGAAGGGGACATCGGTACCGGCCTCGGTCCACTCCGTGGGTAATTAGATTGGTGACCGCCTCGCCCCCTGACCTCACCCCTTTCCCTCCCCACCACCGCTCCTCTGGGCAGCTCCACAGCCCAACCTTCGCCACCGCTATCCACCTTCAACCCTACGACGGATCCCAACAATTGCATTTACCCCCTATTTGTGGCGCACTCTCGGTCTGACTGGGCGTTATTCGGGCCAAATTCTTATAGATGGCCAGAGGCTCCTTTGAAGACTTGTGTTTTCTGCGCAGAACAAACCATGGCATGTTAGGAGAGGGTGCACAATGGTAGCATTTATTGTGTTATTGTGTTAATTTGATTCTGTATGCGAGATAAAGCAAACTGGGCAAAAGGAATTCTTGCAACCTGTATTCATAAAATACGTATGCTGGAGCATGGCATTGGAATAAGAAGTGAAACATACGTTTTGGTTTGATGCCTTGGAATAGAAGAAAATCCCAATTGAACAGTCATTTATGAACATTGTGACTGTCAAATATAATCGGATGAAAAGATTCTCCTTCACTTCGGCATATGAATAAAGATGAAACTTGTAACGCCAAACATACGCTGATTAATGGATTTTCCATTAAGATATTGCTTTACTTAATGTATGTCTAGACTCGTGCTTTATCGACTGAGTGCTAATATTAGGATACCTAGCTTATCTTTCGTTGATAAGTTGCTATTTTATTGTCTCAATAACACCTGCCTGATCTGGGATATATTAACATTGCAGACATTAGATGTAATATGTAAACATGCCAGAATAAACAGAGGCAATTCAGACAAATAACAAAGTACATACTAGAGCCTCTTTCCCTAGGACATACTCAAACATCTATCCTTTATAGAAGCGACAGGTCCCTTTTGAAAGAAGCCTAATGAAAGTATTCCATGCACGTTTATTATCCCCGAAGGTCTACGGCTCTCAAATAAAAGCTCTGTGTTAAAAGGCAATGTAAACGTAAGCGGGCCAACAGGTTTCTATTGGGTCCTAATGAACACCAAGCAGTGTGCGAGACACACTGAACCACCATCTAATTGAAATCAATGCAATTAGACACCATTGATTTTTCTACGCTGGCCCATCACAAGGCCTTGATTTGACGATCCAATTAGCGGCCTAAAGCACAAACGACCGTCGTGGACGTGGGGCAATGTAAAGACGCCGTACGGGTGTATGAAATTAATTCCGCGGCCCTTCCTAATTAGATATATGCATGGGAGTCTCTCTAGTCATATTTATAGCAGATGCAGTAAAGGAGACGGGAGAAATAGACGGTTGTATTTGAATCGCTTCAGATGCAACTACTGCCAGTACTCAGGGACTGAGCCGGACGCTTTTTGATGAAAAGAAAACATTAAAAAATGGATGAAAAGAAACACACTTAAAACAATTTTACAATACCTCTCGCCTTTCCTTATACATGAACAGAACTGCTATAGAGAACTGTCTAGCAACTGGAGCACATCCTGTGACAATGTGCATGAGATAAGTAGGCCTACTTGTTACGCGACATGGCCCCGTTTCTCATTGCTCATCTCTAGTCAGATAAGAGAAACTGTGTGAGCGCGTTGGACGGGGTTGGGTGGGGTGGGGCGGCAGTTGGGCTTTGTTTCCTGACTGTGTCGTCCTACGCTTCACGCCTGAGTGCAGATAACTGTGACGGCAGGAGTCAGTGGACCGTGATAAGACGTCCTCGTGAAGCTCGGTCTGTAATCACCACCACAAAGACACTCATTCCGTCGATATTCAATTTCAGAGTCTGCGCGGGTATTTCTTCACGCAGCCTACTATATCCATCATGCGTCAATACCCGTAGAGACGGACCTCTATTCTCATGGGCGCAGATTCAGACTAAATTTAATCCCGTTCTGGGTCTGCGTACTGTATTTGTATGAACGGTAATTCTAGATTAACCCTTCAAGAGCCACACATAATTCACCATGTACCCATACTACAGCAGGCACCAGACCCAATTGTAGACTTTGTATGGCCGGCTTTTGTAGTCAATATTATTAAGAGAAATTACAAATTTAAAATTTCCAGTAAATCTATATTTTTTCTTAGAACTTTTAGATATTTCAAAGACATACTGGCGACATTTAGCATAAGATCCCCTATAAGTTTAATGATTCTGCGATAATTTTTCAAAAAGTTACAAAGGAACAAATACAGAGTGGTTCATCCATTCCATATGTGAATGCCATATGGCATTGTCCGGCCCTGGCCAGGGGAATGCCATATGGCATTGTCCTGCCAGGACCAGGGGAATGCCATATGGCATTGCCCTGCCAGAAAGGGTTAAAGGCTTCTGTATTGTGGCCTTTTCACGATACAAAAAAAATTCTCATCTCGTTATCAATTGCAATTTTATATCATACAAGATAGCCTAAGGTTCGCAGAGAATATTTCGAAAGGAATTACTACATAATCGTTGAGTGATTAAATGTTTAAATCTTGAAAAAACATTGTCGTCGCGATTGAATTTTTTAACATCTATTGCATTAGATAATTATTTGACACTATCACGAATGATTTAAGGCTACATTCTTTTACGAGAAAGGTCCTATGATAGTCAATAGACACACGAATCATCATGATACAGGGGCGCATGATTGTAAGTCGGCCTCCTGTTAACAGCTAATAATTTCAACAAAACATATATATTTGCGTTGTTATTTCGTTTATTCTCTAGTCTCATGTGATACTTATCTTGATAAGAAAGAATACATAATATCTAAGACGTATAGATCTATTGGAAGTACACCACTGTAGAACATGCACAGTTGTAACAAATGAATTCAGCTGCCCATGACAAGTTTCAATGACGCTGTGGTGGAGCAGTTCCATACTAGGATGCCGTCTGGTGTACTGTTACGGAACTACCTTCGCTGGTTACCCGTTCCACCGCTTCTCATCATTGTACTAGCAAGTACCAGCAGACTATACTACACCGGGCGCATCGGTGCTGCTCTCAGTCTGATCAATGAGTATTTCTATACTAGTTGGTCTGACGGATTCTTTCGATCATACCTATGCAACGTCGATGTATAGATAGCTAATGTATTATGCAAATGCTGTCTGGGTGCCTATACATGCTTTACTAAATGTAAACTGTCTAATGTAAGATGAAATCTAATGTTGGTAGGCCTATAATATGATGCGATATCTTTAAAGGACATCTCTACCATTCCCTTACAAGAGGTCCCCTTAACTCCAATACTTTCTTTCTATTTTAAAGCCCTCCTATAAAGATTATCATACAGAATTCTGTTCAAAACACCAAAGATATCATGTTTATAAATATATAAAATACAAATAAATAGAAACGTAAGCATTAATGTATTACATATATATATACACACATTTATGTACCCCCCCCCCCCCCCCCCACACACACACACGTATAGGCACATATTTACTGATGCCCTAAAAATATACTCACAAATATATACATTGTGCTGACATCGTGCTGACTACTCACAAATCAGGGATCTCTTCACATTGGGTAATTCCATATATATTTTTCATGGTTTCCATCTCGAGCTTTAGTTACTACTATATCAGCGAGTAATTTCTTAAACACTATGTAGCTTAATACACAACAACAAGCTACCTCTGAACATGCATTAAAATCTTATAAACACACTCAATAAACCAGTCAGGACCGTAAAGACCGCGAAATTGTTTCTTTAACTGAACAAATACCATTAAGTACAATTGAAGGCTTTACCAGATGCGTGTACTAGAAAGAATGTAATTGGGAGACTATGAATTTAGGTATTACCTCAATACTACTCAAGGAATGTTAGAAAGGGACCACCTAGTTGTTCATAAGTTTTCCAAATATATGTTCAGAGCCCTCCATAGAAAGGGAATTCTTCGGAGTTAGCTATTTTTGGTCATGCACCAATTTCATGACTGAAATCTTGAAGTCCCTTTTTCCAAACCCACAACTTGGTTTCTCAATCAACCCTACTAATTTCTTAGTAATTTCCTAGTAATCAGACATAGCTTATGCTTAACACACAAAAGCCTTTTCCAAATGAGGGGGAGTCGCTGCTTCAGAAGCTCGTGAACGAGCAGCTCGCTGGCTGCTATCAAAGCGATTGACCTTTAAGAGTTATTTTTCCTGACTCGGTCTATAAACGTCCTTAATGCCATCCATTTATGTTTTAAACGGTTCACAGATAATTAGGAAAGTACTCACTGGGTGAAGAACTGATACTAGTGAATTAATGTTGTCTTTGCAATTGGAATTTCTAATTCATCAAATGAATTTAAGCTTGTGGTATTACATTAATTACAACAATCGTCAGCCTGACAAACATTACAAATCATAATTATTTAGTTTGCATAAACAATGCTTGAGAATCATGCCAAGAAGTAGATCGTCTATTGCCAAAGCACATCACATGTAAGAGAAAATGCTTCAGGTTGTAGCGAAGACAAATTTGGAAAATTGTTCATGTGATGTACATCCGGAAATGAATTGTAATGGAATGGAATTACTGTTCGTGTCATAGGGGACCTACCTTCAGAAGAGAGTAATTTACAGGGGAGTAGTTTGTCGCTTCTGAAAAAGTCATTACTGTATATCAATTCCCCGAGAGAGATTTCTATTTTCAATGAAATACGTGTAATTATTAGTATGATGTTATATTGTAACTATTGGTTTTCTTCCGAAACCCTGCAAGTAAAGCAGATAGGCACTCACATACATGCTTCGGCATTAATCTTATATCACTCCGCCTTTCTGCCAGTGTCAAATAAAGAAAGCACTCCCCAGACGAGACATATGCTTCTACGTCCTTCGTGTCCTCTGTATGTGCAATTAGCAATGTCGCGAGTCCGGGATTGGGCGTGTGTTTTCCTCAGATTCCTTCCGTGCTTTCCTTTGAAGCAGGCTGCATATATCTTTTAACAAATAGAATGCCAATCGCCACTCTCACAAAATAGGTCTCTACATTGGCATAGATCGGTCAGTTGCTGTTTTGTTGATGTCTTAGATGAGGATTTAGATTGCATCGCTTATATCTCTCGCTGTAACCACATCGTCACCTAAGCAATTTCTTTGTCCCATATGACATTTCCTAACACCTATTGATAGCTGGCCTCTTTGAGAGGTCGACATTTATTCTGAAAGGATGCTCTAGCTAGATTCCTGGGCAGCCAGGCAAATTGCCTTTGGAAAAAAATATTCGAAGCAAGCATAGGTAAGCAGCAATATCCCTTACTGAATACCTGAGTGTACGTGCAATCTCGGTGAAATAGAATTACTCCTGACTGAATAGAAATGCATATTGTATTATGGAATTCCTAACCTGAAGTAGAAGTTTTGATAACAACTATAAAAATGTTCACAATCTATTGATGGACATAAACGGGATTTGTTTCACTACTCAAAAGGGCAAAGTCGGCTAGCATGGCGAAAAAGTCCTAGCAATCATCCTATAATATTGGCCTTGATAAAATTGTGGTAAATATGGACAAAGAGAACCTTCAAGTCATTAAAAGATTATATGATTTCATAAAAGAATATTCAGTATTCAAAAACCGTAGTGTAGTCAAAATTGGTTTCTTGCGATTCATTCTAATTCTACATGAGTAAATCAAAGATTTTGTCCAGTTTATCCAATCTCAATAGGTAAAATAGGTCAATTTCCATGTGCTTGATTTACATAGGAAATCTGCTGAAAAATATGGTTTTCTTCAATTCTTTCAAAAACAAGGAAGGTGACCTATGATTTTTAAAACATAAATAGGTAGTACTATATATGTACTATATTCTGTGAAAATTTGAGGAAAATGACATGGATTTTACTATGTGAAAAAATACCTTTTAGAATTTCTATATATTCCCATATAAAATCATCATCATATTGATCTATAAATCAAAAACTAGCAAAGTGACCCCCGATTTTAAAGTGAGATATGTGTTCCATAACTATTGGAGATCAACATATTAAATTCTCAGGAAATTGACATGGGTTTTAATTTTCAAGCCATATTGTCCAATATGCCTTTAAAGGTATGGAGGAGTGGATAGTAGGCCTGCCACTTCCGTGTCATGTCCTCGCCGATTAAGGCAGCACGGAAGTGTGTTACTTCTTCCTCTGTGGTGACAATTTTTTGAACGGTGTGATGAAGCTGCTTGGGTCAAGGGCCTTGCCAAAGGAGAAGAGTATTTACAGCTCACACTGATACTACACTTCCAGTATTTTCCACAACTTTTGGGTTCCCCCAGCGAAGCCCATCGACTTACGATCACAGAGCCCGTCGACTTAAGGTCGAGGACACGAAGGACGTAAAAGCATATGTCTCGTCTGGGGAGTGCTTTCTTTATTTGACACTGGCGGAAAGGCAGAGTGATATCCGAGTAATGCCGAAGCATGTATGTGAGTGCCTATCTGCTTTACTTGCAGGGTTTCAGAAGAAAACCAATAGTTAAAATATAACATCATACTAATAGTTACACATATTTCATTGAGTTGAGGTCTGTGGCAGAATCCTTGTCAACTTGAGGCAAACCCCAGTGGTCATAAACCCCAGGGGGTTGCCAGGACTGTTGTGGTGGATTTTTCGACAGACCGAAACTTTCCCTGGCAACTCCCCAGTAAATATGTACTACTCCTAGGGGTACAGTTAGTGTACACAGAATGCACACAGAGCCGTGAATTTTTGTACTGGTGCCTTTGGATACTGACAGACTGCACGCTTTGACTGACAGACTGCATCCTTTGAACCTTACCTGCACGCTTTGGCTGACAGACTGCACGCTTTGAAGAAATAATGCATTTTGATTGGATGAGAGGCCGACAACAGAATTCTAGGTGCAAGATTCAAAAATGGTGGATCCCTTCACTTCGCAAGTTCCGTGGCGTCGTACAGAAGCCATGGAACGAGTTTGTGTGAAAATATAACAAACATCAAGGTAGAAAATGTTCAAGAATCATGTGTCAGACACTGCACCACTCGAGTACAGCTGTCCGATGGGACAATCGAGCATAGCAGGGTGACCATGCGTTAATTTATGCGGCGGTATAATGTATTCATGGCTGCGCGGTGATCACTTCCGGTTGTCAACTTCCGGCATGTCTGCTAATGTACACATCGTCTTTGCGAGTTGTAAAAAGTGACTTCAGTCAGTTTTAGCTATTTAAGACTGAATTAAGGTATATAATAATATGAAACCATAGTGATGGTGCCAATACGGGTTAGATTTACTCGTTGTTTCAGAGAAATTCGTTCTGAACTCGCCGTAAACGGCTCGTTCAGAATGAATTTCTCCGAAACAACTCATAAATCTACCCCGTATTGTTACCATAACCATGTTTTCACATACTATTCGCAATCACGACGACTTAAGGCAGACTCAGAAATAGCCATCGAGATACGGCAACGCCCTGTTGAGGCTATCGAGACTGTCAGGGTGATGGTGTAAACCTAGCATAACTTATAACTTTTAATTCTCAACGATTACCCACCTCACCTCAAGAACCTTCTCATTGTTGATATATATGTTGTGGTAGCTGAGTATAGTTCACATGGTGACACAAGCCAGTTTCCTCGATAACCTGAAACTGATACATTATTCCCTTAAAAAATATGATGGTTTTCTTATACTCCTAAAAAAATGCTTAAAGTGCATTACTGGGCTATTTAGTGAATGGGTGATATATTACTAAATCATGTGCATGATGGTCTATTTTCATGGGATTTTTCCGAATCAATGTTGAGGCTGCTATTGAATTAATATCAACATTCTTTGCTGAAAACCAGACCCTAAATTATGCCTGTGGAGGTTGATATCAAGCAGGAGATAAAATATATTTATATTACCCCACCCCTCTCCTAACCTCCCACGTAACCATCGCATTTAAAAGAATATTTGGAAAAATAATTTGATTCACTCAGTGAAGATTGGATTTGTGAATATGAGCTTGGCGGATGACCTTTCTAGGTCGCCGCGCAGTGTGTTGAGAACCTTGGAGCACATATGTCAAATGTCAGGAGGCGCTCGGTGGCGGTCGGAGAAGGCGTGTGAGCTGCTTGCGGAGGGAATCTACCACACACTAATATATCTCAGCTGTGTGCCGCCGATCCCCACCCCCATACACACACATGCCCAGCCGGCTCAGCCAACAAGTCAGTGGTTGCATGTTAATCCTTCATCTAAAACGTCATTGCCATTCACCCTACTAATCGCGTTCAATCACCCCTCCCCTCTTTCCAGCAATCACTACAATGCGCTATTCTAAGGCCCGGCGTCCACCTACTTTGATAGAAATTTAGACCTCCCGATATAGCCCCGATAAAAGTCAAAATCGTACACTAATCGGGAAGGTCCATATCGTAGACAAATGTCTAGACAAGTCACTTCACCACACATTGTAATGGGTTCTCCTGTATAGAAAAGGTTATTATCATATACCTATGGGCCAATGAGACGTCTATACTACCCGCTGATAGGCATATATTAATCATATAGTACGGCAAGGGTGGAGCGTATCTGTGCATACGCTCACAGTGTGAACGTATTAGATCGCATGCGCAGTGGGTAGGCTACTGACAAGCAAAAACAAAATGGCGGAAGGAGTACGTCGGTCCGATTATCGTTAAATCTATCGGCGAGTTAACATGAACGAAGGCATGTACAAGATCAAAAAGCAGAATACACGAGTGAATTACAAAATTACCGTGAAATACTGAAGGAATCACTATGAAAAGCATTTAAAAGGTGATCCACTGCCCCGATTAATTCAACGCAATTTAGTGATTTTGTAACGGGAGGTGAACCGTAGGGCATATCAGAGCGCATCAGGACCTCAGTGGACGCCGGGCCTTACTAAAATAAAAAATTCTATTGAAAACCTCACATCTCGTCATACCGCTCAATTCCAGACCCAAGTCCCTCCACGTTTTTATGATTCTGTCCCATATATATGATTTACCTGTTCAACGTTGAAAAATAAATATCATATTATCGTTCCGTTATATTCCGGTTAGATTTATGTACACTACCTTGCAATGGGGCTTACAGCTGATATGCGATGCTCACATGAGACCAGAATTTTAAACCTTTCTTAAATTGATCACCTGGAGAAGTGCCATTATTTAGCACGAAACGTCGAGTTCTCCTTGATACTAATTATCATACCACAACATTGTCATCTTGGTTGTGTATATAAAACCTTTGAAAACATAACAACTGTCCGTTTTTTTATAACTTCGCTCACTTCAATTTTAAACCTTTCATGACAGGAGATGTTAACGATTCTGTAGGCGTGTAGTGCAGATACTGACTTCGGCTTGTGAATGCGGGTATGAATATAAGGGAGGAGGGATTGCTCTCTGGTCGGGTAGTATACACCTGCCGCCTGCTCACCTACCCTACACGCCCCGCCCCGTGTGCTATGTGGTTATTTTGAGCCGGACTGATGCGGGTAGGTGCAAAAAGGGAACCCGGAGTTATCAGCCCTGCACCATGACAGGATCTGAAATGGATATACAGAAAAAAACATGGTAAGTATACTTCGGTCAAACTTTGGAAATATACAAAGCAAGGCAATCATTGTAGATAAATTAATTCGCATGAAGATAGACACCTCCATATATGCGTATTTCAAACGTGAATATATATATATATATATATATATATATATATATATATATATATATATATATATATATATATATATATATATATGTGTGTGTGTGTGTGTGTGTGTGTGTGTGTGTGTGTGTGTGTGTGTGTGTGTGTATATATAAATTGATTAAGTATACAGGTTCGTTTAATCATTCATAAATTGTGGTATTCATGGTTAAGCGTCACAGTGTGTACACCAGAAATCTTAAATAGGTCCTCACACTTTGATCACTCCCTTCCAAATAAATAATGGGATGTTCCGGTATGTATAAGGGTTAAGACTAATGATGGCTACTTACGGTGGTAATGGTAGCATAAGTAAAAAATGTGTTCACATACAAATGAGGTTGTTTCATTTTATAGATTGAAACATCAAATTGGTTTTATATAGTAATCATAGGTGCACTGCTCGTAAGAACTAACACGAATTTCAGTACCCAAGGCCGTTCCCTACGCCTTCTAAGATGACCCAAATAGTTCATCAGTCGGGGTAAAAACAGAAATGGGTTATATTCCACTTATAACCGATAAACACTTCTTTGTATCTTCAGCCTTTAGTCTCTTGTTGAGTTAGTCTTGGCACAAACAGACGTCCTTCTAGCTCGCTAAATACACAGAAGTCTGACCGTTTGACATTTAGAGATCCAGACAATGAAAGACAGCTATATATAGATGGCTGCTACCCTCCTTCCCCATGTAATAAAAAACACAGAGACCTGGACACAATGAGGGCCTTACTACTACCATTACCTTATATGCTATACTAATTACAAGAAGATCTACTTTTCCCTATAGAATACCTCTGATTGTTATAGACAGCACATAAATGGAATCTTTATCATCTCGGGTACATGCACGAAGGCAAGCCTTAGATGAGGGGAGGGGGGGGGGGGGGGGGGCTGAGATCCCGCGGACATACCGCTGGTATCTACATTCATGCTTTAATGTTTCAAACATTTCCAAATGGGATTGTAATACTGGAGCTGTATTATGATAACTTGTATAAATGCAGGGGAAGTGCAATAAATCAGTCCGAAACCGGCACATGATATGACACCGCTAGGACAGAGATCTGACTATGCCCAATCTCGAATCATTCATGCTGCTCTCATGATACAACTAAGAAATGTCTTATATCGTGATATGCAGAATATCATAATAGTGCTCCATCAAACAGGATGGTTAAGTAGGTAATTTGCGGTGTATTGATGGATGTGACCTGCGTTTGATTCTCGGTCAACTAGCCGTGTTGTGTTGGTTTCGTTATATTGCCGTTTCACCCGCATGCCATATGCACATTCATGCCGTGATGGTAAAGGTGTAAACGTATTTGAGCTGGGGTTAAAGTACTGAAATTGCGAGCCTACATAAAACTACACTGAAGAGAATTATTATATTTTTTTTGAAGCAAATACAAGAAAGGAAAGTACAGCAATCTCTTAAATAAATTAATTAGGCAATCAGAATGAAGTTGAGAAATCAAGGAGGCCAGCACTCAATAATACGTTATAAGGCAGGGGTTGAGGCAATGACCTCTCACTTCCACTACCTAAGTAGAATTATTGATTTGACAAACCCCTGCTCAAGAGATCCTTGGAAAATACATTATTTCATTAATTCAGGGAGAAAGCACAAGAGAAACGAGGCATTGCAGGACCAGAAATACTTGAGATTTGAATAAAGAAAAGTCAATTTAAATCGATAACCTGATATTATCATAAAGAACTTAAGTTGTTTAGGCTTTCAATCAGGGTATCTAAGAGATGATTAAGAACCTAAAAATGGGAAGAAATTGACTGATGTGGAAGTAGAATTCTACCTTCACTCTTGATGAATCGCGATTATTAGTCAGTCTTTGATGGCATGGCTTATCTCTTTGTGTCATGATCAACATTCCAATTATCTCGAGAAGAGTGGGCGACCAGCCAGACTCAAAAGGAGGGGGTCCACCATTACATTGAATTACTCCGACCAAAGTCGACGTGGGACTTTATTTTATCAGCCAGTCTGTCTTTTCGTTTGCCTCCACTTGACTCGGTCTCTGGGAAGGCGGTAAAAGGCACAACCAACAGGAAAACCGCTAACCCTTTCTCTGCTTCTTTAGGACTGCCTCCCTGGCCTTCTAAAAATCAGGCCTGGTGTTGAAATATATTTGGTTCGAAGAAAAGCTGAAAAAATGTAAGAAGAAAAGCTGCACACGGATGAACTTTGTGAATATTGTAAATTGCGAAATCTTGACTACAGGAGAAACTTGTCAATTATGTCGTAATTTTGTACATTTTGTGAAATAATTTGATTATATGTTTTTTGTTGATTTTTTCGTTCCAATGGATTCGACTGAGGATTCCTTGGTTGGAAAAAATTGATTATATGTTGTTTTAGCACCTATCTTGTCTTGTGTAGTCGTATCCTTTTTGATACAGCACCTTATCCGTACAATTTGTCCGGTGTATGTACGGAAGATCGACTCCATTGGACATGAGTGCGCATACCTTTTTGTTAATGAACAAATGATAAAAAGAAATGTTCATACAAAAGTGTTCGTAAACTAAATGAAAAACTCCACTAGATCCTTTTTTAAAGACTCCCACCTAATCCATTAATGAATTGAAAATACATATTCATTTCAAACACAACTAAATACAATTGTAACATTCCTGGTGATTCTTATCATACAAAAGTGTTCGTTAACTAAATGAGAAACTCCATTGGATCCTTTTTAAAAAGTCTCCCACCTAATCCAGTAATGAATTGAAAATACATACCCATTTCAAACACAGCTAAATACAATTCTAACATTCATGGTGATTTATATCATGTTCGACTCTTCCAGGTTTTTTCAAGAACCACTATGAATTGTAATCATTGGCCTAAAATCATTAATAGACAGACTCAGTATTTCGATCAGTGATGGCTGAGGGTAAATAGACCATTTAACATCAATGATTGTAGAATTCAGCCCCGATTACCATTTTCATTTATTTGATATTTCATTTTTGTGTTGCCAATAATGCTGACCCAGACTTGCATTAGGATAGTGATGTTTATGATGAATACTTGCTTTGAGGCTTGCTGATTCAGGCCCTCTGTCCACCTACTACGATATCGCTCCGATATGGTCTATGATGGACCTCCCAATACAAAATCAAAATCGCGTCAGAAGGTCACCTAATATCGGGGCGGTTGACCACGTCTCTGCGATTAGACACCGATATAAAATCATAGGGTGTCTACGACATTTAAAAATGTTTAAGCCCTGGACCCACTAACGCCCATGGTCTACGACATACGTACCGATAGGCTACCATTTGAAATGGCAAAATCGTAGCCTATCCCAAGGTCCCCGATAATTCAAATCGTAGACATAGGTAGAAATCGTAGACCATATAAACGCCTTCGGAGGACAAAAAACATAAACCATGGTCACGATTGGCTCATGATTCAATCGATGTATCAATTTAGATCTCTGGCAGAGTTTTAATATTGAAATATACTATAATTCTAGAAATATTTAATGAATCTGAATTATCTTTTAGAGATATTTACAATATATTATGATATTATTTTTCAGACACTAAAACAATCAAATTGAAAACTATGACTGTAGTAGAAGCATAATTTCGTTAAGAAGGTACTATTTTCAGACCCTTAGACCTAACCAATTAATACCATATTTACAGCAATTGTATATCTTTATGCGTTCTACTTAATATTCCGCTAAATATTCTACCCGCAAGAGATATTTTCCCGATAAATCACATGCAATACCCTACGACAGGCTATGAAAATTCCAACATGTTGGATTTCACCGGGAGCTCTACGATTGACGTTTTCTATTACATCCTATCGTGAGGTATCGTCAACGGAATCGCAGAAACCTGTTCCACCTACCATGATTTTTGCTGACCTCACGATAGAATCGGTATGGTGTCGGAAAGGCCGTCGTAAGGCTTATCGGTTCCAGAATCGTTGTAGATGGGGGCAGGGCTTTAATTTCGGTGCCTAATCGGAGCATCGCAGCGTATTCTGTCAGGAAAATTGCTCTCACGTGTGAGATACTGATTTATATGCCCATAGACCCTGCCAATTTTGTGATTTTTGATTAAGTTTAAGTGTCTCAGATCAATATTTCCTTAGTTTCACTTGGTACTGCCTGAAAGAATATACATTGTTGTTATATGTGCCCTGGGAAACATTATCGATGCGATATTTCCTGAAATATAGTGTATCATAAAAATTCAGATAACATCTCAAGCTATGCACTTTAGCCCTGGTTATATAGTGGGGCATATCGCAACCATGATCCCCTTTTTTATATGAGAGTCCACTACGATGTATAGTCATTTGGCATGACTAGACATATGTCTACGATTTTGCACCTTCCCGATATGTTTCCGATATTAACTTTTCGTAGCCATATCGGTAGGTCTAAATTTCTATCGTAGTACGTGGACGCCGGGCCTAATATAAACGTTATCATATTGTTAAGGCCTGGCGTCCACCTACTACGATAGAAATTTAGACCTACCGATATGGCACTGATACAAAAATCAAATATCGGAGCCATATCGGGAAGGTGCAAAATCGTAGACAAATGTCTAGACATGCCAATCCACCACGCATCGTAGGTTTATTTTTCGGTGTCTAATCGGAGAAACGTGGTCAACTGCGCCGATATCAGGTCACCTTCCGACGCGATTTTGATTTTTTTTTATCGGGATGTGCATCGTAGACCGTATCGGATCCATATTGTAGTAGGTGGACGCCGGGCCTAAAGCTCCCGGACATAGATGAATGGATAATAAGTAAAAACAACAAATGACAAGTAGAAACGGCAGGTTTGGGAAAAATAAAATGCTATCAATTTTCATATAGATTTTCTTTTTACTAAACTTTAAAAAAAATTATTAGATTGTAATTGAAATGATTGAATTAATGATAATAAGAATGTGGGAAATGCACTAGAGTAAAAACATTAATGTAAAAGCATAGGAATGGATGGCTGGGAAAGGAAGATAAAATTTTATTGGTGTGTTGTGTATGAATAATTGAAGAAGACGAACGGGATGGGATTGTGGGTAATGAGTGGTGTTGCCCACAACATTTGGTAAGATCATTGGATCGTGCCACTCATGTCTTCTGAAAGTGTGGCAGACCCAGGCATCTAAAGCCATCAAACAGAGCACAGTGAGGGACCAGCAAACATAGAGCCCCCGATTGCCTTCTCAAGTGGCGCTCGTGTAGAACAGTCGTTCGGAGCAGCTCGCTTCGCTCTGCCGCCCCGAAGGACTCTCATTGAGCTAATGTGACAAGTAAGTTGGCTGAGGTAAATGGGCATCGTTAGTCAGGTAGGGCGCAGACCCGATAAAGCTGCGTGTCTTTATTGGCAATACGGTTCAGAAGAGCACGCGAACTGGGGCTCAATGAACAATGCCGCTTAGGATAGGAGCAGTCGATGGACATGCACAATGACGTTCTATATATAACCTTAGTGCCTAATTTGTGACCTATTCATTTCTTTTGGAGGGAGTCCATCTATTTCGCATATATATCATAAACTGGATTTTTTGCATTGTTATGGATGAAAAGCATGTCACGGAGACCTTTCATAAAACCTTTAATTCATAGAATGAACTTTAGCATTTGAAAATTTCATCATATAATACATATATTGTTGGAGATTTGGCTTCATTTGGTCTCCAGAACATAATTTCATGACTAGCAATCAAAGTGAATGTAAAGCCTCCTCAATGTCCTCCAGGTCAACGATAAAGACCAAGCATTAGAGGGTCATACTTTACTGTATTGCATAGCCCGTGAATTCTCCATGCGTTTAAAAAAATATTTTTATCAAAATTAGTATTTCATTTCACACGGAGTATTCATTTTTATTTACGTATAAGGAAATATGTTGGCTGTAGCGATTATCATTCGACAAGAAATTATTCCGCGAGTGTGGCTTATGCCGGGGACACACCAAGCGAGAAATGCAGTGATTTCCAGAATTGCAAATACAAAATGGAGTGCATTTGAGTAAATATTTCATATATCACCTCAGTATTGCTTCTGAGACGCTAAATTATCTATGGGAGATATTATTATGGAATAATAGCTCACGTACACGTCGTTTTCTCGCTTGGCGTGTCCCCGGCGTAACATGCGTGACAGACGGGGATACAACAAGCGAAAAAACGGGAGCGATCTCAGGAATCACTAACAAAATATATCAAGAATGTGAGCTATTATTTCAGATTTCTCCTGATTATTGCTTCAGAGACGCTAAATCGTAGGTGGCAGATATTAATATGAAATAATAGCTCACATATTCGCCATATTCTCTCGTTTTGTGCGTCCCCGGCGTTATATTGATTACGAAGCGCCATGCATCGATGAATGAGGGCGACTGGAACGCCGCCAAGCGGATTCGCATGAAATGGCCCTCCTGTCAGTCTTTAGAATGAAGCCATACCGAAAGGCTGGGGCTTACTATATAACACGTTGCATAACAACCGGCGAAACTGTAGTCTGTAGCATGCTATGCCCCCTGATTGTCGCCTAGACCAATCAACCAACCATGACAAATGTCCCATTTTGATATACTACTTACACATACCTCATTTGAAGGGAACCCGGAATGCTTGGGAACAAGGTCTCTTTTTTCTTATACTACTTATATTACTATTACATAAAGCTTTCACCTTCAACAGCACCGTCAGTTTTTGTCAACGGATTACTCCATAAACCGGCTTTGCGTGTGGTGCATACAACATTTAAGTTGGCTCTCCCCATTCGCGAACAGGCATCCATCGACCAAATAAATGCCACCATTATTCATCATAAACAAAGGCATATTCAATGGAAGAGCGCCACCTCATACATTATATATTTATGCAACATTTGATATATGACCTAGTGACAATTGCCTCGGTCTAGGCAATATTAGAGGCCCAATTGTTTTGCTTGTATCGGACGTAAAGTATACTGGTATCAGTGTAGATTCCATGTTTCAATATAAATGTACATGAACATTCCCGCGAAGGGATTTGCATCAAGCCAAAAGTAAATTGACGGGCTTATCTGCAATGATACAAAAATATAGACACACACCCTGTCGTTGAAAATGTATAACGGCCTAGGAGATATATTTGGAGAGTAAATACTCGAGGCTGTGCTTTAGATGTAGCATGATGTTTCATGTTTGTTGCTAGCGCGATCCTTTTAACATGGAGACGATACGAGCACAGTGAAGGTGGGTACCGGCACACAGCGCGTTCGTGCCTTGTGGCATTGTTCTGTCACTGCCTTTTAAGGCCGGCTGTGGAATAGCAATGTTTCGTGCACCCATTTACCAGCACGATGCACACATAGACAGTATTTCGTGATGCCAAACCCAGGTCCCACATTGGATTCGAACAGTTCAAGATCGGTCTTGTACCGGCGATTTACATGCAAATCTCTGGAAGGCCATAAGCTGCGCTCTTGGTGTCCTGTATGCAGTCAATGGCCGGGTTGCAGAGAGTATATATTTCTTTCCGAGCTTAGATATTCACATGTAATGAATATTAATTAAACCCAGGACTCCTACCCACAGGCGTTCGGTCAGTCACATGCTCAATAGGCGCAGCAGCTGCCACGTCCAAACTGTACTGAAATAGTAGAACGGTTAGGAATGAAAGAATCCAGTGTCCCTAACCAAAACGTTTTGCAATAAAACCATAAATTCCTCCCATAGCTCCATTATGTACACGCAAGGATCCTGGTGTTAAAAGAGAATATATATGAATAAAATACATTTTGTTTCTTTTCTTATGAGGAAAACAATAATTGTAGTATATCACATTTGAACTATATACCTATGAGAATTGGTGTAGCCTATTGAATATATAGTTTGTAGGAAGATTCAACATAAAACCAGACAAGCTGATTTAGGTAAAAATGATTTATTTGGGATTACGATACATCGAGATAGGGGGCAGTTGGGTTGGATGTTTGCAACGTTTCGTCTTATTTAGTAAGACTTCATCAGGGAGTGTTGTCATAATTCGAACAGAAATGTAGCACTTTATGCCTCCTGGGCAGACTTGGTTAAATATGTTTCACATATGGCCAACCCTAAATTATGTTATATCAAAGACGTTTCATATTGGCTTACTGAATTCTCTGTTTAGGCCACATTCTCAATAACAAAATTACATTTTTTGGTCGAGTGGTCCATATCACATAGAGGCTCCCACTGTGAAATTCTGCATTTCTGTTTGTCCCTCTCCGCTTCGTTCTGCATGCAAGATGGAAGTGCCTAGGCTCTGACCTCAATATGATTTGCACAGTGTAGTTGTCCTTTCCGGTGACGGACCAAGGCGACCATTACGGCGTAGACACTGCACCAATGGGGTACCCTCAGGTGCTAATACCTGAACAAGTACTCTGACTTTCACGCTTCTGCCGCTGGGTATCGCCTGATGCTGGCAGTACGTCGAATTGACCATAGAAGCAGAAAATGGACAGGGTCAAATAAGGGGCTACTTAGAGGTGATAAACAACGGCACCAGCTGCTGGCTAGTTATATAACTAGTCCTTCCTCTCAATAGATACAACGCTGTATTCTTGATATATGCATGCTTATTTCAATCATTATAATTACCATAATGGGCAGGCCTGCTTGAGATTGACTAGCCTCACCTATTGATCGGAGACAATTTTTAATTATCTAGTAATTTGGACGATGGTATCCACCACCCCACCTATCGGTACTCTGAGAACTATTTTCGAACTCTTTTTGACATTAGAATTGTAATTTGTGAACTGCCTTTTCTTGTAGCCTTCACTCAATATGGAACATTTTAAGGGAAAATCTTTGCATATGTAGGGATATTATAGTTTATGTGTAAATCATGTAATGCCCCAAAGAATTCCGAAGAGCATTTATGGATCCAATTATATTAAGTTCGGCGTAATGAATTCATAAATATTAGATTTTACGAAAACTATTACTTTACCTTGCTTTATTTCACTACAATTATCTGTGGTCATCCAGAATACATTTCAATTGTACTACTAGCAAGAACTTGACAAGTACTTAAACCTATGGCGAGGTAAATGTGCTGAATTTACTTAAGGCCATTACAGGTTCATAGCAACATCTATGTCCAGTGTTAAATCGCTACATAGAAAACATTAAAGTAGTACTAGCTGCCTTCCTTAGTGAGCTGCAATAGGTTGAATACATAAGAAATTGACCGCTTAAGATGTGGTTTTTGACACCGTCCTGTCATCTTCGAAAACCACTAGCTGTGAATTTCTTGAGGGGCGTCACCCTCCGGATCTATCTGAAATGGGAATAACATGTAAAGAAACTGCCATCAATTTCTAATATTTGTTCAGGATACGAAATGAGCATAGATCTATCATAGTCTGATATGAACATAATTTTAAGCGTGGTCGCCTAAATCAATAATAGTCATCAGCTGCGACCTTTGTATGTGACATTAGGCGACAATTGTTCAGCTCTGTTCAGCCTTTATAATTACGTTTTTATATGTCGTTGCGGTACAAACATAGGAGGATTTTTAAAAATATATCCAAGACAGTGTTGAACGAATTCATACCTAAGATGTCATGCCGTAGTGATGATCAAAGTAACAAGTACATGTACCAATCAATTTTAACTAGACACTGACGGAGCCAGTAAGGTTCTTTGGGAGTAAGATTCTTTGGGTGGGTGGGCGAGGCTGCACGAATGGGTGGGTGGAGGAGGGGCTAAATCCTTTCCGAGGAATATACCATTTTACTTGGTCAGTTATGATTTTTGATTCACTTACATGTATATTTGGTGCAGTGGAAAGATGTTGTTTTGTTTGTGCTTTGTTCTCTTATTCAGTCCTCTGTATATCTATGGCATTTACTCCACTCCCTGATTGGACGCAGGGCATACCTATATCACAAACGGAAACTTTTTTTTTTAATTCTTTTTTTTATAAGATTCTTTATTCGTTTCAATGGGTATACATTGTTCTTCCAAGCGAACATTGAATCAATCCGGTGACAAAAATGTACAGAAAGATGATAACATTTCAATATATATACAATAGTGATAATGATGAGGGTTGGTGGGCAAAACTGGTAAGATATTAGGCAAACTTTCCATGTCAGACATTAGTTACTCAGTACACATCACTTATAAGTTAGCTTAAAGGTTCTCGCAATTTTATCCTAACATTACGTTTAAAGGTCATCTTCGAGGTTGTGGTTTGAGTTTCAAAATCAAGCAGGTTCCAATGCTTTGACGTGTAGTATATAGGTGATCTTCGAAATCTTTCAGTCCTCGGTTTGAGCATAGGAAGATTGTTTTTCAGTGCTGACCAAGTGGCCCGTGTTGGTGGAGTGGTCGGCAGGATGTTGGTCCCGATGAGACTCCTGATCAGGGAGAGTGAAAGCGATAAGCGTCGTTGTTGAGGCGTTTGTATTCTGAATTTCTCGAACAGTTCAGAGTTGCTTATCCTTTTCCCATCTTGGTCCCGGTTTCTTTTGACCGAGGTCCTCATAATTTGAAAAAGAGTTCGATCAACTTTAAGCTTTTCGCGTTCTAAAGTGCTAGCAGTGAGGAAAGAACAGTAATCAAAAATCGGTACTATACATGTTTTGGTAATTCTTATAGCAGCACATTCGTCTAGTAAATGGCGAATTTCCCTAAATAAATATGACTTTTCATTAACTTTCTTAATACAATCACGAGCATGCTGGACAAAGTTGAGCGACTCATCAATAAAGGCCCCCAGATAGTTCATTCCGCTAGATAATTTTAAGACAGATTTTTCTAAAACAATATCTGTTTTCGTTAACTTTTTTTTAGGGCTACAGCGTTGTTATGGTACACTAGGACTGTTTTTTCGGTGTTTATGCTGGTTCTAAATTGTATCTCTCTGGGACCATATAGTGAATAATAATCATGGTATTCATCATTCCAACGAATAGTATTATATAGAGTCGATTCGTTTGTCAGTTGGTAAACGAGTAGTCACCGGTGGAGGACTGTTCGCTTTCTGACAGTGCGCTTATTTGCCAGATAGCAAAGAAAACCTTTCCTTCTCGGGCCAGATATCTAAGTACAATATTTTGTAGGAAAAAAGATATACCTCCCATGTCTAGAATTTCACCATGTAAACTTCATGAACCATTTTTATTATACATCCTTATTCGACTCACCTATATATGTTCTATACATGGGGCATGGAGCATAGATATAAGTACTTCCAGGGATTTCCATTACTATGTAACAATAATAAGTGATTTACGATGAAGATGAACTCTACATGATCCGACGATGTACAGCATTTGCTGAGCATGGTCGGAGCATGAGCTGGGACATTTATATGCACGCCTATAACACTTCACCTCGGCCGACCCCGGCCCCACCGGCCCATGGTGCTGAGCAATATTGAGCCCACCTGTGACCTGTCGGAGCAGCCATTGCGGGCAATGAAGGCGAGGCGATGGGTCCACCAAAGGGCCCAACCCAGCCTTTTGTGTGGCAGTTTATCATACGACCACCCGACCCTACTGACAGGCCAGTGCGGATTCGATGGGGAGGAGGTTGCTTCGGAGCCTTCTCTTTGGGTTGGTTTTATATTCTATGAATACCCACCAAAATGATTGTTGATTAGCAGTGTCACCTCTAGAGGTGAATTGATTGCCAATTGTAAGACCTTTCTTTTCGATTTCCCATTTGCCATCAGTGATAGTTTTCAACTAAATATATCCCCAGCTGTGGTGAACATACTAGTGGTGAAATATCATACCAATGCAGAAATAGGTCAGATGATGCATGATGGTCATGTCAGACTCCCCAAAAAGGATGGGGAAATTAAATTCATACGACCGGGAGAGCTGAATACCCAAGTGCTTTGTAGACCACTATAGACTTGCTTGGGAATACATTCACCCAGCTTGGCCTCGGTAGAGTAAAGGGCTGCTGGAAAGGGGTTGCAAAGATGCCCCGGCTCCGGCCAGCTGGCCTCACGGACAGTCGAGCACGAGGGATGCGCTGCCTGACCTTGCATGGACACCACCCCCCTGCCGGTAAATTCATCAAATTCCCCCAGGAAGCCGGCTGGCGTGGGGATGGTTAGTGCGGGTCGGCCTGAGAAAAGCGTGGAGCAGCTCTGAGTAAGTGATGGATGGATAATTTGCTCGCCCAACCCGCGGTCCCCGTGACCCAGCTTGCATGATGAATGGCCCTCTGATTTGTTTGTAGATGCCATCTTCCCCTCCGTAAATTAAGTTAACTCCCGGCCTACTCGTCATGCCTTGATGAGGCCTTGGGCGGATACTGCAAACACACCATTGCCGTGAAAAAGAAAACCGAGATAAAATGACCTGGTTACAAAACCCCTATTTGTAATCATATCATGGAATAGGACCATCTTGGGATGTTGTGTTATCCTCATGAATATCTATAATGCAAAAAGGAAGACTAACTCTAAATAGAAAAGAGTAATATCAGTGGCAGTTATTTTGTTTTCCTATGACACATAGGAAGTGTGACAAGGAATCGCGTATGGTTAGAGGAAACACTTTGTTTCCCCTCAAGTCGTGTAAAACGCGTGTAAAATTCTGAAACTCTTCAGATTGCAGTTCAATTAGGGAATTTTGCACAATTTTGTGCAATAGTAAACCCCTATATATAGTAATGAGTAGATGCTCCCCTCTGCCAACATTAGTTTGGGATATATCCACAGAGAATAGGCATGGTCTCTTAACTGCCCTGACGTATCAACGCGTATAAAGCAGATGGCGCTCAATTCGTTAAAGGTAATGTATAGAACAATAATTGATCCCTAAACAAGCTTCAAACACACACAGTGGATGGTTTTTAAATTTTCACAAGATATTTACTTATTTTTTGCCTTAATATTGATTTGTCTAAAATTCTTTTTTGCCTTGATATTGATTTGTCTAAAATTCTGGTTCTGTATTTGAAGGATTGATTCTCAAATTCATGGTATGGATTTTCACTCCACTTTTTGATTTTAAGGGATGATATAGGAAGCTCTAAAATGTCAAAATGGAAATTTCATAAAACCAACAAACAACTAGTATATCTGAACCTCTATCAGTATCAATTCTTCTAATTTGCCCTTCATCCTCCTGATCACATTAGTCAGTTTATAGACAAAGAGGTGGCGTTCAGAGATATTTTCGGCGTGTTTGGTAATGCGCCATTCAGGGGAAGGTGTGACTATTCTCCTCCAATGTGAATGCCAGTTCACACTGTGTGTGTGAAGAGCCTCCCATGCAACTGGAAAGCTTGTGACTGGAGGTACCTCGGTCTCAGACTAGTGGTCCCAAAGATCAAATACTTTTTATACTTAAAAACGTTTGCGACCTTTAATCGGAGATTGGGCGTACCCAGTGGGCCCAGTATCAAACTAGTGAGAATTGTGCAGTTCTCATTGTGTGGTTTGCCGTGCTTCACGCTCGAAGGTACGCCCAGTCTGAGACTTTGTACCTCAAAAAGCACAGCGTGAACTGGCCATTAGGGCTGAAATATGATTCAGCAAAGAGACGCATTATCACCGATATGAGCTACTTGATCAAAAGCTCGGTAAGTGCACATAAAAGATAATTACATCTATGTTCTAACATTAATATACCTCTGAATCAGAATTGTGAAATTGTGTAAGTTGTGGTTGTATACACGGATCGATCGCCTCGTAAAGTAATACTCAACATATATCTGAGTGATCACAGTATAATTAGGGAGGAACACTGCCACAGCCTGCCCACAGTCGAGGGATTGGCAGGGGACCTGGTCAAAAAGGGGCGTGATACCCACCTCAGCACCACAAACATCGCGAGGACATACAAAAACCTTCAGGCCAATCCGTTCGATTGACCCCTCTCAGGATATTTTATGGAGCAGTTAGGCCCGGCGTCCACCCACCACGAAAGCAATTTAAGACCGCCCGATGTACTGCAATGCATAGACAATTGGGAACATCTTTATCTTACACACACGTTTAGACTAGGAACATCGGCGTGCATCGTAATCAGTTTTGAGGTACATCGTAATAAGGTCTATCGTAGACGGTTTGGAGCTCAGTGGACGCCGGGCGTTAGTGTTACTGCCGGGCGTTAGTGTTACTGCGATACGTATATGCAATCCATGCAGTAAGGCGCCATTAGTATCCCCAATAACCGCGGTATCACCTGCCGGATGTACTGAAAGATGTGCCAGACAACTTCTTAATTCTTTTACCCAACAGAGCGATGACCGAGTCCCATCACCATATCACGGCCGAGTTGACCAAGGACCTCCCGGAGGTGGTTGAGAAAATGCCGCGCGGTCGCTTAGTTGGGAAAAAGAGTGGACGCCAAGAACATGGTGCGTTCAATCCCCACAGAAAAGGTAAAGGAAACACTCAACATAGTTGAGCAGAACGCCCTTGTGAAGTTCCTCAGGAAAAAAACAGCAGCTGCAGTCTGTGAAAGACAGATAGTCTTTCATAGTTCTCTCTTCGTTGTGGCAAAATGTATGGGTCCCAACAGACCTTCCATTGGCACAGTTCTGGGCAAATCAGATCTATTTATCATATGGAAAATAATCATATTGTACATCACTTACAAGACACACATTGCATTACTACCTGTACAATGTAAATCCGCAATATTACGTTTGGATGGGTGGTGACACATTCCCGGTCCCTATTGGTGCTTGAATCCGAAATATTTCCCAAGGCAGATCTCAATACCATTCATTCTTGTTATTAGATACGCAAAGACATCGAAATATTCCACAGTTAGCTGCTACTTACAAGGAATAGCTTTGGGCCTGCTAGGGTATACCCGAGTATCGTAATGGTATGAGTGAAACACACCCCTCCACAGTTCTGATATCTACTGATATACCACAGCTAAACCACCTCAGTACTAAATTAAAACTTTCTGTCCAGTAGAAATTTCTTTCTTTCGGGAAGTTTCGCATAAATTCATTACTCGTTAGATGCGCAGTTGTTATCGACACATATGTGGGTTTATTCACATATGAACCAATGTTGTTGTTTTTGGTCGGGCGGCATTTATACGGGCTTATTGCCCTTAAGATGTCATTAAAATGCCCGTATCAGGCTTGGTTTGTGTATGGTCTAGTGGAATGAGTAATGATATAAGCCTTCTAGACTGCCAGGGAGTAGTTTATTTACATTGAAGTTATCATTCATGAACCATTAACAGATAATGACAGTGAATTGTCTCATGATACTATTGCTGTAAAACGGTATGCGATAGTTGCAAATATGCGATTGGTATGATCAATGTGTGTCCGGGCTATCGTGATCTGAACTCCGAAATGCAGTGATATATGTCCATATTGGCTATCCTATCCACTGTCACAAGAATAGGTTTTGTCACATTAGATGTGGGAACTGTACTGGAAAGCTAAATGAAGTTTCGTACATATTTATCTAATCTCTGATGTTAGTGACCTATGAGAATAATAGTTGCATGGAACCATGGTCTTTGGAGTTGTTGGAAATAAGAATGCAGGGACTCCACCTCTCTTCTAATTCTGTTAAAGTTTGTTGTTGTTGTTGTTTTTTTTGTTTTTTTTTTTTTTGGGGGGGGGGGGGGTATATATTTGCATTTTCACTTGCCAAGTAAGTGATCGTCGACAACTAGGAAGCACGCCTTCAATTATGCCAACTTCCCATATCAGTACTTGATTTCCACTTGCTGATTTATTTGTGTTCATCGCGGACCGACCTCTGGACGCTTGACCCGATTCCTGTATGACAGAATCAGGTCCCGAAAATCTTCCAAAATCGAAATATTGATTGATCGTCGACTCTTTGCTTTTTCAACCAACGCCTATCGGTACAAAAGGTCCACAAGATTAAAAAGGCCTATACAGTATACCAATCGATATGAGGGAGTGCGAGCCTGACCTGGAAGAACATCAGGCCCCTTGCAGTAATGGTAACTGTAGTCCTCAGTAGAGGGTGGGATATTATTAAGGAACAACATTGGAAACGTCCTAGTGGTGTTCAGAATGTATCCGGTCCCGTAAACCTAATGAAAGAAACTTATGTAGTTCATTCAATACCTCCGGTTATATTGCAAAAATGAGGCAGAAACAGAAAAATAAGTCTCCATCTGAGAAACATGATCCACATACATGTGAGTGGGTTTGCCAGTATATCGATGTGTGGTGGGCTGTGTAGTAATTATGGGTTATTCAGAAGACTCTGGTATAGGAAAACCATACCCTGTTGTACTGACAGTGAGGACTGTGCTTAGAGCGCGATGAGATGACGGCCATAAAGGATTCTAGCTGAAAGTAACGGCAATTGGAATGGCTAATGTGTGATGCAGGTTATCACCTGACGATTGTGACAACCGATTATAGCTTTTAGCAACTCCCGCCGTTATTTGCTACTTCGCGGGCACATAAATGGGATAAGTCGTACAGTGCGCGTTGGGCTTTATCCCCACGTTACTTAATCTAACACCATCTGACTACTATACGCCTCACCGCTAGATCCTAAGTACCACCACCCGATGACTGATATTTCCGTGATCATAATCGGTGGCCATTTAGGTGGAAATGCCGCATAACATGGGCGTGGTCCTTGCAGGTATCATGCGAATTAGTATTGAATAGCTGTTGATGATTCATAACGTGCCCACTGTAAGGTGTGGGCGCAACTCATGTGTGGCCGGGTCCCTCATCCACCCTGGTTACCCCGGCGGTCACTCATCTGCAGGTGTTCTGCCGCTCACCGCTCACGACCACCTGCCTCTGTGCCCATCAACACCCCTTCTATCAAGGCACGTGCTTATATTTCACATAGCTGCATTGACAATATGATATTTACTATTTCATCAAATTTGAATGACGTGATCTAACACGTTGACTAATGTGGAGGAGTTTCCTTATCAACTTTATTGGCTGTAATTTATAAAGGAAATCCTATCAATAGAGGTGTATCTCACCATACCAGACATCCGGATTGTCCCGCATTTCATTCTGTATAACAAAAGTAATACCGCCTTTCCAGGAATCCATTTGTTAGAGGTTTGCACATCCTTGAATATCTTGAAAAAAAACCATCATTTTCCGTAAATGGGACATTTGGTGCAAGAAAAGTAAGGTGGAAGTATTTTTCGCATGGTATTTGCTGCCTCAAATAGACCGGAAAATGGGTAAAATATGTCTGTGTCAGCTACGGGTCTATGTGGGTCTATGAGGAGGTTCAAACCACTATTTTATTTACACAACTAACGAACAATTGATAATTTTTTGTTTTACACAAGGAAAGGGAATTTTATATGCTGAAAATAAAAACATGGATTTCTATGGAAAGGTGAAAAGCTGCCATCTCTGCATATACAGTAGAACCCCGCCTAACGGACACCCCACGTAAACAGACACCTCGCGTTAACAGACACCTTTGGTCGGAACGGTTACCTCTATTAGATGTTTATTTTCACCTCGCGTATAAGCGGGCACCCCACGTAAGCGTACACCCCACGTAAGCGTACACTTTGGCCCGGAATGAAGGGTGACCGCTTACAGGGTGTTCTACTTTATGTCGTACATCTAGGTCAGAAGACGGAAAGGGAGTTTGAACATATCTGTGAAGTTGTATGATAAATGAGGTTGGGTAGGTGAACTCATACAAATGTAAGTGCTGTCGGCAAACTACATATTCGCAGAAGTCAAACATAGTTCTCCCGAGCGTAAATGAATGTGTGTTTAGAGTCAGAAAGAGTGACAAATCAAATAGGAATTTCTGTTATTTACTTTAGTACTTGCTTTTTGGTTAACTAGACGTTTAATCGGGTATTATGGTAGCATGTAAACGACCCGCTTCATAACTGGGAAGGCCGGGAGGGAAGTGGGGCGAGTATGGTGAGTCGCTCCAAGTCACTCGGAACGACTCGCGCATCAGCAAAGTGTGCAGAGGAGGACAGCCTTTCAGAGGCGGTCCGTCGGTTGTTGTTTCTGAGTCACACGGATCCACTCTAACTAGCGACCTCTCAGCGCGATAGTAATTACCATCATCAGTGGTTATGATGATGGCCCTGGGTTCGGAGCGGCCAGCGGGCCGGTGGTGGCGGCGGCGGTGGTGTAGCTGATACTGATACTGCTCGGTCTGGCCGCCTTACTAGCCGCCTTACCGGCTTGCTATATACAGACCCACATAGGACGTGAGAGTTGACACTCTGAGCTGCTCGAGGCAGGGGATAAACCGAGCTGCTCTACACACAGGAAAAGGGTGGGAAAAAACTCCACCTGCGGCCAGGTTCGGCTGCTAAGGAGAGGCTGCAGGGTGGGAATGGTGGGGGAGGGTGTGTAAGGGTGGGTGGGTCGGAATGGGGGTGGAGGAGGAAGAAGTAGAAGGGCAGAGGATCTGTGTTTAGCTCGTCGGTGAGTTGGATCATTTGCTGCGTGCACGGTCAGATGGGGCCCCCGGATTATAGGGCTTGCAGATGTGAGCTGCTCGCAGATACTCCCGTGTACGATTATTGAGCACTGGATGAGGGAGAAATAGGGTGGGTTGTGAAAAGCTTTTGGGTTTATATACATCACCGGGGAACAGGCCCGGGGTTCAGGGAAAGATATCAGGACAACCGCACTACAACTATTGCTGTTGGATCTATTGAGCAGTCAAGGTTTCGAACGCGTCGCCCGAGTGTGCAGATCAGCTGTGCTGCCCTGTGTGCTGCTCGTGTGTGCTGCTTGTGCGAGCTGCTCGTGCTGTCTGCAGTGAAAGAGGGTGACCCGACATCCCCGCTGATCGCAGCAAAGGGGCCTCGTGTGCACGAAATCCGAGGGTGCCGGTAAGCGGACTGTAGGGCGGTGCCAGCACGGGGCGGCCTGCACTGCCTGCCGCCAGCCCCTTGCCTGTCTGCTCTCCCTGCTGAAGCACAGTGTCATCGAGGAAGCAGCTGCCAGCCAGTGTAGGCAGCAGCAGCAGCCACTGAGACTATTGGATTCTGACTGGAATCAATGAAACGGAGGTACTGCTAGGATCCCTGCCCACCACCCCTCTGTGCAGCTTCCTATGGTCTGGGCCGTGGGTACTGCCCAAGGGACGGTGGGACGGTTCCATATGGCTTATGAGGGGTGCATGATACGACCGGTGTAGGCGCCACTGACTGAACCACTGCCTGCTACTGCTGGTACTGCTGCTGGCTGGTCGGAGCAGCTCGGTGCAGGTTGGGGTCCCCCACTTCCCTGCACCTTGTGAAGCGCTGGCCGTGTCTTACATCTCCGCTACTCACCCATCATTATCGGTACACCCTACCACAGCTGGCTATTTACTGTGTCATGGTTCGGAAGATTAGGAGACCACTGGCTGTTGGTTGTTGGATGAGCAATGACCTCGTGGTTACTTGACCTTCATGTGACGCTGACCAGCCATCTTCGGGAGGCAGTGTGTACCACCAACCCGCCACAGCAGCAGCAGCAGCCGCAGCAGGAAGAGGAGCAGCAGGCCGGTGGATCCCGCTTCCCAGCCTACAACCGTGCGGAACCAGCAGAAGCAGAGCGCGGCCATGTCATCACGAGCAGCAGCAGCAGCAGCAGGGCATGGAGACTGGCAATAATGGGGTGCCACCCTAGCCGGTCATACATGCCCGCCTTTCGTGCAAACCACCCTTCCCGGAGAGCACCGCCGCCCAGCCCAGCCCGTTCCTGGAGGTGCCTTTGTTCCCCGTCTCCCACTGCCCGGATGTTGGTGCCCTTCTGGAGAAGCCACCATCACCAGGACCCCACCACACCCCCACGTGATCCAGAGTAGGAGGATGCCTAGGGTCGCCGTCATCAAGCAGCAGGACCCGGAGGCCAGCAAGCAGCAGGAGGGGCGACGGATCCATGCACCCAATCAATGCCAATGGCTACTTACGTGCTCCTCCAGTAAGTGACGGGGGAGGGTGGGTAGGAGGGGGAGGGCGCGCTTCCTTAGGCGTGATCTACAGACTCCCTCCTTGGATCACATGAACACAACCGCCACCACCACTACCCACCGTTGCAACCACCGTCACCGTCGCCGCCACCACCACCGCCACCATCACCAGCAGCCTACCTTCCATGGAATCCATTGGACCCCCCTCCAGCACAAGGTTACATTTCCTCCTTACTATGAATAGGATTTCGCTAATATAATTTCGGTGGTTTGCCGTTTAGGATTATAGTTCATGTTGTGTGCCGGGTGCGTCGACAAGACCGCTCTTACCCGCTCCTATTCTTTGGGGTATAATTTTTCTCATGAAAGATGATTATGTGTGGGTAGAATCAGGGTACCGTGGGTGGTTATAACTGGTGCATGGTGCCAGTGGTGGCCGCCGCGACGGACGGCCGGTCCCGGATGCACCGGGTTCCACGATCCCTCCCGGGCGGCGCGTGGAGGCAGCCGGCGGGCGGGCTGGCGGAGTGTCGGCGCTGTGTCTGTGTGGGACGAGGATACGATGGCCGCGGGCTATAATGCCGCCTCCTCTACTCTAAATCACTCCACATCACAGGACTCGCCGCCGCACGCAGCCGCCCCGCGCCGCCCGCCGTCACCGCCACCTGATTTCTATGGCCATCTGCATATGACAAATTGAACGGTGGCGATCAATTGTGGAGGCCGGCTTTATATAGGGAAGGATTGATATTGTGCATGCATATGTTGACCCGCAGAGGCCGTTGAACCGCGTTGACTGGTCCGCATGCTAATGATGCCGCGTGTGCTTCGTACACTGCCATCGCCTGACGCGTGCACGCGCGGGCCCCTCGTACGCCAGCCGAATTGGGCCACGCATACGCCTATCAAATTGGGACGCCGATACGCGTCAATGGGAAATGGCTGGGAACTGGTGATGCTTTTCGGCTTCCATAGTGTGTATTTCCACGCGTTAGTTATACTCTTAACACGCGCGTGTGAATGTAGCTGGGAATTTGGTGCGCGTTCAATCTCATTTTTAAATAGGATCCGTACCCCCATGGCAATTCCCTCCTCTTCATGTACCAAGAACGGTACCTCTGAGGAGTGCGCATGCGCAAGAACCCGAAGGGTCCTCAGACGTAGGGACGCAGGCGTGCGCAGACGCAGAAATAGGGTGCTCGAGGTCATGCAGCGCGGTGAAGCAATGGCTGCTAATGGCGGGCAGTATGGGAGCAGTCCCAAGTTTATTCTGAACCGGAAGTCAGCCAAGGGATGGTGTAAAATTAGTATAGAATGGAATATTGGGGCAAGGACAATTAGTACTTTATCCACCAGCTAAAGGTGTATTGTAGTAAAGAATACTAAAATTTCTCCTGGCCAGGTAGGACACGCATAGTAATGCATAGTGACAATGAATGTGTTTTAAGGTAGGGTTACTAGGTACAATGGTTGATTGCTTGAATTAGGTTTTATGGTTTAATATAACCCTGACTCCCTATACGCAACAGTAGATGGTCTGTGGCATATTTGTTTAAAGTACTTGGCTTTCACGAATACGTCATTCTTAGATATCTGACGTTTTCGTTTTCAAATGATAATCAATTTGTTATTACTAAAGTGGGAAACACACTGTACGATTTCGTTCCCACCGATTAACTCCCTTAATCGTAAGCTAGTCTCAGGCGAATTTGTGCAGGGCGTCGACCATCACAGCTGGATGGTGGTGGTGGTAATTTGTGGGAGTTGATTGGGATTAAATTCTGTCCACACTGAACGACTGACTTACAATTTTCTCAGCGATTTGAGGCCACCGATAAAGGAACAAGTACATGGGGCTAAATCGGTGAGCTGTGCTTAGTCTGTGTGTGGCAGGGTCATTTCTCCCCTGCCAACGACTAATTATGGGCCAAAATCGGAAGGCACCACGGGGGTATTTCTTAAACTCGCGGACAACGAGAAGGAACAGGTTCCTTAATTTATCGGTCCCGATTTCGGAACATTGGACTGTAATTTATCGGCGATAAAGGTACATCTCCACGGGTGGCATTTTGAAATCTTAGGCAACGTTCTTGAGAGAAGTGCCACACTGACCCACTCAATTTCTAGGTCTCGCCTGCGCTTGTGACTGTTCTTTTGTCGCAGAGAAAGGAACATTCAAACAGTCATGTTTCGAAATCGTACAGCGTGTTATGGCCTTAATGCTGGAGACGTAAATCTGCATTTTAGCACTAGATTTTCACCGTGCCAAAGTATTAGGAATAGTTATGTGGTCGTCCAACAGGACTGGCTCTAGATGAATATAATGATAGAGCATATTTTACTATAGGTGGAATTAATTCCATACTGAGGCATTGGTATAGGTCGCCTAGTGGAGTTGATCATAGTTCCCTTTTACTGTTTCCAAGACTGTTTAAGAGTATGCATTCCTAACAAAACACTGTCAGTAAAGGGGATAGACGGCCAGATTAGTCATCCTAGTTTCAAGTACAGTCTTGCAGTATGGCCGCTTTGGCTATAATAAAATACCTTGTGGGATCGGGGGAAAGTGGTTATTCTATAGTGAATTTAGTTTATAAACATCAGGAAGAGAGAAGACAATAGATACAAGCTTATTAAGTAAGGAATATAATTCTAAAGGGATGAAAATCCCTTTATTCAAGTCAGTTCGTGGTAATACAATGTTGTCGGTAATACTTTCAATATTGTATAGTGTTTGAACGCCTTGAAACATGACCTAGTTGTAATGGGGCGTTTGCACTGTTGAAGTGCTGAAGCTCCCGCCGCCAGTCCCGCAGATAGCCTTGGGGAAGTGCCACTGCAGTCTGTTTACACCTGCCCCTGGTACCTGCCCACACCCACTTCCCGACCCTGGAGCCACGAGGTTCCTGATTACTCGCCCAGCACCACCCACAATCACCGAATGCAAGGGTGTCCGTGTCAGGAAGAGGGAGTCCATCAATCCTACGCTATTTTCATTGCATATATGAGTCAGTATAAGTCAATATTCTGTGAGTAAATTACTAATCATGAATATTATTTTTTAATTCTCGACTTTCTATTATTTCATCACAGACGATTGGTAGCTTTCCCATAATGAGGGCAATATAAGAGAAGCACTGCCGAGTGATCATTTATTAAACTTTTATGTTTTCATAATTCAACCATGTTAGTGAAGGGATACTTTTGAAATAATAATAGTAATCTCTTGTCATTTCCCCGTGTGTGAAAATATTCAGGAAATAATGAAAAAATAGCAAAGGGCTATTTTTTCTAGATCATCTTATGATATTGGAAGTGTTTATAGTAGGATAGCTAAAGGCTAGTTGATTCCTGATCCGTCTCTGTCTAGTTCCAAGACTGGTATCTTCCTGGCACAGGGCTATATTGCCCATTTGTCTCTAGGAAGGAATGCAAAAACATGAAATAATTGGACCTAAGTGAATGAATAGATGACATTAAGAATAAGTTTTACGGTACACAAAATTGAAGGGCAAATTGGATGCAAAATTAATCTTTAAGAATTAGTGAAAGGTTTTTTTGGTAATCTTTGAATGCCAAAAATGTTTAGCCTTTCCCAGTTTATTCCCAACATCTCTGTCAGTTTCTCTTTATCCCTTTTATTTCTTATCGCAAATCGTGCGTTGGCCATCTTTTTAGATGCGTTATTACTAATGCTGGATATACTGGCTATCATATATGGGGCAGCAACGATATAAATCTATTAGAGGATTCAAGTGGTTCAATTATTTCTTTACTATAAGTCTTAGTTGTGAAAACAGAACCACGACGTCTGTATTTCATTCGGTCAGTGGTGGACTTTTGAACCACTTGAAAAGTGGTAAATTCCTTACATTCTAGGGATATCATGTATCATACATTTCAAACGCCACATTCAAGAAAGTTAAGAAGGCGAATATGTGTGAGATAGCATATGGGAAATAAGTCTTTTACTTCGGTGCGCATTGTATTAATTCTCAGATACCATACATGAAGTCAGTGACCCCATCCTAAGCCAACTTTGGCGTAAGCTAGGTTTTATTACTCCTGTGATTGTACGTTTAAGTGCATAGCAAACTGTCAATGCATGAGCATTGGCGTGAAATAAATGATTGATTATAACAAATATCATTTATTTCAGTAACTCAAACGTAGGGATAGTACAAATAGCTTTCGATGCTATTTTGTTATAGTTCTCCCCAAACACCATCCTGCTCGGGATTTATGGGAGATTTATGTTAGATCAGTGCAGTATCAGTTCGGAGCCGATGCTTGATCTTCAATGCTGGAGGCCCATTGGGTCTTCTAGAGGCGACTTGGGAACATTTGGTATGGCGTACATTTAAAGAATATCCATCTGCAAAGAGGCAGAATATATAGATATATTTGATATATTTTCATCGCTGTATGGATAAATAACAAATTATTAACATATAAAAAAGTAAAAATTTACGGGTTAAATGAAAAAAATGAGGTATGATTTTGTTGAATGGATTATAATTGAAGTAAATGTAGTTAAATAAAATAATATTTGTTTGGTGAATAAAGGACTAATATAAGAAAGGGGAAATGGGTTGGTGGTTTTGGATTGTAGTATAAATATGTATGTGGCTTTTCTTGCATGACCAGTTGTCATGTTACATGAGAACACTTCTCATGTAACAAGATATATATGAACATTTAACAATTTACAAATATAACAAGTAAACATTAAAACATAATGTAAAGATATTATGGTGGTCTTGGAGAAGAGGTAATTAGATGGGTGTGTGGGTAATTAGGTTTGTGTAGAAGGTAGGTGGGGTATGGCTGGAGTACACTGATTTATTTTACCCCCATGCCATTGAATTAAACTTATTAAACAAGATACCCACATAGCTATGACTTAGTGGGTAGAACTATTCAACAAATGGTGGACATTTATTATGTCAAAAACAAACTAACCAATCAACTTCCAAGAATTGAAAATAGTCCCAGATCCATTCACAAACTTACAGTGTCAACAACTTTGGCCAAGAAAGCGGCATTAAGGAAATTTCCACGATCAAAACAACTTACTATGAAGGAAGGGTTATCCGATTAAACATGTCACAATTTTCATGTATAACGGGGTTAGATCAGATCTGAACTATAGTTCGATGCATCAAAAGGTTTTGCACGCCACTTGTTTTGGTTACCATGTGATATCAATCGGCTATCGTCTTGTAATATCACTACGCACCAAAACGTGTAGTATACCCAAACCTTCTGACGCCCCTCGATGCAGTTCCTTATATTTTTATCATGCAAGGGGGTAATGACTAAGCATAGCGTCATACAACACATGCCACGACAATCTCCACGCTGTCGAAATGTTTTGTTTGAAAAGATCTGAATAGTGTTTTAGAATAGATAGATTCCCTGATGATTCTAGACTACGATATAAACTCAATGTTTTAAGAGTAGATCTGTATAATTTACTGATTGTATAAATCTGTGTATCTTGTTTCAGCCTATTTAAATGTCAGCTTCTAAACCCGAGAAAGTAGTTCATGGAAGAGTAAGGTATTAAATGCACGAAATGCCTTTTATCTCACCCCTGGTATAGGAAAAACATTAAGAAAAGCTATGTGCAACGAGCACTTGCATAAAGTGCCGATACTATGCCATAGTCATTGCGCAGTGATGTGAGATGACGTCAAAAGCAATTTGCTTGAGCAATTAGAATTATTCTGATACTGTGATGCTGTCTAATGTCACTGAAAGGGGTGAAATAAATCTAGAAACACTCTCAAATCGTAAAGTAAATGATACTCCACCTATTTGATTCCCACTGTGCACTGTGATCATCACTCGATGACCATAATTGAACATGTAATATTTTTATTTATACAATAAGACCTACCAGTACATGTTATATTACACGATTGATACATGTAGGACGGAATCTACCTAGTTATCAGGCAGAAACAGAATACCATTTTGACAAAAATTTTAATTTTCAAGTCTTGATGGTTTCTGAGGGAAACCCAAGTACACCATTTTTCCATTGAATGCCCTCATTCCTACCTCCTTTGCAATATTCTATATAATTATACTGTCACAACCTAAGGCAACGCTAGACTGGATTTGTCCCCGGTTAAAATTGGCATGTGCTGCTTTCCTCATGTACCCCAGCCCTATATCGTGGGCCAGTGGCTGTGCCAGGCCAACGGATGGGCAAAAAACACCCTGAAATCACTAAAATAGTATCAGACATGCTGCTCCAGTTCCCGCCCGCCTATGGCGCCCCCTAGATGATGTATGCGAACTAGGGGTCATGGTGGTTGTCCTTGAGACCCTGGAGCAATACAGATACTGGGGTTCGGAGCTACTGGAGGCAGACAAAGGTTGCTGTGAGAGTTGGCGATTACAGCTCTAATAGCCTACTGACCAGGGGTGGTCGAGGCTGGTTGTCGAGGTCGCGAGGCCGTCCCCAGGTGCATGAAGGGGTGGGGGACAGACAGACCTCCTCCCTGTCTACACGCGGTGAGGGGGCCCTGCTCGCCCCAGCCTGCAGTCGGCTAGGTGGTGGAATGCCATGCCAAATATGTGGAGGGGAGGGCGGTGATGGTGGTGGTGGCGGTGTTGGTAGCGGTGGCCGGGCTGGTTAGAAACTGCCTGCCTGCTACAGGGGCCGCTGCTGCCGCCGCCGCCCTGGAGGCGGCGGTGGTGGCAGTGCGAGGTGGGTAGCGGCAGCAGCCTGCTCCTCCTACTCCTCCTCCTACACCTCGGGGATGTAGGAAGGTGGTGATGGCCGGGATGGGGTGGTGGAGATAGGCGTACGTGTCAGCTTGCTAGTGGGTGTGCGCCGGCTCCTCTAGGCGCAGGGAAGGAGGGCGGGAGGAGGATGGGAGCCTACAGGAGGAGGGGTGCGGGGTGCAGCCGGCCCACCTGGAACAGGTGTATGGAGGCGGTGTGCGCTGGGGCCGCCACCGTCTGGGTGCTTGGAGCAGACTGGGGGACCAGCTCACTGACCCTCCTCCCCGCCCGGTGTCCGTCCACCAGCTGGCCGCCGAACGAGCCGCTCGCCGGGGCCGTTCAACCCATTGATCCCTCACCTGGTCAGGGGCTGACCGGCCGCCTTTTATGTCGAGTAGCTCTGCATGGGGCTGGTCGTCCGGGCGGCAGTCCACAGTGTAGTTACCCCCGCTCGTAGACAGGGCGGGCGCCCCGGACAGTGACACAGGACTGTCATGTTCTAGCACCACGACCAACGCTACGTCTGTGGGGGCATTTATACGACTCTATATGCCACGTTGAACGCTGTGACGTCTACCCACTTGTTCTCTCATCGTCCGGTAAGCTAGGCTTCCTTTTAGTACTCCGTATGACTTTCGTGCCTACTTCACTTCGATAACCCTGTGCCCTCATAAACCCAGTCGACCCTCAGATGCCGTACCCCATTCCCTCCTTCCAACTAGCCTTTTCCACCCGCCCCGCCGGTAAACCCAGGAGTGCCTCATAGCCTGAGGTGCTGTAAGGAAGGGTATGCTGAGGATCCAAGCGAATGCCGCCCTCCGCCTTTTTCTCTCGGACACCCATCATGCTGCCTTTCCGCCTTCGCCATGCTTCCAGTGTCGTATTCTCACTACAGAACACCCTATATTCACCCCCCCCCCCCCCACACACACACTCACAAATTAATTATGCCCCCGATCCTTGGATCCTCTGGCCGGTTGCCATGGTAACCAAAGGGCGGGTCAGCTCATATAGCACGGCATTGGTTGTGGTGGTGGGTGGGAGGGGGCTATGCATGGGTTGTGGGAGGGAATGTGGTGTTGGCTGGACTGGGTGGATGTTTGAAGAGGAGTGGGGGGGGGGGGGGTGGCCACGCCCGACCCCTGACCTAACCCAACTCCCGACTCTCACCCCCACACCCCTTCCCCTATCTTTCCCCAGCACGCATTTGTAGTGACCGCGGATGGTAGTGGTGGGAGGGGGTGTTTCGGATGAGGTAGGGGAAGGGGAAGGGTTTTTTCCAGAAGAGCAGTGGGGTCAAGGACAGAGTTATTGGTGGTTCTCGCAGATACATGTTGGTGATAGGTCAAGCAGTGATTGCGTGGGCGGGGTTGGTCTAGGGTAAAGGGGTATTCCACCTAATCAGGACTCTCTTCAGATCAGGGCACCATCTACCAGAGCCTTATTTATCTTATTCCAAGGTTATAGTTCATCATGTACAGGAGCTTTATCTAGTCCAACTTTGTACGATTCACGGTTTGCTCCGATAGACTCTGTACAGAAAATGTTGCAATGGACGACCCATTTCACTGAGAGTCTATATGGTACACGCATCACAGACGTTTTATCACGTTACAGAGAATGCCTCAGTTGATACGGCAAACCTTGCCTGCCGTTATCTCAATGAATTCATTCTAATAGCCCATAAGTCTCGGCTATGATAAATACGGTCATTATGAAAATAGAGACATGATTGGGAGTCAAAACAATAATATGATACATTGATATCACGCATATGAACCCCATCTTGCTTATTATGTATTTTGCAACGTGAATCATGTATAATGATCTGCAATGGATAGTCAATTATGCCCCTGTAGGAGAGCTCTTATGTTAATAATTACAACGCTTTATTGTCTCTTTGAGCCAAATTTTAAACCCGTTCTAGACCATTCCTCATTTTCAATGAAGAAGTTGCTGTGATACATGGGGTAGGCGGAAGTGATCCAATAGCACAGGCCTTAACGTCGTAGGGCCTCATAGCCCAGCGCCAGCCCTGGGCAAAGCCTCAACCAGCACAACCCATCCACCCTTTCCTTCCTCCATCCACCCCTCCTCCCCTCTGCTTCCCTCCCCGACATGTGCGAGTCCCCGGGGCTGTCCCTGCTTCCGTGCACCCTCCCTCCCACTCTCTCGACCCACTCCCCAGGGAGAGTCCATGTCCCCCATTATCGCTCAGTATCGATCGGCGTCGGCTCTGTTATAATCGACCTTCACGTAACGCGGCGTCACGGCCTCTCTCCCGCCCTCCTCCGACTGCTCGTTCACCCTACCCCCTCTCCACACACCCACTCCATTCGTTATTCGTCCAACAGCGACCCCTCAGCCCAGCCATCAAACAAACCCTTCTCTCTGCTGCCTCGTTTAGGTCGCCTGAGACGGCCACCCACTATACTGCTATTACAGAGAGTTATTGGGCGTTTTCGCCTGTCTCTCATTTCTGCTCCCAATGTTAAACAGCAGTGTACTTATTTCTAACTCGCTGTAAAGAAAGGCAAGACACGCATGTGTATTCATATCATTATATGTTACAAGACCATCAAGCGGCGAATGTAATCATGGGGCGTCATACATACGAAACGTCAGTATATATATGTGTGTATGTGTGTGTGTATATATAAATATATATATATATATATATATATATATATATATATATATATATATTTATATACGCATCTGAATAGGGCGAGTAATCCATCCATTAGCGTAACTTACATGTGTGTGACGTTTCTAGATTTGTGTCACTAGCTACAGTTAATGCTCCACTCGGCCTTGTGTAGTCGCAATTTATTCATGTTTGTTGTACATTTTTACCCAGAACATGACTGTAAATTCATGTCTGCCATTATATATGGCTTGTGTGTGTCAGTTCGGGTCGGCCCTGGTGCAGTGTCGGTGCCATGGTGTTGGTGTTGATGCTGACATCGGAGGTGGTGGTAGTGGTAGTTGGGGTTGGGACCTAGATAACGATATGTGTATATGAAGGGGTGACGGTGGGCGGGGTTATATGTTTTTCGTGTCCATCCTCCGGCCCACAAACATCACAGACCTATATATATCGGTTTACATTGAAGAGGTAGGTTGTAGTCACCAGTACGGCGGCGCCTGGTTGCCGGCTATATCCGTCTCCCGGTGGCCGGCTACGGGGCGCGGTAGACGGCCTAGTCTGCACCACCTGCCCGTCTGAATCCTTCTCTGTATCCCCTTCCTCCAGTACCGCTGCTATTCTTAGCCCCCGTTGTGCGTACCCTGGAATCCCCAAGGTGGCCTGTGTATATACTGCGGCAGCAGGCCTGTGCATGTTTCGTTAATGGTGTTTTGTGTGTGAGTGATGCCTATGTCCCTATAGTGGATACATCGTGGCTCGTCTGCTACTTAGTCCATGCTGTATTTATTTTGATGAACAGCGACTTGCCGGTATACGATTGAACAGGATATATAATTGAGATCTGGATTTGAAAGATCTACCTGATCCATGCAATCACAACTACTTCATCAATCTATATTTAAAAATCATATCTAACCTTCATTCATACTGCTTCAGTTTACATCATTACAGATGAGATCAAAATTACTGTATCGCAAAATAGGTTGAATGGAACGTTTTAAGTCTCATCCCCAATAGAGCTTTACCTTTGCACTGCTTTTGCCACCCTCATATTAAAGAAATGTTTTCCCTCACAAACACCATTTCTTTCGACCCATGTAATTTGTAAGGGACATTAATAGTACCGACAAGGTACTTGCTGACATTTCAAAGCCTAGTTAGGTGGGGTGGGGGACTGGTGTACGCGGCAGGGGAAGGAGGGCGTCTGCAGGCAGCTGTAGGGGACGCTGAAGGAGGCGTCCCTCACTCCTCCACAGCAAACCCCCATTATCACCCACCTATCTCCGGAGACGACAGCACACAGAGGAGTGATACTTCATCAAGTGTCTCTCACACAAAACCCCTCCAGTATGCCTACCCCATCTCTGCTAGGTGTTTGTCTCGTCGCTGGAGCAGGGATATACGTCACATAGGACACTATCTATTGACGGAACAAGTTGTCACACCAGGACGTATTTCTAGCAGTCTTGTATTTCAGGGACTGTTTATCTAGTCCGTCTCAAATGGATTTGATTATATTGGCCTAAACAGTCTCCTAATGAAATGTATAGTGTTTTCCTCAGGGCGAGAATTGTGTACACAGGATATCTTGTCATTGCTATGGAGAAGTACAGCTATAACCGTTCATCATGTTGGTGATTATATGAGTCATCGTTGATAATGAACAGCGCAGTAGAGACTAGTGAATGTCGGACGGCAATGGAGGGACACAATGAATTCAATAGCTTCATGGTTGAAAGCCATTCATTGAACTGGATATTAAGAGTGCTTCTGACATCCATTGGACATTGTATATGCGTGTATTAGAGGTGTATTGAGTATCTTCCTTCCCAGAGCCCTATGGTGCCACTGCGTGTCATGAACTTCACTCCTACTCTGGACACTGGGGTTGGTCATCCCTCCAACAACACCCATTTCTATATACTACTAGGTACAGGACGGCGCTGTCACGCGGCCCGTTGTGAGGCCGGCTCACCACCATGCTCGAGGATGGCCCACCGGCGGCCAGGTTCCACGGAACCTTAATCCCTAAAGCGGCTTACTAATTACCAGGCCTCTTCTGCCTTCTAGACCAGTGCTCTCCGCCTCACTGCTCATCTTTTATGTCCTCCGTCCTCGTCCTCCAAAGCCTGCTTCCTGGCGCCTGTCGGAGCGTCGACGTTTAATCCTTCATCGTCCTCTTTCCGTGGGCGCTTCTGGGCGTCGCGGCCGACATGATACCACCGTGCATACGTAATGGGGTCCGGGGAGCCTGCACCCTGCCCTGCTCCCACCCTCCCGCCCGCCTATATTCTACCCGCCGCCCCGCCGACGTTACATGCCCCGTGCACCATTCTTCATTGCGCCAGATTAAATCAATTACCCGGCAGGCTGGCGCTGCGCGGGGGCCTGCAGGGCCTGTGATGTGGCTCTCGATGGGAATCAATAAGCACTTTTATGGCGAGTCTGCTCATGACACTTATCGCATAACACCGCTGTATACACGCCCAGCCCGCGGCCGCCGGCGCCTTCCATTTCGTTTGACGACTACGGAATCCGTGTGACGTGGCTTCTAAGGCAATGACTCCTCTACAAGACAATCCCCTCCTGCATCACGTTCTGAGGGTTTCCCACCCATTTTCACCCTATTTGAAACAGTGCACGGGTATCTTGTACAGTGTGCACCTGCTATGTAGATGTGATCATCAAATCACATGAAATCTAAGCCTACAAGCCGATTGTAATGTGGATGCCATTATATCTGGCCAAACATAGATTCGATTTTTGTTGTTTTTAAGGGTTCATATCTAATCACGAAGGATAAAACACAAATAAACCATATAGAATATCATGGGTTGTAATACAATCCTATTATATATTTATTTGAAGGTTAAAACTCAATGGGAAAAGGCCATAGAAAGGTAGGCCTCAGTGTAAATGTATTTCGAAGTGTGTATGTGTGTGATTATTGTGTGTATGTCTTTTTTATATCTGTAATATGCCTCCTTTCCTATTCATAATACTAGCTTACATAATTACCTAATACCTTTTATTTTAGCCAAAGCTCCACCCACTCTACGATGCCCGCTTCTACAACTTGCAGTGTACCCGGGACGTGTGCCTCTAAAATGAACGACTAAGATTCGTACATGCCACTGGTCTGATCCCCGTTGGTCCCCGCGCGTGCCTGGTTCCCTGACCTAGAGAACCGGTGGGGATCCGCCGATACTCGGCGTGCATGTAGCGCCGAGTCGGCAATATTCACTTGGACGGGTGCTATCGACAAAGTGATTGATACCTTCCTGAATGCATTCAGACAAATTCTTCAGCAGACCCTCATGAATATTTATCTAATTGCTGATTGTGCTGCCACATGGAGACGCCGCTGCCCTCCCCCTTTTCGACAGTGACCTTCATGTGCGACCTTGACCTTGGTGTGGCCTGGACGGGTGTCGCCGGTGGTTTTTACCCCGCGAACCAGACGCAATCCTCGGTACGATCTCTCACTACTCCACCCGGAATCAAGGCGAACTCCATACGCCTTCCTCTCTTCAAGACGGTGCTGGGCTGTAGCTGGTTGAGATAGGGCCAAATTGTCAGTTCGGTTGTTCATTTGGTCCCCTTCAACCAGCTGTAGTTAGCATTTCACTCAACAGAGGGCGCTGATGGTGGTCATGGCAGCCATCTTGAACGCCGGGTAGGGACGCCGGGACTCTGGGCTGCGCCTTGTCAAGATCAATCATTTGTGTATTAGGCGACGCCTGTAGCGCCACACAGCGGGGATCCACAGCAGCATCATGTTCACAGCCCTATACGATGCTAATAACAAACAAAAATGTGGAAGCGGTGTATGCTTTCCAACCTAATCATCTGTTATTGTCAACTGCGGTTGGACCTAAATAAAGTACTTAAATGGAGAACATCGGTCTAATTACGTATCTATGCAATTACATGCATGCTTGCTGGTTATATCACTGTGTACTACATGAACCCCCACTAGCTGTCCCTCGGATTCCGCTTGGAGCATCCAATGGGTTTAATCACATCTTTACATGTACCTCGCCATTAGCGTGATCAAAGGTCGATGAGTCAACCCCTGGGTTAGCGTTTCAAAGATACTACATCAGTCATTAAACACTTAGTTAAAGGACGTTAGCATGTTCCCTTGCGTAAATGACACATCTGTGTGTAATCCACGTGTAATCTATGAGTCAGGAGAGGAGATTCAAATTGATAACCAATATCATTTATAGTTCGCTCGCAGGTGTAAGTTGGTTACAAGCCACATAACCTATTTGTTATCTGCATGTAGACTGGGACTTATTAAATGAAAGATAGAGACGTTCAGACAAGACGTCACACATATCATTCAAGAGTGTAGATGCTAAGATTAGGGAGAAATGTTTCTGAACTAAGTTGGTGGTATGTGGTAATTTGAGAACAAAATCTTAATGCTAGACCGCCTATGAATGAAGGGGACAATATTATGACAAGTCAGGAAATCATTCTATCAATGGTATCATTTCTGTAGCCGCAGAGAAAATACAGCTTATTGTAAACGCCTAAAATGGATCATTCTGTGGTCCCTGTTGTTGGCTGCTATGATGCAATTGCTTTTTGGTATACGAAAAGTATTTCCTGTTGGTCTCACTCTTTAATGAAGGCGCCCCCTCTCAATATTACCTATAATATCATCAATTTTCTGTATAACTTATGATCGGTATGCTTATAAATGTTCATAATAAATATATCCAGTGCCAACAAGGGCGCTTGATTAGCTCGTTAATATACAAAGATTAACAAGTTCATGTCTAGTTTGTAAGACTAGAAATCTCCGTTCATTACGTCCTTAAATCACCATAATAAAAATAAAAGTTGTAATTGTTTTTGAAACTAAACGTTGTGCCTTCTAAAATGTCAAGGAAGGGAATATATTGTAAATTCCTTATGTCATTTGTTGTTCCTCGTACAAGACACTCTCGTGAGTAAAATCTTCTTAATTGCGCGACTGACATTGCGCGATGTCACAAGGAGTGCTCCGTCACTCTTTATCTACATTTCACCATCTCCTGCCCCAACCTGGAGTTTGCGAAAATGCCCTGCAATGTGTTGGCCAGCAGTTCCGTTGAATTGTGATATATCTATATATCTCGGAAATGAAATCACCACAAAACACATACATGGCTATTTGGAACGATTTTTTAAAAAGAATTGTTTTTAAAGAATTGGTATCTTAGTTTGCACTTAATATTGTTCACATTCCAACCACCACCGCTTTATTGCTTATAAAGAGTTTACTGTCATCTTTGTCTCTTAAAAATCTGTATTATTCACTTCGTGGTAGAGTTACTTTTAGAACTGTTTGTTTTTCCTGCGTTCATGTCCTTGTTGTTTTTGCTTGTTCAACATATTCTCGTACCAATTGTAACCTAGCTACATGTATATGTAATGTTCAGGGTTACAGACCAACCAATCATCATTAAGATTCCGCCTTACACGGAAGCGTAGTTTTGTGCCTGAAGCCATGAATCTATTCCTCATTTTCTACAGACAAAACTTCTAATGATTTCATATCTTTGCCTGTTCTTTCACAGATTAAACATAATTACTGTACATGTGTCCTACTAGTTTTACCCCCTGAACCAATTAACTTGCTGCATACTACTAAGGAGTAATGTTAAGTCTTTTGATTCCTTTATTTTTTGTCTATGCAAAAGTCTCACCGGAGCTGCTGTAATTGATTTCGATTTTAAAAACAAATTGTTTGTTTTTACATCAAACCTGGATCTTTTAACAGTCTTCATAATGTAGAAAAACATAGTCACAGACCTGATATGTACGATTACATATAACATGTATATATAGCCTAGGCTACCGGTCTGTTCCTAGGCTTAAAGTTTGACGTTTCCTTCCGATTGCTTCAGAGATGAGGATGGGGCCAGCAAAGTATTATAGAGTCCTATTTTGAACATTCCCTCGAGTCGACGTTATTATTGCCCTAGTTCGAGCCGGGTAGGGGACCCAGAGACCTCACGGGTATAACTGAGATACCTTAGACTATACTAAGTGAAAAGTAATTACTTTCCCTTGAAAGTCTTGCCCTGTGGGCAAAGGGCCGCAAATGCTTGGAGCACACGCATGCTCAGTATGTTCCTCCTTCAGGTCAAAAGATCTCTTCCGAGTATAGCTACAACATTCTCAGGTATTTCCATAACAGACAACAGCCTATCAATATCATCTGACAGAACTGACAGATGAGGCAACTCCTAATGGGACTGGCCACTTGCTCAATGCATGATTAATGAACGATGTCACGAGGAGTGCTGCGTCACTCTGCATCTACATCTCACCATCTCCTGTCCCAACCTGAAGCCGAACTGTTGTGTTGCAGTGCAGTGTTACCTCGCGTACCATTCTACCCGAATACCCAACATCGCTCATTGCCCTGGTGCAGTGCCCAGTAGTAGTCCGCAGAAATTGCAATGTGTAAGCAGCAGTGGCCATGAATTCTCTGTAACACCTTACTAAGCATTGGCCTATCTCAGCGCACAATAGCCTGAGCTAATCTGACCCGTCCTGCTCTGTCCCGCTCCGAGTCACTCAGGTATCATCTTTATCCGTACTACTCCCTCCCCCACGCAGCCCCGAGAGACCGGTACCCAGTCTTTTCCCGACCCCTGGGGGGACCGCCCCCACTGCTAAGAGGTGGTCCGGCCGCCTGGTAGGTCAAAATCCGGCTAGTCCGGCCATTACTTTGTGACTTCATTAATACCCTATTGTAGCCACATATCAGAAAAATTCAGTGATACCCTTGGTTTACAGTATAAACTTGGTGTAAACAAATAAAAAGGCGATTGTCCCTCAGTCGATGAACGAATTCACTTGCTGGTAGACTCGAGAGTGTACATAACCACATTTTCCCCTCATACCAATTGACATGTATTCTATTCATTAAGTATATATATATATATATATATATATATATATATATATATATATATATGTAACTCATCATATTTATATATAAATTGTAGTGCCCACCGTGCCAATTGTTACTGGTCTCTAGGTTGTTACCCGGGTCGCCACCGCTCATTGGTGACTATTACCTCACTGTTGGGACACCCACGCATGGCAACGGGTTATTACGTTCTTGTTGATAACGGTCACTCTTTTTCTTCACACACTGATCTGGAGACATATTTTTAGTCTTACCTTTCGATGTATAAAAATCTCGATGTGTAGGTATCATGATATAGTACATTCTGTTAATAAACCCTGATATTTGTTTAGTAACCCCAAACACTTCGTTCATTATCCATTCATGTTATATGATAATAATTATATGTATGATAGATATCTTCCAGTATTATCACTTAGCGGTAAAATATATATACGTTATCATATCTAAATGATAATAATGATTACAAAGCAAAAAGAAGGAAAATATAAATTGGACTTAATATTGAATATTAAGCGATGGGTAACTATACAAAATAGGAGCACAAGCTTTATATGAACAAATTGGGGGCTGGACCAACGGCGGGGGGGGGGGGGGGGGTACTGAAGGCCGGCCGCTGTCGGGGGCCGTTAAACGGGCGGGGTACATTGTTCAAGATGACTCACTCCGCCCGTCTCTCCTTCGCCAGACTCCATGACACCCCGGCCCAGAACGCGCTGCCATGCGGACCCTTGTCCTGACTTAATGTATTGATTCCACCTTTTATTTCACCCCGGTATTATTCTCCATAGGCTTAGGCTTAGGAACTCATATTCCACGGTTGCGAAGGTAGTGTACCCAATACTCAATGGCTAATGTTCAAGATAATTGATTTTACAAGGATGTACTTACATATATCGACTTCACACCTCTTTGCGTGAGGCTTAATTACTCATGAACTCCTTGAATAACTCATATAGTTTTCAATTGTACCCCTAGATATGTACACATAAATGTATATGAGATTGATGTCTAGACCAGGAGTGGGCGATCCATAGTGTGCAGGAAAGACAAGGCAGCACTTGACTTGAATTCCCGGGGTTTTTTTCTGTCAGAGCTTATCATAAGCTGGTTTAGGACAACAGGTATGCCTATATCAGTGATATACGACAATCTCACGATAATATTTGTAGCCATTCTTTGTTATATCTAAATCCATTTTTCGAGGCCACAATCTTTCTACCTATGTCATGTGAGTGTAGGACTGGTTAAGTAGACCTATTATGTTAAACACTTTACTTTCCTTCGTGTAAAATGAACAGGGAACCTTTTGAAAGTACAATCATCTCCAAGTAGTGCGAGGTACGATAAGATGGCCTTAGAGACAATCTCGTCAGAGTAACCTATTTCCTTACCATAAACGCAAAACACCGGGCGTTAGTTTCTTTCCAAATTTAGAGGCGATATTTCAAAATTTGACATTTTACTTTTTTATCTGATTATTATTAGTAATTACGGTAGTAGTTGACATTTGTGACTATTCTTCTTCTATAAATGGAATAGAATCATATACCGAAATTGCATTTCCCTTTTCAGCGGGGATGGAGAACCATTCCTTCTTCAATCATGGCTAATGGAGACCCTTCCTACTCTCACTGCCCATGCGGATAACCGAAACCCCAATTCCCTCGAGGGAAACAACGTTGCTTGCACAAATAATGTAATTTCTTTCGACATGACGTTAAGCATCAATGAGCTGAGAGATTTTCAGAAGCCCAGTTCCCGCCAACATGCGACAGTATGTATCAATCTCTTTATTCACTCCACGGAAGAGGCTGGTCAGAATTATTCCATTGGAAAGTCGAGAACTTCTCCCCATAATTAAAGAGGTCCCTCTTTTGAAACAGAGTATTCCATAATTTTATCCAATTCAACACGTTCCTACTTTAAAGGTAAACACCTGACCTGAAAAGAAAAATGGCAAATTATCTATTTGATATCTATTACCAAGTTGTGTGTTGTCTGTAGTTCCCTTATTTGATTTTGTAAAAACAAATTTTTGAGAAAGTTTGAAATAAGGAACTCCTGCCATATTAGTATCTCGCTAGACTGCTTCTGACGCGTGACTTGTAGTCATACGTCTGGTCTGTCTTTGATGTTAATATTATGATGCGCCATTCTGACAAATGATTATAAAAAAACATATTTAAAATTCCGATTTCTGTGTCGCGAACAGCGTTCTTTTGCCGAAACTGAGTTCTTGGCAGAGTACCGTTTTTTGTATTTAAAAAAAACAAACTGCGGTAACATTTCCTAACGAGGTTCTATCATACTAATGCTGCAGTATTTTCACATTACCATATTCTCTTCAATGCACTTGCATCATAAATGACTATTCATTGAAATAGTAGTAGGTCCTACATCCAACGTGTGTAAGCCATAATTTAACGAGTGACAAAGGTTAAACGGATTCCCTCAGTCCAATTTGACTTATTACGTATATTAAACCAAAATAAGCCAAAGTTGACATTCTGTTGTGAATGATAATCAAACGCACGTTTTTATAGACGAAAATCATGTTTGAAATGAACACTAAATACATAAAAGATAACATGAAATATGTTGCTGGGATGGCACTTCATGATATTGTATTAGGCGCCATATCTTTGATGACGTGAATGCTCCCTATGTCTCCCGGCCTTCATAGCAGTTGGACTCATATTTTTCAGTTATGTGTCTTGGGTCAGTGTGTATTCTGTAGACAGGTTGGTACAGAATGCAAGTAATTCCGTCAGAAAGGTTTCTGATATAAATCGCAAACTTTGTTAATTTCAGATGGATGTGAATGAAAAAATAAAAATACTTATGAAATACCTACCTTTTACCAAATACTTAGTTTATGTGCTTGATGAGGTAGATAAATGGTAGAGGAGACTTAAGCCTATAAGACACCGACCCGACGGCTGGTACAATCTGCATCAATCGGGTCGATGTACGCACTTTACTGACCCGATTTTATTGCTTTTCCCGACGCGTCGGTCATTCATACCATGTCAGATATGACCGACTCTCTCCGACCTTAAGATTTCGGTGTACGCACTTTCACCGATTGTTACCGATTCTGAGTTGGCCATTAGAATAGCGATGCTACCTATCCTCCTTATACCGATTTGTAGGTGAGACAGAGACGATTATAAACCTGCAAACCGTTTCCCGATATCTTAATTAGATCCGAAGTTATTAAACTTTGAATTAATTTCTATGATTCCACACCAGCGGCCCGTGGCTCACCCGGCTCGGTTCCCGGCGGCTCTCTTTGATCTTATCCCCGGTAATTTACGAGGTTATAAAAGAGGGAAGTGTGATCGGGGACAGTCATCATGACGGTGTCTTATAGGTATAAGACACCGAAATTTTATTCCCGACTCTTACCGAGCCGATGGTCGGGATGAATCGGGAACAGATTTCGGTGTCTTATAGGCTTAAAGCCTATAAGACACCGACCCGACCACTGTGCCCGATTCTACCTTTTCCCGACGGATCCGTCGGGTCTGTGACAATCTGCATCAATCGGGTCGGTGTACGCACTTCACAGACCCGATTTTATTGCTTTTCCCGATGCGTCGGGTATTACTACCATGTCAGATATGACCGACTCTGCCTGACCTTAAGATTCCGGTGTACGCACTTTCACCGATTGTTACCGATTCTGAGCATGCCATTTAAAAAGCGTTGCCATCTATCCCTCAGTCCGATTTACAAGTGTCTTATATCGTTGTGTAGGGGAGAGACATGCCATCATAGATCTGAAAACTGTTTTCTGATATTTTAAATAGACCAGAAGTTATTAAACTTTGCATTATTGCCTATATATACTTATCACCCGGCCCGGGGCCCAGCTGGGCCCGGCACTTGGCCGCTCTCTTTGATCTCAATCGGGTTGTTTTACGAGGTTATAAAGGCAGGAGGTGTCGCCGGGATAAGTCATCGTGTCGGTGTCTTATAGGTATAAGACATCGACATTTTATTCCAGACTCTCACCGAGCCGATGGTCGGGATGAATCGGGAAAAAAATTCGGTGTCTTATAGGCTTAAGACACCGACATGCAGACTCTTCCCGATCACACCTCCTCCTTTTATAACCTCGCAAATGACCCAGGATAAGATCAAAGGAAGCGGCCGGGTGCCGGGCCCTGCTGGGCCCTGCGCCGGGTGATAGGTCTTTATACTGATTAAAGGTAATAATGCAAAGTTTAATAACTTCTGGTCTATTTGAGGTATCAGAAATCTGTTTTCAGATCTATGATTGCCTATGCCTCCCCTATCAATCGATATAAAGCACTTGTGAATCGGATAGAGGGATAGGTAGCAACACTTTTTAAATGGCATGCTCAGAATCGGTAACGATCTGTAAAGTGCGTAAACCGGAATCTTAAGGTCGGGCAGAGTCGGTCATATCTGACATGGTAGTAATGCCCGACGCATTGGGAAAGTGATAAAATCGGATCGGTGAAGTGCGTACATCGACCCGATTAACGCAGATTGTCACAGACCCGACGAATCCGTCGGGCAAAGGTAGAATCGGGAACAGCCGTCGGGTCAGTGTCTTATGGGCTTTAAGACATCAACATTTTATTCCCGATTCTCACCATTATTTGAAGCATGGATAGTGCGCCAGAGCAGTTCAATAGATAATGAGTCCAATAACTATGAACAAGTGAACTGGGTTTCTGCAGTATCATACATGTCTGTACTTATTGGCATCGTACAAGAAAAATATATATAAATTAACTGTATATTCTTTTGGTGTTAAATGAGTGGAATAGAGGCGGTCTTTCTTCGACGCTCTAGTTGATACGCCTATGAATACATAAATAGGGGTTGTGTGCGAATGTACCAATACCAAATTAAGGTTCCAGGAATTATTTGAAATATGATATATTAGGATATATTTCATCATTATTGTTTCAATATCTTCATTACATTCCTTATTATTACGCTTCAATTCAAACATTCGCCGCGTCTCCAACGAATTGCATGGAGACCATATTTATGCTGTAATAATTATGTCAGAATCTATGGATGCGGAAAGCATAGGGCGGAGGGACCGCTGAATTATGTAAGAGCTTCGCTTGGCAGTTCTGGCGTCGGGGGGATGCCCGCAGCCCCACCGCGTGTGGATAAGATATGCATTATGCACTGTCTGGCTGTATTAGTTAGGTAGGGGCCTGTAAATATGCCCCTGGAAAGGATTCATTGAGTATGGCATTGACGATCCAATTGATGAAATGTAGTATACACATGTATATGAACTCCTCATTGCTCATAGTGACCATCAATGGATAGAGAGTGTCTCGGATTGACTGTGTGGGGTATTGCCATTAATGAAGTGAGGGTGCCTGTGTAACATTATGGAACAGCATGGTAAGGATGATTTATGTGCACCACGCTCCTCATGAACTGAAATTGTCGTACGGAAGTAAATGTATATGTGAGAAATGGTCTAAATGATATGAGGGTCTCTGTGAACCACTGATTCTAAAAGATTGAGAGTGTCTCACTTTGACTGCTTCCCATTGGGAAGGAGTATTAGGTATAATGCATGTCTAGGATTTTCTATCCTCAATCATAAGAACGTCTGATGCTTACTGTAACCGTAAGGTAAGAAATCCTTTTTCACCAGTTTTCCTTATATTAACGGTGGGTGGAACTGACGGTCCTCGGAAAATAAGGGCTTTTGAATTGATTGTCCTCATGAAATGAGAAGTGAAAATGCTTAGTATTTTGACATTCTATCCTCTTCAGACACGGGTGTCGGCTTGCCATTCCACGTTAGGTAAGGATATTAGGGATTTAACCAGTGGCGGATTTTGAGGGAAGGTGAGCGTATAACCGCTCTTCCTGTTTTTAACACTGATGTATGAGCTCCTATAGTCTTGTCAATCTGTACTGGTGGCTGTGTATCTAATACCCACTACGTGTCTCGTGTCAAGACGTATAGCACATATCAAACGGCTGGAAAGCCAAGTAAGGTAGCCTGGGGGATTATAGATTGGGTGAGGGTTTACTATAGATTTGTAGTTCAAGTAACAGGCATGATGTCAGTTACAGTGTGGCCTGTGCGGTCTGTCAGAAGTAGAAACGGTTTCACGGAATGGCGTAGTAGTGTGACGACTTGTGTTCGAGCTTATATCAATCCTGTCTCAAATGCCCCTCTAGATATATCTGAGACTCACTATAGGAGACACTGTTCTGGTCAGGAAAGAGTGTACCAATGAAATAGATATGTACATACGTGTACATGTCAGGTGATGCAAGCAAGTGGTTGAAAGAAGAGATCCTCAAATTATCCTACGTTAGCAGGGCGTGACCCAGTCTCGACAATGTTCATCATTTGATCTCAGATTAATCTACGATGAACAGTAATATCCTTGGGAGAGTAATGAGTTCTGGTGGTTACCAATGTCATTGGATGTCCTTCACCTTTGTCTGCGCGCTGGAAATGGTATTTCGAAGCAGCTAGTACGATTTTAGGAGCCGGCGCTGGTTTTCCTGATTAGAGTTTGAGAGTCGACAGACATCAGTTCGTTACTGGCTGGAGCCTGTCTTTCCTCAGCATTGGTAACTGCCGACGGACACCGGTTAGGGGTAGTTGGGGGGGAAATGGGGTGGCGGGAGATGCCTTGATCCTTTGTGATGACCTGAGGTGACCTTAATGACCTTAGTGACCTGTTGACCTATTTATGTCTACGATAACGACTTGCGGGACGACCTAGGAACAATAAAAGGTTTGAGTGAACAGCAGAAAAAGGAGGTATTATAGAGTATTGGATGCGTTGGAAGATGTGGTTAAATAGATGTCACAACGGAAATAGGTAAGACGATCTCCTTAGTTATATATATATATTTTTTTTTTAAACAGAGCTCTTTTACTCTGCCACATTATCTTCTCTAGATACACATTGCTCTTAGCTACATGACGCTGCTCTGGCGAGTATGAGGGCGTTAGGATTACCGTAAATTAGAGCCTTCACATTACTGGGCGATTCTGATTACCTCTTGGTATACTGTATAGAATAAAAGTTACATTATGATTTATTGATGACGAGAATGGTGAGACAAAAGAGCAATAATTGTTTATTATCATCCTTGAAATATACAAAACAAGCTTGATCTATTGACAAGCCAGCTTGGTTATTTATAAGGAAGTCCACACCATAGCCATATCCCATTATTATTCAGCTATATGAGGACATTCATTGGATGTGCAGTCAGTGCTTTGTGAGGAGCCCTGATGAATATTTTAAGGGATTAGCATGGTGTTATCTTAACGTCAGGTTTGGACGCTTAAGTGGGATTCACACGATGGAATTCATGTAACTCAGAGGGTGTTTTTCTGAGACAAATCCTGCTGAGATTCTGTACTCGAACACAATTTCTTCGTCTAAATCATAGGGATTTATTTCCCTGAGACATGTCTTCCTCCCTGCAGTTGTTAAAGACATTTCCCCCTAAAAAGGAACAAAATCGCATGAGATTTTGAGCCCCGTGAGGTACATGAATCCCATCGTGTGAATCCCACTTTACATGGTAGACCACGCGGGTTTTGCGTCTCGAGCACACTTCCATAAAGAAGATCCTAAGATTAAACATCTTAAATTGCATTGATTGGAATGTTTATATCAGTAAATGACTACATTGAGCTGAATGTAGCTTCCCACATTAAACTATATGCTACAGGTCTCCTATATCACCATATTATGATCTACGTATAGTAGGATTGGTTTGTCTATTTTGCGTGTGTCTGTCTCTATAGTTCTTCGTTTTGCACACAAATGCAATTATAGTTGATTAGAGCGGGATTGTAGCGATGACTCCTGAGGGCGCTGTCGGTGATTGTTGCGGTAAAGGCTATCGTCAGAGCTGTGAGGAAGCACCGTCCACCAGGGCAAAATGAAGAACGGGCTGCAGCTCCGCCCCAACCTGTCAGAATAAAACTATATTGTAACACGAGGAAAATATCAATATATGTGTGGCTATAACTTGTGGATTCTTTCCTCTTCACAGAGGCGTTTGACTTGTTATCTTCCTATTGTATTGTTGCTCTACACACTAAATTTCAGAGTCTAAAACATTTGACAATATAATGTCTCTCATGAGATAAACTTGCTGTTTGGTGGAAATGAAAGCGATCCGCTATTCCCTCCATGGCCTAAAACTGGGTTAGCTAGTGCAGTGTACATGCGCGAGTCACCCGCCTGTTTTTGCCCCCTCCTCTGCTCTCACACTCTCTAAAACACACACGTATTCAGTCCCCTCTGTAACAGTTGGACGGAAGAACAAAGCAGGCAATCGGCGCGTGCGGGGGCGTCTCCCGTCACAAGGAACCATCCCTGCTCCCCCTAGCCCTCCCTCCTCCTCCTCACACACACCAGCTCCAATCTTCCCGCCGTTAACCAATCAATCCTCTCCGCCGGCCACCATCGGCCATATCTGAAATTGCCGCCGTCCGCCAGTCACCGGCAGTCAGGCGGGTGGCGACTTCGCGGAGGGGACGCGGCGTCGACGATGAGGGAAGCATGAGTAGCAGAGAGAGGGACGCCGCGTCCTAGTCCTCCTCACGGCGCTCCCGTGTAGCCGCCATACTGACTACTATTGATCCTGAAGCTGGTGGTGCGGCATTGTCTGGACCCCTCTCTCCACCCGCCGCCCGCCACACGCCGCCCGCCGCCCACCGCCCCCCGCCCGCCGACCACCGCCCGCCACACGCCGCCCGCCACCGCCGCCCATCCCCATTCTCAACATCCACTGTTTTCCGCTTCATGCCCGCCATCTTCCTTCAATCCCCTAAAAAATATACATGTGTGTTTCACTAAAACATAATCTATCTTGTCTGAAGTGTTGTTCCCTATCTTCATGTAGCTTGGCTTTCAGGATGCGTCTCAGCTAGAATCTTCAACCACTTTTGAAATACCTCCAATTCTAAAAGGTTCAATCAATCTTCCACAAGGAAAATCCTAGCGAGGGGTTGTGGATTTACAAAATGGGAAAAACATTGTTGAGATATTTCATCGGCATCAAAGATGAAAATGAATACAAACTGCAGGTTCATACTATACACACTAGAACAGCTGATATTAACTGTCTTGGTTTTGGTCAATATTATTATCAGCAGAAGCAACCTAAAGCATTTCATCGCCAATCCAGTGTTGTTGAAAACTTATATTTTTGCAGAAACATGCTGATACATTCATATGTGATTCATTTGGTATTTCAAGGTCTAAAACAGGATTCATTATCTAGAAACATCATTGCCATAATGATTAGATAAAAGCAAGGTTCACACCCATAAAATGTGGTGTACTGGCAAATCGTCATCCGAAAGTGGAGATCCATTGGGGAGAGTTGTTGTTGTTGTTGTTGTAGCAGTTTCAACGCTATTTTGCCCTTTGTAACTAGTGTTATTTACCACTTCATATTCATAGAGATAGGGCACAATCAACAAAATTACTTCGAAAAGAGCGAATGCAACCAATACTCTATAATACACAGCAACCTCGAGCGGCTGGTAGACATGCAGTGCACAAATGGAGCTAGCAGAGGAGGCAAATGGGATGGATTAAAAGCCATCTTGGTGCTACAGGGAAATTGACCATCATAGAGAGGCTACATGTATACATTCAAAATTCTTGTAAATATCATGTCTCTCATCTAAACGTTTAATTAACTACTATTACGTGATATGCTGCTGTGTATTGGGGCTCCCTGGATTCTCATCCATTACCATTACTTTTGCTTTATATACTCTATTCTTATATGTCCTATTATGATGTGATCATGGCATAGTATACGCTGTAATATCGTTTCTCCTCTATGAAAGGCAATGTCAGAAATTGTTATCATACGGTAACCGGAAGTCATGTCATGCTGATTTATATTTCATATATATATATTGGCCATTTGACAAGGATACAAAGTCCGTCGGTGTTCTTTCATGCTGACATACTTTAGTTCTATGGCTTGCAACAATCTGTGTTGGCCAGACATGAGGAAGAACCATGGGCTTCAAATTACGAAAAGGCGAACATCTGCTTGAAGTTGAATTTGGTAGTCCACAGGACGGAAATGGTGGAAGGGGCTGGTGTGATATTCGTTTCTGAACTTGTTTGACGAAAATATTCATGCAATAATTACACCAAAATACTTTCGCCTATACCCGGTAATGGCAACCTAGGTTTCTGTCGAAACTCTGAAGTCATAGGAGAGCTCGCACGAATTAGTGCAGGTAAGGCATGCAAGAGAAGGCAACTCCTGATTAGTCCCTGGTCAGTCGCGCTTATCTCGTCCCAAATTGCTTCCTTCAGACTTCTCACCATGTAGACTCTCAGACTGCTTCTCAGAAGTCCAGCATAGCCGTCACTGAATAATAAACACGCTTCGGGGTGACTATGATCAATTCTAACCACGACGGATGCAGATAAGCGCGGGTATATTTGGAGTTCCCTACGCTTGGTTGCATCACCTTTCTATGGCGAATCAACGTCTCCATAATACATATGATACTGACAGAACGTGACTGTTGATTCAGGGTAAAACACCGTAAAGGCCTGTTTCCTTTGGCCGAAAAAACGGCGGAAACGGGCTTTCTGGGCCAAATCCCACTTTGCGAAACCACACATCGGCAAAAGATAACATCACCAACGAGTTTTAGACGATATCGATAGTGATGAAATCTATCGCTCGATATGGTTCAGAATATGGCGATAAATATAGCGATATAGTAAACAAATGTTAGCTGTTGCAATAGGGTTACATCGGCTCCGTCTAGTCTCAGTACGTTATCATTAAGAGTGGATTCAAACTAATCAGTTAGAGACTCAATTAATTCAAGAGCATTCATCGACATTAGGATATCATTATTCGGAGCCTGTACAAGCCTCGTGGTTTAATATTGAATCAATCTGTTAAGAGGAACTGCAAATGTTCCACTAAATAAAAGACAACCGAAGAAACTGTACTCTTGTCTCATTCGTGTTCAGTCAGTAATAAAAGCAGCAAGCGCCATACACCTGAAAAGAAAGCCTGAAAGCAGCTTGTCTTCTTGAAGGATGCCGTTCTTCACTATACCCACAAATAACCGTTGGTGAATTCCTCTGGGAAAGGGTTAAAATGTTCGTATTTGATGAGACAATTAAGCTGATGTGACGAAGCATCAAGCCTCTTCACGTGAAAATGTAGCTCTCTGAATGTCCTGAATGCTCTAATATTACCTAGAGCTGCTATAACTCGTCTTCATAACTGCTTATTCATTTTGCGCGCATGCTTGCAAACATGCAAATGTTTTAAAAGTGCCTCGAACACACTAGAAATGAAGCACCGTTTTTGTGGAGTTTTTTTTTCAGATATTGGACGACTTAGCTTGTTTGTCATTAGCTGACACCTTCCGATTGTATCTATTTACAAGCATGTTATAACAGCTTCTGATGTGTTACGATCTTTGATAGCTAGCGGTGCATATTATATAACCATGGTGCTATATCCTGTAAAAGGGAACATCCCAAAACCTGTCCCAATTTGCTTGTTTATTGTACCATTTCATTTATCGCACCCCGCACCTCAGACCACTTATACTCGAAACGGGGGAGTCCTACCGGGAAGCCACCACGAGATACTTCCTATTTGGGGAGGTATAACCATTAGCCATCAGCAGATGTACATTGTACAGTACAATAAGAATAATTCATTGAGAGAGAAGACATGAAGCTACCCGGCTTTAAGATTCTCATACGAATCTTTAAAAAAAACCAATGACCTAGATAGCCATGTGTAGTCAACAATGGTTCACTCTACGACATTGAAGCCTGGGGGGAAGATAATTGGATCATACTGGGTTAAATATGTGTAAATGTATACCCTTGTCTGTAGAAGGAGATGCAGCCAACAAAACTCGGAGATAACTTCGTGATTTTCCAGACGTTGACTAGGCTTGTCTGATATGATTACCAGTGATCTCAAAAGACAGACAATGAAACCTTATAGAACAGTATCTATTCCTATTAAACCTGTGAAAACGCCAAGCGAGAAATACAGTGATTGCCGCAATCGGCAACAAAAAATGGCGCGTATGTGAGCTGTCATTTCATATTTCACCTGAATATTGCTTCTGAGATGCTAAATCGTCGGTGGGAGATATTCCTATGGAATAATATCTCACATACACACCATTTTTCGTTAGCGATTCCAGGGATTGGTGTCGTATCTTGCATCAGCGACATCAGATCGCGAAGAAAACGAAGTGAATAATATATCAAGATCTTAGATTTTCTGTAAAAGAAAGTAACCATGAAAACCGTTTGGGATTCAGAAGGCCCATATATTAAAATACAGATTTGTGGGAAGATCTGACAGACATTAATATGAATGGATGGATGTCTAGGATGTCATTGATTCACGAAACCAGAAGTGGCGGATCCTGAGCATTGCTGCGAGTTGCAGACAGGCTTTACCGAGAACCATCAATAGAAGTTATTAAATGACGCCCCACAAGGTAATACTCCCTACCACCACCAACAGGACCATGCCCATAGTCACGATCTAGCTGGTGCGTGTCCAGGATACATCTCCTCACAGATAACACGTTAGAAACTTTCAGATAGACTTATGCCTCTAGATATCGTAGGGTCACAAATGGGGAAGGGGAAGATAGATTGTTCTGGAAATCGATGCATTTCTCGCTTGGTGTGTCTCCGGCTTCAGCGATATATGACTAGCGATAAACAAAATTAATAAAGCCGGGGAAACACCAAGCTAGAAATGCAGTGATTTCTGGATTTGCCAAAAGAAAATTGCATGTATGTGCGCTATTATTTCATAGGCGTATCCCCACTAAGGATTTAGCGTCTAAGGCCTGGCGTCCACCTACTACGATAGAAATTTAGACCTACCGATATGGCACTGATACAAAAACTGAATATCGAAGACATATCGGGAAGGTGCAAAATCGTAGACATATGTCTAGACATGCCAATTCACCACGCATCGTCAGGGGTAGACCCCCATTTTTCATCGGTGCCTAATCGCAGAGACGTGGTCAACTGCCCCGATATTAGGTGACCTTCCGACACGATTTAAATTTTGTATCCGGAGGTGCATTGTAGACCATATCGGAGCCATATCGTAGTAGGTGGACGCCGGGCTTAAGAAGCAATAAGCAGGTAAAATATGAAATAATAGCTCAAATCCAAGCCGTTTTGTGTTGGCGATTCCGGAAATCCCAGCATTTCACACTTGGTGAGTCCCCGCCATCAATATTTCTCTGTGAACCATCATTTTATAGTTCACCTAATTACTGCTTCTGAGACGCTAAATTACCGATGGGAGACATTACTATGAAATAATATCTCACATCCACGCCATTTTCTGTTGGCGCTTCCGGAAATCGCTGTATTTCTCGCTAGGTGTGTCTCAGGCTTAAGCCATCTTTTGATATTTCACCTGATTATTGCTTATGAGACTATAGGTGGGAGATATCACCATGAAATAATATCTCTGAAATGTTGAGTGATTCCATTTCTTGCTGGTCCAAAATCGCCGAGGGTTCCGCTCGCTTGGTGTAACCCCAGCATGAGCAAGGATAGGAACGGTAACTGGGAAGATTTTTGCTCAAATCCATTATATTGGTCTTAGGGATATTAGTGTGAATTCAATACCCTTGTACCATGCAGTCTATAGGTGTGGCTAAAGCATGATGCCTTTTTTAGGGCTATCCATAAAGTATCTACGTTGAATATATGAAATTCTTTAACCCCCCTCCCCAGATACAAGAGGCATAATTTCCCGAATCGTTTATTTAACTCTGTACTTTATGGATATTTCCAAATGTTATTATTGGTGAATTTTCCACACCATTCGTATATACATTCTGAGTCTTACTGGTAAAAGACCTTTATCTGAATATATTGAATAAAATTTGATCAATCTACCGAATCTAATTCATACTTCTTACACGCTGGAAGTGGTTCACCCGCCAATAAAGCGATCGCCAAATATGCTCGTTAGGTATAATCTTTCGCTGATATGTTCTCTCTACATATATTTGCATCGTGTGTCCAACAATGGATGTGTGTTTAAACCAATGACAGGTAGACGGGCGATGCGACGAAGTTGTTAAACATGTCTCCAAATCGGGAAGACCAGTGGAGATCAAGTTCAACGATGACATATACTTAACCCCGTTGGTGAGTACAAGTATGAGAGCTGATGAGACGAACGTAAACGGCATGAGACACATCTTATCAATAGTGATGCAAAATAGCAAGGTGTCTTCGGAATACATGTAAGCCTAATAGTATTTATTAGATCGTGCTCGCACGCCGTATATACGGTGCCTTTGGTTAGAGTGCTCCCATAAATGTCCATCTTACTGCAAAAACACTATCCGTTCATTGCATGCTTTTTACTGTGATATTGGGAAAGGGGCAGAGTACCAGTGTCACAGAGTCTTAGAGGCGTGCCCATTCGACCATGACCAATCACTCCAGAATGAAATACCTCAAGATCCACTGGTGCTTGATATGTTTGGATCCTAGACAGGCAGTTGCAGAAAGGGCAAGTTGACTGGATGCAAATGGGTTACAGAAAATGACCCATAGACTAACAATATCCAAAACCTTTTAATTGTTCTTTATTCACAATTCCACACCCAATCATCAATGATGAACATATCATTTGCTGCTAATTTGCATTGGCGGGCGAATGTTTTGATTCGATCTCTGGCTATTCCAAAAGAAATGGCGCATAAAAAGTATGTCTGTCCAAGTAATTCTATAAACGTGAAATACGCCTGTATGGGATGCGTATATTCGGTTGACCTTCACATACATGTGTATATAGTTTACAAGTATTTCTCAAACATCCAGGAATGTACATGTATATATAGCACTTGAACTGAGATGTCTATTTCACCCCTACTCATTCACCCCATTACAGTTATCTGGTATCACTATGAACACTGTGTTATGTTGCAGTATGCAATACAATTTCTGTACTTCAACATTTTTGGAAGTACAAAACAAATGTACCTATCTTTTGAAGCGCAATTTCATTGTTGTAGGATACTTTATCACAGGCAGTGCTCGAACGCTAATCATTAGAGCCTACACATCGATTATGTTTTAGAACTATGTGCCTTTCCCCATTGCAGCTACAGAAGAATGAGATTAACTATATAGTATATGTACGTTCATAAACAACGTATGGGACCATGCCATACATTGTACTCTCCAGCAAGTCCTGAAGCCAGCAGTAAAGAGATGTGAACTCTCGATTACAAGAGCAGTGCACTCAATGTTGGTGAGATGTTTTTGTTCATCAATCATTGTTTTATTATCTTTATCTGTTTATTTATGTATTCATCTGTGGGGAGGGGGTTGTATCCGTTGGCCATCGCGCAAGATGTTAATTTACTTCTGCGTTTTTAACCGTACTGGTGCGTGGGCTTACGGTGTTAGACGAACTATCGGACGACTACGGTGGCCGACAAGTAAATGTCTCTCTAAGCGATCCCAGGCAGTAAGTGCCCAAATTAAGCACGCACCAGGAAGCTATAGACCCGCCTCCTCCTCTATCATCGCCCATTGTTAAGAAAAAGACATGTCTTGTCTTTCTTTCTTTTTCTTTCAACGCGGAAGATCTCTTGCTCTAGGATTTCGAGTCGACGCGACGCAGCTGATGACGTCACAAAAAGGCGACACGACGACGGCCCATATTGTTTTTAAACTGACGAGTCTGCATTTTCTTAGCAGGTACAAGACACATAAAGAGACCTACAGATAAAATGATTGGGCTTATTCTTGACTGACGTATGAGTGCTATGTGGCCTATTTAACAACACAGAAAAGGCCAATGAGCCATTGTAGCACAAGTTGGCTTATTGAACGATTATTTTATGATTTATTACAAATCTGATTAAGATATGCCACTTTGGCGCTGGGAATCACAGGAAGAAGCGCTTTATTTGTAGATGTTTTCCATTAGTGAATTTATGTCATATATCTAGAGTGTCGTTAAAAAAAGAAGCTCCAGAGATGTATTTTAGTAAAACCATTTAACATTGTAAAATTCCCATTCTGGGAGTAACTATCTTTTAGCACTGATACTTCAAGGCATTGTAGCGTATTCAAATGGTTTTCTCAACGTCTAACAACAGTACGAAAAAAAAGCTAAGCCTACATGAAAGCAATGACATTCTAATGGTTTACTTAAAGGCCTCTAGGAAGACAACACAGGAAAACAAGGAAACGTATTCAGAGGTATTCTCTACATAGAAGCTATTCAATGGTTTACAATATTTCATAGTCATAATATATACATTATTAGAACTCTTGTGTAGTGAGTAGAGTGTAGTGTTGATATACATAAGTACCATTGGGTTAAAGACAACTGCAGCGGCATCATCTAAGTTTGTGAGTCGTTGTATTAAAAATTCCATTACTGTTATAAGTGGTCAGTCTTTTACATTAGCATGCATGGTTCCATTTACTGTTTACCTTTCTTTAAACACTTTATTTTCGTTTTATATTGTTGTTATATGTCAACTATTTAGAGGGGACAAATATGAGTTTGTGTTTTAATCTATTTTTCCACAACATTATTATTGACCTTCAAATATATTCATGTAGAATTATCGATCAAGTTCACACATTATGAATTTAAAGATTCTCGAACCATTGAATAGAGACGCCGATTTTGACAGAAATTGTCAGGGATAGAACGGGTATTTCAATCGTATAGCAGTTCGATTGATATTCAGCGTACAAATATTTCATCTGCATGGCTGTCACGCTCACACCTATTCATTGGACCGTGAAGATCACCCTGACTGCTCTGCTCACTGATCGCAGGCAGTCCAATAGCGTGCCTGCTCAGCTAACCACTTGATAGTACTACTAGAGGGGAACGACATAATAGGACGGACAAGTGATGCATGGTTATTGTGGTCGGGGGAGCACCCTGCAAACTCCCTCATCAATCACAGGCAACCCACAGTCAGGGTGGCGTTTTTTCCCGCTGTAGTATCGCGATGCTATCGATAGGTTAAGAACACATCCCATTATTGCCTTGAAACTATCATTGCATTGAATATCGTACTAAATAATCTATAACCAGCACCGCCAAAGTGATGGAAAACACGAAATAAGAATAGAATATTCGCTGGAGTTAACATATGAAGTAGACAACCAGTGTCACTACCATGATGTGGATATGTATGTGTACACGTATGCAGTGAAAGAAAATGAGAAAAGCGAGTGACAGCAGCGTTCTTCAATAAACCAGGAGGAACCAATTTTCCCGGTACCCTGACGTGTGACCCCAACGCGAAGTGGCCATTGTTTGCATAGCTGGCTTTGCCTGTCTGGCGTTGAGCCGGGGTCCTTGTCCGTACCGACAACGCCCCTGTACCGGCACTCCGCACACAGCGGCCCCCGGGCGCCTGGCGTCGAGCGTCGGGCAGTGTCCCCCGAGTCACGGATCCATCATCGTCAGTCACACAGCACTGCCGCAATGGGCGAGCGCCACGAGACCATAAACCCCATCTACATCGCGGGCCCGGGGATAGAGCAAGAAACCGATTGGCGGCATGGGGTCAAGGTCACTGCAATATATCGATTGTCAACATAGGGTCAAGGACACATGAAGGAAGCCCATTGGTAACTAGACCCCAGGACAATACATGAAGCCCATTGGTAACAAGAGAAAGAACACAAGAACACAGAAGCCCACCAAATCTTTCACACAGACCGAAATTAAGCCAATAATAGAACTAGTTCACAGGAGACCCTTAATAATCTAGGGTTCGAGACAAAGTTTGCGGTGACTTAGACTCAAGGACACCATGAGATGGGAATAGGCACAAGGGCATACAGATTAGTTGGGAGTTAGAGTGGGGTCGAAAGTGAAAGTGGTGCCGCACCTATCGCTATGACCTGGAGAGCCAACTACAGGCTGCTACCACGCAGATAGTGCTTTACACTGGCGCCATGCAGCCTGTAGCTGGTGCACTGCACAATGCTGCTTTGTATATTGACGCCAGCCACCTTGTATAATACCAGGCGTAGGTGGGACATTGGCGCTATTGCCTCAAAGCAGAGATCAGTGCAAACTACCTACAGTAGTTGGTTGTTGAACCGATGGCTCATATCCAGCTGCGGGCTGCAGATAATAGAGCTCTGATTGTCCGATTCATCATTAATTCATAAGTGATATACATGTATTGACTAAAATATATCGCATCACACTCTTAGGTGCTGGATATACTATCGTACTCCTAAAACTTTACATTTTGTATTATACCCGTATATTCTGCTAAATATGCAGGTATGTATGATGTTGTATTTGACTATATGATTCGTCATACTAACGATCTATCCGACAGTATAACGTTTACATGTACATGTAATAGGGCAAAGTAGTTGCCAGTGAATTGCAGTTTTTGGCGATTTAACATATTTCGATTTAACGAGATATGAATCAGTTATGAGACTTTTTAGTCGTATATTATCTGAATTTAGAATATTCTCTATTGCTTTATATTGATAAACAGTTGAAAATAACAAATATATAATGGTATTGATGATAGCGTTCAGAAGAAGCATAGATGTTTGGATGAATACGAAATACAGTTTGATGAAAGACATGGAATTATATGAACATTGCATATGGTGATCTGGGATTGTTTTTTTATGATGACCATTGAAATCGATTGCAAGATGGGTTTTTTTCCTCAAACTTATTTCGGAAGGAATGAATGACTTCGTCATCATATTCTTCTCAAATATTGAACTTAGAAACGTGACATGATTCAGTTACTACAACATCATAGCATTATAGCACTTGAATACTAACAATTGTATCTAAACCTTTAAGTCGTCTTGTAAATCTGCGAAACTTAACATCTCATCGATGTTTGGGTGTTCATTGACAAAAATAAGAATATTTCAATAGGCTAATATCTATTGCAGTGGTATCAATCTCTAACGGCATTACGCTGTGCCAGTTGCATGTAGAGTTACCCATGCGAACTGCTCGTTCTGTATGGGAATCTTTCTTTCGCAGTATGAAGAGGTTCACCAACGTCCAGCAATGTCACTTACATGGAGAAGCGAGGCGGAGAATTGGATCGTCTTATCCTCAAGTCACCAGGGACAGCGTTATCTGCTCCCACCGGAGCTACTCGCCTTGGTAGTGGGCGTGCGACTAGTCAGATCTATCAGCAGCCCGGGTACCAGTAATGGTCAGAGGTTTGGTGGAGGTAAGAGGGGGAATATTGTGTTGTCAGCAGGTATATACTGAATTATACTCATAATACATTCTTACCACTTCTTCCAGACATGTATAACTAGCAGGATTCGCTTCATGGAATAAGCAACACTGGAACGCAAGAAGCACCATTTTAACGCAAAAATTAAAGTTCCATTCGTAATATATGAAGACAGATTGTACAGAGTCGAATCTTTTTTAACCAAAGGTAATCCAATGGTGAGCGCCCGCAGCCATCCTCAAAACCAATTTGAAATTTATAGTGAAACTTAAAATATTGTATTATCCAAGGCGTATTCCCCTCTTTCAATATGGGCAAGGAGTCGCTCAATGTGATCAAAAGTCTCCAGTCCCCATTTGACTGATAGAGTCCTTGCCATGTCCATGAGAACACATCAATGCATTCGCTGACTCAGTACTGATGGGTATCAGGCAATATCAAACAATTGCTTGAATTATAAGTGATGATTACCTATAACAGAAAAAAAGAAATTGTTCGTAGAATCGGGTCAACAATTATTGGAGGGTGTGCATACAGACTCATGTCACATCTTTGATTTGTAGATATAATAGGTTATTGATTACCACTATGGAGAGCTCTACGTTTCATTGTGTATGAAACCTCATTTGTGAAAGCTATCAGTGAAGCAACTTGAATGCTGTATCGAATTCCGTGGCGTGATATTCTATCATAAAATACGCCGACAGTAATTTTAAATCCTGCTCCTATCGAGTCCCTATATCAATTGTATATCCCACACTTTCATTACATGGAGAGGGTCTTTGAAGAACAGCAAGGATATGCTCATATTCAATGCCCTGTAGCATTTATCGTGAATGTCACTGAGAGATATGATACATAGTGATACCTTTTTGCTTTCTATATTATTATGAATTATCCAAAAAGAAAAATTGAATCATACAACAGGTATTCTAAATTGTACTTGTGCATGACATGTTGGATAGAAATCTCTAATAGCTGAGTATTGATGGAGGGGTTATCATTTATTGATATAACTCTGATCTTATTTGCCAACTAAGGAATCTATAATCATGAACCAGTCTTAACTGACGTCTATATTATCTGTGCTCACTTTGGTTATTGAAATTGACGCCATTTTGGTTTCATTAAGCAACCAATTTATTTAATCATAGAAGAATGCAGGACAATATTTCAAATAAATCAAATGACGAGATATGAGGTCACTACTTCTAAACCTTGTTTAAATCTGCGTTTTGTGGTTGTTTAAACTGCTTTTGTTGACTCAGACAAATTGAACCTTGATGGTCAGAAAAATGCTGTACCGTCGAAAATTATAGTTTTCTAAAGTAGATGGCGATAGCTGGGAAGTTGAGTACTCTGATGAAGAATTATCACCATCATACTGCGTGAACTGAGATGTGCCGACGGGTGTGCCGAGTGCCGCCGGTGGCTTGTCTGGGAGGTGCAGCCACCGTTTGTCGACCCCATTCTGCGATGGAGGTGTTTTCTGTCGGCATTGGCCTAATTAACTCTGGTGGTGTAATTAACTAGATCGCTTAACGTCACGAAGCTCTCCTGGAGGGTCGCTTTCTAGGATAATGAAAGAGTGAATTATCCTCAATTCACTTCATACTTCCCCTCTCTGGTGTCATTGAATACGTTTTAAAAAATGTCCCCCGTTCTTCCTGGCTGCCAGTGTGCGCACTGCAAAGCAAACAGAGTTATGTGTTCTTATGTCTGTATGATAAAGTACCTGTCGTTCTTTACAATATCTGCTGAAAGAACAAATGTAGGTGAAAGGCTCATACGCATGGCTGTAAAAACAAGATCAATGTGACACAGGAAGAGCAGCATATGATATCCATGATATTCACAATTCTGATATTGCATATTCTATTAATTAGGTCATTCGATCCTGTGAATATGTTTCATCTCGAGAGTCTCTAGGTTTTACATTGGATTATTATTGATATATACTTTCAATAGCTTCTAGCACACATTATGATACTCGATTTACTTCACCTATAAATACTCCATTTACTTTACCTATATGATATAAATATCACTAGGATTGCTCTTTACTTGGCTCGGGCCTTACGTCAGCTATCGGCTAGGGCGACGACCTAGGGTACAGACGCCACGCTAGTGGTAGAGCTGCTCATACAGTCCATCGGTTTCCCTGACCTGAGAGTGCGATACCCGGTACACCACCTCCCTACCATCTTCTTGTTTGCTTCATTTTCCTTAAGCTCTTAAATGCACTCTGAAGTCATTACTTTACAGGAGGAGTACTCTTTGGTTATATATTTGTGTTTGTGCCCCTCCCACAAAATGTTTCACGAGAGTGATTGCTTCCTCCGGGGGTCTTTATCTCGTCGCTCTCGCTTGGGGGTAGGTATGAGCATTTCTTCTGTATTTTTTCCATCATCTATTGACGCTATATTTAGAGAAGACGGCTATGTTCAGAGGTGTGACCCCACTAAAACAGCGTTGGTTGCAGTTGCGTGTGTCAGTATTAGAGTTAGTGGCAGCAAAGACAGAGAGATAGACGCGGCGATATCAATGCAAGCGGGATTAGAGAAAGATTATGACTAGTTCAATAGGTGCCGCCAAAACGACAAATTGTCCATACAGCCGTGCACCGCAATGGCCGGTGGCTTAGGGTGTTATAGAACTAAGAGGCCCATGGGTAAATTGCAAAACATGCAGGGAGCATGAGGAAAGGTTTATAGCAGGCGGTAGAGTCATTTCAAAGTACTTTTCTTGATTAGAAGGACAAAGTCGGACACTCTCCTTAATATATCTCGCTGTCTGTGTGTCTGTGTGTCTGTGTGTCTCTGTCTCTGTCTGTCTCTTTCTTTCTCTATCTCTCTTTATATATATATATAAATATATATATATATATACATATATATATATATATATATATATATATATATATATATATATATATATATATACATATAGAGAGAGAGAGAGAGAGAGAGAGAGAGAGAGAGAGAGAGAGAGAGAGAGAGAGAGAGAGCGAGCCTTTCAGAGCACTGACAAAGAAGGAAAGAAGGGTTACTGGCCTCCCACCTCCCCACTGTAAACATTCTGGATCAACCACTGCACTGCCACCTCAGGTCGCCACGGAATAGTCGGCATCTCTACCAGCGAGGCACAATCAAGATTCCTGGAACAGATAGTGGAAATGGATCTGAGCAGGTCAGCAGGCGTGGGACGCTGCCGGCCGCGCCGTGACCGCAGCGCCACCAAGCGGACTTGCGGTAAGCCGGCAGCGGCTGAGAGCTCGGGACACAACTTATATAGACTATGCTTAATGATGTTCGTGCTTACACTTTGTTTAGACCGGGAATAAGGTGGTTATTGAAGGAAACAAGATGCAGAAATCAGTGGAGCCTATTATTCTACGGAGAATGACCCTCATTCTTCTGAATGAAGATCCATGTCTGTTTTGGGAATATAGGGAGTGGAATGTAAAGTAATTATAGGTCGGATCTATTTATATGCATGGCGTGTTCTGGAGTAATACCCTTTTAGATATATTACCTCGCAATGGCATGTGAGGTGGTCATATCTGCATTTGGGAAATGATGTACGCTAGTCGGCGTTAGTGACCCAGTTGCAAGTGGACTCACAAATTCATGTGTGCAATATCGTCTGTCTGGTCGATCAGAGTTAAAACCGTGATCTAAAGCACGATATACACACATGATTTGACAAATGGATTTCCATATACGAATGTATCATAAATTGAAATGGTGTTGAAGAAAATGCGATGATAATGAAAATAACATTGAACGATTTTATTATTGAAGTGAAAACCCATTATGTCCAACGGACTTTTCATATACTACTTATTTTCTTCGATTGTTGATCAGATACTAAACATTTGATCTGAATTGCTTTAGAATTATCTACTTGAAGTGAACTAGGGACAATTTACAAGTAAGTATCTGCTTAGTTCCATTCCCGTATGTCCCGATAGATTGCATGAGCAAAGAAAATTATGATATATTATAACATGAGAAAGAATCAGATATCAACAACTGATAATTTAGTGAATATGAGAATGTACATGTATTTGTGATTCAGTTTCTTCTGTATTGCTTAATTTGACAACAGGAGACAATGTATACACGTACATGTCATATAATCCATAAATATAACACCACCATAGGTACATAAACCTCTATATGCAATGTGTATGTATACATCTTAGAGTTGGCTATGTACTGGAGCTAAGTAAGTGTGGTGGAGAAAGAATGTGCATGCTCACCCAAACAGTGTATTTGCTAGACAGCCCATCCCCTTCCACCCACATCTAAACATGCCTAGCGTGGCCCGTAACTCCCTTCAACCACCGAGGCAATACACCATATCGTCTATTGGACCCGGGTAGCCTTTCACCATCCCTTCTAGCCTCCTACTGAGATATATCTTTTTCACAATAAGCATGGTTTATGCCTGGGGTACGTCGCCAGCTTGTTTACTGTGTCCTGGTCTCTTTCGCAACTGGGCTGCAGTCGACTTTGGCGTCTCATGTAACACAGCAGTCCGGGCTGCAGGGAATTGAGACCCGGGGATTTGTGGAGACCTATCAACATGATATATACGCCAGTCATTGCAATGATGCCAGGTAAGTAGGTCCAGGTACAGGAGATGGAGTGCTTGAAGTGGAGGGGAAGGGTAAATTTGCACCCCATTTCTCCCCCTCACCTCCGTCTGACCTTTCCCTTGAAGTAAGTACAGTAAGATCTGTAATACCGGAAGTGAACAGACCGACCCTATCCAGTCCATGGCTGCTTCAAACACCATTTGAATATATCAAGGTATAAATCTTATCCACATATAACTTCTAGAAACTGGAATTTTACCATGTATTTTACCTACAACTCATCATCCACAGCTATCATAGGGAAATTATGTAAAAAGGTGTAGTTGTTTTGAAACGTCGTTATAAGTAGGATATTCTTACTGCAGAGATACCGACCTTCATTGCTATACACGCGAAAACTAGTAAAAGAAACCAAAGTCTTTTGGGAAGCCGAGATACAGTGGTTTGATAACTACAATACAACTACATGTACAACGACAAGTTCGTGTTGCTAGGCCTACATGTGTACACACTTCCTGCCTCCGAACCCAACCCACCACCTCATTGCAATGGCTTCCGCTAACCCAGTCTCCCTTTTCCCTTACCCCTACCTCTCCAGTCGACCCACCACCCAGCCTACTCGGCCGGGAGGAAAGGAGAGGATGTGCTATTTTTCACCAAGAGGTGTGTATTCCTGGCCGGCGACCAGAGCATGACGAGCAATATATAGCGGCTCCTAGTGCAGGCTGAGCTGCTCCAGACTACCTCCGAGCTAAATATTAGCTCGGTGGTGGTTGGCGGTAGGGAGATGGGAGGAGGACGAGGGAGGTAGGCAGCTGACAGCTGCAAGGGCTCCATCGACTGACTGATGAGGGAATGCGTAAGGTTACCTGATATACATATCTGATCATTGCGGGAGGGAAGAACTCTGGGCAGAGAGACCAAGGATCAAAAGCAAAAGCAAACAGTGTCCAGGGAAGCCGACAGGGGGGCATATCGGCCGGTTGTCGGTGGAGCGGGTCAATCATGGTAACGTGTCTTGACACACAGAGACGCTGGAGCGAGACTTGATGGTTAGGAGGGTACGATGGAGATATGTCCTGCTGATCCTGAGTTATCAAGGCATTTGGGCTTATTCACTTCATTCAATTATCCCTAGTGCGCTAGTGCATTGTGATTTAATGATCAATATCCTACTTTCGTTGAGCCACCAAATGTTTGATATCATTAATGAGTAAGTAATATTACGTACCAGATATAAAATGTAAGTTTGACAATCATAATTGCCGCTTTCTTATTGACGGCGATTTGATGGGTTATATAGGCAATAATGTCAAATTCAAACCTCAACTGGCGGAGTCATGACAGGGGGTTCTCTTTGTATAAGACTCCTAAAGATCAAGAAAAAATAGAATTCCAGATTTGTCCACGTTTATGCAGAAGGTGGGGGCTGGGGGCTAAAATCGCATCAATAATTCCTTGAAAGGGGAGATGTTATTTTCATTTCCCATTACTACCTTTTTCGTATGGGTAGGGGGACCCGGTATAGTAACATTGTAGATGGTATCATGCAACATAACAGTTATATTGTTTCTAAGGTCTATTCTTGTCCTTGTGAAACATGTTGTCACTTAGTATACCATTAACTCAGCAATGCCACTGATAGTATCAGACCTGTGATTAATTATTCAATCCAAATTATATACAACGGTTTGAAAATAGGTGCGCCATATCATCAATAGGACTCATAGAAGACTAATTTTGTTTGCCATTCGTTCACAACAGAAATGAGATTTGTACATAACATATATTTATTTATTTTAATCACGGGTTATCACAACAAATTGAAGTGTAGAGCGATGTAGAGCGCAGGTCTTGGTACCTGTCTTTCACTAGAAATGCATTTTAAATTCAAAGAAACACGAAACACTGGCGAGTGAGTTTTCCTGGGCTGGGTTCAACCGGAGTTCAGTGGTATGCATAAAGTGGGAAAACTGGGAGCATTCCGACAAGCCATTTATCCTTCTACCCACCATAAACGCCACAAGCAGGCGCTACCGTGCGGGTAGGTTTGACGGGAAGGCGCGCGCTCTGAGGCGCCAACCAGCGGCGATGGTCGAGCCATGTATACATGTATTTATAGGCCGCGCTGAGAGCTATCGGGTGGCCAGAACATGCACTAGTCATGCACGCCCCTGAATAGCACGCACTGTAGACATCCACATGGGAAATAATCCTCGTAGGTCTTGGACTGAACTGCAGAATATCAAGATGTGAATCTGCGAGCCTCAACCTTGCACTTATAAAACAATCACATTATATGGTTATATACCAACTTGTAATGAAATTGAATAAAATGTAAGGAAACCATATTTTGTCCTGTTAAAAGTGTAATTTGGTAACCATGGCAACCTGTGCCATTGAATATGGGGAAAGGGTAGCAATCATAAGAACTCGCCAAGACAGTCATTTTGGGGCGTAAAATGCCTATATTCAAAGAAAAGAATAAATTTGAAGGGTTACATACCGATTTACAGATGTGGTTACCATGGCAACCAGTTGCAAAAATATAAGCACAAGCATCAAGTCGGTCATTCTGAGGTGCCACATGCTTATTCGTGTTTTTTTATGGATTTGTGTTTCATTTTTGCTACCATTTTGAATTTCCAACACTTCCCAGAGATTTTACCCAGATAGAATGAAAGAGTAGTAAAAAATTGTCATAGAAACAATCCTCAAAAATTGGTAGGCTCAAAATGATTATGGGGCTGATGATTACCCCCTAGCCTAATACAATAATCACGTCTGATATCGGGAGAGTTCATGCTGTTCAAAGTTCAGTACGGAACAACATCTACCGGTGATCTATAAAAGCCAAGCACTCTGAGGGGCTTTGCCACCTGGGCCCTCAAGGAGGCACTTTGCCCTTGGTCCCCTTGCAATCGTTCCAGGTACTCTCGGGTGTGAAACCATCCCCCTCCTGAACCAAAACCCTGCATACAACTTGCATGATATGAGAAATCCAACTGCTTCTAGGGGCCTTGCCTCCTGGACCCCTAGGAGGTGCTTTGATGCTGGACATTTTCCCAGGCAGTCTCAGGTGTGTGATTCCCCTCACCATAACAAAATCAAGTAGAGATTGTATGATTTATCAACTCCAAATGCTTCCTGGGTCTTTGCCCTCTAGACCCCTAAGAGGGGCTATTGTATCCCAGGGAATATTACCAGATGGCATCAGGTGTGTAACCCCCACCCCTCTAGATACAGTTTGTATAATCTAGGTGAAGTCTAAGTGCTCCAGGGGCTTCCCCCACCCTGGACTTCTACTTTACATACAAAGGATGGGTCATTACTACTTTTTGATAAAAAAGAAATATATATATACCTAATCTTTACTGAAGTATAATTTCAACTTATTATATTATGCAAGTCGGAAACCTTTAGATACACAGACGCACTTGTGGACTGTTGAATAACATTTGTGTTATGGCTATACACTATACATTTTAATAAACTTTATTTGGTAAAAGAAAACACCAAATTTAAATCCCCCATGCTATGGTAAAACTAGACCAACATGTCTATTTCTATTGACTGAAGTTTAATTTCGGAAACATGAAAACGAACAACACTTATGAATAGAGGAAGTTTACATGTTTAGATATGACTGTTTTTCCATCTATAAAAATCGACCAGAATCGGTCTGCCTGGTGAGACGAAGGCGTGCCTAAATTTGCGTCTCAGAAGCAGTGGCGCCCCCTCGTGTATGCCATAGTATCCAATGCCCGCAAAAGACCTGCTCAAGATTTCCACTATACTCGAGTACCAATCTAAGCTTTTTAATTTCACAAAGGAAACTGCTCATGGGAAATTTTGATGCCAAGATTGTAATAATTTGTATATATTGAACGAATCGGAATACAATGGTAACAGTGTAACCAAGCGGTAAGGATGTCAGTAGAGGCGCAACCTAGTGGGAAAAAGGCGGTAGTGCAAATGAATATGAAGGATTATTTCGAGTCGCTGCTTAAACCGACACTGTGACGATTTAGAGTGCATTGCTTTTTACCTTTCAACTGTTCTTGTTCATATCATTTTATCGAATATAAATTAAAGTAATCACTTAATGCAATTTAAATTAATTATTTAATCAAATTAAATATTTAATTATATTAGATATTTAATATTGAATTAATCATTTGATATAATTTCCCATCTCTTTATTACCCACCAAATACGTAGTCTCCATAGGAAATACATAGAGCACCTGGAAACAGCTACCAGGGGATTCCGGAATAAAAAGTCACATCCATGATGAAGTAGCAGGAAACTCCCCCCCCCCCCCCCCCCCCCCAATTCTCGTCAATACGGCCGGAAACATTCAGTGTGAAGAGTAGATACGTAATTCTCAAATTATAAGTATAAAGTTGAGGGTGGACATTTCTGGAATATCTTGCTAGAAGGGTTGTTTTATTAATATAACTTGCCTTAAACATATATATTTTCTTAACTTGTTTAAAAAGATAAGGATGTGGGATTGCCATAGGCGAAACGTTGAAAATTCACTATGTGAAGTCTGTAAACCTAGAATAGCGATCTTAATGATACTATGGAAAAGATCATTGAAACACAACAGAGGCATTAGATGTTCACTGATAAAATTTCTTTAATACAAACAACTGCCCAAGGGAATATATGTACTTCTTTCTGAATACTTTGATATATCATAAGTAGGATAACTATAAAATCCGTTCTAAAACGTCCACATATTTATGCAGAATACATTACTGCTCAATGGAAAATGGATGTGGACACTGCTTCATATAGGCCTAAACCTTTTGAGAAATATAGACAGCACTTAAAGATATTATAGATCAACTAAATTGGTCAAGAACCTATACCTCATATAAGAAATGGTCGTGTTGCTTAGATAATATTCTAATCACACATTTTATCAAAGTTACTGCCTTATTTATTTACATATTGTTGTAAAAACAAAAATATTCCCGTAGTAATACATGTCAAATAAACTCTAGTCAGAACCATTAATCACACGTTCAGTCAGGTTTTTTTCTAACTTGATGGCATTGAGATGCATTTCTCTACCGCTCTTGACTTTACACAGAGAAAATGCAACATCCTGTTCTGCAATTCGTCGACGTGTTCCCGTGCGTGGCCCGTGCATATCGCAGAAGTCCCCCACCTGTACGGCAGTCATCTTAGCCGAATTCCTTGCGTCACCGTTACTGCCCACCTACGGTCAAACAAGATCTGGTTGATAAGAGAGATTCATAGTTTATTGGCTTCTGCTGCGGAATCCATATGCATGTCGTCATAGAGGGATGCAAGTCATGGTTAGAAACAAAATCGAAAATGAATTCAGCTGCTACTCACTTGTTTTCGGAAAACAAAGGCAGTACCTAAATTGATGATGATAAATGAAATCTTTAAATTTCAGTTATCAGGGATTTATCTGGACATATGCATCCCTGGACAAACGTGCAATACTGATTCAGACAGGTTCCGACAAGGAAATTGTGATACAGTAGAACCCCGCCTAACGGACGACCCGCGGAAGCGGCCACCCCGCGTAAACGACACTTTTGCTCGGATTGGAGGGTCTATTAGATGTTTCTTTTGACCCCTGAAAAGTGATGTTTCCTAATACATTGTACCTAGATACAAAAAGGAATACACAAGAAGGCCACTTTACTACAGAAGAATCAAACTTTGGAATACAACCAAATGAGATACCAAAAACTTTGAATAAAATCCCTTTCAAGAAGTCGTTAAATTAATTCCAAACCCGACGCCCAACTCCTACCTGATCATTATCATGTGTAAAGTCTACGTTCTATGGTAACACATATCTACCTTTAACCTGTAATAATGGTCATGGGACATCACCATTACAGGTTAAAGGTAGACATCACCATTACAAGGGGCAAATGTTATATATATATATAATATGTCAACTGTCTGTTATTACATTTGTATCATTCATACTTATGTTATTGTGTACATATGTGTATCATATGTTCCATTATATATGCTATCTTACTTGTAAAAATGAGACAATCGTAATAATTAGTAGAAGGGTAATAATCGAGAAACATATGTCAGCGCAGGGACGCCAGTTGGGAACAGACAAAAAAACATTTAAATATCTTTCATTGCAATACAGGGTTTACGCATTACATACGAACTGCATTGGGGAATCAAGGGATCAAGGGAAAGCTCAAGTCTTTACATGGGTCAGTGGGGAGGTTCAGTGGGGGCTTTGGCTGTCGGGTAATTTAACTGTTGTTATGTCAATATTACATTAGGGAAATATTATTCATTCTGAAAATGAAAACATGAATTTCAATGCAACCATTGAAAACTGGCATCCCCGCGAGAACTATGCCTCGGCGACCAGTGGAAGGCCATTTCAAATTAGCTCAGGTCATGTCACGAATTACACAATTCCCGTGTTACTAATCTTCAAAGGATATGTGTTTAACTTGTGGGCGCCAGTAGAGTAAATAATGCTGGCCTTCTTGTGACCAATGGTAACCTTGAGAGAGAAGTTTGCACATAAAACGAGAGAAATCAGGTAATTGTATCGTTTAGATGAAACATTGCTCCAGTTACTGCTTTTATATGACTTACCCAGCAGTAAAATCCAGGCAACCCGTTCCGGTATGGTGACCTACAACTCCTCACTCACGTCCAGTTCTTCTGACCGAGCCTTATGGGATTGTCCACAAAGCGCGATGAAATCGCTTGTCACTTAAAAAATAAAGAACCGTTACCATCGCTATGAATATCTTACGCGTCACATGGTTTAGCGAAACAGACGACTTTAGATTTTTTAACAATATAGTCAATTGCAATCAACTTATCAAAAAGAAGTATCGAGTAAATCAATCTTAGTGTAACAGCAACGCAACTAGATCAAGCATAAACCGTGTGTAAACTAAGTGCCCATCAGTTACTGTTATGGCCTTACTAACACTTCGTTTATTGTACTAAGCAGCAATCGGTGATTGACATCTAAATCTCTAATTGCATTTTAAAAGTCAGAACTGATAATCCAATTTGCTGGATGAAGTATGGAAAAAAAGCTGAAAATAATCTTAAGTGTAAATCACCTGTGTGCATAATATAAAAGGTTTTATGGTAAATTGATAAGTAAATTATGACATACCTGGCTCAGTTAGTTTTAACTTTTCTTTGAGTTACCTGTCCATCTGAGAGCTCGGTACCTGGAGCGTGGTGTGGGGAGTGACATCGGCGTTGATCTCGCAGCACCTAAACAAATAAAACCTGCAAGAAAGCGTGGCGCGCACACTGTGGGCTCAAAGACCGCACAGCACGGCGACATCCACGGTGATACATGGTTAGCATAGGTGACAGCCTCCTAGGTGTGAACCTCGGAGGTTTAGTGGGACGGGGGATGGGAGGCTGGGCTTCGTACCGGGTGAGAGGGTCCAGTGTGTCCGCCGTTGACCCCCATCCCCGGGAAGTGAAGGGACGAGAGCTGCTACTAACTACGGCACCTACTTTTATCACTCCAGTCCCAACCCACCACGTTGCCACATCACTGACGGTGCCAGTGTGTCGGCAGCACATAGTGGTCGGGCTGGCTGATAAAACTATTGCGCCGTGACCTGGGTTGTCTCCCTGCCCCGGGCTGTGGCCCCGCCTAGCCGGCCGGCGTACCGCGCGTCGTCCCCCGGTACCTGGGATTGCCGCGCAGGGCGGCGTGGTGTAGGGCGTTGAAACCGTTGTTGTTGGTGATGGTGATGTCAGCGTTGTGCTCAAGTAGCAGCCGCAGCATATCGTCCCGCTTCTTACTGATGGCGTCGTGTAAGGGCGTGTCTCCCTCAGAGTCCTGAAATGTGCATAGCAACCGCAATAAAGATAAAAATCCTTTCCCCTTTGTGTGTGTGTGGGCGGGTGTGTGGGGGGGGGGGGGGGGGGGGGAAACTCCCAGGTTGGACTTTCTTTTTGTATCTCACAAGGGGATTACAAGGACTTAGCCCCATTTTCCCCGATTTCCATTTAGGCATGTTTGGGTTGCTCGGTGGAATCAGCGCTTAAATTATTTCAGTCAATTCTCTTCGAAGTTTTGAATAATGCCATATACTGAAAGATACCTCTTACAAAAAGCTGAATATATATTTCTTTGGAATAGTTTCAGCCATGTTAAGCTTATCGAGAAGTGGGAAATTACTTGCAAGGACTGGGGCATTAGATAAGGTGTTTTCTAACTTACCTGAAGGCTGTGGTCGACTATATGACGGTTGTAATCTTTACCCGTTTGCCTATTGCATTCCTTGGCACGAGCCTGAAAAATTAAAGTATGAATATAATAGAATAACTTCACAACGGGTGTGATAAGAGTATTAAAATAGAGCAAATGAACTATGAACCGCCTATTACACCCTTTTCATATTTATAAATTATTATATCCGAGAAATCTACAATTATGATATATTCTATTGAGTAGGACATCATAACATGAATAGATTGTCAAGCAATTTTCGAGTCTTAGACAACGAGGCGATAGCCTCCTGTCTGCAACCGATGCCCAAAACATACATCATCCCCCTCCCCATAAGAAAAAATATCAGAAGCAATTTTCGACTACCTGCAATAAACCGCAGGGAGGGGGGGGGGGGGAGCGATTTCATGAATAGGGAAGGGCCTGCATTGATTGGATATTTGACTTCTGTTTGCGTGTAAATATGCTGAATAAACTATCCTCTCATAAACTTCCTGCCCCTTCCCCCTTCCCATTATGGTATTTGGCAAAAATTCATCAATGGCGAAAACGGGTGAACAGAAAACCTCTGCTTATTCCTGAGTGGTGCTACTGTAGTGTTGTGATCTCAGAGACAGTAATAAATTCAGTTTCTGGCACGGTGAAACAATAAATTCTAAGATAAAAGGAACAACTGACTGCAGAACTAAAAAAGGAAAAGCAAGTTCGAGTTTGCTCTCCACGAGATTCTCACTCTCGTGGTGCCTCATTCTCCAAGCCGAAATCTTGTTCACTCTGTCCCTATATGCGGGAGAAACTCCAAACAGATCTGACCAGAAACTTGGTAGGTAACCAGCGAAATGTGATCTCATTGCGTTCTCTTAAGGAAATGAGATATGAAAACTACAGTTCTAAATTATGTTTTCAGTATGGCTAGAAACAAATCCTAAGGAAAGAAGTACATCTGTGTAGAGAAACACAAGAAAAGAGTAGAAGGATTCAGTTAAGTACTGCACGAGAATCTCACTCTCGTGGCCCTTCAGTCTCCATGCCTAGGTCTGGTTCTCTGTCTCTATGTGTGGGAAAGCTCCAAGTGGATCCGACCAGAATTTACACGTTTTATATGTGGTAGGTAAATATGTCCATAAAGGAGTTCTTAAAAATGGACTTGTGACTCAAAAAGTCTCCCCCAAAACTGAAATTTCTAAAAACCCATGTAAAAATACTAAAAACGAAAACTGTAAGATATTGTATAGCCATAAAACCTTCTGTCCAAAACAAAAATCATATTTCTATCTGTACTTAGTTAGCTATAAAACGCAAAAATGTGGTCAGGCCACCTAGTGACTCTGCAAGCTGGTGTACTACAGTAGGCTATAGCCATAACCTAAAGACCAATCGTTCACCTGCTAATAATAGTAATAAGTGGCTTAGTAATAAGTGGCTACTTCATGGAATTCTGCCAGAGTTATGGCGAATGAATTATGTCAATAAAACTTTAAAAAAAATATGTATGAAGAATCACTTGTAAACGGACATGTCAGAACGGGGTTATAATACAGGGAGGCAAACTAGGTCGGTTTTTCTTTCATGTCGAATCTACTAACAGTGAGACTGGTACACTGGCAGTTCCCTATTACCGCACCAGATGGCAGCACCACAGTCTAAAGAAATATGTGTCAAAATCCGCACCTGGAGACTCGGATGGCAGCCCAGGTCGAGCAGCACCTTGACGACCCCGATATGACCCTTGTTGACCCCGATGTGTAGAGGCGTCTGGCGGCGCTTGTTGCGCGCGTTCAGGTCGGCGCCGCCGCGGTGCAATAGCTCGATGACGGCCGGCTCGTCGCCAAAGGCCGCGTGGTGCACGGCACGGTCACCGTCCTTGTCCTGCCCCGACGTGTCACAAATAACAGATGCAGTTTACACATCAAATACCATATACAGAAAAAGTGTACGCCATTTTGAGATTATAGAAATTTATGGAGGTTGGCAACCTCAATAAATACATTTTATGTGGTTTTATACAATGACCCTGGCATGCAACAACATCGTGTTTATACACCAATATTACTGAGGTAATTGCATGTTCAGTAAAACCCCGCTTCGGGAACACATCGCTTAAGGGCACACGCCGCTTACGGGGACAGTTTGCTCGGAACAGAAATTTGTATTTAGTTTATTTCAGCACCGCTTAAGGGGAACCTTGCTCGGTACGGAGCCCCTTAAGGGGAGTTTTACTGTACTTCCGTCATTGTCACAAGTGGAATCAGGCTGTGTCGAACCTATACTATACCACCATGGAATCATAATACAGTTTATGCATACATGTATATGCATCAATGACCTAACAAACAACGAAATTTTGATCCTTTTTTTATTATTGCTATAATTTACAGTATTACTACATTGATGAAGCCTTGGGGGAAAACCCCCTGGAATTTCAGACCTCTTTCTGAATGCTCATCTCCATTCTTCACCTCTATATGAAAATAGTTCACTACACTTAAAAAATAATTGCAAGACTAACATCCCTTTATTTCAAACATTCTGATGTATTTTCATGCAATGCAGAGAGGACCAAAAAGCTGTAACAGTGGCTGACACTGGTTGACATACCTCTATCTCCATTGCCACATCGTATCGCATTAGCACCTTTATCACTTCAACGTGACCGTTCTGTGACGCAGCCTGGAGTGCAGTATGACCAGCAAAGACTCCATTCACCTACATATTTCAAAAGACGGATCTAATCATTTACACTATTTTAAAAAACTGCATTAACAAAATTATTTTGCATATACAATACGCATTTTCCAATATCAAATTGAATTTTTTCAAAGGTCAGACTTAATTTTTAAGACCTGATAACTCAAAAGATAATATGCAATATTTAGAATGTTGCTGATCAATATCATTCATCAATGCAAATCAGACGGAGCAGAAGTAGCTCACGATCACAGTTTTTTCCAAACGGTTTTAAACAGAAAAAGAGAAAAAAAACCACAAAATTATTCATCAATACTACTGGATGCAAGATGCAGGGTTATTACAACCAAGATATTTGCGGTGCGGTCAGATACTGAGATATCATCTTACAGTAGTTAATTCCAAGCGATAAATCTGTATAGGTCTGGGTCATACTCACGTCAGCATCCTGTCTCTGAAGTATTTCCTCACACTTCTGGGCATCTCCATTCGCTGCAGCTTTAACGAGCTCCTCGTTAACATCACCCGAGACGTGTGTCTCAAAGAGCTTCTTCAGCAGGGCACTCAGGCGTTCTGAAGACACAAGGCGTTCAAGTACAGGTACGTTTGTGAAAGTATGACCCTTTTATTTTTATCTCACCCCTGGTATTTTTCCCCATAGAACTCATACTCAATGGTCATGGGATATTTAGATAGAATACTCAATGGGGGGTTGTACATCAAATGTTAGCCAATTAGTCAAGGTCAGGGGTGAGATACATTAAGAAACCTATTCAAGATTATGGTCAGAGCTCAATCTCATCCAATCTCTCATTTGAATTGCGACGTAATTCATGCAACTTCACTTTGTGAATTACTACATTATTCAAAGTTGATGGGCTACGAGCTCTGACCGTAAACTTTCACAGATTTCCTCTATAGTATTCAATTGATGCATAAGCATCTACAAGGTAAGTTCACCTGCCTGCACTCTTTAGAAACTTGGTATCATTTCACAAACAAATATCTCATATCAATTCTGATAATAAAAAAAGATGGATGCCCAGATTTGCATTTTCAACCAAATACAACAGGGGTTATCTTCTCATACATCTGATGAAAAAGATCGTAACAATGTATTTTGTGATTTTTACTTTATGTTGAATTACCAGCGTATGATTTATCTATGTATCTAAGTATGAGGATATGAAGTCTACCGTAGACCCATTTTTTGAGTTGGCAAACTGGGTGAAGGCTGTTCTAAACTATACCCTTAATCTACAGACATTTTTATCCTGCATCCACTGGTTTATCAATTTACTATGGTTCTTATTTAGGAATCTTCATCACTAGTATATTCTTGCTTTTCAATACTTATTAACAGATTACCCAAAAACTGTCCTCCGCCACACCATATTCTAAGTACTATTCTGTTGCGCCACATAGTGTGTACGAACCTCGCCCTCAGACTTTAAGTGTGTGTCTTACCGCCTGAGGAGTTACCGACGGCCGTCCCGTCGGCTGAGGCCACCTTGGTAACGGCGGCCGGGTTGTATGTCCACGACGTCCCGCACACCTCCACCTTCAGGTCGTTGTCGTGGTAGATCTGCTGTACTCGTCCAATCTTCCCCAGTGTCTAATACAACAAGCACATAGATACTTTAATCGACAGTGTGGAACAAAATCGCCTAAGAGGTTTTTTGGGTTTTTTCTTTTATGTGCCGGAAAATTTCACAATCCTGTTACCTGTAGTCTTTCTCCCTAATATCATGAAAGTATAGTGTACTAAAAGAGTGAAAAAACGGGCACAATAGAAAAACTCATATTACTGATTAATGAGTCATCTGAAAAGTGTCATATATAATTGTTATGCTAAAGAACACCAGATGTGGGAATTATAGAGACTGATGGTTGTGTTACATACGGGTAGCATCGCCTCGGCCCACTCCCCGTGCCCACGCTGGAGCATCTTGATCCGCTCGACGTCATTACAGATCTGGACGAGGTCGCCGACAGCGAACTGCGTGCCCACGCCCGTGTCGCCGCTGGCCGCCGCCCCGGCGTTACTCGACGTGTTCACCTTTGTCAGCACCGCCGGGTTAAAGGTCCACCTGTGGAGGGCGTGCAGAGGAGTTGCGATGCGATGGTTTTCAGGTTTAATGCCATAGCAACAACAACCGTTACAACTACATAGTAACTAAATTTATTATAATATAGGAAGTTGATAAGGCACGGCATTGTTTATGAAGTTGTATCAATTTATTACAAGATTGATTAATTGCAGGGGTTTATCTAAAATTGAACGAATACGTTTGGTTTTGTTTAATTTTTTTTTATGACAGAAAATATGAATATGTAATTAATCAAGGTTCTTACCAAGGAGTAAAAGGGAATTCTTACGAGCCCAGGCATTAGAGTGCCAAGGAGGAAGAAGAGAGGTCTGACCCACTTATTTGGATAGGTATAATAGATATTATACCGGTTTAGAGAACATTTCCCTTCAGTATAATAAATGCGTGACAAATTTTGATGGGACCAACAAAAAGTTTGAGTTTAAGTTATTACCACTGAGAGGTGAGGACACGTACCTGTTACTGCTTGGGTACGAAACCACAATGTCGTGATCTTCGTCAATCCCTGCTACTGTTCCTGTAGTTCCCAAACACTGAAAAAAAGTTACACCGTGTGCTTAGGTGGGTAAAATTAAATATCAACTGCCTAACAATGGTCAAAGGGAACATTACTTATATATATATTACAGGGATGATAATCATGATTAGAAAAATACATTGGGATTATAGTCTTGAAAGTTCTTATATCAGTAATTTACCTAAATCTGATATCGACACGTATTCAATATGGTTTGGATAGGTCTAAAACTAGTGGAAACTTTTCTGTATGTCACAAGGCAAACCGACTTATCTCACACCTGGTATTTTTCCCCATAGACTTAACATTGGGAACTCCTACATGAAGTATTATTGGGCGATAACGTCACAAACGATAGCCAACCAGGCAGTGTTAGGGGTGAGATATTGTACTGTTTAAACCTCGTGGTCAAATACACATACTGAATTCTATAACTACTTCATCTTCGCCAACAAGATTTATGTGACCCAATTTATCATAGTGGATTTTATGTCGCAAATCACAGATTTTTAGTTAGCTATTCCATGGTAGAGTGGCTTAATACCGTTCCATCGAGCTCATTATGAATGGCTATCCATCCTGTAAGTAATCTGTTCAAAGTTAAAAAGGCCCCGAGTATAAACATCCTCCATGGCTTTTGTTCTGCATAAAACAGCCATGTAGAACTTCTTAAAATACCTATAACACATGTACTTTATTACAAATGAAACTCAAATTCACTAAAATAAAGGTTTTACCCTTCAGATCCCATTTCCGCAGCTCACGCCAGTGCAACATAGGGTCAACTTTGATAAATTGGGTCACATGTGTATACATATTGAATTCCATGGATCAAGTTCACTTGGGATTTAACAATACACTATTAAGTAAAGAAATAAAAACAACACTGATTTCAAGTATCACAATTATGATAAATCCCTGTACAAACAGCTTTGTTTGTAGGTACCTTTATTTATTGTAAATCCACATCTTTACTTAAAACACTTAATCAAAAACCGTATTACGATAATAACATGAATTGGACGACTATGCTGTTCTGATGATTTTTAACTTCAAATGGAAGAATTCTTGCTTGAGAGACTTTGAATTAAAGTATTTAACCCCCCACCAAAAAAAAAAAAAAAAGAGACAAAGAGAGAGAGAGGGAGAAAGAATGGGAGCTCCTTACCTCGAACATACCATCTGTCCAACCGCCGTGGCCGTGTTGTAAGGACTGGACAATCTCCAGATCCAGGTCAACATTCACCTGGTCTCCTATGGCTAGGCCTCCAGGGCCGGACCTCGAACCAGGGCCTTGTTCACCTACAAAACACAACGAAAATAGGGACATCTCCGTCATTCGTGTCGCTATGTTTCATTATTAGTTCAATTCCCTAAAGAAGCGTTGGCAAATATAAATTATAATAATATTAATTTTTTTAAGAATACATCAAGTCTTCCAGTTGGCCTTGAAATGAACCATAATATCAATGCTGAAGTCTTCCAGTTGGCCTTGAAATGAACCATAATATCAATGCTGAGACTGAATACAATTTCTGTGAGGTTGAATGCTAACAGCAAACTATCACAAGCAATGATCACAACTTACCCAGTAAAGGTAGATGATCACGGTAGAAGGTACCACCTTTTGCGTCACTCACAACCTTCAAATCAGCCTAATTCAAAAGAAAAAAGATGAGTAGAAACATATTAGAATATTTCACCAAGGTGGTTATTATTATTTTTTTTTTTTTTAGCAAAGTCTGATGTAGCCCACTTATATAGATATAGAAAATATTGATCATTGTATATCGAAATTTTCAAATTTCGGATAATTAATCAAAATACGCGAATCCCTGTAATGTACTAGGAAATCCAACCAGAAAAGATAAATTTTCATCATAAGGTCATCAGTGAGAAACGGAATACTTACCATGCCTTCAAAGCCCACACGATACAGATTCTTCGCACCATTATCCCAGAGGACATATGCAGCACTTCTTGGGCTGGCTGCACTCCAGTCCTAGAAATGAACGCAGATGTTAAAATACGTTTCCTCCATGTTTTTGACAATATCATACCACTCACAGCACAATTTCTTTTCAAGAACAATTGTTTCTGACATATATAATACGCTACCTGTATTTCTGTTACTTTTCCTCTCCGGCCGTTACCACCATCTTGGTCCTCCCACTGCCAGTCTACACCTCGAACCACACGAGCACCAGGGAATATACCACGCGCCATTATTTTTTTGCTCTTTCTCCGAGGCTCTACAGGAACTCTGTTTTAAATAATAATAACATATTTAGCAGGTTAAAATTTCCGAAATATAAAAGAACTGCAGAGTATTAAGGCCTTGCGCTCTTTCCTGTTTAGCATTAACCATTTGCTCTACCCTTCCTACCCTTACCATTGCTCTATTACCAGCGTTCATTCTACAGTCGATTTGCCCAACTACAATCTCAAAGTTCATAGCATTTCTTTTTATTTGCAGAAAAAATATGAAGGTTGATTGGGTTAATTCTTATACTTGTAACACCGGTTAAGTTTACAAAATGCTTTGTATTGAACCCACCTTTCACTTCCGGGGGTTGTTATCCTGTAGAAACGATGCCGCAGGTTGTGTTTATCACCATGATAACAAACAGAACACAAATCATAATTAGGACACTCCGCACATTTCCATCGTATTCCATAAATCGGTTGTTGCCGACACGTATCACACATTGTTCCATCATGTTTCATACCTGAAATATAAAAGAGGTACAATTCAAACATTGTCAATAAATCTAATCTATACGTGCCTATGCATCAAAGAAATTCCGCTTTTCGGTACGACATACCACTACTGATATCTTTTAAACCATTTTACATGATTACTTGGTTTGGCTTGGTTGATCTAGCGTCTGATAATGGCAATTAAAAGTTGCCAGACCTTCTGTGGTTTTAGCATTTCTAGCCTGAAAGAGATGAGTGCATTACATAAATTTAACAAGGAACAGTTAGTTCCTTGTTCATATATTTTCGATATTTTTTCCCTGTGAGACAGTCCCTGGCAACGTCATCAATTATGATGTCATAACCAGTAAGCGCACCACAGCCTGTAGTACGGCCAACATTCAGCAGACGGCGTGTTTACAGTGGCCAACATTCACCACATGGCATGTTCACGGCTCAAGGTAGGCCTATTGGAGTCTACTGACTGAGGCAGGCTGAGAGCAGCCTAAAACCAGTATGGTTGACAACGGAGGTACTACATATCGCTACCCTGTAAGATATTACAAGATATAACAAGATATATTATGACAGATCCATCGTGTTGGTGGAATCAGCCCTTTAGCGCGCCATGGAAACGGTGACGGCGGGAAAAATTCCTTTCCCATTTAAAGGCAGCATCGAGCTGGAGAGTCTTGTCCATAACATATTCATATCTTTTCGATAATATTGGTTTCCTGAAGGATTCAAGATCCTTTTTTATTAGTTTGTGGAAAAGACTACTCAATTCTTTTTTCATTAACCAGGAATTTATCCCTGCATTTTTCGTGGAAAAGCAATTAATGCGTGAGGTATCCTAAGATCAAAGGAGCCTTATATTTTAATTATGTCAATCTTGACGTTACGAGGCTGTGTGAGGTGGCTCAGGACTTCGGACACATTCGTCTAGTGTGTATAGTTCGTCAGAGTGCAAAGTCCTATTTTGTTTTTAATTAACACAAGACTTCGGTAATAAGTGCTAGTCTCTGCAAACTTAGTGGGCTCACACACACAAATGAGTAGAGAAAGAGAGTAATAGCTCTGGACGCCCTGTTGGGGGCGGATGGCCTCAGCTTATCTCCGGTTGGTCCTGCTAAGTGGGACATGACCACCCTCTTCTGGTGACACATGTGATTAGGGTTGGGGAGGTGGGGACAGTTTGCTTGAAATATGGTTTTTTTCTCTGCTTTTTCCATACACTAAATGTGAGATGCTCAGTCCCCTGTTTTTTTTTAAAGTGGGTCATGAGGTCCTACAAGCACATAGCCTATGATCCATGGGCGCTGCCATGACGCCCCCCCCCCCCCCCCGAGTAGGTGTTCTTCACTAATGGAGGTGAAAAAGTAGCTGTTCTTCACTAATGGAGGTGCAAAAGAAGTAAGTGATAATTGGGAAATATCACTTTTCTTGCCTTGCTCACATATGTAAATAAGGTGTTCCATGTAAAAAACATCATGTCCTGGGTTTTAGCATTATATCTTCCTGCTCTGGGATGGGTGTAGAGAGTCAAAGGAACCTTGGTAAAACATTGAAAGGCAGCTGAATTTCGTAAGAACAAAGAGCCAGAGTACAGGTTTTGTCCCCCGACCACCTAGTGACTGCTTCATGAACTAACAATGGCTCTGTCCCCTATAGGGCTTTAATGACACCCAAGCATCACTCCAGTATAAATAACATCCTTAAAAAAAAAAATTTAAATGTGACTGTTAGGATCATCCTCCGTAGTGACAACATGGTGACCAAAGCGGGTGCCGCCCTATAGGAGGTGGGTATGATTATATATAATGAGGCAGCCATGGCACATTTCTCTCTGTAGTGGTGGGGTTAGTAATTGCTGATATGACAAGAAGAAACCCTCAGATGTCCAGCAACCCTGAGCTGCGTCTCTTTGTTTCTATACTTATCGCACACACACAAAGTAACTTAGTATTTTCCTATAGGGGCACTTGTCACAATCACTCCTCCCTACAATCTCCTGGTCACAACAGCCGCCCATTCAGCTACCATCACTCCTTCCCACAAAGATTTGGTCACAATGCCCCCCATTGGCTGCTTGCTGCCTACATGCGCACACCGGCAGTAATGCGATGTGTTTGTTTGTTTGGGTAGTTTAATGTCAAATTTGTTCAATTAGACTTATGTGATGTGTGAATTCCCCGATATGGTTAGGGTAAGGTTCAAGTTAGTGTAGAGTTAGGGTAGATATAGGGTTAAGGTTAGGTTATGGTAGGTTTAGGGTCGGGTCTGGTAGGGTAGGCTTAGGGTAGGTTACTGTGAGGTGAATTCAGCTGTGGCACTGGTGCTGCCGCACTGGTGTCGGTATCACGCCAAGGGGGTTTTGTGACTGGATGATCAGAAAAAGGAGTGATGGTGACCTGTATTCGAAAGGGGTATGCATCAATATCCCTTCTTCCGACAATCACTCAGTCCCAACGTCCCCCATCAGCTGCTTACCACCTACACCCATATGTAGGCAATAGCGTGATATGTTAAGTGCTCGTTCCGCCAACATACATGATATAGCGAAATTAGTCACGATTTGGTTGGAATTCTAAATCTTGCTAAGTTTTGAACAATCAGGTGCATATTTACCATGATGTATCGGTCTGGTTAAGCATCTGTGCCGCGTTCTGGGAGGCATTGTGACATATCATTGCGAGCGATGTATTATGACAAAGGAGGTACGACATATCATGACACAGTATGATATAACAAGATATACCGGTCAAATGCATTGTGCTGGTGGAACCTGCACTTTAATGTCCCATTATGGTTAGGGTGAAGGTAGGGTTGAGGTTAAGTTATGTTAGAGTTAAGGTTGGGTTTGTCCACGGCCGCGTCTGCTGCCTTGTCGGTAACTGTATCAAGCAGAGGGGCTTTTGTGAGGTATCTGGGCGCTACGCTTTGTAGCCAGCACACCTGGGTTTTCAGCAGGTGAAGGATGGACTCTATGCCTTTTTTCAAATTTATGTCAGAACGTTGTCAATAATTGGCATAGGAACTTCAAACAAACATCAGTAGATAGCTTAAGTTGTGCGAAACAGTTGTGAGTTAATATTTTGATTCACGATAGGCAGCATATGATTATTTGTTATTGTTTGTTACTTGGTTTGCGAGAGTGCAAGAATATCACCTCCTCAAAACCAAGCGTAGCATCCAACTTACGAAGCGTAGCATCCTGGCTACCGAGCGTAGCATCTAATATTGCTTTGTGACTGGGTGATTGATCTTAGGAAGGAGTGATGGTACCTGTATTTTGTGAAAGCGCCATGTGACAGCCCAGGCCAGCTACCAGGCAACCAGGGTTGAGGCGAGAGTCAGCTTTAATAATGTACATAAGTGTAAATGCAATTTTTAGTGTTATTTGGGATTCACAGAGTTGGCCTGCCGTATCCTCGCGGGGGAATGACAGAGTGGTGGTGGGAGTGGTGGTGGGGCTCAGTTGATGACCGGTATATTGTGGGAGGAGTGCTTGTGACCTGCAATGCTGTATTGGGGGTTGGCAGCACGAACTGGTGTAAAGAAGATATGGCACGTTCGGACGTCCATTTATGATACTATTTAACATGTGAGGATGTTTTCAATACTTCTGAAGATTTATTATCGTAAAACTGGATGAGATTTAATCTTGGCCACTGTATGCCACAACTGGAGTTTGGCAAAGTGACTTCATGAGGCGAAGCCGAGTGAAGTCCGGAGCCAAAACTTCAGGAGTGGAATGCGGTGGCCAAGATCAAAACGAATCCTGTTTTGATTTTATCCTACCCCGTCTCCTCGATTTTGGAATATTACGTGATAGCAATTCTGTATGCCACTAGTGGCATATAAAACTCTGCATGCCAGTCAGCGTGGCATACGGAAACTCAATGTTAAGCCTATGGGATTTTATATTAGGGGTAGGATAAAGCAGTAGATCTACCACTGCTGGGGGTGGGACTCGAACCCACTAACTCCCCACCCCCGGGGGGAAAAAAAAAAAAAAAAAGGGTAGATAACAGTTATTTGTCACAATGTTACGCTCTGACAGTGGTTTCTTGTGTCAAATGGTCCAACATATGCCAAATGGCTCCTTTTCTATGACATATCGTCTAGGGTTGTGCCATAACGCACCCTGTACCATATCGTCTATAAACCCATGAACTCAGGGTAAAAACCACAAAAAGGCAATGAATAAGACATTAATCATGGACATGGGGCAATGCATGATGGCATGTCAGAATCATAGCTGTGTGTGAAAGATGGTCTTCTATTTGATCATATATAGGCGGTACCTATTAATTACAGGTTTAGATTAACTGAATAACTGACTCCACATGAACAGACACTTGAGTCTGAGAGTGAGACAGTGAGAGTGAGACGGGACTCAAGAGAGTCAGACGACAGACGGTGACAGAAACGACAATCACTGACACTGTTCTGACACGCATGGGGATAAAAAGGCGATTGTCTTCCACAAACCTGTTGGGGCACTGTCAAGTATTCGAAGGTCATACGACCCTGCACATCGATAGTTTGCAGCGGTACCATTGTCCCAGACAACTACCACTTCTTCTGGCGACTCAAAGTTTCTAACGGTGCCGACATGGCCTTCGCCTCCGTCTTGCTTTCCCCACTTCCAGTCGGGTCCTCGCACAACGCGGGCACCTACCCCTTCCATCATATTAACTCGGACTACTCGATTGGATCCTCCGCTAGACGAATCCATAGTCCAGGGGTGACTTGGACTGAGCTGGAAATTTTAGGAGAAATTGTCACCCTCCTCCTTCCTAAATTCCTACATCTGAACCCAGGCAAATGGCGATTTGTGATGCTCTCGGAAAAGTTCGCACTTCCCCGGATGATGCCGCGCTTCCGAGAATATTTGACCGTTTCCCCGTCGTGTCCTCCGTGTAATTTCATGTGTTTGAAGTGTATGTGGTAGGGAACCAGTTGCTAAATAAAGCGCGATGTATGCTGAGAGTCCACAGTATTATCAAATAGTATATAGTGTATTTAGATTTTATAGTAATGAATAATATTCAAAAGATACAATTATTATAAATATGTCTGTTGTAAGATCTTTATTTTATCACGCGATAAATAAAATATGTATGATGTTCAAGAGAGAGTCCACAGAAATAGAGTCTCGCACGTGCAGTGATTTCTACTGTCACAGTAGAATGGCAGCTCCGACGAGAAAACATCGTTCTCGTCGGAGGGTCGCAGCTTTTAATTTTCTGTCAAACATTTCTCTTGATGGAAGTCATAAAGACACAAAATATGCAATATTCAACAGAAAGGGCTTATTTGAGACCAAAGACAATCAAGTTTTGCCAAGTCGTTCGCAAACGGAGCCTGACAATCTGAAGGATAGTGCCGACAAGAATGATGAAAACAGACCGCCACGCACGGACACCAGTCATCCAAACGGCAAACATGAAAAAATATCTGTATCGGGGACATCTGCAGATCCAATATCCACTGATCTGTTCGAACAAAATGGAGAGAAATCGGAATCCTCTGGACCGCCGAAAAGATACAGGTATGACTGGAATTATGACAATACTTGAATATTTGGGTGACGATAGTATTCAATGAATTATTACTAAACGATATTTGTTTATCGTTCAATTATCAATATCAATGGAATCAATGAGAAAGTCAGAGGTTTGTATGATAATTGATGTATGACCTAGGCCTCAGCTTAGGGACAGGTCCTGCTATCAGTGCGCTAGCTTTTAAGGGTAGTCGAAGATCGCTTGATGCACAGTTTTCGCTTGATTGTGGCTTGGCTTCTGACCTAGCCAATATAACTCTAGCCGAACTAGCCCTGTCCCAAACAGCTGTGCTGCAGGTTTGCTCCCCGTGCTGAGCACTAGTACTGCCACTAGAGATCGTCGATATTTTTTGTTGCGAATACTTTACATGTATGAAATAAATTAATATTCATTGTTATAAACTTTGCTGAATTTATCACAAAACCAACCACACCGGCATATCTTTTCTTTTTTCTTTTTAATGAATACTTAATTTTTGTTGCATATGATAAGTAATATCTTTGACACTGCGTTTCGGCGGTTGGGCCTTCTTTAGGTGTGATTATAACAGTGGTAAAGTACATTTCAAGAGCAAGGCAGGTTTCTATACATATTCAATAAATATAGACCAATTTGTTGGGCTCCATATATTTAAATTCTCATAAAAATACCAAATAGTCATAATTCCAGAACATGATACATTAGGAACTTTGAACAAGCAGATCTTTAACTCTAGTCCTTATTTTGAGTTTCTAAATTAATTATTCCCGGAGTGATCACCTTAAAATATATGTGGCGCCGGGCGCGCCTCTAGCACTCGGGGGCCAAACTATATTATTGTAAATAGGCGTAATGATAATTACCGATTATTAGAATTTTTAGTACTACAAAGCTGCGAACAATGAACTGAATAAGAGAATAATGATAAAACTACAAGAAGGTGGGGGAGGGGTAATATTTTCTGAGGCCTACAATTAGGCTACGATTTAAGTAACCAGCTTACCAACTACTTACGCGAACTAAGTACATCATTATTAGTCGTGTTCTAATTCCTTCATAGCGAACTTGTTTGCAAAGGTTGGGCTGGGTTGATGGAGCGTCACATTGTAGCAATAGTCATATCCCAAAGATGCATGACGTTTGTGTTAGCTTTATGAATGTGAACAGTGCTAAAGAACGCAATTTTGATTCCTAACAAAGGCTTAATATTGTTATTATAAGGGCTTTGCGTGTAAATCTGTCTATGGAAAAAATAAGGTCCCGGATCAAAAGGTCCCTGAATTCCAATTTAGTTTTTCATTTAAATGGTTTGTAATATCTTCAACGCATTTGTCAGATCGCCCAGCATCGGTATTCCCATTATCAATGTTGTCGCCGACGAACCGAGGTACAAGTTTATGGTGAACTCAGCGTTTATGCAAGTAATATGGAAAGTCAAAATTGAAAATGAAAGTGAATCCAAAGCTGAGACCAATTATTACTATTATGTGATACATGCTTACAGTTCTCAAAATAATTAAATAAATGTCTGTTGATATTATAAGTTCCCAGTGGATTTCCTTCATTATTAGATTTTCCTTTCCATTTTGTTTGCTGGATGCTGAAGTAGTTTTAATCACACTCTGCAGTGTCACATATGTTAACGGTAAAAGTGATGTAAATATTGTTATTTTGATTAATTACTTGTAACAAGTCTAGTAACAAGTTGGATAACCCGTTCGTGAATATAACCAAGTATTATTGCACGTTTTCTAAGTCTCGCCTCCAGTAAGTTATATACAGAGATAAGACCATATGAATGGAATTAAGGCTCGATTGGCAGTAGGGTGCAGTGGACATAAGCTTCAATCTACTAAACCCAAATCATGATAAGCTAATAGAAGAGTGATCTAAGCATTGCCTTTGTTGTTTATGGAAGTGAATAATACAATAATATCATAACATGAAAAATAGTCATTGAAGTAGAAGATAGGTTCATTGTCATATCCCTAGAGCTAACCTCGAGGAAGTAGGCATGTCTTCCTATACCCCGATCGCACTTATTTATAACCTTTCGATAGCTATGTTGCAGATACATTATGAAATACAGAGACGAACATCTATAATTAGAAGATAATGAACAGTTATGGGTTCCCCTAGTTTTCATATTAATGGGTTGGGTGGATTTCCATTCCCTCGATGCAGTGAACCAAATGCACTCGCTCGTGTATTGAACATGTAAAGAACATCCTGCTCTCCTCGCAATTTTACCGCGCCTCCTTGTTATTAGATCTAATTTTAGAGACGGATCCAGGATTCTGAAGAAAAAAACCTTCTTGGGAGAACAGCGGGCCACACCTTGTCCCAGTGAAGGCGGCCACCGCATCAACCAAATGTTCCTTCACAGCCTATGTAGGTTGATTGCAAGATATATACTAGAGTTTATCATATAGACTAATTAGACCAGTAATAGGGGTACCACCACCATAGTTGATCTAGTGTTATTCTGCCCTTCCCTTTAGATATCTAGGCCAGGAATCCAGGACCTCGTGGACCTGTCAGGTGGCGTGTCTCAATGATGACTTGATGTCAACGAGGTCGCCAAGCTGGCATCTTGTTATTTTTAAATACCACGGAGGAGTGGCCCGGCGTCTCCGCATGTCTTTGCCAACGCGGCCGCCACCTCCGTTCGTCCAGGCACGGGCCATTCTGCCTCCACAGAGTCCCGGGGACCAGTCATCCGGGACCTGGAGAGAGATAAAGGTGCTCTTTGAACTCTGGTAGATCCCCTGACTTATGAAATCAGCTGGCTAGATAGATGTCCACAATACAATGCAGTCGTGCTACCATGTTGTCTTCTGGTGATAGATAGGAATTGCGACTTATTTATTATAGGAAACCAATGTTATTTGAGGCTAGAGGTAGTTATATAACTATGACCATGTGATCTGAAGTTCGGGGGCGGGGACGGTAGTATGATATAGACGTGATGTATGATTTATTTGTTTTAATGTTCTGTACGAGGCTAGGTGTTTCTTGTATGGCAGCTACCGCTTGAATGAGCCGATTGTTTAGGATCGGCTGACGTCACGTTTCTGTTCGTTCTATTACGACATCGGTGACAGCGGCGTATCATGGCGACTCGCCTGGTGTCAAGTTGTTGACAACACACTTAAAAAAAAAAAAATTGTTTTAATGTATGCGGATGATCTGGTTGTCGTGGCCAGCGACAAATATCTACAGAGGGCAGAGACCAAAATGCAAAGGGCAGTAGACAGGCTTGGGGAGTGGTATTTATCAAACAAATTGAGTGTAAATATAAAAAAAAAAAAAATCATGTATCATGGAAGTAGGATAAAAATTAAAAAAAAAACTGAAAAAAACCTGGTAATATTACCTTAAGGGGGGAAATAATTCAAACAACAGAGGAAATGAATTATCTAGGTGCTATTATTGATCAGGAATTACATTTCAATAAACATGGTTTAAAGCTACTGAAGACGATTAATGATAAAAATGCTATGTTTCGGAGAATAAGACACTTGGTAAGTAAAGCCACTGCATTGAGGATAGTAAAAGCCTGTCTTCTGCCAGTAGTTGACCACTGTTCTTACTTAGTAGAGGGGGCAACTCAGGAAACAAAAACGAAACTCAATAGGGGGATATTCAGAACTTTAAGGATTGCTCTGAAAAAGGAGGCCTATAATGAAGGGAGGTGTATCAATACTAAGGACTTAATCGAAAAAGCAGGAATTATGGATCCTGATATACGCAGGAGGGCTCTATTGGTGGGAATTATTAAGAGGTTATGTAATATATCACAATTACAAGAGGTGGAGCGGAAAAACAGAGGGATACAAACAAGATCGCAGTTTAAAAGAAATCTATACCTACCCTGACCTAAGAAGGAAAAGTTTAAGAAATCTTGTATATATTTTGGGCTGACCCTCTGGAACAAATTATCTGCAGAATTACAGAATAAGGAATCAAAAAATATCTTCAAAAAGGGTGTTATAGAAAAATTGTTGAATGACCATCGTTAGTAAGTGTGCAGATAAATATGGTCATGGAACAGTGTGAAGGGTGTAATAATACCATACTTGGGTCCGTATTGACTGGTTGTATTGTCATCATTGCTAAATGAGATATTTATAAATCTAGATCGCGATACCATATTAATGACATTGTATATTATCATAAGCCTTGGATTATGTTGACGTAACTACGCTGTTACTGGAAGAGCGATTTTTGTACAAATCGAAGTAATAAACCATTTACAAAAAAAAAAAGGGAAAAAAAAGACGCCTCATATTCAGTGCAAACACTTTGAGATCTGCACGGAAAACAATATAAGCCTAGGTAAAGCAGTAACTTACCGTGTAAAACGATGAGAGCACATTATAGGAAACTATAAATTAAATCAGATTGCGGTCTATATTTACATGTATATTAAAATACATATAACTTAGAGTGTATTGATAACGTTATTGTATATCGCACATAAACCTATTATATAACTTATCGAGTCTCATGACGAAACCTTTCTATTTTATACTGATATGCATTGTGTTTAACCCCCAAACCATAAGTACATGAAGTAACATCCTTTCCTGAAATAGAAACTGAATGAGGTTAATATCAACAGACCATGCAGGAGTGGTAATAGAAAAAAAATAAAGTGCAAATAATATCTGACAAAAACTGAACGAAACGCATGCAAATACCTGCTAGATGAACATCCGTACCAGTAACAGTATACCATAGTATGATATTATGTTTCTTGTGAATCAAGTCATGGGAATTTGATCCTTTTCAAAACGATAGGATTGGTCCATCAGCAATATTCCGGAATGGGGAGGATGGGGTTCCGAAGCTTGGGAAGTCTTCATAATAAAAGATAGTGATAGGAAGAAGGATGTCGCCTCGTCCTATTTTCATAATGAAAGATAGTGGTAAAAGTATCATAATTAACGGTTGCTAAAAGAAAAAATATTTCATTCAAAGCTAGTAGATCTTTAACTATGTACCGAATTGGAATTAAATTTATGGAACGGTCGAGGGAAGACTGCAGTGCGATGTTTCATTTAATGTCTTTTGGAACTCCACATCTAAAAAAATTATAGACACTGGGAACAAAGCTATACGTTAGAATTGGAAGTACTGGCTGGGGTAACTGAAGTGTAGCAACATAGAAATACTCCGTCCCCATATCACCCGTACCACTACTGGGTCATTGGCATTGGGTGTGGCTGTATACCACCTTTTAACCTGACGGTTTTCCTCTCAATAGGGGTTGGATGGCAGTCTATATGCACTAGACAAAATCGATCGGAAAAGCCATCTCTTCAAAGCAAACGGTTAAGGCCCTATGGCATAATACCCCGCACATTTTTTGTTGAATTGATTGTACGAAGACTGTACTCACCAAAGAGGAACAAAGAACATTTTCTCATCGCGCTTCTACACAAAGATAATTTTCCGAAAATTCTAGGCGTATTAGTGATTAGGCATGTTCTGTCTGAAATGGGCTCATCGCGCTAAATAGAATTAGATTTTCTTTTTTAGGTGTTCGTTCCAGTAATCTAATATTTGCTTTGCGGGCACGCAGATATTTATATACACATGTCTATATGTACTTATATGTTTTGGGTGACATATGTAGTACATGTAGTTTCCTATGATTCAAAGTTCAGAGTTGAGATAGATGTACTATGCTTTGGTGCTATTAGAGTTAACACTGAGGAGGCGAACTACAATAGCGAAGAGGGCGTGGTCCTTACCGGACGAATACACAGTTGATTAAAAAAGAAGTAGCAAATGGTTCGGTTTTTAGAATGGTTCGGTTTTTAGAAACTAACAGCTTAATCAAGTTATCAGCATATTTTTTTCAAATATCTATCAGAATATTTTGATATTGATGTCCTAAATATTTAGGAATATGAAAAGAGTTAAACGTTACATACACCAACTCTATGATGTACATCGTAATGCTAACATAACCGTTTGTTATCAGAGTTTACATTTCTGTATGGTATCGTTAAGATACCTTATTGCAAATATGTCATTGCTGTGGTACACATAGACCACTGATGGATGAACTTTTGTGACATTTTTATCACTAAACTGTAAACTGTATATCTCTGCTGCCACAGGCCCATGGCCAACCCAACCCTGCTGCGGTAAGTCGGTCAGCGAGGCTCGTCCGAGGCCCCACCCCAAGTCCTTCCGAGCCCCACCCTCTCGCCCTGCCCTTTTATGGGCATTTTCCTCCCCCTTTTGTCATGCAGCCTCTGGCTCCAGCCTTCGTTATTACTGTACTCTACATTCTTCGGCCAATATCGGCTTAGTATGCCTGTGCACACCCTTTTCACTTCATCATCAGTTGGTCTCTTTTCTATAGTAATATAGATCGACCTTTCCCAGTGTCGACATATATGCTGCAGGTATGGTACGGCCGCTTCTCTGAATGCCTGCAAATAAATATCACAGGTTTTTATATGTCCAACCTGATTTGATAAGAGCACATTCCATAAAGATACCGTTAATCTCTTTTGGGACCTATTCTTTAGAGTTGCAATAGGCCTTTATGGATACATTCATTTTTTGACACCTCTTTGACATATTTCCATCCTTAGCAGATGCACATTATGTCATGACTTTTATGGCATGATTAATGAAACCATGTTGATTGTTTTAGATTTTCTAATCTAACGTTAAATTCATTCCTATGTCTAAATTATTGAGTAAAGAACCAACTTCAAATATTGGTAATTGTTTATCTTCTGGCCAGATGATGCAAATAATTATTATAATATATAATTTGCTAATGAAGACGTGGATTATAAGTAGACCTAATCCCAACAGTGATGCATAATATAATGTATAATATGTGTATTAAAGTGTTCAATCTTTAAACTCTGATTACAGAGTTATAATATAAGATATTTGTTCATATTTTCCGGTGTGATCAAAGAGGATAGATACTGTTCGTGAATGATTATTTGAACCACATTAACAGTTCTCTTCGTCATATTCAATTGGATAAATTCTCTTACTTTATGAAAATTACAGCAAATCTATTTTTTCTAATGAAACTGAACTTAAAGTGTAGGTCAGCTTTATTTTTAAATGAATTGAGAATAGCATCAAATTGATTTAAAACGTAATGTGAGTAACTCAATTATGAGTCTTCAAAAACCAGATATGTCTTTAGCTAACTACTGCTGAGTTCTTTTTATTTTCTAAAAGATGCTGCACACGATTCAAGATAGATGACTTTTTTTTTAGATACAGTAAGAACGCATTAGACAGATCACCTTCTATTTTGGACTCAAGTCCATGTTGTGGAACGGTTGACTTGAATGAAAAATAGATATGAGGATTCCCTCATTTGATGCAGTGCCCCACAACCGGGTTCTACGGTATCAACTGTACCGATGATGCCCCAGTCACACTGGCGTAAAATTCGGCGTTTCTTCTACGTGTTTGAATTGTTGGAGACCACATATTAGCTACGGATTTGGAACGTATTTGTTTGCTTTTCTTGAACTTTTTAGTACGCTTCTCCACGTTCATCAACGCTTCTCTACGCTTCTGTACGCATTGTGGCGTTTTTCGGCGCATTCCGACTTTCCTTTACGCATCTCCGCGTATTGCGGCGTTTTGCGGCGTATTTTGAGATACCAAAATGCGTAGAAGAACGTAGACGTGCGTACACGGAAAAACGCCGTTTTTTACGCCAGTGTGACTGGGGCATTAGGGCCAATAAATGAGCTCATTATCTTTATATGGCAGATGTAACATAGATAGTGTCCATGTTATTGTAAGGAACTTTTAGAACAAATTACATCATATATAAAACACATCATCGTGTATACTCGTGACACATAAAGTAAATCTATGTATACACATGCAAGTCACATGGTATGAATGGTCTGCCTATACCCCAAGTAAATGTTTAAGGTATTATATGATGGCATGCTTGGATCAGGAATAGGGAGGGGTGCCTTTAAGCTTACATAAATAAGGATAAAAGTTTACATTGAAAAATATCTGTTCTGAGCTAATTAGAATGTCCATAGATATTGACCTTCTACAGCGTTAGTGATATATATGTACTTTGGGACCCGTTAACCTTCTTGCATCCCACTCATATGTGTGGCAGTGTGCAGAATCCTCGAAAGTTGAAATCGTAATTTGAAAAAGGTGTTGTCCAAAGATGAGTAATTTTTTAGCAATATTCATACTCTATATTGCAATACGACATACAGAGTATGAATATTGCTAAAAAATTACTGATTTATAAAATACCATGGAAAACCGAATGTACGAAGCAGGAGGATTAGTGAAAGAGCCTTACGTTAGAGAGAATAGTTGAGAATATATTTTCTGTAGATCAGTCGACCAAATGAAATACCGAAAGATTAATTTTTCGCTTGCACTTTTTAATGTGAAAATAGCACGTCTTTTCCATGTGGGGAGTTTCAGATATAATTCTAGTCAGACCTTTATTGTACTTCTTTACATATATAAATTGTAAAAAGAGTCTTTTTCTCATATGAATAAGGCTTTTCATGTAACTTTGCATGAATATAGATTTGAATAATTTGCCATGTGTATATGCGTGTACCATACATCACTATGTTGTGTAGTTGCAGTTGAGTTAGTTGGTAAGTGCCGTATGGTGAGCTGCTCAGTAGAAAAGATAGCATATCCCCAGGTCCAAGCAAAGCAGACATCATTAAAGTTGCTGCCAAAATTTACCATGCCACCTGAACATGGGCAGAGTTATGCAGGCAGGATATTTACAGAACTGTGATTATAAAACGGAGATGTATATAGTGCAGAAGGTGTGGTTATACATGAGTCGATTTACTCTACTGCTTGTTGTCCCGTAATGCCAGGAGGTGGCAGCCCAGAGGGCCACTACGCAGGTAAGCTTTTCCCCGGTGCTGATTGGCTGTGTGCGTTTCCTCCCTCCTCTGCCGGACCTTCCATCTTCCTGTCAGGTAAACAGGAAAGAGGAACCACGTGGTCATCTGTTTGGACTCTGAAGCCTGGCATTTTCATTTCTCTCCCGCCTACGCATCACACAAAGCCTCATCTAACCTTTTGCAACCCATTTTTCGATTAGTTTAAAATCTAGACCAACGTCCAGGTGCGTTTGGTATTAAAACTGTGGACGCAGGTGGGAGACGTAATTTGTTAAGAGAGATGGGTGTCCTTGACAGGAGGCTTAGGAGAAAGGACCCATGTGAAAATGTATTTGTGAAAGACCTCGTTACCGTCCATACTTGTCGTAGATAGGTCACGTGGTTCGTCACGCAGCGTCCACGAGAGCACGTGACCCTGTCCTCGCCATACCCTGTCCTTGTTTCTCCGTATTTCACAAAAAGGTAGAAAACCATAGTAGCATGGCATGGAGAAATCTTTCGAAATTGAACAGCAGTATACCCAAGACCAGTAGGTGTTCAACAGGTTTTTGGCAAAGTAAAGATATGTTTTTGTCCTTTTGTGTTCTTTTTTTTAATTCTCAGAAGAGAATGTTCTAAAGGGGGCCTAGTAAACAGGCAGACTTATCTTCTGTTTATATAATCGAGTCCGTTAATTTCGTCTGCTATTTGGCTTAAAAAGGTTTGGACACATTTATTTTTGCAAGAGAAAAATGTACTACATCATATAAGATAACGAGCACTGAAAATATCTTGGAAATAGAGGCTAATATTATCCTCTTTACCCTGCCATCGAGCCATGTTGTAATTTCGATGGGACATATCAACGTCTAGGTGATACGCTAAACAGCTGGCTACATATCCTACCCCCTGCAGAGCAATCAGACAACAGTCTCGTGAATACGTCGGTCGAGTATCACATTGTTAGTGCCGTGGTGGCTGTGCCTTCATGCACAGACTGAGTGCCGTTTTATAGAGTAGCATTTTGAATGTAGTTCATAGAGTTATACATTGACTTATAACCTAAATACTATTCACAAAGTGATAGGACTATTCATGGTCTCAGAAGTTAACAAGGAGCAACAGAAACTATGTATGTGTATCCGTTGTTTAGAATATTCATTGACCTCCCTCATCCTTTAGTTAAAGTCCCATACACTACTTAAACTAGATTGTATGTAAAAGCATAAATAAGACCCTCTGCTTTTCGTGGTGCTAGGAGTTAATCTAAATAAGTAATATATATGCGTTGCAAGTTGTTATTCATAGTTGAGAAGTTGCGTGTTCCCACCAACGATATGTATATAATGTACTATAATTTCTTCCTTCAACTTTTATACTTCATGATTCACTTATGCAAACTCGGATTCCAAGTGTCGGTTTTTAAAATGACTGCTTTTTCCCCATTTCATTTATGTTCATATCATTTGTTATTAGTTTCAGGAGTAAAACCTATTTGAAGCATATGATAGGCAACTAACATTAATATACATAAATATCGAACAAAATCAGGTGCAGGGTGAGTTGTCACTATGTACTCTAATTTTACTAAGAATGAACACTTTTTACACGTCCTCTGAGCTATATCAAACCTTCTCTAACGCACATCCATTTACAAGGCACAAAGTTTAACAAAACCTATCATGTATCTGATGTTTTGTTGATATTTCTATCCATCTGAGACATTGGTTCTACCATTCATATCATAGTATATACAAATTTCTTCATTAAGCCTATCCGTAGTTTTTAGATGTTGAATCTTCTGCTGCCTTTATAACTTGTCTCAAGGTTTCAGAATTATTTAAGCTTGCCGTAAGGACGATCATCACCCAAAGACAGTTTGTTAAATTTGAAAATCTCTAGGAAAAAAACATGCATATCTATGTATTCTTCCTTATTTCAGTCGATATAGTCAATACCCTATTGTACTTGTTAACCTTGCTTTTACAGTGCAAAAATACATCAATATGTTGATCATTCAGTTTAACATGTTAATGCCATCATGAATGTTCCCATTCTACCATTTAAGCATGCTCGATGCCAACAGCTGTGCGTTGTCCACACATTTTTTGTAATGAAACAAAAATGTGCATAGATTCGGTAGGGCAAGGCCATACATGGACTATATGTGACAATGGAGAAATGGAGATTGCCTCTAGTGATTGTAAAAGACATTAAATTCATGACAAAATCATGAATAGACTGTATGACTTACAGATAAGTGACTGTGCCATACATGGACCTTTTGTGACAGAGACATAGATTACATGTGAAAAAGTTGCACATGTGCAAATATTATGCCTTACTAGAATATGCCTGGTTCGGTCATGCATATAATATGTATAATTATGATACACATACTGTGTGGAACAGGGTCTTGCACAATCTGAGTGACATACATAGACTGTGTTGGGGCATGCATAGGCGGTACGTGTGGCACGTTCATTTTTTGTGTAGTTAAAGTTTCAGCACCACATTTCTACGTTTTATCACAGAGCCAGCTCGTACTCGGGGGAGAGGCCGGCCACGACAAAACGCCGTCTGTTCCACACGTTGTCCATCTCGGAGGACTGCTCCCCGCCGTCGGGGCGCCAGTCCCACAGCCACATTGACGTGCTAAATGACATTCCCTCAGTCTGTAAGTCCCCTCCTCGTCACCTCAACCGAACACTGTGTCTACTCACCAAACTCCTAACAAACTGATATAAACCGCGATAATTATCCAGGATATAAATATATATTGTTTTTCTTATACCATACATGAGGTCCCAAGGACAAGAAATATCATTCATACAATTCAGAGACAATGCACAATGATTGAAAGGTTACAATTGCCCACATTCAAAGATAATAGCCTCAAATACAAACAAGTTGGTAGGCTACATGCTAACATGAATTTCCTAGATTGCCCGACAAACAATGTTCTAAATTAATAACAAGATAGAAATGTGTGCCCCTTACCCTGCTATGGTTTTGTAGACATGCACTGAGAACTAGCAAAAATACTGTTGTAGCCAAGGTGAGCCTTACAGTATTTGTAGTAGTGAAAGCTTTTAGGTTGGCCACTTAAATTTTAGCAGGGAAATGCATATCAGCTTGGTAGCATCCTAAACACACTAATATAGATGTACTCATTCTTCCTATTACTATTCATTTTCATCGAAACAGACTCAACTTTGAAAACATTTTATTCAAAAATCAAACACCCTAATAACATTTTTAAAACGCCCTAATATTGATATGTACTGTACAGATGACTGTGGTTCTTTAGATGTAAAGTGGAAAGTTGTACTCATTGTATGGTCACATCCTGTCACGTGACCCTCTATGAACCCCATGTATTAACAGTTAACTGGAGTTTGTGGTGAGATTTCAGCCCACAGTGTAGATGCAGAATGAGGTAGCCATGACATTCAACCCCATTGAAGTTTTCAATAGTTTTTGAGACAGTTTTCCATCAGATTATATGTATCAAGATTTGTCTTGAATACAAAACTAGTATACTGCAAGCTTTCTAATATGATGAATTACTTAAATGCAAATATACACTTTCACAGCTTTTATATCATTTTAAACAATAAAATCCTGATTATAACTACGTGAATACAGCATGGATTAATTACCAGTACATTAGAAAAAAACTACTTCAGATCTCATGTAGAAACATTTATAAATGGGCTTTTAAAGCGTTGAGATTTTACACATGGATTTTGCATAGATTTAGCATCACACTATGCTCCCAATGAGAAAATATCAAGCCTTATTTATTGCTGAAAATTAATGTGGAGGCTTCCTTTCTCGATCTTTTTTGTTTGGATCTGTTTAGGATAGATAAATCCCCTCTGCAGAATCCATTAACTGAAAACCTCAACAAGCATTGTTGCATGTGAATTTGCATGTTCTTTGATCATGTTCATGTTGTGAGAACTTCTCTTCGCGCACACCATATTATAGCCAATTTCCTTTCTCACCAGCTGGCCATTAAAAGCTAATTATTTATTAGGGCCCCATCATAAATTACCATAACTAGAACCACAAAGTGTACGATCGGTTAGTACCAACTTCCTTATTCTACTAGCACATTTGTAAGTTATCTAGTATTCACCGTCATTAGACTGGTAAGATATGTCGAGTATCTGACGATAAAACCACCAGATGTTTTCCTTTGGGTAAAACATCTAGAAACATCTAGAAACCCACACTGTTTTGGTCGTAGAACATCTATTTCAAACCTGCAGATTGTAACGTAGAATTATATAGTAATTTGCAATACAATTTAGAATGACCGGTTTAATTTGTATTCAACGTCTATTTATTTACAATAGAATTTCTATCTATGAAAACGAGGGTGAAAACGAACGTGTCCAAAATTCTTAGTGGACATGGAACACTGAACTTTAGTCCCCATACAAAACATGAATTCTTTCAAACGAAATCTAATTAATCTTTTTAATTCGAACAAACCACTACATGAACTTGCAAAAAGGACATCTTGCAGGCAGCCACAATAGAAATCCTACAAAATATCCATAATCCCCACTCATACTCGCACAAAATTTGTCTAAACAAAATCCTGAGAAAGGCAAACTTATAGAGACCGCGGAAAACACTGTCAGGAGGTTGTGCGTGCAGGGAGGTCCGCACATTTGGTTCACATATTGAGCCCTAATCCTTATTGTTGTTATTTTGCACACCATCTCTAACTGGCCAAACAGCATCAGTTCTATCCACTGGCACACGGTGTCGCCACCGATCCACCTCCTCTTCCACGAGCTCTCTGGGCTCAACGGGCACCAAGCCCAAGAAGGAAGTGCGCTTCCTCAAGCCGGGCAGGCACAAGCCCATCCGACGAGAAAGGTAGGAGGACACTCTTCATTCTGTCTCCATTTTGACACGCCATAACTGTACGCTCTTGGCTTTCATTGTCCCTCTCACCAGTCACCCTTTTCAAGTTGTCCATCCACTTCCCCTACTACTCTGACACGCACCATTCGGTTGACATGTATAAAAGTCAAGACCAGGTAAGTCAATCCTGTTCGCAACGCATCGTACATTACACCGCAATTAATTTAGCTATTATCAAGAGGTGGGCTAATTTATTGCTAAACTCAGTATCTATGTTTTATCATGTGCAAATGAGTTGAATTCTGTTAACAACATACATTCCTAATCCATCACTTACAACTATGAAATAAATGTACACAGCGTAGATAAAAACACTTGTGACTAAGACCAAAGTAGTCACAGAATATGATTCGTTGCTTAGTATCTAAATAAATTATTTCCAAACATAACGAAACGCATTTAGGAGCGTACTCTTTCTGTTTCCTATTCCATCCCTGGCATTCCATTTTTCAAAGTAGAATCACCAGTCACACCTTTAAAATATAATCTCTCAGTTTGCAGTGGTTAGTGTCACAAGTTAATTTTAATGAAGAACATATAAAGCACACTTTTTCACATAATGTCTATTGTCATTTCAATATACTAACAAATTAGCTGCACTGACATCTTCAACACCAGGCTGCACACTTTCAGATTGAATACTTACCTTGTCTTATTTCTCAACTTTTACATTGACCAGCAGCCCGGCGCCTTATTTACTGGATATCTTTATTCAGTGTCAAACCTAACTTATGGTCTTATTGTCAACTGATGCCCTAATTTATACCTTCATTTCTTTTACAGTTATTCAGCGAAAACGTTTCCATTCTACCCCAGCCTCTGCCATAATTTTGCTGTTTATTCATTTTGTCATATAGGTCTGTTGCTGACCTATTGGAAGTGCTCTTTCCTATTAGTCGGAGTTGTTGCTGGAAGTTTTTCTCACATTTTCTTGACGGCTTGTAAAGTTGAGGGATCAGTTTCTGCCCATATGACAGATTTACCTTGGTGTTATGACACTCCGCCATTGGCCTTTCAGGGTTGTGCTTCTTTCATCTCGGAAGGCTCCGTTCGTCATATACTCATCTATTCCGTATAGTAAGCATGCTTCAGCAAGGTACGTACCCGACATTTCTATGTGAAGTAGCTTCTACCTTTAAGTTTTTAGAAGGATGTCAATAAATCGTCAATAAAGAAAATGATATTTCGAGACAGGTGGGGAAGAAACCTTAATTGCTTTTCCATTCTATGGTATCTGCTATTTACATTGTTTCTTTTTGTTATTTTCCAATTGTACTCGCCAGTCATATACTCGGTGATAGCTAAGATAGATTGCATATTGACGATACTATGACAGTGTAAGAACACCATTTCAAATGTTTAGAAAATAGAGACTTTATGACAATGTTTTCACGCCATCCTACAGTGAGGGTGCCAAAGAACAGCATAGTGCTGTACGAAAGATTTCTCACACCAAGTAAGTAGTGCCTCAATACCCAGGGGCAGCACCAGCCTGTCATACTAATCATGTATGCTTCATCGTAACACATCGATATTGTTAGAGACCACCCTAGCATGCTTCTGTACTTAATGAGAAGGGAAAAGTACTAGAGAATCGGAAAGGTTAACTTGTGATTACGGACAAGGGTATATCCATTAGATATAGATTCGATTATCTAATTTCTAGATTATTTATTAACTGACTACTCTCAGTATTTAACCTAAGCATATTTTAGACATCGGTTTGAGGTATACAAAAAGAATGATGCATGATTAATGTTCCTTGACAAAACATAATATGGAAGGGTAATTTCTACCTGGCGCTAACATATATTCATCTTAATTTTTCACGATCTTAATTGTCGGCCATTGTATTGGCTTTTGGAGTCATTATACACACTTGAATGCTTTTTCTATAATCGTGTCTTAGCCCAGTATATGATACTAACACATAAAGGAAAATGTACCTTATGCACAAATCAATATACTCAGCTGTATTCACCTGACACATTGACACTGACAGTGCTGTATCATATATGATTACACAGATGGACGGCATCAGAATATTATTTGTTGCATAATTGACATGTACATATATTGAACACAATACTGAAAACTATACTGCACTGTTTTTCCCTAACAGCGACTGGTTTTGAAAATTGATCTTAGGTTCATTCTGTCTATATGTATTTACATATGTAATACTCAACCTTTGCATTGATTACGCTAAATGAGCTTTTGATATTAGCTTAATGGCATCAAATCAAATTAATTTCATTACAGTTTTAGTGATTTACATGTGATGACTTCTATCCAATGAACTTTTTCAAAGAATGTTATATAATTAGTATGTTTCTATAAGAGATATATACAAGTGAACTATACACGTGTGCGTGTACTATTATATGCTTTGCTTAACTTGTTGATATAAGTCCCAAAATAGCATCAGCTGACACAAATTATTTTTCCTGGTGCACAGTGTAACTTACAAAATTCCCTTCCATTTTTCACTATGATCATAGAAAATCGCATTATCTCCACCTATATGTGCATCGATGTTTGAATTTGTAATAGCTACCAAAGTAGCACTGATCAAAAGAGTTCCAGTTATCAGATAAAGCTGGCTAGTGCTCATTGTTTTTTTACGAAGTTTTATATCCTAATTTTCCATGTTAATTCGTAGAAACTTCCATATCTTGAATATATAATGTAATGTGGCGAGGTTGAATAGATTAGTATTTATCGCCGAAAAAGAACCAATAAAAATATGATTATATCTTCACTCAACTGGAGTTAGTTCAAGCAGTAGCTGAAGACTGATAAACATAGCCCCATCATATGTTTTCATACGGTTATGTATGTTCAAGGTACAGAACAAAGATACTGAAGCAGTATGAAGCACACGGTATAGCCCATAGCGTATTTAACCTCCCCTTGCAACAAGAGGTGGTGCACAAACACACATAGAGTCGTTGATGCGTGATATCTGTCTTTGCTGTGTAGGAACGACCTGGTGGACAAAGTGATGATGCGTCACGCGTCGGGCGCCCACCTGCAGGCCGCAGTGTCCACCTCCAACGAGGGCCTGCTGCACCTGGGTCTGCTCGCCGTGGAGAAAGTCGAAGACGGCCAGGTAGCTATCACACCGAGCATTAGTGTGTCAGAAGGAAAGGATCAATTAGTCAGACAGGTCCGCAGCAGTATCAGCTGACATTACATAATTAAGACCCTAACCATAACAGTTTCAGCCCTATACTTCTTTGGCCAGAGAGCATTGTAGAATTGTTTGTGAAATGGTTCAAATAAGCCGAGTTCGAAAGTGTCCAGCTTGTTAACTTTTTACCAAGACCTCCTAGCCATTTCTGATAAATGTACATGTGCCACTTGTATATGAGTCTAGGGAGTATATTGATATACTGAGGGTTCGAATAAACCTGTAATTTTGCAGGTTCTTAGTATACAAATTACGTGGGCCTTTTGGCATTTTGAATAAAAAGTCAATAATCATCCTGGCATATATATACATTTTCATTTTTTCTCAATGTGAGAGTTTGACTATAACAGGGAAATTGGGGATGTATATACTGTGGTGAGCCTTCCGGAGGGGCGCCTCCGGTCCGGAGGCGCCTCCGGAGTTCCGGAGGGTTCGGAGGGGTTCCGGAGTGTTGCCTCGGTGACACCCCGCGGGCCCACCAGGGGTCGCCCTGGTCCCGGAAGTGACGTCGGGGGACATCCGGCCGACTTATTATATAAGTCTCCGGATGCCCTCCGGACGGGAGTCCGTCGTGAGACTGGGCCCGAACCACCTCCGGAAGGCTCCCTGCGAACCTCCTGTCTGGCACCCTCCACGGTTACTTACCTGGTCGGAGTACCTGAGAGTTCCCCCCTAAGTGGGTGATTACGTTGGTTACATATTACGCTTAACGTGCCGGAGGTACGTACCTGTCAAGCTTGTCTACCAGCCTCCGTTGAGAGTGCCTGTGAATAAACTATTGAACTGTACCTGTGCGTGTCCTAGTCGTTCTGTACTACATTGGTGGCAGCGGTGGGATTCTTTAATCAGTAAGGAGATGAACCCAACACAGAATGACTCCGGAGCCGCCTCCCTCCTAAGCGAGGGAGGAGCTGGGACAGGTGAGGGGCCTACCCTGCAGGAGACGCCGGGCACGCCTCAAAGTCATCGATCGGAGACCTCCGAAGGACCGGAGGGTCCGGAGAGTCCGGAGAGGCCGGAGGGGCGTCTTTCTTCCCTAGGGACGACCCCGCCTGCGGGGGAAGGAAAAGGGGGAACGGCTTGGCAGCCTCCTCCGGGCCTGTTCCCGGGGCTGGCCTGGGGACCGCGCGCCGGGATAGCCTCGTGGCCATGGATGCTGGCGCCGGAGGCTCGGGTGGCGGAAGCTGCCCCCGGCGTGCCCGAGGCTACCCGGGCGGCGTGGGCCCCGGGATCTAGGTTCACCAGCCCTGGGGGCCGGGTGAGGGAATGCGTGGATCGTGATATCTCCTGGAGGAGACGGGACTTAGAGAAAACCACGGGCGGAGTACTGGTAGGCGACGGGGTAAAAGCCGAGCTAGAGGGGGAATCGGGAGAGGCCGGACCGGAGGCCCCCGTTCGGCGCAGGAACCCCTATGTCGCCTCGCCCCCGCCGGAAGTAAAACCGCTACCCACAACCTTTTGGGCGCCCACCGTAACGGAAGGTCTAGCGTCGAAGGAAGGGCGCGACCCAGTGAGCGGGGGAGGCGACGGCACAGCGGCCAAGAAGGCCACTAAGCCCGTGGTAATGCCAGCTAAATTTGACGGGGCGTCCGACTTGGATGAATACCTGGCTCACTTTGACCTGTGCGCCAAGGTCAACGGGTGGCCTGCCCCGGAGGCCGGAATGTTTCTGGGACTCTCCCTGACCGGAGTGGCCCGACGATTGTTGGCGGGAGTCCGGCCAGATACCGAGGCCGGCTACCTTCGACTCCGGAGCGCACTCCAACAAAGGTTCGCCCCTCGTAACCAGACGGAAAGTTACAAGGCGGCCCTGCGTGTACGAAGCAGACAGGCCGGGGAGAGCCTACAAAGTCTGGCAGAGGAGGTCTGGAGGATGATACGGCTCGCCTACCCGGAGGCGGATGGCCAGACCCTAGACTCCATGGGGCGGGACAGGTTCCTCGATGCCATCGGGGACACGCAATTAAAACACTGGGTTTACCAAAGTAAGCCCCGGACACTGGAGGAGGCAGTCACCACGGCGGTAGAAGCCGAAGCCTACCTGTCAGTAGAGAGGGAAAACCCGGCACGGATTCGGGCGGCCGGACGGAGCATGGCGGAAGAATTGGAAACTGTTAACCGTAAACTGGCGGAACTAACATCTGCGGTACAACAACCACAGATACAGCAGCCCTCAGAACGAAGGTGTTTTCTATGTCACCAGGTAGGGCATTTCAAACGGGATTGTCCTCAACGAGGCCGGAGAGAGAGGAGTCCCAGGACCCCGGAACCGGCGGAAAACTAGAAGCGACCCCGGCTGCCGGTCGGGCAGGGGTCGCTCCGCAGACGGATCAGAGGCCGAAGTCAGGATTGATACGCGGGCAGCAGGAGGCGCAAGGGTCAGGGCTCGTGGTAACCGGGACAATATGGGGACAGACCATACAGCTGCTGGTGGACACTGGGGCTGGAATTAATATCCTATCTCAGAACTGGTGGAGGAAGCACCAGCAACCGGGGGAGGTGACTGCGTCCACGCAGCCCATCTACTGCGCGGACGGAAGGCCATTAGCGCTGGAAGGGAAGTTGCAAGTTCCGCTCCGACTAGGGGAAAGGGAGGTGACGATTGAAATGGCGTTAGCGGATGTAGACTCGGATGCCATTCTAGGAGCTGGATTCCTTCGGTCCCACGGGGTCTCCGTGGACCTGCGCCAGGGGCATCTGGAGTGGCCAGAGTCGCGAGAGCGATGTAGGGTAGTCTGCCGCCACACTACTCAGATCCGGGGGCAAGGAGAAGTGATAGTAGATGGAGAGGTGATAGGGGCCTGGAGAGACGGAGAGGCCGCTCTACTGGAGCCCCAGGCTACCAGTAACAACCCTTTTCGAGTAGGGAGGGCGGTATTCTTTCCTGAGGATGGACAGGTACCCATCAGGGTCTTGAACCCCGGGGCTGACACGCTGTCGGTATATCAAGGAACCACGTTGGGGCATGTGGAGGCCTTGGCCCCCGAAAGGGGCCCACCAGAGGCGGGTCAACAGTGCCGCCGACTCACCACGCTACCACCCGAGGTACTGGCGGAGCTGTTGACCGGAGTGGCCCTAGAAGATCAGGCCCCACTGACCACGGTCTTACAACGCCATGTGAATGCGTTCCAGCGAGACGGACAGGACATGGGACGAACGGACTTAGTGCAGCACTCTATCCCCACGGGGGAAGCCAGGCCGGTCAAGCAGCCGCCTCGGCGGTTAGCTCCCCATCGAAGGGACGTAGTGACCCAGCAGGTCCAGGACATGCTACGACAAGGCGTGATTGAGCCGGCCGAGAGCCCCTGGGCCTCCCCGGTCGTGCTGGTACGGAAGAAAGACGGTACCGCTAGGTTCTGTGTGGACTATCGTCGGGTGAACGCATGCACGGTCAAAGATGCATACCCCCTTCCCCGAATCGATGACTCCCTGGATTCAATGGCGGGGGCCCAATGGTTCAGCACCCTGGACCTGGCCTCTGGATATTGGCAGGTGGAGGTAGCGGCCGATGATCGAGCCAAGACCGCGTTCACAACACATCATGGGCTGTATCAGTTCCGCGTGATGCCTTTCGGATTGTGTAACGCACCAGGGACCTTCGAGAGATTGATGGAACTGGCTCTGAGGGGCCTGCAGTGGCAAACATGCCTGGTGTATTTGGACGACGTGATCGTGTTCGCACCGACAAGGGAGGAACACCTTGGCCGCCTGGACGAGGTCCTTCGGCGCCTGGAGGACGCCGGACTAAAATTGAAGGCTAAGAAGTGTCACCTGTTGCGTAGACAGGTGGAATTCTTGGGCCATGTCGTGTCGGGGGCCGGTATTGCCACCGACCCACAGAAAGTAGCCGCTGTGCGGGACTGGCCCGAGCCAGGGGATGTGCACGAAGTTCGCAGTTTCCTCGGGTTGGCCGGTTATTACAGGTCGTTCGTACCCAACTTCGCGACAGTGGCCAAGCCCCTAACTGCACTATCTGAGAAGGCGAAGGGCCCGTTTAAGTTCTCATCCGAGTGCCGAGAGGCGTTTCGAGCTCTCCGGGCGGCCCTCATCGACGCCCCAGTGCTGGCCTATCCTCAGGAGGACGGGGACCTGATCTTGGACACGGACGCTAGCGATGTCGGGTTGGGCGCGGTACTGTCCCAGCACTCGGAGGGGCGCGAACGGGTATTAGCGTATGCTAGCCGTACCCTAAACCGGGCCGAGCGGAACTATTGTGTCACCCGGAGGGAGTTCCTCGCCGTTATCTTTGGCCTTAAAAGATTCCGTCACTACTTAGTGGGCCGGCCTATCCGTATCAGGACAGACCATGCCGCCTTAAAGTGGGTCACCCAGTTTAAGGAACCGGAGGGGCAAGTAGCCCGATGGGTACAGGTTTTGGACACGTACGATTTTAAGATCGAGCACCGGCCGGGCAAGCAACACGGAAATGCGGACGGGTTGTCTAGGCGACCCTGTGGCCAGTGCGGTTGGGAGGCAGGGGGTTTCTGTCGACGCATTACCACCAGGCGACGGGCGGTAGTGGCTGGCGGCCCCCAGGGCCGCCCTCGGCCGGAGCAGCCACGAGGGCGGGGCTGGGGCCCGGCTCAGCAAGAAGACCCCGTCTTGCAGCAATTGATTGAGGGGATAAGGGCCGGTCGCCCCCCCCCCTTGGTGGAGGCGGACTCCCGCGAGGTCCGGGCCTGGAAGTCCCAGTTCGATCGCCTTCAACTGTGCGAGGGAGTTTTGGGCCGGCCCTGGGTGGAACCAGGGGGCGATACCCAGTTCCAGGTAGCGGTGCCTGTTGGGGACCGGCGGATGGTCCTCCATGAGCTTCACGGGTCCCACCTGTCGGGGCACTTCGGGACCGCGCGGACACTACGACGCTGTCAGGCTGCATATTATTGGCCTGGTTATAGGGCTGACGTGATAGACTGGTGTGCCTCGTGCCCCGCGTGTCTCCGGAGTAAGGACCCTCCACGGAAGCGCCGAGCCCCGATGGGACACGTTGGGGCCGGAGCCCCATTGGAGAGGGTGGCCCTGGACGTGATGGGCCCCCTGCCGGTCACGGAACGGGGCAACCGGTATATAGTGGTGATCGCGGATTATTTTACGCGGTGGTCGGAGGCGTTCGCGGTCCCCACTCAGGAGGCGGTAGTTATCGCCCGGGTGCTAGTATCGGAGTTTATTTGTCGGTATGGCTACCCGTTGGTGATTCACTCCGATCAGGGGCGGAATTTTGAGAGTAAGGTGTTTCAGGAGACCCTCCGCATACTGGGTATCACCAAGACCCGGACCTGCCCGTTTAACCCCCGGAGTGATGGGCTGGTGGAACGGATGAATCGGACCATCAAGGCCCTCCTGACCACGGTGGTGGACGAATCACAGGGGGACTGGGACCTCCATCTACCTCTGGTGATGGCAGCTTATCGGAGTTCGGTCCAGCGGTCCACGGACCAGACTCCGAATGCCCTGATGCTGGGTAGGGAGGTGGCCGGCCCCCTCGCAGTCTTATACCCGGAGTCTGACCCTCTCTCGGAGGACGAATATGTGGCCAGGCTACAGCGGCGGCTGGCACGGAGTCACGAATACGCGCGAGCCCATTCACTCGGATGCGTGCGGAGGCAGGCTCGTAGCTACGACGCCCGGGTAGCGGGTTCTCAGTTTGCCGAGGGGAGTGAAGTATATTTCTTTCACCCCCTCCGTAAACCAGGGCGGTGCCCGAAGATTCAGCAGTTCTGGACGGGCCCCTGGACAGTGATCACGCGCATCGGAGGGGTAGTATATCAGATTCGACAGGGGCGAAAAACGAGGATTGTGCATGGGGATCTGCTGAAGCCTGGCCCACGTCGGCCTCCGGACACCGTCGCCCCTGAATCTGCTCCCCCCGTAGGGGATCGCGTACGACGGCTGGCCCTGGGAGGGGGGCCAGGGGGGCTTCCCCCCCGCCCTTACGTGGGGCCGGCCGTCGGGGAGGCCGGTGTTCCACCGGCCACGGAGGGGGGAAGTGACTGCCGGCCCCCTCCCGGGGTCGATCTGGGGAGGGGGCGCCGCTCGGTCGGCCCCCAGGACTGTCCGCGCCCCTTAACGGGAGAGCAAGGCCTGCGGAGGCGGACAACACGGTGCCGTGCGATGCTACTGGGGGGGGCCTCCGGTGGCGGGAACAGCCGTGCTCTGCTCGGCTCTGGGGCCCAGGCAGCCGTTATTGGTCGTAGGGGGGCCGCTACTTGCCGGCGGCCATTACTGAAGACCGGCGGAGGGCTGAGGGGAGTGCCATTAACGCGTATCGGAGGCTGGAGAGGGCACAAGCGACTTAACAGAGCTTCTGCTCTCCACGCGACGCATCCGTCACAGGCCAGGGGGAGTAAGGGGGAACAGCCGGTCCGGAGCCTGTTCCCGGCACGACGCGCGCTGATTTGGTCAGGCGGGGGGGCCTCCGTAGAGCAGAACAGCCGCCACTTTCGTTCGAATCAAGGTGGTCGTCTGCACCAGGGAGAGCCTTGTGGCTTGCGAACCACGGTGTTACCCCCTGGGGATCAACGAGACGAAGTGCGGAGGCCTATCGGAGAGGTTAACCACCGTCACACGGAGAGGTTCGGCCGTAGGCACTCAGGGAAGGGTGGTCATGTTCGAGGAGGGAGGAGGCGGGAACAGCAGCGCTGCAGCTGGTTCCCGACGATTGGGCGCGTCACGGACCGGAGAGGGGTGGGCACCAGCGAATGTTTACATTCTGCTGGCAGTCCATCCACGATGCGGAGTGAGATAGCTAGGGTGATACGAGAGAGTGGAGGGGATGAGGGCCACGCCCTCGAAAGGGCCAAGTCAGCCAGGAGGGAGATGCTGGAGACCACCAGGGTAAGTGGGCGGTCGGATGCTGCTAAAAAGATTCGCAATCGGAGGCGTAACGAGAGGCGCTGGAGAGGGGGGGACCGGTGGGGGGGCTCTCGCCCTCGCTTCGGGGCAGCCCGTAGGGAAGCCACTGAGCGAGAGCGAGGTTACCCTCGTCATCGCGCTGCATTGCGCACGTCACCCCGGAGGAAGCCAGTCTCTCCAGGCACGCGTAACAGAGACGAGCTATCCAGGCAGCTATTTGGTACGCCATCGTCACCCTCCGACTGCGAGATGGGGAAGGATAGTAAAAGTTACACCTGTGCTCAATGTGAGATGACATTTTCGCGACGTGATAACATGCGGAGGCACCAGCGTTGCCACTCCGCCCGCACTACTCCAGGGTGGTCGTGTCCTGCGGAGGGATGTCGCCAAGTGTATGCGAAAGATAGAAAGCACGACCTGCAGATCCATCTGAGGGGGAAGCACCCAGAGCACCGGTGGCATACCCACCCGGCGGACATCCCCTCGCCACGGATGGTTACCCTGGAGGCCGGTGGTAGGGTGAAGAGCAAGGACCCCCCGGCGAGGAGCAAGGACCCCCCTTCATCGGTGGAGTCATCTCTAGGGACCCCCGGAGTGGTGCTGGGTGAGGACGAGGAACTGGTGGAAGCCGCGAGGAACCTAGAGGCGCTGTGCACCGAGGAGCCCCAGGCAGGGACGAGTGTCCGGCGTTCCCCCCGGGTCGCCGCACGCTCCGGAGAGTCCAGCCGCGCCAGGTCAGACCTCCCCCGACCCAAGATGAAGAAAGCCAGGACTGAGCGCCACCCGGCCAGCCCCACCCGGATCGTCCAGGCCAAAGACCTACCGGGGACGGAGGAGGACCCCCTCCAGGGCCCCTCCTGGGCAGGAGGTGACGGGCCGGAGGAAGTGGGCCCCCTCCTCCCCGAGCTTGCTGTTGTTACGGCCTTGAACTTTGATAAATCTGTGGTGATGCCGCCAGGAACCCCGGTGCCCCTGTTGGGCACACTCCGGGAGGATGGGGAGCTGTTCCTCCAGGCGTCCCCGGAGGGCCCCCAGGCCTTCCAGCGGGCGGGCCTCCGACAAGCCAACGTGGACCGGCCCCCGAGTCGGGCCAGCTCGCCGCCGGCAGCCAGCCGCACGGGTCAGGCGACCCAGCCGGGCAGCCGACCGGAGCCGCCTGCGGAGACAGCTCCCCTACGGAAGGGTAAGGGCAAGAGCAAGGGGAAGAAGTCAGCCGCCACTCCCCCTTCAACGCCGCCGCCACCACCGCCGCCGCCTGGCCCGGAGGCCGCGAGGGGGCCGACGCAGCCGCCACCCCCGCCTGGTCCGGAGCCGACACAGCCGCCCCCCCCGCCTGGCCCGGAGGCCGCGAGGGGGCCAACCCAGCCAGCCACCCACCGCTGTGATGGGTACCCGGAAGGACCGGTGTGGGTGCCGTGGGCCCCGGGCCCCAATCCTGACCGCCTGGGCCGCTGGTCCACGTACCTCCAGGCCCCCGAGTTGGGCGCGGGCTACACCGCAGTCGGAGGCCACCGCGATTCCAGAGTAGAAATCGTGGGCGACGGCCTCTACAGGATGGTCACTACGACGGCGACGATCTACCGGAAGATGCCTCCTCCGGTGAGTACACACATTTTCCCTGATAGTTGACAGTTAGCCATGAACGCAGTCGATTTGCCTCTCGCAATTATGTGTTGGTTGATCTGTTGTGTCACTCGAGTAATCGGAGGGTGTTGGTTTCTCCTAGGCGACGGGAGGGCAGTGACGGGGGACTGGGCCGGACCAGAGGCGGAACTCCCGGAGGGCGGTGGGCCAGGCCGCCGGGTTAGTCGCAGAGGCCGGTGGACAGACGGGGACCGGAGTCAGGAGCTGCCGTTGCAGTACCAGGCGGTACCAGAGGACCGGGAGAGTCAAGCTCGTGACGGCGCGGGGAGGACGACGTCGCCAGGGAACCCCCCTAACAGCGAGAGAATAGCCGACCCAGCGCGACGAGCGGAGGATAGGGTCTCTCCGGACCCAGGGACCGCTGGGACACCGTTGTGTTACGTTGAACTTTTGGGCCTGAGGCCAGCGAGTGTTGTTATTAGTATACAGGTTAATCACGTGGACGTTGATGTTTGGGGGGGGGTTGTTTACCAAAGGGGTAGGTTTCGAGTCAACTTTTTCGAGTCAATTTTTCTGGTTTCAGAGCGGATGGGTGTCAGTCGGGGGGGGAGAGTGTGGTGAGCCTTCCGGAGGGGCGCCTCCGGTCCGGAGGCGCCTCCGGAGTTCCGGAGGGTTCGGAGGGGTTCCGGAGTGTTGCCTCGGTGACACCCCGCGGGCCCACCAGGGGTCGCCCTGGTCCCGGAAGTGACGTCGGGGGACATCCGGCCGACTTATTATATAAGTCTCCGGATGCCCTCCGGACGGGAGTCCGTCGTGAGACTGGGCCCGAACCACCTCCGGAAGGCTCCCTGCGAACCTCCTGTCTGGCACCCTCCACGGTTACTTACCTGGTCGGAGTACCTGAGAGTTCCCCCCTAAGTGGGTGATTACGTTGGTTACATATTACGCTTAACGTGCCGGAGGTACGTACCTGTCAAGCTTGTCTACCAGCCTCCGTTGAGAGTGCCTGTGAATAAACTATTGAACTGTACCTGTGCGTGTCCTAGTCGTTCTGTACTACAATACCTATTTGGAAATGTATTTTGATTAAAAAAAAGTAGTAAAATATGACGGAAATAACAATAACACAACCCAGAGATAATAGTAGGAGAAGTACCTTACCCAATATTTTCCCCAAGTACCCGACCATCAATAAATGATCATCAAATTTTGAATTAATGATTTATTTAGCCTTTATCTTTTGTTGCAAGATATATTATCTCATCTAGGACATGTATAATTATTCAGCTTCTTTGCATTCCTGTTACTGTTACATGCACTTTACCAAATTATCGTAATCATTAAAATATTTTTGCAGCAGCCCTATTCTGTCAATAACTCTAGAGTTTGCCTTTTTTCGCTCTTATTTGGTTTGATAGTTCATTGTTTACTCCCTATCCCTTACAAATCCAGTAACAGACAATGCATTTTTAATCAGCAGGTGTATAGGTATCTCCCGGTATTCAACCAGGTAAATAGACACAGAACACCACACAATCAAAGTCTTAAGACCCTGCATACTCCTCTGTAGCTGCACCGGATACTCCCAGCAAATGAAATGTTATCATAAGAGATTTTAACAGAATTAACTGAGGCATGACGTGTGGCGTCGGAAAGTCTGCAGTGGAGGAAGTTTTGATTTGTGTTTACAAACGTGATGTTTTTGAATCCCATCCTTGGCCCTGGGCTTGGGGCGGGTGGGATGAACCGAAATAATTAAACCCCAGCTCTCTCCCAAATCTGTGTATTCGGAGCCTGATTATGGAGAAGAGCCAGGTGCAGGGATTATATTCCTACCGCTGGTACAAGGGATTCTGTAATGAAACGGTGATGGAGAAGGGAAACATATTTCACTTGTAACAGACCGATATAATAAACATGTATATAGCTATTTGTGATTTGTGCTACTAGTGCCATCTACATTAATGTGGAAATATGTTAGAGATGAGGAGGAAATAGAATGAACATAGTAAATTGTACTTCACTTCGTTATAGCGCCATAGTTTGATATTGTTTGAAGAAGATCGGGAAGCATCGATAGCGCGCTGGAATGGCGGAAGCTTGACCCTCTAGTCTCCTTCATATCTAGCTACTGACCAATCCGAGGGTAGATACTATCGAAGATGGAGTCTTTGTCTCATTATCCATTATCCACTGGGTTCTATATATAAGGCCTTCAAATATCTCAACGAGGTACATAATTAATTTGGAGCGATTTATGAAGTAAAGTATGTATGTGCACACACTTAATAATTAAGGGGCCTTTTAATCCCAATAAAAGGGGTCATATTGTTTCCGTAAAAAGATGAACAAATCAATGTATGCATAGCTGCAACATATTGTTTTGAAGTTACAAATGCCAGGCCTGTGAAATGTCTGTTGTTTCTTTTTTTCTTGGATGTCTCATGACGCGCTACCGGTATCTTTCCTACTAGGAAAGTCGGGGGTTTTCCTTTCTGTTCTGAGAGATGTTTAAAACAAGATATCGATTCCTTCGTAGTGAATGGCAAGTTCCAAGTACCAGATTATCGAACTGACTGGTCGTCATTCAGTCATGAAAAGACGATGAATTAGGAGGAAAGCCATAGTGACCTTGAAAAATCATAATATGGTCACCCTGGGGTACTGAATTCATTTCTCGTCAACAACCAATGACTATTGGAGCTATACATGAGACATTGCAGTACAAAGGATAATTGGGTTTGCATGCGTTTAGTTGTTTCTAATTTACTTAGTTTATGTAGTCTAGTGATGTTACTACACGGTGTAATGTTACTACACGGTTAAAGATCATGGTGGCACTTTTTTTCATTATGATTTGATATTTACTCCTGAATTTGCATGTACATTTTTTTACATCCAATAAAAGTGAGAGCATGATCCCAGCCTGGGGGTGTCTCTGATTATGTCTGTTCTCTTATCGTGGATTTCAGTCTGAAAAGACCCGAAAAATGAGCCTGCCTAATGGGTCCCAGGTAAAACAATTCATTTAGGTGCATTTGTTGTATGTCTCCGTTATATTCAGTCAAGCGCGATGCTTTTAAACTTACATGTTATATCTATTGTGTCATTTAGCTATAGCCCCATTGAGTTATTTCATTACGTTTTATTGGCAACACAATTCGCCTTCATTTTAACAGCTCTATAGTCTTAGTAGTTCCTAGTAACCGTTAGTCTTTAAGTGTTACTTTGTGACGTTTAACATATATGGAGTAGATTTAGATACTATAAAGCTGTATACATCAGGGTAACGCCACACACTACCTATTTTTCCAGGACATCTCCTACAGTGAGTTCCTGGTGCCATCCAAGACGCGTGTACGGAAGATGCCGAGCGCGGACGTGACGCTGAATCCCATCAGTGAGTCGGCGCAGTCCTCGCCAGGTGAGTCGCGTATTCTATGTCATGTAGCGACATCCCGCATTCACGTTGGACTTAATACAACTTTTTTTTGTTAACACGATATTAATTGACAAATTTGGCCAGCCAAAAAAAAGACTATTTGAACATGGTCTCAGCTGCGGTTCTGGCTTATGCTGGTTTTCTGATGCTGATGTCCTTCAAATACCATACGATAGGTCATACGATAGGTCATACATATGTAGACGTGATAGGTGATGCGACCGCTGGTCATAGCCATACAGCGGAAAGATTATTATTAGATGCGTTAGGGAATGTGTGACTGATGCGCCGCTTATTTCTTTTTTTCTTTTACGATAGATGCTTAATTACTTTTGAGCATATATCACCAACAGGGGCTTTATATTTATCTCTTGATTTGCAAAGAAACGAAACAAAAAAGATACTACACGGACAACACAGTTATACAAACCTATTACTCTTTTTTTTAATCATGAAGTACATTATCTGATAACAATAGATGAACATGTATATTTTTGCAATTATTAACCAGTCGTTAGTATAGTTTAACAATGAACATCATCTTGTGTGTTAACATCATTCATGAGGCAATAGAAGACTACTGGATTATAAGGGGATGGCAAGAAAATTTATTATCAGATGGCGTGATCATTGACGTGTAGTTACAGAAGTTTCATACTACTATGTTAATGTTTGCTAATGTTTACCATGTGATCTTTTGTGTAATTTGAATGAATTATATACAGAATTGAAGGGGAGACCCTATTGCTTTTTGGTGTGAACATATCAAAGCCAGTTGTCGAAGTCCCAGAATATAGACGTGTGGTACAGTGTATTCACTTTATTTGCCACCAAAACTCCTCCGTCGCCGTTTAAAGATGTGCCGAAATAGAGTTTGATGAAATGATTTAACAATTCCAATAAGTTCTTTCATATCTGCCTCATGACAAATCCACTCAAATTAGAAATAGAACATGGATACGGAATCCTCTCAGGTGGCGTAGGAGAGTAATGGTATCGAAAAATGGATTACAATTTCATACCCAGGTATTTCCTCAAAAGGGATGCTGTGCATATTTCATAAGTTGATTTTCTGACTGAATGTCTCGTTCCTTCAGATGTTATGATATTGTGTTAACACTGTCATATAGCAACTGTCACAGATGTTGTCATTGACACTAATGTTGGTTGATTGGTTTATCTGGAAACAGAGTCTGTTTTGGCTGTGGCTGCATGGACAGGTATGCCCACAAATATCGTATTACCAGGCTTTATATGTGTACGACCTGTGTCCATGTTCCACATGCAACACAAGGTTGAAAGCTTTAGTTAGGAGCATTACATATGACTAACCATCAGCCAGAAAAAAAAGAGCATTAATCATGACTTCAATATTATTGATATTGTTATCATATTGTCGTAAGCTACTGCTTACTAACATACAGAATGCTTTTTGGATACAATTAGGTGCTTTAATTGTGTAAAAGTGGCATGTTTAGGCCATCTCAAACGTAAAAGGTCAATATCAATTTATCGCATCGTTTACTAGTTTATTGACATTTAGTCAGAAATGGATTGTAAAAACGAGCAAGTCTGTTAATTTCAGCGTTATCAGGAAGCTTTTCCAGGCCGGGTAAACATATATGGAGTTGACTTCTTTCATTGGTAGATCTTTAAATATGCACTTAGTATCGCACAGGGATTATCCTCACTTGTGTTAAGCTTGTATTCTAAGTGACATGGTTTAGTAGAACAATTAATCTGATCATCTTTAGACCTTTTATTGGGAAGGTATACTATTAAAACCAAAGTGGATTTCAGTCGTCGAATTAAGTATTCACACCTTTATAACGTACACTGCATTACCTACGTTTAGATTTTACGTAGTTTAGTTTATTTAAAATTTTCGTCTTTTCATAACTATTGGACGTTATGATTTAGGGGTTTATGTTTTAGTATTGTACGTTTTGGAAAGTACTATACGATAGAAGCGCAACTGAGGATAAGCTACCGCAGTGGATCCTTATGTGACCATGGTTGACCCAGGCATTCAGAGCACTCGGGCAGCATGATCAGAATAAGATACACAAACTCCACACATAGTTTACCTATGTCTATTAAGTGAGTCTCATCCTGATAGTCTGAACGTTCCTTGGCAATATATATTACCCAAATTCTATACTGCATTTTAGTATAAGATAAGTAGAATGAGAGGGACTTCAAGTGAAGCCGAGAGCTTAAATGTAGGTCTCGTCTGTGTAGTCACAGACTGGGTCGTACCAAGGGGCTCTCAATGACTCAGTTTTGTCTGTGTGCGTTCTTGGAGAGATCTCCAAGCACACCCAAGGGCGTTGCAGACGCACTGATCGTTTCCGAGGTTGGGCGTATGTTTATTCTAATCTTAAAATATTTACGTTTTTTTGTTTAAAACAAAACTTATTGGTTTCCTCATATAGTTACAGCATCAGTATATTAATTCTCCATGGTGTTTTCTAAGATTTTCTTATATAAGAATGACACTAGTGGAACATTCTTCCTTAGTTTTCATTGTTTTGTTGAAGTCCATTATTATAAGATTTTTGATATTTTGACGGCAAGGGTACAACTCAGGTGTATCGATTCAGTTATACACACACTATTGTGCTTGTTTACATATAAGGCCTGATCCCATGAATCCGTTCATCATTGGATGGAGGTCTTTTGTTTCTTCTTACCCGGCGGGTAATTGCTAGTCTATAATGAGTTAATGATCACTACATTCCAGGGCTAGAATAAGCAATACATGTATATACTAATCGTAGAAGGCGGTTCCTCCAATTATATAAGAAATCTGCATTCTGGTATCTCTAAGCTGGATATATTCTGGTATCACTAAGCAGTTCTATCTCATTTTCGGATAGCACGTAGAATGTCCGGTCTCTGGAAGTATTGTTTCATGGTATCATAGATCTCTAAAGTTGTACATGTTGGGTATCGTTTTTTATGTATAGCCTTGTCTAAAAATTTCTTGAATAGGGTTGTACTATTTTGTTGTATCATATGTACCCATGACATGACTCAATCATACATCCGTATATGCTAATTGACTCCAGCGCAGCCTAAAATTAGACAAACATGGTTCATACACTGCTTGAATGCTGAGATAAGTAAATAATGTATTACTTAACAATATGACAGATATGTATCAGCAGTATTGTCAGCTATATACCATATGGTTATCTTTGTGTATATTTAGATTCATACACGTGTTGGTAACGAGCATGTCGTTTGATGTGATTCTGTATATCATCATGTAGTAGTTGCTTGCGTGGACTCTGTTCACTGAGCTGCCCTCATTGAGCAGAGCACACATCTCCACCGAGCTGCTCGTCTCACGCCCTTTTCTGTCCGTCTGTAACACAGGAGTGCTGGCGGCGCCTGCAGCGCCTCTGCTGGTGGCGCGGAGTCTGTCCCATGACCCGTCCGTGGTGCGGGAGGGCTCCCTCCGCCGCCACTCCCCGCACCACACCTCCCATCCGGCGCACGAACGAGGTACCTCTGACCAGATTTCGCCACCACGCGCCCGCCTCGTTGCTATATATCCATGTATATTACATCTAGTCGGCTAAATGCAGAGCTTTTCTTATTCTTTAGTTTGTTTTAGAGCATACGTGCAAATCACATCTAAACACGCCACAAACCTCTGAACACGCAACTGGTATCTTCACATGCATATCAGCCTCACTCTATTTGGCATGCATAATTTGTTTGGCCTTCACATGAATATCACCAGCTGGATTTCTGTTAATTTTTGATTTTAAGATATTTCAAGACATTCTTAAATATTTCTTTATGCAGCATAACAGCTTCATTGATATAAAACATTCAAATCTGGACATTTTTGGTAAAATCCCATTTCTTTTAAATATCATTAATATGATACTAATAATTTAACCGTCGCCAATTTGTACAGGGATACAATTAAATACATTGAAATAAATATGCTTTAATCTTTTAAGAATAAGATTTTGATTATCAAATGATATATTTCAAATTAATCAAAACTAGATTTAAGCCTACTAGATTGGATTTGCTTTCAACCACTATTTTCTTACATTATCACACCTGGACGCATTTTTAGAGTTCTGCATCTTAGATACTGCTATAGATTAACTATAGGAAATGTCATAAACGTAAGGTATTTAGTCTCCAACCATATATTGTAGTTGTTTGGCATGTCCATCGTGTAAATAGCTTAGGTTTTATAATAGTTTACAGGTCATGAATTAATATTTTTCAGTATCTATCGTAGAACTTTTATAAGAGCATGCTTAGTTCACATTTACACATGGTATACGCATAAAATCCTGCTTTCCTATGGTCAAATAGAGCAATAACATTTACCTGCTATTGCACAGGGAAAACGAATCAAGCTGAAGGTTGACACCTCTGCCTTCTCTCATCTTCCTCTCAAGAAACCTCATACATAAAAATCTAATCTCTGGGAATATTAATTTTACCGTGCCAGTAAGGTAACTGGAATATTTTCTGTTCGTTTGTCTGTCCATGTCATTGTTTCCTTTTCCTCCAATAGGACGAATAGTGGAGCCATGGGAGATGTATTTGGTCTGCCCTGACACTTGGTGTATTCAAACTCAAAAAAATGATTTCAGCAGGATTTTATATATTTAGTAGCTACTTAGCCATGAAAGTAGGCTTCAGTTGATAAACAGTCAGGGTAGTCGTACATCGCATACTTATTGAAATTAGAGTACAGACAGGTTAGAAATCCGGAGACAGTCTACAGGAGGTTACTATATCCTCACAATTCCGACTTAGTTCGTCTCCTGTCAACAATCACGGAAAGAGAGCTGCAATATACAAAACCCCTTTCCCATGTTATTGCATCTTAAGCATTGTCTATCCTAGATTTCAGGTTCAAAAACCTTTTATATTATCGAGTTTCATGTAGCCATATAAGGAACACAGGTATGTATGTTATATTTCTAGGTCTTTACAGTTCACGAACAACTAACGAAAAGTCAGTGGAAATCTTTTGATATTCCGTTTTTTGATGCGGAATACAGTTGGTTTTTGCTTTCAAGCTGTATTGTGGAATGTCCGAACAGTGATATGGCATATACAGTAATGTTATATGATATGGTTGATTGCAGACCAGGAAATGAGCTTTGTCGACCAGGTGTACAACCCAAACGAGCTCGATGACCCCGAGTTAAGGTCCGGCAAACACCGCACACTGATGACCTTCCCATCATATATGGTGAGTTAAATAGTGCATCAGCACGTTCTTCTTTCTAACCATACTTAACGAAAGCGTTGACTAAAAGGAATAAAGTTTATAGTGTGAATTCAGTAGCCGGAGTCATCAACCAGATTCATTCCATTGGGTTTACTGTTTCCCAGCACCGTAGTTTCTAAGAAGTATCATTCGAAAGGTTTCATAGTAATTTCTTCAAAGATATATGCGCCCAATAATAGTTATATATGGTATCTTTTTTTTTAAAAGACTATGTATACAATTTATCTGCATATAAGAAAATCTAATGATATCACCAGTTAAATTGATAAGAAGAAAACTTATATCTATATGAGAACACTTGATAGTAAGAAGACGGGTCTGTCCTCTTATTAAAGCATCTTAGCTAAGGCATCGTGTAAAGCTCTGTATCTCATCCCTGGTATCTTCCCCTTAGACTTGATATTGGGAATTTATACTTGACGCCCATGGAGTGTTGTAGAACAATACACTCCCTGGACAATGGTGTAAAAAACGTTAGCCAATTAGTTATAGGGCTGAGATAAATTCGTGTTGGCTTGCTATGTAATCTTACTCGGCTTTGCCTCATGAGATCACTTCGCAACAAAAACTCATGGCGTTTTTCCAGCGGCTATAGATCTCGGTGTAGTTCCTTCTTAATAGCATAGCAATATATTCAGACAAGAGTCATCAATATAGTTCATGAGTCTGATAATATATTGGTTTTCATTGTGATCGCAGATCTCAGTGATTGACTATGCGAAGCCGTCTCAACTGAAGAGAGAACTGAATGAAAAGTTTAAGGAGAAGTTCCCGCACATTCAGCTCTCGTTGAGCAAGCTCCGCAGCCTTAAACGTGACCTTCGCAAGATTGCCAATGTCAAGGTGAGCCTCTAACGTGTTTCCAAGGATGTCATTCTGATCTTTACCGAAGGTGCATTTAAGTACCTTCCAACCACCGTGAAAGGTTCAGAAATACACATTTTTTCATCTAGCATACAGGTAGGAAATATGTATGGGGCCATCTATGAAGTATATACGCAGAATTTCAGAGTATTTTGCCCCCCCCCCCCCCCCCCCACACCCACCACCAACCACTCCCACAGTGCGTAGGTACTTTATGGATGGCCCCTTTTGTACTTTAAAAGATAAATGTAAGAAGTGTTGTTTTCATTCTAAATGGAGTTATCATAATCTGGAATGAAAATACAAACATAAGAAGGGTAATTCGTCACCTTGTGGGCATCTGCACCAGCTACGCCACCCGTCAAAGATTCAACAAGAAGGCTACTAGTCTTAAAAAGGTAGTGATAATCCTCTAAACTCCTAAAGAAGAACTATAAAACTGTAGACGGTTTTATAGTCCCATGTGGACTGTTTGTATTATAATAACTGGCTGACGTTTCGAGTCAACAGCGACTTTTCTTCAGGACATACAATACAAGAATGATTTAGAACAACAAGTTACACCGTATTTATACTCATTTGAACGAATTGTTCAAGGAAATGTTCATGAATTCGTCGAAGTGTTCATTGAAGTGTCATTGGATCAATGGTTACTTGAAAGTGGTTTGATTGAAAAACATTGTTAAGATTTCTCATAATTCAAAAATTCGCTATATTCTGTATAGTATAGTAATGTAAATAAGTCACAAGAATTGGTTTCTTATTTAGTTATAATAGGTAAATAGTTCATTTTCCGCCATAGGCATAACATTTTTCCATGTAGTTATATTTTATATATGTATATTGTATATATAAAGGTGCATCTTCGGTAGAAGCTGCTTGGAGTTTCCGCCCATATAGTGATATAGGTAACCAGACCTAGGATTGAAAACTAAAATAGATTGAGTTCCTCATGTAGAGAAAAAGTCAAATCTGTTATTTTCCGTATGTCTAAATTAAAATGTACTTTTTTCTAAGGACTCGTTTTTGCCATGCTGAAAACAAAGTTTATGTACTGTAGTTTTCTAATTTCCTTATCATGAGCATTTGAGACTTGAGAAATGCCCGACTTAACGCTGTTGATATACTCACTCCAGTGCAGCCTGGCTAACGTATTTGGCTGGTGCCCACCTCATAGTCTGTATAGGTGTGGAATACAGCCTACCAGGTACACTGGCCACCAGATCAGACGCTTGCTTCACGCCCATTAGTCAGAGCAGAGAGGTGGGTGGCCAATCAAGCATGAAAATCCTCCATGAATATTTTGTTGTTCTCTTCAGTGTGGCGTGGATCTCTGGACAGTCGCCCAATCCTACGTTTACTTTGAAAAGATCATATTAAAGGTGAGTTAGCCATCAAGACGTTCATGCACACAGGGATTGCAACAGTATGCGTTAAGACCAGTCCCTCGGGACTGTGCATTAGCCAGTATAAATAAATGTCTTTTTTTTTAAAATAGCATGTCGAGTTTGTTTAAAACCAGGAGACCGACCGCATGCCACCTGTCAACAAGGCAGTTCTTGTTTCAATGAAAGGCATGCCTCACGTTATAATTCTATACATTATTCTTTCAAAATATTCTTTAGCTGAAATACTTTATCCCTTTTCTCCTTATATATCTTCTTTTCTTATTATATATCCCTACTCAATGGCGCTTCAAAATTGACAGAAAATAATACACCGATGGACATATGTAAATTGTTCACAGTGCAATTATGCCATTTAAAGCCTCGAACTCGATCATTTTTGCACCTTCGTTTTCGAAATCGATAGTCACCCGACCGAGTGTTAGAATCTATTAAAAGAAAATTCTAGACGGAAACCTAACGACTGCAACTGGCCAAGTAGTACCAGGTAGAAATTACTTTTTGAGAAATAGTGTTAAGATCTATCTCAACCTTTGTATATTAGGGGGTCCTCATTGGACGCGTTGCCATTATCACACTCCAGGTCAGCACCTTCGAACACCAGGAAGCCCGGGGCAGCTTGTAGCCTTCATATTCAAAGTCTCCATAAAGAATGATGTAATGTTCAATCATTTTAGTGACTAAGAATAGTATACCCTATGACTGACTTGGATGATGATGAGTTGCTCACTGTTCCAGGGTTTAATCAACAAACCCACCCGGCGCCTGTGTGCGGGCGCCTGCCTGCTGTTGTCCGCCAAGCTGAACGATGTGAAGGGCCCTGATCTCACAAAGATCATAGAGGTGAGGTTTCATAACCATCCCCTTCTTCGCAATCTAGGCATAAACCTAAACAAACAAGGCATGCTACTATGAAGTTCTTCGTCAAATAATTTGGGGTATAATAGCTGCTCGCCCACCCCTATATGGTAGCAGGAAGGCAAATAAGGGACTATGGTGGGATCGGGATTCATATAGTTTTCCCTTATATATATTCAGTGAAATTGAAACATCAAAATATTGCATTTTTTTCAACTAAGGTTTTTTTCTCCAATTTTCGTGTATCATAATATTGCTTTGACATATGGAAGATATAAAAAAGGGGTCTTTTTGCTGCTTTTCTATTCTTACAACAAAATAGTCCCTTTTGACTACTTTGAGTAGTTAGGGTATGAAAATGATTGTAACAGAATTCTCTACTCAACTAAACTGTGTCTAGATTTGCTTCCCCATGGAATTCTATAGAATTTTCATTCACACTCTTAAAGTCAAACATTTTGCCTAACTTTTAACAGAATCTCTGAAGTTTCTTAGGTTTAATGTGGTAGCCTTTTCAAATCTGTATCTTGTTTACAGCTTAAGTTTATATCAAGCCATCAAGTACTTTTCAGTCCTCAATATGATTACGCGGCCTATAGTACAAGCTTATCAATTGAAGGCTATCCTGGATACGATGATTATCCCAAGAGGGTGGTACTTGGACTTAAAATATGTCATGAAAAAAGAGAATGGACAAAATACTATAGTGATTGTAAAAAAAATCTGGTATTTCACAGCACATAAGATATGAACTGAACAAAATGAATTAGACATGGACAATATGCGAATGTCATAAACGAATCTAGGTAACTGATATTCTCAGGCTAATAATAGCCTTTCACCCTTGATGCTCGTTGTAAACACCATGTGTCTGAGTATCAGTTAGAAAAGAAAGTACAATTCTGTAAAATGAAGTCGGGTCGATAAATAGAAAAGTAAATAAATAATGTCATCGGCTTTCCGGTCCTTGCTAAGTTTCATGTTGTTATCATTAACTTACCCCAGGAAACTGTGGACACGTTCAAGCTGCATCTTCGCGACCTGCTGGCCTTTGAGTTCGCTGTGCTCGTGGCTCTGGAGTTTTCACTGCACATCCCGGATTTGGAGATTTACCCTCATTACCAGCGCCTGATGTACACCTCCTAGTGACACCGCAGGAGAGAGATTGTGGAGTCAGTGGACGATTAGTCAGACATAGTCGACTCTTCTCACGTAGTTAAGCTCTTTTGGAGTCAGGTACCAGATCATAAACAAACTTTGTTAGAGGAAGATCTTTCAACCTTCGGCATAGGAGTTCTATAGCATGGTATAGCCTCTCTTGGGTCAGACAGGTACCAGCTTTCCGTATTTGACCTTTAATGTGGGAAGGCTCTGTTCAAAATGGCTTACACTTGCCCCATTCAAATTCCAATTCCAAGGATGGGGATATAGAAACGATAAACGACCCTCATAAGATACCAGCATATAGATGAAGGTTGTAGATTTTTAGTGCAAAACGTTATTTTTTCTATACTTTAGCAGTATGCCGAAGTAGGTAATGAAAAATCGCAGGTAGAGTTTGTTCATGGGTTGGTAGGAGACTCTGGTGGCAGTAGCAATTCAGGGTCGTCAGAGGAGAAGGGTAGACGATCAGAAAACATGCTCGTCATTACATTTATTCTGTCGGTCTCATAGATTTACCAGTTTTGTTTGAATTTCTTTGGTGAAAACGGGATCTGGTTGGTGAATCTTTTACAGGTCACTGCTGATGCACGTTCGCTAGTATGCTTCCGTTATTTCTTTTTTCGAGAGTATTCTTTTTGTTGTGGATAGCTTTATTCACACCGTAAGTTTCCTGTTTGTTATAATCAGTTATAGGGATGCTTAAATTGAACGTTTGTCAGAGGTGAGGGACTTAGCCATGAAAAGTTGACTACCACATACACGGCATGTGCGGGGTACTGAATGAAGCCACTTCAATACTGGGCGCAGGACGTCCTGTGACCCACACAAGCAGCGACTCTATACCATGTATGCTTTCTGATATCCACGTATATAAATGTATTAGCAGGTTATAAATACCTCCCATCTGTATGCTGTATGCGACTCTGCTGTGAGACATGGGTGGTAATGGTCCATGCTACAGGATCCTGTCATCCACGTCTACTTCCCCTCGGCTGATTATATTACTCGATAACATCGAGGTGTTACTCACTATTGCAGTAATGGTCTTAGGTAACCACCATCTTAGGAGAACAACCAAAGGTTCTTTGCGAGTTTCTGTGCAGGCAGCCTTGTTGTACATACGAGAATTAATCATACAGAACTTCCCCGGAACCCAAGGGCTGAATATAGGTTCCCTTTTTGTTGTTGGCAGCTGGCAAATCCTAAATTTGTGCGTATTTATTTCATAAATATGTTTTTAATATGTATGTGTTACCCAGATTATATGGCTATACCTGAGATAGCTTGACGTCAGCCTCGTATAGATATCAGTTCACATTGATTTGTGTCGATGTCCAGGTGATGTCATGACTTCGTCGTTACATGAAAATAGCGTTAGATGAATTTAAAGGGTTTAAAAAAAAATATCATATCGCAATCAATGTTCATACATTGTTCATCCATGCAGTATTTTCAAATCTTGAAAATTAGAGCTTACGAGATAAAATATCGGAAGATGACATATTCACTAGATTTTAAATCAAAAGTTACTACACATTGGTTCAGTGGTGGTTATAGTATTGGAAAACTGTCTAAGGTGAAAGAAAGCCAAGCCATGTCACATTATTGTGATAAGTAGAATTATCTTAGGTTAGATTGAGTGATCTAGTCTGAAACAAAGTGTCAGTTTGTGATGTAATTTTATATTTATTGGTTAATGAGGAATCCTTCCAATAAATGGTGCTTAGTTGATCTCAGAAATGTTATTCACGTTGTGGCAAACATCGAAATAAATTTCAACTGCTGGTAATCTAGCACTTCTACTAAGTGGGAATATTACCTTTTGTAAAATAAGTACAATGTAGTTTTAATGTTAACTTCGATTTCAGAATGCCATGTTTCTTGATGTGACATTAGCTCTTCCCGTGTGAATGTTTGGCACGTAACATGCCTCGATAAGAACTGGTGGGAAAGGGAGAAAATTGTCTTGGATAGTTTAATACTCTATGCATTGTGTACTTTTCATCCCCATTAATATCACACACACATAAAAACAGTTTAGAGTGTAGTTTATCTCAGTTTTGCTGTGCCCTTTGTTGAATATGACAATTATTGAGTTCAAAACTCAATGTGCTATATCATCCCATATACATGTCCGTGCCAATTTACGTATGTAAAGATCCTGGCCGAACAGGTCGTCTTACTTATCTGTCTTTTTTTTGCATTGGCTGCGTTGAGATTCATATCTCTCATTCTTAAAATCGTGTGTTTATAGCCAAGCATGTAAAAGTGTTTATGCGTAATCTCCGGGATATCCTTAAATAGAACCAAGTCCATTTACCCAGTGACTGATAAGATTAGCCTCAACAAACTCTGATTCCATATATGTATTAGGGTCGATTATATAATAGATTGGTCTCAATTGTAAATCAGTTATCAAAGTAAATTACGTATGCGTAATTTAGATGCGTGTCTGTACATATATTTAAGTCTTGGATTTGGTTAAAGTGGCAACATTTGCATAGTATATTTAAAGGAGATATCTGTATTGCATTTAATAGGACAGACAAATTACTCTTGAGGTTTTTCAATACCGATTCATAACATTTTACATGCATACATAACGGTAGACGTAAAGTGTCACCAACGCTTTTAATAAGTACATTTTGCACGTTATACTCTCCATATAGCAGATTTGTATTGCGTGGTGTTTCACCTATTTCACATTCCTAAAACCCGAACCAACTGCTGCGTATGCATTTACTTTTACTCGATACATATTGTCAAACAGCAAGATCATAAAGCAGATATGTTGGCGGGGGGAGGGGGTGAGTAGAAAGAGCATAATTTATATGTACTTTCCATTGTCTAGTTGATCAATGTCGAATGTCTATTTGTAAATGTGACGAATTTGTCGTGACCAAAATATGCCATATTCCCGTTCGTAGAATTCCCTTCTTCCGAACAATATAATTATTTTGGTCATCAAATAGCGGTATATATGTGCCAAAGCTTTTACAAGAAAAAAATCCTTGTAAGAATGAGCTAAATAACTTGCTGACATTGGCTAGGTTTATCGGAAGGTGTTGAGTTTTTGCACACATGTAGATACATGTCACTGTGCACTTTCTTTTCTTAATTTTTGGAACGGTGCAAATCAGGCTTTGATTGTCCGCGAAGATGCGTGTATTTTATGTACTGGGATTATTTGTCAGTTATTTGAAACACCATTGCCCATTCTCTCCGCATATATCCCAGGGCGATTTCTAGAACAATATTATGATAATATTCAACGATTTCTTAAACACATTTCTTGAATTGGTAATTTCCTTTGCTTTGAAAGAAATTGTAATAACTACCAGGATTGAACGCAGGAAAATGAGGGTACTTTTCAGAAATTGCGGTTAGTATAGATGGAAGGCATTTTAGGTAGAGTTGAACTAGTAGACCAGGTTAAACACAGGGCAAAATTGTTTCGGCCCTGCTGATGTTTGAATCATTTCCAATACGAACGACGTCTGGGATAATCAGGAACTAGTCATCGGATCGTGGAATAAGTCAGGATAGAGATGCCTCGATCACACAAATGCCGAGAAATCACCCTAGAATCGGGAACTGCGTCGTGGGCCTCCAGTTATAGGATATGCACTATACTAAGGCGATGATTAATTGATAGGAAAAGTGTCTGTCCCCTTTGGTCAAACAGTAATATATTACTAGTTGATTATTATTTTTTTTTTAAACGCAACATTTCTAGATACATCGCACCTTCTTGCATCCAATTTTGACATAAGAAAAAGGTACCAGTCAAGTTCAGCTGGATCTCAGGAAGCAAAGGGTGGACCCTGCATGTTTAAAGAGTCTTAGCAAGTTTTAACAAAGGGAATCCCCCACACTCATTTGTCAGGATTTGGGTTTTTGTCCAGTTTTTCCATGGTATTCTATAATACTTCTTCTGTATCATTGTCCTTCAGATTTTTTAGAAATAAGTTCTTATTTGACCAGCACATTACTAGTAATAGACGCACTTGATGTAAAATGGGCAACTTAACTGGACTTCCCATTATGGTATATATACCTACATATCTTTCATGTACATTAACAGTTCTAGCAAGTTCCACAAGGTCTTAGTTGTTTGAATCCGACAGCAAGGCAAGATGTATGTTTCCTTTGCAAGTTCTAAAACTTGAGATTGCTATGAGATGGAGGGTCAGTGTGAATGTTTGCTACGAACATAAAGTGGATAAGCTCTAGGGATGCATAAATGATTTAAATCTATACGGATTTATTCTAGATATAATTCTGCGGAATTTATTCTGTAATCATTCACTCCACATGTTGCATAAAATTACATTTGTGAAACATTTACTTGGAAAACATCAGAATCCTTTTGGGATAGATCAAAATGTCGTGTTGTTAATCTGAAGGTACTTTTTGAATGTTCATTGAGGAAATATTGGCATGTGGTGACGTTTTACAGCACGTTAAATGTTGGCTTGATTATAGTAAGCCGTGAATTGCTTTCACTGTGATATCAAGTTACGTATCCCGAGTGTAATGAATATAAATACGATTGATAAGTTACTGTTTTGATAAATCAATCTATGGAAAAGAGATAACACTTGCGATGAATCGATGGTCCTGCTGGTCCCGCAGTATTTTGCCTTATGATAAAGGGCATCCATGATAAGAAGAGAACAGTGAAAATATATCTTGATGTCTCAGTCACTCCGTGTTGAAGATAACTATTACAAATTGATAAAGAACTAAACACTTGCGGAATTGTATGATGAAATTAGTTGTTTTTAACAGTATATTGTCATCGAGAAAAAGATTACCTCACTAAATAGAAATAAAGAGAATTTTACAACTGGATAAAACCTTCCTCGTTTTATTTTTTCAGTTTTCTGTAGCAGTAGAAATTCTGTATAATCCTGTTAATTGACGCTTTCTTTAAGTTGTTTGAATACGTCAGGTAGGAGACTCCAAAACCTAAATAGTAGAAGCAATATGATATATTGCTTCCATCCCAAATGATCAATCCGAAGCCAAATTCATTCCGTACATTTTATAGGAAAGCCATATCCTCATTCATTAAACTGGGTTGGTAACATACCCCATGTGACTAAGATTAATATTCTAATGTTTTCTTAAACTTTTCAATCATCATGTACCGGGTAAATGAGTTATAGCAAGAAAAAGAAATATCAATGTGAATGGCTTTTATTCTTTTTTTTCGAATATCACAGAATACAATCAAATCATTTTGTTAAACAGAAAACCAGAATACTGGTGCAGATCATACTGGCCTTGATCATGGTAATATGTAGACAAACCATGTTGCTCCCACTAATACATTGAATCTTGGGAAAGTACTATCCGAGTCAATGTACTGTACAAATAGCCTGAGCTTTGAGCTACGATAAGAGTATAGTAGGTTGACGAGGCGTAGCGGTGGACACTCTCCCTTCCTCACCCAACGCTTTGCTACCTCTACGATAAGAGTATAGCCCTGAGAAAAGCAAATAAAACCATATACAATTAAAGATTGTACATAATTACTTCTTATAATATTTTTATAAAAAGACAGTGAATGATATATCCAACATGTGAGAGCGAGAATATATCAAAATCTATAAACAAAAGAAAACACTTCTTAGGATATAATATAACCAGAAAATATTACTTCTGTATATCAAACTTAAAAAGATGTCCTCCTTTAGAGAGAGGGATATGAAGGTGGGCAGTCATCTTGACTTTGAGGTTGTGCTTCCTGTGATGTGTATATCTTAGTGCGCATTATTAGTACCCTGTGGTACAACCCACGTCAACTGGTGGTGTTCGGCTGAGTGGTAGTGGTCTGAGGGTACTGGGTCTGAAAGGTCAGACAACCGGACAAACACCCGCCCCTGCTCGTCCACCTCCACCGGGTGAGTCCGCTGTTTTCGTCCTTTAGATTTCCACTTTGGTGGTTTCTTTAGGTCCTTAGGATCAATTGCCTTTAATATAAGATAATGCAAAATCATTAGCACTTGTTTTATCTATATCCTTTCATTAAATTAGTTTTTTTAATGTTCTAACTGTAACCGTAAGATAATTAAATTCTTTGAGTCATATTCTCATATACTGACATACAGAATAATATGTAAATAAAAAGGAAATTCATACTTTTCTGGCCTATAGGTTAAAGCAGTTCTGATAATCCATCTTTTTTTGTTAATTAATTCATTGTCTGATGGATTACTGAATTGTGTAAACTAATGAAACGGAGATCTGCTTCAGAAATGTGAGGGTCGAGTATTCTTCACGTAACCTTTGTATTATATCAGAATGAAAAAAAATATCCGCTTGATTTGCCAGTGTTATCCGCACTCACCTGATATAAACCTTCTCCACTATCCATACAAATGATGTAACGATGCCAAGGACATATTACACATGGATGGCCTTGAATATCCTGAAAAATTATAACGTAAATGCAGGTATTTTCCAGTTACTGATCTCCTTAAATCCCATTCATCGAGTATCATTTATTCCAGCTTACGACGCTATTTCCGATGAACAAATGAATATATCATCAACATCCAAATACTAAAATTTGAAGATAGAATCATTTAGAAGTATGGCCTCACTCTGCAAAACTCTTTGAAAAGAATTTCCTACTTGGCTTATCGGCGGCGCTCATGTAGTCACATTCATGACACATCTCCTCGTTACAGCCAATAGCCTACAGACTGACCAGACTCCTAGTCCTAAACGCAGAATATTCATTATTTCATTACCTTATATAATATGCTACAGGTAAAGAAATTAAACGTTCGATACATAGAATTGCAACGAGTTTGGTCAAGGTAAGAAATGATAATGGGCCTTACTTCGATATCGCCCATCTGGAGAGGGCCACCAGAATCTGAAATTCATCGACAAATTCGTGGTTCTCAAAACAATTACAAATGGTTACAATATATTTTCATCAAATATGCAGCTGAAAAGACAACCTATATGCATCATAACACAGTTTTCGATTATGGAGCGTTCATTATCTATGACAGGGGAGTGTGTAGGTTTTTGTCGGTGAATCCTCGCAAATGATCCAGTTCCAAATACTCAAAGATGTATCCTACTCCCCCCGGGGGAAATATCCTTGAATCAATCCCCCTCAAACACAAATATACATACACATGTATATGTATTCGGATATATAATAACATAAAGTAGAGACAGGTGGATTCTAAGATACACAGTACATCATCAGCTGGTTGTCCGGCTATTCAATATTGTGCTTCTCTAGCAATAGTCAATATCAATAAGAGCAATAACTGCAAACCGATTTAAGTGGACAGAGTCCTGGAATTTGAATATAGGAGTAGCATGACACTGAAACAAGCCCCCCCCCCCCCCCCCCGGCATATACGGTACTCCTAAATGTAAGAACCCCCCCCCCCCCCCCTCTGTGCTGTACCACTAAAGGCAGACGGTTCATGAACGGACCAGTGTAAACTAGACAGTGGTGGTCCACAAGACATTTCTAGTTTCAGTTCCTTAGGTTCACAATCAATATCAATGGAAATAAGTAGCAAACACCACCCCACTCCCATCCCCCACAAGGAAATATCCCTACTTGAAGTGTATCCCTCCCCACCCCCGGGAGAATATCCGGATCTTATATCAATCACCCCTCTTGAATAATTGATACACCCCACCCTCCTGCCATATACGATGAATGCTCACTCAAAACTACTAATACAGACTAATTACATATTTGGGTGTATGACAATCTAAGCTACGTTGTAGGGTCTGTACTGTAATAACTATTATGCCCATAATGTTATATTGGCTGATATCTAAATGTATCATAAGTGCAATATCATTAACAAGTAACTTAGTGATGACACTTACGATAACACTGTCTGTCTAACGCATAATAGTTCCCGTTCCGATGGAAAACGACAATTTCACGTCCATGGACAGTGACAACTGTATTACGCCTAGATGATATATCCGATTCCGTCCCCACGAAAACAGGTGCATTTTCTTCTGTTTCTTGGTCCTGAAATAGGCATACATGCAGCCTGGTTATCAAAATGAATCTGTGTCAGTTGATGATATCTTTCTATATATTATGAGAAAACGAAGTTAGTGAGCCCGTAGCGATTTCGTTCTCAGCCTCTTGTCCCATAAAATATATTCCTCTGCACCCCTAGCAGCGAGCAGTATTTCATAGACGTTCGGCTATAGGTGTATAATAATATTTACTGATATGTGGTAATACTGCCCATTTACTGAAACTGCTAACTCATGAAATGAATCAGTCTTCCAAGTGTATGGCAATGTATCTTACTCAGGGATCGACTTACAGCATGTGTAATATATTCCAAAACCAAGGCAGGTTTACAAAACTTCATTTCCATATGAGGTCTGTTCTAATATATTTAGTTATAGTGTACATTTTCCATTACATGTGGTTCCTACTCACACTAGCGCCACACACGCCATCTTGTTTGTTTTGAATCTCCACTCACTTGAGTAAGCAGTGCATACGGTCCAGGAATCGACTGTCAGTATGGTTTGAATGCTGAACAACAAAGAAAATGCTGTGATACAACATTTACCGACTAAATATTCCATTTTTAATAATTCTATTTATTGACATTGTTATCAAGATTCGATCTTGTTGTTTATTTACAGTCTGTAGTCTGTGCATGCACTTTAGCATGCACTCAGCCAGGTTACCAAAATCAGGCGTATGCATAGACTGGTTCCCTGCCCAAATGAAATAAGGGACTGGTAACTACTTCTTACGTAATACCACAGAGTAGAGAGAGATACTAGAGAAAGACCTTGAACTGACAGTCACCCCACCTCTCTTGGCTCAACATAAACTTGCACAAGTCTTTTTTTCCTTCTATTCTCCTATACTAACGATTTACTACCTTCAGTGCTTTATTCTGAAGAAATACTGCTGCTGAATGTTTTACAGCAGTCTTGTTGTACTGTCTGTAAGGCCTGCAGGCTTAGTACAAGTCCAGATAAAATAAATTAAATAAGAAAAAGGAAAGGATACTGGGACTGATGCCAGTCTAGGCTGTACAGTCTCAGTCTGTCAATGTGGCACTCTCCCAGCAGATCTTTTGTGGAAGTAGAGTACAGGATCTCTGCTAGGAGAGTGCAAGAAATGGAGGCGTTACCCATAATGCACAAAAAACATGGAACCCAGTACCTGGCCTATAATGTGACTAAGCCAGGCTTCCAGGCTAGCATATGCATCAGTCTGTCCCTGCAGTCTAATTCCGCGGAGCGGATGACTGGGAAACCATCATATATCCACTAGACTAGTTCTCTGCCCAAATGAAATAAGGGACTGGTAACTACTTCTTACGTAATACCACAGAGTAGAGAGAGATACTAGAGAAAGACCTTGAACTGACAGTCACCCCACCTCTCTTGGCCCAACATAGACTTGCACAAGTCTTTTTCTAGTGATTTACTACCTTCAGTGCTTTATTCTGAAGAAATACTGCTGCTGAATGTTTTACAGCAGTCCTGTTGTACAAGTTGTAAGGCCTGCAGGCCTAATACAAGTCCAGATAAAATAAATGAAATTTAAAAAAATGGATACAGGGACTGAGGCCAGTCTAGGCTCTACAGTCTAAAGGGGTAGATCCACCAAGAGGTGCTCAGGCGACGTTCAGCCGGCTCTGGGCGACGGCCAAAATGGCTTCATGCGACGATAATCGCCTAGGTCGGCCGTCCGGCCGTCTCGAATTCTCCGTGCTGGTCCACCAAATAGTTATTTCCAGCCAGCCGACGTCCACACGGCGCTCGCGGGGACGGGCCAGCCGAGTTCTCCATTGATCCGATACGCGGCGCGCATGGTATTTTACGTAGTAATCGAGTTCCCCGATAGGTTGCGCCACGTGCGGCGATACACTTCGACGCTCTGAACCCGCGAAAGCCGCGTATCGAGCGGAGCGGTGTGTCGGCGTGTCGGGATTTGTACCGGAACGGTCAGAAAACATCAAATAACCGCGGAAATACACGTTAAATCGAACATTAAAGGTAAATAAAGATAAGGATCGATGTTATGAATGTGTATTGCACGCTTTAGTGCTAGAATTTTACCGAAAATACCAAAAGTGTCGATGTCCGTTCGCGGCTTCGGGTATCACCGTGTCGGCCGCGCCGTGTTGGCGGCGATCCCTCGCCACAACTCCCGGCAGAGCCCGCAGGCGGTGTCGTTCTCTTCAAATGCATCTTCAAATAAATCAGTTTTGCGTCGGCTAGCGTCGGCTAGCGTCGGCTAGGGAGTTTCTAGCCGACTCCACACGGCTGGGTCAGTGGACCAGCAAATAATTTTCATTTTGGGCCGGCCGGCCAGAGGCGACGCCCGGCCGGCTCCCACACGGGGGCCACACGGCTACGGACGACGGTGATATGGGAGAGGCGACTAGGTCCGGCCCCAGCCGATTTGACATTATTTGCTGATCCACCAAGGCGATTATTTCAACCGGCTTGAGCCGATCAGGGGTGGGAGCAGCCGACGTCCCGCGCGGACATCGGCCGGCCCTAATTTCGCCTGGTGGATCTTGTCCTTTAGTCTGTCAAGGTGGCACCCTCCCAGCAGATCTTTTGCGGAAGTAGAGTACAGAATCTTGGCTAGGAGAGTGCAAGAAATGGAGGCGTTACCCATAGTGCATCATAAAAATGGAACCCTTTACGTGGGTTATAATGTGACTAGGCCAGGCTTCCTGGCTACGTATCCACCAGCCAGGTATTCTGCAGGTGTGTAGGTAGTCCCAACTGTGGTCGCTGCCGGGGCCGGCCAGCCAGCCCACTGGAAATGTGCAAATTGTCCATGCTCTCCCATCAGCCAACCTTATTCTAGCCAGCTCTACAACAACCACACTGGGCCCATACACTACCTGGTGGGCGCCCAATGACCTCTTCCACTAAGCCAGATGGTCGACTGGCACTAGCGGCGCGAAGGCCTGGCCACGGCGTCTGGTGGACATTGGCAACATTCTGGTGCTTCACTCATTTCCTGTTCATTTGAAAGAGGGCACGTCGAACACGCCTCCACTTACTGCGCAGCTTTAGCTGCACAAAACCTGGTGTGCAATCAAGGCAGTGTTCCACCATGTGGGGATTTGTACAGGAACAATGACAGCTCATCAATTTTCTGCTGAATACTGCGTTTGACAGAATAAATGAAGGTAAATAAAGATAAGCGTTGATGTTATGAATATGTATGGCACACTCTGCTGCTAAAATTCTGCCAAAAGTACCACAACTTTCCGATATTTTGGCATGTGCTCACAGGTTTTCGGTTCCCAGGAATTGTCCAGAATCCCTGACCGCATCCGTTGCAGTGGAGGCGGGGAGCAGTCAATGCAGATGCTGGCAAAGGTTACAGTGGTCCCTCCAGCCAGTCGGTCTGGTACCAAAAGCTATTGAATCAGCTTTTGGCTACAAATGGCTGGTGATGCTTTGCAGGCAGCATTATACAATTCAGTGTGAACAGGCGCTCATAACTTTAGGCCTGGCAGCCGGTGTGCTGCAAAAATTGGTTACCCTACGATAAAGCATAATTATCACCCACTCAATAGGCCTACATGCATGGGTCTGGACACGTTCTTCCATTCAGCTAGCACAGAATATTGGACATACTACTATTTTGATGTGATTTTAAATGTAAATAAATGAAAAGAATAGTATTTCACCAACAGAAACTGCTGGTGAGGCATGAGAATTACATGTCATGATATTCTTAATTTCGGCAAATTTTCACTCTCCAATCGTGGACTTCAACACTGTGCATGCAGGCACATGCGTACCAGATACTAGTGGGCGATAGTTGCAGGGTAACCAACTATTGCACTGCACCGGGTCGGTGGGGGAGCAGGATGTTGTGCATCAGGGTAGGCCAGTGCTCCTCAGACTGCTGCCAAATTCTACCCAGAATGTAGTCTACCCGAAATGAGGACGTGGCACCATCAGCCAGAGGCCCAGCACCACCAAGGTCATCTTTGGCACTCTTCCACCAAGCAGATCGGAGCCGGTGTAGTGCCAAAAACGGTTACCCTGCGAAAAATGGTAATTATCGCCCACTAGTATCTTGTGCACATGCACGAACATGCGCAGTGATAAAGTCCACGATTGGAGAGTGAACAATTTGCCTAATTGCTAAGATATGGAACTTATATTATCCTGAGTTATTTGCAACATTTAAAAATCGCCCAACTACCAGCATTTGTCTTAAAGTAAGAGTTCTTCAAGTCTATGGGTGGGATGGAGGGGTACCAGGGGTGAGGTAAAACCATCCCTTAAGAGCCGATTCCACCAACAGGATGGATTTGCCGTGGTATATTTTGGTATGTCTTGTAGTGTCTTACTGTGTCGCAATGTGTCGTACCTCACTTGTCTCAAAACGTAGGCGAGTGGTATCGGGTGTATATTTTGATGCTCCACCACCGCGACACCTCACGACACATCGCGACAAATAGGCACGCGATGGTTCAATCCTAGCCCGATCTAGCAAGACAACCAAATCGGGCCAAATCTTGCTACGTCGTGTGTGTTGGTAGAATCGGCCCTTTAAAGGGCCGATTCCACCAAACAACTGCTTTTTCAGAGCGAAAAGACGTTCCAGCCGATCTTACGACAGACGTCAGTTGAAACGTCTGGCCAAATTGCTTCAAAATGCGTCACTGCTCCACCGAAAGCAATCGGCCAGACATTTGTGTGGTCGCCATACGAGCGTCTGGTGGGCGCTTCCATTGAACAGATGTTTCAGGCGATAGCCCAAAGTTCTAACAGATCCTCCAGGCAACGTTCCAGCTGACGCTCAATACAGAGCTGCGGGGTGCCAACAGTGGCGCCGTCTGGTGGACTTTTCACACAGTTATTGAGTTCTCCGCTGAGGCGATAGGCGGCGCGGCGTGCGGCGATACACTACGATGCTCTGAACCCGCGAAAGCTGCATATCGAGAGGAGCAGTGTGTCGGTGTGCCGGGAAATGTAAGGGAGCGCTGATAGCTCGTCAAATAACCATGGAATTCCACGTTAAATCGAACAATGAAGGTAAATAAAGATAAGGATAAGCTATGGTGCTAGAATTCTGCCAAAAGTGTCAGAATTTTCTATGTCCGTTCGCAGCTTCGGGTATCACTGGTGTCGGCAGCTCACTGTTGGCAGTGTTCCCTCGCCGCAGGGCCCCGTAGCGCTCGCAGGCAGGTGTTGTACTGGTGCTGCGTATCGTCAAATTTCCACGAAATACTGCAGTTAATTGAAAAATTAAGGTAAATAAGTGAAAGTCATGATGTAATGAATGTGTGGGGCGTGCTCTGAGGCTAAAATTGTACCAAAACTACTGATATCATCGGAGTTTTTGGTCTCCAATCACAGGCTTGCTCTTCCTGTGTATTGCCCACACCATGCTGGCGGTGTTCCCTCGCCGCGGGTCCCGGCAGAGCCTGCAGGCGGGTGTCATATTCTTCAAATGCATCAGCCAGATGCCCAATTCCAGCAGACTAAAAACTAATAAATCAGTTCTTGTGGAGGGTTGTTGCAGGATTGGTTGTGACATCGCCTGTAAATTCTGGTGGGTGGAAGCACATTTTTTATCATTTCAACAGACGCCCTGGCCCAGGTCCCAGCAACCCTCGGGCGATGCTCGGGCGATGTGCCAGACACCCCCAACAGACACTCAACAGACACTCACCTAAAGGGCCGATTCCACCAACAGGATGGATTTGCTGTGGTATATCTTGGTATGTCTTGTAGTGTCTTACTGTGTCGCAATGTGTCGTACCTCACTTGTCTCAAAACGTAGGCGAGTGGTATCGGGTGTATATTTTGATGCTCCACCACCGCGACACCTCACGACACATCGCGACAAATAGGCACGCGATGGTTCAATCCTAGCCCGATCTAGCAAGACAACCAAATCGGGCCGAATCTTGCTACGTCGTGTGTGTTGGTGGAATCGGCCCTTAACCCAGCAACCGAGAGCAGACGTCTGGCAGATGACCATCGGGCGAGATGCCTACCTGCTCTACCAACCAGACGAAAACCTAATTTCATGAGATTTTCCAGCAACCCTTGTACGGGCGTTGTAGTAGTACAACGTTTTCGTCTGGTTGGTGGAAGACCCCCTTAAACTGCAGCAGGCAGGGCATTGAAGTCGAACGTAGGCTGGCCACCTAGGTCTGACTACTGGGATCGGCCTAGGAAAAATATTCACACCCTCAGGCTCAGGCTAGGAGCGGTCTAGCCATTGAATCATTGGCATTATTAAAAATGTATGCAGTACCGGTAGCCTACCTACCGGTATAGACAAGGACTTGGATGATACTTTGATAGTCATTGTCATTGATATAGGTCCGTGGTATAGGTTTGCCACGAACAGACATTGTAACCAAATAATACAAGACACACTACAAGAAGTCGGTGAATCTTGACATACCATTGCCACGAGGAAGCAGACAATTTGCCAGTCGAGAGTACTGATACCTCTCCTCTACGGCAGGTTGGTATTCTGTCCAATCTTTCCTCAGGTCTTTCGTGGTGCCACCACTCAGCTGTTATGTGTACACACGTATATGTGACGTTTTACTTTTATGTTGTGACGTTCCACTCTGTACGCGGATCTTTCGAGGCGTGGTGGGATCTATGCTTGAAGACTGGTGAGGTTCTATTTCTGTTATCAGGTAGCAGCACCACAGAGTAAAAATAGATATCTCTCTGTCTCTCTACTCTGTGGCAGCACCAGGGCACACCGGACCTATTGAAGGTTCCAGCATTTGACACTAGGAGATAACCTTGCCTGAGACGTAGCATGTAGGCCACAGCTCGCGCTACAGATTTTTTTTGTATGATTATGTTTTCTCATTTTAAAGAAATCGTGTTTTGTTATCAAAATTACAGGGGTGTAAACAATCGCAGTCAAAATCCCAGTCATGTGCTTGTTCTTATAGCCCAAGGGGCTTTCATTATTTATGGCTGGGGAGGGGGGGGGCGGACACAGTTTTCGGGGGAGGAGAGGCTTTTTTTTGGGGGGGGGGGGGGGGGGTATTCCAAGGGGTGGGGCAACTTTTTTTTGTTTTCCATGGCGGTGGGGGGACTTTATATTTTGTATTCCCATGGGGGAAACTTTTTTTCTGCCGAGGGGTCAACGCTTATGGGTCATTGTACAGAAAAACGTACTTTGGGCAATTTTTCTACCTTCCTACATTCTACAGAAGCTCATACTCATAGTACTTGTATTTATCTGACAGAGTTATATTTAGTATTTATGGACAGAGAACATTCTAATGTAACAGAAAATGTATATTATTAGGGGGTTTCTTTCCCACACCTTCAGCTTTTAAGTCATTGAATCCTGGAAAATATGTAAATTTAACAGATTTTTAAGAAATGTATCAAAAGATTTTTAAGAAATATATCAACAACTTACCGGTACCTCTATTACTTAATACCAACCAAATAAATTAATATAATCACATATACAGCTATTTCAGATTATAATATGTACAAATTTGTTTCAAGTTATTTACCAAGTCTCTAGACCCTTATTTAAAAAACACTTTTCAGTATGGAATGTTCGGTATGTGGATTTTATAGCTGTATAAAAAAAAATCATATATTTATGTAGAAGTTAACTAACTGCAAATTGTACCATAAGAAGTCAAGAATGGTTAGAATAAATCCTGAAAAAATTGGCCTCCTGCTACAGAAATTGACTCCTGCATTCAGTTCCCAGTATGGGGCATCAGATTTTATACTTTTTTTATACCGGTACCGAACATTCCTAAATGCTTAACTCCAAATTTGGCTTGAATTATACCCAAATTGTATTCATTCCATGGTGCCAAATCAATATTTATACTCACAGGAGAGGCTTTATATTTTCCATGGTGTCAGGTAATATACTTGGTTATACTAAGAGCACTTCGTTGGGAATACAAATTTAAATTCACTTCTGTTTTGAACAATCTTAAAGAATAACACAGTCTCATACCGAACGTTCCCTGAAAAATTAAGGTATTTTTCAAAGTTGTGCCAAAATTGAACCATTGATGGGAAATGAGTATAATTACATTTTTCTTATAGGTAGATATATGTATTTCAACATGAAATAGGATTTATCCAATAAATAGAAAATCATTTTTTTCTGTTTTTAAGCTGCAGTTGTACGTTTTTCCATAAAGTGGCCCTTATATGAAATTCAGTGACGTTTAGTGTCACAAATCTTGTGTATAATGTGGGGATTAGATCAGTGGATAACTCAGAAGCAGTCTACATTTCAAGTTCACCAGCATTGACTGTTTATTATAATAGTACCCCAGATACACTGTAGGGGGCGCCCTGGTGCTGGATAACGTTTTAGAGGCGCTACACAACATCTCCCTTTTTTTTTCTTCAAAACTTTCTTAAACAAGAGTCTTTATGTTTCTCTCAAATAAGTCTTACTTCAGATAGGGAGTTTTTATCTCTTACTTTTACTACTACTTTGAAATGTCTTTAGAATGTCTATATGAGTCTCAATGTTAATCAGCTGTAAGAGAATATTTATAGTAGCAACACAACATGAACAAAACATATCCTGCGAATAAGGAGTAGACTTCTTCCTTTCGCGCCTTGTCCTGGGATTATTCTTAGCCCATGTCGGGGGACAAGACTAAGCTTCAATCAGTCTCTCTGGCCTCCTGATCATCCTCAGAGACCGGCGTAGCACAGGTGTTTCTGTGAGAGCTGGAGTAGGTGGACCAGCTGATGTAGCCGGATTAGGTGCGGCGACCACAGAAGGCTGATAGTGGTCAGGTTGAGTCAGAGTTGTAGGACTCTGCACTGCAGAACTTGGCTGGGAGTCTGCAGTCTCAGTTAGCTGCAGATGTCGACGATTTCTCCGGAAAATGCCTGACTCTGTCTGCACATTATATGACCTTGGAGTCTCAGCTGAGGTGGTTATCACACCTTTAGTCGTCCAAGTCTTTTCCTTGTCGGTCTTCAGCCTAACCACATCTCCTGGTTGTAGATTAGGCAGGGATTTGACACCATGACGGTTGTTGTAGTGGTGCTCATATCCTGCTTTTGTTGCTTTATCAGTGTCTCTAATGACATCTGGGTTAGGCCACGATGGCCTAAGTCTGGCACCAAGAGTTGGTAGATTCGTACTAATATGTCGGCCCATGAGGAGCTGGGATGGGCTACACCCTGTAGCGGCGATGACAGTGTCCCTGTAAATCATCAGTGCCAGCCATGGATCGTCTTGTCTCAGGATACTTTTGGCAAACCGAAATTGCTGACTTTTTTCTTAGTATGAAGTCAAACTTTGACATTGACATGCCGATTTTATCTAGTTTATATAACAAGATTCTACGGTCGACCGTATCAAAGGCTTTCGCCTGATCAGAATATCCCCAGCAAGTCTAACTGTTGAGACAGTGTTACGCATAAGTTTTTCATCAATTTCTCCATTATCGGCAAAAAGCAGAACGGGATTATTTACTGTTTTTATGCCACGCTGATTTATAAGCGGAACCACAGTGGCTCTCTTTCAATCATTTGGTATTATATCCAATTCAAACCGATGAGTCACCATATTTTGCATCGCCTGTAAAGTTATCTTCATGAACCTTGAAGAGCTCTGGAAAATACCTGTTGTCAGTGTTGACTTCAAATGTCTATCTTATTTATTATCTTTATAACTTCCTCTATATCTGTGGTCATATCTTATATATACTAGACTGCTTAAGGTGAAACATATATCCATGGTTCCTCATATTCACGAGCACTGGCTGGGCGTTGCACAAACGTATTGACGTTCGAAACTTTGCCGCGTTGCTAGATTTACGAGTGTTAGCGCTGCCCAAGTTTTGCGCCTACTATATGATACTATGATACGAACGTCAGGGGCGTCAGAACATTTTGAAAGTGGGGGGGGGGGGGGGGGGGCAAACCGAAATTGCTGACTTTTTTCTTAGTATGAAGTCAAACTTTGACATTGACCTGTTCCATAGGATTTACCATAATTCTTCGAAAAGTATGAGAAAAGTCAGGTCATTACCTTCATTACACGCGAAAAAGTCAGACTTTGACATTTTTCCTCAGTGACAAGTCAGGGTTTAGCCATCATTACATGGTAAAAGGTCAGCCTTTGAAACTTTTCCATGGTGAAAAGTCAGGGCTTAGGCATCATTGGACGCTAAAGAGTCAGATTTTGAATTTTTTCCAGGGTTTAGCCATCATTGCACTCTAAAGAGTCAGACTTTAATATCTTACCACGGGGGAAAGTCAGGGCTTAGTCATCATTGCATGCTAAAAAGTCAGACTTTGATATTTTACCACGGTAAAAAGTCAGGGCTTAGTCATCATTGCACGGTAAAAAGTAAGACTTTGACACTTTTCCATGGTGAAAAGTCAGGGCTTAGGCATCATCGGACGCTAAAGAGTCAGATTTTGAAATTTTTCAATGGTGGAAAGTCAGGGCTCAGCCATCATTGGACGCTAAAGAGTCAGACTTTGACACTTTTCCACAGTGAAATGTCAAGGCTTAGCTATAGTTGCATGCTAAACAAATAAGACAGTTTTTACGCTTGATTGAGTTAAATTTGAAGGTGCTGACTTTTTTTTGGCTGGCAAAAAATGGGGGGGGGGGGCCGGCCGCCCCCCCTGCCCCCCCTATTCTGACGCCACTGAACGTTAATACATCTACCCGTTGCACAAAATATTTAACGCATGTTGGCTGATCGTAGGCTGATGTATTAGGAAATCTCTGGGAACCCTGTGGAAACTAATCATCATTTTCAACGCAAATAATGACGAACACAAAACTATAATACATGACGCAATTTATTGACAGTTTCAACTATACATGGAATGATGCAACTCTTTGCTGAAAGAATGTCTGCCCATGCTACTCCTTCATCAAGCGACTGGAACGGGACCTTTGCGTGTGAAACTTGTCACAGGCTCTAAAAAGTGGTCGCATGTGAGTACGTTCTGACATCAGCTAGGGTGAGCACTTATGTCATCCACTAGAGGGCACTTTAACTTCACAAGCTGACTGGCATGATGACCAACTCGAACACGAAGTAGTATCGTATCGTTGTCCCTGTTAATTTGTACAGGTTATAAGAGTAAATATTTACACATGAAACAATGGGTATGGATGGGTTTCATTTCGATTGACGGCAAAGATTACACTTTTATACTGACCTTTTCTTCCTTCACAATGCCACATTAAAATACTTATCAAAATCTGATGATATGCATTTGATGCCCCAGTTGCTTGCTACTACTCCCGTTCGTTACTAGACATACTGTTGACGTTCGTAATTTCATGAACTTGCTTGGTTTTGAAGGTTACCTAGCTTTATAACTTTTAGTGCAAACGCTTATTACGATGAAATCTGAATCTATATGCAGGAGCTCTTTACAGTCCGAATTAGGTAACATCCACCTTCCATATACTCTCCTACGAACAAAGGCATTCGGGCCTTCGATGATCTTACTGTTGCTCGCCCTTGTCAAGTTATGTTCACTTGTAGAGCAAAGAAGTTAGCAATTGGTGACTTAGTTGATTAAACATACATTTCAATCATTGACAAGGGTATCTTAGTTATCAACAGGACTAAGTCATAACTGAGCAAGATGATTAGGAGATGTACACTTGGCACTGGAAGATATTCCTAAATGAGCTAAGTTCATAAGAACCTATCCTGAAATGAGTGTGCTGCATTCATATTCTAACTGGAGTCGTGCCTATGAGCACAAGCGAGGTTTAACAAAACTAGATCTATAGGGTCACCACTTTCGCAGTACCCAGTTACGTCCTGTCACAAACGTCAATACCAATGCAGCTCTGAATCCATAAAAGCACATTTGATCCAAAATAGAATCACCTCCCATATTTCTATATAACCTGTTGTCAATGTACTAAATTCGGAAGAAATAACAAAATAGAATATTTATTTACATCAATAGCAACTAAATGACTGATACTTCTTTATCTGAAATAACTGAGGATTGTTCGTGCACCCCTCCTTGCACTGCCAAAGTACAATTATATTGTAAATAGATTCTGGGCTAGAATTATTATTCTTATCTGAACAGAAATTGGGATATCCCCTTCAACAACGAACTAAAGGGGGTAAGCAATAAATATATTTGTTCTTACAGTAACAAGCGAAGTTTTGAAGTATTTCTCAAATACATATAGTTATGATAAGTTCTGCATTAACATTAACAGAAAACTGGCAACTAGCACCAGTACAAATATGACTAGCTGGATTACATGGATAGTCTGGCAAAATACCTTTAGAAAATAATCGCAATCAGTAAAATATTGATGTTGCAAAACTGATTTGCCAAATCAAGAGTTTCCGAAAAAGAATTACCAGCACTATTAATCGGACTATCTTCCCCATTTCTGGAAGAATGATCTATTCGTTGTTCCTATAGCTGGAATGTAGATACTTGTATCATCAAGAACTAATAAAATACAATTTCAGTGCAGTGATTAGCGGGAGACAAGGGTGATAGCTTTGCATATCCCTGATGTATGCATTATACAATCGTCAAATTATATCTGCAATTAAACTTGTCGAAATTTGAAGAAGAAAAAATAATCCCACTGTAAATAACAATCTTAAATCCAACTTTAATTATAAACTGTATCATACAAAACAACTTGCTTGTAGATTGATTCATCATGCAGGTACATTTGCCCATAGCTGGTAGCATTGAAAGAAAAATCAACCCCTTTGAATGGCAACACTGTAAACACTTATATTTAACTTTAAGATGTATTTATTCCTGTCGTTGTATATGGCTGATGGGTGTGTCCTCTTACTATGTGTGCATTTGACTTGGCTGGTTCTCATCCCATCTACAGTTCATGTTTGATACTTCAGCACGTATAGGAAATGTATGTGTTAATATGGACGTTTACTACACATTCAGACACGTGGTTAATGATTACATATGTATATATTCATACAATTCCCGCCAATGTAGGCATTTAGTACAATTTTATCTATAGGGGCTGTAACAATTGATCAACAATATGATAATACTCACAGCTGATTCTATTAAATCGACTACAATCACTAAGGGTTAACCTCCAGCTTAAACCTGTATATTTCTATATAGACATCATATTTTCTTCATATCGCTCTGCTAGGGAAAAGAACGAGAAAAACACCAGATATGCACCGCAGCCCATTTAGGAGAAACGGTAGTCCCACAAGGGTCCAGCTCGTGTGGTACCAATGCCGCAGACATGGACATAATTTTAATGGATAAAGTTTGATTTACATGTGTTAATGATGCAGCGGAATCTCAACATAAATATCATTATGATTCTCTCTATGTGCCGCCAATGAGAACAATTCGCTAGCAACTAGAACAATAACTTCCATGTCTACGGTTCCGAGTTCGTCGGCAACGAAATGACTAAGATGATAAATTACCACTCACTGACAATTCTCCAAACCCAAGACGAACAAATCAATGATTTGCCGTATAATTATCATTGCCTACGACTAAATCGACTACTTTTGGTCATTGTAATGTACAATAGATATTACAGAAAGAGGCACAATGCCCATTCGTATATGACAGCACTAGTGCCGGTGACGAGTCAGGAATAATCCCCGTTACTTATTTTAAAAACAGACAAGCGGCTCTTATTCATCAAGCATGCATTCATTCTCTCAGGGACACACTAAGGTTACACGACGAACTCACAAGCACGCATGTATCCGAGAACGTTCACAGGGGTTTGGCACGAATCCACTACCACTACGCTAATAATGGGAGAAACTCGGAAGGTGGCAGCACTGGGCCCATTAGCAGTGAGTAGGGCGTGCGCGGGGCATCTTCCGCCAGCTGTCGCAATACAAGCCTTCTTGCACCCACTGTATTGCTTTCAGTAAACAAGACAAATGAGCTTATTGTATAATAAAGCCTGTTTTCTTTGCATTCATAAATTTTGCAACTAAGCAAGATATAATGCTACAAGTGTATTTCACCAACGATAATCATATATATGCGTTAGTCCCTCTGTCTCAAGTCAAGTAGATACAATTTGTCAAATGGTTTGCCCTCTTCTACAGGCTTGAGACCATGGTAAAATTATACCAAAACATATCGTTTTGGCATTTAATAGCCCTGTCCCCATAACTGAATATTGATATTTTCACTAAATGGCATCTAATTCCATCACTGTGGGACCTGTTGGTATTATCTAAGCTAAATGAGTTGTCGGATTCAGTTGGTTTCCTTTCACAGCAGCACATATCCATCCCTTCTCACATACAGTCATCAGTCCTCAGCTGCACTCACTCCTACTGACTCTATGTGTCTCCGTACACTGAGACGTTGGCCGCCGGCTACGCCACCTGTCGATCGGTGGGTCTGCAGTGGGCAGGCAGCTTCCGGTCTTGGTCTCCAAGTCTGGCACAGCTCTCGTCTTCCCGGGCATTCAATCATAAACAGTGCCGTGAAAACACTAGTCGCCCGGTCCCCCGTCACCAACGGGCACAGCCCCAAACCGCCCTCCTCCCGGCAGTCCACAATTAGGGGAGCAACGTTTGAACCCAGTCACCAGGTGTTCTACCATTAATCTCTCTTGATAATGTTCTTCTGGTTATTCGAAGAGACGTCGAGAGACTGCCACTCGGCTTCCTCAGCGGCCCAGTCGTTATTGTCCCAGCCCGAGTTGGCAGCGTGTGCCCGGGACCCCTCCGAGCCGGCCCCGCCCAGGTCGATCAGGTTGGCCGTGGCCGGTTCGGGTTCGCCCCCTTTGTCGGGGTTAGCAGCAGTCCGGGCCGCTCGCTGAGCCGCCTTTTTCTGGTTCACCCGGCTCTTGGCCGTCTTGGAAGTGGGCCGGCTCTCCAGGCTCTCCCACTCCTTGTTCCACTCATCCTCCTCGTCCGCCTGCGGCTGCGGCGAGGTTTTCTCGTTGCTCCACGAGTCCCACTTGTCGTTGACGGCATCTGTGGGGCTGGCCTTGGAGTGGCTCGACTTGGAGGAATCGCTCTCCGCGCCCCAGTCGTCACCCCAGCCGGCGCCCCAGTCGTCGCCGTCCTTCTCAGGACTACTCTCCAACAACGGCTTCCTGTTCGACTCCGAGTAGCCCCTTGAAGAAAATGTTAAATACCGGTTAATATCTACACTGGCTACAGCTAAAGGCGATAATCCTTCAATCTTGTCTAAGAGGAGGTATTCAGTCTTACAAGTACAACTGGGAATCGACAGCTTTCTATTTTCAATCTTAATTGAGGCATACTACTTTTAAAGCGGCACTGTATGGAATTTAGTAGGAACAGTAATCAACAAATCCCGTGTGATCAGAGCAGCAACCAATTGAGAAATAGTCGTTTGTTCTTGACAAAGAAAATACTCTAGTAGACTAATCACATCATACAAGTACACCTACTTCTTGTTCTTTGCCATGGCCGCCTGACCGCCGCCTAGCAACGACGTTCCCTCGCTAGGGGCGCCCTCGGCTGTCTCCAGGGTGGTAGTCTGGCCGGCCCACATGGAGGACAGGTCCCTCCACCCCTTCAGGCTTGCCGACTGCATCTGTTGAGGAGAGGATGTGAATTGGTCAGTCTGACGTGTACTAAGACAGGTATATGCGTAGGTATAAGCATGTAGCTGATGCATCTATTGAAGTCTAACGCAAAGCTGTACGAAGATTGACCGTTTCATGTAGTATTAGTATAGAAGTAGCAAATGATTCATTTCAGTTTTGAAAGATAAAATGCCTTGCGCCTACCGTTTTTGTAATGTACATATAAAGGCTATGTTACAAATGGTATGGCTGGAAGGTTGTACCTGACTTATATATAAAACAATATTTTAAGAAGAACAACTCCATCACCGTTGTGTATCAGATGCTTGAAGTATAAACTCCTTAGGGCTAAACGTCTTATCTTTTATCTAAATAAGAAAGTCAATGTACCATCCATGCAATATGTTTCTTTTATATACTAATTCTTTGCTATATTCCATTTTTGAATAATCTTTAATTTGCAATATGTCCTATTATGCAACATATTTTCAAAAATAAAGTTTATGTACAGAGGAAGGTGAAGTAGATACGATATTGTAATATGGCTGGAACTTCTCGCATAGACCTCTGAATTAAATTACGTACAAACAAACTGTAGGAAACAAAGGCACCAATTGGCTCGAGCCTCCCAAGTCCGAAACGGGTTAGAGTTAGAAATTGCAACATAGGCATGCGATTAGGGAGTTTCCGTCTCTCGCAATAATCGAAATTTCTACATTTCTGGCCGGTCCCCTCGGATCATATCGTACATAATCCTAATCACTGAAAAGACAACAATGACACAGAGCCCTCGTGCCAGGAACAAGAGGACCGCGGTTTCTTCTATGGCCTTCTATCAAGAAAGGTGTTTGATATAGGAACTGGAAACCTGCCAATAGTCTGCAGGGAGCGACATGAGAATGGTTATTTGTACTCTCCGTCCGACTGCAGCATGTCAACACATCCGCCATTGTCTGTACATGGGGAAGGTAATGGTAAACGGCTTCATATATTTGTCAGATTTTGAACAAAGAATGCTTTATAACTGCACTCGAAAATCAACTTCTTCGGGCACGTTTGGAACCGAGAATCCGTGGTCCACAATTGAGCATGCAAGCATTTGCACTACGTTACCGCCCTTAGGTGCAGGTTGTCTATAGAAAGTGGCCATATACGGACTGTAAGTAGTGTATGGAAACTGGTCATTAAGTATTTGTAGGTAGCGTATACAACAAGCAATTTAATGTAAGTAGCGTACGTGAATTAAATATTGCCCAACCATAAATCGTAAATGGAAACTAGGTCATGGCCTGACCATAAGGAGTATATTGAAAATGACAATTTCTTTCCTCACGGTAGCTAGTATATGGAAACCAGCTATGGTCCGACTGTAAGTATAACATGGAAACTGGGCATTGTCTGGTTGAAATTGGTATATTGAAATAGTAATTCCACAAAGAAAACATAATGCAGAAAGATTACTTGGAATTTGTTCAAATAATGCCTCCTGGTTTAGTGTACTGTGTAGGCGACTTAAAGTTTCATTTAAATGGTGCCCTTACATCTGTTGCAATTTAGGTCTTCTACTGACAGAAAGAATGGCATTATGATGAATGTGGTTTTTGGAAGGGAGAGTCAGTCCGATTAGGTGAACTTGTGAAAAGTATGACCACCTGTCTGTAGAGAAAATACACGAAAACAGTAACTTGGTCAACATTCAACGCCAGAACTGAAGGATACAGTTTTAGGGTTCTCCTTGAAGATAGTCAAATCTTCAGACAATTTCAGGATGGCCAGAGTAATATGCTGCCAGATATTCATGAAAACAAACATTACGATTTTCCAGCTAAGAAGGAATGGTGGATGAACCTTTTCTCAACGTAAAGCTCATTATATTTTGGTGACGATATTCGTGACACTTCACTTTATTTGTATTCAATAACCTATCAAGACATAAATGTGGTGTTACAATCATCCGACTTTAAATATAGACAGGCCTTCTTTGTTGGAGGAAGCTTACTTGATTGAAGATGTCTCCGGGGGCGATGTGTCGAGGTTAATGTGTTTGGGTCTCCGCAGGCAAAGTCGCTGCAGGATGTGACGTCACCTGGGTCAACTAGTCGCCCTCTGACACCGGTGGGGAGGGGGGCCTTGACCGACCATGATGTGGCTGCCGTGATTAGGCGTTCCCCAGGCACGCACGTAAAAGGCACTCACCACTAACGCGACATACTAAGGGCACGCCGCATGGACGTGTGCACGTGACACGCACGGCACCGGCCTCACCACTCCACCTGGCGGATTACTGCGTCAATAGAACGCCCGCTGTGCGAGAAAAAGACGCCAGCACGAAGCCGGCTCCTAAGCCATTGAAGAAAGTAGTGATCTGATCTTTTCCCAAGTTCATATCGCTATTCACAAGGAGGTAAATAACATCTAGCCTCATCGTTATTTATCAGAACCGGTAGAGGCTCTGGCTGCTTTGTACGAGATGCTGGCACTGGCTGGGGTAAGAGTACGTGTGGTAAGAGGGCGTGGGCAGCGCTTTGGAAGCAAGCCCGATCTCACCAATAAACTTCATCTGGGCGCATTAACGTATCAGCAGTCTGTGCCCGCCTGGGACGTGGTCAGTTGACCTTGAAAATAACATACTGCATGACAATCAGCACCACTGCCTTTACCTGCATCCCGCCATCTACTGTCCTCGGCGACCGACATCGACCTGTCGCCTATCTTCTACTGCCAACTACTCACCACCAGCCGCCAACGCTCCTGTCCCTCGCTACCTACCGCCACAGAAGGCCCGCTAACCCTGACCGTGGATTCCCCTCGACCTCCTCTGTCCACCATCCACTGCCTGATCTCCTGAGCGCTGAGTCCCATCGGCGGCCGCACCTGACACGTCTGTCATCCCACCCTAATACCGCCCACTCTTGGCGTTTCAGAGTCTAGCTGTAGACTGAGAAAACTTTATGGCCGAGCCACTTTTAACCCCTGGTACATTCATTTTCAGTCCCAATAGCAGCAGCTACAGAGCCGGAACCATGTGCTAGTAAGCCTCAAACCCCCGGGGACCAGAGTGGGTCGGTGGGAGCAGGGCTCCTATACGTCACTTACGTTGAACGGCAGGTATATGGTTGAGAGAGGAATAGGAAGGACGACTGTGGGTGGTAAGAGGTCTATGTCAGAGAGGGGACCTTTGTTGGTCCCCAACGCCTTATACCTTTGTCATCTGTCGTTACAAATAGGGGTAAATGATAATAAAACTGTGGTGACACCGATCACGGCCCATCTCTTGTCCTTCACTCGGTCCGTAGACGTCTGGCTCAGTAACCAGTCACTTCAGGAGACCGACCCAGCAGAGAGCAAGCGGGGCCACACACAGAATGCCAACCGCTCGCTATATCCTGCAACCCAATGCTTTATTCTGTTTCGAGCAGCTCGCAAAATGTTTCTCATCACCTCCTATTCCTACTCTCTCGCCAACCCTTCCTTACTGGCGGATGATGCGAGGACAAATAACAAAGGCCCCAGGACTGAACCAGGACTTAACATTGGGGCACACCTGTTAGAACTGCTGCTTTTGGTGAAATCAGATCACTAATTTTGGTGCTATGTGTTCTACTTGTGAGGTAATCTCCAATAAAGGATGAGAACCCCAAAGACTTTCTCTACAATGATGTTCTATACCACGCCGGAACCTGGACTATACTCTTAAAATCTAAGAGTAACATTGATTATTATGTACATCGTTTATTTGAATGACAACGTCGGAGGTCATCCACAATCTGTCTTTTCTAAAATGAGAAATTCTGATATATGCTATTGACCTATTTTCTAAGCACCGATCATTCTAGAGGGTAACCGCTACACTTATATAAGTTCCACATTGACAAAGAATATGTCAATTGGACATTATTTCTAACTATTGATGTACCATGTATTTACGTGTCATATAATAGACATGCCGCAATGCCGAAACTGAACGCCATTTCCCTACCAAAGGCAGCTACACTGCCGAGAACTTCTTAAATTGCCCTAAATCGCTGGATGGAAAATCAATTATTTCAACTATGCTGCTTTGTCCTCAAGATGCACTAGTAGGCCTAGTCGATATCACCAATCTTATCTTATTCACATCACACGGTAAAGTCTAAGATCACTAAGCATCGTACTCTTAAAGGGGATCACTACTACCTTGTTTGAATTTCAAACCATTGGTGACTGTTTCTCCAAACGTTAAACCAAATTGCCGAGTCAGGGAAACACCTCAAGACTTCTGATGACCGAGCGAAATTGGATTCAAATAAGGCAGGTTCTTTGTATCTACAGAGCGCTAGTGAGGAGACTTGGATTAGGCAGGGTTTGTTCTAAAGCCAATTGGAATTTAGTCTAATTGTTCTATCAAAAGAATTCAGATAGCATCGAAAGACATTTACAACACCGCTTGATCTGTGCAACCTTCCCAACTGGATTAGGAGAAGCGGTGTTCGCCCTCCTACAGCCAAATGTAAATTAGATCGGCGACTGAATACTAATGATAGCTTTTCCACCCGAAACGCCAGGACATGTAAAATGCAGCACTACCTGTGAATTTTAGGCCGGTAAATCAAACATGCGCGGAGTCCAGATGCCCCTTGCGGAAGGAAAAGTAAAAGCAATGGGTGTCTTTTCAGAGCGCCGAGGAAGGTTATTTGATGCTGGGGCCAAGCTGCTTTTAGTCGCTTTATAGACCCAGTTGTTAGATGTTTCAACTAATGATTTGAATTAGGTGAGGCATTGGAGATGCATTAGTTGCTCAACTGCAAATCAAGATGAGTACAAAGAAAGGTAGTGTAGCAACCTCTGTGTTAATTAATATGTTAGACAACTTTGGAACTGCGATGTCAAAAAGACAACGATGGAACTTGAATTTAGCTTGTGCCTTCAACGCGTGAGCTTTAGGTTCCTGGCTGTGCCCTGAATGATTACCGAGCAGCACCTCGAGCTGCGCTGAGATCTTTCACAAGGCTAAGCTGGACCTAATTGATTCCATATGGCTAGATCCATGGGTTAATTAAGCATGACGGGGTATTCTTTTATCTAACCCTTGCATTAAGTTTTGATTAGTCTTCCCATTACATGATAAAGCCTTTTAAACACGTAAAAGATGGTTACTTTGTTTTCATCTCCACATTGCAAAATTTAAGTTTTGATTCCATTTTTAAGCCAAGACCCATCTCGCTGTTCATCATCATGCCGACTTCTTATTCAGAACCGACACTGCTGTGCGGGATATTTGAGAGATGTGTATGCATAACTCAAGTTAATCCAGGGATTTCTTAAATTCTCCATTACAAGGAAAACACTAATAGCATACTTAAGCTGTAAGCCTTTGATGCTGTGTTTCGAGGGTATGGAATCCCAGCACGCATGGAACAGGCACTTAGGTTTACGTGGTCCGGATAAAAACAGCAAACCATATTCTTACGACATTGTACTTACCTTAGTAGTCAGCGAGTTCACACCATCTGACATATTATTCAGAAGTGTACCATCTTTAACCTGAAACAGCCGTTATTGGCCACAAACATTAGACAGAGGAAATCATAACAAAGAAACGTCTCCGTGACCGCCCTGAGACGTTCCCATTGCGACTCCACGTCACACTTCAAAGTAGGCAGTCTCTCAATATTTCAAATGAATGAATTTGAGAAACGGCTCAGTTGTACAAAATAGATAAATTCAACAACAATATTTACTTTAAGCATGCGATTCACATATCTATAAACAAAAGACGAATCGGGATTCTAATGTCTTGTGTAACATAAATCTAATGTAATGATAGCTTTCATCATGTATAATTAACGTAAAATTATCTGGACAATGATATGACAAAATAAACAAAGTGAAACACAAATGAACATAAAATACTTACTTTTGAGGTAAATGAAGTCATTGTTGTGCCTAAGTTATCTAGAACTTTTCCTTCTTTGACCTACAAAATGAATACAATAACTACATGCATGGGGTGCAAAACAACATGTTTCTAGCTAAAACAACAGCATTCGTCACATTTCTTGGTGTATACATTGACAAAAGACGCTTTGTATGGTGCCTAATCAATCTATAGTTCATACTGCTCTTTTTAAAATTATGAATATCTGAAATGAACTCGAAATGAAATACCTATGACAAGATGATAATCTTGGTTTGGGAGGAAACAGAATAAATACATTAAGATTATTTACACAAATTAAGGAAATCGGATTTCGCGAACTATAACTGTAACATACATATAAACACATATTTTATATGAGAGTCTGTACTCAGCTGTACAGTTGCCTAACCCCGCTTATACCTATTGCATGCCAAAATCACATGTGCCTTCATGTATGTAGAGATGAATAAGTCAAGATATGAATTAATAACTTAGAATATCATTTTAACCCCTCAACTCTCTAAGGAATAGCAGCTGGTATATTCAATGAGAAGTAAGTCCTGTATGAAAAAGAAATCAGATGCGCTCAAATTCCATGGCATAACTCTTCATGAGGGAGGGCAATCCTTCCATATAAAATAATCAAAGACATCGACGAGTAAGTATTGAGGACTTTTTGCATCCCCCCGTTGGCTTCTTTGTCAGTACGAATTGGCTCATTCATATACCAAACCGGCTGGTATATCAAATTTAGGCGTCCCACATTTCTAGAGATTTCATTTTATTTCATTTTGTTTTAAAAATATTAATTTATACGGCATGCTTCTCCATTTGGACAAAGTGTGCAGATACTGGCTCATCACTGAAACCTCACAGATCAAGGATCTCCTTCCTGTATCAGACAGGGTTGAAACAAAGTTTCAGCTTTTCCAATATGATAAATTTGGCATGACTTCGGCAAGGCAGACTATCCCGCCGTGGAGACAGACACGGCTGATAACCTCCCCAGGGTGTGAGTCCCTGTCTCCGGCGCCTTTCGCCCTTGTCCCTTTTAGGCACCGCCCTGAAGGCCCTCAGGCACTCTAATTCTGCTGTTACTAGACCTCCAGCGGCATCGATCATGCCTCGTGTCCTCTACTTCCCAAACAGCCAGACAACAGTCGGGTGGGCCCACCAAACCCCCTCCTCCCTCGGTCAGAAGCTGACGCCTTCTCCCCGGGGCACAACTCTTCTCCCTGGCCTACCTTTCATGGCCTTGTGGAAGAGCCAGATGGAAGGGGTGAGTGCACAGAGAGGTGGGAACGTTGGGAAGTGCAGGTCTGTCCTGCGAATGCACCCCCTGCGTGCGAGAGGCATAGACAGCCCCGGGGTTCCCGAGGTTAACATTCCCCTCTCATTTCCTCATTTTTCTACTCCGCCTTTCGGAGCTGCTCTGTGATGTCGCATCACTGCCAGCCTTCCAGCAGGCGGTAGAAACCAATAGCGGATGTGCTTGGAGAGTGTAGTGTTAAGGTGGAAGTTGGCCATCACGGGGGCAGAACGGTCACACACTGTAGGGCGTGTCGGTGAGCAGCTCCCAGCAGCTGGTCCCCCTCGAGTTTCCCTGCCATGAATACCCTATTATGTGCCTGGATGGTGATATCAGACAGCGCACACACGCACACTTCCCACAACCCCGCTCTCTTTGATATCCGCTCCCAGTGCCAGCGTGCTCGTTGTGCCCTGTGGGAGAAGCCCTCTCGGCGCGCACCCCGCTCGGTCCCGTCGGCGTCTCGTCCGTGATGGCTGCCTCGTGTGACATCTGCCTATTGGGAGGGCTGAGTTATGATGATTGCCTCGTGTGACAACTGCTTACTGATAGCAGTCCTGCTTGTGTCTGGTGGCTAACCCTGTCACCTGGTGGCTATGTCCAATGGAAGCAAGAGTCGTATAGTGTTTTATGTCGAAGAGATGAGGGACCTGCTGTGGCCCTTGCGTGTAAATAAACTCTCCGTTAATCTGCACCTGTGGGCTGGTATTAGCAGAGTTGCCCTCAGTTGTCGCGACCTATGTCTGATAATATTTGTATATTATACATGATTAAACATGGCTTCGTGAGATCCATCTTTTACTCAAACGGATTATCCATGGAAGGTCATTGTAATGGGCATGCCAATAACATAACATAGTAGAGTATAAATATGATTCACAGAAAGGATGCAGCGTAACATGTCTGTGGTAGCTGACCAGGCAATGACTAATATTCCTCTTCGTCGCACACACAAATCAGACGCTTGAAGCCAATATCCTTTACATCTGACCATACACATTTATCGACCAACGTTAAACTTCAATATTTACAATATCGAAGCCCCTTTACCATAGGATAAGCCACGGAGAGTGACAGCTGTATGGGGACATTCCTCCTACTGGTTATTTTGCGACCTTCCAGCTAGCTGAATAACAAACATGTGTGTTACAATGAGTGTGTACCCCCTCCCATTACCAGGAGGCAGAATGTATTGATTTTCAGTCCGGAGACAGAACAACCGATCTCAAGAAAAAGCTCCCCATGTACGGAGAAAGAACCGCTGTAGAGGTAATTGATTGCATTGGCGTAGAGAAACGCACTTTTACTGCTGATTAGTTGATAATTCAATGGAATTATATAAGCGAACCCGAATCCAGAGTGCCAGTGAATTTATCTGCAGCAGGTGGGAAGCATTGATTTAAAAAAAGTATAGACCTGTGATTATTCTCAGCCGCCAGCCTTTCATGTGAGCTTCAATTTGGCTTCAAAGCCATTTAAGAAAATCGTTGTAACAAAAGCGTGATGCAGCAAAAGCACCACTGGCGTTATAGTATTCAGAACCCCCGTCAGCTAAAACATGTGTATTCCATTAGCACGCTTCTCTCAAGGGTTTAGTAGGCTTACAACTCTACCTAAATGGCCTTTCTCATCAACTCCTTCAATTTGCCCAGATGCACTAAGTCAAGCTGACGGGATTCATATGAACCAATCTGTTCTCGAGTCTTCGTCTCATGCACGGATCTATAATGACTACAAAGCTGGGGACATCAGCAAGCTGTTCAGTGAAAGTTTAGCAGGGAATTAAGTTAAAACTATGTTCTCAGAAATAAAGACATATTCACCCTCATCTGCATTAACAGCTTTGCACAGAGATGATCTTACAGAAGGACCGTATATAATAAGAAAAAGCCATATATGGATAACACAGATTTTGTATATCAAGAGAGATGTAGGATATGCGCCAAAACTGGAGCCATTTAGCCATCGATATTCTGAAAACCATACCCGGAGCGACCTTTTGCCTAGTCCTATACTGTACCAAACAGTTTCCTGATCGCCTTTTATATCAGGTATGTCAGTTGGCATCAGATAAGAGTAGGAAAATTCTTCATTTGGAATTTGCTGCATCAGAGAGACCAAGAAAACGTGTCGTTGTCTGCCACGGGTCTGCGGGTTTGTGGGAATGTTCAAACCACTGTTTTATCGGCGTGAATGAGGCGCAATTAATATGATCTTTGTTTTACACAAGATCAAAATAATTTCCTATACTGAAAATTTAAAAAAAATGAAATTCCAGGGGAAACCCATCTCTGAATTTCACATAACGACCCCCTGAAATTTACCGAGACATAGTGCGGAATTAAATATTTCCTTTAATACTACACAGCACTGAACATTTCTCAATGTACGGTATGAGGCAGTCCACGGCCTAGTTTTAACATCGGAGTGCTCTGGCGATATTACAAAGAGCGGACGGTCTTGGGGATCCTCATTATAGGACCAGTCATTTTCCCATTTCATTAGCGACAAAACGCTTTTAGTACAATCTCTTTTGTCCCTCTCTCCTAGGAGATACTTCTATAATTTAGTCCAGATCCTTCCGACTCAATTTAATATACTATTCTCATAAAATGATAGGATCCAGTTTGAAAGGCATATCCACTTCACATGCCGCGATTATGCCAAATCGGCAACCTTATGTTCCATTACGAGGGGAAAAAGTGCAAGCCGCAAGCAAGATACTCCAGGTTGTATATGCATGCTCAACATTCTCAAGCAGTGGCTATATTTCAATAAATATCCATTGATCATAATTGTCAGTAAATAATCACTGATGTCTGCGAATCCCATTAAAAACTAACGGCCAAAAAACTAGTTATACATTTTCCAAACATTCATTACCTCGGGAATCACAAAGGATTCAGGCGAGCCTTTTAGTACAAGTACACCTAACACCATTTTCAAATTAGCTCTTATATATGGATGAAAGAGGTGATTACACACAGACAGGGTATTAGGAGATGGTGTACCTCTCAATAATTGCACTTTGTTTCTCGCAGATCGTGTGCGTTTCGCCTGCTCCTTAATCCGGTCAATTATCGCTCCCACTGCGCATGGCAGAAATTCGGTACCGGAAGCTAGGTAACTAGCGTCATCTATCAGGTGACAAACAGCTCTGAAAAAGGGTCTACTTCAACATGGCGCATGCGCAAGACATGGGGGAGTAATTAGGCATAGAATGGCGGCAGCGTGGGCTGGGTGCGGAGGAAGAGGAGAGGGGATCTTCGGCCTGAGCAAGACACCTGCTTTGATCAACGAGAGCAGCTCTTGCTGACAGCCGGCTATGACTTCACTCTTGACGTCAAGATATCCACAAAACAGTCTGACAGTTACGACGGTTATCCGTGCCCGCTCTCTGGTGACCAGATTGAGGAAGGAAGCAGAAGCCGGCAGCACCCATATCGGGAAGGTGAGAGCCTTACGATGCACGATTTGAGAGGCAGCCCCCCCCCCCCCCCCCCTTACCACAGCCCCGGCCGACATACCGTCACCATTTTACAGTGCCATAACTATCTATATTCGACAACCAGAACTCCGACCACCAAACTCATGTGGTCAGTACCTTACTACAAACAGCAAATGCAGTACTCTGCAACGTACTCTCCAATCTTTATCTATGTACGCAACCTATCAACAAAATTACCCACCAAACTGATGCCATTATTACCTACTTTTCCCCATCAGGCTGCTGGCATGGTACCATAAGTATCTTACAGCTGTTACAGCGCTGAGCATTACTCAATGTACAGTATCGCAGTAGTGCGTGACCCTGTTAACTACCAAAGTCCTCTGGGAAATGTTCCTCTGGGAACTACTTAAAAATGTACCTACTACAATCGTCATGTCTGGATTATCACCCTACCAATATCGCCTATGGAGGCCTACATCTACGACCATCGACTCAAACACGATCCGCAGCTGCCATTTCTTGTCACTGCCAGCCGCCACTGTCATAACACTATCTTGCCAACCGCCCTTGTTATTCTACCACTATTATCTACGAAACAAACCTGACTTACACTTTCATTCCTGTCATATACCTATTCATTCTATCAAGACCAGGTATTAAGAAAAAGAAATAAAAACGACATGCAGATATTTTGCTAGGCAGTCATATCATTCTGCAGTGATGTTGGATGTCAAATTAGAGTATTGTAGTTCAATATAGAGGAAAGTAGACACGCAGCAGTAATATTGTTTGGCATATATATGCACCGGGGTATAATCGAGCCAAATTGCGCATCCCCAATAAGACGTAAGTCTTTTGGCTGATACACTTCTCATAGCCTGAAGATGAAATCAATGCAATCCTATACCTAATTGACTTTCAGGAGAAAAACAAAGAGACTCATTAGTCTCACTATCTAGTCCAACTCTAAGAGAAAATATCTATACTGTCATTAATATAAAAAAAACCATACAGGTGCTTCGTATTTTTTGTCAGTTTTGCAGAAGATTATTTTCCAGCTGTCGGAATGCTTGTAGGATATATTTGTAACACATACATAACGCGATTGATGAATTCTACACTCATCGTGCAGACTCTCGGTCTACCTGTTACATGTTGGCAGTAGGCGTTTCTTGTAATGGCGGCATGTGATCACATGGCTTCAATGTCTGTAAAAGGATGTTACTCAGGTGGACAAGACACTGACATGGGAAACCTTTTCTGTGCTGCAAGTGTCACACTGACGTCCAGGATGGTGTTTAAGTCTATTTAATGGTAGTTGAAACTTTCAGATATGCCTTTTGTTTCATTAACTTTTGGATCTTTGCATATTCAAAATAAAGGGCATTTGACCCCACCCACTTTTGGCGCAATAATTTAAAATGCAAGGTTTATTGTCTTAAGTTTTATCAAGCACCATCCAGACTCCCAAAGGATCTCCAATAAAACGGGATTCTGATAAGATGCAACAGATCAATATATTAGGTTCTTTCGTACCGATCAGTTTAAATCTATTGGATTGAAGTATATATGGTTCACTCTTTCCGTTTATTCTTCAACTCGGATTATTTAAAGGAATAGAAAATGGAATCGAATATCTGGTGGAATACTAAGGAGAACGAATTTTACTCTTTTTTTTAAATGTTAAAGCACGCACCTGCTGCACGCACCAGTGTTCGCCATTGGGATGACAAGATAGCTGTGTTGTTTCCTTTCCTGAATCAATATGAATGAACAATACTCCCAATGCCATATCTAAAATGGAAGGACATGCACGAACACCGTATTTCCTCGTTTTGCCTGGACGCATAGATGGAGATGGAGAGATACTGTAGGTTGTGACTTCTATTAGCTTGGATATTCTACTTGGCAGATGGCTACTACATTAACAAGGCCCGATGAAAAGCACATCATTCCCATTTTGTATGAAATCACGCTGGGCTCGCAGCATGTGGGATATCCCATACCCACTGTTCCATGCAATTATTAACCTCCTAGTGAGTTATATGAGGTCTGCACCGTTTATCAGTTAAATTCCAGCCAGATATCGAGGGCATGCCAACAAGGGGTCAATCATAAACCATATCTGTGCCTATTTATTCGCGGTAGGGATGCATGGAAAAGATAAAAGGTCTCATCGGAGCAAATTCGAAATGTAACTGAAGCATATATAAGACTGTGGGCATAACCTACCTAGTCAGAGCAAAGCATGTTGGCGCTATGGAGACTAAAGCGAGAAGCACCGGGAGATCCAATCATTTTGATTTATAATGTGGGATGAGATTCCATCATTTCGATGTAATATGTGGAGTTTATCCCTTGAACTATCATACAATTGAGAGCACTTGCAGTAGCAAGCTAGTATCTATCCAAATGTGTATATCCGCAATAAGCATTAACCTGGGGAATGTACTGTTACGCATTGTTTTCAATTGAAACGAAGTTGACTCAGGAAACTGAGGCATGCAGGTCAGTCGTTACTGTTTCCTTTCTATGAAGACGAAACACAGAGCAAGGATCTTTGAAATTGACCTTAGTAAGTGGCTTCACTATTGGCTTCACCAATGGCTTCTGACGCCTTCAATAAGGTCTGTTTCTTGTCAGAGGCGTCTGAGAGCTCTCTTTTGCTGAAGCAATAATGAGAGGTGCCTCTTAAGGAAGGGCGTTGGTACTCCTGCGGAACACTTCTTTCCTCTTAATATCAAATACTCTTGAAAAATCAAGTTATACCATTAATTTTGGGACTTCTTGGTTATACCTATTCTATATACATTTTCCTCAAATTAACCTTGCATGTGTTATTTCTCATATCACGATTTCCCATTATTTAGGTGTTCTCCTTGATTCAGTGCTGGTACATTGCCTTTCAAATTCAACTAACTATCAATCTAAGATTATGCTGGGATGCTTCGTCCAATATGCCTGCCTAACAATAGATAAGGGAAATTACTTAGTGCCTTCACAACGTGTTTCACATGACAGCATTAGAGTCTCATGCGATTACTCACACTCAATAGCTTTCAAATTTAAAGCTATAGGTTCTGAATGACAGTGGGTGACTCTTGAAGAACACAGAACTATTTAATCTTTTTTCGTCAGTCCATTTGTTAGCAGAACTTTTACATTCGCCATTAAAACCTGATCCACTGGGATCAGTATGAAACTGGAAGTGCATTCCCTTGATGGACCGACCCGTGGGCGAGGTTAACCAGAACGACGCTCCTCGTAGTCATTAGTATTCTGGTACGTGCGGGCTTTGTCTATCTTGTCAATTTGTCTTGCCTGGGAAGCTACAGTGTAGCGGCTCTCCGGCCCCTAGCTCGGAGATGTGGCATCACAGCCGACGATTCAAGGTCCACGACTTAATAACGCACACCCCGTCCCTAGCCGCTATGAAGTAAAGAAAACGGCAAATTGGTTTGTCGTTCTGCTATCTTAGGGCGCCCCAGAGCTTCTCACGCAGGGCAGAGCGTGTGGCTCAGCCCGGTCAGACGACGGGAGTCAGAGCTCGACCTGCAGCGGGGTGACTGACACCCGGTCCTGCTCCTGTGCCCTTTGATCGACTCTGCTTTATTGACCTGTAAGAGGAAACGCCAAGCAGAGCCTCAGCGCATTCCTGCCGTTTATGCCTATCTGAGCAGCTCGCTTGTGGTTGCTGAATTGCTGGCTAGTAGTTTCCTCTGACAAGGTTTCATGGTGAAATAGGGGTTAATAGTGGCGAGCAATTTGAGCGGCGCACTGATGCGCAGCGGATATCTGGTTGCGCTGTTGCCATAACAAATAGCGAGCAGATGAGGCGAGAGTTTACGACCTGTCTACATCTGAACAAGAATTGAGCGGCATGCTAATTCATGAAGGCGAGGCGACACACGAGGGGCTCCTTCATGGCCGGTGTGAGGTGGGTCAGGGGAGGACTACCCAATAGGACGACGCCTACATCACCCAGAGGACGGCGCCGCCGTAGCCTTGTGTGGCACTTCCCTGTATCCAACCCCGTAAACCGACAATGTCTACATACAAAGCATACGCCTTGTAACTACACGTCAGTCCCACAAAATAGCCGGGCAGTGTTCAATTCCCTTTCGCTGCATAGAGTCTGTTTTGAAGGTGAACGGGAGGGTATTATACGATTGTCTGGGCTGCCGAGGAGAGGGCAATATTCTCTCAGACACGTCTCTACCCGTGGAGCACCTCACCCTCTCCACATTACCTCCACATTCTCTAGTGCACATTCACTCTTCTACCTGAAACGTCTAAGTTTACTTCGATACAGATGCCTGGAATCTGCAGAGGTTAAGATATTTGAAGCGGTATTATGAGCGAATAGAGTGCGTCTAAGGGTAAGGGCAAACAGGTTGACAAGTCTATGATAAACATATTTAGACACATCTAGATCTACTGAACTACGTGACACATGAAGCTAAAGCTACAGTCTTATCAAGGTTTGAGCAACAATATCACGTCTGTTCTGTTTATGACTCATGCGGATCTTGATAAGCTAGAATATAACAAGTAATTTACCTTCTCATTCACACTCTGACTGATTTCCTTGGTCTTCTGAGCAGTGGTAGACGCGATCTTCGTGGCCTGCAATGAGATAGAAACACTTTATAGCAAACTTCGCTTTTATCCTATGGTGTACCATCCTGATACAAAGAGCGATACCTGTGGTCGCTACTGACCTTGTATCCTGTTTTATACAGTAACCTACTTGGCCTGGGGCCAAAGTCAATAGCCCTGTAGAAAATCAAGTTTCAAGTGACAATACCTATTGTGTAAAAGTTGTTTTTATCTGTGAATGTGAAACTGTATATACATACATATGCCAGGTCACTGACATTAAGTCGAATTGACAAATCTGTCTAGAGAATGGATATGGATGCCAATAATGGAGAAACATGGCTGCTCACCAAGGCACATCAGGATAGACAAAAAGTTACCCTTTTCCTTAAAGAGGTTATAAATGATAACACACTACCTACAGCCTCGTCGAATCAGATCCCAATAAACTAGACAACCACTTGGGACACTCCCGCCACGAGAATGTTACATATGGTCTAGAATCCCGACAGGAATACGGCTGGGAGCAAATCTGTATGTCAAAAAGGCCAGGGGTTTTACAAAAACCAACACAAGCTCAACGCCTGGTAGCGTGAATCTCCGGTGTAATCCAATAAGTATGGTGTCGGCTACGGTACGCAAAGTGCTTTAATTCAATTTTCGCCAGGTGTTGGACTTGCAAGAAAGTGCAACGCACTGGTCACGAGAGAGGGTGGGAGTAACATATGGAGAGTTTACAAGGCGTCGGGGGCTTTGTCATGAGTTGGTCTCACTGAAAGAAAACCAACTTCGAAGGGTAAAATCATGTGTGAATTCATTCTGGGAAATTTAAAAATGATAATAGTAGTATCGACTTCCAAAGGCTAAAATGTAACGTAATCTATTTCTGATATACAGATATCACATTGTTTACAAGAAAGGGTCCTTCGAGCTGTTTATTGTGACCTGGAAAAAAGTGAAGACAACATTCCTTATCACTATCGGCACTGTTGACCTTATTTACTGTACAAGTATCTTTATCTGCCAACATGGCTACTATCAATGTCCAAGTATGAGCGCCTTTCAGTAAGTCACTATTAGCTGTTTATTATTTTACCTTAAATGGCAGGCAAGTGTGGATGCATTATAGAGCATATAAAAAGGTGTGCATAATCTGTGCGTGCATTTCCCAGTATGTCATGGACTCCCACAGTTAATTTGACGTCTCCATAACTCACCACGTATTTTGTATGATGTATCGTTATATTGCCTGCACAATAGACCTACTATGATTGTAGTTTTTGTGATTTTAATTCAGGCATGTTATTGGGCACATAGCCAATACAGACAAAACCTCAATCCCGCACAGATCGATAACAGGACAACCATATTCACATGACGATCTTTGAATAAACTAAAACGGCAAACCATGTGATTGGTCAGTGCACTGATTACTGGCCTCTGGCGATTTTGGGAGACAGATGGCCACTTAGTATGGAACACAACGTACAAGACGCCACAGGCGGGGGTCACCATACAGCAACGGTGACCGTGCATTATAGACTGTCGACGTTCTCTGTCTCTGCCAACCCACACGTGCTTGCGCGCAGTGACCGTAACAGATGAGTTTGATGCCGCTCTGCACCACTGAGCACACACACCCCACCCCAACCCCACCCCCTCAGCGCAACGGGATGACAGACCCTACAAAACATAACACGCCGGGAACTAGCTGCCCATGCCACATGACGTCACATCCAATCTCGTTTGTCTGGGAAATGAATCAGGCGACCGAGCTCCACTGCCGATTTAAGAAAGTGGCCTTCCTGCATCAATTTCTTAAGATTTCCTTCCCTTGTGTTGTTTTATGTCGTCAAAATGTTTGCTTATGCATGGGGTGATCAAAATTAAGCAGAATAAGAATTTGATTAACCTATCTAGTTAGTTGGCAAATCCGTATTAGTCGTGAATGGGGTAAACTCGAGGTTGGTACATGCGATTCCCATACTGAAGAGGATTAAGGAAAAGCTTGCAAACTAAGTACACATTATACGGAAATGCTGCGACTCCTGCTTATCCCCACCGTTTACCGCTAACGTGATGAACACGTAATACATCATAAAAAACGGAACTAAACGGAAAATTGGCATTTCTGATTACCATTACATTTATTACCGCACAACTATGGCAGTAAATTCATTCTGTCCTCATGTTTGTATTACCTTTATGGTGCCTTTCTAAAACCAATTGTTTTTTTAATAGCCCCTATATGCATCTACTGTTAACTGTAAGATGGGGGCTATGGGTACAGGAGACTATTCATTTAAGTTGAATATAATATAGGTGAGAGTTGAGTTTCATGCGTAGTACAAGTGAGCAGCACTCCTGTGCCTTACAGCAAGCTAGGTAGTGGTAGGACTCAACAAAATTCTCCCAGGTTGGTTTGGTATGTAAGGCAGACTCTGGTAGGGTCCCGGTCTCAGCGAAGACTTGTCAGCCCATACCGCCGCCAACTCATCAATATCATAAATGTTCTGATAAAAACTCTGTGGCTGTTTCTCATCAACGATATGTAGTCTGAGCTTGTGAAATAACACTGCCTACCTTGTCTATCCCCTCCCTGGACAGTGAATTAAGTCAGATCTTTGAGCGGACATTTCCGACAACGACCCGGCCGTCTCAAGAGTCGCAACTCATCTATCACTAATCTACTAAAGTACCTTATAATAATACCACACTGAGATATATCACAGAGTAACTTAAGCCACAAGCTAATAATACAAATGGTTGTTGTTGTTGTTGTTGTTGTTGTTGTTGTTGTTGTTGTTGTTGTTGTACGTAAACGAGTTTCTACACAGTTTAAATGAACCATATGTACCCGATTACACAATGCGTAAAATGTTTTTGATATTCCTATGTATACTGCACTAACTCTCTGTTTTTTCTCTAAAAGACGTCAATTAAAATTCAAAACACCAACAGTTGAACATGGTAGGATGGGTCATATAAGCAAACACAGAAATAGAAAAGTAAATACGATAATATAAGGCTGACGCCTGGATGAGGTCGACCCCACGCCCGTACGGCACGCGGCCGCGTATCGTTCCTCCTGCCACTGACTGTAGCTCTCTGACGGCGAGGAATCAATGAACCTGGAGGGCACCCTCCCAGCAGAGTCTCGCCCATAGGTGTAACGGCACATTTAACCTATGCCACAAATCATGTGTTTGTGTATGTATTCAGTCCCAAATAAGCCCTTATACAGTCACTATATTACTTGCTGGGGATCAGTTTAATAGACTGCGAATGCAGAATTTAATGGTAGAGCGTTTTTAGTACACATCGGTGTGTTCCAATTTGCTGGATGTATTCAACAAGATATTGCGAGACAAATGGGCATTGGACGTAGTGGAATTCAAATTCAAATTTTATCCGGATTCTCTCTCTGTTTAATGACAAGAAGTAATTTGAAGAGCGTCCAAATGAAATTCTGAAAGGACAGACACATGCAGAGAAGCTGGGCAATCGACCTGGTCCAATTCCAAGGAGTGAAAGAATACTGTCGTATTGGCCTTAATTTCATGCATTGACTACTTCACGATGCGGGTGTGTTTAAGCATAAACGACACTCGCATGTTTCAACTCTACAGTGGTTCATTCCACACAACTGCAGGACAATGTGGAAATTTGTGGCAGAGACTATAACTGTGCATGGAGATTGGAGCAGTAGACACAAGCTGTGACCGGGTCGGTCCTCATGGTATATCTAGCTGACTCTGACTGGAAATGATATACGACCTTCCAACCTAGACTATGCGCCCTGAGTTACTATGATACATCAGACAGGATACAACACTGTCTTCCCCCAAGGTACTAACAATAGCAATCGTTAGTTGTTACTAAAGATATGTATACCGATAACGCTGATAACTGTTTTCAGGATAAAGGTTAATTTTGTCCTGTGATTGATCTCACAATTAAAGCTAGAATAAATGATTACACAAAAACTGAAAAGGACCCTTTCATCCTAACTGTAGGCACTAAGTGATGGATTATACACAAAGCTAACTGGGAACCTGATGCGTAATGTGGGAATCGCTCTCTCCGAATGCAAAAGCCTTCAATCCCTTATATATCAGTACATGTATGATCAAAATGGCTTCTGTATCCATCTATCACGCAGTACCAAAACAATGGATTTATTTACCAGCGTCATCAGTCAGCATTTAAAGAATGGGAAATGCCTGGTGCACAAAAAACCAATTGCTTCTGAAGCGGTCTTAGGCCAATCATCAGATACTTTATCATAAGACATATGGATTCTCTACATAAACAAGAGCAATGCCATCATGGTGAGATTAACAGAACTCATCATTCAACAGATTCACTGTTTTCGTAGGCAGAGTAAAATGCCTCCGACTTCTGAATCATTGTCGATGACAAGAATCTATCCCTTAACAGAAGTTGGAGGCTACTGTTACTGAGAGATGGCTGGAGGAATACAGATGAACAGTAATAATTCTAACCTCCTTAAATGCCGCGAGTAATTATCATATATAACTGAATGGTAACCAGACTGACAGAGTATACTGACATAATAATTCCAGATTCTGCTATGTTTACGTAATACATAATCTGATACATGTATTATTTGTCATCCTGGACATTCTTAGGGCCTCGACGAATATAACTGCGACTCCTACAGTGGCAGTTGACCCTAATATACACCACCGCAATTCAATTTCGCTTTTTTGACAGATGGGATGGGGCTTATGTTCCACAAGTAATATGTATTCATACGCACGCACCTGTTTACAAATTAGATAATGTTATCCCATCGTGAGTCGACTATCTGATGAAACGCCTTGCCACGGGTACCAATAAATTTTCATAATAGGAGATCTTCATAAGATTCGATCTTCTCATTGATATTATTCAAAGTAACACTAGTCACTCATAGTCTACCATCAGGTCCCATTCAGATTTGGTATGCGTGAGGCCCTAATGTGCCATATCACCAGCCTATTCCAGGCTCGGCAGTATCCGCTGTGACTACATGAGCATCATCCCCACCATTTACTCAACCGGAATTTACGAGGATAACCTGCTACTACCTGTTTAGCACACCATCAAAATGTACTTAGGGCCTGCGTAGCGGGTTCTCAGGCACCGGGCCAGGATACCACGCCGGATCAGGCCAGGTGGGCCTGGTGGTCGGGTGGAACCGAGATAGTAGATCACATACAAGGGGGCAGTTTTCATGGGCTGGTAACCACACCAGATTCAACGTCATCTGCATAACTGGGAGGCGGGTAATGTTGTTTGTCGTCGCTTCGTCCTGTGGACGCTCAGCGTCTGACATGAGAATGGCAGCGTCCCGCCGACCTTTACCGTTACCGTGTGTTGGCAACAAGAAGCCGATACACCGTGGCCCCTGACCAATCAGGCGGGAAAATAGCGGGGAAAGGTTTGAGCTAACTGGTCGATAAGGGCTCTGCAAAGTGCGGTAGGCGAGTAGGGGCGATCCTAGCCGCCGGCCAACGCGTCTGCTGTGATTGCATGGGCGTCCTAGTGTGGGCGCGAGCGAAGATACAGCCTCAGGGTAGGGCTACCTCCAGCTTTCTGTGGACACCAAGCCAAATTTACCGCGGTTCTCAGGTTGAGTGCTATGTGTCTCAAACCACCTGGTCACATCAGCTGTATCAGATTGATCTAGCTTGGTATGTGATGACTTGACCAAGAGACAACCCAAAGCTCCATGCAGGTTTTCTGAGTGCCCATCCGGGAGATAAAAAACACACGTTTTATCTCCTTTGTTCCTTAGATCAACAGGTATTCGCGTGACCTGTTGTCTCTTTTTAGCTTCCTGCATGAGAAACGACGATTACACGCGTGGCCAGCAACAGGCCATGACAAAGATCCCGTTACACTGAGTACTGCTGTTACTGCAGCCATAGCCATGAAAGGATCCCTCTGCCACACTCACACCACGGGCGGATGCCATCAGAACCCACTGTTCTATGTATCGGGACTTGTTAGTAATCAGCTGCCCATTACTGTGCCCATGAGCACAAGTAAATGAAATAAAATGAAGCCCGGTGGTCCGGTGGTCGTGCAGACAGGCTCGGTAAGCAGATTTACCAACGTGACGCATGAGCACTGAACGCCATCCCCAGCAGACCCACAACGGACAAGAAAGGCAGGCGCCATCGCCAGGGGGAACTGGTGGAGCCCATCCCTCCGTATGTATAACATGTTTACATGTAGGGTAACTCTACCATCATACCCAGAATCCCTCTACGTTTGTGCATACCTCTATCTGAGCTGCCTGATCTTTTTAGGTCTAACAATTAGACTGTTTGTTACTAATATGAACCCATGTAAGGCACACGTGATAAGTGAATATGCACGATCGGCTAATCACACCCAACGAACCATAAATTTGACATGCATAACATTACATAAGCAGTCTTGTGCGATCAACTGATTGTGCAATCAACGGAATTAACACATCACTTATACTATTAACGATGCCTATTTTAGAGTAATGCACTTGAACCCATCACCATTAATACGGTCGGCTTCCATGTCATAAAATGTATATACTCCTCAGTACAAACATGCCTAGACTGTATTTAAGCTAACTATTTTCTACCCATGTTGTAAACCTCGACCCTTTGACCACAGGACACTTGGTCCTCGTCTAACGTGGGTCGGGGATTAGACTCACTCTAGATGATGTCTCCACAATGGTAACACAGTTGCCACCACCCGTGATTTGTGTTTGAGGGCCGCAGTGTGGCCGGAGGCGCCACATCAACAGGGCAGAACACGGTAAATCTATTAGGGTGGAACAGCGCACGGGTAGCAGTAAGTACGTCCATCTCGGGTGTTAAGTCTGTGCCCAACGTTACTGTGGTGTGGCCTTCTGTATATGGCAAGAACTTTAGTAGACACTCTTGTCGTAAATAGACATCAACTGATGTTAACAGGCTATGATCTACCTTGGGTATGGCCACAAGGCTGCAATCCAGCTGTTAGGAGTGCTCGTGAGTGCACCCACTGCAAACAAGCCAGGCACAGTATCATGGCGGGTCCTGAAAATGGGCGGCCATAGTAACATGTCTGCGCCCTCAGACTCGGTAACACTTGCCTAACTACTGCTCCAGTCTCTCGACATTTTATGGCTCTCCGAGCGACAAGTCTGTCGGATAAAATTGCTTCAATAGGAGTCGGTGAATTAGACTCAACCCACTTGGGAGGAGAATCTCTAACAACATTAGAGAGGCCAAATCTAGAGATAATTGAAACATATTTCTTTCAGAGATCCTCATTTGTCCACCGCTGTAGGGGCACACTCAGTAATAACTTGCATCTATATGTCTTCCCTTTTTCGCTTTCTATACTTCATCCTCCACCAATGTCGTCAAAGCGTTGCAATACGCACTATTCTAACTTCCCAGGAATGGGAAACCTTGATAAAACTAGATGAATATCAGTTGAAATACTGAGATAACTTACACGTACTATCATCGTAATACAGATTAAAATTGATATCAAGAACATCCTCTCTGAGAAACATGTAAGCCTGTGATCTGTAGGACTTTGGCTATGTACATAGACGACCATCTTTCTCTGGAGCAGGAGTAAACAACCAATATGGCAGAGTCTAGTTTCCAAGCATAAGTCATCAAACACCACTAATTTATACTTGTATCACTCAATCTCTGAACATATACTCTCTGACTATTAGTGTAGGTAACCTCTGTCTCTCTTAAATCCTGCTCATTCACAAACAAAAGCAATGCTAACAGTGGCAATATCCAACTTTCCAGAATATAAGAAAAAATAGTACAGCTGGCGAGAGGTTGCCACAGAACAGCATGTATTGTTGGGATGCATACTCAGAGTTTCCTTCAGGTCCCAGTCTTGTCTGTAAGTAAAGCGAACAGAAATAGACGGCGTGGAAGCCTGGTATTACTTACAGGAGGAGGTCTCTATACATGAGGTGGGGTCATGTCGTCTTATTAGGCCAGTCACTGTTACGTTCGGGCTAGGTTTACTTTGCGCCGCTAAGAGATTCTATGAAAAGCAGCATAGAAGGAGTAGGGGACAGGACCTCGCCCAAGTCCGTTCTCTCGAGCGCACACATGCTTGTATGAGCCTGTGAAGTAGAAATCAATCCGGCCAAATGCAATACTATAACCAGCCTCCAAAAGCTGGGTTTTATGGCCACAGAGGGGCAGGGCGGGGAATCTATTCAGTGTATATATATTATACATTCTTTGTCGTTTCTAGATCACGGTTGTGTGAAAAGTCCTGATTCATTCGTTATCGATTGAATAATCATGATAGTTCTTGATAGCTGTGTAGAGCTTTACAAACAAGGTTTCAAGGGGATTAAATCTAGAAGACCTTGTAACCTGAAGTGAATAGATGTGTGCTCATAGCATAAATGTAGGATTTTAACTACTGTCCGTGTTCATATCAGTACGTCATTTCTCCAGGGAATCTCGCAAGGGCAGGCTTTGTGAATGTAAGAACAGTTTGTGGATGGGCAGTTTGCTTTGAATAGTTACGTTACATCCATCTCATTTTGCCATCAACCCGTAGAAAACACGGCAGTTGTCGGGCGAAGGCAGAGCGCGTTATGGACTGAACAAGGAGGTTTTATGGACAAGTGTTTGCAGGGATCACAAGGTTATGTACTGGGATGGACGAAATGAGCGTTGTTGGACAGCCCAGTGGGCAGTGGGACCAATATTCCTCTAGCAATTTACTATAAGTAGGATTCTCTATAAACAATTGTACAAGAGCTACTTGTAGTAGAATGCCAGGAGAAAATGATAGAGGTTTGGATTAAGGTGGAAATGGGGTGACTATAGGAGAATAGCAAGGATAAAATTTGGGACAGCCTTTACCTAGAGTTTAAAAGAAAATCAAATAAAGGAGAGAATTCATTCGCCGTGCAGTAGGCGTTCTTCCTCGTGCTGGTTAAGTACAGAAACAAACAGATCAAACAGTACATTGTCTGCGACTTTAAAACATTGAGGTCAATCAGTAGGTCAGTGACTATACTTTAGATAAAAGTTCATGGATTATCATGTCCGCGTTTCTTGCTTATGCATTAGCATCAGTCTCTTAGATAAAATTTCCTTGTCGCCAATGGCTATTTAAATCAAATTGCAGGTAGCATAGACAAGGACAGTACAGGCACAAAAACAAAAGGGTAGGACAGTACAAATGGATAGGAAATGTAGGCAGTTATGTTACTTGAGGGATAGGCCACCACACAGCAGTGACACCATGTAAAAGAACTATACAAGACCGACCGAAAATAAAGCAAGCTCTCAGGTCATTTAAAACAAGCATGTTTTCAGATTAACTAAGGGATATATACAAGTAGAAGTGGGTCACCAATTGAGAAAATTCATATAGACGGCAGCACGCTGTAGTTTGCAATCGGTTAACGCCCCGACTTATCATCATACCTCAAAAATTGAATTCCTAAAATATCATGTTGGTAATTGTAATAATGATATTCAAGATGTCTCTATACTCTTTGTATAAAACACCATATGGCTTGTTTGTTTGTTTGGGTAATTTAACATCCAACATGTTCAATTGGACTTACTTAGGTAAGGGAGGCAGGGAGGCAGGAATGTAGGCAGGGAGGCAGGAAGGGAGGCAGGGAGGCAGGCAGGCAGGGAGGCAGGGAGGCAGGGAGGCAGGGAGGCAGGCAGGCAGGCAGGCAGGCAGGCAGGCAGGCAGGCAAGCAGGGAGGAGGAAAGGCATGGCTTGGAGCCGCATGCGATGGCCGAGGATGTAATAGACGTATGGTAGAGGGGTTTCTATACGCAGCGATATAGCGACATCTGGGTCAACAATGGTGGATGTGGTGCTGGTGGCAAGTCTGACAACGTTCGTGTGATGGATGACACTTTGGTCAGGATGGGGGCAGCAGTGAGTGATGGTCGTGCGAGTGCGTAGATCAAGGAAAGCTAAGTGATGAAAATGACAAGAAAAGCTCTATGTATGGACGATGATCCCCGGTAGGGAGCTGTATTGAAAAGAAGTTGTACTGAAAAGAAAGCTGACGTTATAATTGGATTTCAGTCGGGTATGCAGAAAATCAAATACGTTTTGTCTTCATTTTTTCACGAGAGGAGACAATATCTACAGGCGAATATATATATATATGAATAATTTTTAGGGTATATCATATAGCGAGGCCGATTCACCATGACAAAGTCGCATAGCGATATAACGCAAATATGTGAAATTGTGAAAGTGTCTGGCTTACTTCCGACATTTAATATGATTTTGCCATTCATCACAATGATGAGTAAATGTATGGATGTGTTGCTAACCGACTCAGGTAATTATATATTATCTTTTGGGTGTGGGACCGTAGCTTGATGAACAAGAGAGTTGGGCGAGACTAGGCGAGACGAGGCACTGCGGTCACCGTAAAGAGTACATTGATTAGTGCTTGCTCCTGGGTTACACTCTGCAGACCTGCCACGGCTACTATCCCTCATGGTTCTGATACCGCCTTCTCAGCCAATGTCTCCTCATACAACTGCAGGCTTCCTTGTGAATGATTGGCCAGCAGGACCAGCTCGCCAGAATGTATTCCAGACTTGCTCTCAGGTCCATGAGAGTACCGCTACCCTCTCACCCGCTCGGCGAGCTTCATTCACTAAGTGTCACCGACATAGATTAGACTTTTCAGGTGGGGAGCTTCACAAGTACGAGTCATTCTGAGGATGGTATGGCGGGTACAACGTAGCAAATGCTAGGGCAATGGGACGGGTCGGGGCGGTCTGTTGTTCGGTCAGCATCGGGCTGGCAGGGGAGTTGTGGAGGGCGGAGCAAGAGGCATTACACTGGATGGCCTCCGTCCACCACCAGCCCACCACATACCCATTTGTGACGGTAATTGGTTGCTGGCAGCGCGGAACCATTCTATATCACACGGGACGAGCTTCACTGAGAGTCCCAATCACGGCTAGATGGAGTGAGCCAGGCCAGCCTGCCACACGTGCAGCACGTGATGGGTGTAGCATGCCGTAAAGGGCACCACAGCGTAACGCTGCAACTGCAATCCCCAGGTTTACGCTGCGCTGTCTATGATAAGGTCCTACCTTGACTGACAATCGCGAGTACAACTACCAAGCTACACGCGTTAATATATATTAATATATTAATAAATTGTGTGAAAGACGAGAGGCGCATTTGCTAAACCTAGCCTACATTCGTGCCCATAAGGACAAATACTTAGACCAACGAAATTTGAATATTCGACTGTTTGAGGGTCCGGTCCTCAAACAAGCAAACAAGATCGAATCAAACACCTATAAAACATCAGTTGAGTACAAAGCTAGCAAACTATGGAACGCATTGAGCCCAGAAATAAGGAACTTACCTTCATATGATAATTTTAAGGCCTATACTAAGGCCAAGTTAAAGGGTCAACTTTTAATGTATACAAATCCTTAGTTAACTGATTGGATTACCGGATGCTGCTTTATCAGCATGTGCATAATCACCCTTACCATCTAAGTTTTTTTATTACTTCTGTTACAAAATTAACTTGTTGTATCTCTGATTTTGACAATGAGGACTGGGCGTCTGCCAAACCCCTTGATGTACTATACGTTTATTTTTCTTTGATTGCATTTTGTATTCTGTACAAGTTAAGTATTACTACTTCTAAAAAAATTTTGTATTTCACTTTTGTTCATAATTAAGCCTGTGCTCGGTCCTGTAAACCCACTAGTTGGGTTTTTCGGGAACAAGGAACCCGATAGCTGGAGTAGGTGGAAGATAGGTGCCAGTCACCTAACCTGGGCTCCAGGGTAAATAAAAGTTAAAAAAAAAAAAAAAAAAATCGATTTGGACTTGGCCGAGTATTTTCCATGTGTCATATATACTCTCTGCATTTACCGTCCTTCTCCATTCTGTTCGATTTCGTTATGCCTATAAGTCTCTCCTCTTTCTTTTAATAGACAATATATTGTATGAAATCAGTTTACCAGTGCGCAGCCAGTATGGAGGTCTGCACTACCCTGGTAGGTTATATGGGCTGTGAATTGTCCGGTGAGACTTTCTGCTTCAGTGGCAAAGTACCCCATCATAACAAAAACCGACCCAAATTTCACCTTTGAAGTGATTTGTTTGTGGTTAAATGATGGCCAGAACTGAGCAACCTACCCCAAATTAATTCTCACCGTAGAACCGACAACAAAGGTAGAATATACTGCGTCGACATTTTCTAACGACTTAATACTACTATCGTCAAGAATCCAGGATTAAGAAATCATATCCAAGAGAGTACGCCAATCAGGACCCATAGATTCTAATCTACACCAACTTAGAAAAATATCCTTTTTTGACGATAGACAATTTCGAGTAAAGAAATGGTGAGGAATGAATGCAATAGAAAGAAATACAAGAATAGGTCCATGAGGATTACATTGACGGCAAGACATTCACAATAAGCCTACGGCAGCAACATAAACCATAGCGGTACTAGGTTGTTGATGCGTTCAGTGCTGATGACGTGTTAACGTCACGTGATGATGACACGTGACAGGTCTGGGCGGCGAGATGTCACCCCGGCACGTGCCTCCTCTGGATATTTCATGACATGGTCAATTACCTATCCAGCGGTGTCCTTATATAAAATCTCCCCCCGGCAATATGCCCGTCACCCGTGTTTCACTCTTCAGGCGGAGTTGCCTAAATTATACCGTATACACCACAGCTTATGTCCATCACCTTGGCCACCTTCAAATATTTGCGCGTATTAGGTTGCCTCCGTTCGGTCATTCTGTATTTCTCGCTGTCAAAATAAACCTGCTGCAATGCCCAGGACGGTTTGGTCTTGCTGCTTGCAGGAGATGCCTTCATTACATTAGGCGGGGGTGCGTCGATGAGCTCAGACACTCCTCAATCATACTCCAACCTGTCAGAGCACCCAACCACCATGCCACAATCACACCCCTCCCAACCTGCTCCGACTGTATAAGGTGTCTGCTCCAGCGCCCTGCAACGTAAATGTATATTCAAGCGTTACTCTTCGGCCCGGCAGTCTCCCTCTCACACGCCTTGCCTCTTCAACGACCAGTACTGCATAGCATCTTTTATTGGGCGACGTTGGGGGTGGAGGCGTTGCTTGCAATGCGGAAGTATTGGGGAGAAACTGTCCACCATTCAGCGGATGGTACCGTATCTGCCTACCGCAGCATCTATCGACTAGGCCAGCTCCGAACACAGATCACCCCAGAAACATAGACCTGTATGATTTACTGTTAGTTTCAGGTCATATAACGATTTCAGGAGCGACATTCTAGTCCCTATGTGAAAGTCAAAGCAATGTATAGCCACATACAGGTCTTGACGTGGCACTGGCCCAAAGTAGAAGAGAAGATACAGCCGCCGCTCTGATTGGTTTGGGGCATGGTGAGAAATCAGCGGGGGGCCTTACATGCAAATGTCAAGAGACACGAGGTTCTGGAGACAAGGCTTCCGGACATTCATTAGGTGGCATCAAGTGTCCGTGTTTCTTTACAGTTCACTTTGCCGAGCGTGATACTAACAGCGCAGGTTCCACGAAATATTGGCTCTGAGCGACACCGAGGATAAAGTCAATATCGGATGAGATCTTGGGTCCGGGTGGTACGGAAGGGCGATGGTCAATAATGTGAGTGTCAGGTCACTCCCATCTCCGTAAGTAGGACAGAAATGATTCGTACTCAAATTTCTTGATGCGGTACGGTTCTTGAATGTCTGGAGGGAAAAATAGTGGTACTTTTATGCGAGTCGAAAATACAAGTAGCATTAAAAAAGTTATATCAGTCATGATAACTCTGCCGTTTTATTTGTGCTTGAATATATGATTTCAGAAAAGATTTGTCCACCAAGGTCGACTGAAATATTCTCATTGCATTCCATGATAGAAGCAATACCGCATTGCGTCAAGTAGGTGTAGTATGGCAAGATTAGCCTTCTAGGCATGTTACGGGAGGGCGTGGTTTAATCAGAGAAACGGTGCTTTTTTCGGGCACCGGGATCTCCTGGGGCTCAGTATGGTCAGGCAATCTATAGAAAGCTCCGTATGTGACAAACCTGGCGCCGGCCTGATGACCACCGGTCAGGGGTCTTGGCCCTGGCTGTCAACTTGCGGGTCAGGTAGGGGGCCAATGGTGGTGCTCTTGGCGGTCGAGGTCGTCCGGTCGAGCAGCATGCCCTCATGTGATAATATCAAAGCTGATTTGCGCGCTGTCTGGTTCCACCATGTGTGGTCGCTACTTTCACTACCAGGTTTCAATCGAGATAGTATTTTATGAATTTCGACGCCGTCGTCTTAGATTGGGTGAAAGGAGTCAAGGAGGTTCTACTTTCGAGGGTGGAAGGGGGTGAAACAGCAATCCAAGTGGGAGGCGATGATTAAATGTACTGATGGGTTTGGCGATATCAACGGACTCCCTGATCTATTTCCATCACTTCAGAATACTTTGGCCTTTTAGAAGTAGAAACTAAGACGTCGGATTTAATCATATAGACGCATAGACAACGACCTGTTTTGCGAACCTTAAATTAGAACTATCTTCCGAACGTGTGATAAAATATATGCTAATTTCATTGGATCCCCGTGCAATATAATTTATGCAAATCCGCTGTCACATGGTCCGCTGCACGTCCCCCGTGTTGGCAATTTGGTGCGGTAATGTTGTAGACTCGGATGATACTAGTTGCCATGACGGTCCCTTTCATACCGCCACCACGCACTATACGCGCCGTATAATACGTTATGGTAAAGCGCCTTGACCATCCCTTGGGAGTCGAGACCCCAGCAACATTGGCTTTCCGACCAGTGAGCCCGGCAAGGGTGTGTGTGGGTGGGGGGCTGGGTACCAGTCGAACAGGACCAAGACGGACAATGTCACGCTTCTCTGCTCCTCATGCTTCCATCCACGACGCTCGGCGCGTGAGGGGAGTTTAAATGAGGCTCTCACCGCGTCGGGAACACGCGGACCTGTTCAACCACCTCTGCATCCTCTTGTAACCTTCAGGCCAGCCCCTCCCACCCCACACACCAAACCTATTCCCAGCAGTGATTGACGCTAGCCGACCACAGGGCAAGACTGGATGTATCGTCCGTGGCGCCCTCTCTACTAACTAACACTGGGGGTAGGTCGTATCCAGACGAGTCTGCGTATAGAGGGCGCTGATCCTATGCTTACAGAAGCCTAGCGGAGATAATAAGAATAAAAAAAGATCACCACTAGTACTGTATATGATGGTTCACAATAGTAGCAAGCCCGCTTGCAAGACCACCAAAATACATGTATATTATCATATACATGTATATGTATACATATGTATGTTTGTTTGTTAGGGTAGTTTAACGTCCAATTTATTCAATTAGACTTACATATATATATATATATATATATATATATATATATATATGTATCAATATACAGTAATGACAAACGGAGATACTGACGGCGATGGTAGCGAATGTTGGTATCAGAATAAGACTAATGGGAATTACCGACACAGGAAGGCACGATAGTAGGTGGATACAGTGCCGATAGAAAGCGTTCCTGACGGAGTAATGGCGTAGAACGGTCCTAGTGTAGAACTGTTGACAGTAACTGCAGACCAGGTTAATGCTGGGGGAGGGAAGTCGGACCCGACTGCTGGCTGTCAGGGGAGTGACTTTAAAGACCCTCTTTGTGAGGTGTCCTCGGAAGCCTTTTACGACCACCTCTCAGCGGGTATTTGTCGCGCCGTCCGGTCTCCCAGGGCCGTTAGTCTGCCCTTCCCGTTTAGACCCGATGACGGCCCCGACTCTCGTTCCCGCCCGCCGACCGCCGCGGCCACATCCATCTCCGACACGCTGCCCGTCTGCCCGCAAAGTGGGGCGTCGTTCAGTCGCCCCGGACACTGCTTCCGGTCGCGGCTCGGGGCGACGCTGCATCCAATTCGTCCCCGTCGATTGCAGAACACGTGCTATTATTATTCTGTCGTTTGGCATCAAGCTTGGAGGCACCAAGGTCTCTTTTCTTGCTCGAATTCGTATATCAAGAACCTTCTAAACTGGGGATGGAATAGGTAAAACTGCATGGACGGTGTACTGAGTCATGGAGTTCACATTTGTTTTCATATTATTAAGGGGAAAACATCGCATAGTTCTTTAATTCTAAGACTCACGATAGAGAGCTAGACGGAATACATATGAATGGGTATTTTAGTGTTAGTCATTACAGAGTTATAGTTACAAGTGTATACATATCTCTAAACTGTCGAATAAAAAACACATTGGAGCAATAGGTATGGTATTTAGCGAAGCGTTACTAACTTCCTTTTTGCATACCACCCGGAAGCTCCAGTATGTCATCGACAGTACAATATAGCAATAGGCCTAACAGCTGGAGCATCAATGAGTTGGACAAAACGTGGCCTGATAAATAAAGATATTTCGATGGGCAGGTTCGGAACAGATCTGCTGTGTCAAGGAGAGAAGACTTAAGTGACGAAAAAAAAGTCCAATTGGTGAGATGAATAGTTGATGGGGCGAAGAAAATAGTTGACAGGGCGAGAAAATTGGGCAACGTGAAAAAAAGATTAATTTGTTTTAACATGGTCAACTGTAGACTTGGCCCCGACCTACGAGGGGCTAGTTTTTTTGTACTTGTTGGGGTGCAAATATGGCAAGTATGTCGGATACTATAGTCCTGAGCGTTCAATATGGGTAAAACCACAATATCTAGTTCAATCAAATGCAGCATTTGTAAAAGATAATATTTTCGAAAACTAAGTAGATAGAAATAAAGAGAACTTCATAAAAAATACATATCAGAACTTTTCAGGCCTAATATTCTAAAATTTTGGTGCCACCTGTCATTTTATCAAAGAACTTTGGCCTGAGGTCATATTTCTGCTTGAATCATTGACATTATAAGTAAGCAAGTAAAACTTGATTTTCCTTCAGCACTATATCAGTCAATAATCAGCATAGATACTTCAAATAAAGAGTGATTTGTAGATGAACCCCCACAGAATACAACTGGTAGGTTATGTTATTGATTGAATTTTATTTAGAGGTAATTATTTCTAGCTATGTCTTTTAGGGCTCGTTTAAGGCTCTTTTGGACTCTTTGTCATCTGACATAATGCTCCTGTATCTCAGGAAATATCTATCACATCCTGGCAATAAAGGTATCACTGTAATTGTCTTAAAATAGCTAAGAAGATAGGATGTTTATTGAAGTAGGTTACACTAGGGGTGAGAGGTGGTTCAGCAATGAGTTAAGGAGTTGGTTGTAGGGACTGACAGGTGGTGAGGGCTGGATTGGCCATTAGGATGGTTGGTGAGTCAGTGCGAGATGAAACCAGGTCGTGAATAACGTCACGTTGCGGAGGGAAGGGGATCAGACCAACATGGTGATTGGTAGAGTTAGTATGTGCAATTGATTCAAGCTATCACAAAAGGGAAAAGGTTGGCATATTTTCTATTGTTCTGTGGGGAAGTGCGTAGTACAGAGTCTGTGAGTAGTTGCAGGTGCACATTGGACATGATAATCGAGGGCGTTGGGGGAGGTCAGGACTTGAGCCGCAATAATGTAGTGATGATATGTATACCGACACGTTAGGAAGTGTGATTGGGAGCCTGAGCGTTGTATACATGCATACTTTGTCGATGGATCATCCTAGCAAGGCATAAGCGGAACCAGAGACCAGAGAAGTATGAAACCACATCAAAATTGATGTAAAGTATTTGTGAACGGGTGCGACATGTATTATCGGGTGAGTACCTTATTAGTACCTCATGCCACCTGATGCCTGCCACCCATCGCTACCTTCTCTCCGCTTGCCACCTCTCACCCGCCGGTTGGCATCGGCTGTAAGCGCCATTGCATGATGTGTAGCAGGTCACACACACTGGTAGACAGAGCTGTCTGAGACTCAAATGACTCAAATGACCAATTACCTTCTAAAGTACCTCCACATAGCACACATTGCAACGGCGCCATGATTAGGCATACTGGTTTACCTTGTCGGGTAGAAATGGGAGTTTAAAGTGGAGCCAGGTGGTATAATGGCTTAATCAGGGTAACAGATTTGTGTGCAATGTGGTCAGTGATTTTTCAAGACTGGTACTAGGAACCAACCCTTGAACAAGCATTTCTGTCAGGAAGTATATTTCTTATGAAATTCTAAAACACCATGTTGGATGATATGTTCCTTTTCCACGTTTTCGGACAAAAGCTTGGACACATATATGCCTTGGGATATTATGGATTGCGATAATACATCCTACTTTTTATAACTTCTTAAAGTGGTATACTAAAACAGCAAAACTACTTCTGCAAACTGGGATACACCATTGTCCTGTTCCTCACTGTCAACATGCATCAAAAGTATTTCATTAAAAGCTTGCGTTTCTGCATTTCTATACAGTCGCACGCTCGTCGGAAGGGGGCAACATCTGAATACACTGATACCTTATGGCTAACTTTATCCATCCACACTGGCCCATCGGTAGGCAATAACCAGCGTATTATGGATAGATTCTGTCTTGGGGTGCAGGAGGATGGTCCCGGGCCCCAGGGCCAAGGGTGCTTTAGTTCCGCACCCTTCCACCAGCTGACGCTCTAATCCCCTCCTTGTGACCGGCATGACCGAGCGGCGGGGGCGCCACCACCAGGGGGAGACGGGGCGGTCTTATTGATAGATGGCACAGAAGGCAATTTGGTGAGTTTGTGCGACCATCACTCAACCTTGCCCAGCACCCATCACCATGCACAAGGCGAGAAAACCTGCACGCTGGCCGCCTATATACTACCTTTACCACCGTCCTGTATATGATAAGCCCTACGAGTCTATCCTTTATTTGGGGTTGCCCATTTTGAACTTCCTTCGGATATGGTGGTTCTGTGCAACGCTAAGATCCAATATATATAGATATATATTCATATGCAGGTAAACCCAGGTACTAAACAAGACCTTTCTTATAGAAAATTTAATAATTATGAAAGTGGGGTCATATTTCCCCTAGTATTACCAAATATGAAACATATTTGCATGTTGCTTTGAGACAATTAACACATCAATCTCAGATACATTTTGGAAGGGCTGGAACTCACAAGGTCAGATTTTAGTCAACATTGATTTACTTAACGTCCGTCAGCTACAATATTTCATCAACCCTCGCAACCAAAAACAATGCATGTGTAATTTAAAAGTCACGACCTCGGAGACTCGAACCCGGGTTCCTGCTAGCAATGGGAATGGGTTGTGCCCACTAAATATGTTACCTAATCATCAAGGGTCTAGCGCATAGGTCATTGGGAAGGCTGACTGAGCTTACTTTCCGAAGCTGCTAACAAGCAAGCCGCCTTGTCGGGCTTACACAGACAGGAGGCCGCCTAGCTAAGACTGCGACACATTTGCATGTAATTGATTTAAGGCATTCGCTTTCTTTTGCCTCTTGGTGGCTTTTCCTTCCTAACGGGATTCTCGTCCTCAGAGGGAACTGGGTGCCTAGCAGGGGCTGGAGGTTCGGTGCCGAGGCGTGTTCTGCGTGGGGAGAATTGTGAGGCGGGTGTTGAAGGTCCTGTCTGACGGGTTACCGCTACACCCCCGCCTCAGGAGCTGCTGACCCCTCCTGATCCCCCACTGTCTGCCCGGATCCCTAGGCATCCCAATTAGACTCGCCGCCCGGTGTACAGACAACAGGTGTCCTAGGTTCCCCCTGCCAAAGCGCAGACTATCTCCAAGGTGCCCCTGACGGCTGCGACGTGGTAGTGACCTTTACTAGTGACTGTCTCATCATGGTGTGTCCCTGTGTTCAGAGTCTAATGGGAGAAGTACATAGTCGGTGGGTAATGGGTACACGGCCGTACACTAACCAAATGCCAAGTAACAGTGCTTCTGAGATTTGGTAAGAAGGGAAGCTCTGTCGATAAGGTCAGATGGAGGGTTCCCCTCTTCTTTAAGGAGACATACAAACTAACGGCCTGATACTGACAAATATTCTAAGTCAATTTTATGTGATAGAAATAATTAAGTTGGTTGGTTGGTTTGATCTAACGTCCAGTTAACTATTGCAGGTTCTTACCTGACTTTCTCATGTTCTTTTATACCACAAGGGTGGTGATCAAATCTATGTTATGAATTTAGGTAGAAGTCTCACCCTTACACATTTACCGAGGAGAAGTTTTTTTTACTTTCCACACCACATAGATATCGTATGAAAAGGATTGGCCTTTAATATAGCAGTAAATTTACTATTGCTTGGGACGAAGGAGAGAAGTGGCTGCAGAACTTGGGATTTCAAGTCCAGTGCCTTAATCACTAAGATAACTCCCCACTACCAATAACTAGGGAGGATCAACATAGGAAAAACTACTCCGTATGAATGCAAACGAGACCCCCCACCAACCCACCCACTCACATAAGCATATAAAGTTGCATACATGCATGTTATAGCCTCTATAGATGTCACTATCCATTGTGACGTGCACGATTTATCATATCCCTAATATATTTCATCTGTAATTAAAAAAAAAATAAAACACCACAATTTCTCTAAAAAGAAGACCATCTGTCTAATGGGAGGAATATATATTCTAAGATAATTGGATGAGCATCTCAATGGAACTTTACATTCTTCGGCCAATAATCTGCCCATATCTATAACATAATGTAGTGTACAATATAGCGTAAACAAGAAAACATACAACATGTACCACTCTCTAGTGAGAGTGCCATGGAATTTGTCTCTATATGTCCTTAATCCATTGAAAAACACTAGTTACTTTTTTGTCATTGGAAGATAGATACCCATTGGTATTGTGAGGATCAACAGACAATACTATGAAAATGCATCTCACTTAGTGACAGATCCGGCACTGGTGGACTCTTTTTCGCCCATCGTTATCTTTTTCCTGAGTTTGTCTTTTTAAATCCCTCACACTCAGGGTAGGCGGGGACTAAGGGCTTGGCCAGCAGTGTTCAGAATAAGGAGCTGGAATAGAATTATGCAAAGGGAAAGAGAAAAGTCTATGGTCTATACAGGAGAACTCTAGTCAAGTAATATTGCAGTAAGCGTACCAGTACCTAGCTAAGGTAAGGGGTAGTGGCTGCCTGTTGAACAAATAATCTCAGCAGCGTGGCTTACTTTGCCTATCTCCAGATCACACGGTTTGCTCAACTGCGCTATACAAACGTTGCCGATTTCATCGCCAGAGGCGTCCATAGGTCTGTTAATCGACAATGGCTTTATCAAACGCTACTTTGTGGCAGTGTATGGTTTGAAGGACACTGACGAAAAGGTAAGCACGCATTCTATCATCACGGCACTCTAGAAGTTTGGCTGAAATAATTTAACAGATGATAGATGAAGGAAGTATTCATATCATCAAATATGTGAGTACAACTTTAGAAATATAAATACCCTATTCACTATCGTTTGATTGTGGCTGAGATAAGCAGCATAGTATTCCTCAAGCTTTTTCTATATGGGCAAAAGATGATAGCCTACCACTGCTGTAGGGAAGTTTGGCTCTGAAGGACCAAACAATGTTGTCAACTTCCTATAAATCAACACCGCCGGGTAGATGTCACAAAACCTAAGTGATGACTATTTACAGCTGACAATAGTCTGCTCAAGCCCATTCCCTCCAACAGAAAGAAGCAGCTATTTTGTAACATAAGCCGTATTCTCCTGTTAAGGGAGTAAGCTCCCATTTGCCAGGCTTGAAATACATTCATGCATATGTATCTTATGGGTGCCATACAGAACAGCGCTTTATAAGGGAATAAACTGTATATATATATAGTGAGTAACGTTTTTCATAAACCTCAGGTACGTGCGAGGATGAACGAAGTAACAACTGAAAAGATACCACACTCCATTAGATATAATCATCACTGAATAGGGCAACCCGTAAGATATGAAACATGATACTTCTTTGTTTATCGGCATCTGACTGGGGAAAGCAAAATCTACTGGGCAACAAATCAATTTTCCCTAATACACTGAAGCAAATTGAGAAAATCGCCCGATGTTTATCGTATAGCTGGGGCAATTATCAAAATTGCCTCCAGCAGCGTTGACAAGACGGTGCATTATCATCTGCAGTAGGTGGCTAAACGTTTCAATAGAAAGCCTTGACATAGAACCAAAGTGGAATGTATTGAATGGATTCTATCAAATACCAGACGAGATTCATAACGAGTAATGAGCAACTCTCCTGTGGACATTACAACAAGAATGTTGTTATTTTCATACATGATTGCAATGCCGTCGACCTGCCAGAAGCCTGGAACCCTTTGAGCCTCTCTAAACTAATTCTTATGACGCAAAGCGCAATAGCTTTTAATCTAGATGTTATATTAGGAACCGGGCTTCAAAGTATTCCTGGTCTTTGTTCCTTTCAGTTCAGGATATATAGGCCACTGTTATTTTGCAAGATTTATCATTGGTCAACATTTGGCACAGCACAACTATATATACCCCCATTCACTTTATTTAACTATGACCGGACTCCAATCAGTACGTTGTATACACCTCTGGCTGTAAAGGGTCAGTGACAACCCCATTCAAGGGCTAAGGGAAATGGGCTGCGCATACCATACTAGTGCTGTTGCTAATCAGGAAATGGAAGTTAGGTTGCAGGTAGGAAGGGAAAACTCCGGACACACGGCGGACAGTCAGCAGACAGACAGCGGGCAGACAATGGACAGAGAACAGACATGCAGCGAACAGCGGACAGACAGCAGACAGAGAATGGACTACTTGCGCCTCATTAACGACTGGCACCGGAGGATACGTGCCCAGCGTCTTGTCAACACGGATATTGCGCTCTGTCCCTCAACTACTAATTGTCCAATAGTAACGAGTCATTACCAAGCGCTTCATATTAGTGAGTGGGACCTGGAGGAATGCTATTAAAGGTATGATGGCATATGGTGAGACGTTACAACTACGTGAAGCCTTTTTTAAATGCGGTGAATTTCATTTTACTGATGCAAGCTTGTGAGGATCACAAGGTCAGTCGGAAAATGAAGCATATCGCACGAGGCGTGAAAATCACGTTTGTGAGGCGTTATCATGATCAACGCAACGTGATGGGATAGACCATATGATCATGTCAAGAACGAAGCTATAATCAACACTGGGTATTGTCACTCCCCTTAAGGGGTAATTCGACCAAACAACCGCTTTTTCAAGGTAAACAGACGTTCCAGCCGACCTTTCGACAGACGTCAGTTGAGAATCTGGCCAAAAGGCCTCAAAATGCGTCACTGCTCCACCGAAACCCCCAGCAGACACTTGTGTGGTCGCCGTACGAGCGTCTGCCATGTGCTTCCACCGAACAGATGTTTCAGGCCATGGCCTGACACGCCAGCAGATCCCCTAACCGACGCCCCAGCCGACGCTCCATATATTAATGTGTATGGCACACTCTGATGCTTGAATTCTGCCAAAAAAATACTGAAAGTGTCAGAATTTTCTATGTCAGTTCGTGGCTTCGGGTATCGCCGGTGTTGGCCACGCCATATTGGCGAAAGTCCCTCGCTACAGGTCCCGGCAAAGCCCGTGGGCGGCTGTTGTAGTCTTCAAATGCATCTGCCAGACGCCCAATTCCAGCAGACGAAAAACAAATAAATCAGTTATTCAACCGATGCTATAATTCTATCCCTTGGAGGGTTGTTGGAGCATCGGCTGGAAAATTGCCTGTAAAATTTGGTTGGTGGAAGCGATTTTCAGTAGAAACCACAGCCGATGGTCCAGCAACGCTCCAGCAACCGTGAGCTACCCTGGGGCGATGCGCCAGCCACCCCCAACAGACACTCAACTAACCCAGCAACCAAGAGCAGACGTCTAGCAGGTGGGCATCGCACGGTGCTCCACCAAGTAGACAAAATCAAAATTCCACAAGATGTTCCAGCAACCGTTGTATGAGCGTTGTACAACGTTTTTGTCTGTTTGGTGGAATTCCCCCTTTCGTAAATCTGCTGAAATCCTCGCCCAGAAAAGCTTAACATCAACAACCGACAAATGGATATGTGTTTCCAGATACCAGAACATGTATCGTTTGGATAGAATACTATGACTCACTCATAACGTACATAACTACGACATGATTAGATAAAAAACATATAATCTCTAGAAAGTATCATTTTGTGATGCACATTATATCATAGATTTATGAGAACAGAGCAGTGAGCACATCGTCCCATAAAGGACACTCTGTGTGCCGGCCTCGCGTGTCATATTAGGTAAACCGTACCACTCTCAGCATGTGCATGCAATCCTCAATCCGAACCATCTCTGCATTCAGCAGGGATAGCAGTACACCACTAGAGAATGAACGAGTTGATTTGAAGCCCACAGACGGTATACTCCCGGTGGCCGGGGCCCCGGACACGTCCCCGGTGGACTGAACCGGGCTCGCGGGGCGCGGGGAATCTACAATGAGCCCGCGGTCTCCCTCCAGAGTTTACAATGTGGAGGTGGGTATGACACACCGCTGCCGGGTTCCAGAGATACCACCCACCCTTTTCACTCAGACAGTCCCGGTCTACAAGGTATAGCGGTCGGGCTCGGGCGCCCATTACTGTGAACAACAAATCGAAAGTGGTCGAGCCCAGCTGGGCTACTTCTTCTCAGTGGCAAGATCCCTTATTATTTATAGAAGCTTCGTGACGTTTTTACCCTTACCCTTTCCCGCCTTTCTTAAAGGGAACACTGTTTGACGGTATGGTCTACTCGTTCACCTCTATGATTCAGTTACCAATCCAACAAAGTTATACAATACATGCACTTGCGGCGCATAGTTTGCTTGTCTGACTAAAACGATGGTTGTTTCTGTGTAATAAGCCCATGGTATAAATGGACGCCAGAGACGAGGCAACGCAAGTGTCTTATATTAGGCGATTTTGTTTGTTTGTCTGGGTAGTTTAACGTCCATTTGGATCAATCAAACTTATATATTAGGTAAAGTCAAGATTTACTGCATTGAGTTACTCGCTCTAGTCCTGAGTGATTGAGCTGTCAATATGCGCAGTGCGATCATGTGACTGTGTGACTGACCATCAGCATGCGTCATGAGGCCATGTGACTGTGTGATTGACCAATTAGTATGCGTCATGCACCCGTGTGACAGTATGATTGACAAATCAGTATGCCCCGTGTGAACATGGAAGAAAGGGAAATTCGGGACCCGTAACTGGTTTCTCTACTGATATATTCCTTGAAATATTGATAAAAATGGCAATTTGCTGACCTCATACCGTTGGGACAGCCATGTCAACCTTTATCGAGTTTGTTTGTTTGTTTAGCCAAACGGCCAATTTGTTTAATAACTTCAACTTGGTGGAACGTGGTCAACCTTAGTATGAAAACGGCAGTCTTGGTATGAAAACGTTAGACTTGGTGTGAAAAATGTAGTTACCATACCCCCAGTAGCATAATACTATCGATTATTTGCCTATAGGTACATGAACATAGTAGTTTCCATACTGAAATAAGTATGCAAGGAAATATCCGACTTCACATACGCGATTAATTTTGGCCTTTTCAAAGCAACGATAAACAAACATGAGCCAATATATATTCAATCATTTTGTATAACTGTGGACAGGGACGTAGTAATGATTACTGCGCTTAATCCATACCCGTCTCTTCTCTTTTTGCACCAAGTGTCCAACTGTAGTTCGCTCTAAAGCATGACTGAAATGACTTACTTTTTCTAAAATTTCGGGTATATAGTAAATATATTAAGTCCAACCATGCTTGTACATGTCACAGAACTCGATAATAATTTACGGTTTGTGACTTGTACAGCATGGTCAGGACGTTCTATATAATTATGTCTAGAAGCACCATGCAGTTAATGACACACCATGGGCAATTTGTAGAACACTTGTACAGTACGGGTGGGTAAGGAAATAGTTTCTGTCTAGTTGAAAGACTGTTTTAACTAGTTGCAATACAATATGAAGACTGATTGGTTTGATCTCTTTGTGGTTTCATTTTCATCCGTCGTTTGCCCTGTTAAATCCGCCTGATTTCTTCATTACTGCCAAATGGAACCTCTGTCCAATAGTCGGCCGCTCATCACTGTAGAATCAATGTGTGTAGAACTTTATAAAGAAAGGTTCTCTGGCTGCAATATGAAACCGGAACAGCTCTCTATAAGAGGACCTGGGCAGCTTCTCTATAAAAGTTTAATTAGCGGCACATAATTACATCTTCATTCCCCTTCAGGCAGACCACTACTGCCTCCTTGCGGAGGCACTCAGAAACAACAGGCTGACGCCATATCGATCACGTTTTCGCATAACCCTGCCTCGGCACTAATGAAATGTGACCGCGATCATGTCTATTACATGCACTAACAGCGGGGCCGGGTGCGTCGTCGTGGGGCATCGCGAGGAGATACAGAGTAAGACGGGCTAATCTAAATTATGTCCCTCGTTTATCATCAGAGGCAGCGGTATACATACATAAACTAACAGGCGTATCTACGCTTGGTCCTCCTCCCAAGACAAGGCCGTCGCGTATACTGGAGTTATATACGTTTGTCAAATAACAATGTGGTCATTGGGAATCGCATGTTAGCGGAAAAGAAATCTAATACGTCTTTCGCATGATCTATGTAAGATATGTACTTACACTGTTTAGTGTTCACACCTTGTTATGTTGTATGTCTTATGGTAAGCCTGTTTATCGTCCAGTTACGATAGCATTGGTTTTGTAGGACGTTTCCTTGCAGATGAGCTGTTGATATTTAGGGCGGTTCCCACCCATGTGGGCAATTTGATTAAGTGGCGGTATATTTGTCGTATACGGAGAGGGTATATTAAATACATATATATCATTCTACACGAGAGCTATATAGATTGGGTAAAGCGGGAGAACACTATACTATACATGTGCACATTCATGTTGCATGGAGAGGTTCTATGCAATGTGAGAGGACCCTTTTAGTCTCTGCGTGTATTAAATCGAGTGTGATTGGGCTCTTTTATCCCCTGGGTTAGTGGTACGCTGTGTGGGAAAACTCCTTACGGTGTCGGTAGTGCATGCAACGAACCTGGCCTTTATATCTATGGGACTGTGTTGTGCTCATGAGCCCGAGCCATCCTCCGCCTCGACGATCCCCATGGTGTGGCACAGCTGCCAGCTTTGTCTCAACTACCAAAGTAGCCAGTGATAAACTAACCCATCCTTCGTATTGACGACTCCCCCACCCGTCATCAGTCCGAATTAACTGTGAAGAAAGGGCACTTCCCCCTCGTATACCTCGATATACAACGATGTCATTTCCTTGTGGACGTGGACGGTACAACCACTCCACACTATCAGCAATCCCAGCCAGCAGCGGCGTTGGCACCCCTCCTCATCCAAATACACCAGGCTGCAAAGTAAACCACGGTTGCGTATATCGGCTTCAGTTCTTATGGCGCTCGAAGCGTAAAGCATGAGCCGTTCATGATAACAGAGACATTCCACTTGCGTGTTAGATTTGAGAACGGAACTGGTAATAAAATGATATCCAAACCCTCTATTAGAGACAGGAATTTCGGGAAAATACTGCGGATAAATCATATATACTAATGTTGATGGATTTCTATTCATCAAAGTAGGGTGGCTTTTTTCCATCCAGAACTACCGAATTATTTGATTGTACATGTATTCAAGGGTGTCTGCCTTTTTAAAATATGGTAAAAAAATGCGGTACGAACAGTCACTTTATGCAGTAAAAGATTTATGACACCAGCTGAGACATAACCTTGATACCGGTCTATTGTAAAGCATGGGTCCCAAGGTAGACCTCAGGTTGGGTGGGAAGCCACCTAGCGTGGTAGGAGTTCCCCAACCGCCGCAGGTTGGCAGCTGTGCAGGCGCGTTGATCAAGCCGTTGGCTCGTTAACGTGCCCGCTGATCCGAGAAATGGCAATCATAATCCCAGAATCGCCAAGAGAAAGCAGCTAAAAAGACCCAAGATAAAGCTTGACGGGTGGGCGACGGGCGGAGCCTCGCGCGGATTCCATCACTCACTCCACCCGGTATTAGGACCGGATTAGTGTGAAGGACAACCAAGAACTATGGGGGCGCTGTGCCTTGATGGCGCCGAACTGCCATCCATGGGTGCGTGCCTCTTGTGAGGGAAGACAGAGTGATCTCCTAACTAGTTATCTAGACGTCCTTCTATCATTCACAATGAGGGATCATCGGGCGGCGCGTGTGCTTATGCGAGACTACATCGCCGAATGTCATTTGGTTCACATTGGGCTCGTTAGCGGAACAAGCTATTCTCCCGTTACACTAAATGACAGTAACAAGGTCTTCCTACCAAACAAACCTAGATGTGAGGTACAAGGGAAAACTCTATGAAACAACGACTAAAAACTAACATCAATGGTTCCCAGTTTCCAGTATACAATCTCAAAATTATCAAGATACAGTTTCCCCCTCTCATAACGATTGAGTATGCTTTGATTCATCCAAAAATATCATGAAGGGAAATTTATGTGTCAATAATTCACTGTTTCAATGGGTATTGTTATAGATTTCATTGGTGGTTTTATGAATATCTATGAAAATCCAGGTATTGTCAATTATGTAATGAAGGCAATTGCTACTATTCTTTTCATATAAACCGGCATGGCACTGGGAAACTGCTAGAAATCAGGAGAAATCGGTAGGGGGTCTGGGCACTGCCTAAGACCCCAACAGGGATTGGGGTCTGCCCTGGTGGGGCCTAGGGGGTGAAAACCCAGAAGGTCCTGCATTTTGAGCGATTCTAAATGAATTCCAGGCCTAAGCTAAGAGCTGAAATAGCCAGAATTGCACATATATCGCTCACCGTCTTCCAGGTTTTCTTATTTAACCTCCACACACTCCAACTAAAAAATGTTGTTGAATTTACATTGAAATCAAGAATGGCCTTTTGGGACGTCAGAAAATCCGTAAATCCGGGAAGGTCCCATGCCCATATAAATATGTACATTCTATATCTACCCGTGTGGTTCTTTGTTTTTTCGAACATGTATGGTTTACATGTAATCCGCCAATCATGAGGGCTTTACTAGATCGATATATTTTCCTTCCCCAACAAGAACGTAACGTCAAGGTAAGAGTAATGGGTAACTGCCAGTTATTTAACGTCTTAATTCATTAGCTGGAATGTTATTCGTGTATTAGGATGATCATTCTACGAGACACCATACAGTCTGCAGGGTCATAAATATAACATTTGTACTTAAAATGCGTGATGTCTTAAATCACTCTCTTCAAAGCACCTGGACCTCCATTTATTTTCATTTTCACAATGGCACACTTACCATTTTGACAGACATACAGAAGGATATGTTTCAAGTGTAACGTCATGGCTCTTAACCCTTTCACGACCGCTGCTGCATATATGCAGCACCACGCCAGTACCGCTACTGCATTTATGCAGCACCATAGGAATACCGCTGCTGCATAAATGCAGCACCATGGCAGTACCGCTGCTGCATAAATGCAGCATTTTGATACAAGATCATGTGAGACATTATATTTCCGAAAATAATGTATCGATTTGAAAAAGATTTTCACTTGATAAAGAAAACCATATTATATATAGTAATTAACAGAATTTCTGAAGAATGGTTGCCATGGTGATGTTTTTACCCCACTATAAATAATGGCGAATTGAGAAAACGAACCCTTACGCCTACTTATAATACAGAGTGCCCTGGGCGTCGCCTATCAAGCATATCGCATTTTCATGATTTTTCCATAATATATTTATTTTTCTTACAAAACAACTTACAGAAGTGTTCTCCATATCTTTTTATCATTATTTAAGTAAAAAAAACATAATGTCATCGCGATGAAAAAAAAGATACACGTCTTTGTAGATGCAGTGCTATATTGGGCCTATGTACAGGCTTGTGTCAATGGAGCAAAATAATTGTCTCAAATTCTTTCTGTAATTGGAAATATTAATATAATTATCAAATATCGATCTATTTCATAATGAATGGTATGAAGATAAAGCCTGAAGTCTCTTCTATTTTTAGGTATCATTCAAATTATCTAATTATTTCTCTAAGTTATTTAAATTTGCTAATTAGTGAGGCACCCCTCTGCACTTTTGGCCATTTTCTAACGCCTGCAGAATAGGCCGGTATTTAAACGTCTGTACGACGTACGACGTGCGGTAGTGGTGGAAACGTTCGCTTCAGAGGGCGCGGTCGTTAACGCACTGCGCACTAGGCTAGGTGCGGTAAGGAAAGGGTTAATAACTTCCCGCTATGTGTGCCTGTCAATGTTCAACCGTCACCTATACAGAGTCTGGTATAGCCCTTCTTAGCTGTTAACATAATAACGCTTGAAGGCTACCTATCGCTTTACCCATCAATCGCACGAGCGTTGCAAAAAGAAAGAGAAATAAAACAAAGGCCCCAGTGTACTTATAGATGCTCAATCCATCAAGTTATTTATAATAATCCGATAAGCCTATCCTCCATGACAGACGACGAGTCCCTTGGGACCAGAGAAAAGTACATTTGATGAAGGCCCTTTGGCATAACGGCATGAGGCGGTGGTGGTTGGGTGGTGGGTGCCGCGTTGTTTTACCACGGTGTAATGCTGCGGGGGACAAACCAGCAGACTGATGAGTTCGTACGGATGGAGGGATCCAAATCATTTCTAAATTAGATTGCGGCCCAAGTAATTAAATGCTGGGCAAACATGGCCAGCTTGTCCCACTGTAGTAGTAGGCCAAAGCCGATGCCGCCAACGGCTGATCGCCGGTGTCACATCCCTCCTACACCACACGGGCATTCTAAGTCTCCCGCAGACCCACCTCCTGATTAGGTTAGAACAACTGTGCAAGCTAACCCCCGAGTGGATTATCATGAAGGGCTGGGGACATGCACTTTCATTACGTTATTGAGGTGCGTGTCCTGCTACCATGTCTCAGGGGTTGGCGCAAGTGGCGCAGCATCACCAGGCTTAACACCATGATTATCTCCATCCAGTGTCCCTGTAGAGGCTCCGCTGTCTGCAGTGATCCCAACCCTTCCTACTCCAGATGGCATTGATCAAGAGTTGTAATCTTGTCGCACGGCGGGGCTTTGTAAATCATCCTCACACTCGGACGACTCCATACTGAAGCCCGCAAGGCACCTTCATTAAATGAACGATAATACTGGCTGTGAATCTAAAACAATATTGAATATTTATAGTCCAACGTTTCCAGCTTCGATTAAAAAGGGGTTTCTTGTACAGACAGGAACACTTCCGTTTATATTTTAGTTACTTTTGTTATTGGCTAAGCCTGTTTACATAGTACTTCGGGGCGGTGACAACGTCTCATCCTTGCCTGACGCTTCATGCAGTATCTACACAAGCATAAAGATTCCCAGAAGTAGTATATCGGATTGGGGATTTCTGCAGGCGACTTACCAAGTAGTATTAGACAAGTATCCTATGTGCCGGGTATGGGCTTATGAATAGCTCTCTCTGACCCGTTACTATTATAAGCAATCCATCCCTGTCCAGCTGCTTTCCCACTCCCTCCTACAGTATTGCGGCAACGAGTCTGCGAGAAGGCATCCGTGAGTGCTATAAGATCTATAAGATACAACACACATGAGGAGGAGTGGTAAATGATGAGCCGCACCGTGAAATCCACAGGTTTGCTTTGTTAAATGTATCAGTGGGTTTACAATTCTATAATAAGTCATTTTAAATTAGGTACAACGCCTGGATATAGAAATAATATTGTCCTTACACATTTTCTTTTCGACACTATCTGTTTTATACACCCCTGCCATTTAGCTGCGCTTGACTAATTGCATATATAGAGGGAAATTACCTGTTTTACCACTATAGACACTGTCAAAAAATGACATAAAAAACACTATCTCGAGCAGATTTGACAAGCAACAACAATAACAAAGAAAATATAATATAAGGTCCGGGGGTTGCTATGTGTGCAGGTTCTGTCCCAACACGTAGGCTTTGACGTTCTTAGCTGGATTTGACGGGATGAAAGGGGGTGGCTATGTAAACTAGTACCCTCTACTTAGTAAGCATGAAGAGGGCGTCATTTTGGAATATTAATGTGGGAAGATGCTACAGTAAGACTGTTATTCTTATAAGCACATTCATCATAATGATCCTATCTAGGGAACTTAGTAAAACCCGTTTCATGTCCTCGCTTCTTATTCTGCCTCTCTTAGGACACACGAATATCTATATACGATGTGCATCCATACACCGCGGTTATTCACAGTAACATGTGTATCTTCATGCAACAGTCGTGTTCAACCAGTCTTTTTACCATGGTACTGCTCATGCGGGGTCTTACGTGCCTATACAACTCCAAATCATACCATTCAGGTCTCATCAACCTGTGTCTCTCTGCAGTCCATCTGTGCAGTCCCATGAGCCTATATTCCTCCACACCTAATCCTTCAGGCCAGGCTAGTCCATCCCACCAATACACCCCTACGCTCAGACAACAAATAATGCACCTCGCCTGCCTACTGCTACACTCTGGTGTCGTAGCATATCCTCATGGGAACAATAGACAAGACTTGTAGACGGAGAGTAAATCCCGTACCTGACACACACTTTGACGCTTGGCGACACCGAATTCACACCCTCGTTCTGTTTGCGTGCAATCTAGGATTACACGCTACCAAGTGAAAAGAAAGAAGAAGAAGGAGAAAGAGACGCTCCTTCCGATGACAGCGTTTCCCTTGTGGATCCTACACCCGATTTATCTTTACCAATCCATCCGTTCTGTCTGCCGACTACATTGCCAACCACCCAACCTCCCCAACCACACAGCCGACCCTCGCCGCCAGAGAATCTGGACATCGCATGTCAAAAATGACGGTGATAATCTGTCCGTGGAGAGTTGGCTGCAGTCGAGCAATGATGCTTATGGTCTGTCGACTTCGTGCTAAACCCACTTTTGGATTGGCAATTCAGGTCTATTGCCAAGGACGATTTACACCTTCGAGGGTACTGTAGCTAGGACTACTTATAAGATAGATACAGCTTGTTTCACAATAGCCGCTCATTCATTTCGTTATATATATTCCTATCATGACAGTGAAGGGCAGGTGCTCAAGGGCCTTGCTATGAATACGGAGTAAGTGACACAATAAGCAATTTCCTTTTTCTCGAGCGCCGATGAAAAGATCTCTATCTGGCATTTTCTAAAGATAGGAGTATATCCCAAGAAAAGGGACATAAACAGCACACGTACGAACATATCATTCTGAACATTGATTTTCAACCAACGTATCTAAAATCCACAAGGGATACAGGAGAGGTTAGCTTAGAATTATAGGGATAATGAAGTTATGTGCTTGAAACGTCTGTCCCTGATGTTAAGCCTAAACTAATTATTTTCACATTTTCTCTAGGATAACAAGGACAATTTATTATTACATGGCGAGAAATGGGTGATAGTTTTTGCAACAACCTTTGCTGAATAGTAAGCATTTAATTGGTTTTTTAGCATTTAATAGTTACTTCCCAACCAGATACCCCCAAAAAGGTGCTGACTCTGTGTGAGCAAGTCCGAGTGGCAAGGTTTTGAAGGAATTACCATCCCCCTTTTGTCCTGTTGTCATGCTATAGGGCATATAGCCTATGAGCCGTGGGGTCTGCCATGATGCCCCCGAGAAGGTGTTCTTCACTAATGGAGCTGAAAAAGTAGGTGTTCTTCACTAATGGAGGTGCAAAAGAATTGAGTGATAATAGAGAAGTGAGAATTGGGAACTGTCACAACTCTAGCCTTGCTCACATATGTATATAAAGTGTTGTGTAAAATATCATGTCCTGGGTTTAATAATTATGTCATCCTGCTCTGGGATGGGTGTAGAGAATCAAAGGAACCATGGTAAACATTGAAAGGCAGTACAATTTCGTAAAAACAAAGAGCCAGAATACAGGTTTTATCCCCCGACCACCAAGTGATTTGCTTTGGTTGGTTTGGTTGGTTTGATTTAACGTCCAGTTAACCATTGCAGGTTCTCACCAGACTTTCTCAAGGTTCTTTTACACCACAAGGGTGGTGATCGAATCTATGAAATGAATTTAGGTGGAAACCTCACCCCTACACATTTACCGAGGTGAGAGTTCTTTGACTTCCCACACCACATAGACATGGTATGAGAAGGATTGGCCTTTGATATAGCAGTAAATCTACCACTGCTGGGGGTGAAGGAGAAAAGTGGCTGCAGTGGGACCCAAATCAACAAAGTCTGACAACCTTGATATTACAAGTCCAGTGCTCTTTACCACTGAGCTAACTCCCCACCCTGGTCGCTTTTGTTATGCTTGCATGCAAGCATATCCGGTCTGCACCACGAGGAGGCGAGGCGACCAAGAGGGCGAACAGATTGTTAATTGCTGTCCACCCCAGCAGACCCCACCTAGTGACTGCTTCATAAACTAACAATGGCTCTGTCCCCTATAGACATGGACTATTATCCAATTATCTGTAGCATGCCAGAATATTTGGTCTATTTGGTGGAGAACATGTTGAAAATATCAAAGTGACTTACTCCTTTAGTAAGAAAAGGTGTTTCTGTATGTGTCAGGGGATTGAAAAGTATCAGAGTCTCTAGGTTGACTACCTTAGTGATTCAATCTATGTAAAGCACGGGTTATCTAGTGCTATGGGTGAATAAATCCATATTATACCAACACTGTCCCAGTGTAACTCCCAGTTGATAATAATTCAAAAGACAATTCGCCGAGGATGAAACTGTGCAGTAGGTTGGTGAGGCGGCACGTAATTCCACTGTACCCCACCGTCCAGGTAATGTGACTAGATGTAGACACCAACAAACCAGTCTCTGACATCTGGTGTTACGGCTGACGTTATTTGCTACCCTGCGGGGTACAACCCAAAGGGTAATTACGCCTCAAGGGGGTAATTACCATCATGTACAACCACCCTCGAGCAGTACAGATTCCACTTAGCCGAGGAGGAAGTAGTCTGTGTGATTCTATCGTCAAGGCTAAGGTTAAACCACATTGAAAGCTAAGGATTTGGTCAGGTTCCTAGAATCAAGGTAGAGAATATTTTCGGATCAGACACAAAAGGATAATTGTCTGTTTTGATCAGTTATATCAATGATTATTAAGACTCATATGGACGATCTGTGTCTGGTCACTGCAAATTTGCCCGTATACCTTCCATCTGTTACGCTGTTCGAGGCCCTTCTATATATATAAGTTGATGTATTTTATTATTCACGTCCGGTGCCTTTTTAACTAAAATGTCATTAGAAGAGCTAAGATAATTCATAAAACCGTGTATGATATAGATTCGTGTTTGCAAAAGAGCTGACCCTGTCTTAGAGCCCGGTTTCTGTTTCAATTTCGCCCATCATGCTAGATGAACTTACAGAGAAGAGCTAATACGGTGTTTTACGCTGGGCGGGGCGCGGTCGTGGCGATGTAATTGGGACGGACGTGGCGGGGATTTTGTGGGTTGGGTTGTTAGCGCGTAGACTCCTGTCTCACCTCATTAGGCACGAGTCTGTTGGCCCTCCTGATTTAAGACGCCCATCGTTGTCCTGGACAAACACACTTTTTACCACCTCACAGTACAGGTCTCTCGTTACCGACAAGAAGAGTCTTTCAAGTGATGAAGCTGCCCTCTTTTTGTGCCGCTCACTCTGCCCTGTCCGTGCCCAGCACCGCTCATGCCTTGCTCAGGCCTTAGTAAGCAGGAAGCGGTACAGGGAAAAACTGACCAACCAAAGGATCTCAGTCTGTAATACTTTGTATAAAGAGCCGGTTGTGGCAGTGTAACTGACATAAGAAGACCGAGTCTTGAGGCCTTGTTACTACGAAACAAGAGGTTGAGAGGGAGTCACTCAGTCACTCCTTCCAACATCCAAGCTCTAACCAGAGGCTGGTTTATGTAGCCCGCAGTGAAAGGACCGCCATTAAGTCCACTGATATGTACTTAGTATAGAGGAAGACTGGGCCGTAGAACGGCACGCCGACGCAATCGGTCTCAGTCTTACCAATGATAGGTTGGGGAAGAAGTAGACAGAAGGCGGTGGAAGCAAGGTACACAAATCATCATTACATGCATCCAGGCCAGCAGGACTGGCAGAACATGAGCCGTGTCGTCTTACACACAGCAGTTGGCCGCCTCGCCGGCCGCATCTACTGCGCTCCCCGCCAACAACGATCCAAGACTGGGAAATGGAGGCGCCCATGGAAAGAGCGGCGAACACGAAAAGCCGACAGAAGTGGCTCTCATAAAGATACTTTAAGACTCCCACGGGTGGCTTTTAACGGGTCACGGTATGCCTAGAACACCGGACGTCGTACATGACAGAGAGCCCTAAAAAACCACGATCATTCTCAAATCAATACTAAGCCTATGAGTATTATCCTGATACAGTGCTTATTAGTATTGAAGAACAATGTGTTTATAGAGCATGTAAAGTATACCGGATTGGGTGCACGGTTTTTGGTGGTTCTGCATGTTTGAAAATACGTGAAGCAATTTTACGCCCGTTTGCTGTCGAATGTTGAGTAAAGTAGTCCAAAATTAGCAAAAACCGTATAGTGCGGCCGAAAGTAGGAAAACAAGAAATAGGCAATCAACTCAAGAAAGTCAATGTCATTTTCAACCCTCCGGTTATTTTAGTATCAACCTTAATTTAGCGACCAGAATTAATGTAGTCTAAGATTTCTGATAACAACTTTGTGAAAAAGCCATAACTGAAGGTATAAACGTAACTAATGAAAAATAAAAACTGTGGCAAAAGGGTATCATGGAAACTAAACTCAGCATAGCCAACGCTTGGCTGAGGAAGAAAAGACAGGTCAATGGAAATGATATTTAGCTTGCATGATACAGAGTCTGGATAGTAGGCAGTAAGTAATTAACTTCACTGTATCCCGTGTGATGGAGGAGACCATGTGACATTACGTCAAGACGACGTTCACAGGAACTACATTTGATCCTCTGACTACAGCTCGGGGGGCTTCAAGTGGGGGGCCGTTGGTTCCGGTCACGCCAATGAAAAGAGAGAGCGAGTCGCGCTGGCGGAAAGGCTGAGAGCGCAATGTGTCGTGAATAATCTACAATCGGGGTAGCGGCAATAAACGAGGTGGGCACAGCGCCTTGTGTGGGGCTTGTATTGGCTGGCGTTCCTCTACCCGCCGGCAGCGGCTCACATAACATGATAGCAATGCCACCTTCTGCCGCCACCATATCCTCGCAACGTACTCCATATTGCCCGCCTTTCCGCTTTCCTCAATGCTGCGTCGCTCCGTGTGGTAACATACTTCTCGAGCCACCCATCGTGATATTGCCAAGAATGTGTTTATGCCAGAAAGTCTATCAAGATATTTCTTTCTGAATTCAACAAGTCCCTGACCTGCCCAGTTTCAAAGTTAGATCCCTAATCACGTCACCTTGAAATATTCTCGTGAATGTTTTACATATTTATAAATATCTTTACATTGTATACGATCTGTACATTTCACAATCAAGACAACTAGGGCTAGAATGGGCCTTATCATTACACTCAGGTAAAAACGAAAGATTGAAGAGTCATTTTGGGGCAGAGCCATGCCCCACAAAACTACAGTGGGGGCTGGCGTTCAATGGGTATGTGCTGATATCATACAGTATGCCCAATCTATGACTATAAAATCGAGACTTGAAAGCAACATGCTTTCATAACAATTTCCACTCGGCTAATATGGTCCTCACATAGACAGGATACAAAACCAGGCCATTGTTGGACTGCAATTAGTCTGTTTTCATCCAGATTCTCCTAAGAAGTAACGGCTCACAGTCATTCTAAAATATCCAGTTGACTTTTGTCGAGAACAGAGTAAAGGGCCATAATGAAAAAAAACATAAGGATTTTGCCATAATAGCAATTTGTGTTAGACTTCCCCCAAAAAGCACCCCTTCACTCAAGGCCGTAAACAATACGAAGAAACACCCATGACCTAATGTAGTTCGTGAACCATGGCTGCCTGCTGACGACGCCACTCTCCTCTCCTCCATGATATGCTCTGATGTAAATCGCAACTGCCAATTTAAGCCTATGAGTTGGGCAAGGTAGAAACTGTTTGTACTGGAGCCGTAGGAAGATGGGTGTAAATTTTACACCCATACGTTACTCCAGTACCGTAGTAGAGAATGAAGTACTCAATGAAAATGTATGAGGCCACAGTAAACCCCCGACCTATTGTTTCTTACTTGTTAGAGTCCATAAACCATTGATTACGGATATTAAATCCATTGTTTAGGGTTCCAAAACCATCAATTGCGAGAAAATACACGCCCAAACAAATTTCTAGCCATTTGATTACATTTGGAAGGCTAAGATTGTGTATGGGGAGCAAAAAGTAAAACATTCGTGGTTGACAAAATGACCAGGCAACTACTCGTGTTCTACGGCCGTTTGGTCACAAAACCAGCGATTATATTGTATGCCCTACATGTATCTATATACCTTTATAGCGGCATGTTTGTTTTAGATATTAATCTAACCAGCACGTTAGTTTTGAAGGAGGCACATGCAAGAGCTAGTAAAGACTTTTTCGGGGGATGAGGGTGGAAGAAGTCTGAGGCACCTTTCCCTAGGCAGGGGGACGGAGCACAGGACACTTGATGTCACTGTAATAATGTCGGGTACACTCTGCCCCCCCCCCCCCCCCTTCCCCCACACACACACATCGAGGTGACCATAATCAATGGGCGATACGGGGCAGGCTTGCCTTGGATGGAGCTGGCATCGACCTAGCGTCACTCGTCTTAGAGGACTCTGCCTGTAACGAATGACCTTACCCACCATACCTTCTTTAGTTGGCTCACCATGCATTCAACTTCATAGCAGGGTGTTTTTTATCTGTCTTATCCGTAACCCAACAACTTCTATTGCTTCATAATTGCCGTCTTTAGATGTAAGTAGGTCTCCTTTTTTAAATCAATACCCCACCACTACTATCGTCAGAGTGAGAGCGCAAGTGCAACAAAAAATTTACAGGAAGATACTAATGGCTTAGCTGAGACGTCATCGTCTCAGAGCAGAAATCAAAAGGAAACTGCGAGAAAGAATGGAACTTCCAGTTCATACAACATTAAAGATACCAGTTTCCAGACACGTTCATCCTCGGTGCTGCTGTCCAGTGTACCCGCTGGTTCCAACCCTATTGACAATTCTCCAACACTGATCTGAGTAGACAGGTGTCGCGGCACCAGAAACCAGCTGCCCCCTCGTTGAACCGCCTCATAGCATACCGCAGTGGCGGAAAGGCGCTCGGCCAGGGTTGGTGGGGTGTAACGTCGGGATGGGGGCGGGGACCGGATGATAGAGGCAGCAGATGCAGAGGGTTGTTCTAGTGACTGTCAGAACAAATTGGGGTTCGGAAGGAGGAGGGCTTCAGGGAGAAGGGCGGAATCGACAGGGTGGTGTATGCAGTGAATTGGGGGTGTTAGAGGACGCTCCACCCATAAATTGAGTGTTTCTACAACACACAAGGGCTATAATGCATTGCGTTGGAAACAGAATATATATCAATACTATAGATATGCACAACAGTCTAAAGTATACAGGTTGACAGCGGTCCATATGGGACAGGACATTGTTGATAAGTGAGTGTTGTAGATATGTATAACTCATGAATAATTATGACCTCTATGCATCGGTCGTATAAAGGGCGAGTTATTGGGGTAAGGGCACGTAGTGTGCTGTTTACATATTTTTGGCATCAGAATGGGCACCACCACAACGCAAGACGCAGTTCCCCCTGTGGGCATGGGGCCGAGCAACTCGGCTTGCTGGCAGTGACTTACCGTCGGGCCGGTGTGCCTGTGGGCTGCCTGATGAGGTATGGGTGGCCGTGTACCAGCGGTCGCTCCTCCTTTGTGATGGTTGGTAACTCCTCACGTCCGTCGGGGCTGGTCCTGCAGCCTGCGACGAGCGAGTCGACGGAGCAGTCGGCAGTAACAGGGCAGTAAGGTGCTCTGACCTAGACTAGCGGGAGGAAGGTGTTGTGCTCCTGGTGACGGCCCTCCACACGGTCGGCGGCGTGCTGGACGCGCACCCCGGGCCCCCACCCTCCCTCACACAGTGCGGCGACGACGTGCACTGTCTCCACGGTCCCGCCCTCACGACGATCTTCTCCGTGCCTGTGCTGGGAGACTACGGAGAGCAGCTGTGGTTCAGAAGAGGGTCGTTGGGAAGCAGACTGGCCCTGGTTCACCACGAAGACAGTCGGTCTTATTGATGATGCACCTGGTAGGAGTGGTCGCTAGGGTAGGGCTTGTCGCGGAGCAAGAGATAGTGGCGGCGGCGGCGTTGGTGGTGCTGGTGGCGGCCGTCCTAGTGGCCGTGACGATAGTAGTGGTAGTGGTAGGTGGTGCTGGTAGTGGTAGTAGTGACCCTGGTGCTGGTGCAGGTGGTATTGGTGCTGATAGTAGTAGTACCAGCAGTAGTAGTGGCGGTGGCAGTAGTAGCGGTGGTGGTGGTGTCGGCGGTGTTAGTGGTGCCTTACATGGTCCTGCGGCGGGCCTTCAGCACTGACTGGTGCTGTGCGGGGTGTACAGTGCCCTACTCCTCCCGTCTCTGCCCGCTCGCCCTCCGTCGTCTCTCAGCCCAGACGGCAGCACCCACCTCCTCAGTGGTAGCAGGATGGCGCTCTACTCTGACAAACCAGTACTGCTTCCCGCCATTGCCCAATAGTGGCGCCCTCTGTCACGGGCTGCGCGCGCCGATACCATGGCTGTCTGCGTCCGGTTCGCCGTTCTCACCTCTCCTCCAGGCGCTGCCCGGGGGCTCTGATGGCCGAGGTATGACCCGACCCCATATTCTATCACGGCTCTCGCGCCGTCAGAATCACAGCCAGACACTTAACACAAGGCGCTCTTTCCTACAGATCGTGAAAACGATTTGCACCACCTAATGTAGCTGGCTAGCTATAGCTACATTTTCTCTTTACCGCCGTATAGGCGTATTACTAATTCTTGATTCTCCATTTCAATACCACTTCTATTTAACCTAGTTAACCAAATAATAAATTTACAACAAAGGCTTACAACAAAGGCAATGCTACACGCTATCGCATAACCCACTAGCAGGGAGCCTGGCTACTTCCATATCAACAAGTCGCTATGTGTCCTGAGACGAGTACCTAAATTGCGTGCTGTTTCCTCCGGTACCTAGTGCATCCCTTCATTCAGAGTGCATCGTTTGATGTTAAGATACAATTATAGATGTGAAGTGCTGCTGGGCTCCATGTCCGACGGAATCTACATCCTTTTGCAGGGCAATGGTGACTTACCGCATGGCTTGCTTGTCTTGAACGGGGTGGAAATCCATGTTGGCTCCACGACTATTCCTTTACATTTTCTTCAATGGCATTTTATCTGCTATCTTCAGCGAATTTTCTAAATCTATGTTTATGGGTTTTAGGGCAAATTTTGTTCTCTGCTGCTTTCCATGTAGGTCCACCATATATCTGAACCTGTCTATGTCATCCTGCAGGTATCACGGGTAGTGGCCACCCACCAGACTAGGGCCAATGGTCCAGGTGTGAGTACAATGTGCAAGGTGACACCTGGTACTTCAATCTTTGATCTGCCGTATATAGGTGATGTGTTTCAGTATTCTCCCTGTTTGACCTTTCAGTGTACACCAGGTGTCGGTCTAAGAGCATGGACGGCTCAAGTGCCGTGCGCAGGTGGGGGTGACGTGTGCGTGTATGTTGGGGGTTGGGGGCGGGCTGTATAGTTCAATCACCTGCAGACAGGTATGTTCCCACATTGTGCCTATCTTCTTTTTTACGGTAATAAACAAAAGTATATTCGCATGGATCGTGTACTGGAGTGGACGAAGAATCGGATTTGCCCGTCCTATTAGGATTAAATTTCTAATGTCCTGTTGCTATACCCTTAGAAAATAACATGCAGATAATTATAAGAGATCGATAGAAAACGTCCTTATCAGGTGCATTGCATAATCATACCCGGACTGACATTAATAAAAATAGAGGAAAATGATTGATTTAAATGGGTAATCAATGGAGATACCAAACAACTTTCTAAAGATAAAGTTGATTTGAAAAAGTATCATTGACATCAAGTTGTAAAACTGTTGGAGAATGTTCTCATCTCTATTCTTTCCCTGTTGGAGAGGATAGAATACTTATGTACTTTGTACCGGCATTACTCACTTCCCGGGACCATTTGGAGTTGTACAATTAGTATGTACTAGGTGAGTGTCTATTTTTTGGAGTGTCCTTTATTGGGAGCTAAAGTTAAACGCTTAATAGAGGGAGTAATTTGCATTTTTGATTAACTGTCCACTATTGGGCGTTCCCCAATATTCTGAGTCTATTACGCTGGGTTTCTACTGTAATGACATTAGGAAACGTTCTTACTGTAAGTGACACTGAAACTTTTATTATTCAAGGTCAATGACAGAAAATATACGGCCTGACGCTGTTGGTGGAAGGCCGTGTACAGTAAAATCCGGCGTAAGGATACGCCCCCGTCCCCGGCCAAAGTGTCCGTTAGGCCGGGTTCTACTGTATTTTCCGTTATTGACCGAGAACAATAAGTTTCGCCTACAGTTCGGATATTTGCTTTTTATTATATACCTTGAATTAATCAAAAACGCCATTTTGATCACTTAGGAAATGGTTGAATCACAGCCTATCCCACGATCCTTGCGTCCCGCTGTCCCGTACACTAATTCCCCAGTCAGTTGCTAGGAGGCATGCCTATTGGTGATGATTGAATGCATATTATTTTTTTATTCGCTCATTATTATTTTCATTTACTTTAACATTTAGGTTTGTTTACGTTACCACACCTATGCTTTGATGGTTGATAGGTCATTATTGTTTCACGATTTTAGAACATTATTGACATATTTAACTGATTGTATGTGGGGGTTTTTCTCACTAATATTGATATGTATCTTAGGCAATTTACGATTAAATAATCGTCTTGTTTACGTCTTAGACGTTATCAAAGTTTTGAAGTGACACACAAGATCTGCCGTTTTGTTTTTGACGTTTTCATGTAAACGAGATCATGACGTTATTCTACTGTTAGTGCGACGTATTAGTTCACAGCAGGCGCGTACGTCATTATTAATGCACCCCTAGAAGCGGTTAGTATTTCATACATGTTCGACCATAGGTATATAAAAATATCGCTTTTTGTTGTGGATTTCATTGGCACGATTAAGTAACTTGAGCAGCAGGTATTGAGACACAAAGCTAACACTTAGTATTCATCACAACCAAGTCACTTTGCATACAATAGACTGAAACAAAACCTAGAACCAATGCTGCCTGAGTAAATAAGTTTGTAAATTATTAGAATGGACATTGGCGATTTGCGGTCCTTGATAGCTACAAGTCATTCTTTTTCTAAACACGAACATGAATTTCAATTATCGATAAGGCTATACATATGTTTCTAAACAACTACATATACAGGTACAATCATGCCCCATTTATTAATACTAAGCACTAGGTGTTGAAACGCAAGAGTTGAATCATGTTACAGAAACAGTCGCAGGTGGTATGATTGACCTCAACAACAGTTAATGCGTTTTAACGAACGGCTATGGCATTGATTTAGGTATGAAAGTAGCAGAAATGTACAGTAAAATCCCGCCTAACGGATATCCCGCGGAAGCGGAAACTTTTGCGTGGAACCGAATTTACCCCTCTATCAAATGCTTATTTCAACCTCGCTGGACCCCCCTGCGTAAGCGGAAACTTTTTTCGGTACGAAAACTCGGAAAAGCTATTCAACCACGTGTAAGCTGACACCTTAGAAGGCCAACCTATCAAAAATTAGGGTGAGCCACCGGGAGCCGGTTCGGGTGAGCCACGGGCCGTTGGTGTGTCTTCATAGAAAATCATTAAGAGTTTAATAACATCCCATCCTAATAAGATATCATAAAACGATTTTCGGATTCGCCCATGTCTCCCCTGCACATCGATATATAACACTTGTACGTCGGTCTGGAGGAAATATGAATAACCCGTGTAAGCGGACAACTACCGTAAATGGGCACTTTGGACCGGAACGGAAGGTGGCAACTTACGCGGGGTTCTATTGTATATTCTTTGTATGTTTTGAATTTTCGTATGAACATCCCATGATGAATAAGCCGGAGAGGTCATGCCATCTTGTGATGTCCGGAGAGGCGTCTGGAGGGACTGACACTGACCTATGACAATAAGACGGCGAACTTGACAACTCACACCTTCAGCACGTGGCTCTGCAAGTGCATATGTTGGTGATGGTGACAGGTAGGAAGACCAGCTGACACATCATCAGGTATGTTTATCTTCTAGTGGCTTCCCTTTGAACTTCTTATGTACGAGCCACAGGATCACAGAGTTTTATGGCACGCTGTCGTCACCTTTCAGAGAATATTACATCAGAAGTGGAACATCTTCGGGTATTGGTCATAAATTCTGCTGGTGTCTGTGAGAGTTTCATTGATCTCATTAGTCTGTCAAAGACTGCGACAACAGATGAGGTAAACAGTACCCCAACAGTTGGCAACGGCTTGTGTAGGTGTCTTTTTGACCTGTGACATTTCGCAGCCAGTATTTACCAGATCCCCTCGTGGGAAGCTTTTGGCAGGTTGATGGGTGAGTGTATTCTTCTTATGAAGGTTAACGGCTCGTTGGTGATCCGCTAGTGGCCTATTTCGGCCTAAAGTGTAGCCTGCTCCACCCTGGTGAATAGGTAATTATAAGAATTCTACCGATATCATCATGGACCTAATGCCAACGTAATACATAACTCTGAAATCACGGAGTTCTTGCGTATGTCAGGTGAAATCAAACTTTGTTTCTTATAAACATTTAAATGTATATTGTTTGAATAATCAAAAAATGGGATACATATGTAGTTTGTAATTCTGGTATTTTACCACTGGGGTTCTACGTACACATGATCTCATAAACGCACCTGTTAAGCATTTAATAAAGGCGATCTCAACAGGTACGGTACCTTATTTATCTCCTATAAAGGGACGCGTGGCTTTTGATACACGGGTGTGACGTATAGAAGGTGATGATTTTGACTTAATCAAATGTTAATTGTATTTTGATTCCCATGTTATGAAGAAAGAACCAGTTTGAACTTACCTCTTTAGGAAAACTCCCCAGAATGTGACTGAAGACATTATTAGAAACCACATGACGGTCCGTCGCATACCACATGACATCAAGGGGCACACCAAGTGACAGGAGGCCCAAGTAAGCGAGGCTTTGCAGGCCGTTTTCTTGTCATCATTACGCTGTTTTTCATGCTTGGGATTATCAAGTGGCGTGTGCTTGGCCGGAAAAAGAAAGACCCCGCGGACTTCTCGCGTTTTCTCGTGCATCTGCCTCAGATAACATCCCAATGTCGACATAACGAAAACAGAGAGCTGTTCTGATGTCAGAACTGCATCAAACACCATAAAAGAAGTATTTAATTCAGAATAAGAAATAAATGTCACTTAATTCAAAAGAATGTTGGATTGTTGCAATAGAAAATCTGTACTTGTGTCGTTACACACGGGAAATGTCGACACGAAATATAATTGTAGCTATTAACTAAAAGCTTCCTGCTGCTGTTTTTTGGTCGTTGCACTATATTACATCAAATTTCGCGATTAGATATTTTCTCAAAGTAATGGTAGCTGTTGTCCGGGGAAAGACCTGGGCTTCATTTGGGAAATATTAGAGAAGTCCAGAACGTTGCTCAATAAACTATTTCGTTGCATCAAATACATGTCCTCTATCGGGGCAACATTATCAACTGACAAGTGGAAATCTGTTAAAAGAAATAAACTGTAGGTCTATGATTGAAAAGAACTTGCCGACCCTGGATCTTTTCCTCATCCTGACGTCAATGGTGCCTGATTACTTTCTCGTTTTTCTTTTGAAAATAACAGACGCGGCCGTCCGACCCACGTCTCCCACAGGTTTTGTAGCACGTGCATAGCACGTGCACGAATACGTGATTCACGGTGTATCTACTCACAAACAAGGTAATCCCTTTGTAAATTAGAGCAATAGCGGATAGTTACCAGTCACCCGCTGGAAAAGAGATTTTCTAAGCATATCAAAGTGACAAATTCCTCATTTATATCTGTTTCGCCAAGATATTAAGTTTGAAAAGGATTCCATTTAATCACAAATTAGTACCTATTTATTCATCTGTGTGTAGCGGACCACTGGTCGTTGAGAGTGTGTGACCACTCTCCGCGGTACTACTACCTAGCCAGTGGCGGAGACAAACATTAATAGTGAGTTTGTTTCTATTGCACCATAAGGCTAGGGCATCCAGATCAGTTTGCAAGGATCTTGCCTGGCAGTGGAAGGAGAGATGTGGGCCTGAGGTTATTTACATCTTGACTGTTGCCACCCTTTTTTATTGGTATGACTGTAGCCTCCTTCCACTGGCCAGGAAAAATCCCCACTCTCAATGAGCAGTTGAGTAAATAAGTGAAGTGTTCAATTAGAGCAATGAGAGCATCCTTCAAATAAACAGAGGTTAGACCATTAATGGCAGAGGATTTGGTTGTTTTGATTTCTCTAAGGTATTTCATTACATCATCCACTGTTGTCTCCACAAGATCAAGTGATTGTTCATTAAACACCACTGTATTCACCCAAGGTTGATTATGAAGTTTCTCTAGATCTGGGCAAATATTTGTGAAGTAATTGTTAATATAGTCTGCAGTGTTTCCCGGGTCTACTAAGACATAATTTTCTTTTAAACTAATTGGTGTAAATTTCTGTGGGTCATTTTTAACAAATTTGTTTAGTACATCCCAGAATTTCTTATTATTGTAGCGGACTGCTGGTCGTTGAGAGTGTATGACCACTCTCCGCGGTACTAATACCTAACCAGTGGCGGAGACAAAGTTGCTACCCCGTGCTACCGCTTCAGCACAGGTTGGTTCGGATTTGATCCGAGGTAGGCTGGGAGATGCAGGATCTACAACCGAGCTTAGCCTAGGACAGAAAACCAGACTCCGGACTATTTAGATACTCAGGTTTTATTGTATCTAATGCTCCTACAGTCCCTTGGTGCTGCGGGGCAACAAGTAATGCGTGGGAAGAGATTCTGGTCCGTTGAAAGGTTTACGGGGAAACCTTACCAACACCGAGGCTCCAGGCGTTCACTCTAAAGGGAGGCACAGCGAGAAGACCTGTTGACCTGCTGTGGACTCAGCCTATATACTGACTGAGTTACGTAATGCGGGCGACCCCGTAGTATTTGCATACACGGGTCCGCCAGCCTTACCGCACAGTGGGGATCGGCACTCGTGCCACCTAGCGTGAAGTGAAACAAACACGGCTCGACTACCCTGACCCCTACATGTGTATGCAAAGTGTGGTCTATCATCAGATAATCCTTTCAATGTGTATAGATGACATGAACTACCTGACAGTGAACAGTTATTATTTGGCGTCTGCCTATCTAGTTTTGACTGTGATGCAAAAAGATTCAGTTTGGCACTGCTTTTATACAAAGCATCACACATAAATTCATAAGCTCGATAGCAACTTTATACGACTGTCAACACCGTCTCAACCAATAACAGTGATTGGTCTCAAAAAGGGTAATCCCCTATTGGAATTTGACGACAGATCTCCCGACCGAACCCGTGGGGATCAAAGGCGATTATAAATCACGTTGTAAGCACCTTACGAGGAGGCAGGATCACGTTATGGGGATAAGGGAGTTGCGGAGGCATAGTGTGCAGAACCAAAGAGCCGGAGACAAGGAGAGCGCTACTCAGGGTTACAAGTGGATCGTCGCGGCCCATCCCGCCAACCCGGGCGCAGATAGCTGCGCACCCGGCGGACGTCGGGGTGGGCGCCGACGTCCCGCCGAGACAGCGGACGGCGATCAGAGGTCGCACTGGTAATGGGCGGGGTGTGCCCGCCTGATAGGATTGGCAGGCGGGAGACCCGCCCCGGTCCGGGCCTCGCAGCGACGGCGGCACAAGCTGAACCACCCTACTCCGCAGCATTAACTGAAAATGAAATTTGTATTAAAAAGAGGATGATGGATGAGAGGTTTAAACGCTGAAGCGACGGGGGAGGCAGAGGGCGGATTGTTGGGTTGATGTATGTCTAATGTGTAGGGGTTGGTTAAGGGTAGGCAGGTGACTAGGGGTGGGGGTGGGTGGGCAGGGGCTAGCAAGCGTAACCTGTGAGGTCCTGCAATCACCGGAACATACCAGAGAAACTCTGTATCCAGGCTCCGGATTCTGGGACAGAACATGTATGGTCTTGGGAAAGTATGCCCACTCTTTACACGTGACTGGATTAGATAGGGCTGGGTCGGTGTTAATCAATCATCCATGACGCCGGTGAAGCAGATAGGCGCGGAGATCTTCTCAAGTCAGATTGCACTCCCAACACTCATATTTTAATGTATGTGAGTTCCGTTATACCGTTTTGACCATGTCTAGACGCATATACTTTAGTGGCAAGGTTCACTGCTAAAGGTTTGATTCCATTCACTCGATTTTGTTTTACATCTCAGGGGAGGGTAATGTAGGGACTATCTCAAGGTTCAGCTTTTCTCGCTGGTATTGCATCAAAGGGGTGGTGATCGAATCTATGAAATGAGTTTAGGCAAAAACGTCACCCCTACACATTTACCGAGGTGAGAGTTGCTACACCTGATAGTCATAGATATGAGAGGGACTGGCCTTTGATATAGCAGTAAGTCTACCACTACTGGGGATGAAGGGGAAAGTGGCTGTAGTGAGATTTGAACACACAAAGTCGCACATCCTTGGGGTTATGAGTCTAGTACCTTAACCACTGAGCTAACGCCCCATCCCCTCTTCTTCAAGTAACCCAGTACATATTTAATGATGTGACTAGCAGAAGCAACGCCTAGATTAGTTGCCTCAATTCCAAGGGTCATTAATAATCCCCTAATGCTTGACATGTGCAGTGTACACTGACGTCGCCGACGGGAACACCGGGGTCTGGTTCAGTGAGGGCGAATATGAAAAACAGAATCTCACCACCCTGTCCATTATGGTGCGGATATCCCCACTCTGGTACGAGTGGCGCCCCCTACCCGGAGGCTGTACTATGAATCATGCAGTTCATTAAGAGGGTTCTTTTTGTTGTTGATCCTTGCCTGATATAGAGACGGCTTTTGGTCCGCAGCTCCAATCTATCACCTGATTCTACGACGGAGTCGGGAAAACTGAGCACGCCGGGATCGAATTAACTAATCTAACAAATGAAATGATTTAGCGCAAGTGGACGATTGTCTGTCATTACATACAGACAGAAGAGTCTATTATGCCTGACAAACCTACCCACTATCCTTGACAGGCAGTGCTGGCTCCCCGCCGACCACCCACAGCACACACCACCGTCGACTGACGTGGAAACTACACCACTGTCGCCGTCCTGGGGGGCTAATTAAAATAACTTAAGGTGAAAATTGATGAATTGGTTGTCATAGGCCTCATCAATGCATCTTTTTTATCTCTTATACCCGGCTCCTCTACTCCAACTTAGCCCCCATTCGTCCCTGGAATATGCGTCTATGACAGTTGTCGTCGACTAGGTTGTAGCTCATTCACTTGGTAATCAATCACATAACCTAAACTAAATTCCAGTGCATGTCTAGTTCGGTATGAAAACGTTCACTTTTTTGCCATTTGCTGACTTCCCGTAGCGCCGGCCGACATAAAATGAAATCAGATTAAAAGAAAATCATTACAAATACTTGTTACCATCATCCCATATTGAATGGGCCCATTACTCTTTTTAACGTTATCACAGTTTCCAAATTATTAATCTAATGCATTATCAATGCACATAAAACATGATCCAAAGTCACTTACCAAAGATTCGGGACTTCATAAATTGCATCGGAATCATTCAACGTGCTTTAGATAAGGCATTTTGTAATAGCTGCCAATTTCCGGTGGTGCCGCCAAGTGGCATTCTATGCCTCTTGATACATCAAGCTCTGTTCCAATGCATCTTCTGAGAGACTGCTGCTTAGTACCCGGTGGTAGCAAAGAATCTGTTTGGTCTCCCTATCAAGGGTTACTGGAAAACTCGAAACGAAGTCGCCCTGTAATTTTAAGTAGAGCTCACCCCATTTTAGAGAAGTCGCACGGTAATTCGAATAGGTAATTCCTCGGGGATTGATAAATACGCAGTATAATCTCCCTGGTGCCCTAGGACTACGAAAAAAGTAGTACCTATGGCGAGTATGAATATGTGTTGACTTTCAGTTTATTTCGATATCCTTTTGCAGCAAAGGAGTAGCAAAAGATCAGAGATGTCATTGGTATACACTACAAACCTTACGACAGCGGATAAATAGCGATCGTGTTTGTATGATACAATGAGAAATCAAAATGAGGCCATTTCCTTTCGAGCGAGAAAATCCCAGGGCAACTTCGTTTCAGGTCGCGTTCTCCAGCAATCGTATCAAGTGTCCAGGGCCAATCACCGCTCCTGAGTTCTAGTACCCTTTAAGATGGGGTAGGCGAGAAACAGAGGTACGAAAAGGGTTGATCTTTGTTCAGTCTGTTTAGCATTTTCTCATCAGATGATCTCATTCATAAAAGGGGCGGTCACATTCATTTAGCACCATCACAAATATGTCGAAGATGATTGGGTTAATGTGTATATTTCAGCGAATCAGCCGGTGTTCAATCAATGAAAATGGAATTATTTGGAAAGATGAAGACAATAACAATACCAATCGATGTAAATTTACCAAGATCATCCACTTTAATTGAGAGGTCTAGCAATAAAAAGCTTCAGCAGTATTACAAACACATGACATACAATAGAAAGGTACGTCAATAATATGCACCAGGGAAACGTATCAGCGGCACCTATAAAAAAATGGTTTGGTTTTGTTTGCTTGTGTAGCGGCACATCTCGGTATGCTTGTTACGTCATTTTGAGGCTGACTCACTGATTGAACCTATCCGGTTATGGTTAGTGTATGTGCATGTGTGTTGTGTCGTCTGCATCATATGTCACCAACAGTCATGCATCGCCAATAATGTCATGCGTCACCTACAGTATCGTTTCCTACAACATTATGAGTCACCAGCAGCGTCATGCGTTACCAACAACGCCATCTCTCAATGTATCTAGGGTCTCTAATATCAATGGTCCATAAATCGAATTCTATACATTACATGCTTCTAATGCGCGTCCGTCATGCATCATTCACCAATCGTCATAGGCAATTCTCTGCACCCACCAGTCAATCAACCGGCAACTAGCGTGGGCATCTTAACATCTTATAGACATGGTAATCTTTAATTCAAACGCTCTGCAAATAACAATAACTTTTGATCTAAGATAGTGAGAACCGGTTTTGAAATAAATTGCATTGTTCACGTTCCCTTGATTTGAGGAAATATATATACTAGCAGTTAGATGATGCTGTGAATTGCACATTTTCTCGCCGTGACGCCGTGACCTGCCCGTAACTCGGCCGTAGTTTGTGTATGAGCACTTCCCCATAGATACTAACGCCGCCGAGACAAGCGACACACGTCCTTGACATACGTAATGGCCGTCGGTCATTGGATACATGTGACACTGTGACGCACGTTAAATTGCATACATCACAATGTCGACATGCATGTCGGCCCGGGGGTGGGAGTACGTGTCTTCGTTATGTGATATGTCAGGTGCCAGGTTGGTGTCAGCAGACGCCTGACATTTTCCTACCCTATGACATTCTCCTACTGGTCCCCGATCCCCTTTCACCAGCATTAACCCCTACCCTCTCCATGCACTGCGCCCTTCTCGGAAGGCGCACTCCTCCAGCACCGGTCACTGCGCAGAGTTAGGTAACACATGGTGCACGCATGCCCACATTTGTCAGTTCAGGAGAGAACTATGCCGCCACAGTCTAGCATATAATACACGCAATGAAAACATAGAACGAGCACGTTTTCTCTCTCCAAACTGATTCGGGTTCTTCGTACTGATCATAATTTACATGCCACAGAAAGTGCCATTTTAAAAAAGGCAGATTACGACACTTATACCTCTCACCTTGAATCTATTCAAATGCTAATATTGAATAAAAAGAGATCATTTCCCGAAGGATGGAAGACAATAAAAGACATTATTCAGAGATGGAAGCTGCCATGCTTCTTATTCAAGCCTGGTAGAGAGGAATGCCACCCGAGGTTCACATAAAGACAGGTGGTCGGGAGAAAACAGCGTCTGGACGGTTTATTAACAGCCTGTTGTCTGAACTGACAGCAGTTCATTAGAGCGTTAATAGTGTCGGCGAATTCTAATATTAATCAAATGGGATACAGACTCTTCATCTGCCAATGCTGGGTGCTGGTGTCTGTGGAAAAGATATCATACCTGACAACGCCTCTCGGTCTAACCCAATCACTATTTTTAGTATGCGACTGATTAGAAATTAGTGATCCGAGGTGATAGTCCCCCAATATGTAGTCAGTGTCATCCCTTTCGATTATGTAGACTTTCGCTTTTCAAATAGAGCCTAAAAGGTGATCAATAGTGATTTATGGAGACGATTTATGGATCATCATGGACATTGGCGTGTTGACACTGCAGGTCGTCAGTGGAATAAACATGCTTTTAAACTCAATCAGGTTTCTCTGAGTATCCACTGACTGAGGAGAAATAAGAAGGTTTCCAAAAATAGGCCAATCAAACATCACACATAATTCTAAAGGCATCAATATGTCTTTTTTCAGTATGCCGCTCTATTTATCATAATGTCTAGGGATGTATCTGGAACAGAGTATCAATTATATAAAAACGGAAGGAATACCGGGGTTTATCAACCTTGCTAATGAGGTTGAAATTACGTTTTTTCGCTGTATAATTGTTGACAGAAAACCTTTGTTCATAAATTATCGACACAGTGTGGAAACAAGTGCAACAATTAACTATTTCCCTTGGCTTCGCAGTCGGAGGAATAACGACATTACATGTGACAAAAGACTTAAAGAGTAAGGCCTTGAACCCGCCAACGCCGACGCAGAAATTCAGACACCCCAATGTGTACCCGTCGCCCATTCAATACAATGTAACTGAGGGCCGTAGAGCGCTTCGTAAGGCGCGTCGGTGTGCATCGGTGGGTTTGGGCAACTTGGGAGAGCCCGCTAACTTGGGTCGGTCTCCAATTGACCCAATTGGTAAGTCACCGTTATACCGTAACGGTGAAACAAAGGCGCGGGGGGGGGGGGGGAGGGGGGGCTGAGAGAGAGCAGCAGTCTCGAAATAGGGTATTTTCTTTATTCCTCATTCGAGAACAGGTAGTGGGACCCTCGTATATAGCTCTCCCAGAAAAGGTGTCTGAACATTTTGAAAATCATAATTATTTCTGAGCGTCATTAGAACTTCTGTGAGTCGATCACAGAAGCTGGAAATTCTTCTAAACGTGGAGTTTTAAACTGAAGGGTTCTACGAGCTCATACGTACAACTCAGAAACCGTGCACAATGCAAGTATGCAGTAGAGACGGTGAATTCCATGCCGCTCCTCGCCCTGACTCTCTCGCCGTCCGGTGACCCCGCACGCCGCCTCGGGAATGGCGGGCATACTAAGACCGGCGCTCGGGGAGAACGTCAGGTAACTGGCTGCTGGGTCGGAATGACAAGATGACGAGGACGCGGACGGCCACTTAAGTGAGCGGCTAAAGCCAGACGGAGTGCATACGCGCATATGTCTACGATCTAGCTGCTTCCATGTTGAATGGACGGGGGTCAGAAGAGGCTACGGAAAGCTGGGGTGAGAGTCTGAAGAAAGTGGTGAGGCTGTGAAGAGAAAAAGTGGCTTGGCTGGGGAGGGAAGGTGCGAGGAAGGTGTAAGTCTTAAAAAACTGTTGAGAATCACAGCTGTTTCATCATTTCCTAAACTGACCTTTTTCACTCCTCTAATTGAAGGCCAATCTTGTCACAATGCATTTAAACGTATAGATATTAAAAAATCTACAGGTCGCATTATTGCACAGCCGAGGCATATGGGGTTGATTGACTATTGTCTGGGTGACTAGATATTGTTGAAAGAGTCAGATTAGAACTATATTTTCATTGTGAAATCCAAACAGCAGTTCTTAACTGTAGCAGGTGCCCGATGACAGCTCCTCAGAGTGGATATATCAGCAAAGTAGATTAAAACTATGATTGCTACATACAAATGGGGGGATATGTACACACATATAAGAATGATGGTGCTGTGTCTCTTCAGGGTTATCAAGTTTGATATCGTTCGATATCAATATTTGATCATTTCGTGTGTGCAGAATCTAGGACGGGGTCACCGAGTCAAGAACTCCTAAAGATGAACTTTTCTGACATAGATATATATGGAGCAACAATATATACATGTATCAATGACCACTTCGAAAACTTTTAGGTTTAAATCACGAGATTGAGATGATGTAAAAATATAGTTACGAATGGTTCGGTCTAATATACAACCCTACAGTAATAAAGTTACATGTAAGTAAATTGTATTTTCGTTGATGTGCACCTATACTAAATAATCAGATACGGCAGGGAATTTCCTTTATTTCCACTCAGTGTCTATATCGCAATCTCGTTTCGTTGTTTCTATTTAATTGCAGTTGAGGTTTTGTATGAAGATATCTTTTTTAAATTCACGTCTTTATCCCAATAAAATCACAATATGGAGACTACATTTCAGCATCAAAGCCAATAAAATATTGATAGTTCACTTCATTCGTATCATATATTTAGGTGTAAACAACCTGGAACTATTTGATTTCATAACGTACATATTACTTACTATATCTGTGCGAGATTTACTCGTATAAATGTACCAGCGGACTATTAACAGGCTGGTTAAAGAATGACTTTGAAAGACACACTGATTTGAATAGAAACAGTCGATCTGGTAAAGCAGAAATGGAGAGACAGATGGCAGGTATTGAATAAACATATGTGTTTTACATAGAGCTTGGCCCACATAACCTGGACCACCTGTCTACTCTGAAAAAAAAATACAAACAAAAAATCTATAAAAACATAATACATGTACCTGTAACCGAGATACGTGTGTTCACAGTTGGGAGTGGGAGATAAAGAGTCGTTTGTGCGACTGGGAGGACTGGTACAGCACAAACATTTTATGTCTATCATTTTCATATCATCCCTGATTAAACATCATCACCATTACATCAATCCCATCACATAATCTACTACAACCTAGTCATGCTTCGCGCAGTGATCAGAGATCCGATGGGATGCAATAATAACACGAAGCAGACGTAGCCTGGGAACAACGGGTAGAGGTGTAGATAAATGTTTGACTTACAGTTGGTCCACTAGTGCCTATGGTAAAGTCCCTGTCAGGTGGTGTGTATGTACACTGCGTGGAGCGCGGCTGACGGCTGTGGCGGGAACACACACACACACAGAGGTGGTAGCGACCTTTCTCATCCCTGTCTTCCGACAGTTTGAGCTCCGACTGACGGTCACGTGCCGGGCGGCCTCACTGGGTCAACGGTCCCGGGGGTCGCATGCCGCCCGCCGCCGGGCACTGCTCCAGACCTCCCAACCCCCTCCCGCCTGCATCTCCCTGACAATGCATGGTATAAGGGCTGGGTCTTCACAGGACACACCGGTCTCGATCCTTACTACAGGAACCCTCCTCCAGTCATCCATATAACTACACACACACTTCCCGGAACATGTGCGCCAAGGCAGGACTATCGTTCCGGTTTGGTGATGTCAGAAAGAATCTGTGGGGCAATATTAATGGGCATGCAAGCTTTTGCTGTTTATGTGTCAGCATCTATGCATAGATCCTGACATCAGACTGGCACCTGCTTCCCCCAGCCATTGTCTGACCACTAATTAGGTGTCCTCGACCATGTAATCACCATACATATGGATATCCATAGACTCATTACTGAACACAATGCACAATGCTATTTGTTCCACAGACATTCAACGTTTGAAGGTCTAAAGACGTCTTCCACTATCAATAATGCATATTATCATTCATTTCAAGATCTATGCAGTAGAATTGCTCTAGCGCATGGCGTTATTACCTACTGAGTCATCGGTCTATCTAATATTCTTAGAGATTCTTAGCGGGTATTGGTGTTTCTGTTTTTCCCTTCATTACATTATGGATATAGGAACAGATATTGGCCGGATATTAGTGGTTTTTTTCTATTTATTACATTGTACTTCATTATATTGTGGATATATGCACAATATCGACACCAATTGGTTGGGAGACCTTTAAACTAGTCTATATTGTATTTATCATCGACCTTTTCCTGGCAAGTGGTGTACAGGTATTAGTTAGTTTAGGTGCGCACTATTTCTTCATATGCACTATTTTTTTTCGTATCCACCGGCTCTTGCAACCAGGAGAATACAACATACCTGTATGCTCCGGGTATGTCCATGCACATTCTCTATGTCGTATCTATGGACACTTTGCATGAGTTGGATAATAAAAGAACAGATGATGGCACCATAGATGAATCGAAGTGGTACTTAAAAATTGCACCAATACAGAAGGTCTAGTGTACTATCTTTCCACCTGCGCTTTTAGCACCGTGCCAAAACATTTAGTCACCGTATTCAAAACGGCGAGGTCTTCAACATGATATGCGTCTATACGACACCAATTGGTTGGGAGACCTTTAACCGTAATGCACTTGGCACATCCATATGCTAACTCAGTCCTAGGTATCAAGTTAGGTAGGATTGGACTAACCCTAGTTATCCGAGTTTCGCAATGGCTAGAATAAAATCTAAACAGATGAAAAGAAATAGGGAATTTCTCTCAATATGCAACAGGCTATGGAACGTACAGAAAGATACGGTCGACATTTCTTCAGGCTTAACAGTGTAACTAGTTTGATTTTTTTTTTACCCTGATGAAGCTATTGAACTGTGGTGAAAAGAGTCGGCGATGAAAAAACGCATGGGTAGCCTGTGTAATTCAATCTAAGGACAGCTTCTGAATCTGCTTATTTGAATTTACAAAAGATATAGGTGAGGGTGTAATCTGCGGCATGGTTCTGTGAGCCATGGGACAGTCTGACTTGTGTATTTACTTCAATGTGTAACCTTATGCTGATTTGATTCCTACATTCCAATGCCATTAGATCTGAGTGTTAATAATGCTCGTTCATTTTACACCGTGTAACAAAAGCCTAGTAAACTGTGCTATCGTAAAGACGCCCATCATGCCTTCTTGTTTCTTATTAGACCCATAAATTAGTTAAGTCTCTAATAACTACGGATAAACGCTTATTGTACAAATAACCTCTAATATCACGTGAATCTCCTAACGATAAGATAAAGAGGCTTGTGACCTCTTACTGCGTAGATAAACGAATACAACTGTATTTTTGTCACCTGTTATCAAATAAAATTGAGTTAGTTCCCCAAAGCTATTAAAAAAATAGTTAACGGTGCAGTTCCGCCGATTTAATCAGCGAAACTCTGAATAATAATTTCCACGCTGACAGGTGGAAGCAACCGGAATAATAATCTTTTAATTTGAAAACAAGTTGCCATTAGTCAGTATTATTAACCTAGTTTGTTTATCAGCGACGAATTCAGCTGCATCTTGAGAAGGTTAAATTTCACTAAATAATTTATGGTTGGGATGATTATCATGATCAATTTAAATGCAGCATTCCATTAAGACGGAGAGAGGGACACATTTTCCTTCTACACTATTCTATAATGCCTTATTTAATAGGTAATTATCCGATGAAGGAGAATTAAGGTTCTTGCGAGCCTAGGGACACTTCTGAGTGTCCTAGGGTAACAGGGAAGGAGAAATAGCTAATTACCCTAGGTACTTACCAGTTCTGAAGGGGAATTTATGTTCTACGAGCCAAGGGCACTATCACAAATTTGAAATTTCACACATTTCCATGACAACAAATCAGTGCCCGTTGCTTACTCCTACTTCAGCTCTCCATCAGTGGGTCTCCTTATTAGTCAGAAGGTTCTATACTTGTCACTCTAGGAGTGGAATTTCGGCTTCATTCTTACAAAGTATGAACAACGAACATGTATGGGATATAAAAATCATTGTCAATCTATGAAACTGTGCCCTATAGGAAAAAAATAGTCCCTAGTCATAAACCCTTTAATATGGCAATTCCTGGGTTTAATTTACTCAGCAGATGGATGATAAATCAGGGCTCTCAGTTGGGCTCATGAAACAAGTGGCATATTACTATTCCCTCATAGACAGATACACGCCTTAATTGCCCATCCACTCAATGAATGGTTTGCAGAGCTCAGCGTGGGAAAGGCTTCACCTCTAACATGAAATTTATGTAAAGGTTGAAAGATCACTGATAGAAACGCCTGTGATGGCGTAAGAACACTCCCAGACAGCTGCAAAAGACATTAGGAGCATTTCTCTGTATCAAGTGACTGATATCGGCAAAGGTTGTTAGGGCGCCCATGAAAACATCCTGTGAAGTCATAATTTACCACGAAGGTCGTATATGTGTTCTCTCTGTAACCTTAATGAAGCTTGCCGCCATTTTGCGCTGGAACGCGGCGCATAAAAATAGGAAATATCTTTCATGTGAAATTTACTGCCTTAGAGAGACTGAGAAAACATGAAAAACACCTCGTTATTGGCCATGGAATGAGGCTGAGGTGTGTGTGGAGGTTTGAACAACTGCGTATTTCTTTGAATGAGGCTCAATTTATTCTCTCTTCGTTTTACACAAGAAAAAAATAATATCATAAACTGAAAATGAAAACAACGATTTCCTAGGAAAGGAGGAAAACTGCCTTCTCTGATAAATACAACAAACGTTGGTTTTGTAAACAGGCCGCTCTGTAAACCAATCGAGTTTGACCCAATACACTCGATAACGCTCGTGTATTGGTACGCGTCAACCGCTGGTGGTTTACGTCCGCCTGTCCACAAAACCATCGATTTTTGTTTTTTTCTTCTTTTCATGTGAACAGTTGACCTAGCTCGTACGCTTATTGTTTTAAACCATCGATTATTGTCTATATACATGTATATATGATAAACGCCTGTTTTTCCATGAAACAACGAACAACTGCATTGCATAAGATTTGATGTTTCTGTATATTTTTGAATAAAGCAAGAAATAGGATGCATCGATATAAACTGAGTTTGTTGAAGTTTCCTTACTGCAGAGCATGTGATGTTTTGTTTATTTGTGGTTTAACGTCTCAGGGGACCTGGAGGGTATATAGGGACGAGAGAGCATGAGAAGAAAATACTTGATTACAAGTGAAGTGTATATCGAAGGCTGTAACTACAATTGGCTGAAGACTTGTCACGACCGCTGAGAGAAGATGGGTACAAAAGTAGCGGCAGAATATACATGGTAACTCAATCTCCGGAAATTTTTCCATCAGTGATGTCAGACTTGCCATCTAAATTATCATAAGGTGGATTTGACCAGTATACTTCTAGGTCAGCTCTACTATTTATGTATGATCATGAAATGGCCGGCCGTATTAAAACTTTGATTAATTCTTTTTTGGTTCCCTAATCAAGATGAATAGAGAGGGGGCCCTTCACATGTATATCTAATTTGCGACTAATCGTGATCTACCATGTCGATATATCACATCCTTGTTACCCAGGGAAACATAGGCCTAACTCCAGCTTTGATTAAAAATAAACGTTAGATGTCTGTACAAAAAATATGACTCGGCTTAGCTTTCGAGTTAGTCAGGTCCATACAAGACAGGCTTGATTTACAGGAAATGTTTACTAAACATGCCAGCTTCACTTCTTACACCATTCAACAAAGCATACAAAGAAGTCCATTATAATGAGCTGGATGACTTCTCTGAAGATCATTAGAGAGTGCCTGCACAAATATTTCTTTTATAAGGCCTGGTCCAAATTAAATGTCCCATCACTTTACTTTCATCAACCTGGAGACCGACCGGCTGAACAAAAGCTGAACATTATCAGATCAGAGAGCATTCAGCTCAAAAAGCTAAACATGTTTTCTATTATCCCCTACGTGACTAGGAATAGAGGGCTCCTTTCCAATAAAAATAAGTATCGAGTCTCAGATTTCCGCTTACTTTTTTATCCTTGACAAATACGCAGTATATGCTGCTATTAAGCAGGAGGTGCTTCTCGCACTCTCACTTGGGGGCGCCACCGATCGTTGTTGGGGACGCCGCGTTCTTGGTCACTGTTAAGATTTGGGAACGAGGGGTGACTGGCGTCCGGCTGCGGAGCACCAAACCACACTGAGAGAACTCCGTAAGCCACTGGAGATTTTCTGTTCATTGTTATTACCATGTTATCCTGCATACCTATGATTAATACATGCATAACATTGGGAACATAATACTGGCTCAGCAAGCCTCCCGTAGACCCCTATTCCAAATAATGAAACGGAATACACAATGCCAATTATTTCATACTGAGGTTTCAGTGTGAATGAAAGTATATTTTGTGTATATTATCACGGAGCTATATACAACCAAGTACGTGATATCAAGTTAAATGTCCAGGGTATGCAAGTCATCTTTATAAAAATCTAGAGACCCAACGACTAAACATTGTCATGAGTGGTTGTGGATGCAGCACTCGTTTTCCCAAAATCAAAATGTTGGCATATATCAGCGGTCTGGCAGCAGCATTTGGCGGCCTGTTGGAGAGCTGGTGCTTAGGCTCGATTTGGGTCTGGTGCAGTCGACTCGTATTTTGCAATTATACATGAAATCTTTAAATTTGAATATTTGCATAACTGAATGTCGTTTGTCTGGAATACAGTATCTAGGTGCTCTCCCTCCTCTCATTGTGTTATTCATTTTCATCTGCATAATTCCAATTCAATTGATCAACCATCGCTTGATGTTTCACTAATAAAAGTTTTCAATCTAAACTCTTGCCTTATATGGATTTCTTTTAGAGATAGAGACCCATCCAAGTTTCGCTGCTGAGATCGCCTCTACAATCTGTATAGCTTCATCAATGAAAACATACATGTATATATAGTAAAGACCAGTCAAAATTCAAAATATGATATAACTTGACATAAACAGATGTTGACCGCTGGTGAGCGGTAGAAAGATAAAATAAGGCCTACCTTCTCAGAGGTAATGCTTGCCAATTTCGTTGCTCCTGAGGCTAAGGAAGTCCAACCCTAGAAAATTCACAAAATAATCACAATGTTAGTTACATAAAGTAAAGAATTCTTATCACATTGCTTAAGTCCTACATTTTGCTCATTAATCACAAAAAATAATATCATAAGCAAAACTTTAGTACATAAATATATATATAAATATATATATACACACATATACATATATATGATGCAACCATGAGCCTAAATATCCACAATAGGGATATTAGAGACAAAGAAAAGTATGACCAAAAAGTAAATGGTTTCCTAATTAGTGTGGATGTACAGTCCTCTTTTCAGATGGCATTGTACGTGTGAACCAATGACGTCTACTATAGTTGGTGCTAGACGGAGAACATAGAGTAATGATCAGTGGTGGTCACACAAATAGCCGTGTACTGTCCGGTGATCTCTCACTGCTTGCTGCTCCCTACACCATACCTACATTCTCACCACCAAAATGCCACGAGCGTCTCTCACACAAATAGCACGATGGGGCAGCGGTAGGGACCGTACTATCAGGTACGGTATCTGTAGAAGCACCCAAAGCAGCAGGCCTTCCCTGTTTATCATGACAACAACACGGTTTAATCCTTATAAGCATAATTACCTCCAGGTCTTCCTCACCCACAGTGGTAGTTTTGAGGTTCATAAACAATTCTATGGATTTTATACACTGTAACATAATATCATTGATTATAATAGTCACTATTCTACAAGCTATAAATAATGTTGGTTATTAAGGCTAAGTACGGGTGACAAAGTATTAGATCCAATGTAATGTAAAAGGGTTAATTGAGAGTTGCATTGTCGAGGATTTGGCTCCCCTTTGTTGTACCATGGCTTTCCCGTCATCATCTCGGTCTATGTAACATGTGATATAGTAAAGGCCAGGGCCACCAAAAATAGAGGGTAACTGATTTCGGGTGGCAGAATTCCGGATTTTCAATTTGATGGTCTGGGAATTTACATACCGAGGTGTTGGTCGAGCTATGTAAATTCCAGGAGTCCTACAGAGAAATCCCGGAATCCTGACATTTGTTATAGGCTTCCCCATTATCATATACATAGATTTAAAATCAAGACAAATTATTTATTTTACGTCAAAGAAATATACTTTCCAAAACTATCAACTTTGTATGGCTCCACACCAAATGGAATATTCATAGAAAGCGCCTATTTTGGAATAATGAACTAGATCTTCCCACGTTCCTAACGGGATCTAAACAGAAGATAATGGTAAAATATAAAGGTGCAGAGCTGCAATGTCGGCTACATAATTGAAAAACCTTTACTCTCTAATGAGGGCTTTTCATATTGACTTTGAGTTAAACGATGGCAATAAAATGCCAGGAAATGCGCGCTTACAGCATCAAAGGGTACATAGCATAATAAAATTTGACACCAGGTACCTCCTACAAAAATGAGTGCTGTATTGTGTGATATCCTGTCCCCCCAGCGGTGTGTAACTGTAAAGTGTTCTGCTATGGGGATATAATAATGCACTTCCCCCTTTTTTGTATTAGGAAAATGGTTTGGGCGAAAATCCCTTAAAACCAATAAAGATATATCATAACATAAAAGGCAATGAGACATTTTTCAGTCACCAAATGTCCTTATGTATGCAATCTAAGTTACATATCAGAAGTAATTCTCACTGACAAAAAGTATGTTTGTGATGGTGCAGCTATGACCTGCCACTCTGTGGCTACGGGTAACAGGTTTATTCCCAAAATTATTATTATCATTATTCTAGTACTTGAAACGGATTGCCACATTCTGAGTCAACATTCATAACCTGATCACCAAAATGGGGCAATTCAATTAAGGTTTGTTTCCCTCGGGCCTTGGTCACCATAATCAGACGACCGTACGAATGCTATAAATACTGTATTTTTCCTATATTCTCATTCATTCGTGTCCTGAGGAAGACCCCCAACAGTCGAAACATTGACCAGAACAGAATAATTTATTAAGAGTTCATTATCCAAACTTGAGTGGAAACCCATTTATTCAGGGAGAGCTCGGGTTTGATAGGATTTATACATCTTTTAGGTTTATACAGTATACGCGTATATGTTCAGTGCGTGTACTTACAGAGGAGAGTGACGACCAAGCTCCTGCCGCACCCTCGCCTTCCTTCACATCGGGCTCGATTGGAGAGCTACCGAAGCCGACGTACTTCCCACCTTGACTTGGGGGTAGGCCACTACAAGCAAAGAGAACAAACAAAATTGTATACATATTAGAGTAGATGGGGTTTGAATCAGGTCATGTTTGCTTGATGAAACTGCCTTCTGATTTCTCTAACTATGTGCTTTGATGCACTGATATCCAAAGATGTGATCACCGACTACACGAATTTACAACTTATAATTTATCAATATTTTTGAATAAAATGTCACTTATCAGTTGTGATCATCACCCTATTGAGCTATGGAGACCACGCGAAATATGATCACAATGATACAAAGGGCCATCAAAGTTCCCACTAATATCTGCTTAACGTAGCGCCGCGTAAAGTAGGCCACTCCCTGGGGGACTGTCATCGGATTTCAAAGAACTTATCTTCCTTACACATAGTGCCACACATCTTGACCACTTCACGAAATGGCTATTTGATAAAATCTGTGAGTATAAACTTCCGAATGTTAGATACCGACAACTTAATTCATGTTACGGTACTATATTATAGTTCTTCAGATTATAGCAAGAACGCATGTCATAAAGTCTTATTCAACTTACTCTGGCCGACTTGCATTCTCTGCTTGTCTCTTTGAGAAGAACTCTTCTTTTTGTGCATCGATCTCTAATCTGAAGAAAATGTGACACTAAATTAGTATATGTAATTAAAAGTTTTAAATGTAGGAAAACTGCCTCTGGTTCTGAAGCCCCGTATCCTAGGATAAAAGGATCGATTAATAGTGTCTTTATTTTACTCAAGGAAGAATTTTACATACTGAAAATGAAAACGGATCTCCATGGAAAAGCGGAAAGCTGAGAATTCTGGATAATAGACATGAAACACTTATATTTCTCACTTTTATGTTGAATATCATTTTCTTATGGAGAATTACTAGAACGATGTTCAAAGTTGCCTGGACTGTCAGTAAGTCGACGATATTGCCTTCTATTATAAAACATTATCGTGATTCCCGAATAATTTGGCCAAAACAATGTTATGTCAAGGTATGGTGTTCTATCCGAGTAGAATAAGTCCAAGGCTTATATCCACGAACAACAGAGTCCGAGTGCCTATCTATGCAGTTGTTTCCTGAACGAATATCTGCTGATTCAGAAGGTTCACTTTCCTTGTTCTTCATCATGTTTTTTGCATTCCTTAACCCAATCCTTACGAACGAATTTTGTGATGCATCGTGTTGGCGGCGATGCCAGCTCATGTGTATGATTGGTAAGGGCGAGCACCAAATTTCCAAAATGGTGTCACGTGACGTGATTTTTGTCACTATGGCAACCATTTCATATTTTTTTCAATAATTATGTTGGTCATATCTAAATACATATTTTGTGTAAAAATGGTGTAATAATATTGATTAGTTCATGAATTATGGGCCTAAATTGTAAAATGTCAAATGATGCCGTTTGGCATCATTCGCCCGTGGCTGGGGAATGCCATATGGCATCATTCGCCCGTGGCTGGGGAATGCCATAGTGGCATCATTAGTAAGGAAAGGGTTAATACTTTTTCAGATTTGACTTATACATCACTGTGACATTTTACGATTAGACTCCATATTCTATATAAGGGAGAATTTTCGACTTGTGAATTGTGAAAGCTTGTTTTGTATCTAATTTTTTTCTCAGATTTGAGTTTGAGATGACTCTTGTAATTAGGATTTTTGTCAAGTGTTATACCCAGATGAGAGAATTTATCTACTATATCTATGTTTGCTTCTATCGTTTCTTATCTCAAGTCCTTGAAGGTTTCTTGTATTAAATCTTGATCCAAAAATCATTAATTCAAATTCATCTATATTAAAAGTAAGACGGTTATTGCCACATCATTTGAGAAAATTCTGAAGGTCATTTTGCTGGTCTTGAATTGCTTTATTTGGATTAGTGTTGTGTGAATAGAGGACGACATCGTCTGCATAGTTTTAAATGGATTTAGTGATACTGTCTTCTATGGAGTTTATATAAATCAAGAAAAATAATGGTCCTAGAATTTACCCTTGTGGGACATTGGTCCTAGAATTTACCCTTGTGGGACATCGTTGGTTATATCAAGATTTAGCTTTAATCTATTCACTATTATTTCCTGCGATCAATTAGGCAGTTAGCTGCGTGTCCAGTTTACTATTTGTTTATGTATACCTAGGATTGTCATTTTAGTAAGAAGGATTCCATGGTTGACGTTGTCGAATACCTTGTTAAGATCTACAATGACGTCAGTGTCTTGTACTATGGCAAATTTATTCAACCATACAAAATAGAAAATTAAGAGAAATCCACCAAATGTTGGGGCACCTCAAATTGTCATATTTAATTGCTTCGGCGACAAGTTATTTGCTTGAACCTACTTTGACATGCCTGTGGCAGCTTCCATGTCATTGCTTCCCTGATAGCCACTCTGGTAACCGCCGCCTGACTGTTTGACTGTCACCTTATTCTGCAAGGCCACAGTGTGTGGTACATAATTGCGGGCCGGAGATGTATCGATGGACCAGTCTTCCCCCTTAGCCTCTGTTGCGATCTGAAAAAAGACGAGCACAATACTTTTGATAAAGAAAATGAGGGAAAGTGTACTTAATGTAAATCTAAGTGCGTTATATCATTTTAATCATGTAATGTAATATATATGTCTTGATGGTATATCTTAAGATCTATCACCATAAAAAGAGTTGTCTTATAGGATAGTACATCTTCATGAACCTTCGGCCAGCTTCATGCAGTACTATGATTATAGGATGATGTGAGTCTGTCACAGAGCATAAAAGTAAATAAAATCGATGAATGAATAAAATATGTATTTGGGAAGGCTATCCTGATCAGGCATGCACGTATCTATCTACCTTATCCCTGTAGAGGGCTGCCGCCTTGCTGTTATATTTTTCCTGGAGGCTCATCTTCTCGTCATAATCCGTCTGCATCTCAAAGAAGACTCGAGCATTACGGTTCCCACCAGCCTTCATCTTCTCAAGCTCTAGATCTTTCCACTTGTCCATTGTGACTGAGCGTACAAAGCTAGAATAAAGACATCGAGCAAAGAGTCAGTGTTAAAAGGTACGAAAATGATATTACAGATCTCTAGGAAGATCCAGGTACAAGGTAAAGTAGCAGGATTGAACCTTTGCTTCTGACAATGGCTTGGGAAGCCGAATTATTATATTAGCATACCATTGTGGTTCACCTTGGCCTGGTGCTATATTAAAAGTCAGAAAAGACTTATAGAATTATATAAGCAACCACATGGATTAAATTACCAATTAACATTTCAAGTGTAGCATATTGTGAGATGTCAAGTTAAGTTATCTTCTTGTTACTAGTTTACAAGTATTTTTAGAATTTTGTTTTTCTAAGGGTCTACTTTACCATTTATAGATAGTCACGAAAACTATTTTGATGACCAGACCCCTTAAACTCAATGCGGTTTTCTACTACCCCACACTCAATAACAACCCAGTTTGAGAGTGCATTTGACACCCCTCCCCCCTTTGTCAAAACTGATTTGAATAATGTTGAAAGACCTTGTTTCAACTCAGGACCATCAAAGTCAGTTTTATTCCTGTCAAACCTCTTGGCAGTACTGCCTAGTGACACATACAGACTCCAAACATCAGTTATCAGCTGTCTGACACTCAAATTCAAGCCCGAAGAGCACCTTGTGAAACTGCTTGGGAATCCCTGAACAAAGGGATCCACGAGAACCATTACAACATACAGGAGAACCCCTCTCCAAAACCGTGATATCATACTTTCAACAACAGGCGTCATTATATGCATTGTTCTGTTATCAGCGTCACTAAGGTAGCGAGTGGTCTGACTATAAATAACATGAGCAGATGACTGCTTTACCACTTTGATGTGGTAGCCCAATCAGTGATCATAACCCTAGCCGCGTATTTTAGAAAACAATACACCAAGATTAATTGTACCATAATTAGCAAACACAGCACATTAGAATATCTAGAATAGTACATGCATTTGGGGGAGAGAAATTTCAAAGAAGGCCGCTGACTGTCGGAATGTAGAGAGTGAGAGTCTTGTGTGCAATGAAACTCAAACCGGCTCTTCTTTTTTGTATTCATTTACTCAGATTTGCCTTTTCTCTTATTATTTATTCCCCTGTCAAAAGTAAATCTAATGGTGTAGTTTACTGATCTCATTACTTACTCTGAGACCAACTGTGTGAAAGCCCCCCCCCCCCCCCCCCCCCGCCATTGTAAAATGCCGCAAGCTTTGCTAGGCCTTAAATCACACTGAAATCGAACACTATCAGTTTATAATATCTTGGGCCTCCAACGTCTATATATTAGATGCACAGGCTCCCAGAGGGCTCTAGTGACGTAAAAACGATCACCGGATACACTTACCTCAGGTGCACGCCAAGGCCACGATGTTTTCCTGAACACTCGAGGCATATCCAGACGCCATACGTGACACTGACCCATTGAGGGTTATGGGTCCCACACTCAAAACATTTCTAGAAAACAAATAGCCAGTATTAGATCTAGAATTTAAACATGTTTAGTTAACTTTACTTTTTCTTATCACTTGATTTCTCGGTAATAATAGGGGAAAATTCTATCTGAGTTAAACCAGGACTCATAAAAGGGGACCAGGGGGCCCTTAACCGTTTAAGTCAATTCTAAACAGAGTTCTGACATAACAATTCTAAACAGAGTTCTGACATAACAATTCTAAACAGAGTTCTGACATAAAATTGAAGAGGTGGTGCAAAAAAGCGTAGCATCTATTGGTCTCCCCCGAAAACCAAAGCATGCTGGCAATGAAGCATATTGTCTAGATTAGATACCAGACCAGATAGGGTCCAGATCAGATCCCGGTTAAGATAAAGCTTATATGACCTGAAACAGGTCGGAATAGGTGTCGTATAGTGCCAAGAGAGGGTCAGATAATAATAAGGCAATAATTGCCTCTGTGTATATTGTATATATATATATATATATATATATATATATATATATATATATATATATATATATATATATATATAAATATATATATATATATATATATATATATATATATATATATATATATATATATATATATATATACACGTACATATGCCAAATACGGAAGGGTATACTATATAGGGATTACTACGCTACTTCGCCAGCACGCTCCATTTCACACTACGCTATGTTGTGTTAAGCCCCAAATCATTCCCTTTGAAGTTTGATGGGTTTAAGAATCGAGGGGAATGTCGAAATTAACTAATGGCATGACAACATTCCAGGTGATACCGGAGTACCCTTTCGAAAATGATTCCCCATGGCATGTGCTCCAGTAAGTATGGGGGGGGGGGGGGGGGGCAACAAACAAAACAACGGTGTTCTAGGTTGCCAGCGCAACATTATGGAAAATCAAAGCGTACTGTGAGATGACCATAGCGTAGTATCTGTAGTTATACTGTCTTGAATTTATGTGGAACTGGCACTGGAACCAGTAGGTTCTCTACTAGATCTACTTGACTAGATCTATCTAGTACTAGTACTAGTAGTACTAGTAGTACTAGTATTCTACTTTTAGTGTGGACTCACACTGGCCTACGGCCCGCTACAGGCTACACTATTACAGGATAACACTGTCGACAGTGTCTTGTAACATAGTATACAACCATAGTATGGAATCATTTAGTCTATAAACATGACCAAGTACATGTTCAAGAATTCTACAGTTAATGTAAAGACTCCCATGGTGATACAGATTAATAATATATGTGGACTCAGTGACTTACATTATTTTCATCGTCAGCCTTAAGCTCTTTCAGCACTCGCCTCGTTCGTGGACTGGCCATTACTAATCCTTCGCCTCAAACACAGTTAAATATATTCCTATGACTTAAACCTAAGATTTCTTTACAGATATATCCCTTTTATAATTCAACTCGTATTCTGTCTTCTCGATTACTAAATGACTTTTGGTGATGCAAAATAGACGTGGCAGCCACCGAACGAAAATGTATGAACGGCCTTCACCTTCACAACATTAGTATAATTTTCCGTTAGGTATTTAGTTGCGTTTCCAATCAGAGTTTATTTTAGATAAGTTGTGTTCAACTATCAAGTTATCTATAATTATTTATTAATATTTAATTGATGATATTATCAAAGTGTTCTATAATTACTCTTTCAAACGAAATAAACACAATAAATATACGAAACCAATCATATAACGTTTTCCGCATGTTGTGGCCAAGCTCGTGCGGCAAAGACCGAAGCGGTGAATCTAAATAAATATAGGCCTATTTCAAATTGCAGTTTTCTGAAATATAATCAGCAATGCACGACTACTTCCAAATTACGTGAATTAGAGGAACACATGTTAGAATACTGGGTTCAATTATCAAGATGAAGAAGGAGCCAAAGCTGCAAGAAAACTGCAGGCCCTTTAGATTGGGTATGTAAACTTGCTTCAGAAATTCAATGTTTTGGAGTGTTCATACCCATGCTCACTTTTTAAAAATTTAGATTCAGATGTCTTTATTCATTTTTGTAGGAAAACAGGTATAGTTCTTCAAATGAATAATATACACAGGTAACTAGTGACACAGAAACAAGGGAACAAAGTGATACAATTGGGCGATTATATTATAATATAGATCTAGATGTATCTACTAATCTAGATCTAGAAACAATAATTGGTACACTATCACTACGGTATCAGTTTATCTGTGTTATGATTTACTCTCAATGTAGTACATTAATATATTTCCTACCGCGTATCACGAGTATACAGTCATCTATGCTCGTGAATGCTAGTCAACTCGTGCCTTAGTCAACTCGTACCTTAGTCAATTCGGGTTTTTCGTCCTATTTTCTGGTCAACTCGTCCTTTTTCATTAAACATGGAGTAATCCTGGATGTATATACATCAAAATGTTCGGAAACATGCGCTGAACACAAATAAAGCTTTTATGCATGCATACTACTAAGTATTAGCGCGTACCGTTAGCTAGAAGTTGCCTCGAAATTTATGAAATGAAATTGGAATGTACTCATATGTTAATTTATGAAATGAAAATGGAATGTACTCATACTAATATCAAATTCAGGTAAACAATTGCTATCTAACATCATATAGTTGTTATCTATTATATAATTCAGTTATATATAGTTGTAAGACAATTGGAAAACAAAAAGGACGAGTTGACTAGGGAAAAGGACGAGTTGACCAAAAAAGCACGAGTTGACTAAGGGACGAGTTGACTAAGGGACGAGTTGACCAGTCACCATGCTCGTTACACCCTGCATTTCTACAGGGAGCTGTGTCCGAAGTACGGTGCCTCTGTATAGCGGCCACTTTTCATGACCCATGCATTTGAATTTTCTCTCACAGATTCTGGTTTTCCTATTCTTTTGTATACCGCTAGATACCTCTGTTACCCGGTACGTAAATCATGTAGCCTGATGGTGCGATTTGGTGCTATCGTTTCATTTGTACCTGTTTAAAGTGCTGATTCCACCAACACACAAGAAATAGTGAGATAGGTCACGATTTGGTTGTCTTACTAAATCTGGCTAGGTTTGAATAATTGATTTCATAATTTTTTCCGTTCCAGTAGACTCGTATATATAGTTCCGTGGTTGGGAGAAAAATTATGTTTTAGCATAGCTAAAACATAATAGATGCTTCTTCAAGTCATCTAACACTCAAATTATTTCAATGGCGACGAGGATGGGATATTTAGTAGATTCGGTAATCCCACCATCTTGAAAACTGATAATGGACCACCCTTTGTGGTGGGATCGGACACACTTCCACGTCTAACCATACATATAGGTTTGAATAATTGGGTGCCTATTTGTTGTGATGTGTCTTGAGGTGTCACGGTGGTGGAGCACCAAAACATACACATGACATCGCACGGCTACGTTTTGCGACAACAGAGGTACGACCCATTGCAACACTGTAAGATGTAACAAGATACACCAAGACATACCATGGCAAATCCATCATGTTGGTGGAATCAACTCTTTAGTTGATCTGACCCTAATTGGTGGTGCTACACCATTAGCGCTCCACTACCCCGAGCATGTCTTGGTGTATCTTGTTACATCTGTCACAAAACGTAGGCATGCAATGTCATGTGTATATTTTTGTGCTCAACCACCGTGTTACCTCAAAACACATCGTGACACACGATTATTCAGCCCTAGCCCGATCTAGCAAGATGGCTGAATCGTGACCATTCTTGCTGTATCTTGTGTGTCTGTGACTTCAGCACTTAAGTGGAGAACTAAAGAAGAAACCTACACGTTTTGGTCAAAGTCCTTGTTCTCCACTGTAGTATTCTAAAGCAATGCGCAAAAGTGCCACCACTCCCTCTAGTAGAGAACGCCGGAACTATGACCGCATATACAATCTGCTGAACATGTAGCTTAGCTAAAACATAATAGATGCATCTTCAAGTCATCTAACTCTCAAATTACTTCAATGGTGACGAGGATGGGATATTTAGTAGATTCGGTAATCCCACCATCTTAAAAACTGATAATGGACCACCCTTCAACAGTCACAAATTCTGTGAATACACCAAGGAAAATGGTATCAAGCACCACCGTGTTACACCTTTATGGCCCAAAGCCAACGGTGAAGTAGAGTGCTTCGTATGCACTATCAAGAAGGCCATCAATGCTGCAAAGGTAGAAGGAAAGAGATGGCAAAAGGGAATCAACACCTTCCTGAAGCATTATCGAGCAACACCACATGCATCAACTAAAACCCCACCAGTGAAAGGTATCTTTGGCAGAAACATCAAGACCTGTCTGCCAGAATGGAACTGTGGCATAGCAACGGAACTCGAAAACTCAAATTGCTTCATCCACGAGTTTGATGCGGTGTGATATAAACGAGGCGACAGCCGAGTGAATATCACATCGCATTCAAACGGGTTGGAGAATGACTTCTTTGACCAAAACGAGTTGCTTTCTGTATTTATCTCACTCCTGTACACACTAGAAGAATGGACTACACACAGGATATAGACCATGGAGAAGGACTGCAATACCTGTAGGGGCATGGAGAACGAGTTCCCAATGTTAAGCCTATGGGCATTTATTCCAGGGGTGTGATAAAAGAATCGCCGCACTGGAGCACGGCCTTTGGGATTGGTACGCGTCACTATCACCCGCAACACAATCACTCGGTCATGATCTCCCCCGTCACTGCTTGGCTGCTTGCACCTGCGGGCGGCCGAAAATGTGTGAAAGCCCAATGTGAAAGTCTGTGTCAGCTGCCTCATTTGTGTGGGTACAGAGGGGGGGAGAGAGAGAAAAGATAACAGGAGTCAGTGTCGCACCAACGGGAGCTGGTGACCGGGTGATTGTGGGGCAGGTGGTGGTCACATGTATTCAGATACACAGTATCCCATTACTGGAATATGATGGAAGCATATATTAACGACGTTACACCATAAGAGATGCATTGTCTCAATTTCTGTAGTTTTAAAAAACATGTGCATTCACAGTTCTGCAGAACTCCCTCAAGTGCTCCGTCAAATTTTGCCTATTATTCACGGTGATACCGAGGTATTTATATCTGTTCACGTAGGAAATGGTTTGTTCTCATTGGTAATCAATCTCTAAGTTTTTTCAGTTTCGGGAGGGTTGCCAACCAGCTTAGTTTTAGTTACGCTAATTGTTAATGCCTTATATTCGCATCAGTGAGCAATACAACTGACTTCTGCTTGTAAATTAGCGCTTGCCATATCCTCTCTTAGGTAATCCATGTAGATCTATCAGCGTGTTGCGGGTATTGCAGAGAAGCACAGGTTATCACTTCGTCACAGATACTGTTGACATACATGTTAAAGAGTAGTGGTCCGAGCACGTCTACAGTTAGGGCTATTGTTAATTATAGAGTATGGCTTCGTGACATTCAAACTGTAATCTATTCGGTACCGGTAATAAAATATTATCGTAGACATATTCAGTGTCATGTGGTTTCCAATTAGCAATATGCAAAGACGTTACACTTGTTCTTTCCTGTACGGTATTCTCTCATCTTCGTTTCAGCCCATCAGACACTTTGCATCACCGGTTTTAACTTTGAAAGAGCTTCACTAGTGGTAAGTAGTCAAATTCTAAAGAGCAATACCTTTGATTTGAATTATTACCACTTTCACCAATAAAATAATATTAAAGTATTATTAAACTATGTTGGAATAGACTACGGTGTAAATGTACCGGGTGTCCTTATTGTGTTGTATGCCCCATCATCGCATTAACTAAATAGCCTTTATATTCCACAGGGATATGTTGAACTTTTGATCCATCCTCTGCAACCGGACTTGCGACGAATTAAAATCAACAGCAAGCAGTGTCATATCCTTTTTGAAAATGACCGAAAGACCTTTAGGTCTGTAATGATTTGTATAGAAACTTGGCAAAAGTAAGTTCTGAATGTGTGAACCAGTCGCAAGCGACTGTGGACCAGTAAGCAACTTCAGTCACTGCCGCCCACTCCTCGGGTGTGAATTCATTTCACACTTCAGGTGTGATAAGGAGCTAACAACAAGCCAGCTCCTGAAACCCATTACCCAGCCACAGCCGAGACTACAAAAGACAATTTTGATACCCTGATATGGTTCAAATTCAATATTGATATCTTTTACTTTTATTACATCATGAAATATTGTAACAGCCGAGTTCTCCCATGTGTCGGTTTATCCCAAATGCCGAGTTCTCCTGGGTGCCGGTTTCCCCTCGGTGATAAATTCTCCGGTATCCCCATAACCCTTACACTAACCCTGCCCTTTTTTGCATCTTTTTTTATAGTACATATGTATTGAGGATATGCTATGTATGCGTTTCCGAATTACTCATACCACATTCAATTAGGTTTATGCAGGAGACTTCGTATCTTGTCAAAGAAATAGGACTCTAGCATCTTTTCATGATCGCGTATGAGAGAGTTTAAACCATAGTTGCTAACACCTAAGGTGATACATGATTGTTGTAGACTATTTTAGTCTTTCGTTTTATCTCCCTTCTTTTGCCAAGACTCGAAATATATCTTCTCCTTAACCACTCATACGAATTTACCGCGTGGCCATAAACGAAGTTTGGGAGGCGACCTTCGATTACAACGACCCTACACTAGAAATCTGCCAGGGAGATGCCAAACAGTAAATTACATTTGAGTCCATTTTATTCATCTTTTCAGTCTTTTTGTAAGCATAAGAATACCATCTGGTTAACATTTCATTTCAATGTTACTTTTTATCTTGATTGTATTATATCCCATTCTTTGTTATTGTAAGCAGACGATTGATCTCGCTAGAAAGTAATGGTTATCAGATGGTAAGTTGGAGAGTGAGTAATTTTTCGATGGTGTGACCATTCAGGTGACATGCCTTGACAATATTCCTAGTTCCATAACAATGTAAACATTTGATATTGATTAATTATTTATAAATCAATATTATTGTGAGTATTATCCAAGAGAACCTTCATATATCGATGTTTTGCAACTTCCCTTCATAATTCATACAATATTGAACGTATACATATTCTTATCGTATATCTCTTACTTTAGGAGAAACCTTGATTACTTTGAAAAATGTCACTATACGGCTATGCTAGCTGTCGATGCTGACAGAGGCAATGGAGAGGTCACCGTCCGCATCCCGCCAGAAGCTCATCCGCTGGTGTTGGGTGAGGTTATTTTTCATTTTGATAACTTTCAGATACCAAAATCTAATGTTTCCATTTTTATCACTCATTAGACCATAATATGAAATACGTTTTTCCTCTCTTGAACTTTCCTTAAGAGGGCAATCAATCTGTGATGGCATCATATGTGATAAGATTACAGAGAAATGAAAAGAAATATTTCTAATTTCATAATTTCCACTAATTGAATTCGACTATTGTTATCATGCCCAGATGTTAAAAATGAAAAGGATAACTTGTATAGTTGACACTGTTGAATATATCATTCAAAGGATTGATATATTCGTTCAATGCGAGTCATTCTTTTGCTTATAGAAATGAAGCCGTTTCGAGTGTGTATAGAATTTTCCCTGGAAAACCCCCAGGGTGGGGTGAAGTTTGTTGTACCAGACATCGACGGGACGATGTTAGAGCGCGCGGCACATTTGTTCACATACGGACACGAGAACTCGTCAAGGTACAAAATGAACTTATCCAAATAAGAGAGATATAGTCCCTTAGGAAGACCAGCACACATATTGAGATAATCATTTTACTTCCGTTAAGAAACATTAAAAGGACCACAAGAAATTGATTGATATTCAAATTTATTATGGGAAAAGTTGAACATATATTTACGTGATATAATGAAACATGGGAAGGTGATGTAGGAGATATTCAGACCGTAACACCGGTTCTTTTTCAGGTTATGGTTCCCATGCATTGACAGCTACTCCGAGGTGTGCACGTGGAAGCTGGAGTTCACGGTAGATATGTATATGACAGCTGTATCATGCGGCGACCTCATCGAAACGGTCTACACTCCAGACTTGCGCAAAAAAACTTACCACTACTACTTATCCATCCCCACTGCCGCACCCAACATTGCGCTCGCTGTAGGGTGAGTATAAACAAGACCCATAGACGAAAGTGTATTCTAGATTTTGTTAGTGGCATTATCTGAATTAACATATTTCCCTACCTTCCACTTTATATTTCTTCTCGGTGAAATTCATATGTAGTTACTTAATGAATATCTTGATTTTATATGGTTGAGTTTCACCAACCTATATATATGCTAACACAGAAACCCGAAGCGTTAACGAAATAGTATTGCTGTGATTGTAGGCTCGCCTGACGTGCATACTTTTGAGATGCAGCATATCATGGTTAGAGCAATGATTTATATCGGATTACATTTACAGACCGTTCGAAGTGTTTGTGGACCCACAGATGCATGAAGTGACGCATTTCTGTCTACCACACCTGCTGCCTATACTGCGCCAGACCGTCAGTTTCTTACATGAGGTAAACATTGATCCTTATAGCAGTTTATAAATGTCGTGTTTGGTTACAATTAATACAGGGACAGGCAGTTCTTTTTCTTGAAAATGTATCTGATTCTAGCACCGTTAGGTACGAAAAGTAAAATTCTGGTACCACCTCGGCTACGGTATTGAGATCTTTTAATCTTAAAAACTCATTGAACAAAATTTGATTTGTTGTAAGTGATTAATCAAATATGATACACAAAACTAGTTTGGGATCGATTTGTTCATTTAAACCTAGATTCTTTGTGAAGTGTAGAGTATTAAGATAAAATGTATATACCTTACTGGTACATACTCACATACCGCGTTTCTTTTGATAAAAATATTCCACGAGCTCGCAGAGCGAGTGGAATATTTTTATCAAAAGAAACAAGGTATGTGAGTATGTACCAGTAAGGTAATACATTTTTATTTTATTATATACCTTCAAGTATAAGTATTTGATGAATTACAGAAGGAAATCTGCTGTCCAAGCTGGATTCAAAGTGTGCTGGTATATCTGTTGACATCTTAGTGAAAGTCAAGCACAGAATATGCTCTAAGCACATTTTTTACTCTTTTTTTCCCTTCAACTCCTGTGATCCTTTGCACACATAAATTAGCGGAGTGCTGCAAGTCACTGCCAGCATTTCATAAGTAGGTCAATGCAATTTTTTTCAGCCAATCAGAATTTGTATTCAAAGTAGGGTGGTACGTCATTTTATACCACATACTGTGCCGGTATATATTTAATACCAATACCCTAGCAGAGGTTGGTATTTGTGTAACATACTGGCACAGGTATATAATAATAAAAACATTTTACTTTTCATGTCTTTCAGGTGTTTGAGTTTTTTGAGGAGATGATGTCCAGTCGGTATCCATATTCCTGTTATAAGCAAGTATTTGTAGACCAAGCCTATACGGACGCCTCGCCATACGCAACCATGACAATATTCAGGTAAAACAATGTTAAAAAAAAAACTTTAATCTTTCGTACAAAGTCCAGCTCATTATCAGATGGGGATTTCAATCTCTTAATATTTAATCCAACATGAGAATACCATCCAGGTAGTATTCACGGTCGTGTTGTCCTAGAAATAGTGGATTTTAACAGAACAGTTACTTTGAAATCTGCTGATTTATTATTTAGTCATGAGTTTAAAAAAATCAAGATTGGCGCTAGTCAAGTGCAGTTCAAGGTGTAATCACATCCTCCAACTGAGCAGCTTTTTGGAATGGGCAAAGAATTTCAATATTTAGAAGAATTTTGATATTACAAAGCCCACTGTTCTTTATCATTGTTCAAATCTATTAACCCTATTTTAATGGTATTTTCGAATAATAAGAAAAAAACTTATAATAAATTTCAGCACTAACCTCTTGCATCATAAGAAGATCATAGACCAAGTACCCCAGTCCAGGCAGATCATGGCTCATGCAATTGCGCAACAGTTTTTCGGTTGTTTTATCTCCATGAATTCATGGTGAGTAAAGTTTACCTTTAGGATCATCAATTTAGAATACACTCATAGTATATTATTCTATAACATGTTTTATTATTAAGGCCTTTCAAATACATGTCAATAAAGTTCAGGCCTATCAATCCTCTTTCTTGTATAAGATCAAAACTTGAGTGAGATTCTAATTATAATCTCTTAGACCACAGTGTATGTTAGTGCCAGTCCGTATGGGTTATTTACCTAAATAAGTTAGCAACCACTCAGTCAGATCTTTCTCCATTGGGCGAGTACCATGCACTCGCGGTTTCGCCAGTATAGGCTCATCAGACATCACCACAATGTTTATGTGGACAAAAGGTGATCAGACAATTCCTAGCTTATCAGGAAAACATGTTTTAGCCCACACATTTCTTCATGTGAGAGAAGTGCTCTTTAAAAAGAAGTTCTTAAGTATATTGGATAATCCAGAGAACAGTCCAAAGAATTACATGTATGTTGAGTCCTAAAAATCCCTGCTTATAGGGTTGCTCAATATTATGTTTCATAAATTGAGACCTACCTGATTAAACTAGGTGTGACGCTTGGCTGCCCAAGGGAATCTCGGCCTACCTCTCAACGCTGTACAGAAAGAAGGCATTTGGAAACAATGCCTATCGCCACTCTGTAGCAGAGGTAAGCTTTTAGATCCACCGTTCCTGTACTACGATTGATAGGCTGTGAGCTGGGCTCCCTCGTTTAAGAAAGGTTGATGTATTAGAGTACCACTCCCGAATTAACACACAATGTAACTACAGATGGCGGGGCTGTCAATGTGCAAAAAGGAAGTATTAAGACAGCCTTGTTAGGGCACAGTTGTACTATGGTAGATATGGATATGTCTACAGTTGAGTCATTCCTTGGTCAACAATTATGAAAATTTAAAAATAGAGCTATAAGTATTTGTAGGTAGTATTATAAATAGGGTAAATGATTCCAGTTATATAATGACTATGCAGCCATACTGGTTTGAGGACTCATCAACCCTAGTTTGATCACGATGCAATTTGACAAGAACTATAAATGTGCTGAAATACACCTTTTGTCGTTAGACCGGTCCCCCTGGTGTATAGTTAAGGAAATTCCTTCTGCAGTATCCCGTATAGTAAATCATACAATAGAATCCCCCCGACAAGCCATGTAACCATTTCTGTTTTTGACACACGTATTCGTGATATAGGAACTGCGCACTGTTCAGGAATACGAGAGTGAGATTGGCGGGATTGTCCTGGACCCGGCCATGTCCAAGGAAAACAGCATGTACTTCTCACCGAAACACTCGTTTACCGTGTCCCCCAAGTACGCCGAGGCACACGAGAAGAAGGCCCACCTCATCCTGCGCATGCTCGAGAACCGCATCGGGCGGGAGCTGCTCCTTCAGGTCGGTATAGACTAACATAGCTTAATTCAGCGGTGTATGTAAGGGGTGCAAGTTTCCGAAAGATTATGGACTTTCGACATTTCATATACACTAGCAACACTCGCAGTGTTAGAAAATATATATATCGATTCTTAGCCACTCTGTTCCAAAATAATGTTATAATGATTTTCTTTTATGAGCGCTTCAGATATCCGACTTTTTTCCCTGCTGTCATCCTTTTGATGAAGATGTTTTCTGACTGATAAAAGGCATCAGCCTCTTGTTTCTAAGAATAGAAAATAAGAATGGAATAAGAAAGAAAGAAAGTATGCACCATTTAATTGAATTTGAACTAAGCTATTTCGATTTGGACTGTTTCTAGGCATTCAACAAGCTGCTATCACTGGCACAAAATGCTGCTCAGCAGAAGTTCACATCGAACTCTTGGTCGAACATGTTGCTATCTACCAACTCCGTAAGCGTTTCTATTTTACCATATTCATATTTGTTAAGCTGTCTGAATTAAGCATGTGGAGCTTCACAAAGGAGATTTCTGTTTTTGATATTTTTCTCGACGTAGTCTTAAAACTCAGATGGATGTAATTTGCATAGCGAACGAAAGTGGTATGCTGAGCAGCGTCTTCATGTATCTTGTACATGGTGAGCGTCTCAGGTTTAGTATTTCTGTTCAAAGTATGACTGTTTTAACGGTTATTTGACGGTATGGAGTGTTCTGCATCTAATCAGTTGAATTACAATGTACTATGTAATTCATGATTTCTTAGCAACAAAATGAAAGGCTTGAACAATAATACATGTTGGATATTAAAAAAAAGAAAAGCCCACAAAAACAGGCGACTGTGATTTGTTTCATCCGCTTTGAGGTGACGCTTCTGTACTAATGCCTAAAGATCAGAACATCTCAGATACCGTCTTACATCTGTGAATATGATGCTTATTTAGGTGTATATATTCATTATGTATACCATGCACTTCCAGGAGATTTTAATGTTTGCGTTTCTTATAGTTTCTGAAAGGTCTTTCGACTGTGACGGGAAAGGATGTCAAGACTTTCCTGGAACAATGGGCGTATCCTTTATGAAATAGGTCTTCTTTACATTCAGTGTCGTATCTACTAATATCTTGCAACATATAGGGTAATATGGTCATGTACGTTGTTAACTATGTGGTAATCCTGCAACGTATTTTTGCTATAAAACACGCGGATGATATGAAAATATGGTACCTATGCGCTCATTTTATGCATGTAGAAGCCTTAACTACTTCAAGGCACCAGAGCGGTTGTGCCTACTTTGTTGGGAGCTTTGACTTCAACCGAAAGCGGAATGTTGTGGAGCTGGAACTCAAACAGGACTACACTGCCAAGGGTGCTCTAAAATATGTGGTTTGTACCCATTCCTTATGGCTATTGAAAGCCTAGCTTTACAGTAACTATTCTCTGACCATATCGATTACACAATGAGGTTATTATGTACATAGCGCCAGCTGATGCTCACATACAATAAAATGAAATTAGCACCAAAATGACAAGGATTGTTTTGGAAGTGGCTGATGACTCCTGGGGGAGAGAGGGGGGTGACAAGGATGACTTCTTTATGTATCAATAATCTGGCATAAAGATGTCGAATCTGTTGAGATGACATTTTATTACGGTTTGATTTCGTGTGGTGATATAGCTGAGTCTGTTAGACGATTTTTATTCATGATGACAATTGCTAAATCAACCAGTCTTTACCATCCAGGGGCCACTGACAGTGACCATTCAAGAATTGGATGGAACATTTACTCACAACTTCAAGATAGAAGAAAACAAAACGCGGTTTGAAATCACATGTCACTCCAAAAGTCGAAGGTTAGTCATAAAATAATCGTGTATGAACAACATGCATTTGTACGATCAGAATAATTGCTATACAGCCATGTGCCATAATCTAATAACCGAAATAAGGGTTTAATAACAACCCAAATTTGAACTACATTATGATTTAGCCTTATAATTATATGTCTTCATAGAATCCATCAAACGGACACTACTAAGTGGCATCTCACATTTTTCTAGTATATTTCGTTGTACATCTGGTTGTTCTTATCATCATATAATTGAAACTCATATATTTTTCAGAAACAAGAAAAAGAAAATTCCATTATGCACGGGAGAGGAAGTGGATATGGATCTTAGTGCAATGGAGTAAGTCTCATCATAAGCTTTTTCTAGAGTTTGTAAACCTTTTTCCAGTAGTGGTTCCATTGGCATTTGATCACGAATTGGCTATAATTCGATTGAAATTACTTATACATACCTGTGGTATTTAACATTTCTTAATATTCATTAACCAATCCATATTTAAGGAGTTTATTTAATCAGAAAGTTAAAGCTAAAGCGCATGCTCTTTGTTCAGTCCTGACTCTCCGGTGTTGTGGCTGCGTGTGGACCCAGAGATCACCATAATGCGGCGAGTGTTCCTACAGCAGCCCGACTACATGTGGCAGTATATGCTCAAATATGAACGTGACGTCATCGCCCAGAACGAGGCAATCAGGGCACTGGAACGCTACCCAACGGCGGCGACGCGGATGGCGCTGACGGACACGATAGAGAACGACCACTGCTTCTACAAGATCCGCCTGGATTCCGCCGAGTGTTTGGCTAAGGTTTGTTTTAAACTATCATCTTTAAACCTGTCATATGTTACCCAGGCACTCTATGTAGTACATTTGGCTCATGAGAACAACAATTCCACAGCAGTACTGGGTAAGTACCTCTGGTAATTATATACTTATAGTTGCCTTGAAATGCTGAAAGCTATCAAATTTGCTCTGGAAAAATTACCTTTTCATCTTTAGAGTATAGATATGAAAGACGAGGTTAAGTTCAATGACACACCTTTATCACCAAAAAGGAAAAAAACCCATCTTTTTTAAAAATAATCTGTTTAAGATACATTTATTTGAAATGTTAGTATTTTTCTTGCAGGTAGCAAACTCGATGGTAGGATCGTGGGCCGGTCCGCCAGCCATGATGACGATTTTCAGAAAGATGTTTGGTTCACATTCTTGTCCAGAAATCGTTCGACAGAATAATTTTACTAATTTCCAGCATTACTACATCGAAAAGGTGCGTGTGCAGGTATCTTTTCTGTTTCGCTCACATGTATTTATCTTCTTACCCAAATCGTGAAACTTGGTAAAACCTCATAATCTATTATCGTTTTCCTAGCTATTCTCTCTCTTTCCCAGCTCAAAATTAATATGGTAGGAGAATAATATTCCCACTACCTTCGAGATAGGCTATATCCGTTGTGAGTAACAAAATGATAGTGAGACTTGTTTTATCGACATGTTTCATAAGGAACATATGAGGTTCATGAATAATAAGAAGTTGGTCTTATTTCTCCGCCATTGAGACCCGCCCATTCTCTCGAAGTTAAAATGATGTGGGTTTTTTCAAAATAAGGACATGTATACAGAGTGTACTTCAATTAATTTTAATACTTGTGGCTATTGTTGACGGTTCTTGCAGACAATCCCTGTGGCAATGGCCTCCCTAAGGACATTTCACAACATCTGTCCCCCAGAGGTACTCCGATTTCTGCTGGACTTGTTCAAATACAATGACAACAGCCGCAACAAGTGGTCGGACAACTACTACCGCGCCAGCCTCATCACGGCGCTCGCCAACACCATCACGCCAGCCATCACCACCGTTACAGTCACCGGGTATGTTACACTCATAGCAGGCAGAGCCAGGAATGGATTCCCTCTGAAAACAACGTTTTGTATATTCGCTTTATTAAGTACTGATAGAGTAGATCCAGGTAGAGGATCACCCCATTAAGCGGACAGCCTGGGCCCTGTTTTTTAGTCACGATATCGTGGATCCACGATGGCCTAAGATCGTAGCTTGAGGCCAAGACACTTTTTGGTGATACAAAATGGCCGCCGTGCTATAGACGGTGTCGTAGCCTGCCGCCTACGATCGGAGCTCAAAGTGTCGACTGTCACGACAAGTATAGAACTGTCTTAATTTTAACACGTGTAAGGGGTACATATAAACTATAATCATTCCAAATATGAAGAAGAACGGATGTAGCATTCTGAAGTTATGGGCGTTTGAATTTGAAACATCGAGCGCGGAATCTCTGCTGGGAGAGTGAAGTAAGCGCAGTCGATGTCAAGGTCGCCGCATAAATTAGATCACGTGATGGTAGGGGTACACTGGCCACCAGAGCAGTATTTGCTATGACAAAATTCAAACACCGATAACTTCGGAACGATGTGGGCGATTTACTTCAAATTCGGTACGATTATAGGTTATATGTATACCTTACTCATGTTAAAATTTCATTGCTTAATTCCTACGGGAAGTGAAGTTGCGCATTCGGTACGACATGTCCAAATTTGTCTTAGGCCTATGACACATGTGGCGTCATTTTTCGCTTGGGTGAGCATCGATTGTCGTGACTATAATACACATTTGAGCTCCCTACGTGTCGTAGACGGACGCCATTTGTCGCAGGTTCTAAGATCGTGGCTTTATAGCACACTCCCGCCTGGCCGATGTCGCCAATAACGATTGTCGTGACTAAAAAACAGGGCCCTGTAATCCTCTATATAACGTGTACCTATTTCAGTAGGCAGAACACCCCACAATAAATACTGCTTTGGGTGGTCCTTTTAGCTGGGTTCTATTGTATATGGTTCACTTAGAGAAGCCAAAGTAGTTTCATTCTGTGGAAAAGGTCATGGTGATATTCCAGTATTGCTCAATGCAATACTATACAGTGATCCTGGTTCTATTATTGCATGTGTAGTGATACCTTTGATTGCTCATATCCTTGGTGTAGTTATCCAGTGCTTCCGGCAGTGCCAAGCTGGTGGTGAGGTCATTCTAATGGAAGGCATAGCTCTGGAATCATTACGTGTCTTTTTGTTACAGTGGGATCCCGAGCACAGACATGCTGACAGCAGACACCAAGCTGGTACTCGAGGAGGTGACACGTTACCTCAACTTGGAAAAGCTGCTTCCCTGTTACCATCTCGTCATCACTGTGAGGTACGCTGAAGAATACTAACTGGTCAAGCATGAATACATTTTTAAGATATGTGTTTCACCCTCGTTCAAACCAACAAGCCTGAATTTAATTTTTTTTACCAATAGGCCTAAGGTCACTGTTTTTGAGACCGTATCAAAAAGTGTGATGTAATTTAAATGATTAAATTCTCTGTCCACCCCACGCAACATCTAAACTCCTATAGAAGACATGACTCAAATAACAGCAGCAACATCCCATGTGGACTGCTGTTACTAATTCCTCATGTTTTTCGCATTACCTAGCTCCAAAATAAGGCAACCTGTGGCATCCTAGATAGAAGTTCATACTCTGATGATCATAGACCATATGACCTTATTTGCAGCTGTATTAAGGCGATTCGTAAAATGCAGAAGTTCGGACACATTCCTACTGACCCGGCCATCTTCCAGAGCTATGCCTCTGCTAAGAATTTCCTCACCGTCCGCATAGCGGCACTGGATGCGCTGGTCGACTACACCAAGGGTATGCACAACCATATCACTACACCATTGCAATGACTTATTCGTTCACTATGAAATGTACTTAGGCAAGTTACTCGATCAGGATGTAAGGAGGTACAACTAAAATTAATTAAAACACTTTAGACCTATCACTGAGAACCAGACATGGCGATTAAAATAAGCAGTTTATTAAACAGTAGTTTGTACAACAGATGTGTGCGAGTGTATCATTTCTTGCTTGCAGTTGCCCAGGATAGCTCAACACTGTCATGGTTACTGGATGTTATTGAAGAAGACCCAGAACCCTATATAAGGTGCGTTGCATATCTTACGAGGTCAATGGATTTATTTTGAATTATATATTGCACTTCTTTTTTGAAAGTTCAGTCTAACGTAACATACTACCCAAAATAAACAAACTGCACTGATATTTGAAATAGGAACTTTAACCTTAACGTAGAAAATGTAAAATTATTTTATTGATCCTTACTTATGATAAGAACAGTATGTTCAAGAAACTTTGGACGAAATAAACAAATACGTAGCGTTCTTATAGACCATCACAGCTGTCGTGAATCATGAATAATTAACTTGTCTTTAGACACCAACTGGCGTGCCTCCTCGTGAACAACCCACCGTTTAACAAGAGTGAGGAGAGCGTGCTGAGCGATGAGCACCTCGTAGAACGCCTCTGGCGCATGATGAAGTGAGTTACTCTTTTCTGAAATGCCTTTCACACCTATATATAACTAAGAAGATATGTAAGTAAACCCCCAAACTTGGAATGAAGAGTGAACGACGTTTTGGTACGACCATGCGAGCTCTGTATGACCAGCTAGATATTGCGACTGACTAAATTTTAACTAGGGAACCATCTTTTTTTTTTACGGGAGGGAGGTTTTGGGGTTTTTTTCTTGCAGAAAAAAGAATGATTACAAGCAATATAACCGTCATGTGCGGAACAGGTTTTTATCGGGCATAATAAATAACAAATTTAGTTTGTTCTCTTCAGAAACAGATTCCAACCAGGTGTGAGTTTACCGAACTTTATAGGTTTATAAGATAACATTGTTATAACGTGTTGTGGTAATCTAAATGGAGTTAGGGATGTTATGAGTGTGAAACCTTTAGTCAAAATTTTCCAGTTTTAAATGACTTGGCCTATTGCTAAGGATCGGGAAGTAATTCAGCTTAAGTTGATATAGTGTTGTCTTTGGTTCACTAGAAATCTTAGCGTCCTGGGATAGATTTCCAAACTCTCTATGCGATGTAGTCAGTTCAACATAATATTGTACTATATCCAAATTCTAGTGATATACCAAGGTTCATAGCAATATCTGCGACCGCTCCTGTAGTATCCTTGTATACTATTGCATCTAATGTCTTATGTTTGGTCTCTATATGTGTGTTACTGTTAACATGACACACTTACTGTAAGCTGCTGCCATCTGTGAGCAACTCTAACAACTACTCAGGTATTTCTAGGAACAGGGGATTGTGACATACTTCTCCTCTCTGTCCATAGCCTTGTTACCATGAAGACATGGGAATAAATGCTGCCATAATAATCCACCATCATCCTGCCTTACTTCCCATATTTCACATAATTACACACTACAGCTCCCTGCCTAGACATGATATTTCAAGATATTAATACCCTTTAATTATTCTATCCCTCTAGAAGATAATTTCTTTTTTGTATTAAAACTTTCTTTCTAAGTAATCTTTCATGCCATGAATATGGCCTCTGTTGCTTCAGAAGGCGTAAATTCAAAATCACCCACCCACTCCTTACGTTTGGCGCTATTCTGTAAATTTCAGCTCGAACTTTTCACACGACGCACGGCTGAGGTGTGACATCGCTGATCTGTACCACGCACTATACGGGCGTAACCGGCCCACCTGCCTGCCCATCCCAGAGGTACGTCTACCCGCCCAGTGTAAAGATAACCCCGCTTAAGGGGAGACAGCCTCCGTTCCGAGCGAAGTGTCCCCTTAAGCAGGGTGCCCCCTTAAGCAGGGTGACCCCTTAAGCGGGGTTTTCAGTCTGTCAATAGTTGTATAGTAAAGTATACCCGTATAAATGAAGGAAGCACTGGCTCTATGATAAAAATACTTATCAAATAACCAATTCTGAGCAAATACATGGAAAATAAAAATAAAATGAATAAAAAAAATAAATACGAAATAAATAGGTCTCAGGTCATTATGCCTGCCCTGTGAAATTTGTTCCTTTTTATACGATGGCCTCTATGTTACTTCTGAGAGAAATCAGTGGCGCTATAAGCAAGTCACTTTGAGCTGTCCAGAACTGCTAAATTTTTCTTTCTATTTTAAGGAATACTTGTTGAGGGAATATTTTGTGAATTTTTATATAGGGAATATTGTGTTACACAATCACAGAATTCGGCTATACAACCGTTCTTCCACTCGTGCCCGTTGAATATAGCACCTTCTAGCTGTTGCATCAAGGCGACACCAACAGAGACACAAAAACAATACAGGTGTTGCTGTTAAACGCCAAGTCCGGTCTCATGCCTCTAGAGACACACAACAATCACACCTAGAGTGTGAATGGTGGGTGTGGTTGCAAGACGTTCTTGCGCGGGCCCTAACAGCTGGGGTTTCTTGATTGTGTGTTAATCCCTGCATTTCTTGCGGTTCTGGGCGGCCCACAGTGAGTTGGTTTTAGCACCCTTGATTCTCGCACTGGCTGAAGGTAAGAGGCCCGCGAACGGTGGGCAGAAAAGGGCATTCACTGTCTGGCCACCACACAAAAACACAATAAACAAGGAATTAAGATAATCGGGAGTGTAGTTGATAAGCTGTCCCTCCAAAGTGGCCCCTTAAGCGGGGTTAAGAAACATTTCCGTACCGAAAAACTATTCCCTTAAACGGGGTGTTCCCTTAAGCGGGGTTTCCCCTTAAGCCCTTAAGCGGGGTTTCCCCTTAAGCGGGGTATCCCCTAAAACGGGGTTGAAATAAACTCTTAATAGAGGGAAAACTTTCCGTTCCGAGCAAATTGTCCCCGGAAGCGGGGTTTTACTGTATTCCTTGCACATGTAAGTTAGGATCAACTCAGCCCTTCTTCATTGAAGAGATTTGACTTTTGTGTTGATGTGAAGTTGGTCAATTGTTAATGCCCTGTTACCTTCATTTAGGCAGATTCTAAGTCCTTTGTTTTGTAGCCTCTGCATCATAGCCAGGTTTTGTTTTGAAACCCCATCAAGAAAAAAACCAGAATAATCAAAGATGGGCAGGATCGCTTGCTTATAAAACGAGATTGCCACTTATTTGGTTAGCAGGTATTTCATTTTTTGGAATTGAAACAACTTGTGGCTCATTTGCCTCAGTACCTTCTGTGATTGTTTGTCAAAGTTAAGACTACTGTTGGCCAACTGGTGACTGCTTCATGAACTAACAATGGCTCTGTCCCCTACAGTATGATTATCCTGGCTTAACCTTATCGTATGATTTTAAAATAACTTTGTCCTCGGAATCCCATCAAATGGAGGAGGGGTGCTAGAGAGGGGGCCAGATACCTACGATGACAAAATGTGTTGTTCCAAGTATGTAACTCGTTGTCGTGTTTCAGACGGTTATGTTGCTGAACCTGAAGGAGCGGCGAACCACGATGAATCAGTCGGTGCTGGAGGAGGATTTGCGCCGCCTCCCGCAGCAGCCCAGTCCGCCTGCCTCGCCCCAGCAGCCGCCGCCTCCACACGTATGTCCCACCCGCAGCTTCTTACCCTCCTCACTGTCCTCTAAATTACCTTATTCACTCCACCTACGTCTGATCTTTCATTTCGTCACATTTGTCTGAGGAAAGTCACCATTCATGTGACGTTTATATCATACGAAACATTCACCCAATATACTCTGAAGAAAGATTTCCTGCAACTAGAGCTGCCAACAAGAAAATATTGTCTATACTAGCGAAAGTTTGCTGTCGCTCAAGGAAAGGAGATCAGAGAACTACAGCTATAAATTATGTTCTCAGTATGGCAAGAAATGAATCATAAGGATAGAAGTACATCTGAGTAGAGAAATACAAAAAAGAAAAGCAGCTTTGAGTTTTATCACTCCACGAGATTCTCACCCTCGTGGGTCTTCAGTCTTCAGTCTCCAAGCCTAAGTCTGGTTCACTCTGTCTCTATGTGCGTGAGAAAATCCAAGCGGATCCGAACAGAATCATAGTTTTTTTTTAGAAATGGTAGGTAATTCCTCAGAAATGCGTTTTCTCACAAAACGTATGTATTGTATATGTACAATTGGAATAGATACTGGTGTCCTGATAGATATTTAAATTGATTTTGACAAATCAGCTGTCATTATAATTCATTTTAGAATATATATGGGATATCACAACTGTTGAGTATATGGAACTTGAATGTATCCTCATGATTATCTATGCAGCCGGAGATTGACTTTGACATGGCCAGCGCGATCCCCGCCAATCACGAAGTCGCCAAACGCCGTGCCCAGTCACCCATTAACTTTGACCTGGCGCTGCAGTCGTCGATCAACCCAAGCATAAAAGTGGAGCCGTCCGGGGCGCATCATTCGGCTGCACTTCCCGCCGACGACCAGTACAGGTTCAAAGTGAAGGTCGGCCATCAGCTTATACTAGAATTTGTGTTTTCAAAAGGGGACAAAAGAACTTAGCATGTGAATTGACTGTCATATATTGAAATTGATATTTGGATGATATAAACTTGGTGCCTTTCAGTGGTCTTATATTGTTAGGTTTACCAAAACATAAGGTTTTAACAAATGAAAAATGTAAAAGCCAAACACTTTCAACACTGGTTTTGACATACATGTCCTCCATTGGCTATATGAGTTTGATTATTCTAATATTATGTGTTTACTATGAAATATCATAAATGTTTTAAACTTATTCTGCAATAGTTATATTTGTCGGATCTAAATCATATTCTAAATTTGTTGTAATATGTAATGCGTGAAGGAATTGGTAGTCGTAATTAATATTTGTGTGTTTAACAGGTTACTAAGCAGGAGGAGGTGTCGCACCCTGTACCAGCCTTTCCCAGTACAATGACCGACCTGACGTCGCATGCATCTAATCCACCGTCCACCCCACTTACCACCATGGGCCTCACTACCACCCAGTCCTACAACGACGAGTTCCTCCGCTATTCCAGCGTCGGCTCCAGTCTACCACTTCAACTGGTGAGTCGCCATTGGCATCGCCTCAGTGGCCTAACATCCTATTATCTCAAAGTATTAATTACTTTAATGACCACTTGCATGTTGTCTGTCTACTTTGGACGCGTGATAATATTGTATCAATGGCCTATAGATAAATTACCATGCACGTATATATATCCATATTGTGAGCTTGTATCCTTCGTTGAAATACTTAAAATATCAGTTAAAAAAACTGGGGATAGGTCAGAACTGTACATAATGCTTGACCAATTAAGTATAGCCCATTTTACCTCTTTATTTCAGTCTATGTCTGCTTCTCTAAAGGCAGCATGTTCCTCTCAACATTCCAGACCATTTTTTAATATTTATTTCCCCTTTTCAGTGGTATCAATTAGATTGATATATTTTCTAACGTATCTACATGTATGTAATAGATCTCGGCCTCGTCTTAGTGCGAGGAGGGACGGATGTTAGCATATTTGTGAAAGTTGTGTGCCACTCCACCCTTATTTCCCCACTCTCTATTGTAAACATTTCTAGTTGTATAAAAGTAATCAATTTGCAGCAATGGCTCTGAGTACCACTCAGTAGCTCACAACTCTCCTTTCACATATTTTTTTTTTTTTGTGAGTGGAGGTCGCATTAGAAATAGCGGAAAACTAATTTTTGAAGACATGTAGAAAATACCTGATCGCGTTTTCAATTGCTTGTTCTTTTGTACGACAAAATATAGGCCGGAATACATGTACGTCGGAAACGTAGGCACTGGAGATAATTCAGCTATAGACAAAATTTAGAGTTTTCGTTGATTCATTAAATATTGTTTGAAGTTGCCTTGTTTCTACTAACGTATTTAATGTTAAACAAAATTTGTTTTTAACCGGGTTTTCATTTGATATGATCAACATCTATCAACATATTGAAATGAACCACCTGTAAAGACGATCATATATTTAGAGGTGTTGATGATAAATATATATGTGTGTGATTTTTTATCGAAAAATTCACTCGTTTATTTACCATTATAAAAAAATAGATTTTTGTCATATTCCCAAACCCCTGCTGTAATGCTGTGAAACAACTTCTCGTTTGACTGACTGATTTCCAAATTATGAAGATAATGACACTTTACGTTTGGTCAGGCTTGCGAAAGGCTGTTAAGCATGCGTAGGTTAAGCATCCGCAGCTTATTTATGATGCGTATGTTTAGTGGGGTAAGAATTGACTAAGGCTGATTGAATATGGTCAATTACAAGGACGTTCCTTTACCCTGAACACAGAGCACAATGTGCAGTATTTGCACTACACCTTTATCATGTATTATAAACACATTCCGTCATCACAGAGTGAAATGAAGATTTGTTCCTCTCCATAGTTTTCCAATGAAGGTGGTGACAATTCGCAGTCGCCCCCGAAGCAAATGTTCACGCCACCACAGACGTCGAACTCACGGGTAGAGCCGCCAGAGAACATCATGTCCCGGCTGAGTGAAGACTCCGGCGACTCGAGCCCCCGCCACGAGCCACTGTCAAATACGCCTGCATTTGTCAAGCTGGACCCTGTCTCCACCGCAGACGTGAAACGTGAAGGTGAATAACGTTTTTTTTTTTTTTCATATGCTAAAGAATATAAGTCCAGTGATAATTAGTTCTTCATAAGTCCAATTGATGTTGTGATGGAATGAAACCTTAGTCAGTCTTCTTTTGTGAGTCATAATTCCACTAGTATAAAGACTTTTTAAAGTCTATTTGTTGCCTGAATACATTGGCCGCTTACCACCTAATTCCAGTTGTTATATCATATTATTACTATTATCATTATTATCTTTATTATTATCATCATTATTACCATCATCATTATCATTATCATTGTCTAGAAAAACAATGTATCAATACCGAATACAACAAAATGTTTGTCAAATGAAATAAAGTTATAAGAGTCCCAGCAGTCTGATGGTATTTTCCTCCATTACCTTGTACAAAACAGAAACGACAGAAGATTGGTAAATCTACTTTGCGTGTATATATTGCAGGCGTAGACAGTTATTTGGATACTTTTTTTGTCTTACACACAGAAATCCTTGACGCCCCGACTAGCGTTCCATACGGCATGGCCACTCGTTTCGACAGCTCAATGTTCCCATCAGGCGGCGCCTCAGTGACCGCGTCACCGCTCTCAGCCACCGGACCGCCGGAAGATGGCAGCACTGGGCACGGCAAGCCGCACAAGGCGAAGAAAAAGAAAAAGAAGACTAAACACAAGCACAAACATAAACATAAGCACGACAAGGAACGGCGGGACGAAGACGGGAAGTTAAAGATAGTCAGTCCAGGAATTATTCTCGGTCATCCGCTGAGTTCAGATGCTAGTGCTGCAAACTCCCCTGCCACTCACAACGCCCCCAGCTCCCCAGAATATGAAGTCATATAACGTTGTGCTAAGGATCAGATTATGTAGAATAGGTGCTATTAGAGGTTGCTTCAGATAAGGAGAAAGGATTCAATCTCTGAAGTGAGAATGGTGTCAAGATAGAGCGATCATACGAAACTGGATCTGACTTGTATATAACTGAGATTCTGCATGAAATAAACTGGAGCGTTGTACATGATATCTATTTTCACCTTTTCCTCCATATGGATTAGTTGGGTAACTGTAAGTTATATTGCCGAAGCCGCGACACCAATACTGACATCCACACCCATGGTTGCCCCACGTCAAGGGAGGGGGGATAATGTCCCGGATATTGGGAATTTGTCAGGGAAAACGGGGAATTTGAAGAAAAAAAAGAAGAAAAAAAATCAATAAAGCAAAACAGCTTTGTTTATGGGTAAATATAAAGGGAAAATTGACTCTTGTCAGGGCAAATAGAATTTGGATATTAATACATAAATACTGACAACCTCGACATATCTATTTATAATAAAGAAGAGAAAATATACCGTGCTATGTCTTTTTTTTTATTGCCTGCCACCCAACAAGTATATTTCGAATATTAGGGATCGAGCTGTGATTGCACAATCACATTGACTACAGAAGTTGCAAAGAAAAGATTAAAACTGTTTATGGTACAGTATTTCCTGGGTCCTGAAATAAAATGAATAGATGGACAGGAAAGATGTGAAATTTTCTTATTTCATATGTCAGGGAATTTTGACGCCCCTAGTTGAGGGCAACTCCTACACCCACCCACCCATATCAAACAACACCGACACCTACCTGCACCCAAAACCACCAACATCTACACCACCACCTGCTAAATCACCAATTAACAACCTACCTCCCTCCGAAACTTAGGAACTTGCCTACCTGCACATCCACCAACGTACATACTTACCATCCTACTAACCTGCTACCCCAACAACCTGTCCAAATAGCAGCTGTTCGGGTTGGCGTAATCGCCACTAAAATGGAATACTCGCAAAATCACATGGCTATGAAAATTACATCTCGGTTTGAAATTCAGGTAGGAACGAAAGTTGCCTTGATCCTCCATAATGGGCAACCAAATTTTTGCGTGTGTCCAATTTCAGAATAAAACATGCGAACATCCTAAACTACATATTACCTACTTTCTATGCTAAAATGGCGTGACATTTATCATTTGTACACCAATTAGTGTATGTCTTTGGAACTCGAACGTAGTAAAATACATAGTACCAAAGTATGTAATGTGGGAATAATACTTTCGGTATCATACCTTTTTCTGCAGCTTCCAAAGAGGGACTAAACTAGAGATACCATAGTTGGCAACAAAAGTGAATAAGGCAAACTTCAAACGTATACCGGTACCGTTATATATGAGGTAATACTATTAGGCAAATATGCACCAAGTGTTACGGTCGACTTAGCTATTTCCAGGCTAAGATAAAATCAGAAGCATTTTCGTGCTTGGTCTAATTAAGTCCCCATTCGTCATCTGGTTTGGAGTGCTTCGGAATATTCACTCGGCTATTGCCTCGTTCATATTACTGCGCACTCCAAACTCGATGGCAAACGAGGACACAGACCAAACAGTCATCAGTTTCTTTCTTAATATATTCTCCATCCTCATCTTGGCGCTTCTGGTTCAAAATACCCTCCAAAAATTGTAATAAATAGCATGACATCATTCATGGACAGCCCCTACCTATCTGCCCATCCACCATCCTGCCTGCTTACCCATTAACCCACCCAGCTATCAAACTGACTAACCACCAACCTGCCCACCCAACAATTTACCTGTCCATCCACCAACCCACCTACCAAAATGTCCATCCACCCACTAACCACCCTGCCCACCCACCAGCCTACCAATCAACCAGCCTGCCTGTCCAAGATTTAACCTCTCAGCAATATGCTTATCAGTGGCCAGCCAATTGTTGACGAACCTGTAAATGTCCTGCCTGTCAGTGGCCAGCCTAGCAGTAGTTTTCCTGTCAGTGGCTAGCCAGTCAGTGGTCTGTTGGTCAGGGATGCAAGTTTTCAGCCAATGACGGAATTCGAACTGACTGAGAAGTGGTCGCCTGAGAGGGTTTATTCGGGAAAAGCGGTACGGTATATGAAAGGTGGTATGGGTGTGACATGGGATTGGGTTTTGTGTGTTCTGTTGTTGTTGTTGTTGTTGTTGTTGTTGTTGTTGTTGTTGTTGTTGTTGTTATTTTTATAATCGGTGCTACATCTGTCTGTTTTGTAGTCTAAACCAGTATAAAAACTGTGTTTAATCAATACAGTCCATTTCTTAACCTTCTCTGAGAGTAGAGATAGATCTAGTGAGAAACTATGGCGCATCATGTAGGCTAAACCTGTTAGTCCTGTAGTGTAATTTACTGTAATGTAAATCGTAATCATACATCCTGCCTTTTAGTTTTTGGTTCCACCAATCTTATCCATGTAAATATGTGTAAAAAACGGTAAAAGGCTCAAGGCGTCCGATTCCCGTACACTGACACTCCCTACTTAAGCCCAAGCTCGCGGGTGTTTAGTCCGTTTAGTTTAGCCTTAGCCTTAGGCTTAGGGAGGGCCACGCCCCCTGGCTCTCTTTGTTTATCTTGTGTATGCTGAACTTTGCGCGCCATGTCCGAAGCAACCGAGATCACATTTGTCGCAAAGAGCAGCATTCTACAAACGCTGAAAAATACCGGTGGTAGAACCTCATATTTACCACTCAACTCTTGATGTAGTTGAACCGACATCGATTGAACAACACAAAATTAGGTCAATTTGGGTCAAAGGTCATCCGTTGATCTACATCCGGGAGATTTTCTGTAAATATGTCGATGGACTAGCAATGAGAGAGGTGACCGCAAGAGAACTTCATGATAGTGTCGATGCTATACCGCTTATCGCTAGACTACGCGAGGCACAGATGACTGAGGAAAAGCTAAGGATTATTTGATAAGGTGAGGATGATCACTGGTATATACATTGTTTAGTTATCCATGTTTCTTCGCCACCCCAACACAGGGGTTCAGAATCCGAGTCTCTTCGGATCGAAGTAAACTGTAAAGTCGCAACAAGACAGCTGCCGTGCTTTTGATAACCTATTAATGCATTTTCTTTTTATATAGTTTTTTGGTGCAAAACAATAATATTTCATCAGAAGAGATAAGTAAGCTTTATATCCAACCTTGATAATACTGATATCGGCTGCACTGTGTGTCAGGCTTCCTCACCAATATTTTGGTGTTGGCTTGACGGGGGTCATTGACAGGGTGTGACAGCTAGTACTGGATGCTGGCACTGACGCTGCTTTGCTCCACATTAGTGTTCACTCAGTGTCGTCAAGATGTTTATGTGATAGTGCCACTATTAGTGGTGGCCGTACAAGATCGTTGACAAGAAAGTACTCATCTTCTGCAGCATTTACCAACATATTAGTGTTTATTGATAACAAATCCATGGCACATGCTAAAAATATGGCTCTGCAATTTCCCTTATCGTTAACAGCCCTAGGCCGTAATGTTGGAAAGAGTTTTAGTGGAAAAAAAAACACTTTGGCGTAGATTTAGGCCCGAATTCAAGAGATGGTTTCATACTCTGTGTTGTAGCTACAACCAGGGCGTGCCTGAGGTCTTTGAGTTGTGCCAACTTGTGGTAATGCCGAGTAGTTTAGTGTTACTCGGTTGGCCGTTGGGGAGTGGGTGGGTATAGAACGTAGTCAACAAAGACCCATCCTCTGTCTGACGAACCCTATACCCGTATTACTGAGATTCACTCATCAGTGGACGGTGGATGTACCGACAGATTTATGAAGGGTGGCGTCCAAAACATGCTGGCTCGCCCCTTATCTGCCAAACATTCACCTGGCAACATATAGTTTAGCATTGATTTACAGAGTGTATTAATGTAATATGCTCATAATACCTCTGCACATCATTTCCAGAGAAAAATCAGTGATTACATCGTATTCTATGATATTCCAGCACCAATTTGGTATATCATACATGCATATCACCACAATGATACTTTAGATATACCTTAGATAACACAGGGATACCAAAACTGCATACACACTATTGCATTGGCATACCTTGCTGTTATATGCTTATCTTTTTTCCTATTTAAAACCAAGATGATTATCAACTGTAGAGTTTAGACGGCCATGACTCGTTGATACAATACCTTAGATTGTTCCAACAATTTAATCTCTCCAAAAACGACACTCCTGCAATCACACCCACCGTTCACACTTTAGGTGTGATTGCTATATGTCTCTATATGAATGCCACCAGACTCTCGGTGTTTGTCCGAGCGGCCGCGTAACTAGACAGTGTGACGTTAGGCGGCGCTGAACGGAAACACCTGTATCGTTGGCTAATATCGATAAAAACCAAATGTCTCTGAACGTCAACCTGGGCAGAAAACGTCAACCTGGGCAGTAAACGTCAACCTGGGCAGTAACTTCAACCTGCGCAGTAAACAAAAGTTATTCCACCCCCAGCAGCGTGAAGTAATTATAGGTTGTTTGCTCATAGGTATATAGGATTGTCATTTATGCCATGATAATGCCTAATCTGTAATGTCGCCATTAAAACACATATTTTGAACAAATGAATTCTGATTCTCCGATCCGGATGGACACTTCCGGTTCAAAATACCCTCCAAAATATGTAAATTCGCCTGACAACAGATCGATCCGCCATCTCGCCTGATGAATATAAAGCGCTGTCAGAGTCTAAAATGGCGAAAAACTATATTAATCAACCTTCTCATGTGCATCCTATACATGTAATAATTGAAATAGGATTATTTACATTATTCAGATACAATTTAAATGTGCCAACTCGAAGAAAATCGCTTGTTTCGACGATTTGTTGACATCACGTTTATAGCCTTAACTGGGGCTACCAGATAATTATTTGATCTGAAATTAACAGCGAAGTCTGATTTTGTCTGGGAAATTTCTTCAGAATTACTTCACCACACATTAAAATGTATCATAAATGGACGTCCGAATGGTTCCATAGGTTTAGCATTGCGGAGGTGCTTCTCGAAAATGGCCGCCCAGGGGGTTCGTCGCGCCACCTACTTCCTGGCCGGATTGGAGAATAGAACAGCAGTTGACTGAAGAAAATGTAATGATCCTCCGTCACCCCAAATTTGAAAAAACAAAACAATCAGCTATGAGAGTGTAAAACAGACCTGTTAGCATACGACATCCTCAGAAAACATCAAAACCTGTATCCTGTCAATGTTGTTGTATCTGGTATCAGAACCAGTGATTTTTGACCTATACAACACTGTGGGAGTTTCTGTGACAATTGTGGGTATCTCTATTTTAGTAGGTTAGCCACACGCCTTCCGGTGACAGAGACAAGTGCTACAACATGATGGGCCCAAGGGCAGTAAGTCCCACCAAGTGATGCCCCATGCTTGCTTTATAAGCTATATTGTGCCACCATGTCCTGGCAGGCTTACTATCCACTTCCTAGATGTTAAACATGCTATGGCCATTCTCAGCTAGATGGCCCACTGATATACAGCATATTACAGTGTTTGATGATAGAATTCCCCTTGTCTTTATTACCTTTTATTATCCATGGTATGAATGTATGGGTACTTAGTAAACCTCTACCCATTGTTAAAAACTGTCAGATACCATAACCTTTATTATCATTTCCCTGATTCAGAGGTATACTTACACAATATGATCGCCTAGCACTATACATAGACCCGAAATCGACATAAAATCAACAAAGAAATAGTAAGCATCGCAGATACATAGGCATTATCACCTTAGACAATAAAGACATTATCACCAGATAATGAGCGAGCGTTAATTCACTTGACAATGCCGCAAGCCTCAGCCGTGGAATGCAACTGGAAATGGAATGGAAAGAGAATACTAATATAATAGTGTACAGAGATTCCGGACCTGAACTCGTTAGTTTACTGAACAGGCTGTTTAGTATGGGTAAAGTGAACTAACTTGTTCTACTCCTCCATCTTGGTACACTATCCTAGTATTCCCTAATTATTATGTACCAATACATGTATATCTTACAATTACTAACCTCTGCTAAGCAAATAGTAACTGTAAAATATTCACAGCGTGTACAGTAAAATCCCATACTGCACAGTGTGCAGTAAGTACTACCCTCTGTACCACGTGACTTGTTGACTCTTGTAGTAAAAATAAACAAAATGGCGGACGTTTCCTTGCTTCAGAGGCATACTTAGACAATATGATCACCCAGCACTATCGCAGACCTGAAATCGATATAAAATCAACAAACAAATAGTAAGCATCGCATATACATAGACATTATCACCTAAGACAATAAATATATAGAACTGCATCGAGAATCGTATAAATAGACAATACTCCACGAGTTTGACTGGGCCGCAATCGTCATCGAGGCGAAGCCGAGTGACGATTATGGCCCATCCAAACGAGTGGAGTATTGTCTATTTTATGATTCGAGTGCGGTTCTGGATTTATCTTACCCCTTTCTATTGTTTAAATAACATCACAACTTCAGAATAATCAGAATATACTTAGCAAATCCACTATGCCACGGCCATGGCGTAGTATTGTCACTTTACCAGGGTGATCGTTGAGTATATTTTTCTAATGTTATTCCTATGGATAAACTTGTACCAGGGGTGAGATAAAGACATTTATCCTACCCCTAATAAAAAAAACGCCATAGGCTTAACATGGGATTTGTTAATTTCACAGGCGTGACATAAAGTGTTGTTTATGCCACTACTTTCTGATACTGAAAAAATATGGAAACGGGGTAGGATAAAATCTAGACGCCACTTGTTTGAGTTTGAGCTTATTTATGCCATGCATTTTGTTGGCTCTGTAATGTCACTCGTCTTCGACTCGTGAAATTATGGAGCCAACAAAATGCGTGGCATAAATAAACTCAGACTCAAACTCGTGACGTCTCTTCATATATCACCAGAGAATGAGCGAGTGTTAATTCATTTGACAATACCGCAAACCTCAGCCGTGGAATGCAACTGTGATGTTCTCACATAGCAACAAGCATTGAAACGTGCATAGCAACACTTGTTGTCGCATGGAAACCAGCAGGAAACCTTAAGGTTAGTGAAATCGAAGCGTGCAGGACTGATACATCTCTACTTCTTTGAATCGATAATGATTGAATTAACAAATTATAGGCTAATAATGTAACATTATATTGATAATATTAGGTATACACATATATAATAAAGGGAATGCTAATATAATAGTGTACAAAAATTCCGGACCTGAACTCGTTAGTTTACTGAACAGCTTGTTTTGTATGGGTTAAGTGAACCAACTTATTCTGCTCTTCCATCTTGGTACACTATCCTAGTATTCCCGAATTATAATATACCAATGCACGTATATATTACCAGTATTGTCTGTTCTAAATGGATCTATGGAGAGTCAGGAATGGAAGCCACAGCTGCCAGGAGCGGTAGCCCCATTTAAAGGTGATCAATGATAGACCAGCAGCCCCTGTGTGTGCTCAGTGGTGTTAAGCATCCGGAATCAGCAAACCCTGGAAACCCTGAAACCAAACCGGTATTGGGAGAGTGATCAGAGCCACGTCTGGAGCTCAGGCATTTTTTTTTTTTTTTGTATTTATCGAACAAAATTCGCCAAATTTGGCGGTTTTATCTGACCTAGATTCTTCTCTGCCTAGACAAATTAAACCCGGGAAGTTTACAGCTTGGTGTAAACACCTTGCTGTAAACATCCCATGTCACATGTTCTGATCCCAATTATTACATGGACAGGAATATCGTTTTATTACTGTCTGTATACAAATACATGTGTACATGGGAGGGAATTGATCCAAAGCTCTTGCACATGAGGGGGTGCTTTACCAACTTGAGTGCATTATGGTTCCCCTATGGGACAACCTTATTGTAACACTGTTATTAGCACCGTTATTGTAACACTGTTATTAGCACCGTTATTGTAGCATGAATAATAATCCAAGTTTCAGCCAGAGGCAGGGATTCGGATTCCCAAGGGTCAGCAAGACATGGCCCATTCATATATATCCTAAACTTATTACCATCATAAAGTGATCGACCGATTCCCGTCTGCTTGGTAACTAATATATACATGTGCATATAGACCAATGGCACTAAGGTGGTTCATCACCTTATTTCAAAAAGAAATACTGCTAGTCTGGTTGCATTCCAGTTATTCTCATTGCTTTGCGAAATATGAGGCTTCCGACACAATTTTTTTAGAGCAGATGTCAATACCTTTGACCTGCCCGGGGGCATGGGGCCACTTCGAGCCATTTCATACCAATATACCAAGAAAATAGGCGAGGGGCGAAATAATTTCATCTTGTTAAGAAATCGGGAAACGTTTTCAAATATATTCTTGCCTTTGTCTTCCCTCTGGTTGAATAGTAGAAATTCCCAGAACCAAGTTAGTCTACAAACCCCTCCATAGGACAGGCAACTAGCTTTCACTTGGCGCTATATGGATGAAAAAAATATGCGTAAAACCCATTGTCGCATCTATGTTGCCGTTCACCGATTCTGGAGGTGAAGACTTAGAAAGTCAAATTTATAAAGATAACAACTTCATTGTATACTGCTAATTTCAAGATAAACACATCGATTCCAGCATATTTGCATGATGTCACGTCGCATAACGCCCACCATATCAATCATGTCATATATTTGGTTCGGTATCGCATCCATACAATGTGTCAAGAATCCCAGTGATCATAACACGATGGCTGATGTTACATACATGTAATACGCAAACAAGAAAGGAGATCCTTATCATTGGCAATAAGATTAAATCTAATTTGAGAGAGTAAAATAACATTTAAAAAAGGAAACTACTTTTTATTTTATATCAAACTACAGGATAAGAAGAGATTGAACGACAAAATATACAATTCTGCAGTTTTATGTCCTGACGAGGAAACATTTGTGTGTACTAGTACCTCAAGGCCGCCCAGGTAGGCTGACCGGGAGAGGGGTAGGGTGGAGAAGGCGCACGCGGCCATATAAGAATTATTTATAAAACTACAGGGGGAAAAGACAAGGATTGAACGACACGATGTACTTTAATGAGGATTTATGTCCTGCATTGGAGACATTTGTGTGTACACGTACTTTTACCTCGACTCCTTCCAGGAAGACTGACCTGAAAAAGAAGGGTAGGGTGGAGAAGGCGCACGCGGCCAGATTAGAATTATTACAGGAACACAGGCGTAATGACGGTAGCCAGATAACAACCTCAATACCTGATACCGATACAGAATCACGTTACGATTGTAAAGTGGCCAATGGCGGTGACGGTGGTGGCGGTGGTGGTGGTGATCTAAGCTGGTCGTGCCTGAACGCGGTTGGATACCGGTCGCTGGATGCCCAAGTCCAGAGGTCGGATCCACCCCCTTTCTGGTCCCAGCGTTACCGCCTCCTGCAGATCCACATCCCACCCGGAGCCCGCGCCTAGCATACACGGACCTTCTTCTCGAATCCCACTCCTTTTAAAACCAGGTAAGGCGATTTGGCGTCCACCTATGTATACGGAGTTTTATTCTTATCAGTCTATGCTAGATCCTATTGTTTGAAAATGATTCCTTAGAGCAGAATTTAAAAAGTAAGGCCACTGGTGGGCGTACCATTAGACACGGACCGTGCATTGAATGCCAATTACTGCTCTATTTACATTTTCTTTGACTCGTTTAAATTCTACTCTAGGTTAGTAGTTCATACCATTAGCAGTTACCGAACCCGTGAATCTAGGTGATCGTCTAAAACATTTAGATTAACTGCGTTGTTTTCGAAAAATAAGACTTAAGTTCACCTGATTGGTAAAGACAATAGATACCTCCCCTTCCATACTATGCTGTTGTCTAACCATACTTTATGGGGGGGATGCATATAAGTTTGCTGCTGCATACATACTTTCCTCAAGGGAACTGCTCAAATGACAAAAAGATTTTACCCTGCATATTTTTTCCGAAAGGGTTTGCCAGATTTTGAAGTATCTGACTTGAAGCAATCTCGACGAACTGGGCACGGATACTCTGAAGTCAATTTTCAAAGATCTCTTTCGAACAGGCAAAAAGTTCGCACTGAGCAGTTGACGTTGGCATAATTGATTCCATACCATCAATAGCGGTAGTCTAATCATATTCTCTCAGATTGACTAAATTGCTGTTGAATCCAGCGTAATTTAATGTTAATTTCAACAGACGGACTGGTAACGTCTTCACGTCGAATAGTATTCATTAATTTTCAAGATGACATTGTACCACGTTGAAAAGATGCTTTATAATCAGGGATGGTAGTCTTCCTCTTTTTTTTCCCAAGGAAATCCTTGTTTTTGTTTGCATTTTATACAATTTTTTTTCTTGTAAGAAATGAAGAAAGTTTATATTGAGCCTCATTCAAGCCAATAAACAGTGGCTTGAACTTCTACACACACCCTCAAGCTTATTTAATGGCCAACATTGATGTGTTTTTAATGTTTTCTCGGGTCTCTCTGAGGTAGTAAATTCCACAGGAAAAATATTTCCTGATTTCCTGACATCAACTGAAATCCCTGTTATATAATGTGAACCACTACCTATTTTTCTATTTATCTTTTTTTATATCATGTTCATTTAAAGACTGGTGTATTTACCCTGTTTACAACCCTTTTTTTTTAGTAGATTTCAATATAAATAAGCAAAGAAAATATCTACTGCAGATGGATTTTATGCTGATTCGCATATGGTTTCATCTGGTGTTATGCAAGGTTCAGAGAATCTCTGATAAAATGATGTCATCATCCAATTATAAGGGTCACTTGAAGAAGTACCTAGTGCATCTGCCAATGTCCTAATGGTAGAATTCTCATGATGATTAACTCACAGGGTGATCACTGCATTGTTTATATAACGATGGTTTTACTCATTGATATGTGCTTAGTATTATGCGGATCTATATTCTGTCCTTACAAAACATCATTATACATTCGCTTTTATCATTCTTCGGTAATTTCAAATCGTGATCATAAGAAGGGTTTTTATAACGGCCTTTAAAAAATCTACATATATTTTCGGCATGGAATTTATCTTCAGAATAGCGTCCCATCAGCTCCGATTGTACTCATAGAATTGAGGGTTCTTATGACGACATAGAAATTCCACTTTGACGAATTCACGCATTCCTGTGTACTTATCAAGGTTGAGATAATCGAACGGGTCATTCGTGTTCCGCCCACATCCCGCTCCATATCAGTTATCTATATTGATCCTTGTGTTTCTTTGTGTCCGTAGGGGTAGAACTAGACTATCTAACCTATTATCAAAATAAAATACTCATCTACGCATCAGCTGCACACTGACAAGATTTGACCACTGCCACACTCTGTAAGATAATGAAACAGTGAACCATCCGCCTTACCCAATTCATTAGAGTATGGTGGATAATGTTCAAAATATATTCTGCAGAAACGGATGCAACTAAATGATAGGTAAAAACTGGATCCCTAGTCGTCAAATCAACCCCCAATAACTGAGAAGGCGATTGAAGCCACAGTTCAGATTTATAAACACTCAAAAGGACATGACTTAAGCGTTCATCGTTATATAAATAGGTGCCCTTGCACCCCAATGGAACTCATATCATTGTCTCTTTGTTTAGAAAAAAAGACACGTTCAGTCCTTATTTGTGCTGAGAAAGGGGAGGACGATAGTGAAGCTCGTCCAGGCCCAGTGTTCGGACTCTTGGATCCTGGCCAAGTTGGCATCGTCCATGTAGTGGCCGGCCAAGGGATGGGCTGCATATGGCCTGAATGGTATTGACGTAGAATTGCCAACCTAACGGATATATCCTGTAAATAGCAGTAAAGGTTGGTTCGATTAGGAATTGTGCGTTTACGATGGATACATTCACTCACCTGGTGTGCAATTAATGGTGCAGAAGACAAAAGGGACGAGAGGAGTATTAGGTACTACCAAAAATAAAATCTTTCCAGAGTAAATTCAAATTAGACGGTGACTTCTATAGATGGGGTTTACCACACACTATTCCAATCCCTCATCTGTGGCTGGTGCTATAGAATGATGTAAAAGAGAATCATGATAACATCTCCCTCTAAACTGAAGCTGCTGAGGTGCTCATGACCGAATAAGTAGCTCACTCTCCAGCAGAACAGACATGGCATTTTTGCTGAAACGATAGCCGCAGTGTCCTGTCCACTTTGTGAGCAAAATTCTGAACTCCCTGTCAGTCTGATTTTACCAGCCCTCTATTAGTTAGCTTTCCGGATGAAAAAAAGCTATAGCCAACAACACGGATTATTGATGGCTAAGAGTAACCTACAAAATTCCCCAGTATCATGTATATCGCGAGCTGAAAAGTGAGCAGCTGACAATTGAAAAGCAGACGCATCCTCATCTCAGTTGGAATCCTCTATATAGCTGACTGGTGGTCAGGGTGCCGACCGTATGGTGTCTAGGTACTAGTACTCCCACTGCTGTATAAAGTACGTTTAATTTCTAGTTATACGACACAATTAGTTGTAGGTATAAAGAGACTGTAGATGCTACCTTGCCCCTTGCAGTGCTCAACTACTATTAATAAACAACTTCAGGACCGCCTGACAGAAGTCACTCTAACCACGACATGGCATCGCCTGCGGTTGGTCTCTATATGGGGAGATCGGCCGTCCGCTGTCTCTTCTCTAATCAGATTATCCTGACGTCTCATCTCTCGTCCTCCAGAAGCCGTAGATATGGCACCTTCCTGTTGTCATGGTAACTCTTCTCTAGAATTTAGAGATCCAGTCTCCGTGACCAACCGTGATAAGGGTTGTATGACAAAACATGACAATGGGGGAAGAGGGTTCAAAAATTGTCAAAAATAGCGTGGCATCATTTAATATACAGCTCCTGTACACAATCCCGATGCATGACGGTCAGAGGTAGTTGTATGACAAACATTTGAACTGGATTAGTTATAGCCTTTTTATATACGAAAACAATATAACCTCGAGGAGACAAGAACGTTGGAAATCTTAACAAGGGCACAGAATTAGTGTCCTGGGCTCGTTAGAACTCCAATTCCCTTTTACTACTTGGTAAGTACCTCGGGTAATCACGTATTTACTCCATACTCCGATGCACAGGTGTTTTAGATATGAAAAAAAAGTCTTTAGTCTCGTGTGTTTTGATCTAGGGTAGGTTTTCTGTCCGTCCAGACAAGGTGAATAACTGTTGTCTAGTCCGGATTGGTCTTGTCTTTTAATTTTTCACCAATTTAGTTTCATAACGGAAATTGGTAGGAGATAAATAGGCCTCCAGGGGTGTTACCTTCCCAGATACAATGTTACAGTGCCAAGCGTGACCTATCAGTTGCTCCGAGCCAGTTCGAGCAAGTCTGGAGAAATCTGTTTGCTGTTTCTGGTTGTTGTCTCGGCTCGATGTAGATGTATTTTTTGTGATGCCTGTGTGGTTCTTTTTTGCTGTTCGCTTGCCGTCGGATATGTATTGTAATATCTATGACATGTATAAGCCTAGACTCTATATTACATGGAAGAACACTATGACTCCAGTCTCCGGTTTACTGATGAATTCCTTCACTGCCTCCAGGGTAGTTTTTATATGGCGTTAGGCTGATTTAATTCACACTTATGTCTGAGTGTTACACTTAATAAGCAGCTGGGAAAAGTCGAGTGAGAGCTGGTTGGCATTCCATTAGGACCGTTGAAGAACTAGATCATAAGTAGGCTTGTGGGAACCTGTAAAGAGCTTAGCATTTCTCCATATTGCTGTCATTTTGGCTACTGTACTCTATTTTATATAATCCCATCTATCGTATCTTACCAGCTATCGTAGATACTGGCGCGTAAATATTATCACCAATAGATTTATATTCAATGTCACATTGCTTTACAACGTAGACCACTGCGTAACATAAGTGAAGCATCTTCCAATCGAACTGTGTAAATTTATGTATATACACATGAAAAGTATATAGGTCTTTTTTGCTCACATGATAATGCTATTGTTGAGTTGAAGGTCTGAACCTCGGAGAGTCAATATTATATATATATTTTTTTTAAAGACTTTATTTAGACTGGGACAAGTACATCGGTTATACAACCGTTTCAATCGTACTCCCAGATGCGGGAATTGTTTCACATTCACCTTGTATATGTTATATTAAAGAAATGCGGAAAAGAAATAAATCTTATTGTAAAGTCAAGTATTTGTTTACCACTTCGGGTAAGAGTTCATGCAGCTCTTCAAGCTGCCTCGAGTCCATATGAGTTTCTGATTACTACTGTAATCATGACATGGTTTCATCAAAACAAAATAAATAAAGTCATAGTCACACCTTACACTGATGTAGTTCAAGTTTGTTACATGAGTATTACAATCAGGTTGTAGCTGCTTCAGTCGAGCGAGCCTGGTACGTCAAGTATAATTATATAACATATTTGAAGCAATATTTAGCTTTAAGTCATTGACATGGTAGATAGGATTGGCACGTGGGTAGAGATTGATCACTGTTGGGCGGGCCAGTTCTTGCTTAGTGCCCATTTTTAATAGGCATCGGGTTGATTTGCTCTGTGAAAGTTCGATGGACACGATCGAATAGACAGGAAATGAGTACGTGCCGATACCCGTGCACTCCAACCCATGCCCTTATAGACACAACCGGTACAAAAAGCACAGCATGCCGTCGTCGACGATCGGCAGTCAGTGGCGGGGATCGATGACTGGGTCGGTCGGGTCTGACCCACATCGCTAGGCTGTCCAGTGTGGATCGTGGGGCGGCTTCAAGAACAGGACCGAGTGTAAGGAGCACTGGTTTCTCTCTGCTTAGTAAATGCCGCTGCCCACTGTATCATACACACTGCTGTATTGGCTGTTGGTCAAACTCTATTAATAAATCCAGATAGGAGGTTGATGTAGACTAAAATTAAGAGAGCAAGTGTTCAATTCCAAGGGAGTTCTATATTGCTCTATATGTCGTAATTGGGTAGAGCTTTTATTGAAGTCACATTGATTCATTTATCAACAGAATGATGTATTACTAAATCGTTTCTATAGTAAATATTATCCTCTTATGACGAAGTTGTTATCCCTGAATTATAATCAAATAGTATTACCGTTGATGATTCTGCTGGTGTCTATAATCTGGTAGCAGATTCTCTTGCCATGTAAGTCTATGTAACTGCCCCCAGAAAGGGGTTAGATAACCACCCTTTAAGTGCGGAAGTAGAGGAGAGCGCGTGCAGGTTAATGACGGCCAATGCTTTGTGCTCACGAGTGGCTGCATTCACCTGGCGAGCGTCACCTGGAAAGCGTGTTACGTGACCACTCATCAAATAATTAACATGGCTGCGGGCAGAGCGGGCTGACCACTAGTGTCGTATAAGGCAGATGAACGGAACGGCTGTGGCTCGGAGGCAATGTAATAAAAACCTATGGGAAAGGGGGCTAACGACGGCGAGTTCTTCACACCTGCTCTGCCGTGACAGATCTGAAACACGGTGTACGTATTATCAGAGTGAAAGAGGGAGAACAATTGGAGAAAATACCAATTTGGAAAGAAATATGACCAATTACAATATTACAATTATTCAGTATACCGACATTTCAATTAATATTTGTGCACACGAAACTGTCCACAATAACATTTAGGATGGAGCAGACAATGCTTTTATGGAAATACCAATGAGCAAGTAATATACACAGCCGATGTTGCATAGGTTCTTTTGCGAACTTTCTGGTCAGGTAACTGACAATTTAATTCTAAAATTCCTGAAGGCGACTGCCTGTAAGGCATGACTATATACTTTGTACATGGTGACAGGGAAAGGGTTAAAGTGTACTTTCAGCCTTTGATGGAAGGGAGCTCGCTGCTGTAGTATCCTATACGGTGACTGGCTTATCAGCGCCAGCAGAGTGCGCCACTGACTGCCTTCTGCTCACACGTTAGCACCCTCTCTCCCCAGGGCAATGAGTAATGATTGGACACTCAGTGCTCGCTCTGGTCACGTGTGAAACGCCATTGTTTACGCCCTTGATTGATCGCTTCCGGTGTGTTGAGGAGAATGAAATTACCAATTGGTATAAGATGGACACATAAAATATCACAGGAGTAGACCCGTACTTGAATTCCTACATTAGTTTATGCGAGTGCATGTATAACCTAACCCATTACTTACCGTCCTGGTCCATGATGACTTCAAAATGATGCTCTTCACTAAGGCTGGTCAAAACGTATTAGAGGTCCATGCAATATGTGTCAAGGTACAACGCGTTGATATGGGCCCTTAAAAGGGGGCGTGTCCAATGTACTGTCAATGGTCGAGATATCTGGTCACGATAACGCCATAACACACACACACATTTTGTTTAGGGGAATGTTGGTCAACAATTCGTTTGACAAATTAGATATTGCACTTTTCATACATAAAACCACCGACTTGGATGACCACAAATCCATGATAAAACGAATTAAACCTGGAAAACGGCATAGAATTATAATATTTGATGAATTACTGAATTTGTCATTTCATGTTTGATAGATTACTGAATTTGTCAGTTCATGTTAGGTTATTTCTTACTTTGGGCACGGTCTTATGTCTGGAGCATACTCCATACATGCGCCACATAACATGCTGTTAGATTTCTTATGATCAGACGCAGAACGTCTGTGGAAATCATTTACGTAGTGGCGCTGAGAATTGCTCGTGCTGACACGCATTGTGAGTTGCCCAATCGTGAAATGCTATTAGTTAACAACATGACGCAATTCAGAGCTGCATTGTTGGTCAGGGCATAATATAATATGAGTGTCCACTCTCAAATATCAGCCGGTCTGTATATTGACGGAATAGTCAAGATACCAAAGGTTTATATATACAACCTTAGCAAGATGATGAGCAAGTTTTCTTAAAATAATGTGCTTTTTATTTTAATATGTCCATGAACCTGATTGGAACCTTGACATTGTTTTTGTAATTTTAGACAAGTGGTACCAGATTATCTACGTATCAGATAAACGAATAGTGCATTGGTCTCTCAACAGTGCAGTAGCACAACTCGTACACATCTATATACGCTACGATGCTTATCTATGTCATTTGAGTCACATTATATCGTACCTCATATCATAAATGATGAGGTGAAGGAACCACTAATCAAGCACAAATCCAATATTTTTGTAGTTGGCAGTCTGTTTGATAGTTGAATACTTTCAAACATACAGCTACATTTGGTTTATTTGGTGGTCACCTAGTTAGTACCTACTTGTTTCGGGCTTGTGGTCTTAATCAGGGTCTATAGATAATATCATAAAGTGAGATGATAAACAGAAATGGTTATCTAAACATATTTTAAACTCTAAACTATTTTTTGTCTTGTTTGATTAAATTCATACTTCTGAACAGAGTCGCTCTGTGGTCTTCCATCACGTCCATTTTCGCCTCTTGGCTAGATAAGTGACCCCACGGCCATCCACGTATCGAAGAAACAGTCTTCATCGGCTGTAACGTTGTCATAGATCTATCACTTACCCTCTTCCTTTCCTTCCGTCCGCAATTAGACTTCGACTTCCGCAGGTGAAATTATATCTGTGTACTACAACACCCACGGAGACTAAGAGTGTCCTACCACCAAGCCTAAAGAAATCAGCGCTGCCCCCAAGCCCCCGTCGCCTGACTCCTACCACTATTGAGCCGACTGCTAGAGACTCTTAAACAGCTCTAGTCTGGGCATAGTTATAGTCTTGTGCGGCATGCCTTCCATGTAATTTTTGTGAACAATCGAACCGGCTAGACACGTTGGTATTGACGACGTCTAAATGTAGTCATGAAAAACAGCCTCCTTGAAATTATTTTCCGCATTGAATATTGATTTAGATATCAATGTTGAAGTACATTTACGTGGAAGGAATACATTGTGTACATGTATTAAGTGTATTTTATGTCTGTTTGTGTTCCAGGTACGTATGAGTCTAGCGTTTGTCTCTGAGCATGGTGGCATGGTTTTGTGAGATCGCCAAGGTAAGTGGTTCCTGTCAAGACAGTGGGTTTGTTTTTAATCAATCGCCGCATCCAAACTGGTAAATCGATATTTGAACTCGTCGCGAATGTTTCCTCGGAAACAAAGTCGATCGATTGAATATCGAAGGAAAGTAGCTTTGATGAGTTATCAATTATTAAATTTCCCCAAAGGGACTAACAGATGCAAATCACCCCACCCAGCTACAACTCATATTATAAAGCTATACTAGAAAACGTAATTTTCTATTTCCCAGTTGTGAAAATAACTGGATCTGAGGTTGCTTACGGATAGTGCCCTTGTGCATCAGGTGTATGACATTGCTTGTTGAATTTTACATTTCTTCTAAGGACTGATTTCCTTTGAAAGAATCGCCTACAGAATGAAGTGACACGTACAGTTAATCATGTAAAATATATAATGAAACTGTTTCAGTTACTCACTACGTTGGTAAGGAAAAATAAAATAGACTCAAACATACAAATACACGCACGGGTCATTTATAAAACGGGTAATTTTTAAGTACCCTTTGGATATAGTGGTTGACTTAAACACCAATTTTACATTTGTCCTTTCCTATCAGAGATGACGACACTGGTTTACTTTATCAACAAAGCTCGTTTATTTCTATCATTTGCCTAATGGTAATCTTATAACGCTATTTACGTAGCTTATAGTTAATTGGGTAGCTATATTTAAGTGAGAGAGGCAGTCTTACTCCGATCTCATTCATGTAACCTAGATACCTGTATGTGTGAATACGATCTGATACCGGTGTGTTTCATGATAGTATCTATTTATCAATACCAGGATCCTAGGTGTAACTTCGTGTATGGTATACTTAGAAGTAGGTCCTCTAATAATAGCCTGCAGCAAATGTCCTCGTATAACTACTTGTATTGACAATATGGACAGAGCAGATCACTCCCCCCTTCAAGTTCACGAAACCCCCCGAGTATTCAGTACATCTTTGCCGTCCTCACGTATGCGAATCCCAGACGGGGGAAAAGTTTTCCAATTAACCATAACAAGACCGAAGCAAACATAGTCTAGGCTGCAGGCCGCATGTGTATGTGTTGGTGCTAGTGTCCAGATATATTGCAAATGGACGGGCATATTGTTGCATAAACTCATAATTTGATTGCTTAGTCATGCAATATGCTACACCATCCTTGATATTATTCTAGTTTGAAAATATTAAGGGAAGTCTCAGTGAGCCCGAATATTATTTATACTGCACCCCTAGTAGTGGATAGTATTTCGTAGATGTTCCAGCACAGTTGTATAATGATAAATTCTAAGTCACTCCTACATTGTATGAACATTTTATGCTTTTTGATCTATTATATTTTTGTTAAAAACAATTTGTAAAAAAAATTAAATGGTGCCCCGGGACGGTTGATGCATGAAAGCATCATTGATTCTTCTGAACGGACAGAATCGGTGCTCCGCGACAAGTGTGGATCAGTTATATTTGATATTCAGAAACGTCTACTCGGTGTCGGCAATCAACTAAATAGGGTCTCGTGAGTGCATTCATTGACCAGAATGAAGTAGACTCGTATGTGAACATACTTCTGGGGATGTAGGCCTATTCTGTATGAATTGAAAGGGGTGTGTGTGGAGGGCGGGGGTGGGGTGAGGGGTTACTCCGATCCCTTCACAATAAGGATCAATCCGTAAGAAGTCAATGAATGATCCTGGTCAAGAAATTGAGACATTGATCACAATCGATCGATCGCTGGCCGTGAGATCCGAATCGACCCAGCATGGGGCGCCACTGGTTGTACCATCCTAGTCCCCTGTCGCAGGTGTGTAGGAATCTTGCTAGGCTGGAGTCGGAGCTGAGGATAGCACCCCACCACATCCACCTGTGGGTTGTCGTCGGACAGCCAAGTACACGACACCGCGGCCAGCGTTAATGGCGGCTGACATTTTCCGGCGACATGTCGCGTGAACTGTCGCCGCACGGAGGGGGCGGGGAGATTGTCAGTGGGCTGGCCTTCCTATAAGGGAGACAGTCAGTCTTGTTACTGGCCCCACCCTGCCGCCCGCTGCCTGCCGCGCGCGCAGCTCTTCCCGCCAACGACGACGATGGGAGTGCTGCTAGCGGTCTGCTTCTGGCAGGAGGCGGTGGTGGTGGCGGCGGCGGCGGCGGCATCTCTATCCCTCAGTCCCCCAACCCAGCCTCAGCACAAGGGTTGCATACAGTGTACACAGCAGGGGTGGACGATACAGCGACGTGTGGCGGCACAGCCAGACTCTCCTTTCCCTGTCTGCTGCCCAGTTCCGGATTGTCTTGGGTCTGCGTATACCAGATGTGGTCGTCGTCGCCGCCGACCAGTCCAGAAAAGGAGCTATGAGAGTGAGAGGAGGAGGGGGTGGGCCGCCCTATCCCCAGACACCCGCTGCCCCGCGCAGCTGAAGGCCCGGCCAGCGCCAACCGGGCTCTTTCTCCTAGACGCCAATGATGGCCTCCGCATGGCATCATCCCCTGTGGTTTCTTGTTGTGGCACTGTCAGTGTTTGCCAGACCTCTGATAGCTTCTCCGGTGGTTCCATTACAAGTGGCTTCATAAGTGTTGTCTTCATCAGGGACACTTTTGAATCCTACCACCCACGCCCACCGCCTCTGACCATTTTTACATCATGGGTTACTGCCAGTCACCACCACCATATCTAACAACCAAGGCTAGTCGTCTCGAGGAGAAGTGTGTTCGTCAGGTTAACTCGGTCATTAGTAGTTTCATTTTTAAGCATTGGAGAGAGCCATGCGTACGGCTGCGTTGTGAGCTACACGCGAGCTGCTCGGGATAATCAACATTGAGTGCTGGCGCCCCAGATGGCAGCTTCACGCCTACGTTGTTGATGACTGGTGGTAAGCACTGTGCTTGATTAGTATCACTTGTGTAGTTTTAATTAAATGTATTTATTCCGTCTTGTCTCTAGTGTCACCCAATTAAGTACAAGTCTATTGCCAATTTTGACGCTAGTGTGGAACAAGCCTATTATAGCAGTAACAGAGAGGTTATGTCACTAGAACAGAATTATAAGTTGGGATATATATGACCTGATAGCTGACGATGCCTTACTTTCTTTATTAGTTTTTTTGTAAAGTATTTTTTAAATTTATTTTAGTCAGATACTGCTTTGACTGACGTATGTCACTCTAGGCGCTAAAGAGGAAACAAAGGAAGCTGTCATATATGTTACGGAAGAGTTGGCCAGGACATGCCTCTTTAGCCACAGTACTTAGCCGTGCTATTTGACCGGCAGTCTAGACGGCTAAGGACCTGGCTTGCACGTAAACCTCCTAAGAAGGTAGACCACGGCTACGCTCGCATATGCCCTGAGAAGGCAGGCTGGTGTGATATTAACGTGCTAGAAACGGCAGGAAGGATTATCGACACAATGTACTAATGTTTATTTTATGTATGTTCTCCTTCATATCTTATATGTGAAGGTTGATTCTTCTCCTAGTTTTCAAAATACACAAACATTGTTAGGTATTACTTTCCAAGAAATGCGTAAAACTTTTTATATTAATTTCTTGTTTATATATATATATATATATATCTAGTATAGAATCTAGTATATATATATATATATATATATATATATATATATATATATATATATATATATATATATATATATATATATATACTAGATTTCTTAACAAAGGGCATTTTCTCATATCTTAATGTACTAGAGCGTCATGATCTCGTAAGAAATAACTCTTAAGCTGAGGATAGAACCTAAGTCACACGAGAAGAATTTAGCCCCGTCCCCTTAGAAAAATAATGATAAGGATTTCAATCACATTAGAGGAGACTTTGGTCTCTAATACTTCTATCAACATTCCTTGTTTCTCCCTTCTTGCAGCAGGGAGTATTTTGTAAGCGCGTTTTAAAAAAAAAGACAGATATAAGGCGTATGGTCTGATGAACGAGGCAATAAATGCCGTGTACCGAATTGAGTCTTAGTTACAAAGGTAAGCGTACCGGTACGTTATCGGCCGCTACAGCCGGCCAACACGACCGCCCCCCACTCATCCCCAAAGTCGCGCTCACCCTTGCCGACTCCCTCTGGCCACGTGCCAGCTCAGGCCGGACACCTCAGCGGCGGACAGCGGCTTTTCCCGCCGCCGTCAACACGAAAAGCGAGTTCCTGGTGTAGCAGAAAACACCAACCACACCTCCTGCCTCAGTGTTGGCACCTACCGTCTCTCTGACAGTCCTACTGACAGCTCGAATTGGCGTGTCACACGCTGTCATATGCACCCACCGACACGCCAGATGAGACGAAAATGAAGCTCGCCAGGAAGATGTCATTTAGCTAAAAATGTAAAACAATCTATGTGGTTGGGGAGGTTTAGGGGGCAATTATAAATGGCAATGTGGTAGCTTTATTAGAGTGCGAAGTGCGGGAATATACAATACAACATATATAGCACTCATAGTAACACTAAGTCTAATTGAAGAAATTGGACGTTGAACTACCCAAACGAACAAAAAATAGCAACATTATTTACAGTGCACGAATTTGTGCCATTTCTCACTGTCTCACAGCTTGCTAATGGTTTCTTATGATATCAAACAATCTTTAAATATCTTATGTAAATTGGTTTTAGTTCAGAAGTTTTGAATCGATTAATCTGTAGCCCACTGAAAAGAACTGTGCTCAAAATGCACAATTTTGATGCGGATTCATTGGATTAAGTATGATATCAATGATGTTAGACTTCCAAACATCTCCTAAAGAACTGAAATCAAGAGCGTCCGAGGCCGTTGCCTCTGGGGCCCGTTGAATAATCTAGGATCCTTCATATAGACCCTTTTCTGTTTGCCATAGACTTCCAGGGACGATGATGGTCAACTTTATTCAACAATAATGGACGACCTTATGGACGGCTGATACTATCTTAGCAAGCAAACTTAAATATCATTAAACGATAACCCTTTTACAGAAAGGGTCTTCATATACGATCCAAGATCATTAAACGGGCCCCAGGACCCCTTGTGGGCATTAACCACCTCACTTGACCGAATCTCACACAAGGCCACTGCATTCTAGCGTTAACTAAATGTATGAACACATATCGTTATTAGACACCACCGGTGCTCCATATAGGGAAGAATATGACTCCAGCATCACTGCTTAAAGGTTAACACAAGTGGGCGTGTGGGTTTTCCTAGTAATGACACGTATAACTTGTAGGTGGGCCCTCTGTATGAACTTATACAACGTACTTTGACGGGGAATACGAGAACATGTATGAGAGGGGTGGGTATGGACTCTGACCACGAATTAGTGTCTCCCGCAAGCTGCCCAGAGTAGAGGTGTGTCCGCACTTCGCGTTTCTGGATTGATTACTTCCAATCTGCTTAAATTGGGGTCTGCCGATACTATAATAATATCCGACGTACTTACGGGGGAGCAGGGACCCTCTGTATAGCACATGCCGGATCGAGTTCCTGTGCTTCAGTCTGTGTTTGTTTGGTAGAGGGATTGGATCACGTGTCATTAAGATGTCTGGAATCAGTGATAAACGTTCTCTTCAACTCCCCAAGTTTTCAATCCTCCCAGGATCGACACCCATTTGGGGCAAGCTGCTTTTCACCCAAATCTCCTACATCGGTCAAGTTCGTTAGTTCGTTGGTAAATGAACATATTGTTTCATACAAAACGCGTATGGTTTCATACTAAATATCAAGTGTCCACACATAATTCACGCGGTTCATAATTCCCACTCTCATGACTGGATAAACATGACAGAAGTAACAAAATTTTGCTGTTGCCTGTTGTTAGGAATTTGACTGGTTGGTAAATTTGTGCAATGCTTTCAGCGCATTCGTCTTGGTTTATATTAATGTGGTTAGGGTTCGATAAGTAAAAACACGACATATATACATGTAATGATCCTCAGATAGGACTCAGAAGCCATTTCATGAGGTTCAACTACAAGACCGCTGCATCAGCTCTTTTATTGTGTGGGTACAGGCGATATACTATTGAGGGATACAGTCATTTTACCAGCAATCACCACTTTTGTTGCAGCTCCTGTATTTTCTGAGGGAACCTGATTCGATAGCATAGACTTTGGGCTTACACTTTCTTCTTTGTCCATGAATCTTTGATGACTTCATGGCGAAGGGGAGTAAGTCGAGTTTCGCTTCAGTGTGAGATTCCAAAGTCCGGGTTTATAATGACCCAGTCAACTCCTATCGACAGCACAGAAAAAAAACGGGAAAAATTAGTATTCGCTACTTTCACCAAAGTTAGTTCCTCTGTTGACTATACATCATCTCTCAATGTGAGGCTCTGTTGAGCGAGGCCTAGTTACCACCTGTTTATCATAGAGTGCTGCAAAACCATTCTGCTGGTGGTGCTTCTACGTGGAGATTCCTCTTAGCTCCTGGCACTCTAACAATAGCTGTAAATGTCTTACCAATAATTGTTTACCCCTCGGCGAGGTCACTGGGAGACCGTGTTGTTCTCTTAGGGCTGTTCATGGGATCCGTGACGAGAGGCATGAGCCACTCGCTGAAGAATTATCATTATAATAGAGATTAGGAATCATTAAATACGTCACAGTTCACCCAAACCTTTATACTGCACCCCCTAGCAGCGGGAAGTATTTTATAGATGTTCGGCCATAGGTTTATAATAATAGACTATACTAAAGGGCTGCTTCCCCCAACATGATGAATTTGCCGTGGTATATCTTGTTATATCTTACATTATCGCGATATGCCATTCCTCCTTTGTCACAATGTGTTATGTGCAATGATATGTGTACTTTTTCGCAGTCTATTTTTTTAAAAACTATCTCTGACGAGTCCGAACTGGATGAAACCTTGACCCCAAACCACCCTGATATCTTTATATTAGGCCACATCCAATAAAACTATGTTTACACTCACATGTCCCTAGAGACATGATGGGTGGGGACTGGATGTAAGATCCGCTCCTATAGGTTGGCTTTGCTCATTGTCCACAAGAACAATTGATTTCCTGGATATGCCATAGCAACATGGTTCAAAATTGACATGAAACTGTCACTTTAAAGGTAGCATCAGCTTGTGATAAATGTGTAATAGCCACGTCATAATAATCTTTTTCGCGATGTCATGTGTATATTTTGGTGCATGGCATAGGTGCATAACGAGAATGATGCATTGTGGCAAATTTGCACATAATTATTCAAATCCGATACCAGTTAATAATGATAATAATTGAAGTAGTATAAATCTAGCAATCAAAGAGTTATTCCACTGTTATCTTTCAAGTAATTCAGATTCTCTTGTATTCAATATTGATCTCATCTATGGAACAAGTCTATATCTAGTTTTATGACATACTACTGTATTGGAGCAGTATGAGTGGAATGATACTTCTTTATAATCGCATTATGGAAAATGATATTCCAAGAAGAGTACTTTCCCTACTATTCTTTGATACTTATATAAAACGACCTAACCATGCTGTACAAGCTACAAAACGAGATGCTAATTTACGGTTCGCACGGAACGAGTCCCGTACGAACCGTAAATTATAGATAATTACCCGAGGTACTTCCCTAGTACTGAAGGGGAATTGATGTTCCTACGAGCCTAGGGCACTATGATGTTGCCCTAGGATAATCGAGTTTGTAGCTTGTACAAGCATAATGGGTCGTTTTATATTTACTATGTACCTAAAATCAATGAATAATTAACTTAATTTGGCTAATAACTAATATTCTAACTAATATCTGAACTTCTAGTATTTTTTACGTTATTTGGCGAAACGGTGCGTATTTACAGTATATACGGCATGGGCATATAGAAAAACAATGTACCCCTATTTGTTTCCCATCACCAATTAGCAATACGTGCTCGTTCAGTTTAATTACAGTTTGACTAATATATCAACCAAGCAACCCACAATAGCTCTGATATTATTTGGTATGACGCATCCTCAGCCCCATACTTGTGTTAAAAGGTGCTATGTCAAAAGATATCGGGAAACAATGTCTTTTGTGTCAAAGGCAGACACCATTCGGTTGTCTCCGTCGAGGTGGGTGCCTTTGTGAAACGGCTGTATTATTGTGTTAACATACGAAAGGGCAGTATCGGAAAAGCCATCCTTCTCCAACACACTGCTGTGTCCTATAAACTACCATAGGTTGGTGCGACTTCCTTCCTTGCTTTCTCGTCTATTTTCGACTGTATGCTGTTAATTCGTGATGGATGGGATGACGGTTGGTGGTATTCTTGGGTCACATGTCACGTTGCCTATGTGAGCTATGCACTTATAAGGCAGCGTATCAATGTACTGCAATATTGCGTAGGTTTAGTAAGATGTGATTAGTGAGGTGATGTAAGGGTGATCTATCTTGTGTTATGTGGTTAGGCTAAGGGGTTAAAGATAGTTGTGGGAGTGGGAAGGTCGTTCGAGATGTTGTAGAGGACAGTGTTAAAGTGATCTCTTGTGTGTTGTGTGAGTAGAGTGAAATGTTATAGTGGGTAATGTAAAGATCATCTGTCTTTTGTTGTGTGGGCCGGGTGAGGTGTTAAAGATGGAGCTGGGAGTAGAGTTCTGTAGCCCGTGTGAGGTGTAATCGAGTGTGGCGATAAAGCAGTGTTACCGCGTGTTCTTGTATTGTTGAGGCTGACTGAGCGGATGGCAGGCACCACTCACTTGACTTCCACGTCACATGCGTACAATCAGCGCTCCCCTCGTGCCACTCCAGCAAGTGGCGATCGCGCTCTCCCAGGTGACACGCCCGCCAGATAGACGAGACTGAGGTTGGCGCATGGAATCAGCCAGTCCCAGGAGCTTGTTTGCCGATGTGGGTGGTGCTGGTCGACTGATGGGTGCGCTAAGGGGCTGCTAGTCGGTCTGCTGCTGGAATTCGATCGAGCACTGCCGAATGTGGTGCCGTCTAGCCTGGCAGTTTATCTTCTTATAAAAATATTCTATTGTTATTTCTTGGTGGTGGTGATAGTGGAGGTAAATGTTCACTTCCTACTCGTATATCGGGGGTAGTCTTTTCGTCATCCTTTTTATCGTAATGTTGGGTAAGTGTAATTGGGTTTTCTAAAACCTTATATTCCACTGTTTTATGAGTCTGAGGTTTTTCTGAAAGGATTATAACCAGAGATGTTTTTTGAGTTGTTTTTTTTCTCAAAAATTTCTTTAATGATGCCAATACATACATAGGAGTAGTACAAAATCAGTTGGAGTCCAGTGCATCAAACAAAGTGGCCGATTGCGTCAGCCTTAAGGCTGTTTTTCATTGCAGGGCCGTCCTGGATTAAAAGATATATGTGACCAAGCGTCATAATAAAATACTGTTTCAGTCATATTTAGCTATGTATTACAGTTTCACGTCAATTGACTAGACTGTATATAGGAATAGGCAAGGACCAAATTTATATATTTCACGAGTACCTGAGAGAGATCTTCAATCTATATTTCAGGAAACTAATTTGACATGGCTCAAAATAACAATCTTCTATCAAAGAGCTGAGGGATTTTTTCATTCATACATGTCTTCGATATACCTTTAAACTCCTTTTATGTAGGAATGTTTCTAGTAGGTGGTGACAACAGATTCCAAGCTCGTCCACCATAATACAGTACAGAGTTCATAAAAGAGTTAGAGAGACACAGTAGGTTATGAGAATTTGGTTTGTTGAGTGGAAAATCATGGGGAATATGATACAAAAACTGGAAAAAAGGAATGACAGGGCATTAAATTAGTCAAAAATCTGGGAATGTGGAAACAGGAAGAGCTTTAGATGAGAGTTCAGATGTAGAGGAGTGGTTAGATTGCGGAGCTCTGAGAGCAGCACCTTATAAAAGTGGCGAGGGAATATATCCCTCCCACTACGAATACTATGAATTGAAATAAATTTAAACTATTTGTTTGTAATAGGCGCGAGTATACTTCGAGACACAGTCTACTGGCACGTCACTCGTGTCCCTGCCTCATGTTAGCACGTGACCTCATATGTAGGTCACCAGGGGGCGGGGCGGCATGGGTGGGTGGCTGACATAGTGACACTCTTCGGAGTTGGATCCCTAGCTAACGTAATCTTACGGTAGAAATGGGGACTCAGTGGGCCGCAGGAATCGATAACTCTGCATGTCCGAGGTAAGTACGCAGTTGGAGATCTCCAAGGGGTTCGTCCGGAGCCACAGTGGGACTTGGTTAACGGTGAACGCAGACCTGTGCGTCAACATCCACGCGAGGCCGACGTGAAGAATGCCAAGAGTGGAGGGGACCAGTGTAGCTGTAAAACATACAAAGCACTTGCCGTCTGGGGGGTGGGGCGAGGGTGATATAATCCAGCAACATTTTGTTCCACCACTCTCTACAGCTGTTTTGCCAATTATCAAATTACCAGAGCAGAAGAATGCAGTCGTACGTCCATGGCTATCATTTTCAAATGGTTGACTAGAAACGCGGAGTGCAGTCCTGCACGCCACACATGTGATTGGTGGGACAATGGTTTTGCGAGCCGACACTCCCGCCATCATGTAGAGGACTTGGTCACTAATGAGCCTGTATTCTCACTGATGATGTATGCGGCTCGCCATCTTAGTGATCACCTTCCACTTCCCAGTCGATAGGAACTTGTGTTTAACCCAAAACAGCGCTGTCTCAAATAGTATTATAGTACACAGAAAACGGCATGTACATGTACATGTATACAACTTGATATATGACTGACCACTCACCTGGTATGGTCCCCGGACCATTAAATGGCTCAAGTCACTTGGTTTAAGTATATTACTATGACTACAGAGAAGGTGATTTTTTTTAAAACAACCATTAACCGAATTCTTGAATTATGTGTGTCATTAAGACAATTATTTCTTGAGACATGTTCTATTTCAGCCAGGAATACCTGGAGGGATTGCTCCCCAAGAGCCTATATTGGGCATAATACATGTATGTATATATAGCACCGGTTACATGACTCATGAAAGAAGACAGTAAAATACCATGGCACCAGAAGTACGCTGTAACACCTCAAAGAAATGTTGACATTCCCCAGAATATGTACCTAGTCCAATAAAGGAGAGACGCATTGTTGATCTAGGATAAACGCCACTAGGTGTTCATACTGCCCGAATACTTTGACTTAAACCACAGACTTATAGAATATAGAGGAAAGACATTTACAGTTGTATAGTTGTGGATCTAGTCTACAAGCATTGATTCACTCTCATGAAAGATATGTAGACCTTCAAACAATAGATATATGCCTATGCTCTTTGCCCTTCTTTAAAAATTTATCACGACATACGTCCTAGCAGACAACATTATACGGGCTATGTAATTGTAAAGGTAGAGTACAGTCTCGAGCATTTATAACATGCCGTATCGCGAAATGGCCAACGATGGGGCACTTGCCCACTGACCCATGGTGGGAGGAGTCGACTTGAGTGGCATGGACAATAAAGATGGAGAGCGACCCTTTCAAAATAGACCTCGGTCAAAACAGGCTCGATGAGAACCGCAAGGACGGGATTACAACGGTAATAAAACAGTGAAAAAATCGGCATGTATATTTTGCATATCAAGAACTTTATCTGTCGGTATCTGGACAGTAGAACTCAGGATTGTCTGCACATCGCCAGCAACTCTGCGTTATCATTCAGACACCCACTAGGAACTCAATATTAGACCCCACCAAGGCTTTCTCAAACATGTAGTTAGTATAGTATGACGTGGCATCTTTAATTATTGCCGTAGCGACACTGGTCTGAGTGAGGCTGTTCTACCCCGACACATCAAGTGGAACAATACGGAAATTGCCTGTCATTAATTTTATTATCAATACATCATTGTCGTGAATAAGAGAGTTACAAAAATTTAATATAAAAGGAGATTGTTTTAGGGGTAAAGCCACCCAGGACGACACAAGCTGTCCGTGTGTCGAGAACCCACAGTATATGAAAGCGGGGCGTTCGTTCCCTGATGGACCAATGACATGCTTTTTACAATGTCATGGGGTATCATGCTTTTCGACATTATGGAAATGATAAAAAAAACCCAAAAAAAACCGCACCTGTCGGTGTTTGAGAGGTTGCAACACAGGCATAATCTGGCTAAGACACAGACTGTATCGGAGTGCCATGGACATTCTTAGTCCTAATTGTGTTACAATATAATGTAAGCGTGTCGTGCTAGGTAGGTTTTCCAATTCAATTTCAGTATTTTCCATCACTGAAACCGACATCCTTCACATTCTGCTGGTATCAGCAAAATTTGAAATGAAACGTCTCAGACAGCGTTACTTTGAACCCCTGCCAACATGGAAAATAGAACACAATCAGGTTTGCAGGCGGGGGGGGGGGGGGGGGGGGGGGTAGACGGAAATGTTCATTGACTTAATTCCCCATAAGGACACCAAAGAATCCCAATAAGGTGAGTCATAGGCCCCTAATACATGCATGTTTTGCCAATAGATAGACTTAAGCATTTTATGCAATCGAGTATGTAATATGTAAAGTTCATATCCGGACGTCACAGTAAGCTTTATGCTTTGCGAGTGCCAATTTCATTTTGGACAAGGTGTTTCATAGAGCAGTTCTGTTCAAGGTCCTACCGGCCTGTCAAACCAGTGAGTCAGCAAAACCATATTGCCCCATGATATAAAGACACCTCGTCGGGTTGCTTGTATTTTACTGCAGTTCATGCCATATCCTTTATAAACAATCCCATAGAGTAAACATGGCCGATGATGAGGTTACTCAGCCTGATGCGGCGTGTTATTTTCCGCTGTGGCGGTATTCAGGACGCATATGTCAGTGAACCGACGGCCACAGCTCATCATCCCACCACAAGTGTTACACCTGATGCACGCATGGTCGCCGCTGACAATATCACCATCCTGCCATGGCGACACCGCACCACAGGTATGCCGTTGGTCGGGGCCTGGCCAAGTGTTGTACCGCTAGCAGCAACACTCATACTGGTTCGCCTTTTGCTACGTTCCTCCATATCTACTTACACGAATCGAGGACATGATCTCGCTCGCCACCTATTCGGAGGCCATGGATGCATGGCAGGTCCCAATTTCTTTTTCAATCAAAAAGATAGCCGTGTTACACATGTTGATATTGAAAAGTATGTTTGCAATGTTCGCTAAGGACATTGGCATATCTATGGTGAGTACGTAATCATATTTTTCATGCCCTGATCCTTCTATAGGATCATTTCATCTAAAGGTATATAACTGAAATGCCCATACATCAAGTGTGTACCTTGTTCAGTCGATTCTGATCTCGATTTACCCTTCCGATTCATACCGATTGTGATAGAATGATAAAGTCAACACAATCGATACCTTAACTACTCTGATGCTATTTAGACCCAGTTAATACTGTAATTAAAGAAAATGATGGAACAATCGCTGATAGATAGGTAATTATCCGATTACTTACCTTGGTAGAAGTATGAAGGAGAATTAAGGTTCTTGCGAGCCTAGGGACACTTCTGAGTCCCCTAGGGTAACAGGGACGGCGAGTAAGTACTATTTATAAAAAGCACTGAAAGGTTATGAATATATCTTCATATGTTCATTGAGGAAAAAGGTGGCTTTGTTGATGGATCAATTCTACAGGCAAGCACATTGTGGTTAGATGCGCTCCATCCATATTTTATGTTTCAAACCAGCACCCCGGCCCCTGGGATGGTTCCCCTGGATGGCGCTATCTTTTTACTGTGTTGCACCACATCACACAAACCCTGATTCATCTACCAGCTTTCGCCCTTTTACATCTGATTTGGATTGCAGGTGTGAAGACCTTATATATATATATATATATTTGTCTTCACACCTGCAATCCAGATCAAAACATGTCTAAAACTGTATGTTAATGATAGTATAACCTGAAGTACAATCTAAATCTGTCACTCTTTGCAGTCCTTATGTTGTGACTCGAGCTATAATAGGCCTTGACCGTTAGGGTGGAATCCTGATCTTTCTGTTTGAACACATTAGGTTAGCTACTGGCCACTATGCCATGCCTCAGACTTGTGGATGACTGGGAAACCAGCTTACATTTTGGCAGGTAAACTGTGTTCAAGTAACACGTTAAAAGATTATCTGTTATATTTGGGGTGATTGACATTACCTTATTTTATATTTTCATCAATTTAAAACCTGTTTTGAAAACATATAAAAGAACCTGTTGTGAGTGGTATCCGTTACCGGTCCTAATATTTATTTGGATCGGTATCCAATCTATCTACTATAATCTATGCAGTGATCACTAGGTGACTTTTACAATATTCTATACACATGAGATAAACGGTATATTTTTATATAAAAAAAACCTATAGTGAAGATCCTTGTTATCAGTAAGTCCAACATACTTGCACTTTAACGTGATGATAAGGTGGAAGTAATCGCCAGCATCCTTGACAAAATCCACACGATGTCATATCGTGCAGAACTCCCACCACAGCTTCACGTTCATAGAGCCACCCAAGAGAGAACGTTCCGGGTCTTTGTCTATATGCCAATGGCTCTGTGCCGTATACCCACTGTACAGCGGAGGTTAGGAGTGTTACAAGTATGCGTAAAAGGACGCCATGACTGATTGCCCTTGCAGCGCTCAGAGCCGCCTGATGGCCTGACGAACAAACATCAATACTTAATATGTCCTCCTCTAAACCGGGTTCCATCCTTACCCTCCCCGCCCCACCATACCTCGCCCCGCCCCGCCCTCTCCCGGGCCATCTCCTGCCCTTGTGGCACTCTTGAGCCGACAAGAATGCACTCTCTGGCGGCGATTCCCGAGTCCTGCTACAGCTGTGGCGCCGTCGGGCAGTGGAACAGCTTGCTATTATGTCATAAGAGACGCACTCCCAGGCTTTGGTAACCATGTCACAACGAGAGGGGAGTCTACTTTAGATTACCCGTTATGAGCAGCTCGCCAATATCTGGAAGAAATTTATTGTAAGGACCGTGGCTATCAAAACTTCCCGCTCTGACGTGCCCGCACCCCGCATCCTGATTATCTATACGTGTGCATAGTGGGCTGTGGTGTGAAAAAGCTTCAATATGTCGGTCACCAAAGCACCCAGTTTTTATACTGGCCTGTCTGTGAGTCTGTGTGTGTGTGTGTGTGTGTCGAGAGGGAGCTGGTATTCGGTGGTGCTTCGACCCTACTACAATTGTTTACATTATGATGGCTGGCTGGGGGATTGTGAGACCGTCGTAATACAAGGCCATTACAGACAAGCACAGACAGACTGAGCAACTGAAGCAGTAACTGCGAGCTACTCGCTCAGAACCAGATGGTGCTAATCGCTCCTCTATTGGTCCGGCTCAGTTATAAATCAACTAAGTAAGCAGAAGATATTAGTGTGAACAGTGACATGGTTAACAGGTCCAACTATGAACAAATACTAACTGTGAACATTAGAAGAAGCATGGAGATGTGGATTTCTGTTTTCTCGCAGTCGGGAAGTTTATATGATAATGCTCCGTACCACTCCAGCCCGAGCTCAGTCTCCATTTTGTAAACGGATACACTTGCTTTGCCTCCTTGAAATTAGGGTTTCTTATTTGAACTTGTTTCATCTCTGGTACTGTGCGTAATTAATCGATAACGCGCCTAATGACAGATACGGGCTTATTGAGGCCGCTTGTCAACAGAGGCTTCCTATTGATCCGCATCGAGTTGCCGGGTTCTGAATCAAAGGTCGGAGTTGGAGTACGTTTATGGGGATAGACGGTGTGAAGGTTTGGATGTCCCCGTCATTTATTTACCGCACTAAGTATGGAATACCTACAGCCAAGACTAAGTTACACCATTCGTTGGATGTATGCAGATAAGACACTAATGTACGTATTTTATCACATTTCTGTCGTACGTGCCAGCCCGCGATGCTGTCTAACAGAATGATAAATTCTCCTGGGCTAAACTTATTTACACATTGTCCTCATTGTTTGGACACTTTAGTGATGGTACTTTGGCGAGCCATCCCCCCCCCCCCCCCCCCCATGTCAGTCACATTGAAACACGTGTTACTATTTAAATTCACTATATATGGGTTAGGGTATTCTGATTTGGCGGCAGAAGTAGAGTCATTTAGCAAATTTAGGATAACTTGGGCTATGCACTGCCACCCAACACTAACACACAGTGAACCAGAATTTTCTCTTTCACTCTGTCGTGCAATGTGTACCAAACATTGTACAGAAATGCTGTTACAATTGCTTCTTTATTCCTGTTATATTACTTTCCCAGCAGCTTATCCGCTCGCCCTAGATGATACCGGGCCCTGGTGTCCCTTTGCTCACCTTCATGAATACAGAAGGGTATTTTTCATGATAAATATCTTTTACACGCTAGTTTTATTACCTTTGAATGTTAGCTCATTCTTGAAATGCCGTTTAATATTTTGTATCAAACAACAACACCATTTGTTCACGTGTTATCCTTGTAAGTAACGCTTACGAAGTGGGTGAGGTGAATAACTGGTTCTCGTAATACGAATCGGTGTCTCCATTGGGTGATATGTCTACGTTATGCTGGGATTAACGTAATCGTTTCAGCTCTTTCCTGTCTCTTGATACTTGGCGAATATGCCGCTTCTAGCATACCCAATGAGAGATACTGTCCTTAGTGCAAAGATGACGATCCCATTGGTTAGGCTTTACAGTTTGGTTTACACTCCTACGACACCAAAATACTGGAGAACTTGCCACGAAACGAGGTCACCCCGGAATTAAATCGCCCCGAAACGGAAGTCGCCCCACAATCTCTAACCCTAAGCTTAATACCTATCCCTAACCCTAAACCTAACTGGACTTATTTCCAATTTCACTGGTTTATCGAGTCCTCCTTTAAAATGCCGGGCGACTTCATGGGGCAAGTTCTCCAAAACGGGGCGAGTTCTCGTGTAACAACGGAGCGACTTCCTTTCCGGGCGACTTCTCCAGTAACCACAACGCCCATTAGTATTGCCTCAATACACATACATGGCACCGTTTTATTAAATATTAATTAATCAATCGAGTCAGTGACACCTCCCCTATCGCCGACCGTGAAATTGATCAGAATTCCATCTGATACCAACCTGTTGCCATGTATATTAATAGCAACCATTGTGAAAAACATCAACGAAAAAAAGAAATTCTTCGACAAACAAAACATAGGTGCATTATGGCATACAGTATCACTAGTATGCTAATATGCTTTGCTTTTTTTACATCATATATCACTCAGCACACAGAATGGAAAGCTATTTATCATACCTTTTTCTCTGTTTAATGAGATATGGCTGCATTAAGCGTACGTTTATTTCACTCATGAAGAGTGATACGCTTGCTGGCATTTCTATGAAGGCGACCTTTATGAAATAATAGCTCACAGATCATCACGTACGTGGTCCATTGCCGCCTGTGTGAATAGCGTGTTGTGATGATCTCCGCATGTGTAGCGCATCCTGTTTTCCACACACAAGCAGGTGCCCAGTGTAAAACATCACAATACCCACATCTAAAATAATGTCAGGTCTGGAAGATTGGTTGTTCAATGTCGCTATCAGTCACTGATGTTGTAGAATCAAATATTTGGACAAATTCTTCAATACACCAGTATTAATTGCATGACTGGTGACCCTCGAGTGCTCTGCGTCAAGGGTCTTTGTAATGAGCTAGTCCAACACCACTCAGTCGTCCATAAGCTATCAATACTAAACATGCATCAGTTCACCACGGTGGTCTAGCCGTTATCAGTTTCTGATAAAGGATTTTTCTGTTATGTTTTTTCTGTTAAGCTTTTACCTACTGCAGGAGTAGTGACTATTTCATGACATCAACATACACTGTAGGGTACGATCTAGGGACTCGAAGTCGACGTTTACATTTACTCTTCAGATTTTCTCCTGATTTCATTCAATATTGTCGCTCTGCCCATACTATTCTTATCAATAGGTACAATGAAAACACACCCATTTTTCTTAGAGATTATGAAATATTCAAATATGTATCCATGAATAAGTGCATTGTAGGGCTCATCCTTTAGAAAAACAATTTGGAGGATAAGTTCAACCATTACCTAGCCTTTATTCGCTCGTGGCTAATGGGTCGTGTAGCTGTGGTGCACTCAGTCACAATAGGATGTTGTATTATTGACTGTTTGTGTAACGATTGTTGTAGCCGATATGCAGAGTTCACCATCCGTGGATGGCAGACACCCTGCCGGAAGTTGGCAAGATATCGGTTCACAGCGCCTCCATCCCAATCACAAAGTTTACAGTTTATACTCACTCCGGTCGAATCGCCGTCGAAATCAAAGCGTTTTGATTCGATCAGTCGTTGATTAAAGACCATTTTCCATTGGCCGATTATTTGGCACCAATCTGCAGTCAGGACCCACCGATCAATTTATTTTGAATACCGACGCAAGAACGGTGAATGGAAATATCATGCCTTATGGAATGGTAACCGATTGTCTTGGCAAAGTTTCTGCAAGGCCACCACCAACCGACTTGATCAACAACCAACAAAATGAAAAGATCTTCATTTTATCACCAAAGCTCAAGTTTTATCCTGTACAACGCATACCCTGTACCCTCACCGACTATTTGATACCGACTTTTAGAGGAACGTTGCCATTTTCGTCGGCTAATGGAAAATGGCCTTAAATCAGTTGGTGATGGCCTTATTGCATAATCGTCACCAAGTTAATCGGTGAGTATTTATTTACATGACTCGTTTGCATTCACCGACCGTCGGTATGCCAAAAAAGCGATAGGTAGTTCCCGACTACAAATCGGTGCCGAATAATCGGCCAATGGAATATGGCCTTATCTGAGACTGAGTCTCGAGTAGCAGATATTCAGTGAGTGTATCAGGCCTGTTCTGCAAATGTTTAGGCCATGCCGCTATGTCCCAGATGAATCTCGGCGTGTGGCGCTCGGTGGCAGTATAATTCACTGCCGAGTCGCGTTGCCATTTCTAGCATTATTTCTATAGTGGGTCACGTAGTTCATCGTCAGTACACGTTGTCGTGAGTCGGAGACAGTGCCGTAATAATACGTGAGGACGCTGCCGGACAGCTACACGTTAGCGAGGCCGCCGAGGACGCCACTGGTCACATGACACCAGTATGTACGCCAGCGTATTGATTCCTTGCACAGCTCGCTCTTATAGACTGCATTATGGATAGTGTTTAAATCCAGAGTAGAATTCATTGACCGTTATATTGAGTTGGTAGCTTTTGTCCCAGTCTGCTGCTTTCAGGGAAGGCATGGCATGACAATGATACTTTAACAGGCTGAGAATGTATAGAAGTCCGTGCTTAGAAGGTGTGCTTTTAGATTCCGTTGATGATAGAATAGGAAAGTGCTTTTGATCATTGATCAGGGACCCCGCTTGCCTGACCTTCTCAGAGCAGCCCCACCCCTCAGTGCTACTTAAAGCATTTTTACTTGCTATTTGTTTAATTCCCAAGTGTCAATACGTATCGAACAATATAAGCATGCTCTCTTAGTTCTCTAGCAGTTGCTGCTCTATCACCCACATACCAATTGACCTTTATCATTAGGAAAAGACAACATAACAGTGCAAACATAATGCCTACATCTTTCTTTTGGATGTACGTCGGACTTCGATACCAACATCTTGTCATACGTGATTCAGCAAAATATTAGGATTTGCGGTACCATTTTGTAATACCAGGTGGCGCCACATGTAATAAAAATCACGCGGATTCCGAACATGTGTTGACACCCACCACCAGGAGGTAGGCTGGACGCAGTGGGAGGGTCCCCTCTCCCGGAGCATGGACAAGGCCCGGTGACCGTGTGGCAGGACAACTGGCCACCCTCTGCCCGCATATCCGCGGATGGATCCTCGTATCGTCGTCTTCACTGCCGCGGAGGATGCACATAACAGTGGGATCAATAGTCGTGTGATTGTTCTAGCCTGGAGCCCGGATATGGCCGCGCCGGCCGTGTCTGGTTGTGGGTCAGGTTCAGTGGTAATGTGACGGCGACGTGCGAGGGGGGCGGTTCTGGCCAAAAGGCAACGGCGGTGGCGGCGGCTTGTGGACTTTTTGTGGATCACGACCTTTGGTGCACTGACGTCGGAGTCTACTCGTTAGTCTGCGTTCCACAGGGATGGTCATCTCAAAGTCTGGTCTGTGCAGTAACACACGCTGTCCAGTACTGCTTGGACGGTGGAGAGAACATAATTGCGGGATTTTGTGGAGGAGGGGTTTGTTGGATGTCACTGACCATATCGGGAAACAACAGCGATGTATAACTATTTAAAGAAAAAAAAGTCCATCGTTCTCCAAATGGACGACGTCACGGCCCCTTGACTCAACTAGAAAACTTAATCTTTAGAACAATTAATTAAATGATGAGTTTCGGTTCCAGCAGTAGCTGTGTAAAAAGAGGAAATTCACACCTTCCTATTATTGAACGTGTGAAAAGTGGATTTTTATAGATTTGGTGATACATATGTGCGTCTAAGATATCTGCAGACTTCTAAACCAGACGTTGTAATATGTGCATGTAGGTACGTCCGTTGATCTTATTCGACTGAGATATAGCTTTTTATAACAGAAATAAGCTCCTATTTATAGCTGATTCGGACAGACGTATAAATAGTCAAGTATAACGTTTGTCATCAAAGTAAAAGAACTTTAAGAAGGCGAAGTCTGGTTATGTGCCCGCTACAGGTGTATGTTTTTGTACTACTTACAATAGGTGCACGTGATTGAATTCGCCAGTGCAGAGGCGGGTTTCCCCCACACAGATATACCCACGTAGTTTTGAATCTAAACAAGCAGAGTTCCTACTCCAACATGCTGATAACTGTGATTACTATTATTAACGCTATTATTGTTTTTAAAATAGAAATTGGCTCACATCCCTGTGTCATTAAGAAGGCAATTTTGGAATCTTCTTTTGTCTTGTTGACAAGCTTTGACCTTTTTATGCGGTATCTAAAGTTAGCAGTAGACATTAAAATGGCATTCAGCTGGATCGACTGTGAGTAATTTGAGTCTATACAAAGTGTAAGATCATAATGAAAGGACGAGTGATCTACCAGGACGTTCATTAAAGTTGATGAAGCTGCACAGTGTATGAAAGACTATTGGAGAATGTATGTATTCGTTGTGTGCGTCTTTCGTCATAATTTCTATTTTCTATCCCTCTTTCTTATGTGTCTCTTGTCATAACTTCTGTTTTCTGTCCGTTTGTGAAATGTCCCTTTTCGTAGTTTCTGTTTCCTGTCCGCTTGTGTCGTGTGTTTTGTTGTAATTGTTGTTTTCTATCCGTTTTTGACTTGTTTTGTTATAACTTCTGTTTTCTATCTGTCTCGTCTGCCCTTTGCCATGACTTCTTTTCCTGTCCATTTGTGTCCTGTGCTTAGTCCGCCATTTGGGTATCTGATTTATTCCTTGGCTGACTCTTACAGTTGTTAGTGAAAGTAAATGTGGTGACGTGCCTGCCTTTGTCGATGTGTCTCTGTCTGACGCCTATGCACACACGCGTCCTAAACGCAAATTTTTGGAAATGGACGAAATGCATAAAAAAAATTCATCGCTTCACAACAAAATGTCACTAGCCAACTTAGAAATGCGTCGGTAGCTCCTTGATTCCATGCGTACATTTCATCACTTCTACTCGAAACCCTCACCGCATTTACTCGTTGGCTTCATCGTTGTGCAAGTTCCGGCATATCGCGGCTTCTTTCTCAGACCATAAAAGGTGTGTTGCATTGTTTCAGACTTGTGTGTGAGTCCTAGTGAGCACCAAGATGCCACCTAGCGACGATAAGGAGAAGGTTGAGAACGAAGAGAACGAGAAGAATGACATCTCCGACACGAAGAGCAACAAGAGCGACAAGTCAGACAAGTCAGACAAGAGCAAGGACACACCTAAAAAGGGCAAGGGGAAGAAAGGTATGTTAGCACATAAACCAGGGCTGCTTCAATTATGCCACCTATCTCACCTATTGCATATGTGCATTAAAGAATCCCTGGTGAGTGATAAAGTGGATATTAAGAAAATACAAGAATTTGTGTATGCTCCCAGTGACTCACTAGTATTTAACCTTGATTGGGATATGTTAGAGAGTCTTTTCCGGTTTTTTTTCGCTTCTTTTTAATACGAAGACTCTGATTGAGAGTAAATAGAACAGGGCGATATTCCCCAATCACCGGTAAGGCATTAGCGACGTTCTCCAAATGCTCCCAAATATGTTGCCTTATATTTTTTATTAGGGGCCAGATATTGCTGTATTTGGTTTTCGGTTGTGCTCAGGGTCAGGCCGTATGTGAACAGCCATGTACTGTGCAATACGTTCATGCAGCTAATCAGAGTACGGCAGAACCCCAATAAGCAGACCATCCATTGTTCTTGATATATCTTTTTTTTTTTTTTTACCATCATGTTGACTGTTTTCTCCACCCGACGCAACCCCCACAATGCTGTCATCAACGGTAAAAACTCATCATACCTACCTTGGTATCCCATTCGGCGACCAACTTAGCCAACACTCTGTGAAGCTGAGCATAACAATTCTGTAAATAAACTCTATTTCAGATTTGGCCTAGACACTTGCTAGGACCGTGTGCTTAAACACACCTTTTATTCAAACGCCTGAAGAGACATTTTTTGAAACCGTGTATTTTCTCCGCAAACTTTTATTCAGGAACCCTAAGTTACACCAGGTTGTTGATGCCTTGCTCATATCCATAGTAGCTCACCACACGACATCGCTACCATGGCTTTGTTGACAGTGTGACATCACGTCACTAGGCGAAAATTCGATGATGACATAGCAGCATGGCATTCACACGGTAGCGTTGAAAGGGAGCAGATGTGCATAGCCCCGTAATGACATTCTGTTCTTGATATATCCCTCCGTTTTGCGGGATGGTCTGCCTACAGGGTCAAAATTAAACACGATTATAGAGGAGTTTGCTCTGAGTATAGGTTGACCAGTTAACGGGGTCGCCCACTTAATTGGATGATATGCTGTGAGAGTTCTACTGTACGCTGTTGGCTTGAAATGCTTTAGCTATACATGCTTTTGCACATAACGTAATTATTTTGCCATAAAGCATTAGCAAGCATCCCTGGAAGCCCTAGAGCCTGGTTGACTTTATTTTTTCAATTCAATGGAGAAGATGTCCTTGAACGGAGGATTATACCATATAGATAATGAAACCTATGGCTATGGAAAAGAGCATTTTTGTTTAAATTGATCAATGATACTCTCTTGGCCAAAATTCGAGATAACGCAAATACTAAGTCCCGCCTCTGAACATCCGCGAGATATCAGATTAAGCCAAAAGATACGTTCAAAAGATACGTAGTACTTAATTCTTTTTTTTTCTTAAACAGATAGACATCTGAGTACTATTGACATTTTAACCAATGATAAATGCTACCTTCTCTGCTGTGTTGAATGAAATTATGTTACTAGAGGTCCCAAGCTTAGGCCAGGGCGACGTTGATGTATTCTTTTGGTGGAGAAGATGACCTCGAACAGAGTATTTTACAGAGGTGGAAGCGTTCCATTATATTTTTTCAAAGAAATCCACTTTTTCATTTTGAATATGTGAAATTCCTCTTCCTTGTGTGAAACAAAGATATTGAGTAATTTTTGCAAATAAAGCAGTGGTAATAACTTCTTCGCTGACCCTCAGTCACACCCCGTGGCCAACACCGACATGTTTTCCATGTTTTTGTGATTTCTCTTGAAACAACAAATTCCAGGTGGAAAGATATGTCCACTTCTTTTTTCTGACACCAACAGACATCACTAACCTATGACCATGTATGTTGTACTGTAATCTATGATATATGTACATGAAAATAAAAGCTAATAAAATATTATGTAATGAACAAACGGGAAGCATTGATGGCCCAGGTTAGCAAATGGCACTGGCTTCGTGACCTGTACAGGTCATAGGTCAAAATTGATATAGTATTATTCATTTTACACGTTGCACTTTTCAAGTATTCTGTTTGTTGCTTCGTACACTCAAGTTGTCATGTGCACTCTCAATAAACTGTTTAAATATTGCTTTTGACAATTATAACAGACTGTGACGGAATAGAAAATGTACGTCTAAGTACATAATGTGTTTAACTTTGTGGCCTTCTTTCCCTGTGGTGACTGCCATGAATGTAGCGTAGATCATTACATCTAGTTCATCTCTGAACTTAAATTGTCTTGTATAAAGTAAGAGTAACTCCAATATGAACATCTTATATTTCCACCCAATCTACTTACCGATAATATGGATTCAACAGTGATTGTCTCAAATTGAGAAAGAAGAAAAACTACCGGTAAGAATAATGTTTAAAACAGTATGATTAGTATAGATTGTTCATAGATCGATGTAATGATCTAGAAGAGGTTCAGAGTGAGAAGTGACAAAAGGATCAAGGCAGTCAGTTTGAATGTTCTATGTAGATATTAACTCGCGTCTTAGATGGTGATACACCCCCAGTCAGCCGTTTAAACCTATTCAAACGCACACCCACAGTGATGATCAATTTTTGATAATGCCATTGCCAGTTATCGTTCAGTGGCATTTTCGCGCTTTTTATTTCCATAAGACACTGCATGAAGAAAAATTGTATAAACATACATATTTTGTGTGGTTCGTTAATAAAACAATAATTATTAGTTCATAAGTATAGAGTGTATTGAATAATGAAGAAATAATGCATCGTTTATGAGATATTGAGTTGTCGAATTTTATGTTATCGGTTTTAGAAAAGGTGGGGAATTCATCTGCATTAGATAAGTGCATTATGAATGTCAAGTACGGTGGTAATTTTATTGATGTTTCTGTAGACGACATATACTGTTATGCGAAGTGTTTTCCACAACAACCAGGCAGCATACCCTGTCATTCCAGCAGGATATGCAAATGTTAATAAAATTAACCAAAGTAAGAATTAAACGAATTAGACGTTTAACTACCCAAACAAAAACAAAAAATCATGACCCTGTGGATAAAACATCCCATATGAATATAATGCACTCTGTGCTTAGACTGCCTTTCTCTAGTCACTTGAGCTCTGCCTGGCATGGTGTCATTATTAATGTCCGTTATCCCTCTGTGATGGTCTCAAGTGTTAAACGTGAGAGAGATATTTTTTTCTAATGAACGAGCTTAGCTCTTTTTATTTTCTTTGCTATATCATAAACTTCCATCTTGTGCTACACGTGAACCTCCCACGTAGAACATGTGACTATCCATCATGACAGAAATACTTAACTTTTTGTGTTTGGCACACATTATTTTCATATCTGCATAAGTGTAGATGATATATAACTTTTATACTACTGAACCATACAGTTTTAATGAGTGTCGTCCATTAGGTTTAGTGAAGATTCGCAATAGATTGAAAACAAATGGCTAGAATACAAACTCTGTGGGTGTATATCCTGGGCAGTATTCCAATCTATTACCAAAGGTCTCTATAGTATCTACAGACTATATTTCAGAACAAATGTCCCTGATAACTGTATGGTTCATCTCTAGGCGCATAATAATTGGCTATTGAAATATCGATATGTTTCATAATCAACATTATGATATGATTTATTGGTTTTACACAGTCACTAAAATCATCATTTCTAGAGTCGTACATCATTTTACTGTGTCATGAAATGGTTCACTGGCTGTATATGTAGATAAAATGTACTATTTCGTGTATGTGTCTTTGCGGTGGCATACTTTTGCGGTGGCATGCTGTGCTGTACTTTTGTCAGTATGTTTTCGCGAAAAACGTACGCATCATTATCATAGGGGAACGCCCCAGGTATTCAAATATATATGCTTTCTTAGAATAAACGTGCCGTTTTTGTTATATTTAGTTTAAAAAAAACTATTTGCCCGAACAAACAATGTACACGTATTGACAAAATATGCTGACGATATATATATATATATATATATATATATATATATATATATATATATATATATATATATATATATATATATATATATATATATATATATATATATATATATACATTACATCATTACAAAATGATGGTAGTTATTGGACAAACAATCTGTTAGAAAATTTGGGAGGTGGACCTATACAGATTCGATTGATGAATGACGGAGGAGACGCCCTGAAAGAAGAGTGTGTTCCGCTGTTTACAAAATTTAACACGTATGTCACATTGATAATTCTGAACACAAAAGATTAAAGGCCATCCAGCTGTTGTCTATATCTCAGATACAGCTTCTGCCATTGCTTCTTGTGAGAAATGTTGTTATAAGCCGTTTAATTTCCTGTAAGATCTGAATATATTATTAACAAAGAAATATGTTCACAATATATTGCAGTGTATAAGATCAGGTAAACGCTGGCGGCGTTGAAGATATTTTAAACCGACGTAATTCTTCAGTGACATAATGTTTCAATATCAGTATGAACGTTTTGGACTGGGATAGCTGTATAGGAAGCTGAGATTATATTAGAGGGCAGCCCATTCTCATGGCGACCCCCGGATCACGTATATCCTTCAGACATTACCTACCTGCTCATCTGTAGTGATTGGTGACCCCTATGTCCCAGCAGACTGGGCTGGTAGCTAAGAGCCCCCGGAGGACATTACTCAGAGTTTAACTCCAACCAGTCTGTGTTCCTTGTTTAGTGGCCATTACCAGACCCGCCTTTTGACTCATAATTGCTTGCTATTTGATCGGGAAGTATTGCTATATATTTACTCTCTCCCCGTACACTAGAGTGATAAGCAAGATCTGCAACAGGAGGTTAGCAGTATTTTTAGTTCTTAAAAATCCATGTCCTATGACAAATGCCACTCTACAAATTATCTCAATTTAGATCAGACTATTATATGGGACACTACCCTTATTTGGTTTTTTTTGATAGTTTACATAGACAACCATTGAGTTCTAAGAGTGCTACTTCCTGTTTCCCCGGCTTTTGTTTGTGAAACAATGTAAGGATAAAAAAAATGCGTCTTCTACCCTTTGAACTGTTCAGTTGAAGGGTTCCTGAAAAATATGGTAGGAGGGATCGGACTCTGTCCAATCCAGTCTCGCGTCCTTGATTACAATGCAACATTTTCTTTTTCTAAGATTGGAGAGGGAGGTACTTCGAAGCAGCATTTTTGCAATTTTACAGAGGTTCCTCTGCTTCCACCTATAGTGAATAAATGAAACTCCAATCAACAATGGTCGCACTGCTATGTTGTTTTGCCCTATAATTTGTCACTGTATCTGTATTATCTTTTTTAGCCTTGTCTTCTCCTTAGTCAATAAAGGAATGTTAATAAGAAATATAAGACAAGGATAACTTATCAGACCTCACAGAAAGCAGTTAATATACCCCTCTGTTAAACTTATTGCTTAATAGTGTCGTTGCTATTTGGTAGGTGCTGACAAGATGGACCCAGCACGCTTCCAGGATGGCGGCGTCAACTTCAAGGCCAAGTTGATAGGCTTGGAGAATGTCCCAGATGCGCGTGGCGACAAGATGTGCCAGGACGCCATGCAGAAGCTGAAAGGCATGGTGAAGACAGCTAAGGCGCACAAACCCAAGATCACAGTCAACGTTTCGCTCGAGGGACTCAAGATCATCGATGAGATCTCCCAGGTAACTTTCAGTGTCACATACTCACACGGAAATCTCACAGGCAATGTACATTTCCACATGGTCATGACAAGATCTTACAGGTAACTTACAGTTACAGAGAACTTGCAGGTAATTTACAGTCCAACATGCTCATGAAGAGTTCTTTCAGGTAACTTAAAGTCATACATTCTCATAACGAGACATTGCGGGTAATTTACAGTCACGTGCTCATGTTTTTCTTTGCTGTTGTGAATTGAGGACCTAATTTGCATTTCGTGTGGTGTATTTATATTTATATTTAAGTGAGATGATGCTTTCAGTTGCATGCGCTAGTTTCAGTATGGAGAATGTCATCGCTACAGTTATTAAGCAGTTGATTAAGCATTTGAGAAACCAAGCAGCTCTCCCTATATTCTTGATGTAGGCCTATATCATAGATATATATCAGCTGAATAATGTTTACTAGTAAGTCGCTATTTTCTTTTGGATAGAACACAATACATTCCATAAATGAAAATGGCTAATTGCAGTTGTATTGCATTTTTTCTCAACAGAACGTGATGCACCACCATGCAGTCCATAAGATCTCGTTCATTTCCCGCGACATCACTGACGCCCGCGCCTTTGGTTACATCTATGGCCTTGGCGAAGGCAAGCACCAGTTCTTCGGAATCAAAACGGACAAACCGGTAAATATTTCGGTCAATATTATCATTTTATACAATACCGCTCGATTACATAAAAGATATTTCTTTTGCTTTGTACATAGGAATCAAAGAAATCAGTAGAGTTGGTTCCCCACGGATACAGTCCTATTTGTATCCACAAATTTCCACTCGTTAAGAACAAAAACAAATGATACAAGTCACCGATGATGACATGAGATAATCAAAACATGCATGCCCATAATGACAACAACAACAATGTGGTGGGCGGGGCTAAAACAAAAAAATAAATCCGACTTTTTAAACCAAAGTGTTTCTTGTCGCTGTAGGCAGAGGGACTGGTGTTGACCCTGCGTGACCTCTTCCAAGTAGTGTTCGAGATGAAGAAACAGGAAGTAGAGGCGGCTAAGGCCCGTAAGTCAGCCAAGGACGAGGATAAAACTAAAGATACGGAAAAGGCCACGGACAAATCCCCCGAGAAGCCTCCTGCTCAAGAGGCTGCCTATGACGTAAGTAGCACTCACTCATCGTGGCATCGTGTCCTCCCTCCCATTTCTCCGCAGTCTGCATCGATATTGACGTTTGCATTATCGGCATTGTGAATACAGAATCAGTGAATGTCAGCTCTCATCATGAATATATTGTTACCAGAGAGGGTCGGTCCGTGTTAGGACGCACAACCCCGATGATTGTGATTTAGAATTTGTTTTAGGGAGTTCATTCTTCTGGCGCAGTGTGCCCATGAACAACAGCGATTGTAGTGATTTCTCAGCGAGGAGGCTGCATATACTGGCATTAATATCCGAACACAGCTGCCCCCTGGCCACTACTTGGTCATCACAAGAACTTATTCCACTCTTGCACTGGGAAGTGGATTCTCCGCCAAAAGAGGCTTCTCAATTGACCTTCATCTTGCTTTTCAATTTTGATGATTTCATCTTAAATTGGTTTTGATATTTCAGGCTAGATTCAAATCCCTGTTATTTGACACGTTAATAGATGACAACAGGCAGGTGGGTCACAGTATATGTCCGTCCCGCTGCTCATAGCATGACTCCGACCCATTGGGCTCGGGCTGCCTTCCAAGCAGCATGTGTGTTCTACAGTAACAGTAGCATGTACCACTGAACCACAGGAATGAGTTGTTTTCACTTGTCTCACTGAGATTAACCAATCAGCGTTGGCTTTGTACAAACGGGGTATTGTGTTTCGGCGCCTCTCGTGGTGCTTTCTCATAAAAAACTATTTTCGAAGTCAAGTATACAATACTTTCAAAGCTATCTAAATTTCTTTCTGTTCTATATTACAGAGGTTATATTAAGATATTACAAAGGTTAGGAGATGAAATTGTGCTGCCTTTTGGTAACAAAAGAGCATCCATTTTCTGGTACCTGTTAAAACGAACCCCTGTATTTTTGGAACATGGAAAACATTTGCTCGTTGGAATTGGTTGTCAATCCACATTCAGATTACTACTTGACTCTCGAAATCATATATTTAACATTTCCTAAAATTACTAGCATATATTTATGGTGTCAGAAACATCTCTTTAGATCAATTCTCACACGTTTAGTTATTGTAGTATGTATCCATCTTAGGTCATGCTCACACCATATTATTTCCAGATTAGCATAGCTTTCCTTTAATCCAATCTTAAAAAAGCAAATACGTATTCTATTTCATTACTTCTTGTATATACAATCGAAATATCAATGTCGGAGAGATTTATTACTTGCCTAACATATATGACCATCTTTAACTACGGGTACAAGGACTCGTCCCAAGGGTTCCTGGAATTGGTACAGCGGAAGAACGTCCGTTTACTGTCGATTGGGAATATATGTATTTGTTAACCTCAATATAAAAGAAACGTCCTCCCAAGTCTACACTTTTATCGTGCATCGTACAATGTGCTTCAAAATCTAAATAATGCATTGGCATGTAGCTCGGTATATATGCATTCTGCAAATAATCTACCCATACACATCCAGTTTTGCGTGCGTTAAGGGCTTGCTGTGTTGTTTGAGGACGTTGTAGGATTGACTCCGTCATTTAAAGCATCTTGGCTTGGACTGGCTGTCTGTTGCACCTCCTCAAGTACCGCCAGCTGCAGCCTATAACTGCCGTTTGCTGCTTTCAGGTGCCCAGACATTTATACCACAGACATAGACACAGACAAAGATACAGACATGACACTTTCCCTGCTTCAGTGAGTATGGGGCTGGCTGCAGAAGCCACTCGCATGTAGCCTCCATCCTAGGTGTTGTCACCTTAGTCTGCTTACATGAACCCTTGAGTTCTATGCTTCGGCCGTCGTCTTCATAGCCCTGTGACTGGTATATTTCAGCGATCAGATCTTGATCTGTGAACACATGCAGCTTTCCTTGTTGTTATCAATTATTTCTATCAGATGTTTAATGAGTTTTTACTTATGAAGGGTACCCCCCCCCCCCCCCCCCCCCCGCAAGTGTTGTCTTTTGGTTGTGGTACGATTCTCGTTTGGTAATTTGTGTTTATATTATAGTCCCACAACGTTGTCTATGCAAGAACCAAAATATCATATGTTGTCCGTATGATTATGTTTGTCTTTGTCCTTTTTATTTTATACAAATAACTTGTTTTTGCATGTTTTAACGTTACACCTTACTTTATTGTAGGGATTGTACATTGCTCTAGTTCTTCAAGTTCAACAGATTGTTTAACCCTTTAACGTTGATTTAGAATGCAGTGCATTCTTGGTGATGGTTCAAAAGGTGAACACTCATAGAACATAGAATATCTTCAAATTGTGTGGTTTCATAGTTTTGGCTACATGCACAAGTTGATCAATCAGGATTTTTTATTCTACTTTGATGCCTGTAAAAAACATGTAAAACTCGCTTTGCTTATTGACTTTTAATTTATTTTCATTGAGCTACTGCTCTCTTCACCAAATTTATACAGAAATGAGTAAACAAAATTGTACTTACGTAGAGCTACATATCTTTGTTTTTTCACGCTAAATTTATATTGATTACTCCAAGGCTACGCATTTGACAAAATTAGCTTACGGATTTTCTAAACTGTTCCTGTGGCCTGTCCATGTAACATCCACCGATCTAATGTACAAATATTATCCAAACCAATTGTTGTGTAAGTAAGAAATTAAAAATATTGTAATTAATTTTAAGCTTTCGAGAACTTAACTCCAGAATGAATAAAATATCATTCAAACGCGACTTTTGGCCAACAAAACATCGCATAATTCATAAGAACGGCCTTTGTATAAACAGCACTATTAACACGGTGGCTTATTGTTACATGGATCGGTTTCCTGAATACTATAACTTTCCTTTGATGTTTTCTTTTATTGCCTGTGGCGCTCTTGAGTGTTAGCTAGTCGTACTCCCTACTGTGACAGCACGTTTGCATGTGGCTATTTTGTTTTCTGTGGATGTAGGGTGGGAGCGCTGAGCAGAAAGATGTAGGGGAGAAAAAAATCGCCGAGAGTTCATCGTCAGCCAATCTCTTAGATCTAGAGAACCAGCTACTCAACCTTGAAGTGGTAAGAAATCGGTGCGAAATTGCCCCTTTCCCCAAATACCATCTCCAAATAATTTCTGAATCAGAGAGAACATTTCCCTTCAGGCGAACGGGGTTGGTTATATACAGTTTACCCTTTCTTTATGTGAAATTTTGAAATTATTTCCTGATATTGCAACTAAATTTGTTCTCTTGCTAGTTCTTTTTCAAAACCAGCAACCACATGAATCTGGCAAGCGTGAAAGCTATCATACTTTTCAATTCAATTCAGACTGGACACAGAATGATAACTAAGTCTGAAACATATTGTTTACAGGCTAAAGTTGTATCTCAGTATGAGATATACCCCAAGACGTTGTTCTTATGGACAACAAATCCCTTTCTGGAGGATATATGGCATGCCTCCCACAGTATCTCCTATAGAAGAATGTGCCGTATTGTGGTATATATAGCTGTATCCTACACCGTTATTGTTTTGTTTCATTGTTCACCACTTAGAAGGAGTTGCATCAATTTAGACGTTATTTCTGTTCTCATCCTTGCAAATGCTTTCATTCTAAATTCACCCTGTTACAATCCTAACGCTGCATGCTCCCTTTTGTAAATATAGCAGTCAATCCTTTATCCTGTTATCCCCTAGTTGTGCCATACCTTCGTGCTTTTTTCATTTATTTACCGATTGAAAGATATTTTGTAGTTTTCACTTGAAGTAAGAACTGGGAGTTATGATATAGCGAAACAAACTAACTGCCTCCTCATGTTGATAATCTGAATACTGTGGGTTTGGTTTCTAACTTTCAAATCTAATAACACCACACAGCCAACATTGTGCACTTCTCTAACCCACATAACCATTTCATTTTCAGACATTTGAGCAGGTTGATTCCTTCTCATCCGCTGCAGCTCCAACTGCCGCTCCCGCAGCCGCTGCTCCCCAGTTCCCTGTCAGCTTTGAGCAGAATTTTGGGAATCAGGCTATGGGTGCACAGCGTGTAGGTTTCAATAACCTTACTCTTATAATGTACATAGAAATACTCACACGTGTAGTTTGCGTTTTCATATACTTTAACTTCTCTATGACCAACTAATGCGGTGGGAATCGAACACGGCTATATCGCTCTAGTGGAATTTCTATTAATGAGATCGCTTTGCTTAATCCTATACCGCTATAATAATGTGAAATATCGGAATGTTTTAGTGATTTCCGCGTGTTTTCCCTCTCCACAGGATCCATTCTCTACACAGCCACCAACGCTTGCACCTCCACCCAACTATGGAACACAGCAACAGCAGCAGAAGCAGCCGATGCAGCAGCAGCAACAGCAACAGCAACAGCCATTCCCACAGACGCAGTCAGACCCCTTCAATACGGACCCATTCGGTCAGGGTCAGTTTGGGGCGCCGCAACCGCAGCAGCCTCAGCAACCAATACCACAGCAGCCACAGCTCCAGCAGCCATCCTTTGCTGCCTTCCCTCCTCAGGTGCAATCTCCGCAACACGCTGTAGCGCAGATGCAGGGACATGGGGCACCACAACAGCCACCGCAACAACAGCAGTTCCAGACACCGCCGCCACAACAGCAGCTTCCACAACAGCAAGGCGCGTTTGGCAGCATGCCCGTTCAGAAAGATCCGTTCAAAGATGATCCTTTCTTCACGCAGACTCAGGGTCAGGATCGTTATGCAGCCTTCGCCTCTCTTGGTGGACCGGGCCAGCCGGCGTATCCACAGCCCGGTGGTGTGGCAGCACCGCCAGCCGCTGCCCCAATCCAGGCTAGTTTTGGCGCACCTCTTCAGCCCATGCAGCCAGCGAACGCTGTTGCGCCGGCAAGTCCCAATATGAGCCAGACCCACCAAAGTCCAGCGCAGGCCGCACCCGCCAACACCTTTGGTGACCTTGGCAACCTTGCTGATTTCACGCCGGCGAATAAGTACGTCGACCGGAGTCAGTTCTTCAAGGCACCAGAGCCTGCAAAGCCTTCTCTCAACGCCATGGCTCCACAACAGGTAGGCAGTCCAGAACTGGTAAGAGGGGGTAGTGCCCGCTCATCCCGCAGCCGACCCCGCCCTGCACAATCAGCTGCTGACCCATTTGGGTCAGACCCAATAACGGACCCATTCGGGTCGGCACCATTTACCCAACCTACTGCCTCATTTGAGTCTCAAGAACCCGACCCTTTTGACACATCGGCAATCCTTGCTAAGACACATTTTCAGGGACCGTTTGATACTTCTCAGTTAAAGCCATCAGCACCTAGCGGACTAAGCAAACCACAGGCACTAGACATAAGTGCTAGCTCAAGTACCCCTCCCACTACTCGTAGTGATAAAGTAGCGAGAGACGGAACGACAAGCAGTAATGTAAGTACGCCTGAGGACTTCAGCCTGCCGTCTCCAGAGGTGCCCCCACCTCCGCTACCACGGCAAGGAACTGTGGAGATGCCTGAACAAGCTCCTGCACCCCCTCCCCGACCTTCCTTTTCCTCCACCTCCTCCTCACGCCCAAGCATGACGCGACAAGCTACCATAGACGTAGGCGCGATGTCTCGCCGCGCAGGGCGCATTGATACGAGTGCCTTCTCGCGACAGGCCACCATTGACTTTACAGAGGAAAGTAGCCCCCCCGCCCTGCCCCCAAGACCGCCAAGTTCCGGCCCACTATCTCAGCCCTTATCTCTACCTGAGACGCCCCCACCACAGCATGCTCCCCCGCCGCTACCATCGCAGAGTACACCGCCGACGTCCCACCAGTCCATGCCCGCCCCGCATTTCACCCCGCCCCCACTGCCAAAGCATGATGCCTTCCAGAGCCGCACACTCCCACGACAGAAAACGCTGCCGGCGCACACCCAGCAGGCCAGCTTCACCATGTCGCGACAGACGACGTTACCTGCCCAGGACGTGTCTAGAACCCCACCTGCATCGGCCCGAGACAGACAGTGGCAGATGCAGGTGGTGTTGCCGGAGCAGGATCAGTTTGCCTTCCCACCGTTTGAGCCCAAACTGTCCTCCACTCCTCCTCCATTCCAGGCCTTTAAGCAGGATCCTTTTGCTCCACAAGCCACACCTCCCGGCTCCCCAAGAATCGCACAGCGAAGTACACACACCAGCCACCAGCTGAGCCGGGCAACACCCCCTTTGGCAGGCCACCAGGATAGTTTCTACACCCCACCCACCTCCGTGAGGCATGACAGTCTCGGTCACCCATCTCCTAATGCAAGCCCCACCCCAGGCGTTAGTCCCTCTCCTACAGGTACCTCTGTGGTGGCACGACCACGACCCCGGCCCAGGCCACGCACACCCGGTGGCGCCCAGCAAAGCCCCACCCTCACCCACGTCCCAGAGAACGCCAAGTCTCCTCCAGTGACCGCCCAGACTACGCCCCCGACCAGTCGCGCCACTCCCCCGCTCTCTCAATCAGTCCCCGATCCTTTCAGCCGCGATGGATACACGCGTCACTCAGAGAGGTTCCCCACAGAGGGCTTCTCTCGTGAGGCGCACCAGAGACAGTCGGACCGCACTGACGTCCAAACAGCCGCCCGGCGAGTGGATAGTGTTAAGGCTATGTTAAGAAGTAACCAATCAGAACCCATGTTCAGTGTGCTAGCCACAGAGACGATCACGTTGCCCCCAGAGGATCCTAAGGAGGAGCCTCCGGAACAACTGGTTGCAGAGGCTCTTGAACCCAAAGTTGATCCATTCCCCGAAGGCGTTGATCCATTTGTAGACGATTCGCCGATTGACCCATTCTCAGAGAACGACCCTTTCAATAAAGACATTACCCAGCAAGTGGTAGCGTTTAGAACGAAAGCTATTGGGTCCAAAGATAATGAGTCTGTGAAAGGCAGTTTAAGTGATTCCTTCGTAGAGGACCCTTTTGCTAACGACCCCTTCTTTACATCTGGTGGTAAGGGTACGCCCGTTGTTTCCTCCCCTGCTCTGGGTAGACAAGGCCGCAAGCAGAGCCGTGATTCTTTACGCAGTGAACCAAGCCGTAGCCGCACGACATCTGAGAGATCAACCAGTGAATCTCAGCATGATAGTGCTTCAGACCCCTTTAGCACGGTGCCAATTAAGAGAAATGACTCTACCTCTAAAGCACGATCAGACACATCGTCAGTGCATTCATCAACAACGCCAGATCCGTTCCTCGTGGACTGGAACACGGGCGCCAGCAAGAAGGTCGCATCAGACGCCTTCCCTTTGTGCGATCCTCACCAATCAACTAACCTTAAGGACCAGTCCAACGTGTCCTCCTCCAGTGATTTGGGGGAGGGAACTCAATCCAAACCAGCTAACGGTTCTGATCTATTTGACACGACTGTGAATGGAGTGTCCGATTCAGACAGCACCAGAACGGACTCGGCCAGTTTGCACTCTGACCCATTTGCTTCGCTCGATCCCTTCAAGTTTGCCCTAGGCAGTAAGAAACCCGAGCAGCAGTCGACTTGGCCGACTCCCCCATCGGCATCCTCTTCAACTAGCCAGTTCCGCAGCGACTCCCCTCGGACGCAATCGCCTTTCCGCGACCCTTTTGTCGTTGACCCTGGTTTAAAAGTGAATGGCTCCAGCCAGTTGGACAATGGGGAGTCACGGGGAGGGCGTGAGGGCAGCGTTGGCAGTGGTGGCAGTTCGTCCAATGATAACCCATTCTCTTCCTCGTCTTCGCAGCCCCAGAATGGCGCAGCACCGCCAGTGGTGCCTGCGAGACAGTTCCAAGGCAACCCTTTCGCCGCCCAAAACCAGGTACGTAGATATCCGGAATTCAGGTATAGTAATATGTCTTAAGCATGTATATCAGTAAGATGGCAACATTAAAACTAGTGAAGAACATAGGAAATTATAAAAGAATTAACATTACATGTATATTCTCACCTTTAAAATGTATATCCTCATACAAGTTACATTACCATTACATTATTTGCCGTAACTTCATTTACTGGTTAATGAGATAGTTCACTGGTAGATTAGTAAGACATGGTTACTAAAATACTTAATATTAAGTCTAAGGAGTGAAAGGATAATGTGTGTGTAAGCGATCATTTTTTGTGTCTAAATCCCCTCTGTTTATTCCTATGTTTACAAATTCAAAGCCCTTGTTTTATCCGTAAGCGTTATATCAACACTACATCAGAGGTTGAATTTACTTTAGTATTTATACATCGCACACGAAGCCTCATCACTAAAACCTATGGAATACTGTTTAAGCAAACAAAGATATGAAAATATTTTAAATGATTGAAATAATCATCAACTCAGACTATAAAAGCTTGAGAGAATTGTGCAAAGCATTCATCCCTGAATGACATGATACATACCACATACTAAAAGGTGCATCGGCCAATATATATTTTAACTGGTTTTGTGTCAATCCTTTGGTAGTATTTTCAAAATCAGAAAGATATTTTAGTTTTCGTTTTTGCTCCTTTTCTTCTAACAGAAAAGTGATTATTTAGATGGGCAGTCTTAAAGCTAGGGCATACCTTGCATTCAATCATCTTCCAATAGTTTTTTATATTTAATTCATCTCTTCGCTGCCTTAAGTCTTTTGAATCACCATAGTATCTAGATTAAATTCCGATGCACTGAACGAAATGGCCAATATATTTTTTTTCGCTGACTTAAGCTAAGAATAGCATGTAGATTGTGTATGGATAGAATGTATTTTTCTACTTGATGAATTGCATTTTTGAGTAAATCTGTTTTTCGTGCTGTAAACTCATTAAATGGACTTTTTAATCATGAAACCAGGAATTTAACGCTAACATTTTATAATTCAATTTACTAACAAAAGTTGTGCATCCATCACAGTTAAGAAGATTCGCTATATAAATTCACACGCCATTGAAATGACTTGCGATCGTATTTATTACATAAGACCTTAGTGTTAAGTTTGTCTTCTGGATCAAGTTTCAGAGTAACATGCCGCCTCCCTCAAACTCGAATCCATTCAGTTCCAATGTGAGTCTCGCATATCTTACTTTATTTATGTCCAACGATTATGGAATACAACTACTATAAATTATCGGCAGGGGTTCATCCGCTTTCAACACTTTCTACTGTATTTGTTCTTTTTCATACAATTTGAGTCGTTTTCACGTGTGTTTATCCTTTGTAACCTCAGCAACTTTTCCTTTCTAAAACAATCAATTTGTCAATTTAAGGTTTCTTTTGCTGTGTCGTTTCGAAGCTATCTTTTATAGCTTGAACTGCTTTGTGTGTGAGTGGATGTGTGCTCAGATTGATTACCTTCCAAATATATTATTTTATGTAATGAATTATTTATGCATTTACATGTCAGCCTTTGAAATATACTCTTCTCTGGTTCCAGTGGCCACAATGAGCGAGATATCGAAAGAATGTATCAATATTTGTAGAGGTAAGACTTTCGTATGTACATTATTGAAAGAAAAACACTGTGTTGAAATGTCGGCAGTTGTAGCATAATGTATCATTTTTACACGCTCACTTCTTTTCTGGCTACATTGAAGGGTCATGGTAATATGTGTACAGTAGAATCCTGCTTAAGGGGCACCCCGCTCCGAGCAAATTGTCCGCTTACTCAGGTTGTGTCCCCTTCAACAGGATTTTTAGTCTGTCAACGGTTAGGCTATGTAGTATATAATACCTTTATACAGATGATACTACGGTATATAGACTTCACTAACCATACAGACAGCCCACTGACGCCTACAGGAGCCTATACAGACCGTTGCCTGGTGTCTGGCTGTCTAGACACACGCCTCAGATACGCACCATAAACAAGAAATCGAGAAATTCTGGAGTGTTGTCCCAACACTGTCCCATCAGATTTGAAATGGGGTTAAGAAACATTCCCTACCGAAATTCCTGCGCATTTATGTGGGGTAAACCCCCAACCGGGGTTGAAATAAACACTTAATAGAGAGAAAAATTACCATTCCGAACAAAATGTCTGTCTGTGGGGTTATACTGTACTAGTATTTATTAATTGGCTCTTACTCTCTGCATGTCCTTAAATGTCTTAGACGCCAGCTCCTAAAGTCAGTTATAAGAATTTCTATTGGGAAAATACGCAAACTTAGATGTATGTGTTGTTAGATCAAATTAACAGTATTTGTTAAACGAGGCAGAAACACCTCCACTGAGGCTGACAATACCTTGAATTTGACCAGAATTCAATATGATACCAGCCTGTTGCCATGCTAAACTATAGCAAACATTGCCAAAAGAACCAACCATGTTGCAGAGGCCCTGGCTCTAACCCCGAATCACATGCCACCATCAGTAGCAAAACTTTAAGGGAAAGCACAAATCGCCTCTGCAGATACTGCCCTAGATTAGATAAAACTGGCCGCATAATGTCCTTCTCGACTGACCTAGACTTCTCAGCCAAATTTGAGATTACATACCAGAGCTCCAACATCATATATATACTCTATTACCTGTAAAACATGCAGCATTCAATATGTGGGCCAAAGCGATGATTTGTGAAACGTCTTCAAGGCCACTTCTACCATATCCAGTACAGGAAGACACTGATATAGGTCACCACTTTAACCAGAGTGACCATTACGGGTTGGGTAATGTGAAAATCAAAATAGTGGATTTCATACATGCCCTACCTGACTTCAACACTACACTACAATTGCGGAACCAGATTGAAAAAAAAACAAGAACAACTGGGTCGATGACTTACAGACCCAGATACCTTTTTGGTCTGAACCTGATAGATGCACCCATCTATTAAATCAGGATCTTGTGAGATAAAACCATAGGCCCGACCTAGGTGGGACACTAGTCTGCCTTGTTAAAAAAATTTAAAACACTACTAATGTTGGTAATATTTTGATCTATCACATGATAGAAATAAAACCTTTAGCCAATAAAGAACCCCAAGTTCTTGATGATAAATTGTTCAGGGACTATTATTGGAAGCGTTTTTAAAACAATATTTTGTATTGGAATGCTTCCAATAGAACCTACGTCAATGCTCAAAGTATACTTAGACAATTTTGATCTATCAAATTTCAGTGATATCCAACTGGTGTAATTGCTAACAACAAACTTGCTTTTTTAGTTATAGATGGAGATGTTTTGTGTGAGCACTTGAGATTGTACACTTAGTGTCTGATGTTTCAGGTTGTGAACAGCGCCCTGGCATTGGTGCCGAGAACACGCCGTCTCTAACTTCTTCATCCGGAGAAAATGTCGCTATATGCCAGTCATCACTCAGCACAAGTCGGGCGCTGTCATCAACCAGACCAGCTTTTCTCTCAACACGGAGCGACGGAAGGACCGAACCGAGGGGCCATCTATTATCTCCTTCATTAATGGAAAAAAATAATCTGCGGGTCACAAGACTGAAAGAAAACAAAATATTCCATATGTATCATACACACACATTATACGAGCCTGTACACATTGTATAGTAATTGTTGGTCCTTCGTTACACTTCCACGAAGTGTCATTGGTTGTTCGGTTATGTATGCCTCGCGTTGTCATTTACATATCTTACTGCGGGTACATGACAGTTATGACAAGAGGTGATTCTGTTTGGTTTCAGTATTTCTCCATGGCAGTCGTGCAAAATGTCTTGCTCTGGTACTCGTCTGTATTTTGGTGATGTGATAATTCATAAATATGTATTATAGATTGAAAGATACAAGTACTCTATACAAATTCTTACAAAATGGCATTATAAGAAAACCTTGTTCATCATATTTCAGTAGCTCCCTGTTCAACACGTTGAACCATTTAGGAATAGATGCAATTTGTATGATTTTAGTTTTATTGTGGTCATAATCTGAATTGACTCGATATCTGGGTATAGATAAGCAAGAAATCGAAATGATAACACAGTCCTCAGCTTTTGTGGAAATATTCCCCATAGTATTTCTGTTTGTAAGAATTGAAAATGTAATCAATATGACAGTCCCTCATACAAAATGTATATCGGTCTCTTTTTTTAATGAAATGATACTTTCTTTTACAATGGCCTAATCAGGTGTTATGGATTTGAAATGTTACAGAAGTGAAATGTTATGGAATCCTTGACGTGAGTCCCGGTTGTACTACACCTGGGTTCAGATGTGTTTATGTGGTGCTAGACTCCGTATAGACCGAAGCAATCATTGTTTTACTCGGAAGCATCGTAATGTAATCGTCCTTTAACGATCTAGTGCATCAACTTATGCTACGTACACCAGTACTAGTTTTAGCACCAATCTAGTTTCCCCGCTACGTATGGCAAACGGTCGAAGCCATACATCGGTATCTCGTTACTAGCTACATATTCGTACGGATGGCTGTTATATTGTTATGACTTACGTAAAATTTTTGGTACCAAATAAATGAGGAACGAGTGTGACATAGTGTTGGTAGGATTCGTTAGTACAACGACCTGGCAACATTCGTTCGAGACATCCCTTCCGTAATTATTTTACAATATGTCATGAACTGAGCACAGGTTGACGTTTAAAGATGAAGTCACAGTTCAAGCCAACCCTTATGGACTGGTCTTATTGATTATCTTTACTGAAAAACACTTGTTAAATCTATAAGATCAACCGTTAGAGGGGTCGCGTTCTGAATTTCACAAGGAAGGGAGGTTCCTCATAACAGGGGCTTCTGAAGGTATCACCGATCACTAATATTATGCTGCAGATATAACCTCACTACCTACAACTACTAAATGATCCTGTCGTGTATATTTCCTTTAAATGGTACTTCTTCACTCTGCTAGCCAGTGGAATGGCGATGACCCTCATCCAGCATTCGCTGTAGCATCGATGCGATAGTGCTCTAAGTTCCTAGACCGATGGGGCGGCTTTACTGTCTATTGAGTTGTATAGTTACCGGCAAGGGTCCACGCTGTTTGTACATAAAGCTTGGTAACAATTCGGCCGGTTCGTCATTGCTACCCACCTATGTAGATTGTAGTCGTGCATGTGAGGTTTTGGACTCAGTGCAATACGTAAATAGACGCACGCCAAGTGGTCAGCGATTTTACTGGAGGCGTTGTGATCACCTCTCATGTGTTAATTATCATGCATATCAGTCTTAAGACTTAAACACCTATAGAGCACATGCAGTCCGTCACCAGTCTTTCATCAAGTTTTAGAGTCTGTAGATTTGCTTTACCACTAGGCTAATCCCATCCCTTGTCATTTTGACCTAATAATACTGAATGAATTGTATAGCCTTGCCCGGGTCAGCACGATGGCCGCGTTTCGGTGACCTACCACATAACACACTCAACAAGTATTAGTGGTGAAGTTGTTTAGACGATTTGCAATGTACAGGTTTAGAAAATATTGAAATGTGTATAGGTTGGATGCCTGACAAGGTTGGAGGCAGAGAATGTGCAATGTTAGCTGGTTTATTTTTAGTGAACACTGTCCCCACAAAAAATGTGTCGGGTGGAGAGGGTTTAGCACATTTTCCCACCCGTGGGTGGCGGTGTTGAACGAAGGAATGCCAGGACGTGTCTGTGATGAAGATAACGATAAAAGGTGTCCTTGTCAGCAGTGTGTGTGTAAATCCATGTTCCCTCTACCACCTCCCCGTTGATTAAAAACAATAGGTGTACAGACTGTTCTCGTGGTTGGTCTGGGACCTTCGGACCCCTCGGTGCCTGTTGCCACCAGTCTATATATGCATCAAGCGTTTTCCTGAGAATAATTACTATATTAGAGGTAAATGTACACTCTGCTGCTAATGAAACTAGATAGAATAAATTTTTGATAAAAGAAATTAGAAGTGACTGTGTTGATTTCTTTTACTTAAGAGTTGATTGGTATATCCACTATTTCCGAGGATTTATAACACACACAGGTATAATAAAATATTCTATGGTTTTTTTACGAGGTGAACGAGACGAGAGAATCCTACCTCCAGCAATGGAAGGGAAAAAAGAAATCAGCTTAAAAGTTAGGAAAATGCTTGATTTCTAGAATATGAGAGAAGATTCTAAAAAATATTCGTGTAGAAGCAAAATCTAAACCCATTTAAGTTGAGTAAAAATGATATTTCAATCTTTTTCGTACCTTAACATTTGTTGTACTCATAACAGAAGTCAAAATGGACTATTTTGGTTATCAAAATAGAAAAGTAGCCAAAAAGCCCCTTTTGTGATATCTGGCATAAGCCAAAGCAATGTCATGGTATGCGATAAATGAAAAGAAAAGGCTTAGTTGGAAGTGTACAAGAATCCTTTAGGGAAAAGTTATTTGAATCCGGATTCCTCAACAGTCTCTTATTTGCCTTCCTAGCCTGTAGTGCTGGAACCGTCCTCGCGTTAATGGTAGCGAGATATCACAAATAGCCGCATGGTGGGAAATTTAATAGGGATCTCCCATGCTGGATGCCCGCATCTCCCCAGCACGGGTATAGCGAATACAACCAGCGTGGAAATCTCCGTGCAATTGTATCCATCTACTGACATATCCAATTAGTCCATGCATCAACCGGACATACGAGTGCTGAACCTACCGGAAAATTATCAATACACAGCTGGCCGTAAGAATAAGTGGCGAAAGATAAATGTGCCACATGTTGTTAAAGCTGGATCTAAGCATTCATTGCAATACATGTGTTGCCGTTCAACGCCACCTAATGGCATGTTGGTTAGTTAGGCCTTTGCTCGGACGAACATGACCGAGTCCAGCCTCATGCCCATAAAGACCAAGCAATCACACCAGAGTGTAAACGGTGGGTGTGATTGCAGGGGTGTTATTTTTTGAAAGATTAAACTACTAGACCAAATAAGGGTATTGTATCAATAAGTCTGGCCTGTCTAAACTTCAATACAGGTGTTGCCGTTCAGTGCCACCTAACGGCCCACTGTCTAGTTACGCAACCGCTCGGACAAACACCACGAGTCTGAGGGTATTCAAATAGAGACGCACAGCAATCACACCTAAAGTGTGAATGGTGGGTGTGATTGGAAGAGTTGTTTTTTGATAGATTAAATGTCTGGTACAAACTAGGATGTTGTATCAACGAATCATGGCTGTCTTAACTTCACAGTTGATAGCTTTCTTGGTTTTAGATAGGAAATAGATAAGCATATTGCATTATTGTGTATTCAGTTCCAGTGTTATCTAAGCTATATCTAAAGTATCATTGAGTTGATATGCATGTATGACAGATCAGCTTGGAGCTGGAATACCATAGAATATGATGCAATCAGTGTTATTTCTATAACAGTGATTTACACTGGCATTATAAACCCATTACGCTCATAAACTCAGTCATCCAATACAAAAGAATACGTTGCCAGGTGAATGTTTGGCTTGAGCCATGGCGTAACTAAGCAGATGAGGTGTGACACTGGCCTGTAGAAAAAGGCCTATTGATAATAGCCGTTTTTCCGTTCAGCGCCGCCATGCGGTCATGTTGCATGGCAACGCGGCCGTTCGGCCAAACATTGCGCTGTCCGACTGCGCGCCTATGTATTCACACATAGGGTGTGAGTGGCGGGTATGAATGCAAAGGTGTTGTTTTCTTCCAGATAACGGTGTTAGAACAAGCGAGGGTTCTCTTCAAACTAGGACTGGTTGTCTAAACTTTAGAGTTGATAATTGTCTTGATTTTGATTAGCCAAAAATGAATTCCTTACAGGTCTTCAAAGCTTTATATGCAGAATGGGTTATAAGAAATACTCAGTTATAACAAAGTAGTTAATTTTATATATATATATATATATATATATATATATATATATATATATATATATATATATATATATATAGACATACAATATATTCATGTATATACAATATATTTATTTATATATGTACATATATCTATATACTATAATATGATAATTGTTTTGGTTATTCCAGAGAGGAGGATAAGCCTATAGTGGCCAGGCCCATACCAGTAGGCCTATATCTCTGCTACCTGTGTACATTGTTTCTATTTTATCTTATAATATCTGAAGTATTGTTGAGGAGATATACATGTTTAACCTACCAAATGAAAGCTGAAATACCATAGAGTATGATAGAATCGCTTTTAGTTCTCTAGAAATAATATAAACGGGTATTATAAACATACTAAGCACATACACTCGGTCATCCAATGGTAAAGAATATGTTGCCAGGGGTTTGCTTGGCTGCATGCATTGCGTAACCAAGAAGATAACACCGGCCTACGGAAAAAGGCCTATCGTCTTGGTTTTCCCTTGGAAAAGATATGTTTATGGTAGCTAGGCCCACCAATGTATTATTGTGTTATCTAAGGTATATTTAAAGTTTCACTCAGGTGATATGCATGCATGGCACACAATCTTTGAGTTGGAATACCATAGAATATGATGCAGCTGCTGTAATTTCTCTGGAAATGGTACACTTGGATATTATAAATGTATTACGGGGTGGGGAGTTAACTCAGTGGTAAAGAGCACTAGACTTGTAATTCCAAGGATGTCTGACTTTGTTGGTACAAGTCCCACTGCAGACACCTTCCTCCTTCACCCCCAGCAGTGGCAGATTCACTGCTATATTCAGGGATGTCAGTGAAGTTTAAAAAAAAAAAACCGGAAATATTTAAACGCCTATTTCTCAACAATTCTCTACTGGTAATGATGTATATGCATTAAATATGAATAAATATTCGTATACATGCTATAGGGATATCAATAAAGATATCGCTATAAGGATATCAGAAAATAGAAAATATCTAAAAAAATCCGATTATTTATTTGAATTTGAAAATTAAAAAAAAAATGTACATACAGACTTGAACAAGTCTAGGCAGGCATGGAAAAAATATAGGTCAGATGCTTGAGCTCCAGGCGTGGCCCTCGCGCAGCCTTCATGTGGTCCTCTATACTCTCCCCACACAGGTTTGGTTCCCGGGGTTCCGGGGTTCTACTACGCAGTTTACCATGCACCCAGCGAGTGTTCCGGGAAAAACCCGGTCGCTAAACGGGTGCTTCTAGTCTACCACTGAGTCCTATGGCAGGCCCGGGACTGGTGCTCCCGCGGCCGGCCTCCGGGCCTCCGCTACCGGCCGCTGGGCCTCCACTACCGGCCGCTAGTATACTACATTTCATTGAATTACTTTAAAATAAAAAAACACCGGAAACCCGGAGAACCCCGGAGAACTGACATCCCTGTATATTAAAGACCAATCCTTAACATAATACCATGTCAATGTGGTGTGGGAAGTAAAAGAACTCTCACATCAGTAAATGTATAGGGGTGAGACCTAAATTCCTCTCATAAATTCGATCACCATCAAACCCAAAATAGGTCTAATAGAACATATTGGACGCTAAACTAACCAACCAAACAAATCATTTGATTTTTTTATTGGTATTAATGACCTCTTAAAATAGTGATGCCAGTTTGGGTCCGACATTGAAATGTTTTCCTTTGCAGTACTGAGTTTATACATTACATAGCCAGTGATAGGGGAATCACGGCTTTAGAGGAAAGTTTTGAATTTTTAAATGGATCTGTTGAAACCCCTGAGAAAATAGTGACGTGTGCTTTGATGGCTATATATACCTGAACTCCTCTCAACCAATAAAGAGCCAGCCGGCATATTTTTCAAGATACAACTAGATTTGGGTAGGAGCTAAACTGATATTTACCATCATGGATGAAAGATGTAGACTTTTTGTGTGTAATAATAATTTTATTACAAATACCTTGACAATACACGACCAAGACATAGTCTTCAACAACTGATGAACTGGTGTTCCCGAATGAGTGACACACAAATACAGGTAAGGACGCAACCTATTGTAGGCTAACTCGGTAACTAAAATGGACCCCTAAAGCCACAAGAAAGGAGGATGGCTGAAGAATTTGTACGGGATTGCAACGACACACCGATGAGAACACGTTACAATCTCTTTTACAGCATAATCATACATAAGATCACAGTGACTGGTCGTTTGTCCCCCGTTTGTACAAATGGAATAATGTTAAGACTTTTACAGACTAATGAGAATTGTCGACCTGCGTCCGCAGCCGGATGATGGGCTTTATGATGGTATGTGACTTGATGACAGATGACGATCATGACGGATGAGGTGGCGCCACCGTCGTCGCCGTGTGATACTGTGCGGCGTTCGCAGATGGCGCTGCTGTAGATGACGCATAGACCGCAAGCTGATACATTCACACACAACTCGCTCTACAACTCGTCGTGGTCCGCGCTATCATCTTCATCCTGCCAATGAATAAACATGTTATTAGTTTTAATATATATATATGTGAACCAACCATTCCGTTCCAATGTATATTCGCGATAAGTATCTGTCTATGCCATGCTCTATAAGCCTATCCTATTGATGTCAACGGGTTTCAGTATGGTAACTGAACAGTTTTTCTTTGGGAAAACTAAAAGGCTCTGTCTATGCCATTCCTTTTGGCATTCATCAGTGCAAAAAGAGATTTTTTAAACTAAAATTCTGAACTACTTCTTTTTCATTAGTTATTAACAATCCTTTCACGATTAACCTGATTAGTAAAGGTTCCAAAGAAATACATCAAACTAGTGGAAATTCCAATGCTCTATCAAAAAGCAACATTTAAGTGTTATAAAGAATTCGGGGTCTATCCATGTCAGCGAGTATGCAAGATATTCATGTGATCTCATTTTGCGAAAAATACAGTGAAGGTTTTTTTAATCTTACTTTAATTACCCAAAACTAAAGTCTTAGGACAAAGATTTACTAGACTAGTCGGGATCGATATTTAAATATGCTCACAGCTGTGGAATGTATACTGATAAAGAGACCCAAGACTACTTTACGAAAATTAAAGGCTGAAGTCCAATGTGGGGTTTGACAAGGTGCGACCGACTTGAAGATACAGAAGTCTCGGGTAACTGTCATTTATCAGAATACACGCGCCTCTGTAAACCTAATGGTGGTAGCTTATAGGGCCCCCAGATGGGAGAATTAAAACCAGGACAGGTGGTCCATACCTTGGGATCTTCTTCATCCAAGGCTTCGTCATCTTCCATATCCTCTCCGACATCCTCCTCATCCTCACCGGCAACTACAAAAAGAAAACACCAACCATGGTCATATTAATAAAGGAAAATGCGTGAGGAGATCCTCTTTCATCGACACAACTATTAAGTGTGGCAAGTGCATAGTATTGAAGTACTATTTCAGTTATTATTGCTTCGGTCAGTACAAGAATACAAATGGAAGTATTTTGTAATATCATTCTGAACGGATTTGGTAACCCTGATGATCTCAGGTTAAAGATGTACTACTAGGGACACTATTCCGACAAAGAGATTAAACGCACCATCTTCCTCCTCCTTCTTCTTGGCATCTTCTTCCTCCTGCTTCTTCCTCTCCTCCTCATCCTGCTGGTCCTTCATCTTCTTCTCTCCGTCCTTTGTCTTTCCCCACGTCTCGTTGCCATGTTCCTCGGCGTACTTCTCGTCGTCTGTGATCAGGATGTTGTCAAAGATGGTTCCAGATTTTACCTGCCACAGATCGAAGCCGATGGCGCCGAAGTCGTCGTACTTGTACAAGTTCTCGTCAGGGGTGTACTCGGGGTTGTCGATCTCAGGGTGCACCCACTTGCCCTTGTAGTTGGGGTTGTCGATCTGGCGGGGCTTCCACTCGCCCTTGTACTCGGGGTTGTCGATCATGGGTGGCTCCCACTCTCCATCCATCTCATCGTCCCAGTCATCGGGCTTCTTGGCATCAGGGTCAGGGATATGCTCGGCCTTGTCCCAGTCCTCGGGCTTGGTGTCCTCTGGGTCGTCGATCTTCTCACGGTCATCCCAGTCATCGGGCTTCTTAGCCTCCGGGTCCTATAAACACACAAGTTAACACATATTTGTTATCTACGTTTAGGTGGGGTTAGTATTGCTACTTTCCGGAAAGTTTTCTCACTGAATTATGGGAAATTATGTTAATTATCGCTTGGAACCTTCCTTCTGATTGGTCGGGGTGCTGAATGCACCCTCAGTCTGCCTGATTTAAAAAAAACTTCGATAATACGAAAAAAAGAGAAGTTGTACCTTGATGGTCTTTGGTGGCAGGAAGTCCCAGTCGGCTTCGAGCTCTCCACCCTCTACCCTCTTGTTGTCGATCTTGACCTCGTAGGTGTTGTCAGGACGCACGATCAGGGTGTACAAGTGAGAGAAGACGTCGTCCTTGCAGCGGATATCTTTCTTGACCAGCAGGTTCTTTCCTTTGTAGCTGAAGATCACGTGCACTTTCTTGGTGCCTGGACCACAGATGTCGGGGCCGAACATTATGTTGTATGGAGATTCACCGTGCATAGCTTTTGGTTCGAGCTCACTGGAGAAGATCTTGGCGTAACCACCACCGCAGTCGATGTTCTGCTCATGCTTGACGCTGAACTGGATGACCAATGTCTTGCCCTCGTTGGAAAAAGCCTCGTCAAATTTGGCAGAGAGACCATAGAAACGGGCATCTTGGCTGGTCTGAATTCCTGAAAGTTTATACTTATTTAGTATCATGCATAAAACGGTAATCTAAATCCTAGTTTTACGACTTTTTATGTACGAAATATATTGTAGCCTTTTACTGGATTTAACTAATGGGAATTGGCTGGTAAAGTGTTTATAAATTGATCTCCTTTAGTATCCATGTGATGAATTATACAATTATGTTATGAGAGGTTATATATGGAAATTTGATTTTTAACTTATCAAATCAAAACTTACCCTTGTCTTTTTCAGCGTCGTTGTAAAATTTGCCGGCTGACAGGACAAACTTGCCCTGCTCAGCTCCTTTTGACTCTGAGTTTTGCCATCTAGATTCCCAATCACCTGCAAAATAGAAAAGAGGATAGATTTATACATAGCACGGTATTCCCATTCTTTAGCAAAGTAAAACTCCCGATTCACGCCCCCCCTCCCCCCATCTAAAAGATTTTACTCTTGTAAAATACTTATTCTCACACACAAAGAACTAACCTTAGAATCTACACCTGCATAGTAAGTTCCTTATGCTTATACCCTAGTTCTAAAACCCACGTTATGTCATCATAGCAATCGAGCGTCATTTGGGATTATCGAATTTCATATCATTGGGTCTACATTCAAAACTAGCAGATGGGAAAGGGGACAAACGCTATGAATATTGTTCATGTCAAACATATTCTCCTTGGTCAAATACCCTTTTAGTTTTACTGCCATGGAAAATGGATTTAATGCATTCAACGATGGCGGATTGAAGTAGATAACTAAAGAAATTAATCTACAATATAAAAAGTATGCTACCTGTCTTGCATAATTATAGGGACATTCATCTATCAATGCCAGGTATAATGCTTGCCAGGTATAATTCAAGTAAATAATTATAAGTACGTTGGTTTAACCGGTATGTCAGAAGCAGACAAGAGCGGCGTGAAACTTGCAAGGACAAGTTTAGTTCCACTTGCCTTGGCACAGTGCTCTCATAATTACTGCTCCGATAATGCACCAATCAGCAATTACGCGTGTCGATAGAATAAAGCAAACAATACGACACATATTCTACGACCATGCTAACGATAAGTTCCATGACTCAGTTGTAAGGAAATACGGAGAGTTGGATGTTATGTACTTTCTACCTTGGTCCATGAATCGTGGCAGATTCCATTTCCACCAAGTCTAAAACTTGATCTATTTAACAGGCTCGAGAACAAATATCATACATACAGTGCTGTTTCATTTGATTATCCTTCGAACCATTACGGTGGTAGTGAGTTCTGTGTGACTGTTTGAAATAGATTAATTTATTAGCCCAACCCCCACTCGGTCTGGCATTGCCATTGGTATTTGAAGCCAGTCTAGAGCCCAACCCACTCAATCGTGGCAATGTCGGTTGCGGTAACGTGAACGGTACTTAGCAGTATGGACGCCGTAAACACGTACACTTGCCTTTTAAAGAGTTATATCTATGTTTTTAAGGACGTATAGGTTATAAATTACCGTATGCAACACAGCAAATATTTCCAGATGAATCTTAATTTGCAAAATCCGTAGCTACAACGTGATGTTCTATCAACATAACGTTAGTAGGCGGGGTGGCCATGTTGACCAACCGGCAAGGCCTTGTGCCCAGAACCTCAACTTTCGGTATGAAATTCGAAGAAAAGTACTTACTTGTGAATTCCTCTTTGAAGTAATTTGCAGGATCAGACAGGGCTACAGCCACTGCACAGGCAAAAATTAGCAGCCGTTTCATTTTGCTGCGGTACACGGTCGTATCTCAGCGGTCTAGGACGTTCTTCCAGCGTGTTGTGCCTCTTAACCCCGGTACACGTGACGGACTGGACAGATGGAAGGTTATGATTGGCTGAGGTCTCTCGACCAATAAGAGCTAAACACCTCAAACCTTCGGGACTTTCCGTAAGCCTGCAGCGGAAGACACGGAAACTCCCGAACAACAAGGGTGTCTGGGAATGTACACAAACAACATGGCCGACTACGTTCAAAACAAGCGGTGAAACACGCGTTTTTCCCGTGTAAGACCAAGACCTTTATAGTGCCCTCTCGGGAAGATAGAGATGTAAGACATACACACATCACTGTAGTCTTTACTCCTTTGATTGTCTATCATTATTCTCAGTTCATCATTAAGGAATAACTAACATTTATATGCAGTTCCCTTAAGTTATTCGATCGAGCCTGGGCCTGTCAATTCTGTCAGTTAATCTGTAACTTACTTAAGTTAAGTTAGGGTTCAGTGTATGTTCCAGACCTCCTTACTGCTTCATGCTTACTAGAACAACCCCATGCTATTTTGTGTATTGCTTTAATAGAATATCAAGGTATCAGCAACTCTGAGTCTGACTGTTTAGCGATGCGGGCACTCAAAAGTTTCTCGGACTACCTTCACTGTGTTGTGTAGCCTAAGACTTAGCACTTAGGGGCCTACACTACAGAGGCTACACTACTGACTGGCAGTGACTACAGGCAGTTTATTAGACCCTGTGTACAGTCAGTTTCTAGGACTAATCTAGGGTAAAAAAAAAAAAGGGGGGGGGGGTGGTACGTTATAATGATACCAGACTCAGTTGAAGTACCACGACCAACCCGGATAGTATGGGGACCAGTCAAAGTACCACCATCAGTCAAAGTACCACCCAAGTGAGAAGTCAAAGTACCACCCTACCTTGCGGCCGCTTTCACACCTCATTGCGGTGGTGCGGCCAGTGTTATTAACACCCTGTGACATTCTAATAAGTGTATGTGTACCTGATGTAACTGAAATGGCTATCATTTGTCTTAGTGGTATCTATATGCTTGCTTAAAATACAATAAATCAAACATTAGATATTTGGTAAACATTTCTTTATTAACATATGTATAATGTACTTTAGGTATGGTTTAGACGAGGCAGGAATGCTTTCAAATGCAGCTACCGCATGAATGCGCTGTCACATCGTTTGGCAGCGACGTCATCGCACACGATTTTCGAACAGTTACCAAGTCGATCAGTGCGTTACCTGTATAATGTACTTTAGCTTCATGATACTGGACTATAGCAATGCTATACTTATAGAATAATGGCAGATCGAGTGAAAAAGCATACCAACCTCACAAGAGGGATTAATTCATTGCAATAATGTGCGAACGTTTTTAGGACATGAATATAGATTACAACTCCCTTATAATAATCTGTAAGGCTTGAAATAGCTGAGAACTGAACTTATCAATGCAACCCATAGGGTGGTACTTTGACTTCGATTCGGTGGTACTTTGACTCAGGGTGGTACTTTGACTGGTACCCGATAGTATAAATATAGTAGGCTACCCGGTACCGGTACTACCCTATTCCCTACAGTTGTCGATACCGAATTGCATAGAAATGTAAGGTAATTATATATAGAACGTCCTGACCATGCTGTACAAGCTACACAACGAGATGATGATTTACGGTTGTACGGAACGAGGTGTTCATGCAGAGTTCCATACAAACCGTAAATTATTATCGAGTTTTGTGGCTTGTAGAAGTTGTACAAGCATGTTGGACGTTATATATTTACTATATACCCGAAATTAAGAAAAATCATTAATTTCATTTGGCTTAAGAACTAATACTCCAGTCCATGTATACGGAACAAGTAATTTGCACATTTCAGTTAGGGTATGAGATTATACGCACTGACAGACCATTCGCACCGGGCGTTTCGCACTGTAAACAAGACGATTCGCACTGGAAAAACAACAAACGAACCACGATGTTTCGCACTTAGACTTCCAACCTGTCCATACAGGTTTATATTCGACTCAAGCCTTGAGTCAAGGGCCCAGGGAATATATTCATTTTGATCTGAAACTGAGAAGACAGGAAGATCTTTGCATAATCTGATAAATTGGAACTGTAGATAGACATTATCTCCCTATGTCAATGCTGGAACTAACACTGTGGACACTAGGTGCTGACTTTATAAAAATATAAATTTACAGGCTGTGTCATTAGGTTTTACTGAGATGAGATGTATTATGTTCGTATGACACCATGACAGGACTATTATTTAACCCTCTATGTGTTCCAGTACACAAAGTTTGAATTCGTCAATGTTGTCAATTAATTGAATTTCCTTGGGTAGGGAATTCCAAAATCTGTCACTGCGAAGATATGGACTGCGGAGAATAATGTTGCTCTTGGTGCGATAAATTTCAAAGACGATCTTTTCGGTTAATCTAGTTTGTCTGCGTAGGATTTCAGTCCAATTTGGATTTAACCGATTTCTATACATTACGGTTGCTAATTGCCTTCTTTCCCTCTTCCAGAGTGGCTCTATACCTAGCTGATCTTGCAACCTTTGTATTGAATACTCACGTGTAGAAACAGATAATGCAATTCGCATGCCCCTATTATGCAGTTTCTCAATGTTTTGAAGTTCTTTCGTTTTAAAACTCTCATATAAGAAGCCACAATATTCCATTAAGGGCATTTTATTGGTGATATATACAAGCTTAGCAACTTCTTTAGTCAGTTTACCTCTTAGCTTTCCGAATTTGAATAGCTTGGAGCTTACATTTTTAATTACGTTATGAGTATGGTTTGTCCAAGTCAGGCATGAATCTATGTCTATTCCTAAATAATTATAATGTTGACATCTATGAATGGTTTCCCCATGCATTTTCAGCTGCCTATCAGGACAATTTTTCAATCTGACTGCACCCGAGAACCACATGAACTTAGTTTTTGTTGTGTTAACGGTCAGACAGTTTCGATAACACCACAATGCCAAGGTGTCTAGGTCGTGTTGAAGAACATTAAAAGCCACTAACAGATTTTTGCATGCAGTATAGATTACTGAATCATCTGCATATTGGATGTACTTGCAAGTTTGTATACTATCCCCCAGATCATTAATAAACAGAATGAACAACAAAGGCTCCAACACAGAACCTTGAGGGACCCCAAAATTTATACTAGCATAAGATGACAACAGATGATTCACTAATACCTTTTGTTCTCTAGAAGAGAGATAGCTTTGGATCCATTCAACTAGATTATTAGGGATTTATATGATGTGTTTTAACTTAGTTATTAGCAGGTCATGATGTATACTGTCGAACGCTTTTTTAAAGTCGACATAACAGGCTATTGTATACTTATCCTCATTCCGTTGTTCAAACAGGTCTTAGGCAAACGTAAACAACGCATCAACGAGTTAGGAGGTGAGATGTACAGAGTGTCTAAGGATTTGTGTCTAAACCTAAGTTCGTCTTCATAGAATACTGGATGGCATGCTTCGTATCCAATATATTTTGGATGCTACACTTGGATGCTATGCTTCATTTTCTTACGGCAGCGCGATGGTTGCCATGAGCACTACGCTTCGTTTTAATGCTGTGTTTATGTCTTACTCACAATTAATCCAGCCAGTAAAACCCAATATAGTAAGTGCCACCCTGTTAGCTACAAGACAGTTCTTATTTGTAGTTTCTACTTCAGTTCTAGACAAAGTTTTAACATAAAATGTAAGGGCTGTTGCAATGAAGCGTAGTGTCCAGATACCTTTACATACTGCACACAACATCGCTCCTGACAGGAGTTCATTCTAATCGTGAATGTGCAAGAACTAGCAATAATTCAGGTAATTTCAAGTAACTGTGAATTAAATTTGTCTGCTGGCTAAGGACTGACTAAGTTTTGAATCATTATACAATTATATCAAAGGGTGACGCACTTTGTGCGAATCGTTCCGTGCGAGTTCCATACAAACCGTAAATTATTATCGAGTTTTGTGGCTTGTAGAAGTTGTACAAGCATGTTGGACGTTATATATTTACTATATACCCGAAATTAAGAAAAATCATTAATTTCATTTGGCTTAAGAACTAATACTCCAGTCCATGTATACGGAACAAGTAATTTGCACATTTCAGTTAGGGTATGAGATTATACGCACTGACAGACCATTCGCACCGGGCGTTTCGCACTGTAAACAAGACGATTCGCACTGGAAAAACAACAAACGAACCACGATGTTTCGCACTTAGACTTCCAACCTGTCCATACAGGTTTATATTCGACTCAAGCCTTGAGTCAAGGGCCCAGGGAATATATTCATTTTGATCTGAAACTGAGAAGACAGGAAGATCTTTGCATAATCTGATAAATTGGAACTGTAGATAGACATTATCTCCCTATGTCAATGCTGGAACTAACACTGTGGACACTAGGTGCTGACTTTATAAAAATATAAATTTACAGGCTGTGTCATTAGGTTTTACTGAGATGAGATGTATTATGTTCGTATGACACCATGACAGGACTATTATTTAACCCTCTATGTGTTCCAGTACACAAAGTTTGAATTCGTCAATGTTGTCAATTAATTGAATTTCCTTGGGTAGGGAATTCCAAAATCTGTCACTGCGAAGATATGGACTGCGGAGAATAATGTTGCTCTTGGTGCGATAAATTTCAAAGACGATCTTTTCGGTTAATCTAGTTTGTCTGCGTAGGATTTCAGTCCAATTTGGATTTAACCGATTTCTATACATTACGGTTGCTAATTGCCTTCTTTCCCTCTTCCAGAGTGGCTCTATACCTAGCTGATCTTGCAACCTTTGTATTGAATACTCACGTGTAGAAACAGATAATGCAATTCGCATGCCCCTATTATGCAGTTTCTCAATGTTTTGAAGTTCTTTCGTTTTAAAACTCTCATATAAGAAGCCACAATATTCCATTAAGGGCATTTTATTGGTGATATATACAAGCTTAGCAACTTCTTTAGTCAGTTTACCTCTTAGCTTTCCGAATTTGAATAGCTTGGAGCTTACATTTTTAATTACGTTATGAGTATGGTTTGTCCAAGTCAGGCATGAATCTATGTCTATTCCTAAATAATTATAATGTTGACATCTATGAATGGTTTCCCCATGCATTTTCAGCTGCCTATCAGGACAATTTTTCAATCTGACTGCACCCGAGAACCACATGAACTTAGTTTTTGTTGTGTTAACGGTCAGACAGTTTCGATAACACCACAATGCCAAGGTGTCTAGGTCGTGTTGAAGAACATTAAAAGCCACTAACAGATTTTTGCATGCAGTATAGATTACTGAATCATCTGCATATTGGATGTACTTGCAAGTTTGTATACTATCCCCCAGATCATTAATAAACAGAATGAACAACAAAGGCTCCAACACAGAACCTTGAGGGACCCCAAAATTTATACTAGCATAAGATGACAACAGATGATTCACTAATACCTTTTGTTCTCTAGAAGAGAGATAGCTTTGGATCCATTCAACTAGATTATTAGGGATTTATATGATGTGTTTTAACTTAGTTATTAGCAGGTCATGATGTATACTGTCGAACGCTTTTTTAAAGTCGACATAACAGGCTATTGTATACTTATCCTCATTCCGTTGTTCAAACAGGTCTTAGGCAAACGTAAACAACGCATCAACGAGTTAGGAGGTGAGATGTACAGAGTGTCTAAGGATTTGTGTCTAAACCTAAGTTCGTCTTCATAGAATACTGGATGGCATGCTTCGTATCCAATATATTTTGGATGCTACACTTGGATGCTATGCTTCATTTTCTTACGGCAGCGCGATGGTTGCCATGAGCACTACGCTTCGTTTTAATGCTGTGTTTATGTCTTACTCACAATTAATCCAGCCAGTAAAACCCAATATAGTAAGTGCCACCCTGTTAGCTACAAGACAGTTCTTATTTGTAGTTTCTACTTCAGTTCTAGACAAAGTTTTAACATAAAATGTAAGGGCTGTTGCAATGAAGCGTAGTGTCCAGATACCTTTACATACTGCACACAACATCGCTCCTGACAGGAGTTCATTCTAATCGTGAATGTGCAAGAACTAGCAATAATTCAGGTAATTTCAAGTAACTGTGAATTAAATTTGTCTGCTGGCTAAGGACTGACTAAGTTTTGAATCATTATACAATTATATCAAAGGGTGACGCACTTTGTGCGAATCGTCCGAGTAGCAGTGGGAATGGTTACCTACCACATATAAAACGTTAGAATTCTGTCGGATCTGCTTGAAGTTGCTACCCCACATAGAGACAGACATAACCAGAACTATGCTTGAAGGGTGAAGTCCCACGAGAGTGAGAATCTCGTCTGGAGAAAACTTGAACTTGCTCTTTTTTTTGTAGTTTGAACTCAGCTGTCCTCCTTATCTCTTGATTGATGTTTATGATCATAATACTCAACTCTTGTTACCTTATATGGCATATTGATCCTAAAATGTTTCTTCTGCTCATCGAAATGGTTTTGTTATATGCCACAGTCGTAGATAACTTAAGGTTTATCCTACTCCTCATATAAATCTCCATAGACTTAACATGGTGTCACTGTATGCCACGGTTATGGCATAAAATATTTATATGCCACTGGTGACATATGAGGTTAAAAACATGTAACAGGGTAGGATAAAATCTAAATATCACTCAATTACGTATAATTATTTATATGCCATTCATTGTCTTCTGCTACAGATATCACTCAGCTCCACTTCGTGATATCATGCCGCGAAGACAACTCATGCCATATAAACAATCATATGAAATTTTGTGATGTTTCATGATATTATTATCAGATCAACATACCATATGTATACAATATACTTTTACTTCCAGCATGGAGTCATATAAGATGTTGCCTATGTGAATTTGGCAAAATAAAATTTTTCTGAGTAATCTAGGAAATCGAAGTATATTTTATGAAAATAATGATGCATTTGACTTTTTTTATCTACAGGTGGAAGCCCTTGTTGGGGAATCTTAAATATTAAGTCGGAATCCTAAAATTCACCATGAATCGGCCGAGAGTAGGAGGTGGTCCCCGCGGAGGTAGTGCCCGCGGAGGTGGGGCCCAACGGGGTGGAGGGTCCAGTGCCGTTCTCCAAAGAGCCAACGCTCAGCTTCGAGGACAGCGAGTTGTAAAGCCAGAGCCAGATAACTCTAAAGAAGACGATATTGGTGTAAGTCATGAACATCAGTAGTTTATGATATAGATTTCTCCCACCACTCGCCTTTTTCTCGGAAATGAATATATTTCAAATGGAAGCAAATATAGGTCACAAACTTATGATACTGAATATTTCCCAAAACTGATTCTCATTTATATATTGAAATTGATTAGTTTAAGATTTAACATATGCACAGTAAAATCGTATTAGCATAAATCATATTCACATCGTACACCAGTTAATCAAAATATGCTCATGCTCTTTGTTGATAGTATAATGAATGCCTTTAATGATTTACCCAGGCCTATCTGAGCAGTTTGAGCCGGAACACGAAGGAACCACAATGGGACAAGTTCGGAGAAAGCGACATGGATATATCTGTATCCAGTAACGATAATGACAAAAAGGTCAGCCACGCTGTGACGTCCAAATTTCTCAAGAAAAAAACAGAAACAAAAGAAAACCCAACCGACACAAAGGTGGTAACGAAATCCCGAGTCGGCGAAACCGCTGGATCTCAAACACTTACATCCAAATCATCCGCTCTTAACAAAGCTGCAGCATTTGTGTCGAAGTTTTCTGAGAAGCCGAAAAAGAGTGTTGTTAATTTCAGCGACAGTGATCTGGACATGGACCTGAGTATGGACTCTGATATTGTCGCAGATGTTCGCGCCTTGAAACAAAGTTCTCCGCCTCCTCAGAGACCCGTTCAGAAACCTCAACAGAAGACAATACCTGCAGAAAAAACGAAACAGAAGCCCGCTCCTGCAAAAATACCAAGAAGGAAAACTGAAAGTCCAAGCTTTGGTGATGATTCAATTTCTATTGGAATCGATGGCTCCAAATTTACAAATAAAGAGAAAACTAGATCATCCTATGGGCATTTCGATATTAGTGACTCATCGGCATCAGACGGTATTGGTAAAGGAGGATCGAAATTTTTAAAGAAGAAGCCCAAAACGAAAAGTCCATCACCTCCTCCCGAAGAGAGAGATTCCCCGGGTAATTCCTTTTTTCTGTTTCATTATGTGTTATCAGTTATTAGAGTCATACCTGAAACTGTCGTCTACAATGACTGTCACATACAGAAAAGTAAAGTTGCACATTTCAATATAGAAAATAGGTTTAATGTACTAGTTCTTTTGTCTGTAACCATCGAAAGCAACGTGTAACTCAATTCACGACGGTCGTGTCATAGCAAGCGAATTGTAAATGTAAATTACTTTGATCTTTGATTTCATATTATTGACTATTTGGATAAGGGTTTTGATATTGCATTCCTGAAGAATTACAGTGCATCTATCCGATGTAGATATAATATCAAGGTAAACATGTGCGAAATTCAATTTCTTCCTTTGATGTCATCGGGATTTCAGAGACATTACTGAAGGGTAACATATCATCAAACCATGTGAATATTAAAAATTTTCACTTTATGAGAAACGATAGGTTGATAGGCAAAGGGGGGAGGGGGTGGGTGGGTATCTATTTAAATGAAAAGTGGTCGTCGCACGCGACAGCTTACAATGATATGAATCGGATGACTCCGAAACTAAAATCGCTTGTTGTAAAGGTAAAGAAGCCTGGCCACCGAACGTTTACCATAGTAAATTTGTATAGGGCACCAGGGTATGATATACAACCACTGTTAAGCTATATTGATGAAATTTGCACGGATAAGAGATTCAATAATACAGAGTTGTGGATTATGGGTGATATTAACTTGAACGCACGGGATAGGAGAGACCCAAGAAATAAAAATTTAATGTACGTTTTAAAGGCACACGGTTTGAAGCAGATAATTAGCACAATAACACGGATAGGTATCGGGAGTTCATCAAGCATCGATACTATTATGACAAATGCTACCAGTATTCAGGATGAAGGGACATTAGATGTCTATTTTAGTGATCACTTAATTACTTTTGCCCGGAAAAAGATGACTAGGAATAAACACCATGTAAAGAAGGTTATTCTCGAGTCAATCAAAAAGACCTAAACGAAAGGTTAAAAACGAGATTTATGGGGGGCGCGAGGACTCTGTTAGGGGAGGACTTATGGGGTTTGTGGGAATCAGAGCTGAATAATTATTTGGATGAAAAGGCACCATTCAGGCAACGATTGGATAGCATAAACGTGAAAAAAATCAAAATCATGTACCATGGGTGTAGGGTTAAAATAAAAAGGGAGAATCGCGTTGTTATAAAACGGATGAAATAAATTATTTAGGGGCTATCATAGACACTGATTTAAGTTTTAAGGGACATGGTTTGAAATTGCTCAGAATGTTAAATGATAAATGTGTTGTCTTCCGCAGGATAAGACATTTAGTAAAAAAGGATACTGCCCTAAAAATCGCCAAAACCTGTATACTGCCAGTACCTGATCATTGTTCATTCTTGATAGAGGGGTCAACCGTTGATATTAAATCAAAGGTGAATAGGGGCATCTACAGAGCACTACGGATTGCCTTGAGGAGGGAAGCCTTCGAAGGTGGGAAGTTTATTAGCACCAAAGATCTGTTATCAAAATCTGGGGTAATATCACTGGACATCCGAAGACAAATGCTCCTAATGGGAATAATTAAAACGCTAAAAGACATTTCACAGCTAAAAGAAGTAGAGAGGGATAAAGACGGTAGGAAAACAAGATCATATAACAGATGTTCTCTGTATGATATCTGCCCAGACCTAAGAAGGAAAAGTTTAGGAAGTCATCAGTATATTTTGGATTGAGCCTCTGGAACGCCTTGTCCGCAAACCTGCAAAATGAAAATTCCCACCTGCTGTATAGAAAGGGGTTATATCGCAGCTGATGAAATGATTGTGCAAGAAATTGCCCACCATATCGCCCATGCAAAGTTGGTACCCTATAATGGGAGACTGATAGCATATATCATATACTGTGAAGATATTGTATTATACTGGTAAAGAACTGTCTAGGCATCGTAAGGTTGTATTCTCATCTATGAGCTATTTGCTTCTGTGATTATAGGGTGAAACGAAGAAATACGAAGTAATAATCCATATTGTTAAGATCATTGTACATACCATTGATTTATTCTTCCATACATTATGCTATTGCTGGAAGAGCGATTCTGTAACAAGTCGAAGCAGTAAAAGCAATTTAAAAAAAACCCAAAACATATAAGTAATTGCTGGATAACAGTATACATGGTCCCCGACATGCATAATCAAAATTATATTCTTATGTGAATGTCTTGTCTATACCAACAGATTCACCTAAACGCCAGTCTATGTTCCGGTTAAAGAGTGCGGACAAGTATGCTACTCAAGTGGTACTGGATACTGACGAAGAGTCCCTGGCTGATTTTATCGGCGGGTTGTCCGGTTCGACAGATCCTGGGTCAGCGCGCACCCCTAGAACACCCAAATCACCTTCGTCCGCACGGCAAGCCGCCAGCAAGGTATGCCCAAATACAAGAGAAAGCGCTGACACGTTGATTGAAAAATAAACGTTCCTCATTATTCATATTACATAAAAAGTAGTTTCTGTACTCTAGTTCAAAAACCATCATTCTACATACAGGTCGATGTGGGGGCCCTCTAGAGTTAATGTGGTATGAGTCGTATACATTTATAACTAATGAGTAGAGCCTGGGTTTTAATGGTATCCCAGAGCTGTGAATGAAGAGTATACTATTATTTTATCGAGCTTTACATGTAAATAACTAGATTCTGATCTAATATGTACTGATGTCACAATTCAGAGATAATCATCTCGCAAACTCTTCTAGACAAATGGAAAAAACTCAAACGTTTTTGTTATGTTGTAAACGTGACCTACGGACGATGGCTATGTTTACAAATCTAGCCAACGTTTAGTGACGGAAAATTCACTTGCATCAGGGCACACAAGATGGGGCACAGTGGGTGGTATATAGTGAGTTACATGGAAACATTCGCTAAACCATGAACCAAATACACAGGTTATCTCGATGTATCTCTCCGACATAAAATCTGTTTTGTTGATGAAAATATATAGAGATATGAATGAGACCATCACCAAATAAGTCGCGCCAAATTAATGCCGATGGTATTCTTTCTTGTATAGTTCCTGAAACCCAAACTAAGCCCCGTGGGTCGCCCGAGCCCGGAACCTGCGATAGACACCATACGTGAAGTGGAGGAACCTTTGGACGAAAGTATTCAAACAATCAGTGAAAAAGACAGTTCTATTGATGAAGATTCTTTTAAAAGTGAGTATTAAAATTAAATGACCCTTGTCTCTTCGTTTAATTATGCCATAAGGCTTTCCTTAGAGTCATCACTGGTTGATGCTTAGATATCTTTCCACAATAATACCAATGATTGAGAATTGGACCACAAACCAAAATAGAGTCACTGGTTGTTGAATGTCTAACTGTTTAATTTGTGACTCCTTCCCAGAGGTAATACCAGTTCCATATAGAATGTGGTCACAGCGTGTATCTTTTATTACATGACATTAGAGGTCTGCTATTTGGTGATCTGATTAAGCTTCAGTTTCAGGTGATGCTTGCTATGGAGATTAATCGAACTTGTTAATTAAAGCTTTACTTGATTAAAAGTGATGGTTTTATACCATATCCCTCCAGGAATGGGAATAGAATTGACATAGCTTTTTCAAATATCAGTCACATTGATAACAGTGGGATCCTATAACATGTGATAAGTGATCATAAGGGAATTTATACTACCAAGAAAAAAGAAAAAAAAGATGTACAAGAAGAAAAACAGGTGTTTGGTAGATCATATAAAAATTATGATAAAGCGAAATTTCAAAACAAATCAATTGCATCTCGTTGGGAGGCGTTTTTTAATTGCAAGAGCCCAAACGAGAGTTGAGATAAGATGCTTGATATATTGAGAGGTAAGCTAGACATCAGGTGCCCATTGAAAAAATTGTAGTTCAGATGCTAAGATAATCCAAGGATTACTCACGAGATAATTGTAAAGCTTACAGAAAATGATAGAACATGAAAGCCATACCAGAAAGACAATAGTGAGGGAATCGGAATATACCGTATTATTGTCTAAAATGCAATGATTGCAAACAAATGATCATATATGAGAAAATGACATATATTATTGGAAACAAAGATGGCGAGTCTAATGAATGTTGGAGGAAAATACAAAGCTTAATGCCAATTAAAGATAAAAAGACTTATATTTCGTTAGAAAATAACGAAACAAGCGAAAGAAAACCACCAAATGAGATCGCTGATTATACCAATGACTTCTTCACTGAGATAGTACCAAACCAAGAAATTCCCAAATGAGTGGATAGACACTTTAGAAGGCTTACCTGAAATGACAGAAAAAATTGAAATAACTGAAGAAGAAGTCTCTGAACTAATTAAACAGACAAACATAAATAAAACCTCAGCAATGGAATATTTATCTAGCAAGATTTTTGAAGACAGTTTTCGGTCTTAAACAAGAATTGACACACTTCATTCTAATAAGTAGATATATATTTCAAAACATGAATAATTAAGAAATAACAATAACAACGTATATAGATTAAGCAAAAGCGTTCAACACTATATACATGTACCTTTCTATGCTGAAAAATAAACTAATTATATATGGATTACCACCCTCAACAACATCCTGGTTAAACAATTATTTATTACATAGGAAACAATATACACTTGCAAATACCAATTAATCAAACGCAAACAATATAACACATGTAGTCCCACTATATTTACGCTAGGCCCCTTATCATTTCCTATTTATATCAATGACATAAGTAAAGCCATAACACCATGTGATATAAAACTCTGTGCTGATGATGCTATGATATATACTAACCATAAGGACCCCGAACTATACATTTTGGAAAGACCAAAACTATAGAATTTGGTACAAATCAAAAACTGATATTAGCTAATAACCCCCTGATAATACATGTACTCACTGATGCTAATACTAAAGAAGTCGAACACTTCAATTACCTTGGAGTAAAATTAAGATGCCGTAAAAAGAACCTAAACTTTAAAACGCACATAAATGACCAGATCAAGAAGGCGAGACAAAAACATGCATGGTGTCCCAGACCAGGAAATTCATATCACCCAAACAAGAAATTCACATTTATAAAGCTAACGTATTACCAATGCTAGAATAGGGAGAGAGCCTTAATACATAATAGTGCAAACTACCTATTAAATAAACTGCAAATAATCCAGAATAGAGCGTTAACATTTTGTTTAAAGGGTACCCATGAAAACAGAAACGTGTGAAATTCACAAGAATTGTAAAATAAACAAGTTAGATGAGAGAAGACAAGCCCACATTCTGAACCATGCACATAAGAGAAGCAAAATACCAGATTATGTAGACATGACTGAAAAAAACAAGAATGGGCACTGCCCCCACTCAGATAGGGCATCATTTTCATTTAAAATCATATAGAAGAGGTATAAGACATAAACATATAGATCCTGGAACAATTTCTTTTCATCGGTTGGAGCCAGAAGTGTGTAGCGCTACGTATTGAGTCCTGAAATAAGATTAACTGCCTTCTTTGATGATTTAAAAAAAATATACTAAAGGAAACCTTATTTTCCTTAGACTAACATACTAAATGGGTGCATAATGCTGCCCTTTTCCTCAACCCAACCAATACGTCTAAATCATTTGTACTGCCATCAAATATTATACAGTTTAGTCCTTAGGTTAGGCTGTCCAGGGTGTTTTCACTTGTGTATCTAATGCTATATTTTCATCTCCTACACGTAAAATCATTTAAACAAAAGCTTACTTATACTATCTATCACACTCTGGCCCAGGAGTCTACTGAACATAGGACATCTCCCGAATGAATAAGAATCTAAAGAAATATTAAGCCACATTCGTATGGTACATGGAGAGAGTTTTATTGCTATACTCTGACCATGTGTGACCCAACTTGTCATAGTAAACCCTATGTTGCATTGGTACAACGAATTTTCACATCCCGAGTTTAAGACAACCCTGTTTAGACATCAGGATCTGGCTAATTCAGACATCCTCGAAGTCTGTATATGTTAATAACAATAAGATATACAAAAAGTTTCAAACTTTAGGGACATAGCTGTGATTAGAGACCATTACATTTGCTTCGAAATTTGCAAGGATGGTTTATAATAGTTTAAAGTGTGGTGTTTTGAAAGTATGTCCTGAAATCACCAAACAAATGTATGAAAAGGACAGTTGTAATGCCTTTTAACGCAAAGATATTCTCGTTTTATTTTTTAAGGAAAAACTATCTATCAAAAACGAATGACCTCCTCATATTGTAATAACCCTGTAATAGCCTATGTTAGAAATTTAACAGCGAAACAAAATCAGGAGGACTTTAACAGGCCACTTTATATGCCCTACTCTACTCATATAACCAAATGATAATTGATTAAAAAGATAGATCATGATATCACTGAGTAGAAATCTGAGTTTCCCATATCAGAAAAAGTTTATCCAGGATAGAGGAGTGAAATAAGGTTCTGAAAGTTAAAGAATTGTATTAGTTAGCTATAAAATGTCCTAAAAGATCAAACACTCTATACAGGTGCTGCGACATAATTTAGACTGACATTACATGAGACAGTTTGTAGGCAACCAAACAAATAGGAGAGGGAAGCCTTGTAACAAAACATACTCTATAGGTGTCCAACAGTCTACTCATGATAAGTCTATATCAATTTGGTTTATCACGGGTAAGATCCGAGGGGCCCTTATAGTCCCGTATGCAGAACACTCCGCAATCGGACTGCTTACCAATCGTTGCGCGTCATGCTCTGGCAGGTCGTCGGTATTGCCGTCTGGTGTGAACATGACAAAACTCTTTGAAATTTCCGTAGAAGTAGTTTTATGAAATCAAATTAGGAGTAAGAAAATGTTCGAGTGTTCCAAGCTGATGTTCTATAATCGTAGGCATAGTTATGTAGTGGTGAGAACGTCTGTCAATGGATGGAGATCGTCGATTTGGTTTTATTTGTTGTTTTAAAAACATCTTTATTCTCATCTATGGGTACAGTTTTTCTTCAAGAGTCCTGTGATTAGTTTTAAATACGCAAGGCTTTGAGTGCATAAATTAGGAACATGATTACAACGAGAGTAGTTAAGTATTAAGAGATAACCAAGGTAAATAAGATTAGGGTGTCATATGTCATAGTAGATTCACATAGGTTATCATATGTGAAAGTCTTGTCACATATGACAAGGTATAAGATGTTTTGATAATTTAACATGTCATGCTGACGATCCTGTGCCATCACTACATGCTATTATGTAGTAAGATGTAACAGTGATGTCAGTGTGGGTATCACTCGCTGTGATGCCATGTCACAGTGATGTAATGTCGTGATAATGTCATGCCATGCTGATATGATACCATGCTAAGGTGAAATCGAAATAATCTCATGTCAAAACCATAATTAAGTGGGGAACTCTTATAACCCTGCAAGTAGCTGGATCCAACCATGAGACAGTGTCTGAGATAATCTCAAATGCAGTCTGTGCCATGACCACAGTTTCTGAATAATAAAAGTCTCACAACCTCTCCAGCACTCCAACATGCATATTTGGGCAATTATTTCCAATCCAATATTGTCGGAAAGTAGAAGAAACAACTATGACACACGGGCAATAAACATACCGCCCTCACACACACCCACACACAGCAGGGTCTCAACACACGAGAAATAGTTTTCATGTCGGAAATGCGTCCATCGTAGCAGAGATGGCAGTTTTCCTATTTTCCAAGGAAATCCTTGTTCTCATTTCAGTTTTACAGTTTTTCTGTAAAACAGAGAGAACAAATTCGGCCTCATTCACACCAAAAAGCAGTGGTTCGAACCTCCACACACACCCCAGCCCCATTCTATGGCCAATGACGATGTATTTTTTTTATGTTTTCTCAATCTCTCTGAGGCAGTGAATTCCACATGAGGAATATTTCCTTTGTTTTTTATGACCCCAACTGACATCCCTGTCGTAGAGCGTGTCCTGCCAGGTGGGTTCCTTCATCAAGTAAAGGTGATGAGTAGTCAATAATTTCTTTAATCCCCTGATTCTCTTCTAACAAGGGAAATTAAATGTATCTCTACTTCCATACCAAAATTATTTTTATTTTCGGTTACACTCATTTATATTTTCAGTTGGAAGGTCGTTGAAGTAGAAAAAATGATCGTAACTGTCCCCCGTTATCTTAACTTGATAAGAAATATCAATGCAGTGTGTGGACGTGGCTAGATGTTATCAGGTAAAAAAAAACAAAAGAAAATAAATCAATGCGCTTTGGGTTATGGTTTTCGCTATACGGAAGCAAAGGTGTTGGAATGGTGGCACGTGTCGATACGTCCTAGTGTTAAACTGAGAACTTAATTAATGGGACTACTGTACCGACTTAATGATCTCGTGTAATGTTGCTATCCAAGTATAGCCACGAAGACATGTGGCAACCGATTTACTTCGGAAGAAGATAGTGCGAATGGCGCACTTGAGAGTGCACTATTTGTATTGATATGCTTTAGTCGCTGTATATTTGAGTCTTTATATAATCAGTACCATATAATCTACCATATGCCAAGACAACCAGAGTGTAGGTCACATACATGTACAGTAGAACCCCGCCTAACTGACACCCCGCGTAAGCGGAAACCCCGCGTAAGCGAAAACCCCGCGTAAGCGGAAACCCCGCGTAAGCGGCAACCCCGCGTAAGCGGCAACCCCGCGTAAGCGGACAGTTTCGCTCGGAACGGAAATTTCTCCCTCTATTAGATGTTTAATTTAACCCCGTGTAAGCGGTCAACCCCCCGTAAGCAGACACCCCGCGTAAGCGGACAGTTATTTCGGTACGAAAAGGCCAAACAACCCGCGTAAGCGGACACCTCAGTCGGACACCCGGGCAAAAATGGCGTATCAATTTTGGAACAACACTCCGGATTATCGATTTTAATCTGTTTTTGGCGTGGTCTACAAGTCCACCTACAGAGGTGGGACAATAAAAGTTTGTGGAAGTTGTCTAGCGGGCCTGGGCGGGCTTTGTGAGTGGAGGGGACAGTCCATGGCGGGCGGGAGCGGGTAGGTGTGAAAGCTATTGCGGTTACACAGGTGGTATGTGAGAAGGCTCGGACAGGCTGCAGGTGGAGGCATGGGACAGGCTGGGTGTCAATTTAGCAAACAGAACAAGTACATTTGCACAATTTTAGAAATATTTATCAACTTGTTCATAATTCATTCCTTATTCTAGATGTTATTATTTGTTATTTGAAATGACTTTAAATAAAGAGTCCATATAATAGTTATTGCTTATTCATAATTATACTATAGAAATACATTTAATAGGCAATTCAGCACTATATAACCAGCAATAACCTCAAAACCCCGCGTAAGCGGCCACCCCGGGTAAGCGTTCACTTTGGCTCGGAACGGAGGGTGCCGCTTCTGTGGGGTTTTACTGTACATGTATATGTATTCTTCACTGGTGCATCTTTTTTGGGGTGCTAAATTAATTATAATAGAACCATAATTTCACATGACAGTGAATCATACGTACATATGTATCTGTTATAGAAATAATGTCAATAGTGAAGATTATGAAAGCTTTTGACATTCATATTCATCTTATCAACATACACATAGGCGATGCTGTGTAGCAGCTGTTTGCTTAATTAAATCCTACAGGTGTGTTACTGGTGTGTTGCTTAATCTTGCAGCAAACCGTATGATACGATTCCATTTCCACGTGTATAAGCCTGTCCACACATGTCATTTGAACGCTATGCCAAAAGTATGACACACACCCAGAACCACTGTATATATTTGTTGTTTTACACGAAAAAAAGTAAAAGACCGAGGATGTCACTGTCGTAAACGTACATGTTGTAAACGTACAAAATGCTGTATAATATGGAAAGTCAAGTTTTATTCAAGCTCTACAATGGTTCAAATCTGCGCCGACATAGTGGTGCTGTCCCTTGTGTCGGTTCAGGTATTGATCATGACCATACCGCAGAAGCTTAGAATTGGCCGTGGGTGTGACAAGTTTCAGTGGATCTTGGTAGAATACACGCCCATTCTAGAATTCTTTGGGCGCGGTCATGCTTCACACACCGAGAGCAGCGATTATAGAAATTCGCTTTATTACATTCAAATTATCTGTAATGCATTTCCTCATAAGGAACTAAACGTGCTTCCCATCTCATTCTCTAATTCTGATAATGGCAGTGTTGTTTATTTTGATGTGTATTTGGTTTTATTCTCCACTTTGATATATTTGCTTAGGCGTGTATGGTGTCCTTATGTTACAAAGACATACATAATATATTGCTATGACCACCGATATTAGTCTGCACAATCAGGCTACCAGTCTTACCGAAGTCCTGTATAGCAGGTCAAAAGTATTTGGGTTTAAAATTAGCTTCCGTGTCATTAAGTTACTATATGCCTTAAAAATGAAAAAAAAGTATCATTTTCCTAGAAATTTAATATGTTGATATCTAACTGTCGTTGAAGATTTATCTAACCTAAGAAGAAGGGGTCGCCATGCTAGTTTTCGATCTGGAATATTATAATACATGAAATATTTGAATAGAATTATATAGACATTCTGAAAAGTAGTGTAATCCTCTATAGACTTCCACATAATATAGTAATTGTGTAATACGACACATTGGAGTACCATGGGACGCCACTGTGTATTGTAGGATATGCCTTTAAGTTAACTGGATTTGAACTATTGTTATTTCTATACATCAATTCAGAATTTGTTTTTATTAAATACAATCGCACTTTCTTCTAACCGTAACTGACATGCATGATTAGCGGAACTATGGTAATAATATTGCGATGTGACCGAGATAACTCCCCTAAACCTGTCCGGGAATCTCTGCCCACCCTCCATTCACACTAGTCAGTCAGAACTTCCCTGTCTACCCTAAACATGAAAACAGGTTTCTTTTTTTAGTTCTAGTCGTTCTAATGGTTTTACATCTAATTTTACACCCCAGCGGTTATTTTGAATTTAGCACACGCAGATAGGTGTCACTCGGCTTTATGCAGAGAGGAGGACACCTCTGGTTTAGCTAGCTGTATTAATAGTTTCCTGTAGTGAAAGTGCCTGTATCGTTTTGAAGAAAGTACTTATGAAAATAGGGTTATGATACCTCACAGTGTAATCTAGTATGTATTGGGCTCTCAGAAAACAGTTGAATCTGGACAGGCTTTGGATTTTCCCCATTCATTTAGCCACATCTTTACGATTATTGATAAGATATACTCTGAGAACTTTGTATACGTCTCTATCGCCTGTTGTGTGACTGGTTATATATGTATGTAGGGATGTAGATCACTAGGGTTACACTCTCATGGTGTAATAAGACCAATCGGCCCATACGCTGGCGGTTACAGGGGCCATTACATCGTTAAGCGGGCAGAAAAACCATCGTTATAATTCTGTACTCTCAAACAGATCCAGAGTATTTATAGAAGGTGATTGGTAGGTGACCTCTATACCAGTTACATTGTGGCCGTCAGTATTCACGTACCCATATTCATATATTGAATTATATGGAACAATTTTCTATAAAATCTGTACAGATATTTTATCTGTATAAACTGTGGTAACCTTGCGATTATGCGATTATTTTATAATATCTTCTCAGCAGAAATGTCTACAATACAGACTTATAACTTGATTTTTATCTGTAATTTGTAGCATAACGTTCCCGAATGTATTCTTACAGCTAGTATCGCGATAAATAAATTACATCGATGTGAATATGCATGTCCAATTATGGAACGGAATCCAATGATTTAAATCGGCTAACTCCATATGATAGTATTCGCAAAATAATTATCTCCCAAACCATTATTAAAAATCGTTGTATATTTCAAAGGAAACTTGTATCATAGACAGAGCTACGTATTTCTACATGTTCTGTAATTGGTGAAAGAAGCAAATATGGTGTACCTCGATGATAATTTGAATGGGAACAACGTCTACTCTTGTTCACACCCGTTAATTTGGAGATGAAACACCACTCTTAATCTATACGTATGATACGCAGATCAGGGCTATTGCAACTGACGCCCATATTTTTATTTGTGTATCCTACTCTGTCGACGGATCTATGCTGATAGGCATGACTCAGTAGAGCAGATACAGACCATACGTTTTGTGCTGTCATTCACACAACCGCTTGACCTACACTCCCCTGCAAACGCAGCTATTGTACGATCCCATCCACGTGGGCGTTGTTATGGCCGTATTTAAATCAGCTAGGTGGAGACCGCTGATTGGCTGAGCGCCCTCTTATGCCAATAAGCAAGCTGCCGCCCGCCCCCTTACTGTCCCTTCGTTTTGAACACGGGAGATCCGGCCACGTCGACGTATACGTCACGATAGCTTTGCTATGTGAAGAAATCACCACGGATTGTACAATTAAGAGAACAATCTAACCTATTCGTGGACATGCCCCAATGGTGTGTTAGATTATAAACATGTATGCTTTATATAGATAAGGTTATAGTATAGGCATCTGAATTGATACTTTACAAATTAATTCGCATATACAGCCATCAATAGGGTTTACCATGCGGGAAGCTGTAACATTTGTATACGTTCATGTCAGTACCATCATATTGATTGTCGTCTGCGAGGTCGAGATGCTCTCTTTAGTAACACGTCTCACTCTCAGTGCTTGTCGCGTGTACTTTCAAGCAGATATCAGACTCTTCTACCTGGTGTAGCCTTAACCCTATTAGTATCTAATGCAACGGTTACATGTATTGCATCTCAGAACCTTATTATGGAGCCAATTGTATTTTTCCGGTAGTTTAACTTGGCAGTCAGCACTAATACATGCCACAACATATTTAGACACGCCGAGAATGTTGAATGACATGTTAAATTATGGTCGGCTGAGATATCAGGCCTGCGAGTTCAGGTGCGCCGTAATACTCCAACTAATACGACAGACATTGCCAATTTAGAACAGGGAATACTGTAACACATGGCATGACAGGGCGACCGTCTGACGCCCGCCAAGCTGGACCAGTGGTGTCCTGGCCGATTGTACAATAGGATTAAGCTGCCACCTAGTGTCTGTTAGAATAAATGAATGCTGACTACCACCTGTTGAATGATAATGCCCCTCGTGCATTTAGCTTGGTTTCTGGTTCGTTTCCCCACACCTGACACAGCGCTAAGGAAAATGGAGCATGTCAGGGTATGCTGGTAACATACAGTCACAATGATTTATTCCATTTCATTTTACTCTTCGAAAGACATGCGATTCTTTGTACAATGCACCCAGCCTACCACATTAATGACTGCGCCACATCAACCGGATAGCCAAAAAGATATGAAACAGGGATCTTATCTTGATGCCATCACAATTTAATGGTCAACTCCATGTCATTTCTTTATTTTCTATACGCAACTTTTTCTTTGATGTATTTCACACACAGATATATTGACATGTGTGTAATGTTTTCTGTTGTAACAGGCGGGCGAGGTAAGATATGAAGACAATTTAATTGAGTTATGCACTTCTAAGTGTCAAAAGCTGAATCTCACCCTTGTCAATTCTTTGTCATTATGTGATACGTGCTTGCAATATTCAAATAATAATGTATGGAGACAGGGTCAGGATGACCAAAAGAAATTTGTTCCGAGTTGTTCTTTCAGCTACCTTTGCCCTGTTTCCTTATATTATCATATACCTGAATATGATTAAGAATGGCATTTAATTACCTACGGTTGTGAATGACAGCAAGTCTCGTAGTACAGAGGGCAAACTGTGTGAGACATCCGTGCACAAGTATATAATAATAAGCCATTCTTATCTCAGTACCTTCGGCCTTCTAGCATGTATTAGCATCGGTGGAAGATTGCAATTGACATTGTACTTGGTAGAATACGAGTCACGGGATTTCAAAACTATTTACGGTCATATGTGTTTCATAAGTTTTTAAGTTTTATGTGTCATTTTACCGCGCTCTTGGGTCTCATTCAAATAATTCTATTAGATTATGCAAAGCCTTTGACAAAAAACTAGATATGCTAATTGAATATAAGGAGACGAATTGATTTACACACATCTTTATAGTTTTGCACATGATGTAACAACGAGTACATCATTCATTAAGTACCTTTTAAAACATTTTTAGGAACTTCATTTTGATTGGTGGTGATATGTGATTCGTGCATGCTTTCTTTTGCTTTTGGTTTGCATGACTTCTTGCCTTACATTGCTTTTGTTTGATTACCGTCATGTCATATTCAGAACGTGTCTGCTCTAAATGGTAAATCGTCTTGGTTTATGGTAGAAATGATCAAATCCACATCGACAATTACTATAACGTTTATAGGAAGGGACTCAATTTTAGCATCCCAACTATAAAAAAACATATAACGACATATCTTATCGCTGATAAGAATTCAGTCTAATTGCAGAAGTTACATACTCTGGTGTCATTAAAGGCATATTATATATGCATCGTTGTGTAAAAATACCGGCTTTAGAACTAGCTACCATTTTATTGATTGTACCACCTATCATTCCAGTAAAGGTATTGGATCTCGACGACCTTGAACCAGCAGTTGACGTTGAACCAGTGAAACCAACAAAAAGCAGTTCCAAACGATCCCCGTCCAAAAGTAGAACTCCGCGATCTCCCAAAGAAAAATCCAGGAAGAAGGAACAGAAACATGACAAGAAAAACAAGAAGAAATCCCAGGCTGAAGGGGGCGGTTCCTTCTTCGCCAGCATGGGGCTGTACAGCGTGGATGAGCTGCTCGGCGGCGGAGACGTAGAGGAGGGGGTGCTCAGCGCCGCCTCGGAGGTGGTCAGCGAGGTGGAGGAGGAGTACCGGCGCTCGCCGACTCCGCTGCGCTCCATCCTGTCGCCGACGCCGCGCTCCTACACCCCGCGGCGCGTGCGCCTATCGCTCAGCGAGGTGATGGAGGTGCGGTCTCGGTCGCCGAGCCCAGACCCCGTGTCCACCGCCCGTGCCATCACCAGCCGCATCTACACGGAGGACTTTGAGGAGGACTACTCCGGGTCGGCGGCCTCCATCCACAGCTCGGACGACGACGAGTCGGTGCGGACTCTCACCGAGTCAGGCCGGTCGAGTCCGGCGCGGTCGCGGCGCAGCAGTCTGTCCCGGCAGAAGTCGGAGGACTACTACTCAGACGACTTCACGGAGACAAGCGCCACGTCGCGGCGACACACCTATAGCAGCAGTCAGAGCGACGTTAGCGAGACGACCAGCTACAGCGAAGACTACACGTCGTACGTCCACTCCTCAGGCAGGAGCAGGTGCGCGCCTTTTTTCAATAAGTGCCCTCTCCCCAGTTTGGTTTGTATCTGCCTGCCGACTGGAACAGGGCAGTCGACCGACAGGGAATGTTTTCTATGTAATGATTCATCAATGTATGTAGGTTGCTATAAAATGTACATGTAAGCAGTCAAGAAAAAAGGGAAACACTCATAACTTCATATTCATGTATAAGATATCCAAATAAGATATAGTCCTTCACAAAAAAATGTTTTAGTTTATTTTGGAATGCAAGAAATGTTTAATATGTATGATAATTGGTTCTACACCTACCCTTTGCCCCTCCCCACCCCACCCCACTCATATTTAGCCAATTTTACCAATAATAATCTTTAACTCAGTTGACCAATAATAATCTTTAACTCAGTTGTGAATTCTACAAATTCATAATCATTTATGATATATATGACAAATTTCTCTAGTTTATTCAACATCTGATTAAAAGCATATACTAATTGATTCTTACTTCATTCTGTCATATATCTACGCTGAAATAACGAGGGCATATTTGTGACTAACAGAACCCCGTCCCCGCGTCCCCGTGCCGTCATGCGCAGTGTGCGCGTGCAGACGGCCGAGGTGCCCGGCTTGTGGTACCGCTGGGACAAGGAGGCGGCCGGCATGGCGGGCGTCACACCACCTGTCGGACTTCAGAGTGTCGACCCGACGCCCATAGCAACGCATGTGGTCAATGCAGATGCTCTTGAATGTAAGCTAAATTTACTTCGATTTCGTTTTTCCAGAATTTCCCCTTATAAAATGCTTTAGCTCATCTAAATCTATCCTGAATCAAAACTCTTTCCTTCTTTTGCCGTTTAGTGATTATCCATCATATTGAACTCGTATTGTTTTGAAAGGTAACGGGCTATTCGCTGAGGCTTCATCAGAGTATAAATTACGAAAACAAGACGTGGCAACGTCCTACTCCCTAAGCGATTCTACCTTGAATGATAGTTATTAGAACTGCTCCTAACCACTGTAACTATGGTACACTGTCAGTTGTGACATCATTGTGTCAACAGAGTATAAATTACAGCAGTAGGAAGAAAACCCGTATTTTTCACAAGTCATTGTTTTTTTCATCCCCAGCATTGACCGCATACAGCCCTAGTGTATTAGTGCTGAATGACCTATTGCGCCAACAACTGGAGTTGACTCAGCACTTTGTAGAATCACAGCGTCGCCTACACAAGGCCTACACCGGTTCGTGCGTCCCCGACCACAACTACACCACTCTACAGGGCACCAAAGATGTGAGTAACTCACAGTGCTAGACTTCATAACAAGGGCGGATTCAAAGGTGGTAGTGGGTGTTCTTAGCTTAAAGCAATGTCCAATTTTCATATCATTTACAATAAGGTCCATGACGGCCGCTTTGCTGGATCCCATCACTTTCTAACTTCTGGAGAACTTCTGGGGAGTTACAAGCTCTCTTATGAAAGTCCTGGATCCGCCCATGTTAAGACCGCGCTGAGTCAGTTAGCTGCTTATACTTGTCTTATTTTGATATTTTTGTATCAATGATTTGATTCGCCACCTGTAGGATTGCATAGTGGTTGACCATCATACCACAATATATGGTTAACAAAATCAAACAAGCTTTTTAAGGATCCATCCAGGTATTCTTCTGTTCTTAATCAGGTTTAATATCATAGGTAGAACTACGCACATTATGCTACCAGCGAGACTTTCTTTTGTTGATATCATTGACATCAAACATGAAATTCGCTTTGTACCTTTGTTTACCGGATGGTAGTGTTGAGCCTTCGTGTGGTAATTCGTTATGGAAACTTACACAGGTGCCTGTGAGCATGAACAGTATATTCTCTATGGACATGAAGCTGGATGTAGGTAACACTGTGGGAGTGGCGCCGGTATTTGCCGCACCCGACTGACGCCGACCGCGGCGCCGTCTGGTGGCAGAAAATTTTAACTACTCTGGGACCATGGATAAGAACATGTGACTCAGCAGACGGAATACGTTTCACCCTTTTCTAGATCACATAAAATAAAGATAAAACCACGATTCAAAGTGTTCCAGAGAGGGCTGTAATAATTGTCATACAATAGGCATATCTCATAAGGCTGGTACGTTTTTCCGATTTTCCGATTAGGAGATACTTAGGATATATTTCTTTTTATTTCGGCCAAAAGTCTCAGCTACTGTCAATCTGTAGCAACAAAAAGTTTCCCATTATTCTTCTATATTTATTCTAATCATCTAAGAAAAATGAGAAACTATTTGTCACTGCAGAATGACAGTATCTGAGACTGTTGCCGGGCATAAAAAAAACCATCAAAAGTATCTCCTGAGATGAAAACGTCTTGGCCTTATTAGACATGGCCCTTACATTATAGTTATGCTATTACAAGCCTTTCTGGGGCACTTTGAATTGTGCTTCTATCTTTATCCTAAGTATTATAGAAAAATGGAAAATTTTTGTGACTGCAGAGTGACAGTATCTGAGACCGTTGCCAGACATTAAAACAACATTAAAAGTAACCCCTCAGATGAAAATCTTAAACCGTCCCAGCCTTATGAGACCTGGCCCTTACGTTATAGTTATTAGAGGCCCTTATTATCAAACACTCTAGTTAATACAACGATAGTATCATCTAATAACAACTTGCGGAACTAATCGCAAAACGGTGGCGCCCCCTATGGCGTCTGTATGTACTAAAGTGCGGCAGCGATCGACTCACGGCAGTGGCCGCTTCCAGTCCATAGGGTTCTATGTCCATGCTGTGAGGTTTGGTTAAAACATCCCTAAAAAAGAATATACGCTCTGTCTATAACGCATCTTTTCCAAATGTATTTCTGTACCCCATCTTTCAGTACCGGTGTGTAACCGGATTCAGGTTATCAGTAAAGAACACTTCGGAAGAATGCTACTCTTTGGAAAATTGCAGATGTGTAAAGGGGACATTAATAGTACACATATGAAAAAGGCTGCTGTAGGCCACTGAGAAGACATATTTTGATTCTGTTTGCTGTACTGAGTCCACAAAGGACCAGAATATGCAGCCCAATACCAAAGTTTAATCTAATGAGTAATTGTAATACTTAAGAGAACACAGAACCAAGTAATGGTTTTCAGCACTCAGAATTATAGGCGTTCAGGCATTTTGACAGGAGGTCTCTTCAACAGCTGTTGTCATGGTAATCTGACCACTTGCCAGAGCGACAACAAGTGGAAATGTTAACTAGAAGGATGGATCTACAAGATAAAGCAATAAAACAAATGTTTCCAGGGGGGGCAGCCAACTCCTTAAATAAGCCTCTTTTCCAGATTGGCCCAGGGACTATGAGAGACATCTTTTGTTTAATAAAAAAAAAATCTTCAACCATGATAGCTTGTACTGACAGAGACTACGAAGACAAAAGATCTGCTCAAAGAATGATTCACTTTTCCAGCAGAGATTCTGACTGTGGTAGTGAGAAGATCAGCTAGGCGAGTGAAAGTCAATGTTGTTCAGATCGGATTCCACTAGAGCTAACGTCAGTGTAGCTCTGGTGGCCAGACTATGGTGGCCAGATTAGACTGGCTTATACTACAAGTAGTTCAATCCTTTCCCGTCAGGAGGCGACAAACTTTTGGTATAGTGTCGTTTCAGGCTGATAGGGGTAACGTATTGATCTATCTACACTGCATTGCTCGAGCAACGGAAAACTCATCACTGCTATTACAGGCTTCTGGGTTGGAACAGAGTAAGAACTACTTTTTGGTGGAGAGCTAGGTCGTTGTTTCACACATGTAGCTATTTAATAACACTACCAGAAGTGCTTTAAGGCATTTTATACAGTATGCGCATTGTGTGTGCATCAAATCATGTCCATAGCAAGTAAACATGGAAATGTATTTCATAACTATGTCTGAGCACCAATCTAGGTGCAGCTCCAGGTCACGACAGCAAGTGACAGGGCAGACAGGGAAGGATATCTAGGTCACAGGTCACAGCCATGACCGTTACTAGGTCATGGTGAGAATCAAACCGTTAGGCCAGACTCATACTGGATTGCGAGATGTGAAAGTGTGACAACAATTACAATAATAAGGAAGAACATAATGTTTCATATCTTTCTGGTGGCATAGAATAATTTTATATTTAGTAGAGACAAAACATTTTCTTTTTAGTATATTCTATTGTCCTCTTTCCATATAGAAGTTTTTCTGGGCAATAAGCCGAGACCAGATAAATATACTAGACAGTATTTTATCAAGAGGTGAGGTTAGTGAGGTTAATTGGGGAATTTTCATGGATGATGATGAGAATGCATGATGAGGTGATAAGTTATTCATATTAAGTCTTCAGGATGTTGCAGTCTCTGAATTATTGCTGGTAGTGACTCCCATGCTTTCGACTCTCTCCAAATTGGACTCTGATAAAACAATGTCCTTGGTCGCCTGATTTTTAACCTTTTCCTATCCTCACTTCTTGTTCAACGATCGCCTACAGACGGATTTCCAGGCTCAGACAAATATCTATGCATATGGATCAACAGTCGTTTCTGCCACTTTTTCTCAAGAGGCTTTATGTGGCATGCTGGATGCAATGCGTCTATTGATTGGCATATGATTGATTTACCCTTGGTGATCCTCATACCTCTGTAATGGAGAACATGAATAATTTGTAGCTCAGTGGCCTTATACGACCGATTCCGAAACCACAGTAACCGTGTAGTGAACAAAATCGTCGATATTTAAATTTGCCTCGCTGCATTGAATGTTAAACAGTTTCTAAGTTTGCTGAGTTTGTATAATCAGTTTTGCATGAACTTAGTAACACATTTCACGTTATGTGACCAGATTTATTCAGCGTCCAATGTTACCCCCAGGTAATCAAAGCTGTATACTTCCCCAATGCTCTTTTGATCTATCACTAAGTTCATTGATCTACAAGCCTTGATTTTGTTGGGTGAACCAAACCACATGAATTTGGTCCTCTTAGTGTTTATAGTTAGCACGTTTTTTGTACACCAGAGCCAAAGCGTGCATATTCGTGAGAACCAATCAGCATGATTCTTATACAAAAACCATAAGTGCACTGGGTGACCTTCACCTTCAATTTTATCCTGTACAACCAAAAGGACAGTGTCCCATGAATATGCAGGTTTCTGTGGTGCTACTCCTACTCTGTCAACACCCATCTGTTGAATCAAGCTTTCAACACACCGGGAGAGGTCATTCACATATAAAAAAGAGAGAAGTGGTCTGAGGACTGACCCTTGCTGTACTCCAAAATCAATATTTGTCTAATTTGATACCCTGCCGTTAACCTTTAGTGTCTGTCTCCGGTCCGATAGAAGTTTGAGATGCTAAGACCCAGCCATAGATATATTCCGGAGATGACAGTGGATTGTTTACTTCAAAATTTGTAACGCTTGTAACTTTATGATGTTATCTTTAAACTGAGGAAAAACAGGTTGTTACTAGATTACTCTGAAAAAAATCATCAATGAAATTTATAAATATCCCTTGGGAGGTGCAAGATGTATACTGTATACAGCTAGGAAATATATTGTACCTTGGGTAGTACTACATCACAGTAGTACTGTGAAAAGGCGCAGACATATAATCTTAACATTCTAGATTGTAAAGAGTCTATCATTGCAGTGACGGGTTTTGCGGAGCGATAAACTGGGGCGGCACAGTGTGTTGATCTATCGTGATAACATGTTTCTCTGCAACTGCTACACGATCAGATAAAGGTCAAATATTTGCAGTTGGATGGTTGGTCTTTAGGTTATGGCTATAGCCTACTGTAGTACACCTGCTTGTAGAGTCATTAGGTGACCTGACCACATTTTTACTTTTTGTAGCTAACTAAGTACAGATAGGAATATGAATTCTTTTTTGGACAGAAGGTTTTATGGCCATACAATATCTTCCAGTTTTAGTATTTTGTATATCGACATGGAATATGAGAAAAAAATATATTTCAGTTTGGGTGGGACATTTTGAGTCACAGGTCCATTTCTACTCCTACTGGTTCAATCATAATATAATATGCCTCTTCTGAAAGAGAATAAAAAACAGTGTGTGCTAGGAAGTAAGACTTTCGAGGTAGATTCACTATTTACAGATATATTCAAGTATTTGTTAAAAGTGGGGGAACTTTGGGTGAAATGACCATACCAAAACAGATTTTAACTAAAATAAAAACTAATGTTTACTCAATATTGATGTACAGTTAGTATTGGTGTAACATTTACCATCTCCATAAGTGGCACTGACAGTTGCTAACATCCTAGGACGTATCATTATTTAGTTGAATTCTCAATTCCCATGGGGACCCAGCCTCTTTAGTTGTTGTTGTTGTGGGGGGAGGGGGAATGAGGGTCCTGCATTTTTCGGGGGGGAGGGGGGGAACTTCCCTGGGATTGGGGCCCAACATATTGTGGGGAGGATTAACTCTTTAGCATTTTTCAAGGGGGCCAATGTGGTATTCATGTGCAGGCGCTCAATTTCTGTGTATTTCAGTTGTTTTTATTCTTATACTTCCCCGGGCGTGGGGAGCGGGGGTCTATTAAGGGTAGAGACACCTTTTGTTTATCCTTGGGGTGCAAAACTTCATCAATTGGGGAAGGGAGGGGGTTAACTTTTTTTTATATTTTGTTGGGCCCAACCTCTTTTTTGGGGGAGGCATTTCTGGATAAGAATTCAGTACATCTGAGGGAGGGGAAGGAGGCTGGTTGTTGGAGGAGTGGGCAAATTATTTACTTTTGGCATTTTTGATGGAGCCTAAGCTCTTTAATTGAGCTTTTCCCTCATTATTACCAAGCAGGTACCACTCTTTCTTTTTTAGGGGGGAGCGGGGATTCCGTAAGGAGGAGGGATGGGGGTCACTCTTTTTGGAGGGGGTAGCAATTATTGTCAGTATTTCCATGGAGGGCCGATTTTATTTGCAGAACGAACAACTTTCTTTTTATTATTTCTGGGGAAAGGGGTGCATTTTTTAAATTTCCATAGGGGACCAACTATTCTTGGATTCCCGTAGGGCCCAACTCTTTTTGTGGGGTGGGGGTGATTTCCATGCGGGGTCAATTTGAAGAAAAGTATTTCCCATAACTGAGCGATGTGGGTCCTAGTGGCAAAGGCGCTAGTTAGAACACTAAATGTCTGGCTGGAGCTCTGGCCTTACCTTGAACATGGAACCTGTAGTGTGGCCAAGTAACACCAGATGGCACCATAACACAGGCCTAGAATTGCTCTTTTATTGAGTTTTAAATGTGTCCACCTGCTAATGTGGCCTTTAGAGGCCAACAATTCTATTTTAAGATGCACACTTAGCTCACTAGTATTTTGTAGACTAGACTGAAATGGTTTTAGAGATTATGCACAACGAACCTTACGGTCAGCATGACACCCTATGTTTTAAAGGGAAGAATTACATAAGTGGGAACCATATCAAACGAGATTTTGACAAGTGTACATAAATCTACTTAGATAATCACCTAATTTCTGTTTTACAAAGGTTTGTATATAATACGGATAGTGTTAAGCATCTGCTAGAATTCATCTGAGTATTATTGGTTTTTGAACCCGGTATCACACCGTGTCCAGATACGTGGTGATAAAAAAAGTTCATAGTTTAAAGAGAAAAGAAAGAAAAGAAGACAGAATTAGAGTAGAGGTTCTTAAGCTGGAAGTCTTCTGGAATTCAGAACATATAGTGTGCTTGAGGCGCGTATTACTCAAGGTAGCACAGGGACCCAGTGTCAGCCTTAGAATTTTATTTAGTCTGGAGCCCAAGAGTGTTTATTGACTGATAACAATATCCTGACTGCCACAACGCGGTGGACTGTCCATTTAGTATTTCTATGGAGCGATCATTGTATATATGTTGTGTGGGCGGTGAATTTCAAAAATTGAAGTGAAACATTAAAAGGTTATTTTTCAAAATATTAAAAGGTATGTTTCTAAAGCCATATATTCCATGGCACACTGACAAGCTGTTCAGAAAATGGTGACTGGGAAATTTGTCAGGAAAGGAAAAACAAAGGGTATTCGAAAATGAAACGTATGTGGGCACCCTGATATAAACTAATCCATCCATTATGTGGCTTACCTCAACACGTTAGGTATTCATTTGTTACACCTGAAAAGGTCCATATCATCATTTATTTTGTACTCTATTTAGATTTTTTATGGAAAGCTGTTCACCAAGTCAAACTAGTAAAATAAAAGTATCAACACGGTGAAAGTATTAGAAGGGAACTCACGAGATGAGAATAAATTGGTCTGTACTGCACCACGTTTGACTGCAGAGTAATTCACTCAGCTTTGCTTTGTAAATGACTCCGCAGTCAAACTTGGTTGAGTGTGAACAAAGTTATTTTCATCGAGTGGGTTTCTGATTTCATCTCACCCCATATAACATCATTTATTGATGAAATAACTCACCAGATTTGCCCATGAGTATTGGGTAAAATACCTTCAATGCCGTGGGGTACAAGTTCCTAACGTTAAGTCTACGGAGAAAAATACCGGGATGAGATAACAGTAAATACTCACGCTAGTCATAATTCATATCTAAAAAGGGTGATCACACAGAGAAATAGATGTCAGCTGAACGCATTTTTCCGACCAATTTTATTCCATACCCTAGTGAACTGATTAAAGGAACGACACATTTACATCACCCACAAAGAAAAATTGAACCGATATCATCCCGATAGAATTTCCGTTACCTTTTATTTAGACAGCTTGTAGTATAACGTACTACCAATACTGGCAAGTTGTACAAGTCTTATAATACAGATAGGGTTTGCCAGAGAATTATCGACCCCGCCATAAATACTTATGTCCGTCTATTAAAGGACTTGGGACCAAGGCAAATCAACCTCTACATAACGGTCTTTGGGTGGTTGCCAGTCCCTATGACAAGAGGATTTTAGGCGAGACTGAGCTCCGTTTGGTCAAATGAACACGTTTATTAAATGGATTGTCGTACTTCTTTGTTCCTTATAAAATAGAAGGGTTGGTTATCAGTTTTTATGTACAAGGTATGCATTTTTGTTTTATGAATTTATGACAATTCTGATCTTTATTCCAGTATATCGCCAAAAACCGAAGACCAAAGCTGACCTTCGACGAAGCACTACGCCAGGTCAAAGAGGAGATGGGGCTGGAGTGAAGTGATATGCAACCAAAATCTATACCTTGTGACTCTGTGAAATGTCAGTATATGTTGAATATTGTCAGCAAATTAGGGGAAGAAATGACCTCCAATGTGAACATATTGTGCAGACCATCTTTTCACACACACTGAAAAAAACATGGTTGGTCGACCCAAATATGTTCTTTCCTATCACATTCAGCATGTTTTATCTCTGAACATGTTAGCTAAGTAAATTGAGCCCGTATATCTTATAACCCATGGATGCCGGTATTCCGATAACTTACAGACGTCCGGAATTTCAATATTGCTATTTTAATAAGGAATTTCTGCAGTACCGGGTATCTACAAGTAGGTCACCCCCAGCCATAGCCGACCAGAATCAGTTGCACTCCGGTGGCACCTGGCCATGGAGAGGCCACTGAAGTATTGACTTTTTTTATTTTCGTTAAACAAGTGAAGCTCCTTAACTGATCCCCATAACACATCCGACATTATGTTCTACTACCAGCCCTGCCTGACTAGTTATTTATCTCTATAAACTTTTCTAAGCTATAACTTACGTATCTGGTCATTTTAATGCTGTATACTCGTATCCGAAGATAATTATCCATTTAGATTCATGCTTGTTTATATATCAAGAGAACGCAGAATAGGCAATTGATGTATTGTAAGGTTTTCTATTGTACAATAATCCATACAAACTAGATAACAGTAGTATTTTGTACCGAACTTGTGATACTTAGCTGCGTTAGGATTATTTTATATATGTCATGAAAGTATATTTGTACATTCACCCTACTCCGAGGATTGCAAAGCTTTATCATTTCTAATTATTTTCGATGTTTCTTATGTACATATGTGAGACCTGGTTAAGGCAACGTCATTTTGTAAATTCATGAGGTATCTTATTTCAGGCAGTATTTCATTTTAACACTATAGTTCATAAGATGTATGTATAAATACACATTCCGTCCAATGTATGAACTTCGCTCAATTCTAGGTAACTTAGTCAATCGTCATTTATTCATTTTTACACCGTATTTGAACGAGCAGAAGCGTATAAAGAAATTAAACTGTCTAAGCCAAACTCAACTTAGTAGACTTGATATTTTTTTAGCGGTTTTGAATATCAGCGCACCAAGAATTTGTGTACAGTAGGACCCCGTAGCGGGGCATTCCTGTAAGGACTCTCACAACTCGGATTAGAATCCTCATTCTCAGGGATGACAGGAAAGAAAAATTTTGAAATATTTTTAATGCCTCAGAAAGAATTAGAAAACATACCAGTTTTGACCATGATATAGGTCAGAGAGTGGTCCAAAGCAGTTTATTGCCTTAAATTAGGCTCAATTTACTATTCTATCATTGTTTTATAAAGAAAAAAAAATTGTTTGTAAGGGAGGCACAACTCAAGACAGTGAATTGAAGTAAAAGTTCAGGATGGTATTTATTTGCTTATATTAGATAACAACTTTTCGGATTCATAAAAGATCCATCAGGTTAAGAAAAAATAATTTCATAAACTGAAAATGAAAATAAGGAATTCCTTGGGAAAGTGGACAATTTTCACCGTTGCTTTCTTGTTTATTGTACCTCGTTAAGTGGGTCACCCCGCAACTCGGACCACTCTGCCTCAGAACACAGGGTACCCTGCTTGATCGGGTTCTATTGTACGCGATTGTACACGACAAAGAAGGCAGAACTGAAGTGGAGATCAACGTGTTCAGGTTGGAGATTGAAAATGTATATCAACAAATATCATGACACCAAGATACTCATGGATTAAAGCAAGACAACGGTTTGTCGTTCCTTTATTGGAAATATACTCTTATTACTTACGACTTACTTCAATTCATACTTGAATTTTCATATAAATGTCGCCAAATATATCTAAAATGATAATAATCAAAATGACATGCATGTGTATCTATATATATAAGTCAGCATTACACATTCCTATGAAAGTGTAGAAGTAGTTAATTAATTAGATCTACACGTCCTGCGAAAACTAGAAGGGTCCTGGAATAATAGTATCCTGAGGCTGCATTTGGTAATGTTTATTAGACCAAATACCACAATTAATCTACAAGAAATGCCGATTCTGTATTTTTAGGAGACGACTCACATAGTGAGTCATAATATTATCCTGAAACGAGAACACTCAGAAATATAATTATGAGATCCCAGATGAATTAATATAATTCAGGACTAGATAATTTAGAAGTGTGAAATAAGGAGCGCATTCATTTACTGCACATTCCATCATAGAGGATTGTGTCACTGGGTTTCTCCAATTTCATCTGGTTTAGCTTTTCTCAACAGCTTTAAGGCTTCCATGATTTTCCTACACGGATGGTACCTGAAAGAGAACGATGATATTTTAAAAAACAACTTTATATATACAAGATGATCTAACAAATAAGTACTAGCTAACATGCTATCAAAGACTTGATTATTCAAACAGCTTTTGTATTCCTGTGATAGTATTGAGTGCTGGTTCCACTAACATATAAGATATAGCGAGATAAGTCACGATTTGGTTGTCTGACACTGAAAAATATAACGATATATCATGATATATCACGGCAAATCCATCGTTTTAGTGGAACTAGCCGTTTAGTATTTAAAATCCATATGAGGAAATATTTTTTTTTGGTGGGGGGGGGGGGGGGGGGGTGCATTCATTCTGGCGACAATCAAAAGTATCTCAAATCAGGGATATTAGTTGAGCTAAAAAAGAAGTATTTTTCATTTGGAATTCGCTGCCTCAAAGACAAGAAAACGTTGAAAACACATTAACCACGGCGCATGTTCATGTTTACATAAAAAAGTGGAAAACTACCATCTCTGATCTTTGGACGGCCTGCGAGCAGCTTCTCTGTGGCCTGCTTCCACTGCTCTCCCTGTGGGTGGGTGTTTTGGGAGGTGTAGGGGGGGGGGGGGGGGGTGCCCTGTTCTAAGGCACAAACTAAGTACAACCGATACTACTATCGTCTGTAGGTCTGACTTACGGCTGCTTTGAGGGCCTGGTCGAGGTCAGCAATCAGATCCTCGGCGTCTTCCAGTCCTACGGACAGGCGTATCATGTTGTCCGTGATTCCGAGCGATTCGCGCTCCTCCTTAACCACCGACGCGTGAGTCATCAACGACCTGTCAAAATAAACCCACAATAAAACAGTGGCCAAAACCGATCCTATACCTTTTCCGGATATCACATATCTAAATGCAGTCTCGACAGACCGTGAATAAAATGTTCTTTCAACGTGCTATTTAATACGACTTACACTATCACAACAGACATGGTTCAAACACATTAGCTGGTGATAATAGAGAAAATATAGACAGAATACCACAACTTTCCACAACATACTCTTAGACTTTAGAGAAGGTATTAAAACAGGACGTGGGAGATATTTCTGGTCAGCAGTGTGTTACTATATTTATGGACATACTAAAAACGTTTCATCTCCAGGCTGCTATTAAGTACATGTATATTGTTATTTTAACTATCTGCACCAAGTGGAGCTTGCGAGATACATGGGGCTTATATTTCAATGCTTTAGGGGGCTCTTTCCCTAACACCGCCAGACGCACTGATCCGATCCCGACGATCGATACAAACTGTTCAAACATCGAACAAAAGGTCGGATTATGTTACCTTGGTGTTTCACCACAAAAATAGACTCTCGGATCTCAGTCAATGGCTGAGCTCTGATCCGCCAGACATACATTGTACTATCTTCACACATGCACACAAAGAATTTTCATCTTTATTCAAAGCGATAAGTTTAGTTGATCGTCCACTAGTTTATTTGAAGCAGACAAAGGTTGCCTAAAATACATCGGACAATTCACTTAAATAATTTCATCCAGTATGAAACGTACGCAAGTCTACTAACAACTCTCTGTAGTGCTACTTCACTTATCGGAATATGTGCATAGTGCTCAGGATAACCTCTTTCCCGTAGATGATACCCTCACATTGAATCCAATCTTATCTGATATGCTGTTTGCACATTTCCAGCCCTTATAAGTATAAGTAAAAGTGGCCCTTGTAAATGATATTTACCCGAGGTACTTGCATTGGCAAATGTGCTGAAGAAGAATTACTGTTAAAGATTGTTTTTATTTTTACAAAGACAAAATTACATTTCGTTTTCATGTTCAAGAATCCTGAAAAATATTTACATTCAGTTGCCTTTTATATCAATTCATTGTTGGTAGAATAAACAGCAAAGAGAACCAACCGGAAGCTCAGATTTGCATAAGTATTTTGCTTGCAAAAAAGAGAAATTTTCCAGCATCTGCCGATTAGAACTTAGAGAGGATCGTGTGACATCTTATCTTATCTCTCTCGGGATAAATTTGCGCAAAATGGCAGGCTCTGTCAGAGTGGTGCCCTGTCGGCTTAGTACGCCAGCTTTATCAGACGAAAGATAATAGATGTCAGATTAGATAAGACTTGTACTTACGGCAATTCAGCTAAACTCTCGTAACCCCCAAGGCTTTCGGCTAGTGTGAATACCTGCAAACAAAAATCAGGCAAATGTACAGAACGTAATCCCTGATTAGCCCTCTCTGAAAGCTCAATGTGTCAACCGCGAGGTATGGGTAATTACATTGTAGTACATAACTGGTTTTTTTGTGAAGACGTGGCAAATAAATAATTTCTTGCCGATCAGCGTCACCATACACATGTGCAAGTAATTCCGAGACCTCTTGTCCATTTTATTTGGACATTTACACGAGCTTCACTTGGAAATGTCTTGATCACTATATTGCAGCTGATGTTGTATAGAATCCGATATAACACTTAAAATGTATAAAACATAGATTTGACTTTATTTCCGTCTTTGTTAATGTTAAAGGATGCATCGTTAGCTGCGTCACTAAAGGGCTTGCTCCACCGGGCCGACGGATGGCCACAAAATTCGGCACAGCGCCGTCTGCATTAGAATAGACAATGGTGAGGTGGAGCCGGCCACACGCTCAACGGCGGCGACCGCATGACGATGGAACGATAAAGCCTTATAAATGAGTTTTTCGGGTGTCTGCAAACTCGTCCGTAAGCCGTCTTCCTACATTAACCATGGAAGGACCCATGGGTTTATTCACTATAACAGGGCTGCAAGTTTTCCGACAAATGAAGGAATTTCGACATTTTATATACATCTGCAACACTCAGTATTTGCAACAAATTGGTGTTGTAAATGATTCTTTTTATAAGCGTTTCAAATTTCCGATATTTTTCTCAGTCCAGACTTTCATCCCTGCTATAAGAATGTTTGGCAAATGATCGACGGCGTCAAATTCACGGCTAACCCGGTGGAACAGGCCCTTATGGAAGGCAGCCCAGCTCGAATTGAGTGACACATACTCAATAATTTTTCATAGATCTCGTTACAACTGGTTAACCACCAATTACATAATCAAATATAGCAGAGTGTAACACCGAAAGTCCAGTCTTATACCTTAATGTTCTCGAGGAACTTCTTGGATTGATCGAGTCCACCCTTGATGTAGAAGGTCACCATTCCGCAAAATCCGCGCATCTGCCGCTTGGCGAGCTCGTGGTCAGGGTGGCTAGGCAGTCCCGGGTGCAATACTTTTTCCACCCTCGAATTCCCCTCCAAGAACTTGGCAACCGCCAGTCCGTTCTTCTGGTGCTCACGCATACGTACATGCAAGGTTTTCAAGCCCCGGTTGAGGAGGAAACAGTCGAATGCCGAGGGCACCGCACCAGCAGCTGCATAAAGACATTAACCCTTAGAATCAAACTCTTAATACAGAAGTTGTAATCAATGGTTCTATTGGTGATATTTAACTTTTACTTTCGTATCATTTCCTCAATATTGTGATCTAATATTAGATGGCTATTTTTTGTTGTTGTTATTACAACCAGTTCTGTCACAACAGGACAGATTTTCCACTGGAAGTTCAAAAAGAGTACAGCAATACACTTTTTTTATACAGCATACATAAGTGGTTACAGTGCCTTAATATCTAAGTGATAACGATGAGATGAAATGGTAAGTGGTTTACAGTCATGTCGGGAACAAGACGCAACACTTTAGCCATTCTTTTAAATTCTTGTTTCGAGGTAGACTTCTGCACATTGGCTGGTAATTCGTCCCAACACTTAGTACCTCTGTACCATGGTGACCTTTGATAGTGGCTACACTTTACTTTCTGGGCGACAAACTTAATACGCAAGTCACTCTGAGTCCGTCTTACCCTTTCATCCAGGTTACTACGGTCCTGGGCTTTCTTATACATAAATGATAATAAGTGCATTTTTCTTCTGTAGTCTAAGTAGTTAATTTTAAATTTATCGTGCAAAGAGTCATTCGTCTGGCGCCACACAGAGAATCCTTGTACAACTCTCAGGGCTCTATTCTGGGCCGCCTGACAGGAGTTTATGTCCGATACTGTCGCACCATCCATTAAAAAAAGAGCAATACTCTTACATCGGCCGGATCGTTGAAGTGTAGATTAACAAGGCCACATCACAACTGACCCTTCTTCTTAATTTTGTCAGCTTAAATATACGACTATGGACATTTTTAACTGACTCATTAATAAAGCGACGGAACATTAAATTTGAGTCCACATATACTCCCAAATATTTGTAGTTATCTACTATTTGAAGCATCCTTCCATTACACATAAGCTCTGTTCTAGGCAAATAAGCTTTCATTCAGTTCGAGACATACCATACACATTTTGTTTTACTAACGTTAATTGTCATACACTTTCTTTCACATCAATTTGTTACAACGTCCGTTCAGTTCAACGCCATGACTTTCAAAACCAATGTTAAGTTCCCTTTCAAACAGTCTTACATTCTGTGAATCATTACGACTTGATATTTTTTTATCGTCCAGGAATATCAAGTATGCATTTACCGTACTGGATGAATCGCAACTTTTCAGTCAGACTCTCGTCCTTTGTTACGACAGCACCCATGACAACATCAGAGTGGCCTGAAAGACAATCACGTTGTGGAATTGAGGTACACCATAGTTGTTCTGTCTATAAAGTTATGATAATACAATGTACATGTACACTATATAGATATCGTAGAACTATGCTCGGTATTGCAAAGCTATGGCAGAACACTTTAATCCAACCCGTCGCACAGGAACTGGACAAAGTGTCCTCAGATCTGTAATGTTTACTTCGAGCAATTTTGAATTACATAAGCTGTGTGATATAAATTTGCTATATCATACTGTTTTGCTAATATATTGTATCAATATTACTCCCAATGGGAAGATCTATCCATTGTGGAATATTAAACTCTTACGCTAACAGGCCATGGGATATAGGTACTACGAGGGACTTTAATTTTTTTTTTTAAATTTTTAATTTATTGACAATCTCTTTCACCCATTAAGGATGTTTTACAAAGCGATAGTCGCACGACTATATTACAACAATATCAATGCATTACTCAGTAGTTTTCACAATATTTAATCTCTCGGTATGGTCAACCAGTTACTTACTCTATACCTTATATAAAACACAGTGTTTTGTTCACGGTCTTTAGTGAGGTATTTGAATGTGTCATACCTTTACATTCACAGTATTGAACAACGATACTATACGCTAATCCATCAACTGATATGTTGATTGACTAACTTGGTCGCACGACCTGTAACTATATCACTTTCAAGTACCTATCTGTGGTTACAGTAATAGCTCAAACAGTCATCTCATTTGATGACTTTAATTATCCCATGAATCTCACTCTTTTTGAGAGTAGTGCTTTTGCATGGATATCGGTCTGTGGTACTACCCACGCCCCATATGGAGAAACCCCAAATACATACCGTTCATATATTTGGTCAATGAATGCAGAACAAGATCAGCACCAAGATCGAGAGGGCGCTGAAATGTAACAGGGTGATTTTAGCTATTCATAATATGATTCGCTGAATCAACACATAGACCAACACATGGACTGACCGGTCATACGGCTTAAAGTATTTGATTACAATCTAACAACGCATTTACAACAAAAATCGTATAATAAAGACAAATACACAGTGATCTTGCATTCATATGACCTTTATCTATCCAGCAGCTTTAACGACCTTGCACTGGAGTACCAAGTATACTCATCCTCTCAACTGTTAAGTGGCTCTTCAAAAACAGCCTGATAAAAGTATTTGTATTATTGAAAGCTTTCTGGACTATGTAAATCCGCTTATTTCAAGCTCCCCATACGCAGCTCACAAGCATCCGTTTAATCGACTACACTGTAGTTCACAAGACGACGAATCTATAAACTCACTGGTGATAACCGTTCCTATTTATGTTATATCCGGAGACTATAGAAATGACTTGAGACGTGCGTACCTGGAAGTATGCAGTGGCAAAAGTGTTGTCGACGACAACGAAGATGTCGGGATGTTGATGCACAATGTCACACACAGCCTTGATGTCCACTATTCGTAGAGTCGGGTTGGTCGGGGTCTCAATCCAAACCATCTATAGTCATAAGGTTACACATGAGATAGACATGCTAAGTCCACTTCTAAACTTGTTTAAAAGAGAACTTCGTAATCATTTATTCTAGTGAGTCTTATTTTCTCATTGGACTAAAATTCAACGAAGTTGTTTTGGGGATATGATTCATTTGCATTGATATATTAACGTACAAACACTTTTAAAAAATATTTTTTGATATAGCAATGTCCAATGCACATCCTGAAGATAGACCTTCTGATAAAAGCACACCGGCTGTCAGCCGGAGGCCACTCATCCACTGTTCTTTTTCCTTATGCAAAACTGGAATATAGCAGTAAGCACTACGATATAGCTTACTTCTGTTTTTTATTGTTGCATTCTACATATATTCGACGATTTGTATACCAAATGTCTTTCCACATTACATTTCACCTGAATGAATATAACACATTTCTAAAACAAAGTATCTAAATGAGGGAGATATCAGAAAAATGTCATGTTTAACTTACTTTTGTGTTTGGCTCGATTGCAGCCTTTACTTTCTCGGGGTCGGTGGCGTCCACGAAGGAAGTCTTGATATTAAAACGAGCAGCTATCTTCCTAAAGTACCTGTTGGTTCCTGACATACAGCGAAAAGGTGTTATGTTGGAATGAGCTGTTGGCACATTGATTATCTACCCCTCAAAGCATCTTTGATGAAAAATGAACACAGCAAAGTCGCTATTCACTTAACTTCAAATTCACTTCATGCATGAAAAGCAATAAAACCTTTACACATGAGAGCTATACAAGTGATATAGCTATGCTACTTTTTTAGAATTACTTTATAGTTTCCCATAACAGGCGAACCATCAAGGATGGCAAAACTACCTTGATTTAAACCTAAGTATGCATTGATTCATATACATCGCAGACTATCATTAGGGCTGTAGTTTTCTAGTACATGTATTACAAATGTATCAAATACATGAGTACCGTCTCTAGTTAAATGGGTTTACAGAAATTCATGCATTCTTTTTGTAAATTGGCACTTTTATGAACAAATCAGAATACTAAAAAATAAAAATAACATGAAAAAAATACTTAGATTTCCAGGTGATATGAAGGAAAAGAATATAATGCTGATTTGGGGTTGTAATGTGTTTAAAGCAGTAGTTGTACCAAAGTTAACCTTGCCACGTCTCAAATAAAAGAATATGTTGATTTGTACTTTATTTAGATTATCATAGGTATTTACTTAGGTTGTTATTTTATGTTAATACACTCGTATGTCAAAGTGACCCCGCTGGTGTCGACGTACCTCCATAGAGATCGTTCATGGCGACGACATGGTCGCCAGCGTTTAACAGATGCGTAATACTCATGGTGGCTCCCAGTCCTGACGAGTACAGCATGCCTGAAATGACAACCATGTTGGCATCACTGACATGTTTTTTTCACGGTTGGTATATCATGTACTCGTCAAAGCTCGTTGAAGGTGTAAATGAGGCTTGACCTATTTCCACACATCACATGAGGGTCCAAGTGCGTTGTGATATTCAGACGTGGTGCACTTGTTGGTTCATAAATTGTTAGTTCATCAATATATTTCCAGATCTTTGACAATTTATATAATCTATGATTGGCACGTTTGAAACTTAATTCTTACATCTTTCCCACCTCAAGGTTTAGTCAAGTGATATTGCCAAATAACTGAACAAATGACAATAAGGGAGGTAATTACCATTTAGATAGATCTAGGCTGATTCTTGTTTTAGGTTTTGCCTTTGGCCAAAGATGCATATTATCTATCTTTTATCAATGTTACTTGAATATTTCTTTATAGAATACATATATTAACCCTTCAGTTCGAATCATTTTTAGGACAAGCTACATGGTTTACACGGTTTTAGGAGAGATAATATCAAGCCCATAAAGTTATAATTCATCTTTTCTTCTTTTTTAGTTATATTTCATGCCCAAAAAAGTTTTGTTTTTTCTAAACGAAGTCGTATATCTATAGGGTCGGGAGTATTACAATCAACTTCATAAATCTTACAAGATTCGCCATTTTCAAGTGATGCAATGCATTTTTCTGTGCAGTCCCTCGTTGGGTTACCTCCTCGGCTGTATTCATATCCCTGGAATGAGAAAAAGATGTTGAGAACACGACTTGTATTGATAATTTAGTTTAGAAACTACAAACATTCTATTCTCCATTGGCCAAATTATAAGTCAGGAAATGAGATCCTCTCCACTTTCAGTATCCCATACGCAATGGAGAAGTGACATGTTTTTGTATTCTGGAAGTAGTCATGACAAATCACGTTTTCTGGATCGTGCGTCGCTTTTTCTCCGTTAATAAGTTGTTTTTTTAAACCACCGCTACCACAGTCGTGGTTCGAGGCAAAAACAAGTCAATCGCCGTTAAATCTTCCTTAGCTGTCCCAAAAACCAGGGCTGAAGTAGTTTGGCTGGTTGTCGGGATTTAAACAGTTCAGTATAAGTATACAGAGCTTCAATAAGAGAGGCTTCAGACATCAGTCGCTGGAACTGACTGTCATGATCGAGCCTTACCATTTCAGATGTAAGTCTATTGATTAACGCGGTATAATAAAAACAAAAACTCTAAAAAAATAACATCTCACATGATCCTTGTTACAATCACTGACCGTTAAAGATTTATCTAAAATATATGCCCACTTGTTGAGATATACACATGTAGATAACAAACATTCAGCATATTTTACCTAAAGCGGGGTTTAGATTACCATACTTTGTTCTAGGGGATTTGTAGCCCCAGCGGTTTGTTGGATCTGCTCTGAAGATATTGAATGACAATAGGAAGCTACGAGCCAACATGAGATTCCTAGTAAGATCATTTGCAGATTGGTTAGTGCTTGTATTACCTCAAAAAACTTTTTCTGGTGGGCTGATGTTATTCTTATCTGAGCACCCCATATTGGACACCCACTATGACGCTACAAATCCAAGCTCCAAATTGAGTTTGTTTGTTTGTTTGTGGTTTAACGTCCTAAGGGACCCTGAGCGTATATAGGGATCATCAATGATTTAAGCTTTTTACTTTCGTGACTTCTTTCAGTCAATTCTTCTCACTGTTTTCAAATATTTTATAAACAATCAAAGAGATTTGTCTCTTTCAAAAACCTTATGATAGCTTTCTTTGAAATAGTTTCAAATAATATTTTCATGTTGTTACTGTTTTTCAAATACTTTCTTCTATTTTCTTGTACCTTTTGACAGTTCAGCAGGAGATGCTGAACAGTTATGGGTACATAGCATCTCCAAATTGGGAACCTGTTCTCAACGAAATTGATAATCACTATGAAGACCCACTCATGAACATCCAACTTTGTTATCAATTTAAATGAACGTGCTCGTTTATCGGAGCTCCGTTCAATGGAGCTCCCTTTGGAATCATTACTACGGCGGTCTCTTGGAGGTAGTTATACACCATCCTAATCTACGTTTCTTAAAGTTGTCATACAATAACCTACATATTTGAGAATCAAGTTTGACTAGACATCAACAATATTATTCAAACAAAAAGGTCGGAAACAAATAGAATCCAACACTTCAAAGAGAACCGTTGTCCTCAATCTACATTGTTTAAGTGACGCTAATCTATTTGGTCATTCGTTTGTTATGACGGGCAGATACGATTTGAACAACCTTCACGCGATTTAAGCTGGCAATTACTGGTAGTTATATGCTGATTTATGTGATTTGCGGGAACAATGTCTGGTGACATGAAAAGTACACATGCCGATCTCTAAGGCACGGAGCGACCTCTACGCAATCTCTACTCACACAGGGTCACTTGTGGTGGTGAACAGGGCAAATATGAATAATTCTACACCTACACAAGGACTTTTCCTGATATGGGTGAGGTCTGAGGTGGTAACTCCTAATACTCCGGGATACTTGATTTTTTTAAGTTAAAATCTTATTATTGGATTTCTTTCAGGGTTACATATCGATTCACATTTATCAATTCTTTATATCAAGTAAATGTATTAGACAATTACCCGAGATACTTACCAAGTACTGGTGTGGAATTATTGTCTAACGAGTCCAAAAGACTAGCTGACACCCTTGGACTATCATTACGAACCTCAGCCCTAATTGGCTGCCTAAGAGGAACAGAGGACTAATCTGAATAAGAGTTGAAACACACCTTGTTCTTGAAAGCACATGTATCACCAAACGATTGGATAACCTATACCGCTGTATTCATTTCATTTATACATTATCGACAAAATTGTCAAAACGAAGTCCTAAAACGAAGTTTACCATGTTTTTCTGAAGCTGGTCCTCCATAAAGACCCAGTAGTTAAGTACCCGGTGTGTTTACATAGACCTGGAGTGGAACCCCTTCTAAACATATTGAATGGAATGTGATTTTGTATGGTGGTACTCCCCGACAAGATCGTTTTTTTCACTACGTATGTTCATGCTGGTAACTCTAGTTTGTTATGTATTTGTGACGAATGAGATTGAATATCATTTACTTGTATATGAATCTTGCCTCGTCAATAAAAACTTTTCCAAAAAAAACCCGTATGTACTATATGCACATCGAGTGCAGAATAGGGGAATATTGTCGTTTGTCGTTGGAAGCACCCTTTTTTCTGAGTTTCGGGCGCTTATGCAATTTATCACATATAGACTTTCATTGTGCTGCAAAAAATACTATCCCTTCACTATCTGCATGCTATTCACTGTGATATTGAGAAAGAAGCAAGGTGCCAGTGCCTCAGGGTTTTAGAGGCACGACCAGTAGACCATGACCGATCAAGACCTCATTACTCACTGGTGCTTGATATGTTTGGATCTCAGACTCAGGCAGTTGCAGGTGGGTTACAGAAAACTATTCATAGACTGAATGTAACTCAAACCTTTTCATTGTTATTCATAAACAGTAGTCCGAGAAACTTTGACTGCCTAGCGGACAGTCAGAGAGCACAACCCCTTATTCCCATAGTACAAAATATCAGGTCCTTGGTTCTCTGTAATACTGTCAATGTAAGTGCATTTTTATGCTCCCTTACCTTCAGAAATGTATAATAATTCCTTTTTGATGATACAACTTCCGTTTTGTTCCTTTGTGTTACTTTCGAGATCCTTTTTGTACAACTCATTTAACCACATTTCAACAGTTCCAACTCATGTCGGCCATATTTGATAAGCTGGTTCCTGGCAATCCCCTGTGAAGGATTTCCTGCACTTTTGAAACCAGTTTTTTGTTATTTTTGGCGCCTGCAGAATACATAGACATGGATTTTATAAGCACTGGCTGTTCTATTACTTAGAACTAATGTAAAGGTAGGAAATGACTGTCATTATACTGCATTTTGCCTCAGGAAACTGTCTATCACAAAATCAGAAAGATTCAACCTATATTTGTAAGGAAAACAGCTGCTGAGCTGAGATGTACATTTTTGGTCGACCTGTTAGCCTAAGCCTCTATGGGTGTGCTCTCTGACTGTCTGCACCGCTTCACAGTCAGAGCCTCTCTGACTAATAAACAGTAGAACCCGACGAAAGCAGACACCCTCCGTTCCGGGCCAAAGTGTCTGCTAATGTGGGGTGTCTGAATACACAGAGTTAAAATAAACACCTTATAGAGGAAACAGTTTCTAGCAAAGGTGTCCGTTAACGCGATGTGTCCGTTAACGCGATGTATCCGTTAGGCAGGGTTCTACTGTATAATTGCAGGCTCATGCATCAATGATGAACATCCCTCAATACCATATCAGTACCGGTAACATAATGTCTACTCTCCGGGCTAAGTAGGGTAGGGGAATGTTTTATCCATGTATTTATGGTTTCTCAGGCACCTAAAACATTGCCTGAAAGCAAGGCATATGAATATCTCACACTTTAGGTGTTTGAGTGGAAGCAACCTATTTATCACAGAATATAAAGGGACAAGAAGAAAAGGAACAACAACATATGATGGAAATGCAAATTGTTCAAAATTGAGAAAAAAACGAAGGAGTGGGAGCTCAAAAAAGAAGAAGTGATGGAGGAAATTGGAGAGGTGCTGGCAGTTGCACCACTGGTAACTATTAGCAGATAATGTCAGCCCTTAGGCTTAGGTATTCCTTGGCCAGTTTTACAGGAGAGTCCTTGTAGAGCCTATGTGAGAGGTTCCTGTGTCCTTCTTTTAATATATGAATTTGAATCATATATACCTGATTTGAATTTTAAGATTCTGTAAGAATCATATACATGATTTGAATTGTAAGATTCTGCTAATGTTCTAACCCGAAATCAGAGATGCAACCACTGCCAAATTGAGGCTGTAGTTGGCAGCTAGCAGTCTTGCTGGTAGCCAGTGTACCCAGCCCTGTCCCTGTACAGGGCTGAGTTTCTACTACATGTAGCTCTCCCACGCTTTTCCGTTCCCGTGTGTTTGCTACTGGCCGCCTACTGCCATGTATGAAAAAAGTGTGAATGAATAAATATATACCAATTTGTGTTTGCCAACCTTCAAAATAGTTGTCTGTTGCTTTAAAACTGTGTATTCAGCAGTAGTTTTCTAGTAGAGGTTCCCTTCTTCTCAGTTCAGCCATGTTTGTCACTGGTCATCTCACTGCACACTATGACAGACCAGTTACCAGCTCTGTACAGGAAGTCATGCTATCTAATTGGATAATTGAATAAATCACCAGTTACCAGCAGTGACCGGAAGTAGCCACAGTTGAGCTGTAGAATTGTGTTGCCTCACCTGGGAGTAAAATCACTGAAAATTTACCTTTATATTGGAATAACAACACTTGTAGACAATGAATTTAGTTATATATATTAGCTCTTCAACTTAGGAACCCACAATTTCACTCAACTGACTAAAATTTAGGTAAGTTTGGCGACTTTGCAAAACCGGGACTGTTTACATAGCACAGCTGTCCACCCCTAAATGGAGAGAACGAACAGATTAGGGGTGGATACTTTACCTATCTTGCTGGCAGCCCCCATCTCTCCTGTACCCATATAATCAATAATAAAGCTTGACTACCTAGAACCTAATTCTCAATGAAGCCCCCCCCCCCTTTTTTTTTAATACCCCCAAAAAAGTCCCCCCCCCCCTAAAAACTGTGCCCCCCCCCCCCCCCTGGGCCATAATTATTGAACGCTCCCTTACAGGCGTGAACTAGTGTCTGCTGTAAATCATTGTCTTTGGGGCCGGGTGCTCAGGGAGAAGCCGGCTACTATAGTTTCCCTCTGTGCGGAGTCCTCCTCCTCCCCGTTGTAAATCATGTCGTTCTGCTGTCAATGTCATGCGTAGGCTCAGCTGTCGGGTAAGATAATGGGTGTTCGTCATGGCTGATGTAAAACATGTCTTATCTAATACAACCACAGCCAACTACTCATCTTAACACTTTGAACATAAACTCAATTATCTGTGAGATTATGACAGAGTCAAACTTACCGATACAAGCTGTCCGGGACTGTTCTGTTTGAACGTCGTGGCTAGAGAGATGGGTGGTACGACGGCACACGAATTCCACTGTTCTGGTTCTTGACCAACGTGAATTGCGTTGGTTCCGAAGTGTGGAAACGGCGTGAAGTTATCTACGTGCTCTGCCATTGTAATTATGGGGTATACTACGAAGAGTTCTATGTAAAGGACTGAGACCGCTCTGGTGATTCACACTGGATAACGTTCACGTGGAAAGCACAAGAGCCACTGGGAAGTCTGCTGAGCCGTGGTAGATGGCCTTGACCTTTAAAGGGGACTCGGAAGGAAACTAGAAGACTATAATTCTTCGACATATCCTTACGGTGTGCCACTTTCAACATTCATTTATATCTGCAATTATAAATAGATTTTAATAAGATGGGTGTAAAATTTATGTCTAAAATAGTGTATCCCAAAGTGAGACGACGTTTCAGAGTTATGTTAGATTCCCAAGGATCCCTACGAGCCTCATGGAACACTCCCCTGGTATCAACCAATGAACGCAACGATTTCGAACCACTCCTACAGCAGATATTTCGTACTAATTGGGCGTTCCAGTGACTCAGGATATCTGCCTGGGGAGTGTTGCATTTGCGAGAAGCAGGACGAGCAGATTTTTCATCGTAGACGGAGATGCGCAGCACAGAATAGACAGTAGAGAGGTAAGTCGGTAGGGTAGTTGGTAGAGTAGTTCGTCGGGTAGGAAAGCTAGGGTATGTAGGGTCAGTGACGTCAGAATGGGGGGGGGGGGGGGGGGGGGTTACTCCCCCTACTTTTTCTATCTTAAAATTTGACTCAATCAAGTGGAAAAACTGTCTTGACTTTTCAGCATCGAAATATATCTTGGTCTGACTTTTTAGCATGTAACAACGGCTAGGCCTTGATTTGCCATCACAGAAAAATGTCAAAAATCTGACTTTTTCGCATGTAATGATGATTAAGCCCTGACTTTTTACTGTAGAAAAATGTCAAAGTCTGACTTTTCAGCATGCAATGATGGTTAAAACTTAAGCCCTGAAATTTCACCATGGAAAAATCTCAAAGCCTGGCTTTTTAGTGTGCAATGATGGCGGAGCCCTTACTTTTCATGGACTTATCACAGATTCAGGGTAGGTCCAGTAGAACAGGGCAGACTTCATATGTGAAAGAAAAAGGTAAGCACTTTTTCAGTTCACCCCCCCCCCCCCCCTGCCCCCAAACCTTCAAAATGTTCTGATGCCCCTGATGGTAGTATATAGGTAGGATGGTTCCATAGTTTGAGTAGGTAGCAGAATAGGGAAGGTAGGGTGGTTGGTAGGTAGGGTACGTGGGTTGCATGGTACTGCAAGAAGGGTATACTACCTAGTAGGTATAGGGTAGGGCAAGGTAGGTAGGGTAGGTAGGTATAGGGTTGTAGGTTGGATAAACGGATAGGGTGGTAGGTAGGTGAGTAGTATGCATGGTAGGTAGGGCGGTAAATAGGTTTTTTTTCTTTTTCTAAAATCTATTAGGTTTTAGATTCAAACATTACAGTTGGTTTTTTATTCAGGCCAGATCACATCAAGAATATGTCAATCTAAAAGTGTCACCATCAAATTTAGGTTAAAAAAATTACAAATCAAATTTATCAACAGTAACATGGAAATTAATGAGTATTGGGTGATGGGAGATAAGATGAATAGATATAAATGAGCTCATGGATATTTCCATCCCAAATGACAGTAAAGGTGAATAATTAAGACAATCATTACAGATTAATTAGAGTGAAATGTGGTTCAGGTCAATTTTACTTTGACCATACAGCATAGCTTGTTTCATTTATTACAAAAATTAATAATGATATTGATATTTTAACTGCACATATCGGATCCGTATTGCAGAATCGAAAGGCCCAAACAGGAACAAGTGGAGTCAATATTGAGTGTAGGTTGACGAGCGATCAGCTTGAGCGACTGCTGGTATGTGGCGGCGTTCTCTTGGCGGGCGGGCGGAGTGTGAGTTAATTTATTCCGGTTACCTTTCAAAGCAAGGCTCCCACTGGTGTTAATAGGTCACATGTTGTGAATATAAGGCCCTAATTGGTGTAGATCGAAACAAAGAGTGGCGGGAATCTACCTGGGCCAATGTGTAGGGGTGATTCAGAGGTGTTTGGCTCTGAAAGGTGGGGGACCAGGTTGTGTTGTGTTTGGTGCTGCCACCTGTGGTGTGCTATGTGAACTAAATGTAGGTGTGTTTCTGTTGCCATCTACAGTCCATATAGTGAATCGCAGTGGGTGTGAGGATTAGATCCAGGGGCCTGTTTTTCAGTTGAGATCATGTCCACTTGATATCCGCTGAGAACGAAAGTGTTTTTCAGTTGAGATCATTTGAGGTGATCTCAAGTTAAGACTAAGATAAGACCGTTTTGGGTGCTTTGGGTGTTTTCAGTTGAGATGATCTCAGGGATCTCAAGTGAAAGGATCTCAACTTCGGTCTTAACTTGAGATCAGTTGATACTTGTCTCAACTTTTTTATCCAGTGCTAAAACTTATCAAAATTAAAAGATATTTAGAGCAAAGTGTATTTATAACCTGGCAAAGGTATATTCCAAATTTCACAGTTTTATTGTGGTTATTATGACCATGAGAGACAATTGATAAGCAACATAAAAACAAGGCACTGCACCACTCAGCTAGTTTGTGCTGAACCTACTGTAATGCTCAAAGTCAGTTTCAACTTGAGATTGGTCTCAACTTGACATTGGTTCACAAAACGTATCGCAAGGGACTTTGCATAACAGTTTGGGGCGACAATAGGCAACTTAGAGGCTCTGGTTTACTTAAACAACAGGAAGATCACTATAGAACTTGAGATGGCTCTAAACTGAGGGCTAGGGATCTCAACTTGAGATCCTTGGAGTTGAGATCCCCTAAGATCGGCTGTGTAGACTTGAGACGTCTGAAAAACACTTTCCGCCATTGATCTCAAAGTTGGTCTCAGGATCTTGGATTGATCTTAGTGGATCTCAAGTTGATATCCTCTCGACTAAAAAACACCCTCCATATGTTTAAAACTTTCTGGGCCATACCAGGGGGCTGTTTTTCAATTGAGACAATCAACCGTCCTGGCTCTGACCAGGTGATTTTTCAGGTTTTTAGGTCTACGGTAGCCCTTGACCAGTCTGCTTTCGTAGATCTTTTTGGTGGTTTTTGATTTCCCTAATAGATCCCAGTTGGAATCTACGATTTTGGGAAGATGATTGCCATTTGAGTGGTAGGTGCAGATGAGGAAGGTTTTGTCGTCTTCCGATTTCTGTCCCTCCCCACTGTTTATTTTGTCTAGTAGATTGTTTCTATCTAGATGGTCTGCTTTTTGTTTGCATTCTTTCAGAACCTTCTCCAGGTATCCTCTTTTTCTGAAGTCCCTTAGCTTCTGTTGCGCATGTTTCTCGTAGTCCGCTTCGTTTGTGCAAATCTGTTTTACCCGTTGTAGTTGGGAGTATGGTATGCTTCTCTTTTGCGAGGGCGGATGTGCCAAGTCATATCTGAGATATGTGTTGCGGTCCGTGGGTTTCACGTAGAGGTCGCTGTGTAAGCGTCCCTCTGCTGACTTAACGATTTTAGTGTCTAGAAAAGCCACTTCAGTTTGGGATTTTTCCATGGTGAACTTAATCGTGTTGTGGTATCTGTTAAGCCAGGCCTGCCATTTCTCGAGTTCCTCTTGACCATGTTCCCAGATGAAGAAAATGTCATCGATATATCTCCACCAGACTTTCGGTTTGAGATGATATTCCTTCAACATCTTCTCCTCTAGGTGTTCCATAAATAAGTTGGCATATGACGTGGCCAATTTGGTTCCCATCGCTGTGCTATTTGTAGGTAGTTCTTCCCATTGAATTGTATGTTGTTCTTCTTGAGCACCATTTCTAGGAGTTTTACTATACTCTCTGTTTTCGGAAGGTCTGTTGGTTTCCTTGTGCTCTGCAGTTTTTCCCGGATGATGGAAATGCCTTCGTCATTGGGTATATTGGTTTAAAGTGCGCTTACATCCATGGTCCCCAGAATGTCGTTTTTGCCTAGTGTACCTACTTCTCTGATTTTTTTCAAGAAGTAATTTGTGTCCTTTATGTAGGACTCAATTTTCGGGACCTCCTCTTTGAGGAAGTTGTGCACAAACGCCGAAATTTTCTCAGTAGGACATCCATTTGCTGAGACCACTGGCCTCCCTGGTGGGGGAATTTTCCCCTTGTGAATCTTTGGGAGGAAGTAGACTTGGGGTGGTCTAGGTGTGTTGGTTTTCACAGACTTCCCCATTCATTCTGTTATATCCCCATTTTCCACTAGTATGTCGATGTATTCGTCAACCTCACTGTTGTGGGTTTTGGTTAAATCTGAATCGATTTTTATGTAGGTGGAGCTATCATTCAGCTGTCTATGAGCCTCTCTGATATAGTCCACTGTGTCCATGATTACTACCCCACCTCCCTTGTCGGCAGGTTTTATGGTAATTTCACGGTCATGTGATAGTTCCTTAAGGGATTTTTGTTCGTCTTTGTCTAGGTTGTGCTTAGTGAGGCCTTTGTTCACATTGCGGTTGGATAGAGCGATCTCATTGATAGCTATGAAGCCCTCGAGATTGCTCGAGCCCTGTGGGGCCACCCAGCTCGATGTGTCGCCTAACTTTTTGATGAGCCCTAGGTTTTGGTAAGGGGCCCCTGGAAAGACCAGCATCCCCCTTTCCTCATCCGTCCGGTCTATGGCGGGCTTATCATTCACCTTTGGTTTGTCAAAGAACTGTTTAATCCTCAGGTTTCTATGGAAACTATCTAGTTCAGATTTTACATCACCTTCTTCTATCCTGATTTCGGTGGGGCAGAAGTTCAGGCCTTTTTCTAGTAGAGAACGGTCAGATCTGGATAAAGTTCTACTGGACAGGTTAATGACAGTGCTTGTTTTATCCAAGAGAGATATCTTATGGTCTACTTTGGTGTTGTTTTCCACCATATTGCTAGGTTTCACTGGCTTTGAACTGCATGTTTCTACAGTGTCATTCTGTTTTCAGAAGTGGTCTGTAGTGATTGAAGAACATGACAATGGGTAACAAACAGAATCTTTATTGTCAACGGACAAAACATTGGATTCAGACATGGTAGCAGGTACAGTCTCTACAACAGATTCAGATTCGGTACTAGGAACAGTCTCTACAGCTTGGTGAACTGTGATGGCTTGAGGGTGCGCGGATCGCGGGTCCCCTGTTGTCCCTGTTTTCTTGCACCCCTGCCTCCTTTTCCCCCACATCCTCTGTTTTTTCCCGCTGGTTGGAAGACTGGGGCATCGCTTGAGTCGCGGGGAGTGGCGGAAAATCCTGTTTCGGCTGTTCGGCCGAACGACCCTCGCTAGCAGGGGTCTTCGGACAAGTGAAGGCCCCCCTAGCTTTGAAGGGCTCTTTCAGTTGGAACATGCTTGGGGCTCGGGTTGCGCGTTTTGACATGGGGTCAGTGAAGATTTCCGTTTCCTTCTTGTGATCGCGTTTGGCAGTTATATCTGAGTGTGCGCAAGTGCGCATGATCAGCTGTTTAGCCTCATCACGCTTGGTATTGCTTGATCGGATCATGCTGTATATCATATCGCTAAGCTGTTCGCGTCTGGCCCGCTCTACACGTTGTTGGGCGCGTAAGGCATTGGCCGTCAGCTCGGTGATGTGTTTGGCGGATTCCATGCGTTCCGTGGTGATGCTCTCCAAGAGTTTCCCTTCGATGTAGGGTGGAGTCGGGGCGAGACCAGCCGTCCAAGGCTCAATGTGGTGGTATTGGGCGCATGCCTCGTAGAACCTGGCTCTTGCTTCGCTCTTATGGTAACGGCTGTTTGTGTCCCTCATATCTCTCCAGGCGAGACGAATGATCTCCGGTAGCATCTCATCATTTATCTGGTGGGATGAAAAAGAAGAATCAGTTTTTTGTAGCACCAGTTTTTTTAATCGACATGGTCAATGGTAGCAAAATCATAGTACAGGTTATTTTCATAATAGCGAATGTGCCTAGAATTAGGGTCACCATTACTTTTTATTGGCTGTTTGATCTTGCTCGTGGGAATCCCACTTGACACTGCGTCATGGTGTGTGTCCATGTTACGCGTGTGGGAGAAACCCCTATCACCGCCCACATCATCGTGCTCGGGTGAGTGTGAGGTTTTGTTCTCATTGGTATGTTCGACATGTTCTGTGTCGAGGTATTGTAGCGTGTCTAGTATGTCTTGATCCATCAGATTTGTGGTTGCGTCATTTTCCCTATTTATGACAGTATTGTTGTCACCCAAATGGGGCAGACTATGTGGTCTACAGGTTCTGCGAGTTATATGGCTCGCAGTACTGGCATGGCCCGCTGTGTCGATGTGGTTTGCATCGCTAGCGTGAGCCGGACTGTCCCTTATGCGGTGTGCATTGTTGTGACAGCGGGTATTGACAGTGTGGATGTCACTGTCGCTACCTGACAACCCATGTGATGTGCTGGGGTTCCTATGGATATCATTGGCACTGACGTTACCTATTGATACCTTAGGTTTTTTGGCTGTGATCGGTTTAAAGAAGTCTGTGATTACAGATTTCTTATAAGGCTTTGAACTACTCTCGATCGCCGTGCGTTCCCGTGTGCCGGGTGCGGTGATGGCTGGTCGAGTGTAGTGTTGATGGCCGGTATGCCCCTGAGCAACGGGGTGCGGAGGAGCGTGGTCGGTGTCGAAGCCGCGCCGTGTGTGCTTACCTCGTCCTCAGTTTGAGTTTTTGGCACTGCCAGGGCGGCTGAACGCACCGTAGTCGGAAACGGTCAGGCGGCGAGCTCAGTTTAGGCGAACCAACGTCATCCGCTGTTCTCTTCCTTTTGTTTGTGGTGGTCAGGAAGTTACCGCTCGACGTGGGGGTAGTCTCTTGGTTTGTAGAGTCTTCCTGATTCATATCATTGACCTGGAACAAGTTCCTGGCCGCCGATGGGGTGGTCACGCGTTGATCGGCGTTGGACATAGTGTGCGTCAGTGTTGCTATGTGGCTGGCTGACAGCGCTGTTGGCGTCCGTAGATACTGTGTGTAGAAAGTGTAGGTTGACGAGCGATCGGCTTGAGCGACTGCTGGTATATGGCGGCGTTCTCTCGGCGGGCGGGCGGCGTGTGAGTTAATCTATTCCGGTTACCTTTCAAAGCAAGGCTCCCACTGGTGTTAATAGGTCACATGTTGTGAATATAAGGCCCTAATTGGTGTAGATAGAAACAAAGAGTGGCGGGAATCTACCTGGGCCAATGTGTAGGGGTGATTCAGAGGTGTTTGGGTCTGAAAGGTGGGGGACCAGGTTGTGTTGTGTTTGGTGCTGCCACCTGTGGTGTGCTATGTGAACTAAATGTAGGTGTGTTTCTGTTGCCATCTACAGTCAATATAGTGAATCGCAGTGGGTGTGAGGATTAGTCTCTTTCACGACCGCTTGGGGCACAAGGGTCTGTGGGAGTCTACCACTCTCCCAGCAGATATCCTGCGCTCTATTTCCTGTGGTCGCTTTGTATCTCTGCCCCAACCTGCCTGTTTGGGCTCAAATCTGGCCCATACGCCAGTTATTCAATTATCCTAAATTCTGAGAGATTTGCAAGGTATTTTGTGTTCTACATGTAAATAGAGATGCACATATTTTTATGGTAAACAAAATACTCTCATTTCTATTATTATTTATGTCAAACCATACACAGCCTCTGGGATTACTTTCTACAGTGGAAAGCACCTCATGTGTTGCAGGGCTTTGTTTTGTCAACAATGCCATGTGCTCCTCTGAAGGAGCAGTCTAATCAACTGTGAATTCCCATTATAAAATGGTTTAAGTCTGAAAAAGAAACAGCTAGATTTTCTGTCAAGCTCCCTTAACAGTTCCCATATTTCCAAACTCATGATATGTGGGTTGTTTGACTTGTATAACTGTCGACAGCTGCCTTGTTTTGAATCTGAAATGCTGGCTGGTTCCCCCTGCACTTAGTTGATACCCTGAGAACCAGCATATGGCGTCACTGGGTTGGGGCAGAGATTAAGCCAGCGCTAGCGCCGCGAAAGATCTGGGGGGAGAGTGGGAGTCTACCAGTACTCGTCGCTGATTGGTGGAGATGCGAATTTTTTCATTGGCATGCTATAAATAGTATGGATTCAAACCTGGGGAATCCCAAACAAGATAAAGGACCATCTGGTCCGAGCAAGGACAAACTACAAACAGGAAGGCGAGAACGGGCATAAACCAAAGGAAAAACCCGAGAACACTATTGCAAACTACTGAAGAGAGATGGGGTAATAACCTCAAAAAGCATAAAAAGGAAACATGAAAGCAAATGGAACATCACATGCAACAGCTCGAATGGGATATACTGCATACAATGCAAGACTTGCAATGCACAGTATGAAGGACAAACGAAGTGGAAAATAAAAGAAAGAATAAGGGAACACCTGACAAGCATACAGCACAACAAAGGCAAAGAGGAAGTACCAACACACTTGAATAGCCAACATCACAATGGGAAGGCCGACATGGAAGTCTACATCGTAGATTTCATTTACAGGCATCCAAAAAACAAGGAGGCAGGAAGGCTCTGCAACAAAATTGAATTCAACTAGATTCACCACTTGGGAACACAAGCCCCACACGGCCTAAACACAATGGACAATCGGTATGGATAGGGCACACCACCAAAAAGAGCTACATACATTTTTTTTTCTAACACCGGAAACTCCTAATAGGAAAACCATGTGAATGAAAAAAATCAAACCATCACTGATCAAACAGTGGTGTGACCTACGTGACAATAGTGCCAAGGGCTGGTACAATGAACCTGGAGGGTGTTTTTCAGTCGAGAGGATCTCAACTTGAGATCTGCTAAGATCAATCCAAGATCCTGAGACCAACTTTGAGATCAATGGCGGAATGTGTTTTTCAGACGTTGTCTCAAGTCTACACAGCCGATATTAGGGGATCTCAACTCCAAGGATCTCAAGTTGAGATCCCTAGCCCTCAGTGTAGAGCTATCTCAAGTTCTATAGTGATCTTCCTGTGGTTTAAGTAAACCAGAGCCTCTAAATTGCCTACTGTCGCCCCAAACTGTTATGTCAAATCCCTTGCGATACCTTTTGTGAACCAATGTCAAGTTGAGACCGATCTCAAGTTGAGACCGATCTCAAGTTGAGACCGATCTCAAGTTGAAACTGACTTTGAGCATTACAGTAGGTTCAGCACAAACTAGCTGAGTGGTGCAGTGCCTTATTTTTATGTTGCTTATCAATTGTCTCTCATGGTCATAATAACCACAATAAAACTATGAAATTTGGAATATTCGTTTGCCAGGTTATCAATACACTTTGCTCTAAATATCTTTTAATTTTGATAAGTTTTAGCACTGGATAAAAAAGTTGAGACAAGTATCAACTGATCTCAAGTTGAGACCGAAGTTGAGATCCTTTCACTTGAGATCCCTGAGATCATCTCAACTGAAAAACACCCAAAGCACCCCAAACGGTCTAATCTTAGTCTTAACTTGAGATCACCTTAAATGATCTCAACTGAAAAACACTTTCAATCTCAGCGGATCTCAAGTGGACATGATCTCAACTGAAAAACAGGCCCCTGAATATTATACAAAATGCCCATACCCCCACCACAACAAGGTTTTACACACCAACAGCTGTAAAACAAATTCCCACACAGTGGAAGACCACAAAAACTAAGTTACGCACTACACCTGAAGAGACAACAAAAGATTTGTCAAAACCACAAGTTAAAAAAGGCTATAAACCAACAACATAGCCACACAAACCCTTTTCTCATGAAAAGCTGCACCTCACAAGAAGGCCTCCAGATGGCAGCTAACAACTGGCGCCTTGGTGCAAGAAAAACACACCAGAGGGCAGCACTGAAACCCCACAGCGCCACTGAGTGCGAGGGAAGACACACCACACTGCACCGCTAGAGCAACCTACGGAAACTCGTTTTGCGGCACAATAAACCGGAGCGGCGCAGTGTGATGACACACACGTTCAGAAGAGGGCCCAAGAGGCGTCATGAATATTTATGAGAAAGGCAGCCAACGAACAGGCTGTAAATAGGGGGAGCTGCGAACAGCTAGAGTGCACAGCAGGCGAGCCCAAGGCACTTGTCGTCGTGTTAGCGTAAAGAAAGCTACATTTACCCATTATGTACCTCATAATTTGGTTTCAGTTCTTACTCCTTTCTTCTTGAGCCAAGTTGAGGTCTACCCCTTGCACAAACAAGGCTCTAGACTTTACAACATATCATATCACATCATCAAAAGTCGAGCTGAGTTCCCCGTTTTTTTTTAGCGCGGGAAATCGCGCTCATATACGTCATTTAGAAGGGTTAGAATGCTCACACAGGCTTTCAGCTTACTGCAAAGAATCTAACCCTTCACTATCAATGCACCAGCTAGAAAGGCCTAGTGAAATGGGCAGGGGTCCAGTATCCCAGTCTGACCATACAGGCGCTGTGCCAAGTCACACTTGACTTGGTATTACATCACAATATTTGGCCCTTATTTGTCCTGAACAAACCGGTTTCTGACCATACAGGCGCTGTGCCAAGTCACACTTGACTTGGTCTTACATCACAATATTTGGCCCTTATTTGTCCTGAACAAACCGGTTTCTGATGGGACAGAATCCCTCCATGCTGCAGAGTCAGCAAACCTGTTTGACCAGTTATTCACCCTTGTGCTTTTAGTGACCACAGACACACACCCTCCCCCTGCCCACTCCCATCCCCACCGCTACACTACTCTCTGACTTCTTCTACTAACAATCAGAAACTGATGGGAAACATTCCCTACATGGCAGGGAGCCAGCAAACCTGTTTGACCAGTTATTCACTCTTGTGCTTTTAGTCACCACAGGCTGATTCAAGACTTGTAAGACTGTTGTGAGACAGCTATGAGACTGTTGCAAGTCTGTTGCAAGACTGTTGTAAGGCTGATACAAGACAGTTGCAAGACTGTTGCAAGACTGTTGTATGACTGTTGCAAGACTGTTGTATGACTGTTGTAAGACTGTTGCAATACTGTTGTAAGACTGTTGCAAGTCTGTTGCAAGACTGTTGCAAGATTGTTGCAAGACTGTTGAAAGACTGTTGCAAGACTGTTGTAAGGCTGTTGCAAGACTTGTTAGGCTGTTGTAAGACTGTTGTAAGACTGATGCGAGACTGTTGTAAGATTGTTGCAAGTCTGTTGCAAGACTGTTGCAAACTGTTGTATATCTGTTGTAAGACTGTAGTAAGGCTGAAACAAGACTGTTTTAAGACTGTTGCAAGACTGTTACAAACTATTGTATATCTGTTGTAAGACTGTAGTAAGGCTGAAACAAGAATTGTAATACTGTTGTATATGGCCAATACAAAACTGTTGCAAGACTGATACAAGACTGTTGCAAAACTGATGCAAGATTCTTGTAAGATGGTCACAAAACCATTGTAAGACTGTTGTAAGACTAATACAAGACTGGTACGAGATTGTTGTAAGATAGTTGTAAGGCTGATACAAGACTGCTGTATGCCTGTTGCAAGACTTGTTAGACTGTTGTAAGGCTGATATGAAACAATTCTCATATAGGCCTTACAACAGTCTTACAACAGGCTTACAACAGTCTTGTATCAAACTTACAACGATCTTACAAGAGTCTTGCATCAGTTTTACAACAATCTTACAAGAGTCTTACAAGAGTCTTGCAACAATCTTACAACAGTTTGCAACAGTCTTGCAACAATCTTACAACAGGTGGCGACAGTCTTGCAAAGTCTTATACCAATCTTACAACAGTCTTGCAACAGTCATACAACAGTCTTTAATTAGCCTTACAATAGTCTTGTGTCAGCTTTACAACAATCTTACAACAGTCTGGCAACACTCTTACCACAGTCTTGTAAAAAAACAGTCTTGCAGCAGTCTTGCAACAGTCTTACAAGTCTGGCAACAGTCTTAAAACAGTCTTGTGAAAAAACTTTTAGGGTCATGATATACAACACAAGGTGATCTCTACCCCATTAAATTGGAATTATTATGTGAGAGTTTATGGTACTTTAGAAGTGCCGCGCTCATCCATTGTAAATGGAAATATCACTAGCTCCTAGTTTCAATAGACGGCAAGCCGAGCGGTTCTCCACGATAAAAAAAGTCAGATTTGGAAAATGTTGAAAAATCTAGACAGTTTTTACAATTGATTAAGTTTAATTATAAGGTGCTGACTTTTGCGGGGCTGGCAAAAAAGTTGGGGGGGGGGGGGAAGCTGCCTCCATTGCCCCCCCTATTCTAATGCCACTGCCAGAGTACCCAAACTGTCTGAATTTTCAGTCTCTGCTAGTGTCAGCGCATCGAGGGTATAGTTAATTACCCGAGGTACTGAAGGGTAATTGATGTTCCTACGAGCATAGGGCACTGCAATGGTGCCCTAGGATAACAGGGAAATGGAACTATGTGAGAAGTCAGTAGTTAGAGCAAGAATACCGCTTAGATAAATATAATTTTACGGGAAAGCAGCAGAATGTGAGACCTTTTTTTTGGGTGGAGAATGGGGAAGGCTAGGTGTGGCCTTTAGGTAATTCTTTATGGTTTGGACTATGCAAATAGTCTTGCATTGGTCGAATGGTTTGAGTATGAGAATTGCATGTTAACTTGTAAAATGCTGCATTTGGGTGCCAAAACTTCGAACAGATATTATGCTAAATTTGCCAAGTGCGCATGTACAAACTAGAGCTTGAGGGCCGTTGAATTTTTCACTCTCCAATCGTGGACTTCAACACTGTGCATGTTTGCCCATGCGCACAAGATACTAGTGGGCGATAAACAAGTTTTTCGCAGGGTAACCGTTATTTGCATTACACTGACTCCCCTTGCCATTGCAAATGAGGGGGAGAACCAGTGAAAGTTCAAGGTCGCTTACCTATTGCTCTTGCTGGTCGTTACTTTAGTATTTGCTCAGTAATAAAAGAAACAATACATATATCTTTAGAACACAACCTCGCTCGTCGCATATGGTCCCAGAACCCCCGTGCGCGGCCCTTTATTCCTCCACAACTGGTCTACAACTTTCTCTCGCTCCGTCCGCCGCAGTGTCGATACACCACATTCCTCTCTTCTATTTACCTTTTACTAGATACAAACAGTAAATACAATCAAGTATCAAATTGACAGTTTTATGGGAGCGCGCACCCCTCTCCCTGACCTTGTAGTTGTCACAGTAGCAGTCTTTGTTGGAGTAGATTTATGTGTCCTTAGGCTTTGCCTTGGAGACCTAATAGGTACTTTGTTAGGAGTCTCTACTGAAGTAGGCTCAGTGTCCATGTCTGGTAGTATAAAATTTCCATCACTGGGAGGTGTATTTACAAATGGCTCAATAACAGGAGGAGCCACTGGAGGTTCAATGGGAGCACCCACAGCTGTTACCTGGTCATCTTTTTCCAGTGTCTCTGTAGCTTTGGCTACCGTGTCGTCAGGTATAATATATATGATCAATATGTACAGAACGTTCTTTACCATTTACAGTTCTTACTACATAGGACCTTGGTCCCTCAATGTGTGTAATTACAGCTTGTAACCACTTTTCTTTTCCCCCTCTTAAATTAAGGATTCTCACTTTTTGGAAAAGATGAAATTTACGATCTCTTGGGTGAGCCCCGTCTTTAAACTTTTTACTTGCCTCCTGGCGTTCTTCTACACTGCCTTGTAGAGATGGTTTTACAAAACTTAGTCTCGTCTTAGGTAAACCTCGCATAAGCGGACACCCCGCGTAAGCGGACACTTTGGCCCGGAACGAAGGGTGTCCGCTTACGCGGGGTTCTACTGTACCTGTCTTAGGCCCAAAAATTCTGGTTAGTGGCTGATGATCTGTTATGAGCGTAAAAGGCTTACCATAAAGATACAAGTGAAACTTCTTTATCCCAAAAATAATGGCTAAACCTTCCTTTTCAATTTGGGCATAATTCTTTCCAGCCGAACTCAAAGTCCTAGAGGCATAAGTAATGGGTCTTTCTGAACTGTCCTCCATCATGTGACTCAAAACAGCACCAAGGCCATAAGGGCTAGCATCTACACTTGATATAACCTCTTTCTTTGGATCAAAATGAACAAGAACTCGTTTTCCCATCAATTCTTCCTTAGCCTTACAAAAGGCCTGTTCGCAATCTTCTGACCACACAAAATTGATGTTATCTTTTAACAAGTCGTACAGTGGTTTCATTTTTGTAGCTAGATCTGGTATAAATTTACCATAGAAATTTACCATTCCTAAGAATGACTTTACTTCTGTAACATTTGTAGGTGTGGGCGCCTCACTTATCGCTGCTACTTTTGACTCAATGGGTCTAACACCCTCTTTACACACCGTGTGCCCTAGATATCTCAACTCATGTCTAAAAAACTGACATTTTGCTTCATTCAAGCAAATATTGTGTTTTTTTAACCTTTCAAAAACTTGACACAACACTTTGACATGATCTTCCTCAGAATGTGTGGCTATCAAAACATCATCAACATAACAAAAAACATTATCTATCCCAGACAAGATTTTATCCATAGTCGCCTGAAAAATAGATGGCGCGGTCTTGATACCAAAGCACAACCGTTTTGAGCTCAGAAGCCCCTTGTGGGTATTTAGCGTTAACAGTTTAGACAAATCTTCATCCAAGAGTAACTGATTAAAAGCTCCTGCTAGGTCTAACACTGAAAAAACCTTGGGCTGGTTACCCCCATCAGAAAGTTTTGCTAACATTTCTTGAACATTTGGTAGTTTGTACCCATCATCTTCCAACAACTCATTTATCTTCTTACAATCACCGCATACCCTTACTGACCCTTTTGTCTGTTTAGGCACATGTACAGCGGGTGAGGCCCACTCACTATAAGTGACAGGACAAAAAATATCTGAACCTATATGCCGCTCATACTCTTTCCCAACATCTTTTGATAATGCATATGGTACTGGTCTTGCCTTTTGATAAACCGGTTTGGCACCTTCTTTAAGTTTTAGACTGGCTCGAAAACCTTTTATGCCTGTGTCTTTATGAGAAAACAATCCCTTATGTTCCTCTACAAGTTTTACAAAACTTTTGGGATAAACATTTGTCCCTTTACCTTGAGCCTTGTGGGTTTTCTCCTCTACCCTGAAAATGTTCTTCCAATTAAGTTGGATTTTTGTCAACCAGTCTCTACCGAAAAGTGAAGGCCTATCTCCCTTTACAACTAGTATTTCCAAATACTGACTGTCTCTACTTTGTACCGTACTGGTACCATGATACTGCCTAGAACTGGAACCTTATCACCAGTGTAACTTCTTAGATTTACATTAGATCTGCACAACTTGTAACGAGACAACTTATCGCGATGGACCTTTTCACCAATAGTAGAGAGGGAGGCACCCGTGTCTAACTCCATACTGATAGGCTCACTACCTATACAAACTCTAACTGTGTATGGCTTTACATTTTTTTTAATAGTAGCTGTGTTTCAAATACTGGATCCTCACACACTTTGGAATGTGCCTTACCACCTTTCACCACTTTTTCTGGTGCTACCTCTGCACCAACTTGGCCTAGTCATTCACTTTCACTTGACTGACCAGGGTCCAGCATAACCTGGTTGAGTCCGAAGGCCTTGTCAGATGAGCCCTCACTGTAGTCTGTCGCTGCCTCGTCGTTCGACTCGTCGTCGTTGACATACTTTGTCGACCTTGACTTGCCCGATGGGGCCCTTGGTGGCCTGTTGTGACGTGCTGACGCACCACCTTGACTGTCCTTAGCGGTGCACACCCGTTGTAGATGCCCTTTTACACCGCACTTGTGGCACCTCTCGTTCCGCATCACACAGTCGCTGCTAAGGTGTCCCTGCCAACCACAGCAGGTGCATGATTTATGGCTCGTCGACGGCCCTCATCCGCGGTGTGACGACCCTCTGCGGTGTGACGACCCTCCGCGTTGTGACGACCCTCTGCGTTGTGATGACCCTCCGTGCCGACCACCTGCTTTCCTTAACAGGTGTACCTCGGAATCGTCCTTCGCGGCTGCCTCCATGTAGAGGTTGTTGGCCTTCATAGCCAACTCATCAGCCACACACTTGTCTCGCGCGGTCTGCAAATTCAGATCCCGCATTGCCAACAAATGGCACTGAGTCTTTTTCATTTTGCTGTGAATGCCTGACACTAGCCTGTCCCTCAGGGCCTCTGGCAGAAAAGCCCCGAACTTACATGTCCTAGATAACTTCTGGAGTCTTACTACAAACTCTGACACAGACTCACTCTCCTCTTGGTTAGCTGTCCAAAACTTATGGCGCTCAGCAATCACTACCGGTTCTGGGTTATAATGGTTGTTCATAAGGTTCTTTAGTTGGACATAGGTCTTGGTATTTGGCTTATCTGGCCCACACAAATTTTTCACTAACTTGAAGGCATCAGGGCCCATAACAGCAAGAAACAGATCTGTACGCTTGTCTGCTACTATAGAATTTGCTGACATGAAACTGTCCATACGGTCAACATAATCATCAAAGCTCTCAGTTTTCTCCTCAAAAACACCTACATTGCCAAACACAGCCATGTTGACAGTGATACTCACAGTGACTGACTCACACAATCTGTCTAATGCTTAAAACTGGGAAGCTCCTCTAAACTAACCTGAGTCACACACTATCTAGAATGTCTCTCCTCCCTTGTGGATTCTTTATCTCGTCGCCAATTTAGTATTTGCTCAGTAATAAAGAGAAACAATACATAGATCTTTAGAACACAACCTTGCTCGTCGCATGCGGTCCCAGAACCCCCGTGCGCGGCCCTTTATTCCTTCACTACCGGTCTACAACTTTCTCTCGCTCCGTCCGCCGCAGCGTCGATACACCACAGTTACCTGTCCCGTTATTAATTTGGGCAGGAAACCAGTCTAAGCCCCCACCTCTGTCTCCACTCACTTCCCACTAAGAGATTTGTGTGGTGAATCCAGGGCCCTGTTTTTCAGTCGAGACGATCTCAAGTTGAGACCGTTTGGAAGCCAATCTGTTTTTCAGTTGAGACGATCTCTGGGGATCTCAGCCTGAGACTGAGATGTGACTGTTTCGGGTGATTTTAGTGTTTTTCAGTTGTGATGATCTGAAGGGATCTCAAGTGAAATGATCTCCCAAACGAACTCAACCTGAGACAAATTGATACTTGTCATAACTTATTTTTTCAGATGCTAAAACTTATTCAAATATTTTGATTGGAGGGTACTAACAATCTGACATACCTATATCCAAAATTTCATTGTATTCCTGTGGTTATTAAGACCGTGATAAATGTTTGTCTGGAAATCTGAAAAATGCAGGCACTGCACCTCTCAGGCAGCTTGTGTATACTTACTGTAATGCTCAATATATTTTAGCAGCGTAGGGTCAAGGTCACCTCATATACATGAATAACAACAATACCCATTCACAAAGTAAAACATGTCTTACTCTTCAAATATTTAATAGAAAATTATAAAATCTTAGTATTCGATTGAATTGACATGGACAATTAATCGCTGTAAATATGGTATAATTTGAATAAGTTTAAGTGTCTCAAATCAATAATTTCCGATCACAGAGTACCTGGCAGGAAATGATCGCTAGGGTTCTCAGCTAAATGATCACAACCTGAGATCCCCCTGAGATCCGCTATGGCATGCTGAGACCATGACTGAAAAACACCTGCAACCATTGATCTCCCAAACGGTCTCAGGATCGCTCACAGATCTCAGCAGATCTCAGCTAGCAATCGTCTCGACTGAAAAACAGGGCCCAGGCCTTTACCATAAGCTTGGATATTACTGTGCGTCAACTCCTCGGAGCATACAGCTGCTTGTATCTGAAACCAGTCAATATTGTGTATGAATCCCACATCAGAATTATTAGCACATCAGGGCCCTGTTTTTCAGTCACGACAACATCGGCCAACGATACCCTACAATCGTCCAGCGAATCCACGACATAATGGACGACAAAAGATGGCCGCTGTCCTATAGACGGTGTCGTAGCTTGCCATGCGGGGTCGCCGCGAAAAATGTCGGCTGTTAGGACAAATATAGAAATGTTGTTGGTCTTATAAGGAATGTGCATGCGAGTACCAGTTAAAGGCCCTGACCTTGTGAAAGTGTCCTATTATCACCCCTCCACGTGTAACATAGGTCATAGAGATTTCACCTGTTTATCGGACAAATGATAGGGCGCATATGTTAACAAATGTTTTTTAATAATTTCCAAGTTTCCGTATTGTTAACATATATTTATCTTACACACTATGATATTAGTCTCAAATGTGTTATTACTATACATAGTAACATGTAAATAGTCTATGTGGGTTAAATAAATCAATTATAGCCCGTCTAATGCATTAAGCCAATCCCTATACACTATCTACTTACCTAGAAGTAGTAATACTCCATCACTACTTATTGTAGTATAATTGAATAACTATTCAATGAATTTAATCTATGTGGTTGTAATGTTTTAATGAGTATGCATTAAAGAAAAATATGGTTTTAGTAACAGTAATTGTAAAATTTGTTTTAACCCTTTCGCTACGCTGCAAAATACCAAATGCATGCCTTCAAATATTATGCTGCAGTATCATTTTCACCCCTGTGGTATGCAGGCACTTTCACAATATCCACAGTGACGTCATTTTATCACCCCTCCATTGTAATCCAAAATAGTTAGGATGTTATATGATAGTTATGATATTAACTATTATATAGTTTCACATTGGCTAGAAGAATATCATCCAAATTTTTGCGTTATTTCATAGAAAAATAGCTTTTATCTAAATTTTTCAGTGCTATGGCTTCATCTGGAGGTCAGAAACCCGTAGATGATTTCAAATGGCGGCCCTGTTGGTCTCCTGAGGAGACACATACACTCCTGGCAGTTCTCCATGTTCAGTGGTGTTTGTGTCTGTGTTTACTATTGCTGTCACAATGCTGTCAGAGGCCTCTTTGACATGTGCAGAGGTGTCATTGGTAACGACACGTTGGACGACATCTTCCACTTCTAAACCCTACGGTTGTTGTTACTATAGCACACCTAAAAAAGACTTATGTGTAGCGGGGCGAGGATCGTTGGCCGATCCTCTAAGATGTCACGTCTATAGGACACTGACAGCTGAAACGTGTCATTCATAACGATTGTCTTGACTGAAAAACAGGGCCCAGGCTTATTCTGGCATTCCTTATATATATCGTGAAACGAGGCGCTTGGAGAATCAAAGTATTCTGGCATTCCGCATCTCGTGTTTTGCATGTACATAGCTTGCTATTGCTGGGCTTTGAAAGTACACCTGAACACAATTCTCTTAAAACTAGGAGCAAATATCGTGAAATTATAAATGAATAACAACTAAAAGGTTTGGGTTTCATTTATTCTATATCCAGATAGTTTTCTGTAATCCACTTGCACCCAGTCAACTTGCCATTCCTGCCTGAGTAGAGGTATTACACTTGGGAATCTGACAGACAGTAAATGCAGAAACTAAATAGTTCAAGGTCCTTGAGGGCCAATTCTGCAATTCTAGTTGCCATGGTAACATTCTATCCTTTCAAAAAATTGGTCAAATCATATTTCTGAGTGATTCACCCAACTCTACACCCATAAAAACCCTAAAGTAGAGATACTACACTTGGAAATTGGACAATAACTGCAGAAACTACATACTTGAACGCCTTTGATGGCCATTATTGCAGCAACTTATTAATACTAGTTACCATGGTAACGGTCTATCTTTTCCAAAAGTAGTCGAATCATATTTCTGATTGGTCCAGTTAATTCTACACCCATAAAAACCCTAAAGTAGAGGTATTACACTTGCAAATCAGGCAATAATTGTAGAAATATAGGATTTTTAGATCTCCCATGGCATTTTGGCAGCCATCTTGGAATCCAAAATGGCCGATATATGACATAATGCAAATGGCTGAGTAGTTCAGATGGTTTTCAGTTATAAATGTTGATTTCATGTCATTTTAGTAAATATATAATAAAAAAGCAGGTCTATTTGGTTGAAACCAGTAAAAAAATGTCGGCCATCTTGGAAAAATCCAAGATGGACACCAAAAAATGGCGTGAAAATTTGTAAACATCGATTTTTGAAATCTAGGGGTTCTAAGCTTTCCGAAAATGTATAGGTTACAAAATCCCCGTCAAACCCCAACAAACCTAAATTATCTAGATAATGAACCTGACTATCAGTGTTATACACCCCACCTTCAATATTTAAAAAAATTCAAAATATCGTATGTTTCTTCCTTTGGAACAGCAGAGTGAATAAGGTAGTCTATAATACTGTATGTCAAGAAATTTCGCAGGGTGGATTGATCCTTCTGAATCTAGAATCTATGTATGAGGCCTCTAGAATCAATGAATAATATGTTTCTGCATCCAAAAAGGAGAATGGAATTACATTTTGGATGGTATCTTTAGTAACATGAAGTCAACTTCCACTGGTGTCATGATTGATTTTTTTAGAAGGAAAAGAAAAATATTGGCCACAGAATCTACCCCGATGTTTTATAGGAACTTGGTAGAAATATGAAATAAAATATATGTTCGGTTACCAATATCAGAAGTCTAATTGAACAAATTGGACGTTAAGCTACCCAAACAAACAAACCAATATCGGAACAGGATAGGCAATATGAATGTATTTGGCATAACAATTTTGTTAAACTGTTTGATAAAAACACAGGTGCAGAGTGTGGAGTGAAGCAGGTATTTATTGTCTAAATGACATCATGGTACACAATAGATTAATGTCAAATCAGGAAATTTGTAATAGATGCAAAGTACCTTGCACCTTTCTTCATTTGTTTCAACTCATAGGGCAATCCTTTCCAGAAAGTAAAAGTGGCACTTAATCCGATATATATTAATGACACTATCAATAACCTGGCAAATATCATTACAAGTATCAACAAGAATATATATGGTATCATTAACTCTTATAGAACAAAGATACCAACAAGTCTGAAATACTCGTGTGTGCGATACTGTATAACCCAAATAGAAGTGGACTTATGGTATGCAATGTATAGAAACAGCTTTAGGGCAGTTTGAGAGATAAAACTGCAATCTCTGCATTATAGAATTTTAAACAGAGTCATACCTACTAATTCATACTTATTTAAAAGGATCATTGTTCAATCTAAGATTTGTTCTTTTTGTGAGGAAGAAGATTCTGTGGAACATTTTTTCCTAGATTGTAAAGAGGTTCGACTCTTCTGGGATAGAACCATACTATGGTTAGAAAATGTGGCAGGAATTCATGGGAACTGGGAAGACAAATTCAAACTTCTAGGATTCTGGGGAAAAGATCAGAACTCACAAATGCTAAATTTCATAAGCATCAATATCAAATTTTACATATGTATACAGGCAGAAACTGTTCCATGATAATAAGCTCTGTCTTTATGAATGGTCACTTGAATTCCAAAAAAAGCTACAGATGGAAAGGTTCCTCTCAAACATAGAAGGAGCACTCAAAAAGGTTTTTTAAAATAGGAAAAGATCTATGATTGCATTTTGTAGATCTAGTAAAAGCCCTTCTAGGTTATCTTTCAGTTATTTAGTACCAATTATCATGGTTAATTTGTCCTGTCTTGTTGTATGGCTGTTGTTTTTTTGTCTTTTTTTCTTATCATGTCCTGTTCAATATGGTGATGTTGTTGATTGAAGTTAAGGAATATATCCATTTATTAACCACCTAATACGGAGTCTCCATAGGAATAGCATCGGGTCTGAGTAGACTCTTCGTAATCACCTCACTATCGTTCGGAGATCACTACGCGCTTTGTCCTCGGAGATTACCGCCGCTTGTATCTGAAACCAATTAATATTGTGTATGTTACACGTTTCATAGGGATTTCATAAGTAATAAGTCCAACTGGGTGTTATTGAAACAAAAAAACCCAAAAAACAGGGGTTATACTGTATCTGCTCAATTCTGCTGAAACCAAACAATGAAGGTAAATAAAGATGAGCCTTGATGTTATGAATGTGTATAACTGATTCAGGCGCTAAAATTCTCACCAAACTACCACAACTGTCTGAACTTTCGATCTCCGCTCGTGGGTTAGTGTTCTCCCGGGTATCACCTGTCCATGTTGATGGAGTCCACTAGAGTATAGGCTGGGAGCAGTCAACAAGGATACCAGCAATGCTCAAAGCGTCATCAGCCGGCTGGCTGGCTGCCACTTAATGTCTATTCAAATAGATTTGGCTGGACCATGACCCTTTGCAGTCGGGTTTGACCAATTTCATCCTCAAAATGCTAAAAAATAAAATGCTTCAATGTGCTTTGTGGAAGAGCATCAAAATGGGCTATAGGCCAGTCTAGCAGTTGGTGACCATGAACAGGTCAGCCGATCCAGGGCCAGCGACAGGGTTTTGGGTAGTTTGGAGACAATGCAATGGGCCGGTGGTCGGTGGGGTTGGCCGTGAATACGTTTCGAGCTGCTCCTCTGAGTAGATCATCGCCGCCAATGTGCAATTTGTGCTGGCAACTGTCGCCGACAACCACAATGCCTCCACAATGCCATCGACCAGGGCTAGCGCCTGTTTGGTGGAGCACCCACTTTACAAACGCTCCCAGTATCTAAGGTCACTGATAGTTAAGGAATTCTTTCTATTTGTGTACTGCCTCAAGATCATGGAGGTTTTGGCTTCAACAAATGAGTAATATTCGTTGTTACATAGAAGATATTGTATTTACATGCAATGTTCCGAAAGACAATACAGGAATATAGCCGGCGGTGATACTTGTTCCTTTTAAAGTGCGGATTGTCGAGGTCATAAGTGGAAACAAACTAGAACAGTGAGTTACTGTATTGCCCTGTTCAATATCACCCTAAAAAATATACTTAATCCAGAATAGGAGCACTTAAATCTCCATGACTCATGAACAAATTGTTATTGCATAATTATCACAATACTCGGTAGCAACACTGCCATGTCCTCTACTAAACATAGAAATTACCTTGTAATGGAATATAATTATCTTGGTACTTTACAAACCGCGTAAGCTTCGCAGGATAGGGAACTAAAAATCATGAACACCATACTTCCGTGTGTGATGTGTGACAACTTTATCAGAAACACTAGTAAATCTATGTAAGGGGCAGCGCTGCCTATATAGTGTAAAGATACAATAATAAAGATACACGGCTTCCCGTTTCAACTCTGTTCTGACTAAAAGGCGGGTCAGGTTAAATCCCAGACAGTATCTGCGGTGTGTACCTGAAAACAAAGTAGTTTTTTTTTCATGTAGGCTCTAAAAGCAGAAATCATTGGTAAAATATAATCATAGCAGACAGATTAAAGCGGCTATTCCACCAAACAGGTACTCTGCAGACTGGTTTTTACCCTCCAGCCGACGATACATGCTGGGGCTGGCTGGCTGGCCGGCCGGCCCTAGTTCTCTAAAATCTCCTAGCTGTTTCACCAAATCCTCTATTTCTGGCCTGCCTATGACCACAAGGTGCATACACACTGCACGGTGGGCGCTAAGCGAGCGGTTCCACGGCCAGCTGGCTCCGGACACCACTCTCCCCCCAGATCCTTCGCGGCGCTAGCGCTTGCTTAGTCTCTGCCCCAACCCAGTGACGTCATACACTGGTTCTCAGGCTATCCACTAAGGACTAGGGAACCAGCCAACATTTCGGATTCAAAACAAGGCAACTGTCAAAAGTTATACAAGTCAAACAACTCACATATCATGAGTATAGAATATGGGAATTGTTAAAGGAGCTTCACAGACAATCTGGTTGTTTCTTTTTCATACTTAATCCATTTTCTAATGGGAATCCACAGTTGATTAGACTGCCCCTTCAGAGGAGCACATGTCATTGTTGACAAAACAAAGCCCTGCAACACATGAGGTGCTTTCCACTGTAGAAAGTAATCCCAGAGACTGTGTCTGGTTTGAATTAGATAATAACAGAAATGAGAGTATTTTATTTACCATATAGATATGTTCATCTCTATTTACAAGTGGAACACAAAATACCCCCAAAAAGCCCTCAGAATTTTGGATTTTTAAAAAACTGGCGTATGGGCCAGATTTGAGACCAAACAGGCAGGTTGGGGCAGAGATACAAAGCGACCACAGGAAGTAGAGCGCAGGATATCTGCTGGGAGAGTGTCCGGACACGCGATACACACAGCGGGTTTGCTGCTGCCATCTGGTGGTTGTTGGCTGCACTAACGCGAGTTCTCTATTTATCCGAGAAGCGGCGTGCCAAGCCGTTCTCCAAAAACCCGGTAATTGAGTGAAGCAGTGTGCCACCATGTTGTGATCTTTCTGGGAATGATGAATGGACATCTATTTTGCACTTATTAAACCGGTTAATGGAATAATGAAGGTAAATGAACCAATGGCTTGATGTTATGAATGTGTATGGCGCACTCTGGCGCGTGGCGCGAGGATTCTCCCCAGAGTACATACACTGTCTGAATTTCCAGTCCCTGCTCATGTGTCAGTGCATCTGGGGTATCACCTGCTTCATGTTGATGGTGTGTGCCACAGTATATTGCAGCCCTGGGAGCGGTCAATGTGGATCCCAGGAAAGCTCACTGCACCGGCCAGCCTGCGCTTGGAAACCCAATGAAAGAGTATTCTGCCGGTGGTGCTTTGCATGAGGCATTTTACAATTTTCGATGAAGAACTCAGGTGCACGATCAGCAGAAATGTTTATTGAAACTGAATAATGTTATTGATAACATGAAAATATAGGGAAGTTAGAACTTTGAGTGTGACAAATGTGTTTTGGGAAAATGCCAAAATCTCAAAACAGAAACCCTGATAAAAAGGCAAGTAGGCCTCTAGAACTGGTACATAGTGATCTAAATGGCCCGATCGAGCCGTTGTCTAGAGGTGGGTATATATATGTTGTGAATTTTGTTGATGATTTTTCAGGTTACTCATTTGTGTACTTTATTCAAAGAAAATCTGATACTTGTAAGGCAATTCAAAAATTCCTTGCTGATGTAGCTCCATATGGGGATGTCAAGTGTAATAGGACTGACAATGGTACTGAATATGTAAACAAAGAACTATTTCTAAAGCATAAGATAAAACATGAAAAATCTGCCCCCTACTCACCACATAAAAATGGCACAGTGGAAAGAAACTGGTGAACCTTATTTGACACTGCTAGGTGTTTGATTATTGAGTCGGGTGTGGACAAGACTTTTTGGCATTATGCGGTTTTGGCAGCCAACTACAGTAGAAATAGGTGTTACAATGACAGGTTGAAAGTCACACATGTCGAAGCATTTTGTGGTCAAAGGCTGAATCTTGCAAAACTTTACATCTTTGGTTCTGAGTGTTTTGCATATGTCAAAAAAAAAAAGAAGGTTGACTCACATAGCCAAAAGGGAATTTTCATGGGTTACTATAAAGAGAGCCCAACCTACCTTGTATACTTTCCAACTCAGGATGTTGTGAAGCCCATCAGATGTGTGATATTCACAGACAAATTTGTAAAAAATGGTGAAAAATCAAAAGAAATTTTCAATGACTATAATGAGGTAATGCTCCCCCCAAAAAAGTGTTTGGTGAAAATCAAAGAGGTGAGGCACCTGAGGGAAATGATGAACATGTTATAAATAATGATGCTGAAAACCAGGTACCAATTGAAGGCGACAACGACAAAGTTGCAGATGATGAAAATGTAAACAATGATGATCATGTAAATGCTGAAAAGAGGCATTCAGGTAGAGTCAAGATGAGACCCAAATATTTAAGTGATTATATTTAGGAAAATGACAGTGGTGATGACAACAGTGATCATGATGAGTTAAATATGTTCACTATTGGTTACAAGTTTGTGTACAGTATCTGAGATGCCTAATTCATTTAAAGAAGCAATGGCTGCCCCAGATGCAGCATCATGGAAAATAGCAATGGATAATGAGATGCAAGCTCTAAGAGACAGTAACACATTTACTCTGACAAAGTTACCAGAAGGTAAGAAAGCAGTGGGGGGTAGATGGATCTACTGTGTAAAAGAAGCAGGAAATGAGGAGATTCATAAAGCTCGATTTGTAGCCAAGGGCTATAGTCAGAGTTATGGGGTAGATTACAATGAAACATATGCTCCAACTGTGAAGTTGACTACTATCCGCACATTGATTAATGTAGCTGTACAAAATGACATGTCCATCAAATGGATGTCAAAAGTGCATACCTAAATGCTGACATAGATTGTGACATTTATATGGACCAGGCTGAAGGTTAAAGCAGAGTGGGAGAAACTGGAATACTCTCTTGAATAATTTTCTTCTTGAGATGGGGTTTACTCGGAGTAAGACTGATCCATGCATATATTACAAGGGGGAAGGTGTTGACAGAGTGTTGATTGTCTCATAGTCTCATGGGTAGATGATTTGATTGTTGCTTCCTCAAGTGAAATTCTCCTGCATGAAATAAGAATTCACTTAAATGTAAATTCAAAATGAAGGATCCAGGTTTGATATCTTGTTTTCTTGGTATTGATTTTGAACAGAAAAATTGATGGTATTAAGATGAACCAAAGGAAGTATCTTTGTAAAGTACTTGAGAAATTTGGAATGTTAGACTGTAAACCAAGGGGGACACCTAGTGAACAGAAGTTGGTTTTCACAGATAATGCGGAATCGTTCGATTCTTCACTTTACAGACAGGCCATTGATAGTTTGATATATCTCATGGTTTGTACAAGGCCTGATATTTCTTTTATTGTGTCCAGATTATCACAGTACTGTGAAAAGCCAACAACTGAGCACTGTACTGCGGTAAAAAATGTTTTCCGTTATTTGAAGGGAACAACGGAATACAAACTTTCATTTCACAAAAATGATGAGGGATTAAGCCTTACAGGTTACACCAATGCCGATTGGGCATTTCTAGTGATAGAAAAAGTACCTCTGGGTACTGTTTTAAGTACAACTGAAGCTCTGTTGTAGCATGGAAGAGCAAGAAACAAACTACTGTGGCTCTCTCCACATGTGAGGCCGAATATGTAGCAGTTGCTCTTGTAACTCAAGAAGCTCTATTTCTGAATCAGTTGATCAAAGAGATGTGTGGTGTCAGAAATGAAGTGCCACTATTTTGTGACAACCAGGGAACAATTTCTTTGGCTAAAAACCATATTGTGTCACAGAGGTCCAAGCATATAGATATAAAGTACCACTTTATTCGAGATACTGTGTTGCAAGGTGTTCTGAAACTCTTAAATGTACTAACAAATTCCAATGTGGCTGACATTTTCACAAAGACATTGCCTAAGTGTAAAATCAAGCACCTTAGTGCTGGTTTATTTGGACAGATTTAAACTGTTCATAAAGAAATGAGCATCTATATCAGAGATAATAGTTGATCCCGTGTAGATGATTACTTTCATAATTTTAAGTGGGGGTGTTGACTCACATTCACAGGTGAACTTCCAGACGTGTCGGCCATCTTGGAACATCCGAGTATGTGACTGGTGTTTCCTATCAAGTTTGGTATCTGAAGTATCTTAAGTATTTGAGTCTGTACTTCATAAATAACTGTATGTAAATGTTATAAATGTTATATGTATCTTTATTATACCTCATCACAAGTTACTATGTGAAATATAAAAGTTATGAGTAATAATAAACTGTTACATGTATATGCTGACTTTGCTGTAGCTAGAAATGGCGCCATAGTTCTCAAACTATAACCGAAATAATGGCAGATTCTACAGGTGGACATATGCCGCACTAACACGCAAACCAAGTTTCCCATTCATCAGATAGATGGCGCGCCAAGTGGTTCTCCTTACACTACGCCGCTCTGGATGTGCGAAAGCCGCATATTGAGGGGAGCAATGTGCTGCCGTGTTGGATTTTTACGGTAACGCTCATAGCTCATAAAGATAAGGTTCGATGTTATGAATGTGTATGGTGCTAGAACTCCACCCACAGTGCCCATACTGCCCGCTCCATGTTGATGGTGTGTTGCGGTATATGCCGGCGAACGGTCAAGGCAGATCCCTGTAATGCCCTCGGCGTAGCTCTTAGCACCCCGGCTTTGTCAATTCCCCGTTGAATTATGCGTAAAATTGAACAATGAAGGTAGATAAACATAAGGCTTGATGTTTTAAATGTGTATGGAACGGGCAAGCGGTCATTTCAGATCCCGGGAAAGCTCACTGCGTGGGCCAGCCTGTTCAAGGAAATCAAATGAATCAGTATTCTGCTGGCGGTGGTTTGCTGGAGCTCTTTTGCAATTTTGCATTCAGAACACCCGTCCAGCTAGCCTGCTTTCTCTGTGTATTTTGGTGGAACAGCTTCAAAATGGGCTATTGGCACAGGCCGGCGGTCAGTAACCACCAACAGGCCAGCCAACGCTTGCCGGTGACTGGGTTTTGGGGGCACGGTGATGGGCTTGTGGTGGGCGGCGTTGGCCATGAAGACATCATTTGACATTATGAGCTGTTCCACCAAGCAGATTATCACTGTTGGCGTGAGATTTGGGCAGGCAAATGTCACCGTCGACCAACAGGTGACCACAAGGTTCCCCACTGGGGCTTGCTCTGGCTTGGTGGAATAGCTGCTTTAGGCTACTTGATGACACCCCTGTTATCCATTGGATAAATGGTTGATTACTATTGCATGTTTTTGTGGCCAGGCTGTTTAAAGTTCTACACAATGTTTTGGTCCTTATACCTCACTCTTTGTTTATAGTGTATACTGTCTGTTGACACTCAACCACCTACTGAAATCACAATGACTGTTATCCCGAGGGACACCCATTCTTTTCATCTTTGATATATATATATATAGCAATGTGTGTTATTTGTTGTGAATTGCGATATTTGCTATAAGTATGTAAATCACTGTGGCTAAGATTTTATAGTGTAAACATATTTGCCACTGTGGCCGCCATGGCCAACTGTAAACCCAGCATTATGGAAGCATTCAACTGAAGTTGCTCAAAATCAGCATACATCGATACTCGACGACCTCACGTAGATCTAACTTGTGAAAGTGATAAAGACAGAAATGTTAAAAAAAATCAGAACGAGGCAGCTATCTACTTGCGATTTGCATGCGGTAACCAACAGTAACGCTTCCATTGGTAGACCTTTTAGAATAAATTAGCCTACCTGGGGATTTTCAGACGCTTCCATTCAGCAGCAGTTAGATACAGTCAAATATATACAGGATTGGATTTGTTATATTCGATATGCTAAATCCGCCGATTGCTCTTGGCATCCAATGAAATCGGACATGTAGACCATATCAATGGATTCTGGGGTCAGTAGAAATGAATTATATCCTGATCTAAACGGTGATTGGAATGTTTCCCATCGTATTTCCCAGGTATTTGCTATAATAAGATGTATTTAAAAACGACATTAGCCTGTGTATAACCATCCAATTCCATTGGAATGATATCTATACACATATCATAATGATAGGAGTATACTGATACGGAATCTTGAATTATTTTTTTAAATACACTTTTAGAAGTAAAGGTTTGAAGATGGGACTTGAAGTCGATTTTTGACGAACAGTTGTATGTTTGTCGGAAGAACTTTGATATAAGGTTCCACTCTAGTAACTACATCCGACTGTTCTAGGAAGCGCCACCGTCGCCTCTGTAAATAGTGTTCTGCAGGGTTCTTCAACACGATCACGAGCAGCACCACCATCAGTGCCGCTCCCTCTCTCACTGACGCCGCTTGTGTCGCCACGAGTTAGAAGACCGCACTACACCTGAACCTGTTCGCGCGGTGATTGCACCAACACCATCTACCATTGATCTGACCCCGCTGTCCTTCTAGCTAACTACAACTTTATAAACTCAGCCTGGGTGGGCATGTCATTATCCTGATAGACCAAGATCGTAGACGTACAAAGGGCCCTGCATCCAGTCAACCAACGAATTAATTGCATCTGAAAGGCTAAATATCCTGCCACCAACAAAGGATACTCTGGGTGATAGGCATGCAAAGGAAATGCTCTCACGCTTCTCGTGACACGGTTATTTCAAGGTTAATTCTGATATGAGTGAGTGGAGTTGGGTGGCTTGTAGTTTCCACAGGCACCAGTGATACAAACTCAGATCCATTTCCGGTCAGGAGCACCTCTGCTGGTGTCTTTCTCAACACTACAGGAGTCATCGAGTTGTAATACTCTAGTATAGGGTTTTCCTCATAGTTTCTACTGGAAGACACCCGAGCGGCTGACCTCTGAAAAGACTGGAACGTGCGGATAGTGCCTTCATCAACAGCGGTTACCGTCAGGCCTCCAAATCCTCATCAACAGAACAACAGGAAGGATGAGCATAAGTGGTGCCATAGCCTCCTCCACCTCTGGCCCAAGGGCCCCTCGTCGATTCAGTCAGAGCTCCCCTAAAGACCTGAACACGCTGGAGAGAGAGAAAAGGTGAGTTCTGCAATAAAGCATGTATGCTGACTTTAATAACCACTTAATCCTTTTATGTAGTTTTGGTACGTAATGTGGGAACGCTCGGTTGTCGACATAATCTTATGATGTGCGGAACCTATGCTTTGTATGCGTTTCATATCAAGATACAATTAAACGTGTCGTAATATATATTGTCGAGAAGAGAGACTATTATATTTCTTATCAATGAACTGTCTGAATGATAAAGATTAAAATGGTGAGGTTTCACGTATAAGCCTTTTAAGATAGAGGTGGATCAGTAGCAATTAATAGCATATGAAGGTACATCCTGCACCACAGTGTAATTACCACAACCATGAAACATGCATGGGTAGTTCCTTCTGTATAATTCCATCACAAAAGACACGCACCCTATGTTTACAGAAATGCTATTCTTTAATTGGAAGTAATTTAAGATATCGCTTTTTTGGATTCAGAATTTCTATAATTGAATAGCGATCATTTTGGAGTTTTTCTAATTCGTAACGGCAAAATTGTGTTAACCATTGTGAAACAATACGGATATTAGATCTTTATGTGCTAAAACACCTTTATTCTGTGGCCATATGCGTTCTAACGTTACGGTATAATTGACTGCCTTTTAATCTGTAGCACGCAGAACAGTATGGTAGTGACGAGAGGCGCGTTTATTCATCATCTCAGCAGCTAATGAAGTGTTCTATGCGGTGCGATGAATGTCTTTTGTTTTACCCACTTCTAATCGACATAATACACAGCTTTGAAATAGTCCCTCATTTTATTATACATCTCTTTCTCTGTGGCAACAGCCATGGTTTCATCATAGCCAGAAGAAATCTATATGATGAGGTTGACAGGGAACATAGCGGAATAACTGGGAAAATAATGCCGCACGTATGGACTTGTTAGGAATGTGGGGCATTTCATAGCAGTACCAGATGCCTCACGACTTTTTTAATGTCTGACGTAAGTGTACGTGAAGAAAATACTGCTCTCTTTCATTATACATGATACAGCTCCCAACTGTGGATTATGTATTAAGAAGTAAGACTGGCTAGAGAATCGCCATTACGGGAATAATAAATATCCCTTTTCACTTCTCCGTTCTCAGAAATTTATCTCCTTCTCTCGTTAACCTGCCCAGTCCCCGCCCTTCCCCATATCCGGTCCATTCACCACCACTACCCCGTGCCCATCCTTCTCGCCCCACACCCTCGCCCCGCCCGCCACCACTGACACTAAATCGCTTATTGACAGACACGAGCAACCCTCTTTTTGGAACTGTTAATGATTGGCACATTATAATGTTATTGAATATACGGTATTTGCCCTGGTAACATGCATAGCAACATCTCCTGCATGGATTAGGAACACATCTTACTAAAGCCCAAATTGCTGCAGAGACTGGACACTGGACATCCAGCAGTACCTAACATTGTAGCAGACACATTTGCTGTGCATGCAAGCGCAGTACCTGCGAGTGCTATGTGTATATTATATTGCTGCTACCTGTAGTAAGATGGCCAATGGAAAACATTGCACTGGTACCACAGAAAAGTGGTGACTGCTAACAGTGCTGAAACTGAAGTTATTATATAACTGAAGTCAGGATATATATACTGGACCTTTGTCTTGGAGTCTGTATGGTCTGGCCGAGAGGTAGTCATACCAGAGATGACAAGTGCTATAATAATATTGGCGAAAAGATATATTGACTATATTATTTGTAGAAATCTCATTACATCCCATTATTTTTCTTTTCTTCTCATTTTTTCTCCTCTTACGTTATGCTAAAAGTTGGTTGCTAAATATACATGTTGGTTGTATCTCGATGTATCTCAATTGGAATAACTCCTCTTGTGGGAGAAATAAAGTAAAATACAAAAAAAAGAAGTGCTACATACCTTCATCTGTATGTCATGCCGGGCACACACCAAGCGAGTAACAGCAGCGATCTCCAGAATCGCCAACAGAAATTTGCGTGTATGTGCGATATCATTTCATAGTAATATCTCACCAATAATTTAGCATCTCTGACGCAATAACCATGTGAAATATGAAATAATAGCTTCACATACATATGCCATTTCGTGTTGACAATATTTTTTTAAAGACTTTTATTTTTGCCGGAGGTCAACTTTCCAAGTGGCTCACAGCCGGGAAATTTACATGCAATACTCTTGCTAAGTTTTCTATATACAAGCAAATTATGGTTGTTTACAATTAAAGGCAATTTACAAGTAAGCAGGGGAAAACCAGAAATCTTCTGGGATGGTGTGTCTCCATTGTTTCGCTCCAAGATTCAGTGCTTACTAAAAAATGTCAATCACCTAGTGGATGTAACTCCAACCTAGTCATATGAATATCTGAAGATCAAAAGCAAGAGGTAAATTTATAAGCGTTGAAAATAAATAGCTATCAAAAGAAAGACGATTATCAGTGGATGTTACTCCGATTTGATTAAGAAAAGTGAGCAATAACCGTGAGATTACAAATAGGTAAGTGCCTAGGACAAATAAACAGAAAAAATAACTAGAAGAAAAAAAAAGTAGAGCATTATAAGCAATGCCCGAAGTTAGGACGTTTTCAGGGCAGGCCACGAGTGGGCTGTTTAGTAACTTAAAAGCGATTTTTACACTACTTAAGGCTCCAAATGTAGATAGACTGATTCAGGAGATAACAATCTAAGATAGGTCTAACAAATATAAATGAAGTAGGCCAGGGTAAACGGAGGTATACAGATAACCACAGGATGAGAAGTAATAATCAGAGATATCTAAATTGTCAATTAACATTTTGCAATGATATAAATCTGCAGTAGAACGTAGGAGTGTTTTGTAGGTAATACATGTAAATTCTAGTAGTACAATCAATCAGAGTCAATTATCATATTGATCCCACTTTGATCTTGATAATTGCTTAAGGTTATAGCAAACCTTGTTCTAATTGAGCATTTCTCATGTCAGCTGGCTGATTATTCCATACCTAAGCCTTTTTTGACAATACTGAGCAGTCATACATCTAACACGCCTATTCCACCAAAAAGGCCCTCAGCAGGCGGGTTTTTGCCCTCCAGCCGGCTATTGCTGCTGGGGCCGGCCGTCCCTAAACCCCTAAATTCTCCGAGCTGTTCCACCAAAGCCCTACGAGGCGACCAACAGGCGTATTACAAGGCGCCCGGCGAGCGGTCATAGAGCCGGCCGGACCCGGCGCGGTGATACACTCGCAGCGGGTTTGCTATTGCTGTCTGGTGGATGTTGGCGGCACTAACGCGCAAGCCCGCGGATCTCTATCGATCTGATAGGTGGCGCGGCGTGCGGTGATACACTACGACGCTCTGAACGCGCGAAAGTCGCGTATCAAGCGGAGCAGTGTGTCAGCGTGTCGGGATTTGTACGGTCAGAAAACGTCAAATAACCGTGTAGTTACAAGTTAAATCGAACAATGAAGGGAAGGATAAGGATTGATATGAATGTGTATATTTGACACTGGTGCTTATATTTTGCCCAAACTGCCCAAATATCGGTGTTCTCGTATTGGGATACCATCCGCGGGCCTATCAGCTCAATATTGACGGTGTATATCATAGTATATGCGGGCGAGCGGTCAACGCGCGCCCGGGGAACAGCTCTCCGTGTCACTCTCGATGTCGCTCTTTACACGCTGGCCGGCCCGCTGGGGGCTTAAAATCAAATGAATCAGTTTTCCTCTGGCAGGGCTTACGGGGGACGTTGCGCTCATAATGCCTGGCCGCCCGCCCGGCCTTCTCTGTGGTTATCACTATATTTTGGTGGAATACCTCCAAAATTGGCTATTTCACCGAGTATTGTCCCCGGCCAGCGGCCGGCGGCCACCAACAGGTCAGCCAACACTGCCCGGCTACGGGGTTTTGGAGGCACGGTGGCTGGCAGGGGCCGGCCGTGTGGGGCCTGTGAGCTCTCATGAGCTGTTCCCCCAAGCAGATTATCGCCACTGGCGGGAGGTTTGGGCCGGCTACTGCCGCCGATCGCCAATAGGCGACCACAAGGGGCCAGGCCTGGGCTTGTGCCTCCTTGGTGGAATAGGCCTCTTAAACTGTGATTGCCTATCCAGCAAGACAGGGGCGTCAAACAATCTAATAGGGCTTTGTGGTAGTTGTAAATACCTTTCATTTTGAGCACAAATAAATCCAATTTTTAATAGATGACTATGACGTCTTTCAAATAATAAATTGATATAACATCTAGCATGTATATCTAAAGTAGAGGTGCGATTGGGGACTTTTAGACATATCTTTAGGGCTCTATTTTGACACCTTTGGATAAGTTGTATTAGAATCAGCATATAAAACATGGCCAAACTCAAGGTAGGAGAGGATTTTGGATTTGTACAGTAGGACTGCTTGAGAGCTGGTGAGGGATTTCTGTAAGTGAGATAATAGATTGATCTTATTGCTGGCCTGGTTTACCACACGTATTAGATGTTCATTATAACTTAAAGTCAGGTCTAGAGATATACCAAGATAAGCAAATGTTTGTACTTTTTCTAACTGTGTATTGCCAAGTCTTAGATCAATGTCTTTATCCATCTGCCTTTGAGCATTTGTTCCAAATCTCATAAGTATTGACTTGCACGTGTATAATGTTGATTTATTATTTTGGCACCAGTAGTCTATAAAGTTTATGTCTTCTTGCATCTTAACCTTAGCAGTGTGTAAATCAGTGAAGGGAAGATAAATGACTGCTTCGTCAGCATATAGTTTCACTCTCATATTTTTGAGACCGTGATCGATGTTGTTTATGTACACTAAAAAAAGCAATGGGCTGAGAATAGAACCCTGAGGTACTCCATGATGAATTGTTGCTAGCTTCGAGGTAGTGTTATTTGCAACAGTCTTTTGAGGATGTTTTTTAGGTATTGTGCAACCAATTTAATAATGCTGACATGTCGTCCAATTTTAAGTGAGTTTTTGAATAAGTATAAAATGATTTACTGTGTCAAAAGCTTTAGAAATGTCCAAAAAGAGGGCTAGAGTACCTTGATTGTTATAAGTATCTATTGAAATGTCATCTGTTAGTTTACTCGCTGTTAATGCAGTTGAATGATCCTTATGAAAGGCTCCATGATTTATATCTAATATAAGGTTATCCTCTAGATACTTGTTTATATGTTTATGCATGAGGCTTTCCATAATTTTGCTGATGAGTGGAAGTAAGGAAACTGGTCTCAAAATAGTAACTAGATCTTTCTGCCCTTGTTTCTGCAGGGGGACAATGGTTGCCTTCTTCCAAGAATCAGGGAAGACTCCAGATAAAATTGAGGAATTATATAAGTGGGTTAATTCAGGAATAAGAACTATCATGCTGTCTTTAAACGCTATAGCTGAGATATTGAGCATAGCAGCAGCTTTATGTATATTGATTTTCTGACATTCCTCTAGGACATCCTTTTCTTTGACATGAATAGTTTTCTGTTGCAGTGACATGGTGGTTCATGGTCAGTCCAATCATTTTTAAAATTTCGAGCTAACTTATCCCCTATCTGGGTGAAAAATATATTATTGATATAGGATGCAGTTTCATCCAGTTTAGTTGATGTGTTAATTTCACCATCAATTGATTGGATCTGTTTAGTAGTAACATTTCCTGGAACCAATAGTTTCATTCGATCCCAAATTTTTTCATCATTTACATCCATGTTGTCTTGTATCAAATTTCTTTTTGCAAGTTGTATCATGTGTTTAGTGGTATTTCTCACCCTCTTCCAATTCCAAATCCAATCAGCCTTAGCATTTGATCTCCTCGCCCTACCCCATTCCCTATCCTTTTCTGCACTATTCTCAAGAATTTCTTGATTCAGCCAAGGTTATTCTTTGTACCATATGTGATGTTTTCTCAAAGGACAAGTCGATGTGTTCTGCATCGACAACCACAACTTCTTACTCAACCCTTCTTTACCTGCGAATTTCTAATGGGAAATATATAGATTTATTATCCACCTAATACAAAGTGTCCATAGAAAACACACAGGCAGCGTGTATGGACATACCTGGCGCATACGGATATGTTGTATGCTCTGGGTGGCGCATACGGAAAAATAGTGTGTATGGAAAAATACTGCATAACTAAAATGAACTGATATCGACATGCCACTTGTCCAGAAAGGGTGGATAATAAATACAAATATATAGACTGGTTTCAGATAAAAGCGTTTGTATGCTCCTCGGAGTTCACTCTACGCAATATCCTCGCATACGATCAGATATTACTACGCATCAACTCCTTGGAGCATACGGCCGCTTGTATCTGAAACCAGTCAATATTGTGTATATATTCACCTGTATTTATGCAGGGTTAACCTTAAAAAATCGTCGCCTATAATCGTTTGCAGACATAAACCAAATCAATCAGTTTTCGGCCGGTGGCCAACGATCAAGCCGGGCATATAAGGCCGGCGCTAAATATGCAAATTAGATGGGACCGGCCAACTAGAAATTGAGGCCGGCTGGCCACTCTCATTGGTGGAATAGCAACAAAAGGGCCTTCAGCGCAGGCAGACGGTCGGCGACGGGCAACAGGCTAGCCAGCGCTTGCTGGCCGGTGCCTTATGGAGACCCGGAGCATGGCCCGAAGATGGCCCGGCGGCTGGCGGGGCCAGCCGGGTTCAGCCAGGTGAACCGGCGATGGAAGGAAAAAAAGGTTTGGCCTGGCAATTGCTGCCGGACGCTGCCAGACGCCAACAGGCAAACACAAGGTGCCTGGCCGGGGGCATCCCATTCTTGGTGGAATAGCCGCTTTAGGTAGAAGCCTGCTAACATGGACAGCAGAAAGTAATATGTTCCTCATCGTGATCTTATAGTGTGAATCCCCTGAAGAAATCTTTGGGTTGATGACCATTACGGCTGATATTGTGTAATCGGTTTTGGCACGCAGAGCACCACCTATCGACTATTGGCTAGATGATCTACAGTCGTCACGGTTTTAGTCATCTGGGACCTGTTTCAGTAGTTTCGTGACATGTCTAGATGGCGTCTGTGACACCATATGGACAGATCACAAGATTGCAGTCGATGACACACGGAGCTTCACTCACTTCTCGTAGGAATTAAAACAATGACACTTGAACATGAGTAGGGGGTACATATTACCTATAATCGTTCCAAATATGAAGAAGATTGGCCACTCCGATTTTCTTATATTTGCTAGTCTTTTTCCGCTGTTGCTTGCACTGTTGGTACCGCTGTTGATGTCTGTCTAGGCCTAATGTCATGAGACTACTGAAACAGGTCCCTGGTGCAATCGTCGGGGCCTTTGTGGGAGAAGTTGCCTAAAAGGAGCATCCCTTTGTTTCATGTAATGTGGGTGCTGCAGGAGGAGAGTCTCTATTTTTCTCTATTTTCGTTTTTGCTCCCAGATTATTAGACAGTGATTTAGCTACATGCATTACGGTTGCGCGTTTTGAATGCTATTCTTGGGTACAAAACATAACGAAGGAAGTTCTTACAGACATTCAACAGTTTCAAAGTTTCGTTATGTTCTTTGATGGGTCCTTTAATGGAACCTATAGTTGTTCCGTTATGGGTACTCTCATTGATGTTCCCCGTTGCTGATCAGTATTTATGAATATTAGTATGTAGTTGTAGATTTAGTGTTGGTTTGTAGAATAAACCATGTCGATTCAGTTAGTAGTCTAGCTCAAATAATCATTGAGAATTTCGCTATTATATAGAAAATACTTATAAACTTTGTCATATCCGTCTGATTATTAAAGATGAGTTTGGTAAATAGTAGAGGCTTGTTGATCTCTTTCACTTGCTAGGCAAAGTGCCAATAAGTGCCAATAATAAGCCCAGGTGGAATTGTTATACTCAATCATTTTAGTGTGCATGTTTACCAACCTTCATCGGATCTTTCTGGAAATCACATTTGTAATTTCCTAGTATGAATATTCTGTGTTTAGGCTTCTCATAATCACTTTACAATCCAAAATTAACATCATTCATAATCATCCAAATAGTCCAAAGTATCATGCTTGACAGATCAATAGTTCACACAATAAAGTAAATTGGAACTCTAGTTATTCAGTCTATACTGAGTCACAGTCCTTGGACATAACATAAATTCAGTCCATCAATACCACAATAATCCATAATGGTACAAATCCATTTCGTTATGATTTACCAATTCATTGTAACGAAGCAATTTATAACTTATAATTTATAAGAGTAGATGTAAGTTTCTCCAAATAAAATACTCCAAAGTAGTTTGCACATGATGTTGTTATTGAGTAAAGTAAAATAATATATACTGCAGCGCACTTTAATTGGACAGTATTTACACTCTCCTGAGTTAGACCATTATCACACTGTCCCTCATAAAGTACTATACAGCGCGATAGCAGAGTTAATCCTTACTCACGGATGCAAGTTTTCCGACATTTCATATCCATTTGCAACAGTTGCAATGTTACAATATATTGATCCATAGCCATCCTGTTTATAAATAATATCATATACATAATTTAGTTCCACACTGATTTCCATGTTATTTTATGTTATACTGTATATTCTATTGCGCACAACAAATTGTTTTTCAGCCACTACAGAACGATATCATCCGAGATCATCTTATTTCTACGGCTTACTTCTTAGTTCGGTATACTCCCTTATATAGTATAGACTGTATGCCCCAGCCGTGCGTGTCACTCTGTACTTTCTTTTAGGGTTTGTTCACAAGATGTTGCATTTCATGTGACATTCATTGGGATCAACCACCCTAGCATTTAAAAAGAAAAGAAAGAAACAGTGTCTTCTGAAATTATTGATGGTCTTGTACTACGGTTGACAAACTTCCCATCGGCCACACACATGCATACATATCTAGGTTCAACACAAGTAGGTGTGTGTGGCCTCAAAGGGTGCCTCATGAGTCGGCCTCAAAATAGAACAAACGAGGCATTATTTCTTCCACATAACAAGTCGGGATGAATTTATCTCATGGTACACTGTTTTTGTATAAGACAATAATGGGTGAACATATCTTGAACTAAGATGTAAGGGCCAAGAATATCATGATCATAAGATCAATCTGTATCTGTTTTTGAATTTTGTAAGACTAGATAGAGTAATAAAGGAGTTATTGGTTTCCATGTAAATGTGTACTAATTAATACTATATATAGTTACTTGAGCATTTGTTTTTTGATCAAAAGATCGATAAACGATATTATATGTGATTTAATAGTTAATTATTGGTATGAGTGAATGTGTACTTGTATTGTGTGTCCTGTAACCTTGTATCGTCCATGACTATTGTATGGAAGATCGCCTACCGAGGCGAATACTTTATGTCAATAAACTTTATTGATTAAAAAAATATATATATATATCAGTGTACTGGTATGGAATATGGAGATTGGTGTATGGGAATGAGCGGATGGAACAGAATCGGTTCAATTCATTCACAATTCCTTACATATTGGTGTCGGAGAAGTGATTAGTTATGCAAATGCAGGAGCTGGCGGTGGAGGATGGGTGGGATAGAGAGGGTAACCCTGAAAACAAATCAACTTCCCCTGTCCTTAAGTTTGTGCAAACTATCAACATGGAACCCCGTAACGAAATCTTATATATTTGTAGACATTAGTTAGTCAGGCCTCAGCTACCTGGGAAAGTATAAGTAATGTCTGCACATGACCTACAAAATATCACAATATACTTGTTCCATGATGTTATTGACCTTCTCATGTCAGCTTGATAGTTGTGTCTTCCTTTCAATGTAGAGAGAAGGATACACAGGCTGAAAGCAGGCATGGAGGCTGTTTTAGGACTCCTGTTTTAGCATGCATGATGTGAGGTCAAATGCACGAGGTGAAAGGTTGACTACCTTGCGATAAGAGCGCCACAGACAACTATGGACGGCCGGGTGCGCCAACACTAGCGGCAAACAGTACCGGCTGGTGATGTATACACTCACTGAAGTGGCCAAAATTGATCAGGGCCCATAACACATGAGCCAGACATTACTCCACGGAGCTAGATCACAGTAGTCACCATCCCAACCTGTTGATGATGTAGCCACGAGATAAGTATGGCCTCATTCACAGGGTGGATTGGGTTCCGCTTTGCCCTTGGATGTATGGATATTAAGACTGGATACGATGCCTGTCGGTACCATCCGAAATCCTGCAATTGAAAAAACCCCACTCCAAATTGCAGAGCAGTCTTCCACATATGACGTGCACAACTATTGAAAAAACATGCCATACCAAACCGTGGCTCTAAGCACTTAATATTGTAGCACATATATTTTACACATTCCCAACAATGTATACTTTGATGTAAATAACAAGGTAGCAGCAACATATACGGGACAGAGCCATTGTTAGTTCATGAAACAGTCACTAGGTGGTCGGGGGACAGAACCTGTATTCTGGCTCTTTGTTCTTACCAAATTCAACTGTCTTTCAATGTTTTACCATGGTTCCATTGACTCTCTACACCAATCCAAGATGCAGGAAGATATAATGCTAAACCCAGGACATGATATTTTTCACATGGAACACCTTATTTACATATGTGAGCAAGGAAAGAGTTATGACATTTCCCAATTATCACTCACTTCTTTTTCACCTCCATTGGTGAAAAACACCTACTTTTTCACCTCCATTAGTGAAGAACACCTACTCGGGGGGCGTCATGGCAGCCCCCATGAATCATAGGCTATATGCCGTATATTTATGTCATTCTATGAAAGAGCCTGCCATTCTACTTAACGACCATTTGAATTGTTGGTGAGGGAGGTGATTTATTTTTCATAAATTATGAAGTTCTGAACATCATTTCCTTTGTATGTAGATACTTCATAGTTGGAAAAGGGTACTAAGTTTCACTTTTTTCTAAAGTAATCACTTACAGAGATGGTACCTTTATGCCAAAATGAAATGAGTCCTAAATGAAATTTGCTTCTATCATTTATAGGACTTTGATTTTCTAGGAGAGGATTGATATTTATCTTGAAAAAAGAAATGTTTACATTGGGGCTAACTGAAGTGTTGGCGGTAATGCAGACAGAGCACTTTCGTTAAGGACTCTCACCGGTCGCTAAAGACTCTCACTCCTGTGGTTCCGGTCACATGGTCCCGGTCACGTGACCACCCCATTTCAACCCGCCTGCGTCCACTTCAACCCTGGGACGCCAACAAGAAGGAACTCACCCCGGCACCCCGTCCCGACTTCGGGTATTACCCCGACAATTCCGCAAAACCATCACGGAAAATGGGTAAATCCTCTTCAATACATCACTACTTCATCTCTGACCACGAAGACGGAGTCGAGAACGAGTTGGCTTGCCAGGTAAAGACTCCAGATAGACGGACGTCTGCTACTGAGCGACTTCAGCAATTTTTTTCAGGATGTTTGAAAATTTTGCCAAAGTCGGGGGTTAGCTTATAACTGGGGTTATTCAAAAATTGATTTTTGAAAAAAAAATAAATCAGGACAAATCTATAATAAAGTACCGAAAAACAGAGATATACAAATGTGAATCATTTGATGGAAGTAATTTGTCTGATACCATATGTCATCCCACATTGGTAGAAAACTTCATTGAAACATTCATTTTCTATACCGTAATTCATACAAAAGATTTTGACGGATGGGGGAGGGATTGGAGGAAATGGGGGGGGGGGGGGGGGCAGGACCTAAAGTTGACATGCCCCCAGAATCGGCTTATAGCACTTTGCTGAAGTGTGGGGTCGGCTTAAAACTGGGGTCGGCTTATAAGCGGGGTTTTACAGTAATTAATAAAAACAGTCAGAATAAGACAGCCGTACCACTACTTCTCACCAATAGTCTGTTTGACAAGTTCAAATGATAGTGATATGACGACAACCTCTTTAACTTTGGAAATGATAAAACCCACAAAAAATAGGTGTTTATTTGAGCCGGCCAACACATCTATACGACATAGCGTACAACAGGCTGAACGATATGGCATTGCGATTACCTGACGCTGGCCATTGAGCAGGGCATACGCACTACTGGTACAGTGGAGGTACACTATTCAAAGTCGCATGGCTACTCCCAGTGGCGCGTATCAGCACTGTCACACATATAGTTTTGATCGTTTGATTTTGATAATTTATTCATATACAGTAAAACCCCGCTTAAGGGGTCACCCTCCGTTCCGAGCCAAGTCACCCCTTAAGCGGGGTGTCCCCTTAAGCGGGGTGTCCCCTAAAGCGGGTTTCCCCTTAAGCGGGGGTTTCAGTTTGGTTTGTTTGGGTAGCTTAACGTCCAATTTGTATAATTAGAGGTTTTCAGTCTGTCGATGGTGATATAATAAAGTATATCAATATAAATGAAGGAAACACCAGCTACTAAATAAAAGGTTTATAAAATAACCAATTCCAAGAAAATAGATGGAAAATAGATACGAAATGAATAAAAGATTATTATAAAATAAATAGATGAATAAAGAAAGAGACGGATATTCACAACGCCCAACACAGTTCAATAAACACGCAGGATAGGACTTCAGGTAAGAGGCTAGGAGCACTTAGAGGTGATATGGGACAAGATTTTAGGGGTTCTTTTCAATCAGCAGATGTGGCATTACATCAAGCCACTCAGGTTTCTGAGAAAGAGACAAAACCTCAGATCTTCAATGGAGAAGGTTATGTGTAGATTTGATTGAAAGATTTTTAAGCTTAGTTTTGTACAGAGAGTTATTCTGAGAAGGCAAGATGTGTATCATTGTATCTATTGGGAGGTGCTAAGTTGTTTCATAATATTCTGATTCGTAATGCAACACAAAAATGGAAATCCTCTCAGGAGGGGCTAATTTCCCAAATTGTTTGAGCCAAACCAGGAATTGTTTTCCGATAAAGGAATACAAGCCTGGGACACCTAGATCGGCAGTGCACGCCATGGGTTGATTCGATTGAAGAAAGGTGACACATTGGGCTGGGCAACCCTAGCTCATGTAGATTGCCTAGTAGACTCCAGTCCACAGGGAATCACACCCCTTCCAGTATCCAATATCGACGGGAAAGATATGGTATCCAACCCTGGATCATTGGACTTCAAGGGAGTTGATTATGATGAAGTAAGGGTGAGTGCGATTGATTCTGGAACGGAACCTATTCCAGTTCCGGGTCAGCTGCATGAAACTCTGGAAGCCTTAGCTCAGTCAGCAGACGCACTAAACAGTAGGGAGCGACAGGAGTTAAGGACCCTTCTTAAGAATATGGAGTCAATCTTTGCTCGACCTTGAGATCCTCTGGGACGAACTGATCGAGTGGAACACACGATTGACACTGAGGGGCACCGACCTTTCCGACTTTCTTATCGACGGCTACCTCCAGTAAAATGGGAAGCTTTAGAACAGGAAGTCGAGAAAATGGTGTACCAGAAAGTAATCATTCCCACTGCAAGCACTTGGGCCAGCCCTGTGGTAATGGTTACAAAGAAGGATGGTACCTGCCAGAAAGCTGAATGGTATCACCCGTAAGAACGCCTACCCAATACCTTGGATCGACGAGAGTCTCGACTCTCTAGGTGAGAACCAGTGGTTTTGCACTCTGGATCTCCATTCCGGATATTGGCAGGTAAAGATGAATGGTGGTGATCAGCCTAAAACGCCTTTCACTACTCATCAGGGGCTTTACAAGTTTACTGTAATGCCGTTTGGTCTATGCAATGCTCCTGCGACGTTTGAGTTCATGATGGATCAGATGTTGTGTGGCTTGCAATGAAAGAAATTTATATTTAAAATCTTATCAGTCGCCAACGACGCCACGTCTCAAACCCAATGCAATGAAAGAAATGTTTGGTTTATCTGGACGACATAATCATCTTCGGAAAGAGTTATGTTGAATGTCTAGAGAACCTCCGGGAGGTATTTGAGCAGATCAAACCTCAAAAGTGTAAACTGTTCCAAAGGTCTGTGGAATACTTGGGGAGGATCGTATCCGGAGAAGGAATCCGGACTAACCCATCCAAGTTGGAGGCTGTAGCTAAATGGCCACACCCCCAGAATATAAAAGATATAAGGTCTTTCCTAGGATTTTGTTCATATTACCGCGACTTTATCCGGGGTTTTCTGAAATTGCACACCCATTGCAGCAGTATGTGGTGCTAGATAAAGCAGGGAAGCCAAAAGAGATCCAATTGACTCCGGAAGCAGAAGTTGCTTTTCTGGGACTCCCGTTTTGAAGTACCCTCTGCCCCGGGGTTGGTTCATTCTTGATACTGATACCAATATTGAATGTATTGGAGCGGCTTTGTCTCAGATACAGGATGGTGTGGAAGTTCCAATAGCTTTTGCCAACAATAGTTTGAGCAAAAGCCAGCGCAATTACTGTACCACTAGAAGGGAACTCTTAGCTGTAGTAGTGTATGTAAGGAAATATTGACACTTCCTAGCAGGTGGAGATTTTATTTTATGTACAGACCATCCTTCTCTCAAATGACTCTTTAACTTTAAAGATGCCGAGGGAATGATTGGACGTTGGCTGGCGGCGCTTTCTGAGTTTGGATTGACCAATTGCCAGATAGAACATCGGGCTGGAAAGTCCCACATTAACGCGGATTGTCTCTCTCGGAGGCCAGTGCGGAAATGTGGACAACCAGATTGCCGGGACTGGGTAAACATAGGGCGGTGATAGCCGCTTTACATTCCCAGAAGGTTAAGAACTATCAGTGGACACAGATTAAGGAAAGTCAACAGGCTGACCCAGATCTGTCCCGGTTATGTAAACTGGTAGGAAATGGGCTCCATAGACCTACAGGGCCATAGATCTCGCCTGAAAACTGAGAGTTTCGGAATCTGTGCGGTCAGTGAAAGGAACTGGAAGTCTTGGATGGAGTGCTGTATCGTTGGAGAACTATGTTGCAGCCGCTAAAGCATACTTTGCAAAGATTAGTGGTCCCACAAGAGCTACATTCCGGATTAATGACCCTATGTCATGAACTGACAGCGCATCTAGGGCAGAAAAGGGCAGTTTCCAGAATAAGGCGTCGTTACTACTGGCCTGGAATGGGTGCCGATATCCAAAGATAGATAACTGGATGTTCTGTCTGTAGCTGAGTCAAACCCGGAATAGGTCTGGGAAAGATGCCGCTAAAACAGGAACTCTTAGGAGTCAGGTTTGCCAGAATCGCTCTCGATATCATATCTGGTAGGGATGAGTCAGATAACGGGAACACCTGTATGATGGTGGTGATGGATTACTACACAAAATATATGCAGATCTATCCCCTTAACCCTTTAGCGCTGGATGATGCCTTAAGGCATCGCCGTGTGTGGCCAGGTCATGCCTTTAGGCATCTTTTTTTCCGAATTTGCCAAAACATATTTTTTTCGTATTAATACCGAGTGTATGAACATGATATTTTCAGAGAATGTAGGGAATGCATAACAATCAATGAATTTGTGCCTAAAAATTAAAAAAAGGTGATCACGTGACCATATAATCGAATGAATCTATGAATCGTCACACACAGACGACAATCCGAGTATCGCCGCACTCCAAACCAAAATACAGAAAAAGACCCAGGAAATCCCGAAAATACTGAAAATGAAGCCATAACCCCCCATCACATGTTTAAACTTGACAATATTTAAATAGGAACAAAGCTTAGAGTGTCAAGATCTGTTGTATATATGTCTCCATTAATTTCCTGAAGGTTTAAACCTTGTGCGGGATCATTTTGTACATGTTGTCTTTGCACTGCGGTGAACGGAGTTGCTGAATTTGAAAGTGCCAACCACAAACACGCCATGCTGGGGCAAAGCCCCATATATAACTCCTTGGTGAGATCGGCTTGTACAGATCCAGCAAAGAATGTAATCATGTTAATATCACAGGGGGGAGATTCAGCTGGCCTTTCTGTTCCTTCCAGTATAATCCAATGGCGATGACATAACGTCTTGTGGTGGTAAATTGACCAAATCTTGAGCGAGATGATGGCTAAACAACTCTGCTTTTGTAGTATTGGCTTCATTGACACCCACTGTGTAGAATGTCGATAGGTCTTGCGCCTTGGTAAATATCCATTTTCTCCCGTTATTTAGCGTCTATATGAATAAACCAGACACTGCCAGTTATTTAGCGTCTATATGAATAAACCAGACACTGCCAGAATTGTGAAGACTCGTAGAATATTCCCAGGGTGATGATTAATGATGTCAATGCATTTTGTATGGGTGACACACCAGCAAAGTTATAACTCTCCAGAACCGGACATTCGCAGCCTGGCGTTGTCAATATAAACTGCTGTCACACTTATTTTTCGATCGATGTCTCAACTTGTTCCAGGCCATACACGTTAATCTGCAGGCTATTTCTCCATAACAACCACCAACAGACGTAGGGAATACATATATTTTGCTCATCCTCAACTGTTATATTGATATTTGAATGATTCGTAACGTAGTAGCAGTTTTTGCCTTTGCAATATCCAATTCAACTTTTAGGCTAGAACCGCCATTCAACAGGACGCCACTGTTCACCCGCCTAAACTTATGAAGAAGGAGGAACTAAAATGGCGATATTTTTTTATTGGTTCGATAGAAATCTCTCATATTTCATACACTTAATCTATATAACAAGGCGGTCATTGTGTTACCAAACTTTATTGCTTTGGTTGGGTGAAACATATTTATTTTCATTGATTTCGGGACCGGACTGCTCCCAGCTTGCAGACCGGGGTGCCACCACCTGGCCCACAGGGGTAACGCTGCCTGAGTTACCCGACGTATAGCGGTTTCCCGCCCCAGGGGGGCCCTGCGCGAAAGGGTTAAGAATCACAAGGCTGCCACTTGCGCGGAAGCTTTAGTGAAAAACTGGATGTTGCCTTTTGGAACTCCGAGTGTGCTACATTCCGACCAGGGACGGGAATTTGAATCTCAGATCTGGAAAGGGATGTGTAGGATACTGGAGATCAGAAAGACACATATGAATCCATATCATCCTCAATCAGATGGTATGGTAGAAAGATTCAACCGGACGTTGATTCAGTATCTTCAGACTCTGGTCGATGATAACTGGAAGAATTGGGATGAACTGGCTCCGTTTATAGCACACGCTTATAAGGGACGGTACATTCCAGCACGGGGTGTTCACCTAACGTACTCATCTTTGGCGAGGAAATAGTGATGCCCGCTGACATTGTCTATGTCCCATAGGTTTTGTTGAAATGCTCTGAGAACGTTTTGTTAAGGGATATTACCTTGTGAGACGCAACCGGGAGAAAGCTGCTGAGTGGCAGAAGACTGGCCATGATGTCCATCTTAAGCCGCGTATGTTCCTAGTAGGAGACCGGGTAGTATGGTACCACACTCCGTTGATAAAAGTTAAACTCGCTCCTAACTGGGATGGACCATTCAGAATTGTTCAGGTATTGTCAGAAATGGCAGTAGTGATAGAGGATGAATGGTCTAGAAGGCTTTACAAATCCCATGTAGCTCGATTACGACTATGGGAGGGGAAGCGCAAATGTTCCGGCTTTGAAGTTTCACACCCTGTTACAAAATGGGAAGTGTCACTGACCGCGGACCCAACCTGGAAAGCAGGGAGGTCCCAGGTTCAAAGAGCCGGGAAGCCGGGCGACAAACCCTGTCAACACCACGGAGGCCCGCCCCAGCTGGGAAGTCCCGGTCAAAGGTTACCTGGGTTCCGAGCAATGGGTGCCCATCAACACAACGGAAACCGGGACGGCCACGGAAGGTCACTACTGCCTCCACTAACTTAAAAGGGAAGGTGTGGGTAGATATGAAGCCTGAAGCGGCAAAGTTCAAAGCGGCTACTGACCGAGCTATGCATACTAAGCATGGTTCGACAAGTAGAAAGAAACCTGTAATGGGTTTGCATCCCCGCCACAGCTCTCGACTAAAATCAAAGGCTGTGGTGAGCTACAAAGAGTAGTGGTGCTGGCATTGTCGAAAAACACAACGAGACAACATGATACGGAGTGTAGATTGTTAGGAGTCAGTGGCGAATCAAGTTCAATTGAATATTGATCAAAACCAACCTTGAGTAAATCGTTGTGTGCCGCAGCCCAGATGTTGCTCTAAGGGACCCCGTCGAGGGCCCTCTAGAGGCTGCAGAATTGCTGAACGCACCGTCAGGTTAAGATCCATTCGATGAGATTTGATCTCGGGCTCCTAAACTCATAACATAATGCACGATGGCTAAAGGAAATCCCCAAGAGGTGGAGCCCAAGGAAGGGCTATCCCAGGTTTCGGAACCTACGCTGGGAGATTGAATGGCATGGGCGAATCAGGTCAAGCATATCAGCTGACCCTTGACTTCTGTAGCATGCAGTGTTGAGACGCTCGACTGAGTCTGTCTCGGCACAATTGATTGGTTCCAAAGATTGAATCTAGGTCAACGAGGAGTATATTAGGCCCTGTTTTTTTCAGTGGTCTTCACTCTGTGTTTGGAGTGGTGCCTCGCACCACCAGAGTCGGGCGGTAGCAGCATGGCTGGCTGTACCCCCACAGTGGAGGGTGAGCTCAGGCTCCCCTCAGGCCTGCCCGGATCCTCGGCTTCGGGCGAGCGTGGGCCAGATCTGGACGATGATGCTTTGCTCATCGGTTCGGATGATGGAGATTTTGACCTGGAAGGGGATGAGTTTGAGGACTTAGTTCTTCTTGGGGAAACCCAAGATAAACAACCCGAACGGGGAAAAATCGAGAAGGGGAAGTGTTCCGAGGCGGCTTCGGCTGCTAAAGAGTCTTCCAGTGCACGGCCGAAGAAGGGCTCAGTTTCAGCTGAGACCCCTAGTGACTCAGACGTGCTCATGAGGGAGAGCAAGGGTTCTGAATCGGAGACCAAGACGCCGAGGTGTGGCCGTGCCTGCCTGTGTAAGCGGACTCCGAGAAAGGCACCTGACTTGGAAGGTTCCAGACCTGTGGTTAACACCCAGAGTCTGGAACAGATGCTGGTTGGGATTCCGGATCCCCAGATTGGACTCCTCCCAGTGGAAAGCTGGTGGGAACGGGAACCTTTGTGGCCTCGGGACCGTTAGCTAACCTGAGCGGGTCTAGGGCTGAAACAGAGATGGCCATGGTTGGGGGCGACTCTGTGTCAACGGAGAAGTCCAGCAAGGACGAGAAGCCAGTGTCAAAGCCGATTAAGTCCGATCCGGGGAAGTCCGGAAACAAAGCCGTGGCCTCAGGGTCCGGGGGCGTTTCAGGAACTGAACCGCAGCTGTCGAAGCAGCAGAGCTCGGGCAGCTCGGGTAGCCCGGGAACGGACGGAGGCCGAGTTGGTGGCGGCAGAAGCCGGGAAGGCTGACAAGTCAGACTGGTGTGACCCGAGCAAGCGGAAAACTAAGCCCAGGAAACGCCGAAGGGGGCCTGGGTCGAAAGGCTCGGACAAACCCGTGACTAGTGCCAGCAAGCCGGATCCCACATCGAGCTGAGCCCACTGCGACTGGAGCGGACTGCCTCGGTAATGTCGACTACGGACTACCACTGAGGCCAGTCAGTCGAATGTTGTCACTCCCAAAGCTTCCTCTGATGAGGACGTTTAGGGTAGACGACGGATGACTCGGCTGGAAGCCAGTGGGCTGAGATTGTGCCATCTGAAGTCGGAACTAGTAGAGTTTAACCACTCTTCCGGGACCGAAGTCAGATGGGTTTCGGAAGTACCCGGGTGAAGGAAATTTTTTTTCCCACCTAGCCGCTTCCGCGATAGAATACTGCGGTGGCCAAGCCTGTAATAGGCTCCCACCATGACAACCTTCAGCCTGTGGCGTGGACCCTGTCCATGCCTTTATGTGGCGCCAGGTAAGGAAGGCTATACCTCCCGGGTATAGATCTGACTTACCAGGTTTATTGTCGGAACTGAGCTCGTCGACCCGACAGTGAGATAGTAGGCTTCACCCCTGTTTTTTGGATGGAGCCGACTATTTCTACCTTGGGTCGGTTATCGTAAGTTCTAAATCCAGCTGGAATTGGGACCTTCATTGGTGCTCGATTCCATGCTGAAGGACTTAAGCCAGTATGGCTGGAGCCGAAAAAAGAACACTGATACCACACACCTTTAACGAAGTGGATGGAGAAATTGTTTGCCTTTTTGGCCGTTATTCCGTTTTTGGAATCTTCACCAAAGGTGCTAGCGAGGCTAGCCCTTTCCCCTCATGGAGGACTACACACTGGAACAGTGGGAGACTCAAAAAAAGAGGAACTACCACCTGCCGGGAGCCATCCATCCAGGACAACACCTGGAATGGTTGGAGGCGGGGTGCTCGGCAGTCCGGGCTGACCACCTGTAGGTCCACGGCTGTCGAGTCTTCCCCGCCCAACGCTCAAGTCATCGCTCCCTGGCAGAAGATGGGTGATTATAATATTTACATATCAAAGGTGCTAGCAAGGCTAGCGAGACTAGTTCTTCCATATTTTATTATTCTCTATTTACAAATCCACTTTTCACCCTCACTTTGCAGGCGGGTTCTTGTAACCTTCCTGGTGGTTAGGCGAATCTTTCAGATTAGCCTCTCCAGCGTTACTGGGCACATCGTGCTGTGGTACTGTACTTGTGGGAAAGATCTTCTAGATCTTTCTGGGAAGTAATTGTTAATAAACATTCTTGTTTATTAAACGTGTGAGTTGTGTAATTGTTTGTAGGGTGGAATCCCGCCGGGAACTAGTGTTCCAGAAAGGGGTATTCCTACCTGCTAGCCAGGCGGCGACCACCACATATCATCTATCTTTTAATCAGTTTTATGTTATAAAGCGTATATATATATATCGCATTTGAAGAGCTCAGAATAAGGTATGATACCAAGATCTCGAGCTGTGTAAAAATACTGAAAGCGTTCTCCATTGATAGGGCAATCCATGAAAAGGATGATGTCCACATGCTATGAAATAATATCCAAATGTCAAGTACAATTGCCTCTAAAATGTAATATACAGCCTAAAACTCAGATGCTTTGGTCGATGGCTTTTCCTAGATAAGTAACTTTGTCGAGGCTTATATCAACAATATTAATCATATCTTCGGTCATGTGATTGTCATAGGTATAAAGGCATCAGACAGTGGGGATCCACGACGATATACCACTGATTGAATGATTCCACCACAAATAAGGTAGATCCCTCTCCAAACAAAACTCATGAACGAAACAGTGAAACCTTCAACAATACAACTCTACATGAAGATGTGCATGCAAATTGTGCATCCATAGATAAGAAGAAAGCAGAGCATTCTGTTATACCACATATTGAGCCCCTCACATACACCTATGCCGGTGCTTCCTATACTTGCTGACCTATACTTTGAGGCCATCCATATAGTATTTCTGAAACTTTTGACCTCACCCACAACCACCCTTCTTTCAACCTTGCACGCAATAGAAGAAAGAAAGGGCGGGCACATGCAAAGTTTGCAATAGTTTTGACCCACACCGTCATTGCATACCATAGGGATGACCCCTATAAGATTGGTAATAATATATTACAGGCACAGTATTCAGTAAAACCATATCCCAGCAAAGTGTGCATTTGTTCAAATTACTGCACGTTTTGCCGTACATTCCAGAATCTGGCGGTGTGAGTGGTTTAAACAGTGCAGTTAACCCATATCCCTACTTTTATAGCATCTATCAATAGTCTCTGGATTTCAGTTGCATATTGCATTCATGTTAATTCTAAATATTATACAAATAATTTGAGGTACATGTAAATAGTCACAAAAATGAATCTTTACTATGCTGCAGGGAAGGCTGTAATATTGTAGTATCTGATGCCAAAAGTAACACCAAGTGTGGTATGTTCACGAGATGTCGCGATGGCTGTAAACCACAATGCCATGTGATAGTAGTGTTTAGTTTGTAATAGTATGCAATTTCAAAAGATGCCATGACAGGTACATGATTATAGATATACGCAGATATGAAGATAAAAACCTGTTCAGATCCTGCTGTCATTCATCCTGTCGGATTAACCAGTGTTGATCTGTAATATCCACACTGGTCTCTACACATTATACAGAGAGCGGGGCTGTGATAGTTCTAGAATCTGTAATCCGCTTAATTATCATTCTTATTGCACGTCACTGTTTTTTCGTCTTGGGTTTGATAGGGATCGAGTTTTGGTTGCACTATCGAATCCAACCCCAAAAACAATTTCCTCATAGCGTCAGAGTAGTCGAGTCTAAAGGCGGTGCTCCACCAATTCTTAACCTGAATTGTTCTAAGTGGCTGTCCATAATTCATGTCACACTTAGGGGTGTGGGGTGTGGGGTAGACTGAAATGTGTTACACAGCCTTAAAATCACAGGGGGGAGGGGGGGTGTCCAGAGTTGTATGACAGAACACAGGTCACCTACTTCCAAGACTTTAGAGGCAACTTTCCAAGACTTTGGGGGCAACTTTGTCCATGCTGGGATGGCGTTAGGAAAAGTATGATAATAGGTGGTCATGGATGGATATCAAGGACCCTGTTTTATGGGGTCAGCCAATTATCGCAGCCCTTCGACACTTGTGAAGTGTGCTATAGTCAAGACAATCGTAGGGTCACATGGTTGAATTTGTCGCCCAAGGTGTCATAGCCCTAAGACATCTATGGACATGTCGTACCGAATACCGAAATTCACTTCCCATAGGAATTAAGCAATGACACTTTATGACAGGTAAGGGATCCATATAACCTACAATTGTGCCAAACATGAAGAAGATCGGTCGCACCGATCTGCCGATATTCGCGTTTGAATTTCATCATAGCAAACGTCTGCTCTGGTGGCCAGTGTACAGTGACCACCCTGACCCTGGCGAAAACATGACGTAGGACACGCCTCCGGTAATTTATGCGGCGACCTTGACCTTGACTGCACATGAAACTTTTACAGTATGTAGGTATAACATATTCCTTTGCAAAATAAAGAATAATATCGAGCATCACATGTCATGTCACATGATACAAAGATAAAAAAGACCACAATTAGGCCTCTACACCCGGCCTCTAGCGGTATACACTAGCCCTAGTCCCTAGCTCAATACCTGTGCTACTGTGATACACAAATCCACTGAAATAGTCAAACACCTAAGGAAAAATGCAGCCAAATAGGAGAATGTCAAGATCAAGGAAAGTCTGTACATGCATGTATATATGCTGCAAGTGGTCAAGGTTAAGAACAGAGAGTGCTGTTACACTTGAAAGAGTTGCCTGTTGCTGATCAATGAGGACAGGTCTCTACCAGGTATGCAAGATGCCTTTTGCCACATTTTCACCTGATTAATATTGCGTATGTCCGTAGGGCCGGGTAGTAGTGTCTGTATATGCTGCCAGGGGAAGGGTCTTTTTAGGCCAATTGTGATACTTTTATTGCTTGATCACATGGTCTTTGATATCATTTTATGTACATGTATCGAAATTGCTATCATAGTGTTATAGGAATATTCTGTGAAAGTTTCATCATTATTGATCAATTATTACAAAATTCTTACCATAAAACCCAGCTTATAAGCCGACACCCCACTTCATCAAAATATACTATAAGCTGATTCTAGGGGTATTTCAACTTTAGGAAAACCCTGGTTATAAGTCATCCCCCCCCTTTCAGGGTCCTGTCCCCCCCCCCATTCCCCCATTCCCTCCACACTCCCCCATCCCCCCACACACTCACAACCTTTTTACTACCATTAAATGATTCACATTTGTGTATCTCTGTTTTTTAATACTTTATTATAGATCTGTACTTTTAAAAAAAATCATATTTTGAAAAACCCTGGTTATAAGCTGACCCCTGACTTTGGCAAAAGTTTATACGCCGATTTTTTTTCAAAAATCCCGGAGATTGGAACAATTTCTAAAACCTAGAACTTGACTGTCAAATTTTGTTAAAACAGTTTGCATTTATTTCATATTAAACACAGTGAAATGAGTGATACATTAGGAGTTTAGATTGAGAGTGCCAGATAGGATCTAAATAAGTATGTCCATTTTATGTCACTTCAAAAGCTATCTTTTATCAAGCAAAAAAAGAAAGAAAAAAAAAGTGCCCTTGTCATATTTTTCATGGCTTGGTGAGGAGCACTGGACTTTGTTGATTTGGGTCCCACTGTTGGTTTGGGTCCCACTGTAGCCACTTTCCTCCTTCACCCCCAGCAGTGGTAGATTTACTGGTATATCAAAGGCCAATCCTTCTCATACCATGTCTATGTGGTGTGGGAAGTAAAAGAACTCTCACCTCAGTAAATGTGTAGGGGTGAGGTTTCTACCTGAATTCATTACATCTTGGATTTGCATGGGAGGGTAATTGATAGCTTGTAGAATTTACGTTTGACAAAAATGTCAGTTTCTTATTTATTTTTGCAAACCTGTTTCAGAACTGTTATATGCAATAATGTATATTAAATAATTTAATAATCAATACTATTATGGGCGACAATAGATATATACAGTAATGAATATCATAGGTATAGTTAACAATATTGTGTGTCTGGTTATCAATGTCATATACATAATTATCCAATATTGCTTAATAATATCAATGCTTTTAGCCAATATCATGTTATGTGGCATGTAATATCTATTATACAAACTATTTGATATCCAATATGGTTATGGTTTATATGCGAATAAATATAATTACATTCATTCAACAACTTGATATTCAAAATCATTTATCTGTAGATCATAGACATAGATGTAATCATAGACATCTAGGCTGAGGGTGTAATGTTTGCTTATACTCAGTGGGGAGAGTAGGGAGTATTGAGAACGATGGAGAAAGGGGGCATGGCCAGACATGAAGGGGCTGGAGAAAAGTGAAAAGTCAGGGCTTAGCCATCAATGCGCGCTAAAAAGTCAGACTTAGACACTTTTTCATTGTGAAAAGTCAGGGCTTAGCCATTGTTGCATGCTAAAAAGTCAGACTTTGACACTTCTCCATGGTGAAATGTAAGGACTTAGTCATCATTGCACGCTAAAGAGTCAGACATCGACACTTTTCCACGGTGAAAAGTCAGGGCTTAGCCATTGTTGCATGCTAAAAGTCAGACTTTGACACTTTTCCACCATGAAAAGTCGAGGCTTAGCTATCGAGACTTAGACATGTCAATGGTATAGAGGAAGTTTATGCTGATCAGGTATGTCTGGACCTAGATGTCAGCAGAGAGACAAGAGACAACTGAAGATGCGTATCAAAAGCATCAGAAGATGCAATGGAAGCAGTGGTTAGAAGCAGTGGGGTAAACGAAAAGGATGATCGGTGGGAAGATCTAACTCAGGTTAGAACTGGAGCTTATTGAAAAAGAAAGAAAAAAGACTGGTGTGAGTGACCAATTGACCATACAAATGGTGAGGTTTCTGGCCCAAGGAGGACTGGCATCATTTATTGAAGTCATTTTATCGCCGCTAAATTTACAAGACCAATTGTGGGAAGTAGTCGAAGCTGGGATATCTATGATGAGAAAAGTTTCTGCAATCTAAGGTCCGTAGAATGTCATAACTAGAAGGCGAGACTGAGAGACTATGGTATCTGTTTCTCTGAAATGGTGTGTCTGGCTTATGAATAAGAGGAATTAAACCACGAGAGAGTCATGGACTTGTTCAATGCAGGGCCCTGTTTTTCAGTCATGACAATCGTACATAACAACATGTTTCAGCTGTCAGTGTCCTATAGACGTGAGATCTTAGAGGATTGGCCATTTTTTGTCAGTCAAAGACACATAGGATGATTTGAGGTGTGCTGTAGTCACGACAATCGTAGGGTCATATGGGTAAATTTGTCGCCCAAAGTGTCGTAGCCCTAAGACATCTATGGACATGGTTAGCGAGCATGGAAATTCACCTGTCTTAGGAATTAAGTCATGAAACTGTATCACCAGTTAGGGAAACATGTAACCTATAATCACTCCAAATATGAAGATGGACGGCCGACCAGATCTGCCGATATCCGCATTTGAATTTTGTTGTAGCAAACCTCTGCTCTGGTGGCCAGTGTACTTTAAGGCTAATTTATGGGGCGACCTTGACATTGACTCCGCTTGCGCGATTTCACTAACTTCCCGTAGGACCTTAGGCATGACATTTGAACATGAGTTCAGGAAACATATAACCTATAATTCCAGCAAAAATGAAGAAGATCCGCCATTCTGATTATTTAGTGCATTCCATGCCTTAGGGATTTGGGGATATTTAGTGCCAGCCAGCAGAGATATTTAGTGCCAGCCAGCAGGCCTGCAGACGATGCCGGCAGACGATGCCTTGCTTTGCTGACATCAATGTTTTGCAATATGCCTCCAACATAGCGTAAGACACCATCAACATGGGAAAGGGTGTCCCTGCGAGCGGCATACCCACGAGCGGAGACTGAAAGTTCAGACAGTTGCGGTAGTTTGGTATGAAATTTAGCAACAGAGTCGGCTATACACATTCATAACATCAGGGCTGCTATTTGATGGCCTGTCAACTTTCCCATACAGTTCATAACATGGCGGCACACTTCTTCCCTCGATAACAGGGTTTTGCACAGCCTGAGCAGAATTGTGTATAGAAGAGTGTTCAGCTAATATCCACCAAATGGTACCACTCTATAAGTAGCATCGCCTGCTGCGTGTTCATCGTCACCAAGCCTGGGCTTGGTGGAAGAGCTTGCTAGGCACTCGCCAGGTGGTGTGTGTGTGCGCCTTGTGATCGTTGGCCGCCCAGAGATGGAGATGGTAGAAGAACTCAGAGATTTTGTTTAGTGTTTGGTGGAGCAACCGCTTTAACCTGCTGTCATCCCGATAAAAGATAATATTCACCGGGTGAGGGTAATAAAAACCCCAGACAGAATCGCGTAATAGGGTTGCGCACAATGCGATAAAATGTAATGACATTCACAAAAACACAAGGTAATGTCAGATATTGTTTGTTTATTTGACACAGTGTTATAACGGTGTTATTTTACTAAAACGTGTGTAAAACCAGCGTTGACTTTTCAGCATCGAACAATATCTAAGTCTAACTTTTTAGCATGCAACAATGGCTAAGCCTCAACTTTTCACTATGAAAAAGAGTCAAACTCTGACTTTTTAGCATGCAATGATAGCTAAGCCCTGACTATTCACTGTGGAAAAGGGTCAAAGTCCGCCTTTTTAGCAGGCAACAATGGCTAAGCCCTCACTTTTCACTTTGAAAAAGTGTCAAAGTCTGACTTTTTACTGTGTATTGATGGCTAAGCCCTGACTTTTCACCATGGAAAAGAGTCAAAGTCTGACTTTTCGCAGATTCACGGTAAATCCAGAGGTTCAGGCAAATGTTGAAGTCTGACTTCATACCAATAAAAAAGTCACCAATTTTTCAGTTCACCCCCACTTTCAAAACGTTCTGACGCCCTCGGGGGTGTTATCGTATCAGTGCAGGCAAGTTCGTAGACATCTGTTTTGGATCGATTGTAGCTTTTGTAGTCTAAAAGCAGGGCACAGCTATAGATTATGTCTCCATAATCCATGTATGGCAAAACCATTGCCTTGTAGAATAATGGCTGTGTCTATGTCTATGAACTTCCTGATCTTGCTCAGTAAATAGGCTTTATGTGATGCTATATTAATAGTTGCATCTAAGGGTTTGGACATTGTTAATGTTTGGTCTAAACATACCCCTAAATATTTAAAGTGATGTACAAAGTCCAATTGTATCTGGTTGATTGTGAACACAGAGTTCACTCTAGTTACCTTTTTGAGTTATTGTTGTGTACCGAAGAATATATATTTAGTTTTCTTCTCATTGATACTCAGTTGGTTTGTGCTACACCAGCCCACCACCCCTTTCAGATCTGTTTGGGCACCAGCTATAACATCGTTAATGTCACTACCAGAATAATAGATTACCGTGTCTTCTGCATATAGTCTGCATTTACAATGATTTATTGAGCCATTCAGGTCATTGATGTAAATTTAATAAGGAAGAAAAATGGACCAGGCATGGAGCCCTGGGGGACCCCATACCTGGTCCATCTCTCCCCAGAGATAACATCGTTTGCAATAGTTCGCTGTGCCCTCCAAGTTAGGTAGTTTTCAATCCAAGTGAAGATGTGGCCCCAAGTTCCCAATTTTGAAAGTTTTTTATGAGAATAATGTGGTTTACCGTATCAAACGCCTTTTTCTGGTTAAGGAACACAGCGACCGTCAGTTGGTCTCATTCATGGCTTCATAAATATCATTGGTGAATTTTGCATTGCTGTCAATGGTCGAGTGCATGGCCCTAAAACCACCTTTGGCTTCGGTGAAGAGATTATGTACCACGGAATACTTCATGAGGTAAAGACAGACTTCGTAAATTATATAGGCCTATCTGTTTTATTTTTCTTTTCATTCTTGTTAAACTATGGAGTGGTATGCTTCCTGGGAACACATGTAATTCCCACAAAGGATTCCGCACCTGGCAAATTATACATCTGCTTCATCTTGATTCTTCTTCCTTATTCAACCCTGTTTAATGGGAATACATGTAATTCCCATCACAGATACCATGGAAATACATCGTTATTAATCATAAACGACCCCATACTCCAGGATGCAGTTTATCTGAAATGACTGTTAATCACTACTATAAAGCTCTTCTAGCAATTTCTGCAAACACTCATACTTGTCAAATACAAAGACTGTTATTTATTCAAGACTCTCCTTTTCTCGTTACAAATTAATGACCGTGATGTTAGAGGTAATTAGGTGAATACTAACCCCCGGTACTAACTTCCTGGTCTATTCAGCAAATAGCGTATTAATTCAAATAAAGTATTATCATGTCTACCACGCTTGAGTGAGAAATCCAAAGATAAGCTTAAGAAATATGACCATAAACATGTCACTTGTCGCATGATTCTACACTTTGAGTATCCCCGATGTGCACATTATAATAATGATACAGGAACACCTTTTAGATTTACTCTTTCATGTACAATATATTCCATTAATCATATGCCTTAATGAGTCTTGATACTTTTGATAATCTTAGTTACGTTCCATCAGAGTTGCTGTCACCTTTAGATCCAATACTTGTGCCATAGATTTCCTCTCGTCATATGAATAACATCAAGAGAAATACTTTATGAGCTTTTCAACTGTTTAAGAGGTTTCTTGCTTTTTGAATACCAATGAATTGGAGAAACTAAGTTGTCCTGTTTTTATCTCTAATATAAAAATCAATGTTCCATATGACGGTGACGCGTAAAGCCTATAAGCAGGGATGGCAGTTGGAGTCAGAAAAAACACATTAAAATATGTTTTATGGTAATACATGGTTTAAACTTCACATATATACACCCCAAACACCTGGCCTATATTGTATACAAGTAAAATCATCACTACCAAACATATTTGCCTTAAATAGACATGTATTATATACAAGTAAAATTATCACTACCAAACATATTTGCCTTAAAAAAACGAAATTTATATTGTTCAATTTTCTCTTATATTTATAGTTGTAGGTGTATATATATGCCTGTGACGGGAGAATGGGATTGGCTGATTCCTAGGCCAACAAGGACCCCCCCCCCCCCTTCCCCAACAGGAACATTGCTGCCAGTGCTCAGTTCATCAACGCTTATTATCTTTTCTTTTTTATTTAACAATTGTAAGCTCTCACGAAGCGAGTTTTTCAGTTACAATATCTGACAATACAAGTTCAATCTTGGGAATGGCTCATTTTACTAGTAACAAAAATTCGGTACATCTAGATGAATTATGCATAGATAAGGTGAAAAATGATAAATGGACTGATGGTGATGTATATAATGAACTCATAGCATCTATGATTTCTTCACCTTTTTCTTGAAATCTTTGGCCATTAAACTAAGCTGGACATCTGCTGACAACTCATATTACACTTTCACTCCCCCTCCAAAATAGTGATTCCTTAACTGCTACCGTTCTAGGACATGGCAACTTAAATTTAACCTTTGAGCTGCTTCTGGTCCTTCTGATCCACTTAAAACTCATTCCGACAAACGAAGGAGGCATCCCTGGCGACTCTCCATATGAAATGATATGACTAAGATATACTAGACCTCATGTGTGATATTGATCTAACTGTGATTTGGTGTATGCATGTGCTTCCTAACTACCCTTGTCCTATCAACAACAATACTAGTATGTTAAAATACTGTATATGTCAATAAGCTGATTGGTACTTGTGAATGCGATACTGTATGCCCTTGTACATAGGTATCTAGGAATAAGATTATATATAATAATACACCAACTGTAATCTAAGCCTAATTTTGCTACAATTCTAGAGTAGCTAACTGAAAGCTGCTACATGAGAGACAGTATGGACAAATTCATATGGTGTAATCACAGACTCTTTTGTAAAATAAGGACATGCAGAGTTTTACAACCTGCAAACAATGAGTGACCTTTAGGTCACAGATTATCCATCTGAAATTTGATACAAATGTTTTTTGCAAGAGTTTAATGACAACAACTACTGTAAAACCATGCTTTGTAAGATGCTGTGGGGACATTCAAACAGGCTGGTTAAGCCTAAGTCCTTGCAGGGTAAATCGCAAATAAAATAAATTTCCATTTATGTATCACCGCATTTTGCGCCGTTTTTGAACGTCCCCCATTATCGCTCACTCTCTCTATGTGGAAAGTCATGGTGAGTTAAACAATATAAACACCAGACCTGCTGGTGGTGGTGTTGGTTACAAGATATGTGTGATAACTGCTTACATTATTCAGCTGAAACTATGACTATATACCATCTTTATAGAATTGCCATGCAGCCTCCATAGCAAGCACCACATGGGTTGGTGTCAGCAGTAAATTATTCAAATTCAAAAATATAAAAGAGACTCTTTTTCAGAAATTTTAATCATAAAACACTAAATGGTGTATTAATTAGGATATGTACTCATATTTTACACACGAAAAGGGGTTTAGATAGGCCTACCATTGAATAAAACTTGTCACTGAATTTTGACCAATCAGAGCCATTGTCTGTTTTCAATCCATGTTTCCCATTGAATTGCTACTCATAGGGGAATGGGAGGACCTTGAAAACGGCAATGGCGTGAGGCTGAGGGAATGTGGGGGAGGGGGGGGGGGGGGTTCAGTGAGCGGGGGTTTCAAGGCATTAAGGGAACAATTTCAATTTATACATGGATATGTTTAGTTGGGATGTTCAGTGTTGGAAACATGGGCTTTCGTTGTCTTGGGTAATTTAGAATTCTATTGTCAATATTATTCAAGAAACAAGACTTTTTATTCACTGAAAACGAAAACATGGATTTCAATGGAAACATTGAAAACTGTTTCATTTTTATAATATAATAATAAAACATCGACCCAACGGCTGTGCTCAATTCTACCTTTGCCCGACGGATCTGTCGGCTCCGTCAATCTGGTTGATGTACGCACTTCACCGATCCAATTTTATTACCTTTCCCTATGGTTCGGGCATTACTACCATGTCAGATATGACCAACTCTTACCGACCTTAAGATTTTTATGTACGCACTTACCAGATTGTTACCAATTCTGTATAGGTGGTTAAAATAGTGACAATTCCTATCCCCGAGTCCGATTTACAAGTATTTTATATTGATTTGTGTGGGAGACATAAGCGATCATAGATCTGAAACCCATTTTCTGATATCTTAAATAGACCAGAAGTTACTAAACTTTGTATTGGTTACCCATGGCCTTTGGTCAGGGGTGGTCATTGCCCCCCCCCCCCCCCCCCCCCCCAGTACCTCTGCACTAGCGCACTACGCATCAAAGTGCGCTGGCTCAACACTGTACATAGTGTCTCACACTTCACTCAGGTCTCATACCGTACGCACGTACAAATTTTCTACCCACCCACCCTCACATTTTTCTCCTACTCGCTTCACTCATAGGGCTATTTTTATTATTACATGTACTTCATACTTATGTAATAGTCCATAATAACTTCACTTATTATGTCATAAAACATTCATAATTGACATCAAAAATATCTATGTCAATTATATATTATCATTGTTATTGATATTCATTGTATATCTACTTATTCATATCAATAAGACCTATAAAATTAAATAAAATTTATTAGCCCACTCCGGCTTTCCTCTCGCTTCATTCAGGGATATGGGGTAATGATTGCCTATATATGGACCTATCACCCGGTCTGGGGCCCAGCCGGACCCAGCTCCCAGCTGCTTCCTTTGATCTCATCCCGGGCAATTTACGAGTTATAATAGGAGATGGCGTGATCGGGAATAGTGTAATGTCGATGTCTTATAGTTATAAGACATCCAAATTTTATTCCAGATTCTCACCAAGCCGATGGTCGGGATGAATAGTGAACAAATGTCGATGTCTTATAGGCTTTTTATTGCCCCGGTAGAGCAGGGCACCGTTTAGCAAGTTTTGGTCCTAGCAGAAGAATCCTCCTAGGATCAGACTAGAAATCCAAGACATATCTAAGGACGAAAGACCTTTCCAGTTTAACAAGTAGTGTCCCCCGTAGGGTGTGAAATGTTGTATAATTAGTCTCCTAGGACTGAATTCGGTCCCAGGCTAGGACAAAACAGGGACCCCTATGGAAGAAAGTTCCTAAGAACTGCAGGTAGTGCCACATAGTGGGGGTTGTGGTAACTAATTTCATCATAATCAATTATCAACGAATCTAACTAAATATTTAAGCTATTTTCCCTCTAACACTGCTGTTTTGTATTACATACCATACTTTACAAATTCCCTCTAGTTAAGTTGATAAATACGGTTGTTCTTTGTGTATTTGAACCATCTAAGACACCTATATTTAAGTGTCCCCCATCTAGGACCCTTTAGGGTATGTGGAGGACAGTCTGTAAGATGTGGGTCAAACTTGTTAAACACTTTTGGACAATCAGGCTAATGTCCTTGGCTAAGACAGTCCCTCGCCAAGATTGTCTTAGTTGTTAAACGCAAACTGTCCTAGGACCTGTCCTACAGGCATAACTCTCCTAGGACCACATTGTTAAACTTCCCCCTGGAACAAACCGGCACAGATCACTTGCCCAGAAGTCGCTGCACCGATGCCACGTCTGTTCACACATTTATGTATCTTTGTTCTCTTTATAGGAAACTGAGGAAACAATCAACAGCTTCGGGGAACACCTCGAGGAAAGAGTCGACAGCGGGGGAGGTTCGGAAGACCAGCAGAGGCAGCAAGTGGTCCTGTGTACTGATGATAACGGTAGCTGTTTGCACAGGGCTCCTCCACATCGTCTGCAATTACCTGGGTTCAGTCGGCTGAAACTTGGGCATTATTTAAAGGGGTGTTCATTTGGCGACGATTAATTTGACGTTATTCTCCGCGTCGGGCCTTCTGCTAAACATGCTTATAGTATACGATCCCACTGTTTTCCAGTGTCAACCGACGTCATCTGATCGCCGTTTGGGGGGATCTGACTAAAACTGATTTATCATATTTTGATTTAAAAAAAATTCAGTTGGCAGTATTATATTGATATCAAATAATTCAAAACAGGCACTGATAATTACATATACCTAAGGGTCTGCCCATAAATAACATCTTGCAGCAGGGGGAAGGGGGGGGGGGGGGGTGGGGTTCAGAAATGGTAAAAAATTAGTATGACATCATTTATGGAAAGCCCCTAACACTTACAATCATTTGAAGACTTCAGATATAGGAAACACAAACTAGGACTTTTGGTATGATTAATTCAAAATGACAACAATAATAGAGAGTGTGGTTAACGCGTTAATGCAATACGAGTTCTGTTGGCGATACTGACTCCCGGAAATGACACCGTGTGGCGCTGCTACATTACACTAGTGCTTATATACCAGGCTCAATAGCCGACAGCCGGTGGTCACCGCATGATGTTGTTTGGCTAACGCTAGTCATCTTTTCGACCCCTCCTCGGTCCCAATGGAACACCCGCTTTATGTAATAAGAACACTTCTGCACTTCCCAAGCTTTGGCACAGAGCAGGTATTAAATTTATGTATTGACAGTCGATACAGATCCAGTGGCCCATTTCATTTACATTGTGGCATTGGCAGCTGGACTTGTTATTTTTTCAATATGATATCTATATACAGTTTTAAGAAGTCTATGGAGGCTACAGTGGACTGAAAGGTGAATGGGAAAAAATCTCCTCTATAGGGTTTTATATAACAACCTATACACATCTCTCATTCAGACATGCCTGTGAGTGGTAATTGGGTGTCTGATGAACCGTATTTCTATACCTTATCTGGGCATCATACCTTGATTCAAAACTCAACTTTGTATAAGAAATACGAACAATTTCGGGTAAATGGAAGTCTATTCTGACTCGGAAAACTTTGAGAGAATATATTGTGTTCCAATGATTGCATTAACCTATTCCCTCTGAATTCCAGTGGCTTTCATGGTAGTATCTTATGCAATCTAATACACTGTACTTTAATTCTTCTTGTCAATAAAACAATGTAATAGATATTCCTACTATGAAAAAAGACCTTTATTTTCATGTGTCATTAAATACATGGGACTAACAAAAGTAAATTTCGAAATAGAGGACAATTATTACATATTGTAATGATATTTTGCTGCAATGGTATCGAACGATGATACAGCAATATGAGCGACATATACTTGTACACCAGACAATGTATTTGTTATTCATTTGTCAAATGGAAAATCAAGGAAGCCCTTTCAGAATGTATTGTAGTATGTTGTGGATTTTTGTATGAATTATCAGACATTCAAAAGTTATATCTTGTCTGGAAACTTATCTTTGCATAAATTTATAGTAATGTTGCAAAAACGGTCCTTTCTGAGCTTCACACTCTTTTAAGGCCTGGCTCCACTGGTTGGAATGCGACAGTCGTACACATTTTAATTCCCCTTCGACGCTTATCTGATGTGATGGAATTGCCGCAATGAATTGCCAGAAAACCATAGCTCTTAGAGTTGTAGCAATTTAAGCTATAATATGTTTGTTTAACTTATATTGCTGATTAGCCTTTTGAACCCTCAATACCTTTATTATAAAAGAATTAATCAAGATAATCAGTACTAGAACGAGACAGAAAATAGATGTTCCAGCCTCGTGACAGTTTATGAAAGCCAGACATGTGCAAGAGTTAACCAGAATGTAGATCACAATTGCATTTAAACATCATGTAAAGCAAGTCACTTTAAGAAGTTAAGCTCTTATATTTCTTTCAATCAAGCTTTCGATCCGTATGACCTGTCTCCATTAGATGCGCTTCATATTGATGAACGAGCCGTTCTTGTTCCGCAGTTTCTATTGATCCAGGCCTCATCCTTCGTATAGTTCTGATGGCTTCTTCACTAGTTTGATGCTGTTTGTAGACCAGATAACAGGCACACATGGTTCCTGTACGACCCCGGCCCATCAGACAATGTACAGCTAGGGACTGACACAGAAAATAACAAAGAATAGTTGGAATTAATTGTGTGGAATGCAGATAGAAAAAGGAAGATGATATTTCAGTACAGATGGCATGGTGCATTTGGTAATTCTAGTTAGTGTGCTGCCTTTGACTATTGCATTTATAACCAGGTCATCCGCCCATTTATGTATATCAAATGCAAAAACTGAACCTTACCTGTCCGTCGTCTTGGGTTCGTTCGACGCACCTAATGAATGCATCAACTTGTGCTATAGATGGAGGGGTAAAATCGGGTATCCCTATATGGATTATCTCAAGTTCTGCAACGAAAAGCTTCAATTGTTAATTTGTTTTGATAAAAAGGTACAAAAACCAATTTGGTATCTTAGGTACAAATCAACAACACTATTTTTCTTGCTTCGATATCACATATATGCAGTCTTTACTTATACTTTCAAAACAGCTTCAGAGATTTAATTCCCAAAGAGAGGAGATAGTGCTCTCTCACTACATTTTAACTTAACTGGAGTCACAGATACTGTCGATAGTGTTATAGAATATGTGCGATGGTTGTATCGAACCGGGGGGGGGGGGGGGGCATGTACCTCCAGTTATAGACTGGAGACACTGGCCTGCAACCAGACGTTCCATATACCTTGTGACTGGGCATACCGCATGTACCTCCAGTCCTCATAAGGAAATGCAGTTCACACTGTGTGTTGTGTTCTTTGCGCTTCTTACCCTTCATATCCTGGAGTTGAATACATTAAAATTTGCATATATTGCATCTTCCTGGAAATGTAGTGTTCTGATTGGTCGAGAGACCACAGCTTTTGTTATCTATATCAACATAAATTAATTTTTGCATAAATTAACCTATTTTCTTTCCCAGAAATGGGCGTGGTTTAAATAGGTCATGACCTTGACCTTGATACATTAACTTTTCCATATATTGAGCTTTAAAACTAAGATGGAGGTATAAATATCATAATTTGGGTGAAGACCATGTGGTTTTGGTGTTTACATGTGGTGTTGCTTGTGGTGTTAGCAACGAGTGGATTTCAAGATAATGGTGTGAATATTATGATTTGGGTAAAGACCACATGGTTTGTGTTGTTTGCATGTTGCTTAGGAATGAGTGGCCTTTAATCATAATTGACTTTTGTTGTGTAATCAGTGGAATTGCATAAGGGTGGTGGTGATGGAGTAGCACAGATTGCGGTCTACCCTGGAGGAGCAAATGGTAATTATACACCCCTAATAATGCCTGCACCACACCAACGTATTTATATCTACGACAATGTCATTGCTATTTATGTAAAGAGCAAACGCAAGCATTTTGTTCACGCTACATCATTGCTATTTACATTGAAAAAGAGCAGATGCAAGCACAGTGTTTTTACACTATATTTACACTATGTCATCGTTATTTACCTCGGAGGACGCAAGTGTATGGCTCGCACTATGCCATCGCTATTTACGTTGAAAAAAAACCCAGAACAGATGCAACAGAGTTGCTGGTACATCAAAATTGACACCTAGTGGGAGTGGTACTTTTTTTTGTTCCTCTATCCCATTGAGTCGGTCAATGAGTATGTAGATGAGTTGACAGGGTTTGTTTATTCAATCAGTCATTCATTTAAAAAAAAAAAAATTCCTGCCAGTTCTATCACTTGGGGTGTCTTCCATCAGAGGTTAATAAATCAACGTAATTTGCCAACTAGACTACATTTATGTATTAAAGGTTATTTTTACCCCTGTAAAAAAGAAAGGTTTTTGAAAATATTTTTTTATAACTGGAATTAAGAATTGGAATAACATGAAAACTAGTTTTACCCAAATATAAGAAAAGAATTCTTTTAAAATAGCTATAAAAAAAGTCTTGTCCTGAGTGCTTTACTGGTAAACAGACTTAGACTGTTTACAGCTAGGAAAATGTTTACCTATATTAGCTGCTTGTAATCATAGTAAGTTGTAAAAGTCATAATGTAAATATCAACTTACTATCCACTCAGCTACTGATTGTGTTACAACGGTACCAGGTGGGAGATATCATATATTATTTTAGTATTTCATTATCTTACTATTACGATAATATACAGGAGAAATATTAAAAGGTTTTGCTTGTACTACAAAATATTGTCACCGTTATTTAGCTACACATTCTGATTCCCAACTGATAATCTCAGATTGCGTTGCAACTAGGATCTGAACAATGTATGAATTACCAGATGTATTCCCTGGACTACATTTGTACCCTATACTTTGCTGTGGTTAGACAATGATGTGGTGGTGTAGCGGGTAGGGTGTATGCCTCAGTCCTGAGCGCCCGGGGTTCGATTTAAAAAAAAAAATTCCAATATACTTTACCTTTCATTGCATATAACTAAAGACTATAATTTCAGATTACATGTATACTTACTTTTATCATCTTATTTAAATGTTATATTCTACAACTTACAAGTGATATTGTTTATAAATTAAGTTCGATACCTCGGGTCGATCAGGGAGCTGGACTAGTAACAACCTTCACACGCTCACGGCGGAAAACGGCAAATAAGGCAATATCGCCTTTGTTGAACCAAAATTCAAACTTAATGACTGTTTCCAACAGGTCTTTAGCTACTTCCTAGTTTTCATTTGCAGTTTCTACGTTAATTTTTCACCGAGTTATGACATAAAACGTAAATCGTATTTATACTAATTCTCTATTCATCCACTAGTGAAGGTGGCGCCATCTAGTGTATCATAGTACTAACTAACATCTTGGAGGTGTAAAAAGTCTCGGGGGTGTAAATCTCGGAGGTGTTATTTTGTCTTCATAGCTTTGTAGAGATTTGAAAATGTAAATTGCAGTAAAAGTTTAAATGTGATTATTCTGCATTTAAATGGTTTGTTTTTATTTTGGAGAATCTAATCATATTTTTTAAATAATCTACCCAAAACTGAAACTTCAATTGCTCATCACTGAAAGCACAGTCTACCTAGAGCCTTAAATTAAAAGGTTCTAGATACAGATTTCTTACTGCTTTAATTTTATGTATTAAAGGCTACTTCAATAAGTTAATAAATCTACATCCAGCCTTATATGGCAATATCTCGGGGGTTAGCGAAAAATGTGGACATTCAAATGTAGACTGAAAATTATCTATTCCATTTAAAAATGATAAAAAAATATATGTCTTTATCAAATAGGGATGTCATTTTAGGGTTAGGATATGATTGTGTATACATCTAGTATATATTTTTCAAAAATATCTGCCAATGAACATCAAATATGTGATAAAAGACATGTCATTTCCTAGGGGTATGCAATCTTCTACATATAAATAAAATATGTTATATTCCATGAAGAGGGACATGTAATGTGTGAAAAAAATGTCAAAAAATGCCAGGAATCATATACACCTGATTCTCACTGAAAGAAAATATTTAAAAAATACTTAATACAAATCTAGTACTAAAGACAAGGTTTGTCTCTATTTGCAAGACTTGACAGAGAATACACCAAAAATCAAGGATTGAAGTCAAGGCAAGAGGAAGAGGGGTGATATATAAAAGGGAAATACTATCCGAACAATGATCTTCACAGCCTTCCAGCTGAACTCAGCCTAGAACATACAAAAACAAAATATACCACATCATTTGTAGCCTATCATGGCCATCATGCCCCATTCTCAAACTTATACCCAGCACCTATTCAACATGAAGGTAAATTATTTAGCTCAGTTGAACAGGCATACTGCCAAGCCAAAGCAGACAAACTCGCGCATCGGGTGCTTGAGACTGATCTTAAATGATTGACAAAACCCCTAGACACTCCAGCCTGGTCTGCAGTAGCAGAAGAGGAATTACGACGTCTCAACCGCATGAAATATGAGCAAAATCCATGCCTATGCAAAAAAAACCTGATTGATACAGGAACTAGGAAACTACTTGAGGCCACGCTAGATGTACACTGGGGCACTGGATGTCATCTTCAGTCCAAGGATCTTCACCTTGGAAACTTGAAAGGTACAAACACTAGTGTGGCCATATTGATGGAAATAAGAAATGAACTATGACATGACCACCCTACTCCTGACTAGAGACACCCTAAACCAGGTCAAGAAACCATAGATCACCTCCAGTACTAGTACAAAGAGACACTGTGGCATGAAGCTAAGTCCACCTTCATATTTTCATAGCAGTAATCCAGATGATTGTTTACCAAGAATGACATGATGTTGCAATGTGTAACTTGTTACTTGATAGACTATCATATCCTTCTGACTCCTCCCTAATTATGACTATATTTCCGGTTCTTAGTGTGTATAACTAAGCATCTTCCATGCTGACCAAGTGTTTTATGATGGCATATCTGTGACCACATACAGTAATTCTAAAACATTGTTGGCCTTGAATTGCACAAATACAATAATCTGACAATGAAATAAACATACTATGGATAAAACTACATTATTTCCATACTGACAACATGATATGTCTTATATCAAGTATGGAATATTCTATATTAGATCTAGACCTAGTGGTGCACAGGATATTTACTGATACTTATTACACTGTCAATATTATATGCTACTATAAATATGTATTCTTGGTTGCTGCATGACATCCAAAACCAATGGTTACCCTGCTGCACTTGACACTCATATTATGTTCTCTTCATAAATTTCATCATTTATCATCCATGTTCACCCTGTGTCTCACCAATATGATCTACCTCGTTATAGGCTCTTTTTTCTATTAAAGTTACACCTATGTACACAATCTCAAAGGTTTGAAGTTCTTAAGTGTAAACGTATGGAGTATAGTACCTAATTTTGAGAATTTTACAACCCTAGCAAACAAGTTTGATGTAATTATGGTATGTAAAAGCTGGCTAAAACCTGGTTTTCACACTGCCAGCATACAAATTAAAGGCTATCAAACTATCAAGCGGGATAGATTACCGCATGTGCGAAAAAAGGGTGGAGGTGTACTGATGTATATCAAGGATCAAATTGACTATGATATTATTAATGAACACACTGAAATAGACATGAGCTATGAAATTATCTCTGTAGAACTAAATGTCCAGGGGAAAAAATACTTAGCAATCAATGTGTATAAGCCACCGCATGTCTCCCCCCAGATCATATATGCAAAGCTTAGTGAGGTATTAAATCCAATACCTCCTACCAGGAATGTTACTATTGCCACAAGAATAAACAAAACCTCATCTACAATGCATCCAATGTATCCTTTTTAAGTACAATCAACTATAATCTCAGTGATCATTTACCTATTGCCCTTGTCTTAAAAACACCAAGAAATAATACTCCCAAATAAGAGCCAGATCTTATAGAAATTTTGATAAGATATTTTTTATTATAAACTATAAATACTGTGATTGGACAATTGATTAGCCGCCAGCCACACTCTGGAACATAATGCTTGACAACATAAGGAAGTCATTAGACAAGATTGCCCCTATTAAATCAATATATGTAACAAGGGATAAACCAGACTGGCTGACAGATCAAGTTCTTTATGCTATCCATAATCGTGACTACTTCTATAGACGTACCAGGAATACTAATTCGGAGGATGACTGGAGAATTGCGAAGTACTATAGAAACCAAACAAAATCTATAATAAATAAAAATAAGCAATGGACCATAAAGAAGTTGTTGAACAGAAATAAAAGTGATCCCAAAAAATTCTGGGTTGGAATTAGGAAACTCCTCCCAAAAGAACAACCACCATCAATCACAAAGCTTATCAACCAAGAGACCAGTGTAATAATACCACCTCATGAAATACCTGACCATATAAATACATACTTTGCATGTATTGGAGGAAAATTGGCTGAAAGATTGCCCACCCCTCGGGATGTTATACTGCCATTCCCCCCAAGGGATGGGGCAGATAGTTTGTTATAAAGGTTGTAAAAAATATTGACTGCAACAAATCTTCAGCAATAAAAGATGTAAGAACATCTGTACTTAAAGTTGCATTTATGGCTGCCCCTAAGAAATTGTTTGCTCTGTTTAATTCATCCTTTTTCCACTGTGAATTTACAACAGCATGGAAAGCTGCTACTATCACACCCATTCCCCAAAAAGGTAATCTTACATTATGCAAACAACCTCCGCCCAATAATTTCACTACCTCTACCTGCTAAACTGCTCGAAAAAGTTATCAATGAAGGATTGAAGAAATACCTTGAGACTAACCACTTGCTGACAGACCGACAGCATGGCTTCAGTTCACCGAAGTACCATCTCTGCTATCACAAGTTACCTAAGTCACATATATAAAAACTTGGATAGTAAAAATACAATGACCTCAGTCTTCTTGGACTTCAAGAAGGCTTTCGATACTGTTTCACATAACCTACTCCTACAAAAGATATATGATATTGGACTTAACAATACTACATGCATGTGGTTCAAAAGCTACCTAAGTAACAGAACACAGAGGGTCACCTTAAATGGTACCTTCTCTAAATTCTCAAAAATAACATATGGTGTCCCTCAAGGATCTGTATTAGGCCCTACTCTATTCCTTATCTATATCAATGACCTAATTAACTCACTTGACCCCAATGCATGCCATGTCACCTTATATGCAGATGACACAGTAATTATTACACTAAATTTCAAAACAATGGAAACATTACTGCCGTTCATACAAAACTGATGCGACAGGAACTTACTAACTTTAAATGAAAATAAAACACAATGGATGTGTTTTAATAACAACAACAAGCCACTGCAGAATTGTACACTAAATATGAATAACTCTGCTCTAACTAAAGTTAATAGTTTTAACTACCTTGGTTTGACAATTGACATGAGATTGAAATTTACTGGACACCGGAAATCAGTAATTAGGCAGGTTTTTCACAAAAATTATTTGTTAAGTAAGATTAGGAAGTTTATTGATCCTGATGTGGCATTGCAGATATACAAGTCAACTATAATCCCTTACTTAGACTATTGTGACTTTATTTATGATTATAATACACTGCAGACCTCAAATGAGTTACAACTACTGCAAAATAAAGAATAATTTACAAGGTAAAGCTAGGACCAAACCCCGACTTAATACTGAAGAGTTACATGCATTAGCTAAAATCACAGCATTAAGTTCACGCAGGGAAATACACTTACTCCACTATTCATTCACAATAGCACAAGAAGAAAGACTCATTGATAAAAGGAATTTACCCACGCGCAGGAATCAGGGAAAACGCATTATTGCCTCCCAAATAAAGCATTCGGTGTTCCTCCGTTCCTTCTATATTAGAGCAATAAACATATGGAATAATCTAAAGAGATCCTTCACTATGGTACAAGAAAAAAATAATTTTAAACTGTTAATAAAAAGGCACTACCCAAATTGCTTGGCAAACCGCTTAGCTAATGAATAGTCTGCCCCAATCCCTTGGATTGCAATGGACAGTACCTATGAGGTAATACAAAGACCCTATTCTGTTATGGGTGAGATTGCCTTGCGGGAACCATGTACATGGGTCGGATTTTTGAAACCTGCTAAATTCCGCTTTGATCCTGGGATAAAACATGCAAATTTTTTTTTTAGAATTATACTTCTTTTTATAATCTATGTTAATCACCTACTAAGTACCTTCCAGAAAAACATTATTTCAACAAAATCAGATGAATGGTTTAGATTTGAGAGCCTTTTGAAGTTGTGTTTAATACTGCAGTTTGTCCAGCCTCCTAAATATTTGAAATTTCAAGAAATGTTATAAATGCTTATAACCTAAGAAAGACTGATATTATATGGTAACACACATTATATTTTACTCAGAATACTTTAATTATATATTAGATTTAAAAGAAAAGCTCTGAACCATATTTGGGGTGTTGGGCAACACAGGGGTGTCGGACAACACGAGGGGTGTCGGACAACACGTTAATAGAATTGCTCAGAACAATGAGAAAAATAATATTTGAGGCTATAATCCTTTATATTTTTAATGAAGTGATAATAAGCTATATTTAACAAAGCAAACCACTCAATTACTGATAAAAAACAACCCCAAAATCATAACTTATATCACAGCATGTTGTCCGACACCCCAGGGTGTCGGACAACACGTTTTCAGTTTTTGAACCATAAAAAGTATATTTTTTTATTTAGAAAAAAATCAACCTGGGTATTCATGAGTGGCAGGGGTACTTGATATAAACAGGGATATTTGCTATTCCATTATGATTATTGTTTCTTTTATACATCCTTTAGAGATGTGTGGTCCAACACACCATTTTTTGGAAAAATATCATCATGAAATCATAATGTTCTGATATCAGAATGGATAATCCGATTGTGTTGAAACTTTCAGGTATCACAGCCAGGATTCTTGTCAGCATTGTACAATAAAGGAAAATTAATTTCTCTCAATATATTTCATTAGTACTGTCCACTGAAAGTTGGGGTGTTGAACAACATGCTCTATGGGTCTCTATGTTGGAAAATTTGAAGGTCCTAGATATTTTTCACCATTTTAATATTTTTTCAATCTTTTACCAATTTTCAAAATTATATTGTCTACACTTCTCATGACATATTCTTTAAACATCTTGATAAATACAATTGGCTCTAAATTGTGTCTCCCAAAATTTGAATAAGGTGAAAATCACTAGAAAAACACAGTTTTTGTTGATTTTCGGAAGGAAAAATTCCTCAGAGCTCTACAAAACCCCAAGTTGGAAAGAAAGGCTATCAAAAGATGCACCAAATAATTTCATTTTTACATTGATGAGGTACGTTTATACAACATGAACCTTGAATAAGCTTATTTTGGCAATTTAGCAGGTTTTAAAAATCCCACCCACATGGTCTCAACTTTATGCTTTCATAATGTCCTATATGGTATTTTTCTGGATTGTGTTAAATTGTGTTGCATATGACTTGGACTCCTGTTTGCACAACCCCCTGACTTCCATGTCTATTATAAATCATATTGTCTTATACTGAAGGTCGTCCAGCCCATTAGTAGTTGATGCTATTTTTCTCTAAATGTTGATTGTACTATACTATGTACCATACCAAGTTACTATACTGTATTAATTGTCACTTAAAGTAAATTAGGTATGTATACGACTTATCATGCTTTGTATCATCATATATAATCCTATCTTACTTGTATTTTATTACCCACCGATTACGGAGTCTCCATAGGAAATGTATAGGGCACCTGGAATTAGCTACCCGGAGATTCTGCCATGTCAGGATCTCCTGCAGGAGATTCCGGAAAAATAGTCCTGTCCATAATAATGTTGAATCATCATGTACTTCGAAATACGTTTCTTGAATGTCCATTCAATGCTAATTATTTAGAATCAATCATGATAATCTCAGTTTGCCATCAGAAATCACTGTTATAACACTTTGCATGCTAAAAGTACAGATTAATGGCGAATTATATTATTGGTGTAAGTCTACACTGAATTACTGCCACACTTGACAGTACTGTGATGTCTGGAACTAAATGGCCTACAGAAACTTTTTAATTTCAGTAGATATGATATTAATCTTGTAGTTGGGTAATAAATACAATAACGACTGGTTTGTATACGAATGACTGTAATCTCCTCTTAGTTGACGACGTAATATCCTCGCTATTCGCTCGGATATTACTACGCGTCAACTACTCGGAGATTACGGCCACTCGTACACAAAACCAGTCATTATTGTGTATGTATGTATCAGTTTATTGTGTTTCAACTTCATGACCTAGAAAACTTGATTAGATTATCTGACAATTAACTAGACTTAGAACATCTGCCCTGTTTGTGTTTTTGTTCGATCACTTGGTGCGTGTAGTCATTATAATCTGAGAAAGGTTAGCCCTCTAAATTATTTTAAACCCCCTCTGTTAGATACCGATAATTTCTGATCTGTTGGGTTGGTCATCACGCTACCGGTTGGATGATAAGTGTTCTTTGGTTTTGTTTTTGCCCGATGTATGTATGGGGCGCACGTGTGATATGTATGAGGGTGTGGCTGTTATGATTTGTTTGACGGCTATGGAATGTCTTTTTCTTCCAGCCGCTGACTCGGGGTGGTGCCGCATTGTGTTGTGGTGCTGCCTGTCATTTTTTTAAATATTTTTTTTAAAGCTTTTATTTATACTGGAGATTAGGGTTAGGCGGCAGTCGCCTATCTTCCACCCGCTCCAGTTTATCAAATTTAGTCCGTCCTGTCCAGCTAGTGGACTTACATGACGAGTTATATGAACATGAAACTCCTTAACTAAGGCATCGTAGTGCAAAAGGCACCAATACATTATACAGTAATAACATGTTTAAAGAAATGTGCAAGACAGTGCTAATATCAACAATGCTCAATTGATGTATACTGCGGAAAGAATGTGAATTTTAAGTTGCGTGTAGTGAGAAAATTATTTATTGGTTAGTGGTTGATGTTGGAGGGTCAGGTCTAATTAGTTACATGTCCTGATGTAGCTTGGTTCGTAACTTGTTCCTGGTATAAGTTTGGAATTCAAGATAACTGGGTAGGTTTCGCGTGGCTACCTCTAGGTCATTCCACATTGTGGGCTTGGCTTAAGCATTCGTCCGCGCGGATGGTGATGTTGAGCTGCCTCCGTGGCTTGTGCTCAGCTCAGGGAACAGCAGGGGGAAGTCGACGTCCTCGGTTGGTGTGACATTGCTGCTGCTGTCTTAATCATGTGTGGGGGTCGCTGGCTCGCTCATCCGTAGCCGTTTCCCGCCTCGGGCCTCAGCCATTGACACCTGCGCTGTTGTCGGTGAATGGTCGCTGCTGCTGACGCTTGGGACTGCGGCATAAACTCGGCACAGGCTGGCCGGACTGCCCACCTGTGGCCACGTTTGGAGCTGTGTCGGTCTGCCCGCTCATCACCCTCGGTCCACTGCTGCTACTATCAGGGGCTGATGACGCTCCACTGGTGGGGCCGTGTTGATTGGGGTGACGCTTTGGCTGGTCGGGGCGGCGATCAACGGAAGGGGCACCCACAGTTCAAGGAATTGGCGTGCTTGTTGTGTTATGTTTCCTATTTTGCGTTTATTTGCATAGACTTTTGTTTGCATAGACATTTGTTTGCAGCTCATTTTGGTCTGTCTGCTGTTGGTTTCCTTGCGCCTTCTGTTGGAGTGCCTGCTGGCATTTTGTCTGGGTACCACGCGCACCTCAGTGTGCCCTGTTCTTGAAGGTAATAGATATGTGTTGTTCTCCTTGCATGGTTTATCTTTGACCACGTCTTGCGTTCTGCGCTGTCTTGTCCTTTGCGGGTTGGTGATTGTCGCTGTCCTTTGGGGCTATGTTCCTCATTGCTGGTTCCTCTTGGAGGATGAGTTGGTGCTAATTGCTGTTGTAGCTTGTTTGTGGCATCTGTTTTGATTTGTTCTCTTTCCGGTGTTGCGCATCTGACTGTAGAGTATTGCGTCAGCATTGTTCCTGGCCGTTCTGACCTGTTTCAACTGGTCTTGCTGCTGCCTGGCCACCTGCCCACTGGTGGGCTGGATGGATTCCTGTGGCTGACGGCCTCCTTTGTGGGTTGCTGGCCCTTCTGTGGAATCAGGCTTCTTTGGATGCTTTGGGAACTGAGGGTCGGTTTCTTTGGCTTGGTGTCCCTGGTTTGATGTGTGTTGCCGGGGATCGCCACAAAATCGTCTCCCTCTCTCTGTTGGGGGGTGTCGTTGGTGGCTCTGCAGTGGTGCGTGTACCTGTTTCCTATATGGGATGTTGAATTAGGGGAGGTTGTCTATTCCACTGTGCGTTGCAGGAGATCATGCGGTGCCCGCTTCTTGATCCATCATACGTTGTTGGGTGCGCTGGAGGCGGGGTCTTTTCTCCCTGGCTTGGCTGTCTCTGCTTCTTTGAGTGGTTTCTCTGTCGCTGTTTGGTAACTGACTTCTTTCCTGGGCAAGGCTGACCTGTGTGTCTCCTTGCTGGGTGATAGCGTGTTGCAGAGTTGGATGGTGCTTTGTGCGCCATGGGAGTGCTCTGGCTCGGGAATTTGTTTTCCTGTTCATGGCTTCTTGGGAGAACTCTTGAGGGTCTGTCAGCCCTGTCTTAGGCTAGTGTGGCCTGGGGATGGCGCCTCCCTACGGTCGCCTGGGGTGCGATGCCTGTGGGGTGTGCCTGGTACGGTGGTAATCGTTGACTGGTTTAATGTGGTATATATACGCTTGTTCCAGGGCGTCTGCTCCAGCTAGCGGTCGCCTTCCAATTAAGCATTGGTATGGTCTTGAGCCCAGCGTGGGGCTTAGCATGTCTGGCAGTCATTTTGCCCAGCGCCCTTATCAAGCAGGGGCCAGGGGTGCTGGTTTATACGGGACTAACTCCCGTATTGGGGTGGCCGTGGTGACTGCTGTTTACAGTGGACTGGTCAGTCCCGCATTTCTTCCCTTGTGTTGATGTATGCTCTTGGGGTGCAACGGGAGTTGGGGTTTGTGTCTTCTGTCATTTGGTGTGCCACAGAAATTGGCATTGGTCTCCTTTACTGGTGTTGCCTGGTTGACTATACTGGTGGTTAGCTTGAGCTCTGCTAGTGAATCTTTTGTACAGGTTGATGTATCGTTTGGATAGGCGAGTAATTGGTCCGTTGGACTGCATGCATCCTACGAGGGGTTTATTTTAGGGCCCTTGTCATATGGATTGGTTGTGCTGTTGTTATAAGTGGCCTAGAAGTTTCTGTGTTTTTTGGTATTGTTTGCTGTGAGTGGATTGTTCTGGCTTCTTGCACACGGTTGTGGTCTCTCTTTCCTTGTCTTTTGTGGTATAGCTTGCAGTTCCTTAGTTTAGCAACCAACCCCTTCTACGATATAGGGGTTGGTCGGGTTAAATCACACATGGTATCCCCTGGGTATCCCTTTTGTGTTCGCCTGTAACCTGTTTCATTCTATGTATACTATAAAACCAGATATACTTAATATGAAATATCCATTACTAACAAATTGACAAAGATACCACAAATTACGTTCAAAATATTATGAAATAGTACACAGGAAAGGAAATAAGATAATGGAAAATTGGCTTCGAGGTTATGACATAGAATAACAAACATATTCTACCCTGTAATGCATTCAATATTCACCAGATGGCGTATTCCTATCTAAAGGTATAAGTACTACACAGGTAGGAACCAGCAAAGGGTCAAGGCGACATCTGGATTTAACCCGACCAGAGCTAATATTTGTACCTCTGGTTGCCAGTGTAGCAGTTCCTTTGCCAGGTTCCCTCCCTTGGACGGCTTTGTCGGTCTGCTATCCTGCCGGTCATCGCCTCTGGGTAAGGATTGTGTTGGCATGTTTGCGCGGCTGAATCGTCCTTGCTTCCTGGCTATAGCATAGTGGGGCATTACTCCATGGTAGTTGCCGGTGGCCGCAATGGCGGCCGTGATTTGTTGATTCCCGGGGTTTGTGGTGTTTGCCTATAGCTGACCGTGGTGTCTCCTATTAGGCCCCTAGTACCTGATGTCAGTAGTAGGGAATCTTTGGGTGTTGTGTTTAAACCTGGTCGAATCATTTCTTTGGCAGACTCTAATCATGTGGTGCAGACTTTCAGGGTCCATTTGCCATGAGATAACCCAGGTTTGCCTGCACTTAATGTGTCCCGCCTTTGCATGCGTCATGGTCGCACTGTAACATCTGATATTCGGCAATATTTTCTGAATGCCTGTGAGTGTGTTGCGGCGATAGATGTCTGGCTCACAAACTTGCTGGAGGTGTATAATGTGAAATTTGCTAGGGAACATACATAGTTGCGTGATCTGGCTGGCGATCGGCGGAATGTAACTTCCAGCCGCTCACGGCTTGGTGGTTTGCCTATCTTCAATCTCATTGGTGAACTATCATATCATATTTTTGGAATGACAAGAGGCAATGATGTGGTGATCAATCAGAAATGGATTGAGGTGTACGCTAATCATATTCGTGAGGTTACTTCTATACAGAACGAGCTCCTGACTCGTTTGGAGGATCAGTTTGAGTACATAAACTTGCATATGGCTCGGCTGGGGGATTTGCTGAATGTCCTCCAGGGTGATATGTCCAACATGCCACTTCACTTCTACTCATCTGATCGTTCTTTGGAAGCGTTTCAGGCGATGCTTGCAGTAAAGCTGCGCGACAAGTTGGGGAGTGCACTCCTCTATTTGGAATTGCTGCGTCTCATGGATTCTTATGCTTCTGAGCTGCAACTGACTTGTCGGGGTTTTTGTCGCCCAGGATATTCACAGGCAAGGTCATCAAGAGAGCTATTTGTGTTACTAATGCATACCTCAAGAAGAAGTATTCTCGCTTTTTAGTTGCTTTCTTAGCACCCTCTTTCTACTATGAGAATGCACATCCCCTTTGTCTCCATGATGGGGACGATTTTTTGGTTATGATCAGATTGCCTGTTGTCTCTGAGGAACACATGTTCCGGGTGTACTGTGTGATTACCTTTCCGGTACCTGACTGGATGCAGTACAGATTGTGGATCTGCCGCTTGAGGTGGCTGTGTCAGGAAGCCAGTCCTACTATATCCCTATGGCGGATATAAATTGGGTGGCCTGCTATGGAGACACAGTGATGCTGTGCCCGGATGTCCCTTATATGAAGCGTACCACGGAGAGTTCTTGCATTGCTGCGTTGTTGTGCCACGATGAGAAGGTGGTTGCTCAAAAGGAGTCTTGAGGAGTACTATGAATGACCCTTCTGGTTGTGGAAGGCCTAAAGTTCCTCCGGTGTACGAGGATTTGAAACTGGACACAGTATCAACCATTGTGGAGTGATACTTCATCTGAGGTTGCTGTAGAGCCTTATTTTGGGTGTAGGCCTATGAGACCCATAAAAGTCCCAAGGCCTGAAAGATACTTTTGTTGAGGGTCTGATGTGTCTTGCAGTGTTTTGTGAATTATTGCCAAATAGTTGTGTTGATGATGATATTTGGAAGTGTGTAAAACATAATCTCCGACAAAGTATTCGTGAGTAGGGTTTTGAAGACGGTTTATAAAGAAAAAATCTTTGTTTTCAATTTCAAACGTGGGAGAGTGCACTACGCGCTCGTCCGAGATTATGTTATAACTTCAATAACGAGTGTTTTGTCTATATAATGTTATAAGGTTGATGTGTGTGTGGAAACGACTAACACCAAAACAAGATGGTGTTAGCCGGAAGTAAGATTTAGGAATTGGCATAGATCATCTGTATAAGGGAAGTGAACGATCATGTGAGCTGCTGACATAAGCAACAGCTGAGTATACCTCTGCGGTTCCTGTGGAGAGCAGCACTTGAGTAGGAGGATAAGATCTAGTTCTCTCAACGGGAGAGAACACAGAGAGGATACATTGGACTGAATAGAATGGAACACTGAATGGACTAACTTCAAGGAAGTGTGTAGTGACTATCAGTGAATCGTGAATTCTCATAGATCTAATTAAGACTCATACACTCGTGCACCCTGGACTGACCCCGGTTATCCTCCACTGAGGAATCAGAGTCTGAAAATCCATGGAGAATCTTTCCTACCAGAGGATGGCCCAGCTAACGTGGAAGTGGGTTTGTCCGAGCCCAAAGACCCGGCCCCCTTCGCCACTCCACTGTTACCAGGTTTGGGAGCCAACGCCCCCTTACCCTTCGCCCCAGTCGCCCCAGTGCTGGACTTCTCCTTTCCCTTCCCTTTTCCTCCGCTCTTCCTCTTAGAGGAGGAAGAGGAACCGAAACACGACCCGGTATCGACCAACAAATCTACTTTCTGCCCTTGGATCCTCACGGGTGCATACCGTCTCCCACCCAGGGGTGACAGCTATTGAATGAACCAGGAAATACCATCAAGGGTACTGAGGTCCCATCCACGCTGGCGTAGCCATTGTAGACAGGGGTGGTTTGGAGACAGATACCGAGAGGAGACTGTAGCAACCTGATTCGATACCTCTTCCTCAATGGCAGTAGCAGGTTTAACCTCCAGTTCTGCGGTCTGCGAACTCTGGCTCACAGTTTCCTGGGGCACAGTCTCGCCACTTACCACATCCCTCTCTAGTTTAGCGGATCCTCATTTGGGGATGGTAAAGCTAGCAGCCCAGTAGTGGACTCAACCATAGCCACCTTCTGGGGACACTCCGGAGAGATGTGCCCCAGTTTTCATACTGCCAACAACGCTGACTATCCAGCTGGTTTTTCTCCAACTTTGCTAAATGCTTGTTGATCATGAGCAGAATCTGTTCCACAGTCGGGGACTCCTTGGAGTCTTTTCCCGCAACCTGCTCTTTCATGGAAAGTACATCTTCCCCTTCATCGTCACTGGTCTCGTTCGCCTCTAACGCATCCTGTTCCCAGGACAACCCAGTGCAGCTACCCGGGTTTTACCCACAGGTTTGCTGTACTGTCCAAACAGGGCACACCTTTGTTCATAGGTGTCCACTATTCTTAGCACTTGAACGAGGCTCATTCCATGTTCCATGAGACCTTTGACAAACTGAGTTTGTAGATCCTTGTGCAGTGCTGGCGAGTCCAGTCTTGTCTCGGGGTAGACCTCCATCAGGAATTGCTGTAAGTCTAACCCATAGGCATGGGCGGACTCATCCTTACCCTGTACTCTACCCAGGAAAGTAGAGAGTACCAGCTGTCCACAGTAGTATGAGGCTACCTCTATCAGTTGGTGCCATCCTTCTGCGTCGTAATGGTGATATGCACAGAGTGCAGCCTCGGCAGGTCCATCCCGAAACGCTCGCTTGAGGTACGGCAGTGCATCAGTTGTACTCCAACCGTTGCACTGGACATCCTCACAAACCCGGCAAACCAATGTTCCCACACCATTCCTTTGCCGAAAGGCTTCGGAATAACTGTGTTCTTTCTGGCAGTCTCAGCTGGTCTCAGGATTGGGACATCGTTGGCCTGGGCCATTGATAGATTAAAACCTTTCACGCCGGGCACCTGTGGCAAAGCAATGTGTGAAAGGCCGGGTAGGTTATCAGTATATACGACCGGGGGACAGGTTTTTTCAAGCCAATTGTAATAATTTCACTGTTTGATCACGTGACAAAACATGTGATCTTTAATATTATTTTATGAGTAATTCAAAATCGTAAGAGTAATATTATACCAATGTTCTCTGAAATATTCATCATTATTGACCAATCATTTCCAAAGTTATTACACATAAACCATGATTTTGTAAGTCTTAGAAAATGATGCCTTAACCCTTTAACAGCAGGAGGATGCCTCCAGATATTCCCCTAGCTACGGCAGGAAGATGCCTCAAGGCATCTTAGGGGAATCATAGATACTTATATACAAAATTCAATAGATAAAAAGATAATTGTTTGATTTAAAAGAAATTTTGACAATTCATAAGAGCCATATTGACCTTTGATTTGGTATAATAAAATATGATCAGTTACCAAGGTAAATTACTTAAATCACATGACACATCACATGATATTGCTATTTCCCAAAAAAGGTGCCTGCCGGGTCATTTAGGGAGGCAGTGCCTGCCGTGTAATGGTGAGCAGGGGAACTGGGTGCTGCAGGGGAAGGGTTAAGGAATCACCCGGTCACACATGGCGATGCTTTAAGGCATCATCCGGCCACGCGGCGATGCCTTAAGGCATCACACGGCGCCAAAGGGTTAAACACCCGATCTGTGTTACTGAGTCCATGGGGTTTAAGCCTAATTCAGCTATCGCTGAACAAGACTTCCTCGCCCCCATCTCTCCCTCGTGGAGTACCAATTGGAGAATCCCGCGGTGAAACAAGGTTTACTGTACACGGTCTCTGGTCCGTTCTGGGCTGGCTGTAGTTCTGAGAAACACCCGTTGTAGCTCCTGTTGGGGAGTACACATTATCCCTTGTAATGCCTTGTCAGCCAGCAGAGGGAGTACTATACTTTGCAGCATAGTCTGCCTCTGCCTTTCTCGTGCATTCTACGTCCTTCTTTTCACACTCCTGAGCCATAGCAAGCTGTTCCTCCGCGGCTTGCAGAATCCCAGCTGTGCGCTTGCTCTTAGCGTACAAATGTTGCAGCAGCAGCTGAGCATTATGCTCCTCCTCAAGAAGCTGTAACTTTCGCCGCTGCAACTCAATTTCGGGATTTCTATTCTCCCATCGTTGCATTTCTCCATCTTGGGGTCTCTGCTCCCCCATGGCCTGACCTTCTTCAGGTTCACTGTCGATCTGGCTGAAACCTTCCAGGTCATCTTCCCGCATAGGTGGCGCTCGGGGCAACCCTATGTGGTGCACTGTCGAGCTGAGTTGCTCAGCTTCCGACATCTCACGCTGCCTTGGGTTGAGTTCAGCCTCCTGAGGGGCTCAGAATTTCTTCCGAATATCCGGGCCAGCTGCCTCCTCTTCCGGGGGCACTCCTTCACAGCGACCTGGGCTCTGGTTTCTACACAAGCCCATCCATACTGCTCATTTACCAAGGATCTCTGGTTGTGCAAGCAACCGTAGATCCTGGTCACGGCACCAATGTAGCGGACCTAATGGTTTGTTATATGTGATCTCACAACCGGGCCTAGTTTACCTATCCAGTGGTTTGAGACGAGTCGCTACCCCGTGCTTGTACTCTCCGCACGGGTTGGTTTGGAATATCCTCAATAAAGCTGGGAGATGCAGAATGTACAACGTAGCTTAACTTAGAACACAAAACCAGACTCTGGCTACTTCAGGTACAATATCTTTATTGAAACCTGCATATCTCTTTCCAGTAGCTTAGCACAGAAGTAGCACAAGGGGAGAGGATCTGTTCTCTCCACCCCTGAAAGGTTTCAGGAGAAACCTAGCAGTCTCTGAGGCTCAAAGCATTCACTCAGCTAAGAGGCGCCGCAAGTAAAATGTCAACCCGCTGTGGACTCAGCCTGTATACATACTGACTGAGTTACGTAATGCGGATGAACCCATAGTATTTGAATGTTAACGCGGTTAGAAAGGTAAAGCGCTAACGCAGTACCGTAACTTGATTTGGTTGTAACTCAAACAGAAATATAACCCATTCTTAGGTAGCGTAACGCAGCTAGGATGTAACTCTATGGACATGACCGCACAACCCCACCTCACAGTGCATACCAGTATTTATTTATGGATGACCCCTAAAGGAAACCGTGTATTATATACGTTTCCCTCAAAGATATGGAATTTCAGATTCCCTTATCGGGCAACTTACCCACATTCCTTTTGCATGATTCCGCTGGGTGTTCAGTGAGAGAAATTAGCCTTGTGATGCCCTGGTGTTTCATGTAAATGTAGTGACTCGCATCCTGAGGATATGCCAAGGCAGCCAGTAACCCATTCACCACCCATGAAAAGTTTGGTGGCATTTTTCCACTGTCAACCATATCTATGAATAGTTGTTCTTCACAGCCAAAGATAACTATAGAGTCCTAGATATGCAATGAATGTCATCGGGAAGTATAAATAAATGAACCAATTCTTATGAAATAGTACATAGACAGGCCTCCCAGTGACCCACTTCCTCAATATAGGTTTTTATAGGTTTTGAAAATCAGAATATATGTTTTTACAGGTTTTTCAAGGCCCAAAATATAGGTTTCTAGGGTTAACATATTCAGCATAACAAGAGTCAAAATATAGTGAATCACTTATTTTCAGTTCTTGATTTCTAAATATTTACCTAGTTCTAAATTGCAGGATGTATTCGCATGTTGAGTTTCCAACAGGCAAGCCAGCTTGGCAAGAAGTCACACTGGTCAACTGTTGATTCTTAAACACTTTATGATCTTTTAAATAAACTGATAAAATGGATTTCTTGTCATTTGTCAGTGAAAATATAGGTTTTTATAGGTTATATAGGTTCCCTTGAATAGGCTCAAGAATCAAAATATAAGTTTTTTTTGTTTTATAGGTTTTAAATGTTTCACTGGGAGGCCTGCATAGATCAACTAAAGATTAAAAATGGGTCATGTCGATATCTCAAGGGTATGCATCATACGTTCAAAACAAGTAGGCCAGCAGTTTCATTTGTTACTGGTTTCGTTATAACAAATTCAAATACATTATCCCCACAGATACTACCGGTAGGCTACAGTGCACATATATATCCAGTGAAATAGGAATATGACTGTAGTGTTCTGGACTATTTCCACTGGTTTACCTATATCATAGTATTTCAAAGCTATCATCCCAACACATGTTATCGTGTATATCTAGGCCTAAGCTGAAATAAAGATACCTCATTCCTACCTTTCTTCGTGTGTTTTTGTGTTGAGGTCAGTATAGGCATCCCGTTTAGACGTCCGGCATGGTTCAAATAGTCAATACCGGTAGGCCTACTATAAAATGGGACACTGTGCTAGTTTCTTTTATGCGTGTATACCCACCCGTACACTGATGTCGTGTATTTAAGGCCCGGTCGCACTGGAGGGATGCGATCATCTAAGGTCAATGTAAGGTTAATAACCCTTAGCCGCAGCATAAATGCCTGGAGGCATTCCCGTGGCTACCGCCACAGCATGATTCCTATACAGGCATTCCCGTGCGTACGGTACCACAGCATGATGCCTGGGGGCATCATATAAACTCGTGTTTTTTTAATAATTCACTTTATTTTCAGTCGATTTAGGCAAGATAGGGTTGCGAAACCCTCCACATATGAATACAACAGTGTAAATTCAATTAGAACCTGTGTTTTAAGTCTATATATAGTACCAGGGGGGGGGGGGGGGAATGAAAATGCATAGACTAGAGCGAGTCGTGGTCGAGCCTCAAAACAAGTTGATCGCTTTTAGTACGGCGGTAACGAGTTTCACATATAGCGAACTGACGAAGGAGTTTTCATATATTTAAAACCTTACGATTTGCTTGTCTTGATCAAACAAATTCAGAATATGAATATACTATTTAGTTATTGAGTTTTCGGGCATTCTTATCTTTTATTTTCAATATTTCACGAAGTCTCCGCCGATGTTAACGTTTCCTTCGACAATGGGAGATGGGAGAGTTACGTACACTTCCGGTGGCCCAAGTTTTCCTTTCCCGCCCCAACCACCAAAAAGAATTTCGACATATTAAATGATATTAATAACAGAAGTGTAGGGATGCGAAAACTACTTGTTCTATAGCTGAAACAAACCATTCCTGCCGGTGTAGGTTGCCAATTTATTCATCGGGGGTAGTGGGGGGGGGGGGGGGGTAGTGGGGGGTGGGGGTGGAGCACTGTATATATATCACGTACCGGTAGTTCTGGCAAAGAACTATACGACCAAGGAGCACAACCACAGAGTAAATATCTCTCTACTCTGTGGCACTACTCCCATGTTATGACATGACACTACGTGGATGGTGGCGCCGCACGGTGGTTGGCCTGTATGAACTAAAATACAGCAGTGTCGAACCAACTGAGGGTGTTGGATATAGAAACAACTATTCATGTCTTTGTACTTTAAGACCCAGGAAACAACACTGCATATAATTTATTTGTTTGTTTTTACTTCTAATCGCCTTAGATTTTAAAATTATTATGCTTGATTTGCAAAACATGGGTAGCAAGTGTTTGCTCTGGTGGCCAGTGTACCCGAGGCTTGAAATAGTCTCATATCTGTTTCTATTGTATTTACTAATTTAATAAGCCTAATTGCTACACAATCATTAACAGACACATAAACATTCCTTGGTGTGAATTTTTGTGATTATTTTGTATTTGAATCAAAATATTCAGGTTCTACATGTAATTTGGCATACTACTGTGTGCCGTTCGTGAGTGGAAAAAAATGTGGTAAAACACTTTGTTTCTGGCACATATAGTAGGGCCTAAAGAATGTGCTTCCTTTTGTGATTAAAATTAAAATGTATCGATTTCTGAAAATTCAGCATTATCGCTTAAGTGATACCTTTAATAATCAGCATTTTCGGAGTGTCTGGTATCCTTTTAAAGGCACCCTAAAATCTTAGTTCATAAAGGCCAACCACTGTAAGGCGCCACCTTCCAGTCTGGTAATCGGAAGTTCCAGAGAGTTGTGCTTCTTGGAGATAGTCACAGAGTAGACAGTCAAGATGGCCGACTAGAAAGGCGGCAACTCGTACGGGGTCTCTGCTCGATCGAAAGTTACGGGAATTCAAAATAGTATAAACATAGGCTAACCTTGTGAGGTTGGTTCATTTGATCGCATAGATCAACGATGGCAGGAAAAGACAAGGGAAACTGTAAGGTTAGACAAAACCAGGTAAAAAACGGATCGCCGATCCAGAACTCGTCGCGGCCTGCTGCTACTCCCCCTTTATCGCTCGCGCCGACATGTGCGATTGAGATCGACACTACGGCCGCCATACTGTCGGATTCACCTCGCCTAGACAAGCTGAACGGTGAGTCTACGAATATTGAGATTATTGACAGAATAAATACACTCCAAGACAAGGTAGAGAAGCAGGAGATAGCACTGTTAAATACTGCTGGTGTTCTGTCCAAACTAAATCAACGTTTGGAGAAGTATGATGACATTCAAAGTGACACTGCAAAACTGATAGGGTCGCTTAGGGAGCAGGTTCAGAGTGTGAAGACATCGGTGTCTGAAAATAAGAAATCTGTTGACAGCTTAGAAGAGTCAGTAGCACAAAACAGTGATGACATTGAAATACTGTATCAGACCACAGATGAAACTACTCGGGTGATTGTAGATCAAGGGGAAAAGTTATTGATTCTAGATAGCCAGCGTAAACGGAAGATTCTAGTTATTGATGGCTTGAAAGAAACCAAGGGCGAGAACCTTTGCAATATTTTTAGCCAACTAGTATGTGACATGAGCCTAGACAGGGTGAAGATTCAAGTCGAGTCGATCTATAGGAGGGGAAAACAAACCTCGTTCCGTGCAAGATCGATAGTAGTCCACCTAGTAAGTGTCAACACTAAATCCCTCATCTACCAGAATATTAGTAAATTGAAGGGAAATGAAAAATGGAGGTGAGTTTCGATAGCTGACGAACTGTCTAGAGAGGAACGTAAAATTAACCAAACTCTTAAAGCAATTCAGGCGGTGGCGAGGAAAAAGAACATTAACTGTGCTGTCAGGGGAGTTACACTTCGGATAGATAACAAGACGTACACAGCGGATCAAATTCATGACCTGCCCCATAATCTGTCGATTAGCAGTATCAAAACAGTAGAGATTCCTTTAGGTATTGCCTTTCAAGGACGCTATGCTCCCTTTTCAAATCATTATCTCTCAGAAGTCACGTACCGGGGTCACACACATACCTCCTCGGAGCAATGTTACCAGTATGAATTTGCAAAATCCCAAGGCAATGCTAGTCTAGCTGAAAGAGTCCTTGCTTCGCACTCACCAGAAGATGCTCAGGGCCTCACTCGGGAGCTCAAGCCGACAAACGAGTGGCTGAACGCAAGAGTTATTGTGATGAGAAATATACTCACAGCCAAATTTGAGCAAAGTCAATCTTTGCGGGAGAAGCTCGTAGCTACCAAAGATAAAATCCTCTTTGAGGCGACAAAAAATTATTTCTGGGGCTGCGGGTACCATCTCGGAGACATAGGTCAAATGACCAAAGACTCGGTTAAGGGAAATAAATTGGGTCAACTCTTGGCCCAGGTCAGGAATAGATCAGTACTGTAAAAGCTAAATGTACTTCTTCCGAATTTCTGTATAGCCCATTGGGTATTCTAAAATTTTAAATCTAGCTTTTATATGTTTATTCTCACTGTATATGTAGATTCAAACAAGTTATGGCTGAGGCTAACACTGCTGAAAATGTTTTTCCTACTAAACTGGAAGCAGATATTGTTGAGTTAGAGAAAAAACTTATTTGTACCTGGACACCCTTACCAAACAATGTGGTCTTCGGGGATTCTAGGATGCGCAACCTCTATGAAGCCATATCACCTATAAATGATCTCATCAACGTTTTGATGTTTATTGCTTCCCGGGTGCGAAACTGCAGGACCTAGTTGTACTTGCTAACAATCATCTCAACCATTGTCCCAAATCAGTAATATATATAGTAGAGGGAATCTGTAATGTGACAAAGAGGGTGACCCTCTCAAAACGACCAAAAAAGTACGAAATAAGCATGGACTGGTCCTCTTCGGATGCTCTGTGTAGTCACCTTATGGCCTACGCGAAGGCTGGCTACGAGTGGCTTGAAATAAATCATCCAGACTCAAGGTTTGTGATTTGTCCACTTCCGGGAATTGATCTCAAGCGCTGCCTAACCGAGTTCCAGACGACGACTGTAGAGTTGACAGCGGAGAAAATAGTCTTATTACAAGAAAAGCAGTCACTGGTCACCCAGGCGATAATGGACTATAACAAGCTACTCATTCACCTTAACTCAGGTCAAGAAACCAAGTTCCCATGGTTGGCGAATCACATACACAAATTGAGGACTGGCAAGTTGAAGCATCACCTAGACTTGCTAAGGGATGGCATCCACCCCACCCCAAAACTCATTGAGCTTTGGGCAAAGGACTTCCTTGCAACGTTTAACAAAAATATTATGGTGGCAAAAACCACCTGGTGATTAGTTTCCCTCCATGGGCACCCTGCTAAGCTCATAGTTTCTTGTTACCTATGAAAAACTTTTGCTGCCACAGGGTTGTATTTATTTATGGTTATTAGTAGTCCCGTTAAATCTTCTTTAAAATCCCCCCCCCCCTCCAGGAATGGAGACAGGATATTTTCAGAGTTATGCAGATTCCCTCAATTCTTTCCTCAATTTTTTCCTAAGATATTCCTTTTTTCCAGGACACAAATTGACCTGGCACAGGTAAAAGTATCCTTTGTTACCTATAATAGATACTTCCCTGCCTACTCCAGTGTTACTCCAGTGTTACAATAGATACTTTTCTGCTGGGCTCATTCTCATAGAACCAGTGCAAGTCCAATTTTAGTCGTTTCCTGCATTCTATTATTTACAAAAGGTCTTTAATGTTTATTTTTTCACTTTTAAATGATCGGTCTCGCCGAGTGCTCGAGGGGGAGTATAGGTTTTGTTGATGAAATATCAATATTTTCGTCTCCAGGGGGTCAAAAAAGGCGAAAAATCACCAAAAATGAGCATAGAAAAGCCCTGCAATACCCTTTTTTTTGTAAATAACTAAATTTTTTCCATACCGGAAATGGTTTTCTTCATTTTTTCCTAAGACAGAGCATATTTATTTCAAAAATCCTATCAAAAAATATCAAAAATTTAAATTCTACAGACTAGAATAGGTTGGTGAAACTCTGAAACGTGCAGCGTGTATATTACGTTCCAACGTTCCATACTTAATATCAGTAACAGCTAAGTATATTTGAATAACACATATATGAAGGTATTCTGTGGAATTATTTTTTCAAAAAAAAAAAATTCAATTTGTTAAAAATACAAGAATTGTGGGGCATAAACATATTTGACACCTATACCCCTGTTTTTTGTACTATTTTGCCTGAAATACAGAAAATCTCATAATTTGCAATTTGCACAAATAATTACCATATTTAACTATTCAAACTATAATATTATAAACTCTAATGTGTTTTCACTTTTTTTTCCATTTAAAAAAAAGAATTTTTTTTTTTAGATACATTAAAGCCTATTTTATCTAATTTCCATTATTTCATATAAACGTGCAGCGTGGATATAGTAATAAATCATACATGTAAAACCTTTTATCTAAATTTTTTTTTAATTTTTTCTAATGGAATTGCTTTATATGGTATACTATATCGTACCACCTTTATGTCTTAACAAATCTAAGAAACTTTCCCCAGAAAAAACGAAAATCTAATCTCATGTAACCTTAAATATTTATTACCAATTGTACAGTATTATACTTAGCATGCAGTAGTGGACAAAACATGCAAGGTGGACTTGCTTACATATTATATATTATAATTCCAATTGCTAATATATGTTATCAATTTATTTCAAGGTAAAGTATATATTTTATATTAATATATCTATATTTAATAAAAATGGCTATCTAATATTATTTTCAAAGGGTATTATTTAAGGAACACACAAAAGAACAAATTACCTTACTTATTTGCTGGAGAACGTGCAGCGTGCAATACACAATAATCACAGCCTAAAAGTGTAGAATACCATATGAAATTTCTTAAGTCTCTGAAACTACACTACGGAAACTTTCAAAGTTATCATAGGCCACTGCCTTATAAGTCTATCTCTAAAATAACATATAACATTCATTTTTCGTATTTCGTATTTCATATTTTCGTATGATACTGTCCAGAACTATTTTTCCCACCACCATACTGTCCCTCCACCATACTGCCCCTCAACCTAACTGCCCCAAAACCATACTGCCCCTCAAAACATAATAGATGTGAAGTATATAGCCCCTCTTCGAAACTAGTTATAAACCACACTGCCCCTCAACCATTCTACCCCTCAACCATACTGCCCCTCAACCACACTGCCCCTAAACCATACTGCCCCTCAACCATATAGCCACTCTTCCATACTATAAACCACACTGCCCCACCACCACACTGCCCCACCACCATACTGTACCACCACCGCACTGCACCTCAACCATACTGCCCCTCAACCATTCTGCCCCTCAACCATACTGGCTCTCAAACATACTGCCCCTCTGCCATACCAACTATAAACCACACTGCCCCACCACCATACTGTGCCTCCACCGCACTGCCCCTCAACCATACTGCCCCTCAACCATTCTGCCCCTCAACCATACTGGCTCTAAAACATACTGCCCCTCTGCCATACCAACTATAAACCACACTACCCCTCTACCATATTGTCCCTCCACCGCACTGCCCCTCAACCATACTGCCCCTCAGCCATACTGCCCCTCAACCATACTGGCTCTCAAACATACTGCCCCTCTGCCATACCAACTATAAACCACACTGCCACACCACCATACTGTGCCTCCACTGCACTGCCCCTCAACCATACTGCCCCTCAACCATTCTGCCCCTCAACCATACTGGCTCTAAAACATACTGCCCCTCTGCCATACCAACTATAAACCACACTACCCCTCTACCAAATAGTCCCTCCACCGCACTGCCCCTCAACCATACTGCTCCTTAGCCATACTGCCCCTCAACCACACTTCCCCTGAAACATACTGCCCCTAAACCATACTGCCCCTCAACCATTTAGCCACTCTTCCATACTATCAACCACACTGCCCCACCACCATACTGCCCCACCACCATACTGTCCCTACACCATACTGCCCCTCCACCATACTGCCCCTTAACCATTTTGCCCCTCAACCATACTGGCTATAAACCATACTGCCCCACTGCCATAACAACTATAAACCACTCGGCCACACCACCATACTGTAATTATTGAGGTTTTGTAGTTATGGTATATGCCAAAATAACAAAATGCATATTCAACTGACACCCCCCCCCCATACCCCCCTTAAATGTGTGTTAAAAAAAAAAAAAAAGTGAATAAAAACGTGCAACGTGGATAAATTATATGATTATTTATTAAAAAAAACAAACGCTATTGAGGGTTACCAGGAGGATAGTGCCAAATTATTTGCAAAGAAAAAATGTATATAAGTACAAATATTAGTTGAAAATTAAAAAAATTATTCCCTAACAAATAATAAGTACATTTAAGTAACTACTGAGTTAGGCTGATATAAAAAAACGTGCAGCGTGGACAGTTAGGTTAGTATGAATATTAAGCTTTTATGGATATATGAGAATTTTTTACACTATTGATAATTTAATAAATTGAAAGTAGAGATGGTACACTAATATTATCTTTACTTGACTTTATTTAAATATTCTTTTTGTAAGAAATACAGCAAACGAAACATTTGTACTATACTAAAATAGAGTAAAAAAAGGTTTTTAAGAATATGTTATTCAGATTTCTGCCAATAAAATCTATTAAAAATGTAATTAAGTGCATTGAAACCCAATTAATTATGGTACACTACTTATGTTTCGTGATTCTAAGCTTTAATTTATATTAATAACATATAATTTTTTCGTTTTCGGGGATTTTTTCTTTATTTTGGGTGAAAATCCACGCTGTACGTTCATATTTCAGTGTACCAATGTTCTGTAAAGCCTAGTAACCACAGTTTTCATATTTAACTAATAATATTTCAGGGAAAGTTGACCCATGCTATAGATAATAGGACCACATAATTATTTTTACCATACTCCACGATTTTTATTTTTGACCCCCTTATACCCAGTTGCACTGATTCTATGAGAATAAGCCGCCTACTCCAGTGTTACTCCAGTGTTACAATTTTTTTCTTTTCTCTATTATGTAACCCACGCATTGATGGTGAGAGCTGGCCCCGTACATGACAAGTTGCCGGTAGGACAACCATCTTGATTATATTTGCAACAAAAACGGTCGATAGGACCGATGTTTTTGTTCTTTTTTTCACGTTCTCTGTTCTTTTGCAGTCTTACGATGCAACCATATTATCAATACTATATTGTTGTTTTTACGCCTTTGAGAGCGTAATAGTCTTAAGTCTTCTTCACTTTGTATTGCTCACGGGCTTCCCTGTAAATTGTTATTATGTCTGTTTTACATGATGGAAGCATAGTGTCTAGATTAAGAGGATTTAAGGTAATTCATTCTAACCTGAGGAGTATAAGAGCAAATTATGAAGCGCTGTCAGTTGAAGCTCAGGAAAACAGTTGGGATGTGGTTACAGATTCGGAAACGTGGCATACGGATAAGGATGTTCAACAATCTTGTATTTTGAGGGGTTACAAGAAATATAGGTTAGATAGAGGTTGGAAAGTAAATATTAATGACGAAGAACAAAAATCAGGTGGAGGTCTATGTATCTTTGTAAAAGAAAGTGTACCTCATGATGCTAGTGCCTTGGCAACCCTGAACCAAAGTAACTGTGATATTGAATTACAGGCAATGTTAATAGAGAGGACGTATACCAAAAAACTGGCTATTGTAAATGTCTACAGACCCAGATCGGGAGATGCAAAGGTTTTCACAGCACAAATTGCTCTTACAGTGGATAAGATAAGGAATGAGGGCATTACGGACCTAATAATACTTGGGGACTTTAATATTAATACTCTAGATGTGCATGACCCTGTAGTTGGGTCTTTGACCTTTGCACTGGAACAGAAAGGTCTCACTCAACTTATCAAAAATATCACAAGGTACTCAAAGAAAGGCTCTATAATAGATTTGATTTTCACTACACTCACTGATGTATCCCTTTCTGGTGTATTGAAGAATGCTATAAGTGACCACCAGTTAATTTTTCTGATCAAGCAAGCGACTAAAATTAAGGCAGTGAAGGTTAAAACCTGGGGGCGTTCATATAAAGAATACTCGTCTGCTAGACTTAAACAGCATCTTGTTGGCACTGACTGGTCAGACCTATATGTAGCAGAAACTAGCACAGAAAAATGGTGCCTTATCAAAAAAGAAATTGAGAAATAGCTTGATGTTGATTGTCCGAACCGTTATTTCATGTCTAGGGTAACAAAGGAACCCTGGATTACTGTAGAAATCCTTGAATGCATTAGGGACAAGGACAAACTATTGACTAAGGCTAGGAAAACGGGTTCTCAGGATGACTGGGTACGGGCAAGGAAAGCTAGGAATTCTGCCAATAAGTTATTTAAATCAGCTAGACAGAAGTATACAATGTCTGAATTGGAGAAGCAGAAATCGGATAGCAGAAAATTTTGGTACACTATTGGGAAAATTATACCTGGGACGGAAGGGAGGGTCTCCCCAGACCTGATACGTATAAAAAACGAAGATAATGTAATTATAGATAATGAGAAAGTGCCAAATTTTTTTAATGACTACTTCTCAGACATTGGATCAAATCTAGCGCTTGACATGTATCTACCTTGGAGTCCTTACACGGAGAAATCTGAGGAATCCTTTGAGGATATTTTTACGAACTCAGCTGAGGTGTTAGAGCTGTTAAAGAAAGTTAGCATTAACAAGCAATCTATGGTACCTGGGTTATCGTCCAAGGTATTTGTGGATTCGGTAAGGGCTATTCCGGAAATCTTTGTAGATCTGTACAATTGTACTTTTACCACCTCTGTAATTCCTGAGGTCTGGAAGACTGCCACAGTGGTACCCATTCCTAAGGGAGGGGACCCCTATAAGACTAACAATTATAGACCAATCTCGCTGCTCCCAATCATGCATAAACTTATGGAAAAAATAGTATACAAACATCTAATGGCATGTATTAACCAGAATGATTTATTGTCGGATTATCAGTATGGTTTTAGGAAATCTAGATCGACTATTGATGCCATATCCAAATTAACAGATGAGATCTCCGGGGGTAGGAATGTTGGTCGATCCACATTGGCTGTGTTTGTTGACCTCAGGAAAGCTTTTGACACAGTAGACCATGGCATACTCCTCAGTAAGCTGACTTATTTTGGAGTACAGGGGAGTTGTTTACAATTGTTTGCAAATTATTTGGGTCCACGTTATCAGAAAGTTAAGGCTAATGATTTATGCTCTGAATCAAGGAATATCACACATGGTGTACCGCAAGGTTCAATTCTTGGGCCGCTGCTGTTTTTAATCTCCGAAATGATGTCTCAAATTGTCTACACGACAGTAAAATTCTCATGTTTGCGGATGATACAGTTATCTACAGGCTGGGAAACGATGTTGACCGTTTATACAGAGAAACTCAGGAAAACCTGGACTGTTTTGTAACGTGGTGTACCCAAAACAAACTAAGTATAAACATTGGGAAAACAAAACACATCTTATTTTCGGCAAAAAAGAAGCAGAGACCAATGGTATTGCCACGTCTCTTTATTGATGATGACGAAGTAAAACAAGTTTTGTCATACAAATACTTAGGGATGGTGCTTGACTCCAATTTAGACATCATTTTGCAACAATAAGAAAGAGTATATCTTACTGTTTATACCAGCTAGCTAAGATGAGAGGATATTTGACACAAAAAGCGGCTCTTGCAGTCTATAAAACAGTCATATTACCATACTTTGACTATGGAGATGTCCTGTTAGATGGTGCCCATGCATATTTTACGGACTCACTGCAAATTCTACAGAATAATGCTCTACGGATATGTCTCAGGGCATCCGTGTATACCCCTATTCAAGATCTACACAGACTTGCCTAGTTACCATTGTTAAAAAACAGAAGGGAAGCTCCTGTTTAAAACTATATGTATAAAAGATCTAGGATTGATTCTTATGTGGATAAAACTGGGAGACAAACCAGAGCTCATGATGCCGCTATATTATTTGTTGACAGACCAAACTGTGCTCTGTACATGAGGTCACTGAAATATCGTGGTGGAAGAAGCTGGAATAAATTGTTGCCTTTGATACGGAAGACTGAAACATATGTAGCTTTTAAAGCACTTACTCGTTCAAACCTCAGAAATAGTGTCTGGGATATATAATCTAGACCCTTATAAATCACCAAATCTTAATACCACCAACACATGTAAAATTTGAAATGCATTGAAATGAAGGGAAGATGTTTTTCCTTTTCTTCTTGTTCTATTTTTCTTTTCACTGTTGTTCTTGTTGTTGAAGAAGTACTCTGTCAATAAGAATATATGATATTGATTAAGTTACAAACTTGTGCTTTATAACAACAGTTGGCTAGACCATGGAAACCAGCCTTATGAAAAGGTTGAGGTCTAAGCCCCTTTATTGAGTAACAATATACATCCATGTGTAGTATACGGACTGATTGTAAAACAGTGAACTCAATAAAGAAATGATACACACACAAAAAAAAAGAGTAGAGAGATATTTTGACTCTGTGGGATAGTTCTTTGGTTCCAGTCTCAGATCCACCACAAAAGTGTATGGACACGAGCTGTAAGTGTTTTTGTAGCTAATCTATGGAATCAATCTGAAACAAAGTGCTCCTGGACGATCTGTAGACTATCAGGGTTCTTCATATATTTAATATGTGAAAATATATCGACCAGAAGTGGTTGAATTGATTATTATAGATCGTAGACAAAGCCCCCAAGTCCGGCCATGTCAAGTGCCAGACAGACACTAATCAATGTATATTTTGTCGAGTGTTTCAACCTGAAAAAAAAAACCATTTTGACATATCAAAAATTATATCAAGCACAGAAGTGTAGAGATGCGAACACTAATTGTTTTATAGCTGAAACAAATCACTCCTGCCTATGTAAGACTAGGTTGTTATAATAGGCCTTTTTCCGTAGTACAGTGTCTCACCTTATCTGCTTAGTTACGCCACGGCTGAAGCCAAACATTCACCTGGCAACGTCTTCTTTACCATTGGATCACTGAGTGTATGGGCGTAATACGTTCATAATACCTTCTACATTATTTCCAGAGAAGAAACAGCGATTGCATCATATTCTGTGGTATCTCAGCTCAAATCTGGTGTGGCCTACATGCGTAGCACCTCAATGGTACTTTAGATATATCTTAGATAACACAGGTACACCGAAACTGCATACACACTAATACATTGGCATTCGGCACTGACAAACATATGCAGTTCTCATTCAGATACTGTTCTAAGGACATTTTCAGTTCAAGGAATTTTCAATTTCCTTGCAGATGTCACTTGTCAATTATTGGTTAAGATTTAGTCAGAAAACTATTATAGTCACCTGTAAAATATATGGGGACAGAGGTCCTTCCGTAGGACTTTATACAAATACCCTTGAAATATTTATTTTGCAATAATTGTAACTTGTTAATCAATTTTACATATTAAAATATAAAATATCCCCTTAGTCAAAATAAGAAATTATTCTGGTTTGCTAATTAAAATGTGTATACTTTGAACTATCATCTTGATTTTCTTTGTTTTTATATCATCAAAGCTAGCCGTTTAGGTAGAGTATTATCAATATGAATTTGTAATTCTGGTCAATTACTACAACTGGTATGGATAGAAAACAGGCAATTATTCCTTATACATTACAGGATGAATAAAGTGATTTAAAAAAGAAACAAAATAAAACTGTTACCCTCCTATAGCTGATATGATATACTCAGTAGAACATTAGTTTTCATTATCTATACATGGCTCTGAAATAACGGGTCAATTTCTCCAAAAACGGGTTAAGCTCTCTTTTGAAATTTAGGGGTCGAGTTCGCATGTTGAGTCTCTTTTCAGATTCGCGGGTCAAGTTCGCAGGTCAAGTTCTCCAATCTGGTAGAGTTCTCCTGTCAATTACAGGTTGAGTTCATTTCGAGTCAAGTTCTCTAGTAACCCACACTTACAGCCCTAATCTTTACTGTCCCATTTAGGGAGGGGGGGGGGCAGATTTTGGAACACCGATTGGTCAAAAAAAAGTTGGCCCCCACATGGGAATACCCAAAAACAATTGGCCCCCTTGGAATACCAAAAACAATTTTGCACCCCCCCCCTTGGAATGCCAAAAGAAAGTCCCCCCCCCCCCCAATAAGATTAGGGTAAAAGCACAGGGGAGGCTAAAACTGATGTGGCCTTTTTCAATAAGGCTTTCCTTCTTTACCTTAGAACAAACCCAGCTACATTCAGTCATTTGTTAAAATTTGACCAATCTCGGTGGCTAAGTGGTAGGGGTATTCACCTCAAGCATGGTAGGTCATGGGTTCAAACCCATACAAAAGACTTAAACAAAAATGGTACCCATTGCTTATTTGGCTTAACGCCTGCCATTAGAATGAGGAGGGGGGGGGGGGGGGGGGGGCTAGTGCCCCAGTGGAAGAATGGCTGTATCAAGCTTTCTTCATATAAATTGCTTATAAAATTAAAAAAAACAAAAAACAAGTAGCAAATAAACAGCGCAGATGCAAAAAAGATAGGGGAGTCTGGAACAGGACTGAAACACACACCATGTAGAGGGCAGTTTCAATGTCAGTCATTTCACCATCTGGAGTCACCTCTGGTGGAGAGGTGTTTGCAGTTGCCCCACTGGCAACAATTTTTAAATTGTAGCTGTAAAAAGTATATGGTAGTGGTCACACTTCTGTTGGTAAATACTGATATGTGTAATAATGACTGAAATTTGCTCTTTCTGAATACTGCCCAGATCTTGTCTTGTCTTGTATAAACACTCTCTCTTCATCTGATGAGGAATAATCATCTTCTGAAGATATTTCTTGTATGAGTTATAGGTAACTTATGGTGTTCCAAGTATATATAGACAGTACTGCTACTGATAGTTGGTCAAGCTTGCCTTCACCATGTAGCTTTTACCTCATCATATCCTTTAAATAGCATTTCTACATGATGCTGCTACCATGTGAGACCTTTGTCTCATTGCCTTGTGGATCCCCAGCTAAATAAGGCAGATAATGACAAAACCTCTCCTATGGAGTAATGTTCTGTGAAACTGTGTTGCACAGATGTTAAAAATGAAGTGTTTAGACCAGGTTTTAAACATCAGGGAATACAGGTGAGGAATCAGAATATTATAAACTCAGGTTTACAGTTTTGTCATTGCAATACCTCAAAAACATTAAGATATTTACCTTATTTCAGCTGTTGGCACCATTGCAAATCTAATTTAGGCACAGACTGGTTACAGCATCATGTGAGTTTTGTCAACAAGTTTAAAAGTCCAGCACGAAGCCTTACCTACTGCCACTTTTTGAATTCCCCACTGCCAAGTTCAAAGCAAGGCTGGTGTGTGATGTCATAATTAACTCTTCGACCCTATACTTAGTTTCGATATGAGATTCTACATACAGGCACAGACAAATGCTTGAAGTGTGATAGCATCAAGCACAATGCTAACTGGTTAAAGTTGGCAGCACTACTATACAATGCTATGATGACAGTTTAAGTTGATGCTCCTAGTCTCTATAGTTGTAAGATTCTGCTAATGTTCTAACCCAAAACCAGTGATGCAACCCCTGCCAAATTGAGGCTGTAGTTGGTAGCTAGCAGTCTTGCTGGAAGCGCCCATCTCTCCTGTACCCATATAATCAATCATAAAGCTTGACTACCTAGAACCTAATTCTCAATGAAGTCACTTAGTAAGACTTGTTTGTTCATATTCAAATATCCAGCAGCAACTGCTTTCTTGATTTATGCCATCAGTTGGTAGTCATCAGGCTCCCTTGCAGAATGTCAAAGGACCTTCACTGTTTCTTGTAGCAGTATGATTAAAATGCAACTACGGATGTTCTTGCAATTTGTTATAATCTGGCATGGTATGAGGGATCCTTAGAATGAGTGGATCAATCTATGGTGTGGCATTACAGAAGGAAGACAAAGTCCTATTTTCTTGCATGCAGAACCCCTTTAAGTACTCAATGTAGAGTTCTCAATAAAGAGTTCTCTTTGCTCATAGTGCTCTTCCATAAATATGGTAATCTTATTGAAATAAGCAGCAACAGGGGCATTTTGTAGCACTTGATGTTGTAGTAAATCCTCCTAACACATCGATGTTGAAGAAAAAACTAATGATCTTGTGATACTGCATTGATTCTGGGGTGTAAGCGTAACATTGTTTCTAAAGCACAAGCTATCACTTAATTGTGTATCAACCTGGCCGCCACCACCTCCACCAACCGAACCCCCCCCCCCCCTCCCCCACCCAGTCTGTACACCTGTACGCAAACACATCTGCCCAGGTCGGTGTTGGTGTATCAGGTGCAGCTGATAATGTATTTAGGGGCAACAGGTTTAAAACAGTACCGAGAGTTACTTTTTCTATTACTAGAACCTGCCTAATCAGCATCAGTGTAGCCTCTAAGGTTTAACCCATCATCATCTTTGTGAAATGAAAGTTTGTATTCTGTTGTTCCCTTCAAATAACGAAAAATATATTCTACTGCAGTCCAGTGCTCAGTTGTTGGCTTTTCACAGTACTGTGATAATCTGGACACAATGAAAGAAATGTCAGGCCTTGTACAAACCATGAGATATATATATCAAACTACCGATGGCCTGTCTGTAAATTGAAGAATCGAACGCTTCTGCTTCATCTGTGAAAACCAACTTCTGTTCACAAGGTGTCCACCTTGGTTTAGTCTAACATTCCAAATTTCTCAAGTACTTTACAAAGATACTTCCTTTGGTTCATCTCGATACCATCAATTTTGTGTTCAAAATCAAAACCAAGAAAACAAGATATCAAACCTAGATCCTTCATTTTGAATCTACATTTGAGTGAATTCTTTGTTTCATGCAGGAGAATTTCACTTGAGGAAGCAACAATCAAATCATCTCCCCATGAGACAATCAACACTCTGTCAACACCTTCCCCCTTGCAATACATGCATAGATCAGTTTTACTCTGAGTAAACCCCATCTATTATTCAGGAGAGTATTCCAGTTCCTCCCACTCTGCTTTAAGCCGTATAAGGACTTGTTCAACTTATACACAAGTTTCTCTTCTCCCTTTGACTTAATTTCATAACCTTCAGTCTGGTCCATATAGTAGAGGAGCAAATGGCCTAAAAATGGGTAAAATTGACCCCCGAAAGTCTACTGGCTGAAACTTGCCATATTAGTCAATTATGACCTCAGGAATCAGAATCTGATACTCGTTTGTTCCAAAAAGTGAAGCATCATACTCGTTTCCATGGTAATAGAAGGAAAACAAAATTTAATACATACTGACACATAATACATACTTTTATAAGAAAAGGTGAATAAATGCATTTTTTCTGTCGGTAAAATTTATCATTCTTTGGCCAAAAGTGTAAAGTATGGAAATATGCCCTTTTCTGTTTTCTTGGAAGAACTGTTGCCATGGTAACATTCCAATTTGTGGGGGAACCCCCATTTTTGGTTTTCTCATGGTTATTAAAGTTGGATAAAAAGAATAATTTTATGAATGACACATACAAATTGATAAATTTAGCAATAACACACAGCATTGATAGGTACCACCATTTTTTGAAGGCATTCAATTGTTCCCATGGCAACCATAACAAGGTTTTTTCTATGACCAAAGCAGCCAGATAATGATACACTAACTGGACATTTGTATGGCGAATCTGCATAACATGGCAACTAGTAGAAGAGTATATTCTCAAAAAGGCCATTAGAGAGTCTACTGCATGAAATGTGCCATGTTGGTCAATCATTACATGGGGAATCTGATTCTGCCACTCTTTTGACCAAAAGAATGTAGCATCACTTTTGTTTCCATGACAACCTTAATGCATAATAATCTACTTAGAAACCACCAATTTCCTGCAAATATGAATAATAGATGTAAGAAATAGGGGCTAAACACCTACTCATGAGATTTCATTTTCATGATGTATACATTTGGGACATAATGTGGAGTTGTTCTCTTCATTCCCTTAGAATTTGATTGCCATGGCAACCAGTTTAGCACAAAACAGACACTGCAGTAGCCAGCTCTGATTGTTGTCAAAGCAAATTACTAGCTTTTTAGCCATTGATGATAGAGACTTAATGTAAGTATTTATCCTAGTACTTGGAGAGTAAATGTCACAATCTATGTCAGCATTTGCAGCGTCGGCGCGATGAACTAACTGTTACCTACATGTGAACATTTTATATTAATGAATGCAGGGCAATCCCTGAATTTGGACCTAATGATGATGAGGACTCAGATGAAGTGCATGTTACTGAAGCTAGGTTACTAAGATCGGATAAAAAGCTTCTGTTTAAAATGGAGAAACCCAGAACTGAATTTCATTATGGTAAAAAAATTGTGGAATCAGCTTAAGGCAGATGTTAGATTAGCTCAGAGTAAGGCATGATTGAAAAAACTTGATAAAATCTAGAGAAATACTGTGTGGCTATGGCAAATAATGTTGTCTGGTAATGCCTTTCATTACTTCATGATTCTTGGACTCATGCGACTGTTAGTGGTATATGCTCCCATTCTTACTAGTATTGAACCTAACGGTAAGTATTACTCTGGCTGTTGTACTTTCTGGATAGTGATGTAGGCTGAACATTATCTGCCTCTTACATTTTCATTACTCATCTATCATTCTTGTATCACCTCAGAAATTACCTTTCTTGTTGTGGTGGAGGGAAATCTATCAATGTTATTTACTGGGTCTTGTTTCTAGCTCAGACGTCACACAAGGGCCACCGGAGGACCGGAGGGCCCCCCATCTCCGACCGGAGGGCCTCTTGTAGTTCCCACCAGAGGACCGGAGGACCCCCCATCTCCGACTGGAGGACCGGAGGGCCTCTCGTAGTTCCCACCGGAGGACCGGAGGATCTCCGCTACAATACATATAAGTTACGGCTACGGTCATAAATATAAATAGGTTTACAATAACAACAAACAAGTGAATTGGTTTGGCAGAAAATACACAAAATACCAGACTTTATTAAGTAAGAATTAAAATTTTTCACACAGTGAAAAACGTTTGTCTCAGTCAGTGACAGGAGCGCAACTGGCGCAACCCCTAACATTCATGCGCAAAGAGTACATCAAAAGATTTGGTGACATTGGAATTGCTGGGTTTGATGGTGAAAATGGTCTCACCCCCAATTTTATTACTCTCCGTTCACAGTCGAAGCTTCAGTTTAAGCTGGTTAGACCAAGATGTGAATTTTTCAAGAGATCCCCTAAATATAGGGGGGAGAAATCATGGAATTTGCTCCCATGAGAGATACAAAAAATCCCAAGTAAGCCTGGATTCAAAAAAGAAATAGCAAAAATAGAGGAACTAAACTAACAAACAGAATGTACTCAAGGCTAAAACAATCATCATTTTTCTGCATCATCATTACCATTTTTCCTTTTTCCTTTTCCCCATATTATGCTAGTATTAAGTACTATGAATTGTAATGTTTGTAATATATCAAGTTGATTGTCGAAAAATTTACTAGAGAACTGCAATTATACATTTATATACCTATTGTACATCATATTTATCACTCACAAATGCAGTTCTAAGTGTTTTGAGATGTAAATGGAAAAGGAAGACCATCCTTGTGATGATTTGTGCTTAATTAAAAAAAAAGAGAAAAAAAGGTATGCACTTTTGAGATCCATTTGATGGACATGCATGTCATTTTGTACCGCTTTATTGATCAATGTGCGAATAGTAGTCAACTTCACAATTAGAGCATACGTTTCATTGTAATCTATCCCATAACTCTGACTGTAGGCCTTGGCTACAAATCGAACTTTATGTATCTCCTCATTTTCTGCTTCTTTTACACAGTAGACCCATCTACCCCCACTGCTTTCTTACCTTCTGATACCTTTGTCAGAGTAAATGTGTTACTGTCTCTTAGAGCTTGCATCTCATCATCCATCCCTATTTTCCATGATGCTGCATCTGGGGCAGCCATTGCCTCTTTAAATGATTTAGGCATCTCAGATAGTGTACACAAGTAATCAATAGTGAATATACTTAGCTCATCATGATCACTGTTGTCATCACCACTGTCATTTTCCAAAACATAATCACTTAAATATTTGGGTTTCATCTTGACTCTACCTGAATGCCTCTTTTCAGCATTTACATGATCATCATTGTTTACATTCTCACCATCTGCAACTTCGTTGTTGTCACCTTCAATTGGTACCTGGTTATTTATAACATTTTCATCATTTCCCTCAGATGCCTCACCCCTTTGATTTTCACCAAACTCTTTTTGGGAGCATTACCTCATCATAGTCAATGCACATTGACTGGCTTCAAAAAATCTTGAGCTGGAAAGTATACAGAGGAAACACTAGTCACATACTCGGATGTTCCAAGATGGACGACACATCTGGAAGTTCACCTGTCAACGTGAGTCAACACACTGTATATACAAGTGTATGGATGTCTATGAAATGTTGTCCCCTGATACGGGTATGGTGTGAATAATGTCCACGCCTGCTAACTCAGCAGGCAGTAGTGAATGACAGTGAACATGTACAGCAGTTCCTACTTGCCACGGGGCACTACTTCATGCCCCGTAATACAAGGGACACCCAGGCGTGAGAAGGTACTACCGCGCAACACCGAGAGGAACAACACATACTTAAAAGAGCTCGTAGTTCTTTAAGGTTTAATTGCTGGTTTTTATTTAGTAAATTTCAATCAATGATAACATTTGTGTTGCCCATGAATTAGTATATTAATAAACTTAGTCTTGTAGTGAAACTTCAGTTTGTTTCTCTGGTGGTTTCCGCCATTACCCGTTACAGAGACTGTCTTCCCTCTGCACATATGTATATACACAATTGGCTGCTCCCCTACGAATACGCCTAATAATGTCAGTAAAATCCCTTAAGGAGCAGGCCGAGATCTACATGACAGTTTTGGCGCAAGGCAAAACGACTCAGTAGCCATAAACTCTGTCAACCACTACCAGAACAAGAACAACCACTACCAGAACTACCAGAACCCATACCAGAACTTTCATCAGAACATGATGTACCAATTCACCAGGGTTTAGCACCCCTGCCAACAGCAGCAACAAGAGCAGTAGCAGCAAGAGCTAAGCAGAAAAAGAAATAGAGGTATGTCTAGGAAAGATTGGTGATTTAAACATTAACTAGCGACTTCATCGATTAGTATTTGGCTACCCCCTCCACCCCCCCCCCCCCAACCTATTCGCAACTGCCGTCATGCCCTCTGGCAGGTGAACAGGAAACCATTGTAAACCCGTGGTTATTATTCCGATGATACAGGGGTTTTAGCTGATCATCAGCGATGAAACCTGTTACGATCGATACCAGCGAAAATTGGGTCTCATTGGTTTCTCACAAGAAAAGTAGATCAATAAACTACAATATTAAACTTTGATTTCGGCATGGCTTGGAATGGATCATAAGAGAGAAGGTTTGTTTCTGTATAAATCTACAAAAAAGAAGAACAGGTTCGAATTCAACAGTACACAAGAATCTCACTCTCGTGGCCCTTCAGTCTCCCACCCTAGATTGGGTTCACTCTGTCCCTATGTGCGGGAGATTCTCCAAGCGGATTCGACGGAATTCTAACGTTTTAAATATAGTAGGTAACAATACACCGGAAAAATTTATAGTGGGTCAACCGAAAGACAATATTCAAAAATAGAAAACCATCACTAGTGATAAATGGGTTCGAAAAATGTAAAAGGAGTTAAGATGACTTTTCTCAATATTCTGGTTCAAAACTCAACTCCGTTTGAATACAGGCTCTCTGATAGGGATCAAATTGACTCTGAGATTGACACTATGTTAGCAAAAGGTATCATTGAAAGAACGGTTCATTATAATGGTGAATGGATATCCAACATATTCACAGGGCCAAAACCAGGGGGGAAAATCAGAATTATTCTCGATCTCACCGAACTCAACATATCCATTTAATACAAACATTTCAAAATGTTGTCTCTAAATACAGCTATTGACATTATTGTAAAAAAAACACGACTACATGGCAACCATTGATGTGTATCATTTCATAAGTATCAGAGACATCAATAGAATTTTTTTGAAATATTGATGGAAAAATTCCCTCTATCAATTTACAGTATTACCCAACAGGTTAGCTTGCGCCACAAGAATTTTCACAAAATTAATGGTGCCCGTTTTCTCTCATGTTCATAAAAATGGTGGAAATTGATTCAGGAACATTGACAAATAAAAATGGTGGAAATTGATTCAGGAACATTGACAATTCATTCATCATAGGCCACACATATGACTAGTGCTTAGCTACCCTCACACTCTGTCTTTTGCTCTTTGTTTAAGAATACTGAAGTCACATCAAGTGAATGCATATAGCATCTATAGAGCAATCAAGTGTGATGGGATGCTTCTGTGGCCTTTACCTGTTCCAAATGAAACCAGGGATTCAATGAAAACTGTTGGAACAAATCAACACAGGGCACAATGTTAGAATCTGCTGTGCAAACCAGAACCCATTTGCATTCAGCATGGCCAAGATTTCCCAAATGAAGCAGGATTCTTGTATTAGTTTCCTCTTTTTGTGCAAGCTGACAGTGGAGATGGTGCTCTGATGTAAGGCAGGAATACTGTATATTCAGCCAATGTCTTGGTATCAATAGACTTTAACATATGGCCCACAGCAGCACCTTCAAACATGATACATCAACTTCTGGAGGATCACCCTTGGTTCTTTTGGGTTTAAAAAAAAAAAATCGTTTATTTATCCTGTTGACGTTCAGCATCTTATAATGCTGGTTTCAATACATAGACAGTGGTACACTTAATTAAATTCAGGCTAAGTTCATTCTGTAGTAGTAGAATAACAATTAACAAACAAACAGGGGGCCGTTTCACTAGTGGGGTCGTAAAAGCGAGAGCTAGGACCACAACAGTAGCAGCAATAGCGGCACCAACAGTGTCAAGCCCAAATTCGCGTTTCATCAGTGGTCTCGCTGTTGAGGTGGCACCAACTCTCACTGTTATCATATTTTACGGCATAGTGCACTTAGTGAGCACAGGGTCTCGCTATGCTGTCAAACCTCACTGTGTGTATATAGAGGATTTCCCTGCTTCCCATACGAATTAAGCGATAAAATTTTAGCACGAGTAAGGGGGAGATATAAACTATAATCGTACCAAATATGAAGAGGAACGGCGCTATCATTTTGAAGATATCAGCGTTTGAATTTTTCACTCCCTCTGTGCGTTTGCATTGGTTGCTGTTCTTTTTCACTCTCTCAGTAGTGCGGCGGGGTTTCGGCTATTCTTTTTGTCTCCCCCGGAGGCCGGCGGGAAGTGCTCGACACTGGCCACCAGAGCATGACAAAATCCAAACGCTGATATCTTCGTCGCTTAATTCCCACGGGAAGTGTGTGAAAACCTTCTATATATGTAACCAACGAGAGGGTTGACCATCTCGCTTACAGTGGCGCCTCAGTGGCAGTAACAGCGAGAGCCACTTGACTGATGAAACGGGTTCTGCCACTGTTGGTGCCACTCGTGTCCCAAGTGCCATTCATGCTTGACTGCACCTTCTAATGAAACGCAAACTGCCACTTTGCTGCCACTGTTGCCAACAGCAAGACTTATAGCTCCTAGTGAAACAGCCCCCTGGATTGATATATATATATATACATACATACATTACAGTTCAAGTGAAAAATAAGAGGAAAAACTTGCATCTTACAACAAAATTTGGGGCACCATAAATCCCTGAAAGTCTTATGATATTATATTTGACAATCTATGAAGATAAGATATAGAACAATGCTGTCAGCGTTTGTTTTCAGCTATGGGATAGAGTTTTGTAACCATTTTTTAGTATGCAATTCAAAGTTTCTATATGTTGGAATCATTCTGACTTCTAGAGGGAGACTGTTCCATAGAAATGGTCTATGATATGAACTTTTAAACTAATTGGTGTGAATTTCTTTGGGTAATTTTTAACAAATTTGTTTAGTACATTCCAGAATTTCTTATTATCATTGCCATGTTCTTCAAGTAAGCCTTTAACATAATCACTCTTGGCATTTTGTAAGGCTTTGGTAGTATCATTTCTCACTCTTCATGCTATGGACCAGTCTTGTGGAGTATTGTTTTTCTTAGCTATACAAAGTAGTCTATCCTCTTCTTTAATCATTTCTAGAATTTCGTTGGTTATCCAGGCCTCCCTTTTTTCTTTAACATGGAATGTTTTGATTGGACACATCTCATCGAGCTTTTCTACTACAATATTATACATAAATTCCCACATGCAATTAGGATCAGTCATTAGGTAGAATTCATGCCAGTTTGCTTCAATCAAATTTGCTATAAACTGTTGTTTATCATAATTCCTGGAAGATCTGCCTCGAAACTCAATCTTTTTATTAGTCAGGTATATTTCTGACGATATAGGTTCATAAGTGATCACTTATGTGTTCAGGAGTTAGCCCAAAATCTGTATAATTAAAATTGTTCACATAGATTAAATCCAGGCAGCTGTCTTTAACATCACTATACCTGGTATATTCTTTAATGAGCTGATGTAATCCAAGTGCTGACTCAAAAGATTTTAGGTCTTTGAGTTCTGGTGTGTTGGATGTTAAGTTACTCGACAATAAACTTCTGGTGTTATGGCCACTCAAAAAAAAAACTTGTTTCTCATCACCGCGCGCACCAGAAAAAACGATTTTAGAAGATTTAGAAGCATATCATTTAGTATGTGGGTCTTGCTGAAAGTGTCCGTTATGAAAAGTATTATTCATGTTTGATACTTAAAAACCCAGAAAACAGTCAATATGTGACTTATTTGTTTGTTTTTTGCTTCTGATAGCCTTAGATTTTCAAATTATTATGCTTGAATGGCAAAACATGTGTAACAAGCGTTTGCTCTGGTAGCCAGTCTACCCATGACAGTGAAATAGTCTAGTAGCAGTATCTATTGTATTCACTAATTTAGTGGGCCTATTTGCCACACAATCATTAATGAACATATAAGCATATTACAGTACATTTCCTTTTGGCTATTTCATCTGTGAATCAAATTGTTCAGGTTCTAAATCAGGTTAGAGGTTACATGTAGTATGGCATACTGTAGTTACCGTGTGCAGAAAAAAGGTGGTAAAATACTTTGTTTCTGTCATAAACAGTAAAGAATGTGCATCCTTTTGTGAACAAATTAAAAGTGTAAATATCTGTAGTATTGATTTTCGAAAATTCAGCATTATCACTTCATTGATACCTTTAATATTCACCATTTTCAGAGTGTCTGGTATCATTAAGCAGCCTAAAATCTAGATTGGCCGTCACCTAGTTGCTCGGGTGGCCAGTGTACCTAAAATCTTAGTTCATAAAGGCCAACCACTGTGAGGCGCCACCGTCCTGTCTGGTAACCGAAAGTCCCATAGAGTTGTGCTTCTTGGGTTTTAGTTCTTTGATTCAAGGAAAAAATACAGCTACTGTTCATTTTAGATGGCCTTGGGGGCATATTGGATTTCACAGCCATATTGAAAATATTGAGCTTGGCCCCTACTCTAAATTTGATCAGTACATCAAGTTCTACCATTGTACCAAGTTTTATGCTTCTATACCAAAATGAAGTGAACCCCCTTTTTTTACATGATTCTGCTGGACTATAGACCGTCTAAAGCCTATGTTCCATTGCACCGATTCACTGGACAAATCTGTGGAGATTCTTTGGTCGCCGACCAGCCGGCCCTCCGTCGCCGAGAGTGGAGCAGCAGTGGAGCTGTAGTGGAGCTACGGCACAGTTGTCGGCACCTGAACTCCACATAATCGGCACCCGATCTCCACTGATTTTTGCATGTTTCTTGATACATTCCCTCACTGGTCGCCCTACCATCGGCGATTCAGAGCCAATTTCTTCGATCTTGACCAGGGAAGAATGGCTTGAGATGACATTAAAAAAAATCAGAAATTGTTGGGACCCACAATCGGCAAAAATTAAATTCATTGTACAATTTTAGAACCAGAGTATCCAAAAACATTCATACCATCAAGGCTTATCTTTATTTACCTTCATTTTTCGATAAAACGCAATATTTAGCAGAAATTGAAGAGCTCTCGATCATCCTCCCATACAAATCCAAGATGGTGGCCACTGGGCCAATCTGGTAGTGGTGACATTGCTCAAAAACACAAAACTTTTATTTTCAAAAAATCAAAAACGGTCAATTTTCCAAAAGCTATGCAAGTAATTGGCAAAATCGGCCAATTCAGGTGATAAGAGAAAAAAGAAATCAAATTTTTTGTACGGAAATCACCGAGATTGACCGACCCGCCCCCTAGCGACTGAATGGAGAACTCCATCAGAAGGCGTGAGAGTCGGCGCCCGATCATGGGGATATCCACGGTCGCGGTAATGGATGATGCTGCTCCATTTGCGCCGATCATGGGAAGAACAACTCCGGTGGAGATTGGGTGGAGAATGGTGGGAGACCAGGTGGAGAACAAAGATCGGCGCAATAGAACAGAGGCTTAACCCTTTAAGGGCGAATGATGCCTTGAGGCATCGTCCAGTCCAGGGCGAATGATGCCTTGAGGCATCATTTCTCAAAAATCTACAAAATCGTTTTTGACAAAAAATAATGGAGGAACATTTATGAAATTTTCACAGAATGTATGTATGATACCATTATTAATATTTCTATTCAAAAGAAATAAAATATTTAAGATTATATATCATATCACATGATTAAACAATTGAATTATGGGTTTTAACAACTGTGTGCCCGTCACCTAGTGGTATAAAATGCCACCATCGCCCGTCCTCCAGGCGGTAGGTTGGCCACGGGTGTTGTAAACATGGACAGAAGACCTTCTAGTTGACAAAGAGACTTCTTTAATAGTGCTGATTAACTACACACGTGTGAAACGCCATAAGACGAAACCGGAAGTTACCGTATGACTTGCGCCATACAACATCTCCCCTCAAGCTTTTTTCAAAGCTTTGATATCTGATGGTAATATATTTTCTATCATTCACATATATATATCATTCACAAATATATCATTCATATTTCGAATGTCTTTATCTCTGTTGATATATCAATATATGCAATGTCTTTGGTATAGGAGAATATATCAACTCAATGTCCTTTCTGAAATCATATATATCATTTGTAATGTAACATACCAGGTTTGACAACTGGTCTAGAGGCTCTACCCGACCGAGTCTGGGTGGCCTTGGGTGTTGCGGGCCGGAATGCTTTGGAGGGTCGGGCAATTGGACGGACTAAAGTAATGGCGGGTTGTGGAGGTGTTGGTGGATTATGGTCAGGGCAGACAGAAGTTGGAGGGCGGCGAACCTCTGGTGTATTTGGCATTGGCGGCGCGACGGGTATATCAGGCGGATCCACTGTTGGCTGAACAACCGGTGGCGCAACAGGTTTATCGGCCGCTGCTGGCTGGATGACAGGTGGAGTATTAGCTCGCAGTGTTTCACCAGTGTGAATAAGACTTTTCCTGTTCCTCCTAATGTTAGTTCCCTGTTCGGTCCTTATCATGTACGACCTCGGATTTGCATGTCTCTCTTTCACCTCTCTGAATATGTCCCTGTCTCTGATGTAGACCCGGTCTCCTTCCTCAAGAGCTGGTAATTTAACAACTTTTGGATCCCGGTCCTTCCGTTCCTTGTACTTATCTCGGTACTTCTCTTCTTTCTGAGCAATCAGCTCTCTATCCACGTTGACCTTCCGCGGTTGTGGTCCCATTGGCAACTTGTTGCGAAGTCGTCGTGAGTTGAGGATCTCAGTAGGTAAATATCCGTGCAGTAATGGTGCAGCTCTGTAGGCCAGTAATCCTAAGTGTTGGTTGGCATTCTTCCTTATTATATTCTTCGCTGTCTGCACCGCTCTTTCAGCTCCTCCATTACCGATCGGATGACGAGGTGACGAGGTAATGTGGGTGAAGCCCCACTCTTTGGCAAACTTTCTGAATTCTTCGTTGCGTACTGAGGTCCGTTGTCGGACACTACAACTTTTGGTATGCCCTGCATAGCGAAGATCCCTGACAGTGCGTCTGTGATCGTCGGCGCTAGCGCATCTGGAAGGACCTTGAAGTCGATCCATCTGCTCGTATGATCCACCACGATGATGTAATCTATGCCTTTGTGGGAAAACAGATCAGTGCCAATTCTTGTCCATGGTTCTACCGCGAACGACAATGCCATTAACGGGTCTCGTGGCTCGGGCCGCACTCGTGCACATATAGAGCACTGATGAACGATCCTCTCGATCTGCTTCATAATTCCTGGCCACCACACCGCAGCTCTCGCTCTAGCGTTGCATTTTGTGATACCAAGATGCCCTTCATGGATGGTCTGTAGAGTTTCCTCTTGAAGTATCGTGGGGACTACTAGACGCTCATTGTACATAAGAAGACCCTGTGTGATGGTAAGGTGCTGTCTCTTCTCGTAGTATGGTGCTAAGGATGATGATGAATTCGGTAACACTTCGGGCCATCCTTCTCTCACATACTCCTTCACATGTGACAAAACACCATCTGCATCCTGTGCAAACCGGATCTTTTCCAGCCTGAGATCTGTAGCGGTATAACGCAATACCTGCCCTGCTATTTCTTCTACTTTGTACACGCCTGCCACATCTTTCTCGGTGGGTTTACTGGACGGCGCTCTTGACAGTGCATCAGGTGTGTAGTGCAACTTCCCCTGCACATAGACTAACTCAGGCGAAAACCTTGTCAAACGTAGCCTAAAGCGGAGTATCCTTGTTGGTAACTTGGACAAATCTGTAGTGCCTAGCAGTGGAACTAACGGACGATGGTCCATCTCCACGACACACTTGCTGCCTATGATGTATTCGGCAAACTTCTCACATGCCCAAATGACGGCTAATGCCTCTTTTTCAATCACTGCGTAATGCTGCTCGGTTTCAGTTAACGAACGTGACGCATATGCTACCGGACGTCGGTCCCCATCATCATCTACTTGCAGGAGCACCGCTCCAATGCCATAACGGCATGCATCTGACACGATAATTGTTGGTTTGTTCGGGTTGTAGTGAGCCAAGACTTCTGTCAACGTAAGCATTCCTTTGATCTGGTTGAACGCTTTCTCTTGTGGCTCTCCCCACACCCATGCGTTGTCCTTCTTCAGAAGAGCCCGAAGCGGCTCGTTCGCCTCTGACAGCTGGGGCAAGAACTTCGCTAGTTGGTTTACCATCCCGTGAAACCTCTTGAGCTCTGTTGTTGTAGTAGGCTGAGGATAGTCGCGGATAGCCTTGGTCTTTGCTGGGTCAGCAGCAATACCTTTCTCAGAGACGATGTGTCCAAGGAATTTCAATTCGCTCTTTGAAAACTCACACTTCTCGTTCAAGGTGACCCCTGCCGCTTCAAATCTCCTCTAGACTTCCTGCACGCTCCTATCATGCGTCTCCTGATCAGGCGCATGAATCACAATGTCGTCCATGTGGACTACTACCCCAGGTATTCCCTCCAGAAACTGGGAAAATCTCCTCTGGAAAACTTCGGAAGCTGAATTTAACCCGAATGGTAGCCTTCGGAAATATTTTCTCCCGAATGGAGTGACGAAAGTCGTCAACTTCTGGGACTCCTTGTCCAATGGGATTTGCCAATAGCCGGATTTAGCATCGAGCTTGGTGAATACCTTGGAGCCCTTGAAATGTGCAAGATTCTCATCTACACTCGCCATCTGATGTATCTCTCTCTTTACAGCTTTGTTAAGCCCGGTCAGGTCTACGCACAATCGGACGTCACCGTTCGCCTTTGGCACTATCACCAGGCCGGCACACCAGTTGGTGGGCTCGGTGATTGGTGCGATCACCCCCTGCTGTTCCATAGCTTCGAGTTTTTCCTTAACTTTGGGCAGGAGTGGGTGCAGAATGCGTCTTGGTGCATACACACACACGGGTGTGGCATCTTCATGGAGATTGATTTTCATTGGTTCATCCATTTTCCCCAAACCTTTAAACAGGGCCTTAAACTCTGCCTTGAAATTTGGCTTCTCGGACTCGATGTTAAAGACTTCGGACACTGGTTTAAGTAGTCACAGCCCTTGTATTGCTGACTTCGATAGTAGGTTATGCCTCTGCTTTTTCATGATGTACACATTCTCCCGAACATCGCGACCACCGATGGTAAGCGTAGCGTTGGACACTTGACCTATGAAAAGGTCGGTCAACTTGACTCCACCAGGACCTTTAAACTCACCAACTAATCTCTCCAACTTGACGCCTTTCAACCCGGGACACTCTTCACCAATGATCGTAACCTTCGATCCACTGTCAAGCTTGAAAGTTGTAGGCTGTTGGTTTACTGACACATTTGCCGACCAGAAACTTTCTCTCAAGATATCTCTCACCTCATCCATGAGGTATGAATCTTCCAGATCATGATCTCCCTCTTCGCATTCGTCTCCGCTATCAACCTCGTTGACACGTTTGGCGACACATGCTTGCGAGTAGTGACCCTTCTTCTTGCACTTGAAGCACTTCGAGTCTCGAGCCGGACATGTAATCTTGTTATGTATTTCCTCCGACTATCGCGCTTTTCTGAACTTTTGTGTCCTCCGCGGCTTTTAGTCTCTCCTCCACTTGAGCAAGGTCTGGGGTAGGACGCATATTCAGAAGACGCTCGCGACTCTTATCGTCAATCGTACCAATGACTAACCGATCCCGGATCAGATCCTCTTCTATCAGGTCGTACTGGCACGTCCGCGCTAGTTCCCGAAGTCTGGTTGCAAATGTACTAACCTTCTCATCTGGATTCTGCTTGGTGCTGTTGAAAACAAAGCGCTCGTATAAGACGTTCCGTGTCGGCGTGAAATGCGCGCGCAACTGCGTGAGAATTTCCGTTGGTTGGCGACGCTTCATGTCATCGGTTAAACCTGGTAACGTATTCATTACTCTTCTGCACTCTAACCCCATTATGAGCTTCAATGTTGATGCTACTTCCTCCATCCCCTCTGGGTTATCGACCATCGGAGCCGGTTGTGGAGGCTCACCATCCACTTGTTGCAGCGCCTCGCCTGCCATTGTTAACCGCGCTTTCAATTTCGTCGAGATAATTCATTCCATAAATCCTCGAACACGCGCCAATTTTCCGCTAGGTCGCCCTTTAGGGACATGGGCTGAGGAGGAGGTATATTGTATTGGGTGGCCATTTTAAGATCTTCAGAGGAAACTTGACGGGTATTTGGGAGGGCCTACCAATGGCGGATTTGGATTTGGATTTGGACTTGGACGGGTTTTACAACTCATCAACAAACGGTGTGACTCAGTAATATATGCAATTCAGTAGCGAACAAATTTTCAATAATGTTCAATCAATGCCTGTTAAATGTGAATTTACCTCTAGATACACACAATTTTTGTTCAACACAATTTTGGCAACAGCAATTTTTTGTGCAACACAATCTTTACCACAGTAATTTTTGTTCAACACAATTTTTGGCAACAGCAATTTTTTTGTGCAACACAATTTTTACCACAGTAATTTTTGTTCAACACAGTTTATGCATACTCAGGTGTCCCTGTTGATTGTCTATTTCAACACTGTAGTCAACTTTGCAGTCTTGTAGACACTAGGCACACCGGTACACTGTCATCACCTAGCAGTTTGTACCAGTTTGGCCCCTGTATTTCCCTGTACTTCGTTTTGGCCACACTCTGCTTCTGTAGTTTGTGCACATGTACATCGACGGACACGACAACGACATCACGACAGACACATCAATGGACATCACAAACGACACAGTTGGCTTAGGAACTATTCATTATCAATCAGTAAACTGTTCAACTGGACTTAGCTGTACATGTGTTCCTGTGAAGTGTCACTGTAAGCAGTCTGTAGGCAGTGTGTAGGCAGTGTCAGTCACTGTCACTATACGGCATATAGCCTATGATCCATGGGCACCGCCATGACGCCCCCCGAGTAGGTGTTCTTCATTAATGGAGGTGAAAAAGTAGGTGTTCTTCACTAAAGGAGGTGGAAAAGAACTGAGTGATAATTGGGAAATGTCACAACTTTAGCCTTGCTCACATATTCATATAAAGTGTTCCATATGGAAAATATTATGTCTTGGGTTTAATCATTATGTCATCTTGTTTTGGGATTGGTGTAGAGAGTCAAGGGTACCATGGTAAAATATTGAGAGGCAGTTGAACCCGAGTAAGGTATACATATAATCTATAATCGTACCAAGTATGAAGAAAATCGGCGCACCGTTATTAAGATATCGGCGTTTGAATTTCGTCATAGCAAATGCTGCTCTGGTGGCCAGTGTAGCTCCACCCTCACTCTGCGCCTACTTCACTCTCCCAGCAGAGATTCCGCGCGCTTTACCGCGAAGATCTGCTAGGAGAGTGCTTATCCGATATCCGATCGTTAGCCCGATGTTTCAAATTCAAACACCGATATCTTCATAACTTCGGGACGGTGGGTCCGATCTTCTTCATATTTGGTACGATTATAGGTTATATGTATCCCTTACTCGGGTTAAAACTTCATCGCTTAATTTGTATGGGAAGCGCAGGAAATACACAGTGACGTTTTATAGAACCTAAGAGTAAGACAGTTCTATACTTGTCGTTAGTTCCGACACTTATCCATGCGATCGCTCATTTCGGCCAACGACATTCTCTATAGGGAGCCAAAGTGAACCCGTTGCAACGCCGATAGCCGGTCACAAAATAGTATTTCCGGGTATAGGCACTCAGTACTTTGACTATGTAGGTTCAAGATTATATGTCTCATTCACCAATCTTTTAGATCCAAATTTTTAATAAACTTAGCAACTGTCATCGTAGTTTCGAAACAGAGTTATTCAGAGACGATAGTAGTAAACTACAATTCAAAAGTAACAAAAGAGACCAAAAACGAAAGTCTAGCCTCAAAGCCCCATAGGTTTAGCACTAGGCCTCGTTCTTACTGGCCACCGGAAATGGTGTTTTGTAGGTGGGTATCTGTGGTTTTAGCGGTTTCACTTTGGCTCCCTATGGCACACCCGCCATCTTGTGTCGTCGTAAATGCCATAGAATCTTGATCCGATCTCAGACGATCGTAGAATTGCGATGTCGTGACTAAAAAACAGGGCCCAGGTTTGTCCCCCGACCACCTAGTGACTGTTTCGTGAACTAACAATGGCTCTGTCCCAAGGATATGAGGATGACACATCAGTCGACAACATCAAGTAGTCTCTTTCACGACCGCATGCGGCGCACAGGGCAGACTTTGAGCCGTGAACACGCCGTCTGGTGAGTAGTAGCCGCACTACAGGCTACAACATCAAGCTGATTGCCGACGTGTATGTCGATATAGCATTATACTGCGCCGCTCACATATCTGTCGCCAGGTACTCGAGCCACTCTCCTCCCAGATCTTTCGCGGCACTAGCGCTTGCTAATACAAGCGGCCGCAGGAAGTAGAGCGTAGGATATCTGCTAGGAGAGGGGTACTCGGGCGAGACAGCGTGTTTCAAGCCGGTGACACTTTACACCTACCGTAACAGCGGCCGGCTGCAGACTTTGACTTGTGGTTCGTTCATCTGTGGGAGGGGTCAAAGTAGCACCAGTTCGTCGTCTGATTGAAACGCGTAATAAGCATCTTACAACATGGCTAACATAAGGTAAGGTTGAGGTTCAGTCATACAATATCTGTAATTATAATTTAGAGTAAATAGATGGAAGAAAAACGTCAGGTCGGGTGGGTCTGTGGCCTGGGCCCTGGTAGTCAGACGAGTCCGACCCTATACTCTAGTATTAGCCTAATACGGGAACGTACTGTTAGGGTCGCCCACGACTAGGGCCCTGGGTGTTAACCACTTACCGGTACTTAAGTACTGGATCTAAATACTAAGTTGTACTACTGCTCTAGACTAAATCTAGATCTAATACAACTACTACTACTATACTCTATAGTCCTGAGCGTTTAATATGGGTAAAATCACGATATCTAGTTTAATCAAATGCAGCATTTGTAAAAAGATAAAATTTACTAAAATCGAGTAGATAGAATTAGAAATCAAGAGAACGTCATAAATAATACATAACAGAACTTATCACAGAACTAAAATTGTGGTTCCACCTGTCATTTTATCAAAGAACTTTGGCCTGAGGTCATATTTCTACTTAAATTACTAACATTATAAGCAGGCCAGTATGACTTGATTTTCCTTCAGTCCTATCTCTGTCAATATTTGGCAAAGATACTTCAAATAATGACTGATTTGTAGATGAACCCCCACAGAATACAACCAGAATGTTATCTTATTGATTAAATATATTATTTAGAGGTAATTATTGGCCGTTTCTAGCTATGCCATACGCTAAAAAGGCAATAATATCAGAAAATTACATTTTAGGGCATGTTTGGAGTGTTTGTCATCTGTCATAATGTTCCTGTAATGTATCTCAGGAAATATCTAGTAAATTGCCGTGGGAATAGGTTCTTACTCTTAGCTATCTTCTAGATCTAGATTTAAATCATAGATGACTTTACTTCAGGAGAATTCACATCTTGATTATTTGAGCCTATTAGTAATACGGAAATACTTTAAATGCGCTTTGGCTTTGGTTATACATATACTTTGATCGAAGACGATACGCTCGGTAGCAAGCGCGCTTTGGACGATTCGATTCATAAATTGGACGATACGCTTCGTTTTCAGGAGGCGATGTTCTCCCACTCGCGATCACATAAATTCGGGGGGGGGGGGGGGAAGCGTAGGGTCCGTCGGTCACCCGCTGAAAAACGAAGCGTATCGTCCAGATACCCTTTGGACTATCTAGATTCATTCATGTTTGTGCAAGTTCCGAGTTCATGCTGACCCTCCTACTCTAAGAGTTAACACAGCTGAATGGAAGAACACTAGGTTTTATTTGAACCAAGATCAACTGCAAAAAGTACATTCATATAACTACCTGGGTGTAACACTTATATAATATAGTACTGCATCGAGAATCGTATAAATACACAATACTCCACGAGTTTGGATGGGCCATAATCGTCATCGAGGCGAAGCAGAGTGACGATTATGGTCCATCCAAACGAGTGGAGCATTGTTTATTTATATGATTCGAGTGTGGTTCTGGATTTATCTCCCCCCTTTTACTGTTAGGGACGTTTAAATCTCTTGTTTTGTCTTGTCTTTTCTCTGAAATCCTGGCCCCTGATTGGTCAATCGCCTATGACGTCATCTCATATTCACTACTCCACGACCATGGCGTAGTATTGTCACTCTACCGGGGTGATCGTTGAGTATTTTTTCTAACATTATTCCTATGGCTAAACTTGTACCAGGGGTGAGATAATATATGCAAACCTTAATTATAAGGCTCACATAAATAACATAGTCAGGCAGGCCTCACACAAACTGTTCCTCCTTGCAAAAATATGCCCGTACCTAACCAATGAAGCATGTGTTCTAATTTATAAAACCATGATACTTCCGATTCTAGATTATGGTGATATCTTTTATGATACCTGTAGTAAACATGATCTAGGAAAGCTTCAAATTATTCAAAATAATGCACTAAGGACCATCACCAAAAGTAACCCAAGAACGCATGTGGATTTACTACACAGGACCACTCAATTCCCATACTTATTTGACAGGAGGAAATATCATACACTGCTAACGATGTTTAAATTATCAAAAAATCAGGAGCTCTTAAAAATTTCAAACGTAAATACTAGAACAAACATGGCACCAGTGTTTAAAACTGAGAAACCAAACTGTGTGTATTAGATCTAGATCCTATCCGGTCCTCCTTGAGATGTACTTTACACCATATCATCTGATTATAAATAGTACAATCTATCGTTGCTCTGCATATACTGCTATCAATTATTGTATATATGTTGCGTAATGGCGCCATAAAGGAAGGATAATCTGTACCAAAAAGAAACTGGTAGAGCGTTAAGTCCAGTCCCTCGAGACTGAGCTCTAACCAGTATAAATAAATGTCTTAAAAAAAAAAAAGGTCAGCAGCTATTCGGTTGCAACTTTCTTTTGTGAATTCAATTGACATAGACACTGGTCGAAGGTTGAAGCAACTTCACTTTACTAACACCCCCATAAGGAGAAACAACGCATAACGATCAGATATCTAGGTAAATAATGTGGGGCATTCACGCAATACAGTTATAGTGAGAATTCCACGAACTAGACGCTCTTTCAATGCAAAGCCGACCTCTCAGCAGAGGGATCTATACCAAGCTGTTCCACTGCAATCCCCAATTTCAACCGGCCGGTTGGTGTACAGTGGTTCCAATAGGCCAATCCCAGCGGCGGCCAGCCGGCTTGCCAGCAGATCCGCAGCCAGTGCCCCACCTGACGCTCCAGATAGAGCAGCAGTGAACGGACAGTAGCGCTGTCTGGTGAACGTTAGCCACATTAACATGGTAGGGGGTGGGGAGTTAGCTCAGTGGTTAGAGCACCGGACTTGTAACCCCAAGGTTGTAAGACTTTGTGGGTTTGAGTCCCACCCCCAGCAGTGGTAGATTTACTGCTATAACAAAGGCCATCCTTCTCATAGCATGTCTATATGGTGTGGGAAGTAAAAGAACTCTCACCTCGGTAAATGTGTAGGGGTGAGATTTCTACCTGAATTCATCACATAGATTCGATCACCACCCTAGTGGTGTAAACGAACCATGAGAAAGTCTGGAAAGGACCTATAATGGTTGACTGGACGTAAAATCAAACCAAACAAACAAAACAATTAACATGGTAATTAAGTTCGCTGCTGAGTCGATAGGTGGCGCATTGTGTGGTGTCAAACACTACGTCGCTCTGAATCTCCGAAACCCGCGTGTCAAACAGAGCAGTGTGCCACCATGTTGTGATTTGTACAGGAACGCTGATAGCTTGTCAATTTTGCACTGAATTCTGCATTAACCCAAAAAATGAAGGTAAATAAAGATAAGGCTTGATGTGATAAATGTGTATAATATGCCCTGGTCCTAGAATTCTGCCCCAAAACTGTCAGAAGTTTGCAGGTGAGCGCATCGACGGTATCAACTGTTCGATGTTGACGGCATTCCCTCCCTCAACATGGGTCCTGGCAAAACTCATAGTGGGTGTCATGCTCTTCTTATACCCATCTGCCGGCTGCGTAGTTCCAGTCGGCAAAAACTAATAAATCAGTTTTCTTCGGCTGGAAGAAATCCTGCCAGGCTGACGAGAATATTAGAACGGGTGGGACGCCGGGTAAAAAATCTAAACTGTTAGAACAGCATGGAATGACTTTTTCAGCTGGCCGATGGCCCGGTGCTCCAGCAAATTCTCAGCAACCTTGAGGCGGCGCTCCAACAACCTCCAACAGGCACTGATTTCACCCGGCAACCGGCTACAATATCCAAAATTAATATTTTACTATATATATATTGGTGCAGATACCATGTCAAAGTGAATGGCCACATTCCACGAAGGTCTTTGTTCCTGTTCCGTATAACAGTGTATGGCAATGTAATACGAGCGAAGAGCGGTCGGTAACTATTAAAGGGCTGTCCATAAATCATGTCATGCTGTTTTTGACCGTTTTTTACGCCCCCCCCCCCCTCCCCATATATCCGCGTCATATTTTGTGTTACAGCCCTTGTCATGCTTGGTCATAGAGACTGGACCCCTCCCCCTCGACTGCATGACGTCATTTATGGACGGTTCTTAAATAGTATGATATAATAAGTCCCTATAAAGTGATGTTTTAACTTTCAGAATCGACGTACAAGTAAGATATTTGTGAGGTCATTTACTTTGTAACAATTGTCTATCGAACTTTAAATTCTAGACATATGCTATAGAGCATTCTACACAAATTTTGATTTCTGTATTTACACAGAAAAAGGGATATATTTGGAGAACACTAATATGTTATTGTTGATTTACCGGCATGATAGGCGATCAGATGGGACGAAGGTGTCGCCTTCAGTTCATCCCAGGTCAAGGTGCGTTTTGACATATATAATTTACATGAAGCTTATTCCCCCTAAGCATGGGATTTATATTGAAAAACAATTTGTCCAACCCTATTCACTATTTGATAGAAGTGAATTACATCAGAATGACATATACACAATGGTTGGTCTATTAGTTAACCTCGACTTCCTTCTATGCTCTAACATCAGCTGGCTCTGATGGAGCTTGTAAAGTAGAGCAACTATGGTGCCCTCCTGTTGTGAATGTATAAGTTTGGATTGAAAAAACCCACCGTTCCTTCCAGTCCGTGACGTAGTGGTGTGGTTGGGTGAATGTATAAGTTCCCCATGCTTGCCCTCCTATTGTCAGTCATACTTCTAATGGTTTTGAGGTCCATGTGTAGTAGTATCTTACTGGAAACGGGCATGATATTTCTCCTGAGTTTTTTTCCCTGATGGACAATATTGAGATCATTGTAAATCCAGAGAAAATAAGGTAACATATTAAAAAAGTAATTTTAGCTCTCAACTGAGGCCAGAAATCCAATGAAAATAGCTTAAATACAGGTCCTCGAACCCTCGGAACCCTTTTGTCAGGAATTTTCAAACCCCATGCCTGTGGTAAGTTATAATTGGCTACAGGTCAGCCGGCTTGACCTGTAGCCAATTACAGGGAGCAGCTTTGTACTCGTCAGCTTGCTGACCCGATTGGTATGGTGCAGCGACTGGTTTACTGTTTTCAGTATAATATGACCAGTGGAGTATTGTGTCCGTGGCCTGTGGCACAGCCCTTGAGTGAGGCGCACTATAAAACGAGCATAGGGTCCCACTGCTACAAGCAGACCAAAGTTGAATTAATATAACTTCCAAGAACCTGATAGGTCAACCAATGACTCAGTCTCAAAAGGACGTATCTAGCCTTCTGAGACATAAAACTACACAAACAAACAAACCAAAGTCTGTCTATCCATTGAGATAGTGTTCATATCTTCCCTCTCTCTAGAGTATTAATTTGCCTTATTTTTCAATCCACCGTTCCATCAAATCATTAAAGCAGTATGACTCCCCGAACACATACTTCACAGTATTAGTTAGGCTGATAATGATTTGATTTCCAATGATTGAATATTATCATGCAAGTACTAATGTACAGTCTACCCTGCCATGAAAATACATTTATGGTTCCCATAGCTTTTAAGTGATGTAGCAAAGTGGACGGGAGTTATGATCGTCATATGGGTCGCAGCAAGCGTTTTGGATTGGATGATATTACTTTGACGTTTTTAATACTAAGCCATACCAATGATATAATTCTACATATTTTAACGATTATTTATATTGATCATTGGATGAGAAAAAAAGATACATATCAAGGTTTACTGACGTCCACTTTATGCAGTTAAGATATATTTTATCATTTAACTTGACAAGATATTCCCTCTAAAACGGACTAGACTGGTCTGCTTTAGTGAAATGAAAAGGGAGGCATCAAAGTTGGGTGTAAAATTCGACATATTTCGGTATAACATATAACTTCATAAGGGATCAGTCTGATAAATTTTCTTATCAAAACAACCATTCTCACCCAAATATACCAGAACTTTCATGTCAGCTTAAAACTTCACGTAGACAGGATTGCTGAGCTTTATTAGAGAATACCTGGTCTGTTCAAGCTGAACTTTCCACTGAACCTGAAAAACTCAGTTTGGTGAGAGATGCAAGTAATGATAGATTTTTTTTTAATCAAGGTGTCCTTTAGACACCAACGATTCACCTCATTCTGCGGTTAGATGAATGTGAACTAAAACAGCCTTGCCGCAGGGGAATGCACATATCTTGTATGACTTAAGTGTCATGATGTGCGGAAGCATGATTTTTTTTCAGTGTCCAAATGCATGCAGGGATACGAAAATTCCAATGTCAAAGTATTTATTTCAACCGTGACCAGGGTACAAATATTTTTGTGAGTTTTTCTTAAATTGGTTGGGGGCCATTCCAACCGCATCTATAGCTAGATAGAAAGGGTCTATACAAAACGCTTTAACTATGATTTAGTTTCATTCATCGGCGGGTTATCTGAACAGTTGTCTCTGGTAGAAGGCCCAAGATTAAACCCACGTTTGGTCAACAGAAATAACAGGACTAGGACCTCAAGGTCAGGTGACCAGATCGCTAATGTATGGCCAAGTAGCGGCCATTCATTTGTCAGGTAATGGTAGTGTTGTTTACTTTCTAAGTATCCTATAACCTCGCAGCACATACGTGGAAGGGAGAGTCCCAACTCTCGTGTCAGTCAGTCAGATATATCATTCAATGAGGATTTGTTCCCTATATTAGACTAAAACAACTTTTATCTAAAATCAACACTTAACAATTAGTTCATAATTTTTTTTGTGTCTTTTACTAGGATTTTAGCCTAGTCTCATTTAGAACAGGTTTACAGTGCATAAAACGTTTTATGTGAACCTTTAGTGGTAAAATATTTCTGCCCCTATAGTATACTGGCACAGCCTGATCTGTCAATGCCTAATGTCCACATTATTCAAACAAATGCAAATGTGCCTGTTGGCAATCAAGTTCGCAAAGCGGGTCAATACAAACAATAGGCAACAGCTGATCACTTCATAAGCTGAATTATGACCAGTACATATGTATAACAATTACGCCCCTATGTTGTTGCACTTTACCATACAGACATTTTATCAATAGTGAGTAAGTAACCAGCGAAGCATCCAAGCGACAAGTCCTAGCAATAACGGCACCCCCTACTGTCTGCTTACCGATCATAATTATAAGTCTGGTGTCGGTCACTTCACATGCTTACATGACATGACTATACATACGCATACATGACCAATACTATATATGATATGACTATACCATGATCATTATGGTCATAACTTAATTGACATTAGTTTTGTTGTTCAGATTAGTATACATGGCCTTGACCATTGGCATAACTGATCATGTATGATAAAACCATACATGGACATACATTACTATGTACATGATATAACCATAACAGTATCCTGAACATGCATGACATGACTATTATGATTTGACTTGAGTATGACATGGCCATACTGGTTGACTGGACGTTAACTCAAATATGACAAACCATGACCATACATATCAATACACGAGAAAATTAACATACATGACATGACCATGGACTATACATTGCCATTCCCATACACAACTACTAGCTTCCAAAATGACTATAGTATATAACATGAGCGATGATCATACCTAAAATGACCTTACATGACTATCACCATTCCAGCAGCAACACCTAAGTGTCTTGCAGACTTTATTGATATATCTTTGCACTATCAATCTATGTATTCACCTCTCAGGGTTTAGAATAAGAAACTGAATTGATTGGATTTCAACCATGTGAACTTTTGACCATTTTTAGGAATCTAGCAGGACGAACCTTGTTCATCACTGGAGCCAGTCGCGGTATTGGGTTGAACATTGCCCTGCGTGCGGCTGCTGATGGGGCCAACATCGTGGTCGCCGCCAAGACCACCGAGCCACACCCATCACTACCGGGCACCATTTATACAGCTGCTGAAGAAAGTTAGTAATCAGCAGCATTGATCCATGAACTATTTAAAAGAAAGCTTACTGAATAAAAATGGTTTCGTGAATTCATGTTAAGATGTACTATATCTGTTTTTACAGAAGGCCAGAGTCACACCCAGTAACCGACATAATCCGTAACGTTGTAGTTGTTGTTTTATGATCTATTATTACACTTGATTTCAATCAATGTATTATGCTCACCATACACGATAACGTACCGGTACCACTTCATAATTTGAGTCATATCTATGTGTTACACTTTTATCTTGGTTACACTTCAATAATGTCTTCCGCTACAGATATCACTCAGCTCCGCTTCATGATATCATTCCGCGAAGACAACTCATGCCATATAAACAATCATATGAAATTTCGTGCTGTTATATGATAGTATTAGGACTACCTCCGCCGCATCAAAACCTCGGACATTTTGTCCCAGATCTTCCATATTAAACAAGTTTTGACATTAGATAAAAAATGTGACTTTTTGCCGACAGTTGAGGCAGCTGGAGGAAAATGTCTACCGTGTGTGGTGGACATCCGTAATGAAGAACAGGTTGCCAACGCGTTCAAGCAGGCAGCTGAGAAATTTGGAGGGATCGACATTCTTATAAACAATGCCAGCGCCATTCACCTGACGGGAACAGAAGCCACGCCTATGAAACGCTACGACCTCATGCACCAGGTCAACATTCGCGGAACCTTTCTCTGGTATGTCACTAATCGGTTGCTGATGTTTTGGGAATTTGCAATGTTATACCATAGATACCAACGAAAAGAGACATTCGTATCTTTAATTTACATAGCTCTAAGATATTTATGCTCTTCAGCAGATCATGTTTATTATGTAATAATAACCATGAGTAAGATGACTTAAAGCAACAAGACGCTGGCATCGCTTATTAACATTACATGGATTGTGCCTGACTAGTCCATTGGATCTAATTGATTATGTTCATTGGATATGGTCCAACCCGATTTGGTTCAATGCTGGTAGGAATTGACCAATCCTACATGCCAAATATACTGCATATACCTGACTCAATCTTACTCGCCGTTAGACAGAGTTTGTTGAAGGATTGTAAAGCAAGTGTTCCACCAACCAGGTACTAGCCCTGGCTGGGAGGGGAGGGGGGTGTTTGCCGGGAGGCGGCCTCTGTAGAAGAGCGGGGAAGGTGCCCCTGCCAGCGCTGGGCCCTGGGCCAGCAGCGCTGGGTCATTAGTTGCCCGGTGCTGGCCTGTTCAACAGTCCACAAACCCAAACCCCACTCTGCAACCAAGCCAGTCTGCAGGCCAGTGTAAAATTTATAAGAGTTAGTCCACATAAGATCATAAAGTACCACCTGCAAAGGACCGCCGGGAAAAGTTGATCAAATATCTTCTGCCAGCTGGAATGCATGGCAGGCCGGTAGGTTTGCTGCAAATAGGGCTTCCCCTTTGACTACTCCCCGCATATACTTCAATAGATGCGGTCAACATGAACGTGCGACACCTGCAGGTCACTAAGCTGAAAGCAGAGACCGAAAATTCAGACAGTATGGTAGTTCGGTGATGCCTTAGGTGGCCAGGTGATGCCTTAAGGCATCATCCGAGGATGGTCGGGTGATGCTTTGAGTATCATTTACGTCGTGAATGGATGAATGTACTTTAATACTCCTAATTACTGAATAAAAAGAAATATATATATTGTAGCGGGGACAGCGGGGGTCTGGGAGGCGCGGCGTGGTTTTACGACAGCGCTACTAAGGGTAGGGGAGGAGGATGGATATCCTCCTCCAAACCACACCGAGTGCCACCGGACCACACCGAATGCCACCGAATTACACCGAACTATGATGCGGTGGATGCTGAGTTGCTGCATGTGACGTCACATTTTACTATAAATACAGCGAGCGCAGCTCAGTCCAGGCATTCTGGGTGGACCAGCCCTAGAGGCGAGGTCATGAACACTGCTCTTAGACACGTAGGTCAGGCTTACAAACCACGTTAGTGTGATTGTATCCGTAGGCTCATGTAATAAATCATAGTATCCTGTACACTGTATCTGGTGGTTCTTGTCATTCTGCATTTACCGTTACAATATATTCGGTTTTTTTGCAATAGAATTGGAAATTTTGGCTCAATAGACATGAGACAAAATGTAGATATAATATCATATTTAATATTTCTAGGTGAAACAGCCCACTTGCTTCAAGCCTATAGAGCTACCACTGAATTATGGTGTATATAATTACTTTCTAAATTTTTATTTATTTACAGCATCGGGTTTGTTATTGATGCCCAACCATATATCTGTTTAATTCTTCAGCTCCAAGTACGCCATCCCATACCTGCGTAAAGGCACAAATCCCCAGATTCTCAACATCAGCCCTCCCCTCAGCATGTCAGCTAAATGGTTTAAAGACCATGTCGGTAAGTACACTAGCTTCCTGCCTAGGTATTGGAGAGTTTTTATGATTCTGATGGACAGTTATATACTCTTATTTTAGACAGGCTTTTATTACTGTGTATCAGATGTCTCTATTTACAAGTTATCGATTTGCCTAGCAAATATTACCATTTTATTTCATTGTTCTTTCCTTGCAAACGAAGTAAACTTATATACATGTACATGTATTTCTATTTCTTCATTTCAGCATATACGATGGCTAAGTATGGAATGTCTATGTGTGTGCTCGGTATGGCTGAAGAACTAAAAGAAGATGGTATTGGCGTTAACGCATTGTGGCCACAAACGGGTGAGTTAACGTTTTTTTATCCATATCTTCTGTTTAGTAACATTGTTGCTCATATACCCCTCTATTTTAACCCAAATATAATTGCACGTGATATTGTAATCGCTTAGATTATCAGAAAACAAAACGTTCACAGATACCTACATTCATACATACTAGGAGTGTATTCTCGATCATACTTTACCCAAACTGCTCCTTGTATTACGGGTGATATTTGATTTGTTAGAGAGAATACTTCTATGGACATTTACCAAGATGTACGGAGAGCGATCAAGGGTTGAGTAACAACAGACTAAAACATGTAATTGTACCTGTAACAGATTGGATGATAGCCGATATGTCTTTTATTACCTTAATCTTAATACAATTTCTATTTCATGATAATGACAACTGTGACAAATCTCTTGCCTTGTAGCGATCTACACTGCAGCAATGGCCATGCTTGGGGGTGGGGAAGCAGTCAAAGAACAGTGCAGACGTCCTGAGATCATGTCAGATGCAGCTCATGCCATCTTGACCAGGGACAGCAAGACAGCCACCGGCAATTTCTTCGTTGACGAAGCTGTGTTGCGGGAAGAGGGCATGACAGACTTTGAGAAGTATTCTTATGTACCTGGTAAGATAATGCTTTTTATCGCCTACCCCCTCTGCGTCTGCCTATAACCATATCTCCCCCCCCCCCTCTAATTAGCAGATGGACTATTGGCCTCAAGTGTCTATGGCTATAACTTACTGTAGTACACCTGCTTGTAGAGTCACCAGGTTAGTACAGATAGCAATATGATATCTGATTAGGATTGAAGGTTTATTGCCATACAATATCCGACTTTTTTCCTTTTTAAAAAAAAGTATTTTGAGATGGAGATATCAGATTGTGGTGGACTTTTTAAGTCACAGGTCCATTTTTAAGAACTCCTTTATGGACAGATTTCCACCCTAAAAACTGGTTCAATCATGATATAATATGCCTCATTTGAAAGAGAATAAAAACATAGTAGTTGCTTGAAAGTAGAATTTTCCAGTTTTATTCTATATTTACAGAGCTACTCAAGTATTTGTTAAAAGTTTGGGGGGATTTTGGGTGAAATTTGCCTACTAAAACAGATGTTCAAACAAAACTGGTCTACCGATATATATAACATGATAAATCATAAATGGATCTATCCAATTGTATGCGTCTACGAACATTTTTATTATTAAAACATATTTCATCATGAGTTGGTTATGCATAGGCAAGTATTCAAAGTGAACAGACAGCAGAATGGTCACCTGCAAAGATTGCTATGATTGAAACAAGTTCTAAAAGCAGTTTTAACCAAATTCAAAATATGGAGGAACATGATTAACATTGCCCTGATCTGACTATGTCCCTCCCTGTCTAAACTGTAGGTGCCAAGGTTATTCCTGATTTCTTCCTCGAGGACGTCGACGCTGATGCACTGATCAAGCAGGTCGAAAAGGCAGGCGGGAAAGCCAAATTCAAGGTTGGAGACAAACCCAGCCCCGCAGCAGAACCGGCGTCTGGTCCAGCATTAACATTCAAGGCAATCGAAAGTGTTTTGAATGAGGAACTTGTGAAACAAATTGGCGGAGTCTTCGCCTTTTCTCTTAAAGGTAATATGACAACAGTTCTCTAAAATATGTATAGGAAGAGCTTAGAATAAAAGAAGGGGGGGGGGGGGAACTAATTACATCCACATTCTATATGTGTATGTGATGCCTGATAAAACTCATAATGGAAGGATCCATTGTCATTATTTTGGGCACGTCTTCTGGGTTACACTGGCGTCTCTGTTTTGAGTCACAAACTGTGGTGTCTTTACAGCAAGCGCAACTTGTACTTTCAAAGCAAACTACTCAATTACTGATAAGAAACAACCCCCACATCATGACTTAAGTCAGAGCTTGTTGTCCGACACCCCGGGGTGTAAGACAACACATTTCTAGTTTTTGAATCACAAAAAGTACATTTTTTTATTAAAAAAAACAAAAAAACTTGGGTATTTATAAGTGGTGGGGACACTTAACATAAAGGGATATTTGTCATTCTATTATGATTATTATTTCTTCTAGACATCTTTTAACAGGCGCGTTGTCCAACACTCCAATCTTTGGAAAAATATCATCATGGATTCGGAATGTTTTAATATCAGAATGGATACAGGGATGCCAGTTTATAGGATTTTGCCTACATGTAGGATTTTCATTTTAGTCTCAAAGAGATGAAAATTTCAAGAAATTGTATGTTTTGAGAACAATATAGACTCAAGGTTCCCTAAAATCTTAATCTTAGATAAACTTGTTCTGATCTTTCAAAATTCTGAATTCAGCTACCCCTAGCACACTCAGCGCTCCAACCTACAGCTGTAGGATGGTAGGATTCCTGTGGGAAATGCTCCTACGGATAATGGCAAACTTTAATACTGATATCTGATTGGCTTAAAATATGTCATTTGAGAATAGAGTTATTAAAGCATTACCAAGTCTAAAGTAAATTATTAGAGGAATGCCTAATGAACTTGATAAGATATTCTGCAGAATATAGAACCGATAGTGTGTAGTAATCTTTCTTAAATGATTTTCTTTGAAGAGTACCCCATTTAGTGCAGAGCTACACATATAACCTCTCTCATAGCAGATATCTAGATTTATCCTACCCCTCATATAAATATCCATAGACTTAACATGGTGTGACTGTATGCCACGGTTATGGCATAAAATATTTATATGCCACTGGTGACATATGAGGTTAAAAACGTGACAGGGTAGGATAAAATCTAAACATCACTCAATTTCATATAATTGTTTACATGCCATTCATTGTCTTCCGCTACAGATACCACTCAGCTCCACTTCGTGATATCATGCCGCGAAGACAACTCATGCCATATAAACAATCATATGAAATTTCGTGATGTTTCATGATAATCCTATACCTCTGGTCCATGCCCAAGGATCTGCTAAGAGAGTGATGGGGATTCCCCATACACCATGTGCATTTTAGGTAATACATAGACTGGCCTCAGTCCCCATGTAGGAATTTTTCCTGACCCCCACTGGCATCCCTGTGGATAATCTGATTGTGTTGAAACTTTCAGGTATCACAGTCAGGATTTTTGTCAACATTTTACAATAAAAGAAAAATAATTTCTCACTATTTATTATCCATCGTATACAAAGCCCCCATTGAAAATGTATGGGGACTCAGTAAACCACGACCCATTGTATACAAACTGTCAGATACCATAACTGTGGTATACGGATTCAAACCTGTGGTATACGGCCTCAAAACCATGGTGTACGGGAAAAATAGTCCCTTTTGCTATAGAGCAGAGAAATAGTCCCTATTGTTATACCCTTGAAAATGGCAATTACCGGGTTAAATTTATTCGAAAAGATGGATAATAAATACAACAAACGATGATTTTGTGGACAGGCAGCTCTGTAAACCACTCGCGGTTGACCTCGTAATACACTCGCTAGCGCTCGTGTATTACTACGCGTCAACCTCTCGTGGTTTACGGCCGCCTGTCCACAAAACCATCGATTATTGTCTATATATTTCATTAGATTTGTCCCCTGAAAATCGGCGTGTCGTACAACATGCTGTATGGGTCTCTATGTTGGAAAATTTGAAGGTTCTGGATAGTTTTGACCATTTTAATATTTTTTCAAACTTTAACTGATGTTCAAAACTATATTGTCTACACTTCTCATCACATATGCTTTAAACAAGTTAATAGAAACAATTGGCTCAACATTGTGCCTCAGTGATTTTGAAAAAAAAAGTGAAAATCATGAAAAACACTAGTCTTTGCTGATTTTCGGAAGTAAAAATTCCTCTGAGCTATACAAAACCCTATGTTGGAATGAAAGACTATCAAAAGATGCACCCAAAACTGTAACTTTTGCATTGATGAGATACATCTATACAACATCAGCCTTAAATAAGCCTATTTTGGCCAATTTAGCAGGTTTTAAAAATCCCACCCTGGTGTGATTAGGTCGCACTATAAAAGGGAACTGCCAAGTCATGCGATAGCTGCCCAGCCAGTCACTAGCAAATTCACTCTCTATACAGCTATGATATACCGAAAATGGTCCATCATACCCCTGTCGCATTAACTACACTCTAACTACAACTTAAGTTCCACAATTATAGTAGCTTTACAATAAATTGCATTTATAGCGTTATCAGATAGTGTAAAGTGAATGTGGGTGATAGAATAATCACTGGGTTTATGTTTTGACATTCATACACCTTGGTGTTTACGATGTAATAGACTCGGTACACTGTGCTCTTCTAATGTATACTATATGTCGATGCATTAATGTATACACCTGTCCATCCAAATAGCCAGTGGCTATTGTGTATACACACGTTTTTTTAATGAGTATGTTTATTGTCCTCTCGCCGTACAGACGTTCTCCTTTGGGCAATAAGCCAATCCCAATTAAGTTAGAAACAAAATTGATACATCTAGATTAGAGGAATGGGGGAAGGGTAAAATGATTAATGTGGATGAGGATGGCCATATCATGTCATATTCTTAAAATGATCGATAGAGACACTCTATATACAGATGAAAAAGTCGGAAACAAAAACACAAAAAGAACTGGGGCGTATTCGGGGGAGGGGGCGACCTTCCCCCCCCCCCCCCCCCCCCCCCCGTGCCGTCAAACACAATTTCGGCACTTGCCGGAGCTCTGACGGGAGTGTCAACGGCCCTTGGCGCGTTTAACTGCCGCCAAAGTACTGACTGGAGGTTTAGACGCCGTTGGTGAGAGCCTGCTGCCAGAATTTCTTGGAATTTAGTTTTATTTTATGATTTTCATACTTTGTTAATGATCATATTTCAAGATGCAGAAATTCCGTCAATTGTCGGCAAACTTGCATCCCTGTATATATATATAATGGCCACTGGATATTTGGATGGCAGATTTACGCTTTTCCATGGAAATACATGTACATTTTAAAATTTTCGTTATAAAAAACTATTTTTCTTTTATAGAACAAAGATGATATTAATTGAACCTCATTAACGCCAATAAAACAGTAGGTTGAACTTCCCCATAGACTCTCAGCTTCATGCTCTGGCGGACACTGGCATTTTCCTGGTCTCTCAGAGTGACAGACGCAGCAAATTTCACATGAAAAATGTTTTTACTTTTTGATCTGACATAAATTGGCATCCCTGAAAACCCTTTATATTTTATCCCTCCTTTCCAACAGGAATTAGATATATGTCAGAAAGGGCCAGTTCGCGATTGGTTTCCTGCTGGTCGCTCCATGTATATTATAACAAATTAGCAACTTTGTGCAGCATATCTACATAACTTTCAGAGCTAACTCTATTCGTTGACTTTCCATCCAGATGGCGGCACATGGTACATGGACTTGAAGAATGGTTCAGGCGCCTGCGGTCAGGGAGCGCCCCCCTCAGGTGAAGCAGACTGCACCATGACGTTGGACACAGACAGTTTCACGAAGATGTTTGCTGGCAAGCTGAATGCCACGTCTGCTTTCATGACTGGGAAACTAAAGATCAAAGGTGACTTACCACTGGCCATGAAACTTGAGAAGTTGATGAAGAAAATGCAGAAGGCCAAATTATGAGGTCGCAAAACCGATTGATTTGTATATGTCCTCCTGCTGGTCCCATCCTACCTCAACTTTGTAATTCATTCGGAATTTCTTAAGATAAATTCAAGCAAGCATAAATTCACATTTTAGCTCAAAGACTAGAATAATTTAACAATGAGTCACCCTTCCGATGAATTGCCCACATATGGGCCAGTTGTGAATAGATTTTGTGACACAATACAGATAAGTCTTGACTTTCTGCATAGAAAGTTTGTAGTAGCTTGACGACTAAACTACAAATATATTGGATGAAATATGTGTACAAACGTGATGAGAAATGTTCTGTGATTGTAAGAAAGTGTATTGGCGCAAAATCGCTACCCTGTGCATTCCTTGCATTATTGAATAAATCTTTTGTATTAACATATCTTATGGATGTTTTGTTGTGTCAGGGGAGTTGTTGGTGTATTTCAAAATATAAAATTGGTAAGGCAAGAAACACCTAATAATATGATTTTCTCGTACATTATAATGTGCTCTGTCCATAAATATCAAATATGACTGTCAGGTATATACAAATACAATGAATTTCTTTAGAATGTAGGAGGGTAGAGAAAATTCCCCATTGTATGTTTTTCTGTACAGTGATTCATTAAGATCCCAGAGCTCTGATTAATATACGTTTTAAAATGTGCCTGTACTTCTAATATTAGTTGAGATATTCAAAGTTTATGGTGTGATTATTTGTTGGTTTGTGTAGTTTAACGTCCAATTTGTTCAATTCAACTTACTTAACTCAAATTTGCATATCCTGTTGGAATAACAAGCTATGCTGCCTGGTTGATCCAGGTATCTTACTTTTCTCAATCATATCTTATCGAAAATCTTACATTCCCTGAGAAAGTCAAGAATTTCTTTCTTCCCAGTGTTATGGAAAACACTGCGCAATGTTGTCACACTCTTTAGGAATTTCTTTCTGCTCTCTTTGGTGACCTGACAGTGTAGTATGAGATGTTTTACACTCAGTGGAGTGTTGCATGTCTGGCACATAGGTGCTACTTCACCTCTTAGGAGGTGCCTATGTGTCAGTTTGGTGTGACCGGTCTGCAGATGGGTCAGTTTCACCTGTTCAATTTGTGTCAGGTTGTCTTTCCTAAAATTTTGTCTAGTAGCCACTACAATTTCTCGTAGTTTGTTGTCTCTGGTGCAGTTCCAGAGTTTCTGCCAAGTTTTATGAATGTGCTCCTTGGCCATTGGTTTCAAGTCTGTATGTGGAACCGTATGGGCTCGAACTTCTCTGCTCAATCCATTTTTGGCTGCTTGATCTGATCCTTCAATTCCAATATGACTCGGTAGGCAACACATGGCCACCTGTTTGCCATGTTCTCTGTTCAGTTTTGTGTATGACAGTTTGATGTCTCTGATGACAGCATTCTTTGGATCATGCTGTCCAATGGATTGTAGACAAGATTTAGAGTCTAAGAAGACTATCAATTTCTTGTGTTGTGACATTTTCATCCAAGTCAAGGCATGCAATATAGCATTGGCCTCAGCCATGAAAATGCTGCTCTTGCCATGGAGGGCTTTCTTCAGGTCACCATATGGTGTGTGAACTCCATAACCAACGCGGTTACCCTCTTTTGAGCCATCAGTATACACCGGTACATGGTCTCTGAAACGTTTCCTTTACGGTGTGAACTTCCTTGTGGTTGTGTGAGCCAGGGTGAAAGTAGTCGAGGGGTCAGTTTGGTAGAAGGGTGTTACCGGGTAGGGGGCCGGTTTGGTACAACCACATGGGGGTCCCTTCAGCAACGGGGCAGCTTCATCCATGTATTGTCTGGGGCATACACAGGCCTCCCAGTGAAACCTATAAAGGCTATAAAAACCTATATTTTGATTCTTGAGCCTTTATTTTTTTCAAAGGAACCTATATAACCTATAAAAAACTATATTTTCATGGCCATGTAGATTGATGTGTACAGGAAATCTTAGAAATTAACTTGACACAAAGTTAGATTGTCAAATGACAAGAAATCTATGTTATCGGTTTATTTAAGAGATAAAAGTGTTTAAAAATCAACAGTTGGTGTGACTTCTTGCCAGGCTGGCTTACCTGTCGGAAACTCAACACATGTATACAAACTTGCTGGGTATAACCTGATGAGCCTGACATCCTGCAATTTAATATTATGTACAATTTTTAGAAATCAAGGACTGAAAACAAGCGATTCACTATATTTTGACTCTTATTATGCTGGATATGTTAATACTAAAAACCTATAAAAGCCTATGTTTTGGGCCTTGAAAAATCTATATTTTGATTTTCAAAACATATTAAAAAAAACCTACATTGAGGAAGCGGGGCACTGGGGGGCCTACATATGTCTTGGGAAACTTTACAAATGATTTCTTAACATAATGGTAGCGCTTATGATGATTGAACTTCATCTTGGAAACCTGGGCATCTTGTTTGTTCAAATAGTGCATTTACAGATTTACCCTATATAAAAGAACTATGCATTTATATCAAACACGATCCTTATTTGCATGTCAATGATACTGCTACTGGAAACAGTGGAGGTCTGGCAAGGGAGCCTGATGACTTCCAACTGAGGTCACAAATCAAGAAAGCAGTTGCTGCTGGATATTTGAATGTGAACAACCAAGTCTCAATAAGTGACTTCAGTGAGAATCAGGTTCTAGGTAGTCAAGCTTTATGATTAATTATATGGGTACAGGAGAAATAAGGGGGGGGGGGGCTTCCAGCATGTCTGCTAGCTGCTGACAACGGCCTTAGTTTGGCAGGGGTTGCATCCAGGGCTGATTTCAGATTAGAACATTAACAGAATATTACAACTATAGAGACTAGGAGTATCAACTGAAACTGTCATCAGTAACTTATAATAGTCCAGCCAACTTCCTCCAGTTGCGATTGAGCTTGATACTATCACACTTCAAGCACTTGCTTGTGCCTGTATGTAGAACCTCATAACAACATTAAGTATTGGGTTGGAGAGTTATATGACATCACACACCAGCCTTGCTTTGAATATGGAAGTAGGGAATCTCAAAAGTGGCAGTAAGAAAGGCTTCTTACTGGACTTTGAAACTTGTTGGCAAAACTCACATGAGGCTATGATCAGTGTGTGCCCAAATTTTATTTGATATGGCTCTTACAGTTAAAATAAGGTAAATATCTTAATGTTTTTGAGGTATCTAATAATATGATTACTGTAACTGTGTTCATAATCTTCTGATACCTCACCTGTGTACCCTGATCTTTAAAACCTGGTCTAAAGACCTCATTTTAAACAACTGTGGAACACAGGTTCAAAAATATTGGAGACTACTCCACATGCATAATTTTGTCACAACCTGCCTACGTTAGCTGGAGATCCTCAAGGCAACGAGACTAAGATCTCATATGGTAGCATTATTATGTAGAAATGCTATATAAAGGATATAGTGACTATGACAGGGAAAAGCTAGTTGCTGAGGGAAAGCTTGGCAAACTGTCAGTAGCAGTACTGTCTATATTTACTTGGATATAAGTTACCTATAACTGGGAAAAAAAGATTAAATAAAAAAACATCATAACACCTGTATCACAAGAAGTCCTCAATAATCACATTGAAAGCAGTGTACAATCCGAGCCTGGGGATGACAACAAGCCAGAAGAGATTGTCATACAAGAAATATCTTGATTATTTTCCATCAAACGATTATAGTGGTAGACCGCTATGTAATGTACAGGTGAACCATATCAACAAAACAATGAAGATAGTGTGGTTATATCACAAATGACATGATCTGAGCAGTGTTCCAAAAGAACAAATTTCAGTTATTACACATATCACATATACATCAACATATGCCCTACCACTGGAAGTGTGACCACTACCATATATACTTTGACAAATGATCAAATATAAAGTTTGCTCTACGATAAAGAAGCCTTATGAAAAAAGGTCACATTATTTTATCCTCCCTTGTACCACGGACTTGGGTCACATTGGGGAAGACAGCTAAATACATAAGTAGGGCCTGGTTAACAGGGAACAATTTTGAAACTCTGACTTTTCACAGGTGAACCCCCAAAAGCAGTCATTTCTCTGTGGCGCCCCCATCTCAAGTCACCCAAACTCTGCCAATTGTTTGGACTCTCCCAGAAGGGTTAGGAATATAATTTCAACTGTTCTGAGTAGCTTTCACATTAGGGAAGACATCTAAATACATAAGCAGGGCCTGGTTAATAGGGAACATTTTTGAAACTTTGACTTTTCACCAGTGAACCCCTCAAAATCAGTCATTTCTCAGTGGCGCTGTCATCTAAAGTCACCCAAACTCTGCCATTAGTTTGGAAACTCCCAGAAGGGCTAGGAATATAATTTCAACTGTTCTGAGTAGGTTTCACATTGGGGAAGACAGCTAAATACTTAAGAAAGGCCTGGTTGAATGGGAACATTTTTTAAACTTTGACTTTTCACCAGCGAACCCCTCAAAATCAGTCAATTCTCACTGGCGCCGTCATCTAAAGTGACCCAAACTCTGCCATTAGTTTGGAAAAACCCAGAAGGGCTAGGAATATAATCCTAACGTTTCTGAGTAGGTTTCACATTGGGGAAGACAGCTAAATACGTTAGAAAGGCCTGGTGGAGGGGGAACATTTTTGAAATTTTGAACATCCTACATCTCCACATCTATACATACATACATCCTACATCCCCACACCCCTACATCTGTACATCCCTACATCCTACCATACCATGTCTATGTGGTGTGGGAAGTAAAAGAACTCTCACCTCGGTAAATGTGTAGGGGTGAGGTTTCTACCTGAATTCATCACATAGATTCGATCACCACCCTAGTGGTGTAAAAGAACCTTGAGAAAGTCTGGAAAGGACCTATAATGGTTGACTGGATGTAAAATCAAACCAAACAAACAAACAGACCCTACATCCTACATCCCCACATCCTTCATCCCCACATCCTTACATCCTACATCCCCACATACCTACATCCTATATCCCCACATACCTACATCCTATATTTCCACTTCTATACATTCATACATCCTACATTCCCACATCCCCCATCCTATATCCCCACATCCCCACATCCTTCATCCCCACATCCTTACATTCTACATTCCCCACATACCTAAATCCTACATCCCGACATCCCTACATCCTATATCCCCACATACTGCATCCCCACATCCCCACATTCCCACATCCTACATCCCCACATCCCTCATCCCCACATCCTATATCCCCACATACCTACATCCTGCATCCCCACATCCTTTAATACATTCTACATTCCCCACATACCTACATCCTACGTCCCTTCATCTTACATCTCCACATCTATAATACATCCTACATCTGTACATCCTACATCCCCACATCCATGAACGTCCCCACATCCATACACCTTACATCCCCACGTCTATGTGCCACATCCTACATCTCCACATCTATACATCCCCACATCCATACACCCTACATCCCCACAGCCATACATCCATACATCTCTGCATCCCTACATCCCCACAGCCATATATCCCTACATCCCCACATCCCTACATCCTACATCCCCACACTTCCATATCCCTACATCCCCACATCTGCACATCCATACATCCAAACATCCCCACATCCCCACATCCATACATCCCCACATCTCCACATCCATACATCCCTACACCCCCACGTCCATGGTGGGAGACCACATAGTTGTGCTTCATTGACACTGGGGGGCGCCACTAGAAGTCTGGTAGTTCCAATAAACGCCACTAGGAGATGTTGAATGCAGCCGAGGCGGACACATCGCAGAACAAACACAGAGATAAGCCAGGTTTCAAATCCATAGTGTATAAGTCCGTGCTTGTAGGGCCTACCCTATTCATATAGGGGGAGGGGGGGTGGACCTTTTTGTGGCATTTCAAGGGGGGACCTTTTTTCAGTATTCCAAGGGGTTTGGGGTGCTGGCAACTTTTTTTTTCAGTATTCCCATGGGGTCAACTTTTTTTACCATTCGGTGTTCCAGAAACTGTGCCCCCCCCCCCCCCCCCCCATTGGTAGGAGTATATTCTCTACAGTCCAGCAGCTACAGTCCATCCATGCCATCACTCAAGAAAAGTACCGTACTTCATCTGGCCGGCATCAGGTACCGGTAGGGTTACTGTGCCACAAGTTTGATATTTCTACTCTCAGAAACATCAAAGGAAATCAACTTAGCCTGTTCAGTTGAATTGATCAGCACTATGCTTACAAAGGAATCAATGATGGAAGATATATTCACATGCTTATCAATAGGCCCTACAGCTTCAGGGGCGTCAGAAGGTTTTGAAAGTGGGGGGGGGGGGGGGGGAGCGGACTGACAAATTGCTGACTTTTTTCTTGGTATGAAGTCAGACTTAGACATTTGCCTGTTCCTTTGGATTTACTGTGAATCTGCGAAAAGTCAGACTTAGACCCTTTGAAAAGTCAGGTCCTAGCCATCATTGCACGCTAAAAAATCAGACTTTGACACTTTTCCACGGTGAAAAGTCAGGACCTAGCCATCATTGCACGCTAAAAAGTCAGACTTTAACACTTTTCCACGTTGTAAAGTCAGGACCATGGACAGTGTACGGTATGGTCAGGACCTAGCCATCATTGCACCCTAAAAAGTCAGACTTTGACACTTTTCCACAGTGAAAAGTCAGGACCTAGCCATCATTGCACGCTAATAAGTCAGACTTTGACACTTTTCCATGGTGAAAAGTCAGGACCTAGCCATCATTGCGCGCGAAAAAGTCAGACTTTGACACTTTTCCATGGTGAAAAGTCAGGACCTAGCCATCATTGCGCGCTAAAAAGTCAGACTTTGACACTTTTCCATGGTGAAAAGTCAAGGCTTAACCACCATTGCACGCTAAAAAGTCACTTTTACATCGTTTCAATGCTGAAAAGTCAAGACAGTTTTTACGCACGTTCGAGTAAAATTTGAAGCTGCAGACATTTTTGGGCTGGCAAAAAAGTGGGGGGTGGGGGCGGTCGCCCCCCCTGCCCCCCCCCCCCTATTCCGACGCCACTGAGCTTGTAATACCGTACATATCCCCAGTTCCAAATTAAGTTAAATTATGAATCCAGACGAACTCAACAAATTAGTGTTTTGTGTAAAATCTATACAGATATGGCATGGGCCTTTTGGGAACGTCAACTTCGTCAAAGAACTTCAAAGGCCTATTTAAAATATATGAAGTCATAAGCCAATAACATGATAAACCCTAATGTTAGATATCTAGATCTAGGCCTACAAACTTAGTAAGTTGGGGTATAGCCTGAATGATCTAGATACCGCGGTACTGATGGTCGAGTCTCACTAAATAATTACATATGAACTTTTATCCTACCCCTAATATAAAATCCCATAGGCTTAACATTGGGTTTCCGTATGCCACGCTGACTGGCATACGGAGTTTTATATGCCACTAGTGGCGTACAGCATTGTTATCACGTAATATTCCAAAATCGCGGAGATAGGGTAGGATAAAATCAAAACCTGATTCATTTTAATCTTGGCCACCGCATTCCACTCCTGAAGTTTTGGCTCCGGACTTCACTCGGCTTCGCCTCATGAAGTCACTTTGCCAAACTCCAGTCGTGGAATACGGTGGACAATATTAAACCTCATCCAGTTTTACGATAATGTTAATAAGACTATGTCATAAATCACCTATAATGAGCTTAACAAATACATAAAATGCATACGGGATATATGATTTTAAGAAGCTGAATCTTGATGTGGAGTTGCATCTGTCTGCCTATTTTTGTGAATCAGGAATAGTCCACTCGCTTTAGCCCAACAGCACCCAACACTAGATGGCGCTTCGGTAGTCCACGTCAACATGGTCATGTGATCAACCCGGGGGACAGCCATCTTGGATTTTAGTGTCTTCCCCTGAGCAGGTCCAGATGATCACTTTCCCCGGTCCTGGATGTATTTAGACGGAACAATCGTTTAGGACGAGGGATCCTCTTTGAGCATCCAACATGGCTCTGAAGAAAGTAAAAGGAACGCTTGAGCGGGTCCTAGAGAAGAACTTGCAGGACCTTGTCCGGGGGATCCGAAACCACAAGGAGACGGAGGTGTGTCGTGTAGTTAGCACTGTAGTGTAAATCTCTGAAGCCGCTCCCCCATTTGTGTTCATCCTTGCTGTCAAGATTCTTGTTGACGTTGCCGCCATATGTGGCTTTTGGTGGTTTTCATCTAACATATTAACACGAACTTCATATGGTATCGTGTTTATTTGGGTAGCTGTATTAAATTCGTCATAAAAAAACCTATACATATGGTGTAAACAGCCTTGCCTTGTTGAACCCGGAGCCAGGATTTGTCACTGACAATGTCACCAATCCGCATCGTTTAATGGGCACACATAGCCAGTTCTCAATTGCTAATTTCATTGTATTTGATGTTTGACATTTGCATGTATGTTCTAGCTAATGTTAATCTAGGTGTTAGTTTGTTCAATTATTAGTGATATCAGTAAATCATGTCAGGTACTAGCCTCCTAAATCTATCTGAAACACATTCAAGTGTCCCAGACCCCGTTCCAAGATAAGCTTGCACTTAAAATGTTTTACAGGGAATACTGAAATGAAAGAGGACTCACTATGAGACTTGATTTTCGGTCATATGTAGAAGTAATCATTTTGCTGCATTCACGAATATCTAAATTGTCCAAAAAGGCCTAAAATGTAGGTTTGTTAACAAATGACCCTTAGAGCAGTTACAAATCACATTCATGTCACACCCATGACTAACTTAACAGCTAATAAGTTATTTGTCATTCCACTCCGTACATAAGTAATTTATCAAATGCTATATTTATGAGAGTGTTTGTGCTTCTAGAACACAAGAGCACAGTCCACTACAGTTCATAATCGTTGTTTGTTTGAGACCGCAGACTGCAAAGTCATACTTATTGAAAAAATGAACGACGATTACAGGACGTGTTGTTTATCATTATGTATATACCTATGACCAAACGACTGAAATATTACCCTCTGCTAGGGGTGTAGCATAAATAATGTTTGGGCTCACTGATACGTAGTGAATGTTAGGCCGCACTCTGCCCATAGTGTATTTCGCAAGTACATAAAAAGACATTTTCTTCATGGGTATTATGTCATAGACATTCGCTCACAGGTATATAGTAATATGTATCATACACCTATGCCAGGAAATACTGTAAATACCAACCTCTACTAGAGAAGTGATAGTTGACATGTAATGATGTATCACCATACTGTGCCAGTGCCAGTATGGTGACGTACCACCAGACTTTTAATATGATTGGTTGCACTTAACACTGAAATATGTAAATAAAAAAGAAACAGATAGCATATAGGCTAAAAATTCATACCTAAAATTTAAAAATAATTTTATGATGAAGTATGATGCAAAGAAAATCACTGAAAGCGTTTTAAATTTTTCAATGAAAATGAGGTTGTGAACATTGTGCAGTGACGTCCGCTCAGCACGCTTTGAAGAGTAGTTCAATATGATCAAGTTTTGATAAATATTTAAGTAATTATCGATATTGATAGGTATATGATACACGTGGAACGTGTTAACCGTCTTGGGACGTCATCTCTTACCTTGTTTATTTAGATAAGGATATTCGCTGTATGAGATACAGTCCCAAGATAGCAAACACGTTTCACTAAAGTACCTTTTGCCGAATGTCTATGAAATATTACCTGCTGTCAGGGGTGCAGTATAAAAAATGTTCGGGCTCACTGTGACATAGTGAATCGGCTATAAAGTCGTGGCTTTGTAATTTACAGTGAATAATATGGCTTTTTTTTTCCCTATATTATATAGAGATATTAAAGTTCAACTGTGAATCCCATTAATGTACTATAACAAGATGGACATTGAGAGATACTTAAATTGGCCGCATTAAAACATAAGTCACAACCACTCCTTCCCACATTCTCCCTGCCTTAACATCCCCTCGTCATGATAGCTACACCGGTTATCGCGGCCGCCCACCCTCCCACTACACAGGAAGGGTCGAGGCAGGCAGTGGAGGTCTATGCCTACAGCAGGGGCTTTCAAAATGTTTCCTAACAACTTTGTTAAGGGAAAATATTTTTGTCATACTGGAGATAGACCTGTCAGCCTCGTATTCCAAACAGAAAATGATTACCTAGTCAAATCTATGGGATTTAGCTGTGGTTATCTGCTTTGATTTTATTTTCTGTTATCTATAAGCACAGTTTTTAGTAATGAAAATACTTACCCCTGACCCTGTTGCTGCTACACTCGGGTACACACGGGGCTTTCACAAGTTCACGCTACCGATTCTGCGGGTGGAGACGGTGAGGAGATAATGGGGGTGTCCGATTGATTGTAGGGCGGGTTGATCGTGACGTGCACCATTTTGAATAGGGATCAAACCTCTATGCCAACAATTGATTTAAAAATTGTGTTTATCAGATTATTCCGAAACATATTGAAAGTGCAAACTTAACGAGCATATATTCATTTAGGAAATTCTATATCTGATGTCTTTTTTACAGGCAAAATACATCGCAGAATGCATCGACGAGATCAAGGCAGAACTTAGGCAAGACAACCAGGCTGTCAAGGCAAATGCCGTTGCCAAACTCACATATGTAAGTTTCATTCCGCTTGCTTTTTAAAAATTCTTTTTATTGGGTTAACAATAGGCATATCTTAAGATATGATCAGACAGGGCCGATACACATTTCAGGTCGAAGGGAGCATTTATTAAGTATGGCTGGGGGTGGGGGCACAGTTTTTGGAACACCGATCAGTCAAAAAACAATTGCCCCTCCATGGGAATAACGGAAATAAATGTTGCCCCCCCCCCCCCTTGGAATACCCCCCCCCCCCCCCAAAAAAAAAGAAGAAGTTGGCACCCTCCTCGGAATGCAAAAAAAGGTCACCTAACCCCCCTCCCCCTTTCCAATAGTAATTATATAGAACATCCTGACCATGCTGTACAATACACAGAACGAGATGGTAATTTACGGTTTGTATGGACCGAGGAATTTATGCCGAGTTCCGTACAAACGGTAAATTATCATCGAGGTGGTCTGTTTCGATAAGGCTTTCCTTCTTAACCTTAAAATAAACCCAGTTATATTCAGTCAATTCTCAAAGTTTATGGTGGTGGTCACACTTCTGATGGTACTTATATTAATATAGAACATCCTGACCATGCTGTACAAGTCACAGAACGAGATGGTGATTTACGGTTTGTACGGAACGAGGCATTTATGTCGAGTTCAGTACAAACCGTAAATTATCATTGGTTAGAGCCAGAAGTGTATAGCGCCACATATTTTAAATCCTCTGAAGGTATTTCTTGTCTGACAAGCTCTTCCAGCTTCTATTGTCATCCTCATGCTTGGATTGTACACTGCTTTCAATGTGATTGCTGAGGAGTTCTTGTGATACATATGCTATGATGGTTTTGAATTTATCTCTTTTTGCTAGTTATAGGCAACTAATGGTGTTCCAAGTATACATAAACAATATTGTTAATGACAGTTTGCAAAGTTTGCCTTCAGCAAGTAGCTTTTCCCAGTCATAGTTGTTATATCCTTTAAATAGCATTTCTACATGCTGCTGCTTCTATATATGAGACTTTTGTCTCATTGCCTTAACAAGCTCCAGCTGGCATAAGCTGATAATGACAAAACTGTATTCCTGTGGAGTAATCTTCCAATATATGTTATCCTGTATTCCTCAGATGATTAAATTGAGGCCTTTAGACCAGGTTTTAAAGATCAGGGTACACAGGTGGGATATCAGAAGATTATGAACACAGTTACAGTTATCATATTAACAGATACCTCAAAAACATTAAGATATTTACCTTATTTTAACTGTAAGAGCCATTTCAAATAAAATTTGGCCACACACTGATCATATCCTCATGTGAGTTTTGCCAACAAGTTTCAAAGTCCAGCATGAAGCCTTTCCTGCTGCCACTTTTGGGATTCCCTACTTCCATGTTCAAAGTAAGCTTGAAGAGTGGCAGCATCAAGCATAATATGATGATAGTTTCAGTTGATACTCCTAGTCTCTTTAGTTGTAATATTCTGTTAATGTTCTAATCTGAAATCAGCCCTGGATGCAACCCCTGCCAAACTAAAGCCTTTGTCAGCAGCTAGCAGACGTGCTGGAAGCCCCCATTTCTCCTGTACCCATATAATTAATCATAAAGCTTGACTACCTAGAACCTGATTCTCACTGAAGTCACTTAATGAGACTTGAATCCTCCCCCCTACCTCCTAAAAAGTTGCCCTCTCCTAAAAACTTTGCCCCCCTCCCCAGCCATACTTATTGAATGCTCCCTAAGCACCAATACCGAAAGAAAACATGTGCTTTAGGTTCAAAGTCCATTGCCCCAGATTATCCATGTGGCACCAAGATGTTTAGGTTAAAGTATACCAATGCATATGTTAATCTTTTTTTTTTATTGAGGGGAGGGGGAGGGGGGGGGGTGGTCGCAGGCACCAGTGTACATAGTTACGACGGTTAAGTACAGTTCTCAAACTATCGCTCATTGTAGCTCCAGCAAAGGGAACAGACATTGTCTTCTTCATATGGAATTTCTTCTTGACTGAGCACTTGATGAGTATTTGTAGTCGTAATTAGAGCATCAATAGGCCTTCAGTACGGTTTCAGTACCTCGGGTAATTAACTTCATGTACACGTGCGGTAGACGAGAGTGTTGGTTTTAATATCCTACAAAGACTCCAATCGTTATGTTTAGAATTAGATACTAGGGTAAGTATTATGAAGGAGACCTTACTGAACTGACACAACACAATAAAGGTAATTTTTACCAGTTCAAAGAATTATATGGAAATGGGGAATACACCAATTTGTACCTTGCGTCTTTAGAAATCGTCGGAAATGGGGAAATAGCGTAAAGAGCGTGATCGATCTAGTTTTAGATGTCCGTGTAGAAGTCTTGCGTTGTACATTAAAGTTTTCATAATCAACATTTAGAGTTTATGGATTATAGAATCATTATTGCCCAAATTTGTGTAGAAACCGTTATATTAGTATATTCCCAGAATAGAGTATGATATATGTCGGAGTCTTTTAGGACCTCTAGAAAATGTCCACTGTCGTAAATAAGGATTGACAAGACATAATCGCACCATAACTCACTCACAGAAGGGGATAAAAGAAATGTTTATCACATATCATTACTAAACAGTAATACAACTGTTCAAACCCAACCAGGACCGGCTCACATAGAGATTAAAAGATAAGAATTTTCTGAATACGTCTGGATCTTTTGCTTTGTATCAATAAATTGAGGTTCGTGGGATGTATCAGTTCTTGTGGCCACTGCTATAGAAATTAGAGTCATCATAGAAATTTCCTGCAATCTGCCGGCTACTTATTTAGATGCTAGATTTCACATTCCCCAAGCAGATCTTTCATGGCGCTAGCACTAACTAATTTCTGCCCTGACCCAAATCTGGTTCTCTGGGTATCCACTAAAGACAGTAGGGACCAGGTAACATTTCAGACTCAAAACAAAGCAACTGTCAAATGGTATACAAGCCATATATCATGAGTTGCAAAATATGGGAATTGGACAATTTGGCTTGAAATTAAAACCCAAGTCATTTTCCTGGAAATTTAATATGATGATCTCTTAGTGTTGTAAGACTTTAAAGTTGAGAGTCACCGTGCTAGATTCTGATTTAGAGATCAATATTATGATAATTCATATTAGAATATAGAGAAATTCTATAAAGTTGTTTTTCACATAGTAAAACCCATGTCATTTTCCTGGAACGTTCACAGAATATAATAGATGTATAGCAGTTGTTTTCTGCAGTTGTTTTCTGCTACGGGTACAATAACATTTTATAATTTTCAATGATTTTACATTTTGGAAAATAAAATCATAATTTTCTATAATGTATTTTTTAGCTGGTGGGGAGGGGGGGGGGGGGGGGGTCAATATCAGGGAAAATTCTAACAAGACATAATCGTATGGGCGTGCTTGTGTGAAGTCTCACCGAAGGGTATACATCATACTACATTATAAAAGAAAATAGTCACTACAAGGGAATCTGATCATAACGGGACCGGAGCTGTACTTTACAGTCTATGCTGTTATTTTCAAAATTGACACTGTACAGGAACCCATCTTACTGCAGTGTATATGATCGGACTGTCTTAACCTTGGAAGAGTCTGGACGTTACCGCCAACGCCCCTCTGAGAAGTATATCAGTTTGGATCATGCGTCGGGCGCACGGCCGGCTCACGAACCCACACTTTGCGTGATCTCAGCACCACCTTAGGTTTATAGCACGACGAAGGACCTGTCTAGCGATAGCTGCCATATGGCGATGTGCTACTCTATTCACCAATTACTCATAGCGGCGGGGCGCTGGGAATGTGGGCAGCAATAGATGGGTATGAGGGAGCTAAGACAGGTTCTGAGCCGTGGGGATAGGGAGAGATGTAGTTAGGCGGGCTTACCATGAGACATGCATTGGGGCGCAATGTAGGCGGGGGTGAAATCGTGGGGTTGCATCGGCCTAAATCGTAGGAGCAATCCGTTCCAAACATCGATTAGGCGACAATGTATTCATTTTATGTGCAATGAGTAGGAGAACATGGTTTTAAAAAAAGGCATTTTCGCTGCGTTCGCACCAATTGTCGAGAAGAAAAAGAAAAGAAGAAAAAAAACTCCCCCTATGACATGGAATAAGAAATCGAATCATTTACCAACCCCATTTCTACATTTATCAAAAGTAACAGTTTATTACAGTACAGCCTGCGGCAGAATATGCTTCGTACTTTGCGCTTCACATGCGTCTTATCTGTATACTGGGAGGAAATGTTTAAGATAAAGATAACGGATGTATATACTTATCTTTTTTCAGCTACAAATGTTGGGTTATGACGTCAGCTGGGCGGCCTTTAATATTATCGAGGTGATGAGCGCACAGAAGTTCACTTTCAAGGTAAGCAGGCATTTATAAACCAACGGGCCTGTATTAGTCATCCGACTGTACACGTGGAACATGCCATTAGCATATCAACTAGCCATTATCCACGATCATTATGTGGACTATCATGTGTGGATATTGTCCTATTTAAAGATAGCTATTGATATTTTTATGCACTTAAGGGAATTGAATTACATGTTATATTTAATGACTTGCAATGCCAATATCCCTATAATTTGATATGTATAAAACAACATTAAAACTTATATCGATCTACGAGACTACAACCTCACCTAAAATATCTCCTTTTACAATTTTTCTGGCTAAAAAACTGCAATAATTCATCGGCAGGTCATTTAGTTTTCACTCCATTAGAGCGAGCTTCAATGTTCACCCACTGCCATAAATACTGCTATTTTAGGCCATATGATAGAACTGTTTTCATAAGACACCACTCCATTAAGAACTGAACTTGACTGGTGATTACCGACTTGTTCACCCGTAGAGAGTGGGCTACTTGGCGGCATCTCAGAGCTTCCATGAGGGCACAGATGTGTTGATGTTGACGACGAATATGATCCGTAAAGACCTGGGTAGTCAGAGTATGTACGATGCTGGTGTCGCACTCAGTGGACTTTCCTGCTTCCTGACCGCTGACCTTGCCCGTGACCTGGCAAACGACATCATGACGCTGGTAAGTTTTCGTATACATGGTTTTTGCTGGTAGGATTAAAAACAATCGTAATTTCGTACGTAAGTATTAGAAAATTGTAGGGCTTCTTTGATAAATCAAGAGAAACCCAAGTACTCTCTAGGCTCATAAAAACATCGATGCCCCAGCAGTACTTAGTACCTAGGTGACAGAAACTCATGGCTGAGGTAGAGTCTACGAGCTAAAACTTTTTCTACTCCATGGTGACCACACGAATTGAAGTATATTGGAACATGTGTGTGTTTCCTTTTATGATGTACCTCATGTTTCAAATATCCTGTCTCTGATTGTCTTTTAGTTTGACGCACATATTAGTATATTGCACATTTTGCAGTGAATGACAAATGTGTTAACCTCCAATAGACCAAATTGGACCAAGAATTTGGAAAAAAATATAGATATACGTGTAGCTCACTGCCTAAACTATAACACCGGAAGATCATATCAACATGAGATAGATCAGGTTTTATAAAGCTACCAGTCATAGATTTTTTCTATATTCAATGTTCACAATTGACTGTTATCTGACAATGCCTGATTCAGATGACGTCAACAAAACCATACTTACGCAAGAAGGCCGTGCTTATCATGTACAAGGTGTTCCTTAAATTCCCTGAAGCTCTGCGTCCCGCATTTCCCAGACTCAAAGAGAAGCTCGAGGACCCAGATCCAGGTGAGAACCACTCAATAATAACTAGTCCTTTCGTCGAGTATTCGGTATAGTTAGCGGAAATCACATAGAAATATCAAGTCGAGCCAAAAATGGGTAGAAAACAGTGATAATTAAATTCGTAATTTACCAACATAGACCGATGTTGTTTTGGATGGATTCATACCATAATTTAAACAACTTTGTAAAAATCTCTTTGGCTGGACTATTATAGTATTATAGCTCCTATAACTCATTGCTTTCTCCCTGATAATTTTAAGCAGTTGGACTGTTGGTCTCAAGTGTCTATGGCTATAGCCTATTGTAGTTCATACTATATAATTTTCGATATCAAGTTTTGATAAAAATCTGATTTCCACTTAGATCTGTCTTTTTTTGGCACAGGCTCATTTTCAAGAATTCTTTTAATGACATAATTCTACCCTTAAATCTGCTCGAATATTATTACAATGTGGCTCACTTAAAATGGAACAAAGGGCAATAGTTATTAGGAAGTGAATGTCTCTAGGTACATGTAAACTCTTTATTGGCTGTGATATTCATGTATTCTTAGAACATTTGGAGGGGGGGGGGGGGGCATTATGTCGGTTTTTCAAACCCAGAATTATTTTCCAGTGACTGTAATTATTACATATGACATGAAGATTGCTATCTATACAATTCACAGTGTAAATTACTTTATTATACTTTAAAGAATTAAATAAAAAATCCTCTGAAGAAGTTGAGGTTGTAATTTATATATAAGCCATATGTTAAAGAAACCTGAACTGAACTATGTACTGCCCCCCAAGGTCGCCACTGAAGTGTTCAATCCATGCTTGCCTTTCCCCACTACCTGATAGTCATGGGTGACAAACCAATGAACTGGATACAGTCCCTAGTCCTCTGCATAACCCCTATCACACCCCCTCCCCACGCTGCTTTTATGTATGTGTGATGGTCTATACACAGCCAGCTGTGTGGCCAGGCTGGAGCGTGGTGTGGCATGCTGTATAAAAAAGAATAGATTAAGTTTCGTATTTTATCAGTATTGAGCGGCCTACCTGCCAGATTGGCCTTTTAAGGCCAATAATGCTATTTTGAAATGGAAATCTGGCTCTTGTTGAACATATTTTTGAATTGATCCTCAGCGGATTAGTGTACATATAGTATGTCTCCAATCTAAATAATCTAAACTAATGATTTATAACCACTTGTTACAGGTGTCCAGTCGGCAGCTGTGAACGTGATCTGCGAGCTGGCACGCAAGAATCCCAAGAACTATTTGTCGCTGGCTCCACTTTTCTTCAAACTCATGACGAGCTCCACCAACAACTGGGTCCTTATTAAGATAATCAAACTCGTAAGTAGTCTGCTGATGGTCAAGGACGTTCTACAATTCACTCTTCACTCGTCTTTGAAGATGACTATAGGTATAGTTCTTATAAAGGGTCTGTTCTGCTGGTCTTGCCATGAATCTGAAGGCGTTAGCTGTCTGCCAAACATATTTATAGTGTACAAACCCATGGGCCCGTTCCACAGTCGTGCGAGTGGATTAACAGGCAATTGGCAAAAGCTAATTTATCAGGGTGTTTTTCCTGAGACTCTCGTACGGCTGCAACCGTAGAGCATGTGACCTGTTCTCCTGCACCATTTTCTATACATGAGTTAACATAGGTGGTGCGGTGGCGGTATGATGGCAGTGCGACCAATTTTGTGGCCAATCGGTATCTCAGTGGAGCAGGCCCTTTAAACAGTCACAATCATGAGATAAATGCCGTTTGATCCATCTCCATATAGGTTTAATTAAAATCGATATCATCTCAATATTGAGTTTTACTAATAAAAATTATTAAGACAGTCACCGGTATAAGTTAGTTTGATCTTGAACAATGTGGATCATACACATCTGACAACCTTGGGATGTTTCTTTACTTTAGACTTTCTGACTGTTCGTCCAGCCTTTCTGATCTAGCTGCAAGCATCTGATTATTTTGTATCCTAGGAACAGGGTACCAGCTGCTATCGGAGAGAGGAAAGGAGAAACATTTTGTCGAAACCCCCCCATGGGCTACTTATGCAATAAAACAGGCATAATAGATCATTTTCAGTTCTGTTAGTAGATTAAGCAAATACGACTTGTTGTGCAGTTGCCAGATTACATTGTTCAGCCAGTTGCACATAATCTAATGATGATCTCATTATTGACTCCTTTCTCAGTTTGGTGCTTTGACCCCGCTGGAACCACGGCTTGGCAAGAAGCTAATCGAACCTTTGACCAATCTCATCCACAGGTAAGACAATCTTATGCTCCGCAAAACTCTTCAATTTTGAATAACATATAGCTTGGATCTGTAGGGTATTTTCCCCCTACTAAATGTACAGCTTCTTTTTTATTTGATAGAGTGTCCCCTAAAGTAGAACGCATCTAATATTTAATGTTTGTCAGTGTTAACAGTCTTAAGGTAAATTGAGAAAGCTGTTTGTCTAGTCTCCATCTTATTTGCCTGGTGCTCTCAGACTGGCTAGGGGTAGCTCCCCTTGTGTTGTGTATTTTTTTAACCCTTCACCGCGGCGCACACCTATTTCCGTATAAGACGGCCGCGTGTGTTGCCCGTTGTATATAGCTAGCATACACCTCGTGATCTCACTATAATATCGCCTACGCTGAGTGGGCAGTGTGGTTGCCGTCTCTGTGAGCCTGACGTGGACCACAGTCGTTATCATGACTATAGTATGATGTATCTTCTCTATCCTACCCCCGCTGCTTGCAGTGGAGGGAATGTAGCTAACGGGTATGTGCCTTCTACCCTCCACTGCCTGCAGTGAGGGCGTCTCCACTCCTCCCTCTCCTTTACCTGCTTTGCGTTTCCTTTTTCCCCTAAACACCCGCATGTCTCCTCCCGCTACAACCGCCATTGTTTGTCAATATCTGTTCATGTATGCATAATGACTATATACTATTCGACACATTTTAAGCATGTTGAGAATATATATGCAGAGTAGTACGTTGGTTCTCTATTAAGATCTAAGTCCCGGTGACGGTGTCTCCTATTAAATGAAATAACACAAATGTTGCTGTAATTAATCAAAGTAAGTCTATTAGTGGTGGTGAAACTTGCTTCGGACATGCATATACCTTTTTATGGAAAGCTTTTATATATAAATACGTTTGACTATTGTGCTAAAAGGATAACGCCCACTTTAGTGTGATTATTGATCAGTTTGTGCTCACTAAGTTGCGGCAATGGAGTGACTCCCCCATGACAATCCTTTGTTATTCCACCTTTAGAGGTTTTGTTGTTGTAACGGTATTCTTGCATTCACGGTTGACACATAGCTTTATGAAAAACATCGTTACTGAGAATAAAATGAAGGGAAAAATACCAAAAAAAAGAAATTGTCATTCTAACACGCGTCTATATTCAGAATGTCCAAATAGAAAAGGCTGTTGTAACCATTAAGCTGTGTCGAAAATAATTATAAATCTGAATTGACAGTTCGAACATACTTCTTATAAATATTTTGCAACCATGGCTGCTTCAAATTGTGCCATCCAACTACGGTTTTAGTAACATATGTCTAAGGCTGCACGAGAATCTGGGGACTATTTAACTTAGGGTCCACCCTTGAGTTCGGCTTTGGGCACATTATAGGTCGCTAGATAGGTGATAAAACTCATAGACTGTTTCTAAGGAATCCATGTTAGCTTATTAGCATTCAGTAAATATGTATGTAACCAGTGAGCAGTGTGCGGACATCTCGGTAGAGCTACTTTGATTTTATTGTGACCATTTCAGTGTTTTAGTATAATGAAAACTAAGAAATTTGGACTAGTTTCAAAATGATGGATATTAAAAGTGGGATAAATAAAGCATGAAAGTAATGTAGGTATCCGCCCATATTGAAAGCTTTCTCGCATGTACATGTATACATATATGTGTACAAGTAGATATAGGAAAAAACAATGGATGCAAGTACTGGTTGAGATTAGTTTAATTCGTAATAGGACGAATTGCGTATTTATGTCTGAATATATATTGTATTTAATCATTATATTATAAAACAAATCAAATGATTGTGCATAATCCTCTATCCCCTTTCCCTCACCCTAGCATGCTCATGATATAAGTTTGACCCAATTTCCCATTAAGTATACCGTAAATGTTTATTTAACGTTTTCTATAACACTTGAGACTATTCCTGGTGTGGGTCCTTGCCCAAAGGAAAGATTCTGAACATTGAAACTCCAGTAGGAGATCTGGAATAAATGGCAATGCTTTCAACTGTTAACACGTCCTGTGCTCACATCTATGTCTGCTGAAAAGTGTTTTTGTTGGTTAGAGTGAAGCTGTGTCTTTGTGTGCGGTCGTTTTGTTGTCGGGGAATGGTGCTCGTGAAATCTTATGAAGGGAGTGATAAGATGTTTGTTCGTTCTCTCCTCTTTCAGCACGTCAGCGATGTCGCTGTTATACGAGTGCATCAATACTGTGATAGCCGGTAAGTCGTCCGACTACTAATCTTTTGCTTCCTATTCAAAGTAGATTTTAATCAAGATTTTTATATCTAGAACTTTCATCACATTCCCGTGTACATGCATGAATTAAGCTAAAATCAACATTTTAACTGATTTGTATAAGTGATACTTAACAGAAAGTTAGACACCATGATTTCATTGTAATTATTTCATGTTTAGTATATTTAACAAATGACTCATATTCAAGCTGGCCTCTATAACCAATATATATGATTATTAATCGCTTTTATTTTTACTCTTATGACTGTTTGTTATGTTGTCATGAAATGTTAAAGAAAATCATCATTATCCCGTCGAGCAAAAAGAAAACAAAAGTAGAGCAAAACACTTTCCTGTAACACTTTTGGGCCTGACTGGGACTTGGAATGCACCTATTCTTTAAAGAGGGAATACGAAGCACTTCTGACGCCTGAATCGCTTTAGCTTTTGTCAACATCCCCACTCTCACACCTCCGACTGGTGCATATTAAATGCTGCTCCCGCTAGCACTTTGGGAAATCTAGCTCTCACCTAAAGTCTGAAGTAAATGGCCTGACATAGTCTACTCCAAATTGCCCGTCAAAATGAACTGTTAAAGACCTTTAGTGTATTCCAGATCAATTTCGATATATGCAATTGGAGATAAAAGGCAAATAAATAGAAAAAAATGCATCATTTGTCTGAACCCATGTTTGAATTGATACATAAACGAAAGTGAAAAGCAAGAAAATCTTTATTTCGGCTCTGTCGTGCATGTCCTTCATTTTTCTGAAGAAGTTCGGGATATCCAATATCACTCTTTTATTCTACTTTAGATCCAAACCCAATATATTTTCATTAGATGCATGTTTTTTTCCATTGTTGCACGTATCATAGTCACAAAGGCTTATTCTTCCACCGTTTCTTCGCAATATGACACAGCCTTCCGGCTTTGGGGATCCCATATGAACTCATTCTACAGAGGCCCAGGGTCCTAACTTAGTGTGTTTGGTGTTGTGAAATGCGTCGGACGCCGTTGATCTTGAGACCCTGCTCGCTGGTTAATAGCTTACTGCTGTCAGAGGCGCACAGCCGCCACCTGCTCACCACCAAAACGCCGTGTTAATGATGATTTTCTTTTTCTCTCCTTACTTACAGTACTTATTTCTATATCTTCAGGGATTCCCAACCACTCAGCATCCATCCAGGTATATGTATTTGTATTACTCTTTCCATAACCAGGTGCCTTTACTTTGTAAGTGCCATGAGCCTACAGAGTGCTTACACAGCCATTGGATCGACCCCGACCGAGCGGAACCGCAATAAGGGCATTGGCTTTAATGGTTTGGAACCGTCCCATCGAGGGGGGTTAGCAAAATGTTAGAGAACATTAAAAGAGATTTTTAAAAGCTGTTTCCCCTCTGCTATAAACTTCTGTATGTTGTTTTTTTGTAGGACCATTTGATCATTGGACAGATGCGGCGGTAATAGCCTATACATTATCCATTTTATCCGTTCTGTGCACAAAAAATAAAGGCTGTATATTTCCCCCTGTCATTTAGAAGGTCTATTCTTTCTGGTAGACTTTTCGCACAGATTCCATATATTTTGTTCTAGGCGGATTTCCTTTTCTGATCAGTCAGGCTTGATTTCAGTGCTTCTTCATGATTTTTTTCGGTCGATGTCAGTATTGAAGACTCTGTCATCTAACAGGCCTGAATGTAGCATCATACCTTGGTTCAGTGAGTTGGAGGCCTTGTGGTGAGAGCGAGCTGCTCCTGTGTAATATTCTGCTCGCCGTTGTACTAGTCTCCTCCAATCGGTGTAAAACTTGACCCCTAAAATGCTCATCTCCGTAGACTGTTGTGGTTGTGGCTAGCGCTTGGTCATTTTCTTTTCTGAAAATTTGATAAGCAAGACTAAATATTCAAATCGTTTTGCATGGGTAATTTTTGTGTTGTCTCCGTTCAGTGGTTTTACTTTCTCCGGCTGAGAGTTAGGGTACCTAGGCCAATTGCCATACGCCCGTGATAATCATGAAAATGCATATGTTAAATCGAAAAGAAAGACCGTACGAATGGTCAATTACATCCAGAGGCTTAGTCATTAGACGAGAACTTGGACATAACTCAGTTAAAACACATCAGTCCTTTATCACCTGTACCCTAATTATATTCTTCCTTCTTTCAACTCACTGCTGTATTACTCCTGCAATTTGTACAAGTCAGAGTTAGGTTTTCTGCTAGTCATGATCTTGCTCCTCTCTTTCACTTCATTCACTCCACTATTCTCAGTGCTCCCTTCTGACGTTACCCTGGGTAACTAAAATGAAACTTTTGGTGCATGGGGCATAGGCTTCCGTTTTGTAAAATATAGCTGTACTTTAATTCTTCCCTATATCTTGTAGTCGCGACCTGATGTTGTCGCTCATGCTGGGTCATTGATTCTTGCGGGGAAGTACCATATTCATATGCAAACCCAGGAGAAGCATACAGGAAATCGCAGAGGTGAAACAGGGACAAACTGCTGATATTTGTTCGTTGAATCAGGGGGTTTCTTTCAGTTTATGTTGAAAAGGGATAAAAAGCCAACGCCGGTCGGTGGACGAATCCTTTGGTTGTGTGGCGGTAACCATAGCTGTGTGGTAGACAGCGATGGGAGGCAACGTTGAATATTAACCAATAATCAAAGCCATTGTAGAAGAAACTGGTTAGAATATATACAGAGGTGTGAGGTGTTTATATTAACAGTGGTGTTTTCTATAGGACGACGGCACTTTCCAGTACTGTCTGGGTGTGGTTGATTTGATGGCTGTGGCGTATAATTAATTCTCTTCACACCGCTTTGACTCGGCAAGGGCGGGTGGCAGAAGCTCGTGCTGTGGTGCCCTGAGCTTGCCGAAGTTGGCTATGTTACACATATGTGTGGTCGTCTACTCTCTGTACATACACACAATCCCATACCCCTCATGCTCATACTTTCACACTCATATCAACCTGTAAATTGAAAACCTGAAACGCAAGAACGAAAATTTTAGTTTATTCTTACCTAAAGAGAATCTTCATATTTCCCATACCACTCTATCCTAGAAGATAAAAAGACAAAACCGTCATTTTCCGATAGTGAAATATCGAATTTTGATTTTACAGGGCATTTGGGCTCTACATGCAGTAAGTTTTAAAATATGGTTTAGAGCCTAGGACGACTTGGAAAGTCGACATGCTTTTTTGTGTCCTTCTCTGCCCTGCGTTTTGGCTTTAGATACGCGACCCACCAACCACCTTTCCCATCCGCCTCCCTTAACTTTCCTGCGTAAAATAAAGATGTTTATATCTGAAAGTAGAACTAGGTTGATGGTTAAATTACTAGAGTCAATGAATATAAATAGAAGATACTCTTTGTTTGGCAATGAATAATTATAGTTTAAATCATGCACAATACGAAATATAGTTAGGAATATGACTGCACTGGAAATCGATCTAGGATAATGATAATAGAACGTTTTGATTTGTTAAAAGAATGACTTGTCAAGTGTGTAGAGGTATGGGCTGAGGTATACGGAATTTATGTTGTATGTACCGGTGTGACAGATGTTCATATGAGCAGAATTAGTACGTAGAGACTGGGTACAGAAATAGATGCCTGTAGCAGTGTAACTGGTATTTCCACCAGTCACAAATTACAAAAGGAACCGATAAGATATTTCCTACGCTTGATACAACCATCATGTTTTTTATTACTCACTGCCTGGGTGGTTTTGTTAACTGTAACATTACTGTAATTTTGAAAACTGTATACACACATTTTCTTTTATCAAATTTCTAGAGATGATTTTTTTGTCCATTGATTCACTTGATCATCTTATCTAGAATATCTAAACTGACAGTTCTTTTGCCTTTGTGAAAACACTGCGCTCTATTACAATGACAAAAAGTTGTTTGTCTTAGGCTTTTGGAGTTAGTTGAGAATTTTTTGAGATAAAAAGTGAGGAAATTTTGGATGTTAATGTTTTTCGATATATATATCCCTCTACCTACCATTCTAAGCTGTTATAAATCGATTCACCAAAGCAAATTTCCATCTAATATAATTTAAGTTCCATACCCTCAATAAAGCTATTAGGATAATTTATTACATATCAGCCTGTATTTTATCATGGTGAACTAACATTTGTACATCATTTTTATTCCAGCTTTGTGTCCAAAAGTTGCGGATACTGATCGAGGATTCCGACCAAAACTGTAAGTAATCATATAAATGTAGTATTCATAGATTCCACTTATCAGTAAAAAAATCAGTGTGAAATTTAGATCAATCTATTTCAATCGGGTACACCGTTATTCAGGGATGTCAGTTTTCCTTGTTTCCGCGGAATTCAGTGTTTTCATTTTAGGAATAAGAAATCCCCTTTTCTTGTGTAAAATGAGCATAACAATTAAAAGATACTCAAATCAACCACAACTCATAGATTTTCCAATTAACCTGCCTCCAGACCCATGTTCTGTAGTGATAATGTTATTTGTATTTACTATACTTTAGGTCTTATAGGTGTAGATATATAGAGATTTAATCTCTAACCCTGTATTGCAAGGAAAAATATTTCCTTGTTTTTTTCTGACCCCAACTGACATCCCTGGTTATTATTAGTAGTTGGACGGTTGATCTTCTAGGTTATGGCTATGGCCTACTGTAGTACACCTGCTTGTAGTGTCACTAGATGACCTGACCACATTTTTGCTTTTTGTAGCTAAGAGAGTACAGATAGGAAAATTATTTCTATTTTGGACAGAATTTTTTATGGCACCATAATATATTACAGTTTTGATATTGTATTTTATCATGGATTTACAAAAAGATGATTTCAGTTTGGAGGAAGGACTTTTTGAGTCACAGGTCCATTTTTAAGTGTGTGTACTCCTTTATGGACATATTTCCACCCCTTAAAGTGGTTCTATCATAATATGATATGCCTCAATTGAAAGAGAATAAAAAGTAGTAGTTGCTATAAAGTGGAATTCTCTAATGAGGTTCTATATTTACTGAGATATTCATGTATTTGATAAAAGTTCGGGGGAGTGGATTGATTGATATTGAATGGCCAGAATGGTTCATAATTATGTTCTAGGAAATGATATTGGTTTGTAATATTATTTGCAATATCATTTACCACCAGATATTGGCTTGGCCCCTGTCAGTTTCTCCTATGGTATCTCGACTCCTCCCCTATAATTCCACTTCACTCCAACTCTCAGGGGGCTTCTTTGTTATCATATTAATTAATCACTGGCCGACCTTTGGACTGTGACTGTAATAGGTTTTAAATCTGCCTACCCGTTAATTTGGCCATTATAGGCCAATATGTCTATTTTAAAATGTACACTTAGCTATTGTTCACACTGTGGAACATTGTTTTGACTTTTTATACAGTGAAGTACCTTGGACTGCTGGCCATGTCACGGATACTAAAGACACATCCCAAGAGCGTACAGAGCCACAAAGATCTAATCATGTGCTGCCTGGATGATAAGGATGACTCTATAAGGCTGCGAGCCCTCGACCTACTCTACGGAATGGTATGTTTCCAAATGAAAATCTCGCGATATTTCATTAACTATTGTTTATTGAGACTGAAATCCATGTGCAACAAAAGGGATATCACTGCCCCTTTTCCTTTTCTTTTAAGAGGTTTGTTACATTGTAATCTTTTCACTTAACTTCCAACTTAAATGTCCAATAAAAACCAAATTGGGAATGGGTGAAATGTCGCCTTAATTAGAATTAATGTTTCGATGATCAGAGATGTTAGGTTTTCCACTTTTCCACGTAAATCCGTTTGCATTATAGTATTGATAACTTTTTCTTATGTGAAACAGGTAATGTTAATATATCCTCATTCAAGCTGATAAAATAGTAGATTGAACATCGCGACAGACCCTAAGCCTTAAACATGGCCGACACCAATTAGTTTTCCGTGTTTCTGGGGCAAGCAAGCTGAACGTTTCCATGATTATTGCCTGATCCCTTCTTCTGAGAGTCACTGGTATCTTTTATAATCGTATATATCTATGACGTGGTGCACTGACGAATTATTTGTATTTGGCCTCAGCAATATGACTTTTGTGGTTTGCAGGTGTCTAAAAAGAACTTGATGGAGATCGTGAAGAAGCTGATGGTGCACATGGACCGCGCTGAGGGATCACACTACCGGGACGAGTTGCTCTCCAAGATTATTGAAATCTGCAGTCAATCCAATTATCAATACATCACCAACTTTGAATGGTATGTTCCCCGTAAACGTATCTGCTGACATTACTATAAGTGAACTCTTCTTTAAGTGGTCACATCTAGATTTGCAGTTTTGGAGGTTTACGTAATGGAAACTCAGATAAGAGAAGCATTATCATGCAAGAGAATGTTTTCTTTACTCTCTCCTTTCTAAGTCAGTATGGGTCTCTTTAAAGGAATTTGAGATTAGTTATGGGATATTTGCAATTTCTAGATACTGCTTTTGATTTGTTGTCTCTGTAAGTTGTGATGCTACATGTACTTGGGTCAATGATGTATTTTATGATTGTATGCAGACCAACAAGCTGCTCTTGCTCCCAATAAAATGCTGTACCTCTAAGTAGCACCTGTTTATTCCATCTAGGTACGTGAGCATACTGGTGGAACTTACGCGGCTTGAGGGTACGCGGCACGGGAAACAAATTGCCAGCCAGATGCTGGATGTCACCATCCGGGTACAAGCCATCAGGCCCTTTGCCGTATCACAAATGGTAGGTTTTTCCATGAGTCCTACCGTATTGATCTATTTTTAAGTGTTGAACACGATCAAATTAAGGAAATAATTATGAACTGATTGCAAAAAGCAGAGTTATTTATACCCGGATTTACTGCCGTGTCCTGAAACTGTGCAGGCAGGATTCCTGTCAGATCTGCAACGTGAAAGAAATATTTATTTAGATCCAGGACACGCGCTTCGCAGTCTGAGGAAACCATTTGAGAACAGTCCTTTTTTAATCGGCAGATACCGGGAACAATTGTTTGGTTATAGTAACATTAGTTAACTGATTCAGCACAGAAGTGGTTAAAAGTCCTCTCTTGAACAAAATAAGAACACAAAACAAAGAACACGAGGGTGTTCCAATAGTGATGTCAGTTTAGAAATACTTTGCCTTGCGGTTATATTTCAGAGGTTTACATTGTTTCAAACTTGTGTTTTGTATTTCAGGCTGTGCTTTTGGAGAACTCCCACCTCTTTGCCACTAATTCACAGAAGGATGGCATATGTGAGGTGCTGTATGCTGCCGCGTGGCTGTGCGGCGAGTTCTCTGAGTAAGTGATCATTTCCACCACTGTCTCCTCAACTTATTTTTGCCAAGTTCTATGTTGTAGTAATTTGGCCAAACACTTTATCTAATAACACTTCAAGGATGCCAGTTTCCAGTTACTTCTGATCTTCTGTATTTCTATTTGATATCTAATTATCATGCTAAAGATAAAGAACGTTTCGGAAATCGTTAGTCGGAAAGACCCTACTAGAATCTCTGGAAGTCTTATCTATAGTTAATTATCTTCCCTACAGACACCTGCGGGATCCTCGAGCCAGTCTGGAAGCGATGCTTCGACCCAAGGTGACCTCCCTGCCTGGCCACATTCAGAGCGTGTTCGTGCAAAACATCCTCAAACTGTACTCCCAAATTTTAGTCAAGGCCGAGATGGAGGACGACATGGAAACAGTCAAAGAGGCTGGCCAGCTACTCATAGACAAGCTCCCCATGTTTGTTCAGAGCGCAGACCTGGAAGTGCAAGAGCGGGTATGTTCTAACACAGAGACCAGGGCCATAACGCATTGATCTCGTTTATAACGAGTTTTCGAATATTTTCAAACATTAATAATATATAATTATTATGATATCCTGCCATCTAGAATTTTCTTTATCCAAAGAAAATTCTTAAAATATGTTTTAGTGTTTTCAAATTTATTAAATATCTGGATAATGATTGAAAATAAAGGAAGCATTAGATAAGACTGTCTCCAAAATCTCCCATACTGAGTGTCAGGGTATTAATTAAAAATAAAGTAAATATACATTTATCCTACCCCTAATATAAAATCCCATAGGCTTAACATTGAGTTTCCGTATGCCATGCTGACTGGCATACAGAGTTTTATATGCCACTAGTGGCATACAGAATTGTTATCATGTAATATTCCAAAATCGAGGAGACTGGGTAGGATAAAATCAAAACCTGGTTCGTTTTAATCTTGGCCACCGCATGCCACTCATGGAGTTTTGGCTCTGGACTTCACTCAGCCTCGCCTCATGAAGTCACTATGCCAAACTCCAGTCGTGGCATACGGTGGCCAAGATTAAAACTCATCCAGTTTTACGATAGTATTACATATAGACACATCCACATCCTAAAATATGAAGCTGTCTTTTTTTCGGCTGGCTAGAGTATTTTCACCACATTTCTCAAATACAAATATTAAGCAGGGTAATTATCATACCTTGTTTCCCTATCTCAGGCGTGCTGCATCCTGCAGCTCATGAAGTATGTGCAGAAGCTACAGGACAAGGGGGTAAAGGTGGCGGAGGAAGTGCAGTCGCTGTTTGCCGGTGACCTCAACCCAGTGGCTCCCAAAGCACAACGCAAAGTCCCTGTTCCCGAGGGACTCGACTTGGACGAGTGGATCAACGAGCCGGAGTCTGACAGCTCAGATGAGGACATAACCAAAGGAAACATCTTCGTGCCTAATATGGACTCGTCGTACAGCAGGTAATAACCATGTCATCCTATATGTCTCTAATTCTGTGATTTGACTACTAAGACAGACATTAGCATACATCCCCAAAGGGAAACGAATGAGTGTCTATATCACATACCCTTTCTCTAACTCGTACTTTCTCGATCAGATAACGAGTAGTGAAACAAAAAATACTCTATTCGTGATGACATAACGATTATTTATAAACGCCAATGGTACGTCTCATTAGTGCTGGAAAGTTCCCATTGAGTTTTTTTTAGAATGCCCAGTGTTTTAACCAATTTTGGACATTTATAGACATTTTCCCTAACATTACAAGGGAAGCAGTATTGAATCTATATAGATTGATTTTACTCTATATACTGGTTTAGCGGAAGACTATAGTCACCTTTACATGGAAATGGAATATTTGTTAATAGGGTAAATGCTTACATTTTAGTCGATCTACATACCAGCAAGAAGAGAGGAAGAAGAAATATGAACCGACAGATGACGAACTCCAGAAGGTGTGTTAACGTGCATAATTAATATACAATGTCGAAGATGGACAAAGAGCAATTGTGCCATAAATTGTTTATATTATAGCCTTGGCTGGCAATCAAATTGACTATTTCAGAAGCTAATTGAATTAGCAGTAGCATTTTTAGTAGGTGGACGGTTGGTCTTTAGGTTATGGCTATAGCCTACTGTAGTACAACTGCTTGTAAAGTCACTAAGTGACCTGACCACATTTTTGCCTTTTATAGCTAACTAAGTACATATAGGAATATGATTTCTGTTTTGGACAGAAGGTTTTATGGTGGTTCAATGCCATACAGTTTTGATATTTATTATTAGCAGGTGGACGGTTGGTCTTTAGGTTATGGCTATAGCCTACTGTAGTACACATGCTTGTAAAGTCATTAGGTGACCTGACCATATTTTTATAGCTCACTTAGTACAGATAGGAATATAATTTCTGTTTTGGACAGAAGGTTTTATGGTGGTTCAATGCCTCACAGTTTTTAAAATTTAGTATTTTGGAATGGATTTGAAAAAAAAGTGAATTCAGTTTGGGGGGGACTTTGGTAGTCACAGGTCCATTTTTAAGAACTCCTTTATGGACATATTTCTACCCCTTAAACTGGTTGAATCAGAATATGATATGCCTCATTTGAAAGAGAATAAAAAACAGTAGGTGCTAGGAAGTGGGATTTTCTAGGTAGATTCTATATTGACTGAGATATTCAAGTATTTGTTGAAAGTGGGGGGGGGGGGGGGGGTTGAGTGAAATGGGCATACCCAACAGATGTTTACTCAATAATGATTTGCAGTGAGCATTGTTGTAACATTTACCATCACCATAAGTGGCACTGACAGTTGGTTACCATCTAGGAAGTGTCATTATTTAGGTTAAACTTGTATTTGGCATGATATTCATGTATTTTTGCCTAATTTCAGAGCATGGGGGCGTAGCAGCCATCTTTGAATTTTAGTGCAGTCATGTTCCCCCAGAGAACTCTAGTTCCTGTCACTCTCCAAGCATATTGGCACATGCCCTATACCTATGTCCTTATAAGAACACTAAGTATCTGGTTGAAGCTCAGCTTCACTTTGAACATGGAGCCTGTAGTATGTCAAACTAACACTAGATGGAGCCATGACTAAGTACAGATAGGTATATGATTTCTTTTTTTCTGGACAAGTTTTATGGTAATGCAGTATTAGTATTTTGACATTGATTTAAAAAAGACAAACTACTTTATGAACTTCCCCAAACACCTGACAGGCCCAGTAATCAAAGACTTGTAAGATATGCACAAAACATGTATAAGTTTCTCCTATGGTAACCCAACACCTCTCTTTCCCCCTCCCCTATACCTCCAATTCCTTCCAACTCCTGGGGGCTTCCTTGATCTCATAGTAATTAATTATTGGTGGACCTTGTATAGAGTTTTAAATGCGTCCACCTGCTAATTTGGCCTTTAAAGGCCAATATTTCTATTTTAAAATGCACTCTTAGCTCTTGTTTTCTAATATTGGCACATTCTTTTGCAGATGAGAGAGTCGCGGCGTCTTGAACAAGAACACAATCCACATTATTTGAAGGGAGATCTCTCATCAAAGGTATGATGATCCACTGCAAATCCTAGTAATACAGCGATGCCAGTTTTCAATGTTTCCATTGAAATTCATGTTTTCATTTTCAGAATAAATGATATTTTTCAATGTTTAATGTTGCCATGCCAAGTGCTAAGTAACCCAATTCAACCACAGCCCATGATCCCCCACTGACCCATGTAAAAATTTGAGCTCCCCCCTGACCCCTTGATTCCCCACTGTAATGCGTATGTAATGCATAAACCATGTATTTCAATGGGTTTTTTTCTGGCCCCAATGGGCATCCCTGGTAATACCAAATATTGATAGTGACGATAATCCACTTGAAACCATAGTATTGACAGTGACTGCGATTGCAGAAGTTGACCTTGACCTAATGATCCAATGGAAATCTTAGTATTGACTAACGAAATTCCACCGGAAACCCTAGTATTGCAGTGGTGATACTCCACTCAAGAATTAGAAGGTTTTCCAGGAATTATCAGATAAGATAACAGACACAGAACAATCATTTAGATAATTGCACTCATGTCAAAAGAATTGCAAACTATTAGACTGTGACAGCCTGAGACCCACCACAAGATCCTCTAAAGACGGTTTTCTTTTCTTTTGCCTTTCGTAGAAGCCACAAGTGGTGGTAGGTAGACGTTTTGTCATCCTGATTGTCTTTGTTTTCTGTCTCTTCTGTTCCCGTAAGGGGCATGTAGAAAAGGCATGTTAGGTTTTTTGTTATCAATAGTTGAAGTAATTAGGCGCCAAGAAATCCTGTGATCGACTTACACATCACCAATGTTCACAATCAGATCAATTATATTTCGAAATCTATGGGATGTTGTAGCCTGGACCTCGTTCAAGAAAACACCACGTGGTATTGATAATTATTTGCTTCGTATCATCTGACACTTTTAAGCACCCGTCGATAGTTCATGCTTTTAGAATGTTCTGTCTTACTAGGAAAGTTGTGCTGATTTCTATTTAAAACCATCGGTGATGCGTGTATTAGGTGTTTGTAGAACTGTAATACGATAGCGACAATATACATGCACATCTCATTCACATTGATTTATTCAGCCTTTTGCAACAGGGTGGATTTACAATTCGTATACATTTCATTTATTTTCTGGCAGTGTAAAATGAAACTTCGGATATTTGTTATATTGAGGTAGTTATTAGAAACAAACATTATAAACAAATGTCTATGAATATTTATCATACATCTATGTATAGAGTCGGTCCTTTTTCCTGCTACCTACTACCTCTGCATCATTCATTTCCAATGAACACACATCTTCGCCTTTATAAATTTATGTGTTTATGCAATAAGAATCTTACTAAAATGATTTAATTTGACGATCTTATATTGTTAAAGATGCATGGATCTATTATGAAATATAGCACTTCTAATCATAGTGCAGTGAACAGCAACACAACATTAAGTTGGCAATGAGGACGACCCTAGTAGTGACTGCTTAAAGGAGATCTATCACCCCCCTGACAAAGGTTTTCCTTTCTTCTTCTCGTTATTTCGTGCGTAGTTATGCATTGGAATAACACAAATGCAAAATCTAAAACCTCCAGAACTCCACAAACTCTACCCTTATAGGAGACAGAATACACTCTTGACATGCATCATCGCAAAAATGTTTTTTTTTCTTGAATTTCAGAAACAAGGTAGCAGGGATGGGTATAACAACGTTGACGATATTCCCATGAACGCCATTGACCTGTCTGTGCCACTCCATGTGCCTGGTAAGTGCATATAGATGTCGTCTGATCAGATTCTAGCCTTGAGTCTCTCGACTTTCAGAGCGGTCTAATCGTGATCTCTTATGTATCACGGGCATGTGGATATCAATCTGTAACCCTAAATTATGAACACTTTAACGGGACAAGTGATATTGAAAATAATGCAAATTCATTTATTTCCCATTGTTGCTTCTGCTCTAAAGTCCCAGTGACGATTATTTTTTATGTTCAGTCTTATGGGGTGAAAAAACTACCAGCTGTTGCAAAAAGAAAGAAGAAAAACCGACATGAACAAATAACCTGAAACAAGAATGTTTGGATAGAAACGCTTCAACCATGTCAACAAAGATCACACATTTATAAGAGTACCTACAGCTCTGAAAGGTCTAAATGTAAAAGAATTTGTCCTCACTCAGCGCTTTCCCTGAAAGAGATGACGTGTGTCACACTTCGTGTTGCTTTCACTATTAGCCTTGTCCTCAGATAAGTACATGCGAGCGGCGCAAGAGGCCGAGGCCGAGCGGCGCGCCAAGAAGGCAAAGGATCGCAAAAAGAAAAAGCGGAAAGGCAAGAAGGGAGATGATGATGACTCAGACAACGACATCCCGGCCCTTCACGCGGTCAGCAGCGCCTTCGACGCTCCCGAGGTGTGTGGACTTCCTAGTGGTTATCAATATAGTGTTCAGAGTTAACAAAAATGTTGACATGATTAATTGTCTTTGAAACAAAGATAGATTTTCCAGTGAACTTCTGAAATTAGCAGTCGCCTAAATGCATACTTGTTTTTTCGTCCGTTCGAATTAACGATATACATTTTTACAACAAAATGAACTTCTTAGTGGGTGGACGGTAGGTCTTTAGGTTATGGCTATGGCCTACTGTAGTACATCTACCTGTAGAGTCACTAGGCGACCTGACCACATTTTTGCTTTTTATAGCTAAGTAAATACAGATAGGAATATCATTTCTGTTTTAGACAAAAGGTTTTATGGCCATACAACATCATACAGTTTTAGTTTTTAGTATTTTGACATGGATTTTTTAGAATAAAAAATATTTCAATTTGGGGGGGGGGGGGGGGTTGAGTCACAGGTCCATTTTTAAGAACTCCTTTATGGACATATTTCTACCTGTAAAACTGGTTCTATCATAATATACTATGCTTCATTTGAAAAAGAATTTTTAAAAAGCAATAGTTTCTAGGAAGTGGATTTTTTTAAGTAGACACTTATCTCTTGTCCTGGGATGAATTTTTATTCCGATTCTTTTATTTATATTGTGTAGGGAGCCCGGGCATCAGATGAGGACGATGACACCATACAAAACGGTGATCCGCACAAGGCATTGGACATCAATTTGGACGAGTAAGTAACAGCACACAGTCTCCTCAGTCGCATGATCTGTCAAATATTGTGTCAAAGGCGGACATTTTCATTCTTATGTGAGACCAGGGAGGTGACCCGTTTCTTTTTATCAGAGTAACCTGAGAGCCACGCTAAATCGCTCTCAGTGTAGTTTTGCATCCGCGTGATATCAATATTTTTATACACGTCTACTTGCTCTCTTTTAATATGGAGATATTTAGAATAATCTCCATAATTGTTTTTCATGGATTTTGCATTAATGAACATTGAGGTATATTTCAGTGTAACTATCTTGGAAATATCTAGCTGGCCATATAAATCCCATTATATTATGCGTTTCTTGACTCGCAACAGATGACTTCAAAACAATGTCAGGTATAATTTTGATGAAAGGTCGAATAGCAGATGCATAGAGTATTAAAACAACAGATTGTGTATAGAAAGAAAGATGTTATTGCGAAAAAAAAAATGACATAAAGGATTTAAAATGCGACCCGATATACTCAGTAAACTAAGAAGACAGGGTGTGGAAGGCAGAGGGTAAAACGTATTATATTTACCTCATTCAGTGCCGTGACAGCATTCAATGGAAGTTACACTCTTGTTTCCACAGGCCACTCCGTGACGACGAGCAACTTCCAGTGCCGACTCACCGAATCGTATTAGACGGAGATACAATCACTACTGTCGACGACAAGAAGAGTAAGAAACATCGCAAGGAAAAGGGAAAAGACAGGAAAGAAAGGGAGAAGCGAGGCAAAGAGAAGAAAGACAAGAAGGTAGGTAGCCCCTATAACTAATCAGCCAAACAGTAATGGAGTGGGGAACATTACTGCGTAGCGATCGAGCGACTAGGGTTCATTTACCCTTCAAGGGTCACACATCATTCACCATGTGTAGATCATGGACTGTCATTATCGTACAACTTCATAGTATAGTCAGGAGCATACTCGCTTATCTATCAAAGCAGGCCGGGTTCAATGCCTTGTGGGGCAATCTGTATCGATAACCAATAAATAAGTTTTATCAACATTATTTGTGAAACCTTTAATAAGTCTGTTTAAAAATCGAATACAAAAAATGGCTACTAATGCAGATTGCAATTATACTTTGCATTTCCTTTAAATTAAAAAAAACAACAACAAAAACAAGCCCATGAATAAGCTACGTAGTGATTCCAGTCCGATTTTCTGTTAACAGAAAGATAAGAAAGAGCGGAAGAAGCAAAAGGAGGAGAATGAAAAGGAGTTGATGCTGACGATGGACGATGAAGATAAGGGTGATGATCAGCCTATAGTCGCCATTCCGGAGGAGGACAATAGGGAGGCACAGGTAAGTCTATAGGCTAGTTACCTTCTCGTAAGAGCAACGTTAGACCTAACAGACCTCTTTGTCTCATAATGAGATTATGCTTTCTTTTCCACTTTAAGGATAACGACTCTCATCACAGTCTGTAGCTTTATGCAGTTCTTTTACTTAGCTTACACTTCTGTAGCCTTAATATGCAGTTGCACATTATTTAGCGTACGCACGTGCATATCTTCATAGAAATGTATTGAAACTAGGTCCGTGATGCTAATGTAGTATAAGTTTTACAAAGTATCAGAATTTGTCTGGAAATGGCAATTTTTTTTTTTTTAAAGATATGTAAACGGTCTTGTTCGAAGTCTGCTGAATTTCATAGACCTCTACATTGGTGCTGCGACCAAGATTGTCTTATGCTGCTTTTTGGATGTACTCCTTGCCCGTTCTACAAGAGAAAATTATAAGAAGAAGTACATACGGATCGTGTATAACAGAGCCTTGAGTTGAACCAGAGGTCATATTATGGGGGCGGGGGTATACGTTTATAAGATTGATCGACCCCGGCTTTATTCCCTGAGAGCAAAACTGTTTTTCTCAGGAAAATACATCATTGTGTAGAAATAGGTGGCTTCTCTTGTACTCCTGTTAATACTGTTGTTCTCGTATGTAGAACTAGCAGATGGGAACTCATGTAAGAATCCAAGGGCAAGGGACTATCAAAGTAGTCCTAAGTGCTCTCTTAAGAAAGTCTCGTGACTGATTTATGTGGAATACCTATTTAGGCTAAGTATGGTTTTAGAAAGACTGGTATTTATGTTTAAGTCATTATGATTGGATACCTTTCAGGACATAAGCGAGAGTTCAACAAAGGAGATGTCTGTAGGTTTGATAGTGTTCTGATATACATGTAGATACTAAAGAATTTTGATTTAAGGCCTATACAGAAGTTTTAATTTAATCGGCCATAAGATTTATTCAACAGGAACGTTCAACTTTCTTTTCTGTCTTCTATTCTGTGGGATTATTAGAATTGGGACTATTTGGGGGACATTCTTATCATAATCGTGTGTTATGTGATTCTTTTTTAATTAATTTTTTAACTTAGTAAAAAAATATCATACATTGGTCCTCATTTACGAAATATTTCTGTCGCTAACATTTACTTCAGACTAAAAAAAATGTCATAGTATCTTCCGTCTCATACTAACCAGTATTTGAGAGTTTGGTACATATTATTTTCATTACGCTTTTAGTATTATGTTAGATGCGCTTTTAATTGAATTTATACTGCGAGGAGGTGTAGATGCTACAGTTAAGCATCAAGGTATTTAAGAATAGGTTATTCCTCAGTGTATTTAAGAATGTACTGAAAGATCCCCACTATCCCAAACTTCCTACCCAGACAAACACTGTATCAAACACTTTTTGTGCCACCTATCCCTGTAAATCCCTTTAATCCTTAACGATTATCTACAAAAAATGTTGAACATTTGAGTTATCATATATTGATGGTCATTTTTACTAAAATGATACGTTTTCTTAGACTGAACTAACTATGTCAAGCTGGGATTAAGAATTAAGAAGAACAATCAACAGAACACATTTTTGTCGAATAGGTAAAGACCAGACGCAACTGTCCTGTGCCTTTCCAGATACATATCTTGATAAAAGCTAGGTATACTGAGTTAATTAATCTGCAAATAAGACATCAAACAGGTAATAATACATCTTGGCTGGTTTATTCACAGGCTACTGAAATGGAGTTCTGGTTAACAAACAACGAAGTACCAAGTACTGTGATCACGTCGGAGAATGGAACGCCGCCGATTGACACACCTCCCGCCCCGCCCACGCCTGAGAAACATGTCCGCATCGACCTCTCGGAAGATGACACGCCGCGAAATACGGAAGAGGTAAGAATAACATTTAGTAATATTGCACTTTAGATAAGATATTAAAAAGAAATTGTTCGGTACTTTATCCATCGCAGTAAGACCAAGCTGTTTCTTCTTAACTATTAGAGTTGAGGACAAGTGGTTCAAATTTCTTGATTAAACACTGATCTAACTTACTATACTAAATTATCATCAGAGCATTTCCATATTACCCTGTTCTATATCTCTATTTGCCAATGTAGTTCATATTCTCTAATTTTAATTCGAATATAGAGAGAACCTTTTCATTGTAATTCTTTTATTTATATTGGCAGAGAAGCAGCGCACAAGATGCTGGTTTCAAATTTCTGCTAATTTCATGTTTACATAATTTTGTTCCCCTTTGTGAGTCAACAAACAATATTAAACATATTTACAAAACAAAAAGTGTTCACACGATGCGCGTCGATCTAGATTTATGAGATGTACTACTGGGACATATTCATTCTAATGTCTCACAACCCATACTGAGCAACTGCTCTCATCACCAAAAACGCTGGACCTGTCTGCCTAGTAATTTCACACAGTTTGTTTAATTATGTCAGTGGTGGTAAGCATTACAGCAATTTGAAGCTATGTTATAACATCCTGTCAAGTCCATCTCGCTTTGATACCTTACAAATCCAGGCGCTTCCTATTGTTGAATACTTATTCGATTTTTTTCCACAGAAAACCAAAAAGAAAAAGAAGAAAGAAAAGAAGGAAAAGAAGGGCAAAGAGAAGCGACGAGAGAAGAGAAAGGCAGGTTATGAGGAAGCCGAGGGGATCACCACTCCATCCATGGAGCAGGTGCCACCGTCTCAGGCCGCCACACCTGCCGCCTACAAACTACCTGTGAGTCCGTCCTCCCTCCGCTCGAGCTAATATTCATTAGTAACGTCTATTTTTCCATAAATGACGTTGCTTTTGAACATTCGAGGCGTTTAAGTAGATAAGTTTACCCTTGTTGAAAAAGGTGACACTAATTTCTCATCGCGGAAAAGTGAAAAATCAAATGAGAGGAAAAAATGAATAAATGCAATTTACCCTTGTTAATTTGGGATTTATGAAAGCTGCTCTTTATATTGGGCAAATTGCTACTTATCTCACCTTTCTGTGTCTACATTGTGCCCTTGTAGATTTCTTCATATCGTCGTGCTCTTGATATTGTATGTTTGCTCTTTCCTTTTCCAGCCGATGTCAAGTTACCAGTCATTAGCAGAAAACACATCAGTTAAGATGGTAAGGATATCAATGGAATAATGTTTAGAAACCATACTGCCCGAAAGTTCATCAAAGATGGAGAGTTACACATATGCCTGTCTTAGTACGCCCCGATGTAGGACCTAGATATAGGACACAATATGAGACCTAATAGAGTAAGATTTTATACGGTCTGAATTAGATCACCATGATTGATATTAAGAATATCAACGCACATCTTTGCGACATGCTGAAGGGGGAGTCAATGTGAAGCCTTTGCGTCTCAATATTGTCCTTTTAACCAACAGTGTCTCTAATTCTGTATCCTGAATTACATACAAATTAAGATGTTCAATTTGACTAGATGCTTTGAAGATTGGCTACCTTTTAATGATCGATACGTCCTATTTACAGATCATGGAGACAAGAGCGAGCTTGCAACACAGTAAACAAATAATAGCATCAATAATCTTTAGCAACCTCACTTCAAACCATATGCGTGGCCTCGAATTCAATGTACTGGATTCTCTCAACACGAAACTTGTCAGAGGAGTAAGTAGACTATACGTTTTGAGTGATATTTGCTTTTAATATAACCACCAGTTAGGTTAGCATATTCTTTCTTAATTATTTGTGGTAATTACTCGCCTGATCTAATGTTAGTAGAGAGGATTATAACAGGCTGACTTTATGAGGTACCTCTCAAAGCCTGAATATAAGATTGGCTATTCAATGTCCTATAATGGCAGGGCGGACTTCTCTCGTTATCAGGCCCGATGTTAATACCCCAAACAAATTTTTCACAAATTTAGAGGCTGACGGGGCTTGGTTATCATAGCCTTGGTGCCATACCATTGCCCCAACGGCGCCTGCTGCACGACCACCACACATTTGAAGCTGTAATTATGTTTCTTAATGTAATTTGTAACAATAGCTTTTGATACCACTATCTTTACTGTCATGCTTGTCATTCCAGCCTGGGCGGGCACCACATGAACCAGTCAAAGTTCCATTCATCCTACTGCCAGAAGCTCAAAACGAAGGTCAATTCGCCTTCACCGTAGAACAAATTAGCATGCCCCAAAAGCTGAAAGGAACGCTAACATACTTCATTAAGGTAGGTTATCAAATTCATTCATGTGGTTATCCTTACATTAGCTTCTATCACAAAGCCCATCACACAGCATGGGCTCCCCTATTGCTCTAAGCTTTTTAGCAGGTGGACGGTTGGTCTTTAGGTTATGGCTATGACTGTAGTACACATGCTTGTAGAGTCACTAGATGACCTGACCACATTTCTGCTTTTTATAGCTTACTAAGTAGAGATGGGAATATGGTTTCTGTTTTGGACAGAAGGTTATGGCCATACAATATCTTACAGTTTTAGTATTTAGTATTTTGACATGGATTTTTAGAAAAAAGAGATTTCAGTTGGGGGGGGGGGGGGGGGGGACTTTATGAGTCACAGGTCCATTTTTAAGAACTCCTTTATGGACATATTTCTACCTGTAAAACTGGTTCAATCATAATATAATATGCCTCATTTGAAAGAGAATAAAAAACAGTAGGTGCTAGGAAGTGGGATTTTCTAGGTAGATTCTATATTTGCTGAGATATTCAAGTATTTGTTAAAAGTGGGGGGGGGGGGGGGGTGAAATTGGCATACTCAAACAGATGTTTACTCAATATTGATTTATAGTGAGCATTAGTGTAAAATCTCCATGAGTGGCACTGACAGTTGCTTGCACTCTAGGAAGTGTCATTATTCAGGTGAAATGTATATTTGATGTGCTATTCATGTATTTTTGCCAAATCTCATAATAGGAGGGGGGGGGGGGGGAGAGATATCAGGTGTATGAAAGGATGGTTTATTTAGCATATTTACACATAAATAGAAGTCAAAATGGTTCATAACTTTGTTCTAGGAATCAATCAAGACCCAGTCAAATGATATTGGTTTGTAAAATTATTTTCAATATCATTTACTACCAGATATTAGCTTGACCTACTTTATTGGTGTATATAGAAATAAAGTTGTGTCCCCCACTTGGCTAGGGAGCATGCAGACATTCCTCTTCCTCCATCTCCCTCCCTCTCCCCTCATTCCTTCCCTCCCTCCCTCTCCCCTCCCCTCCACCTCCCTCCCTCCCTCTCCCCTCCCCCTGCCCCCCTTCATCCCTCTCCCCTCCCGTCTCAATTGTCTTAAGCTACTTGTATTGAGGACCAAATGCGTCCACCTGCTCATTTGGCCTTTTAAAGGCCAATAATTCTACTTTAAAATGCAAACTTAACTCTTGTTTTTCCTACAGACCGAGGAAGGATCGACGGCTGATAAGCTTGACTTCAAGTTATGTCTCCCCTGCACGTCCTGCCTTGTTGGACTTCCATGCAACGGGTGAGCGGGATTTCATTTTTAGTGTTCCATTAGATTGCCTCCATTTCCATGATGTAAACGACTGTTGCTAATCTTCTTCGCATTGTGCATAGAGTAACAATACTATAAAAATGTCTGAGGTCATGTAATAATGGTAATAGGGAAAGTATAAAGTTCCAGTCCGGTAACTCCCACGTGACTATTGGTGAAAAAAATTATTTACAATGATGATGAATTGCGTATAGTTTATTGTAATATGTGAATTTATCTAATTTCTCTTTTGTCTTTCAAACCACAGGGACGCATTTGCAAAGCTGCTGAGCAGTGGAGATCTATCTGAGAAATATTCAACGCAGTTGAATACCGTGGACTCAGACTTCGGCCCAATCCTAGCCAAAATATGTTTCTTTGGCCACTTTAGTAGTAAGTATGATCTAGCACTGGCTAGAGATGGAAGTTTTCTATTTTCCAAGGAAATGCTTGTTTCCTTTTTTAGTTAATAAAAATCGCTCCACACACCCTAGCCCCATTCCATAGCCAATAACCACGTGTTTTCTATTTTGTTTATCTCTCTGAGGAAGTAAATTCCACATGGAGAATATTTACCTTTGTCATCCCTGCCTGGTAATAGATTATCATAATTAATAAAAGAATAATAGATAAGCAAATTACATATAAAAAGGTAACATAGAATAACTTAAGAAAGTCTTTGATTAGTTCGAATGGAATATCCTTGTTTACTAGGCTTTTCTTAATAGGATGCCACTTTGAACCTAAACTTAATGTTAATCACAAAGTGAACTTTGATTTGACATTGCACTTTTTTTCAAAGTTGATGTGGAGATTTGCTGTGTGACATGATATAAAGTATCACGCATATCTTTGTGGTTTCAGTTGTTGAGCAGGTAGAGAATAGCGCCTCTTTGTATAGTAAAAGTATACAAGGCCACGATATCTGCTTATTAGTCAAACAGATGGTAAGTTGTAACTTTTGGCTTTAAAGAACCTGTCATTTCCTGTGCATTGTGACAATTTGATGACTCAGTTCTCTCGAAAGGGCGTTAATTTCTATGTGACCACGAGAACAATACTACAAGTCTACGACGCTCTGCAGTCATTTACATATACTTGGGGTAGTTTCAGTACCTATTCAGAGCAGAAATTCCGGAAGATCAATCCCAGTCAATTTTATATCTAAGTGATCTATATAACGATTGCCACTAAGATATTGAATGTAGGATGTAGGATGTGCACATCTAAAATACCTTGTCAAATACAACACAAGGAAATTTTAACACGGATAGAGGTGGGCACGTATTTAAGTAATGTTTATATCTTCATTTCAGCCAAATAATGGACTGAGCATTGATGGCAAAGGGACAGACCAGACTTTGTTGTCGAACATTGTTGATGAAGTCAAAACATTCCTGGTTGAATGATCTTACTGAAGCATTCGTCCTTTGGAAGGCCAGCAAGACTGGACTTCCAGAAATTCTAGCGACATCAAGCGACTTCTTTCAAGCATTGACCATTCCACAACAAGTCTTAGGAAGTAAATACAGCACGCAACAGGAGAGCACGGCAACACGGGAAACTGCAGCTGTAGGGTGACAGCTGCTAGTTCTATTGACGTGAAGGCAACGCTGCTCATTGCACCGCACTGGTATCCACGGCTCTGGGTTTATAAATCTAAATATATCATTTGCCATTGTTTCTACGTGATATTGCATAGAGCTTCTAGTACATTACAAATAAGGGGTGGGGATTCCACTAATCTAACTTGTTCGTTGGCTTCGTAGAAAAACATCACTCTCGTTTAACTTAAGCTCTTGAAAGAACCCTTGGTGAAAAGTGTGTATAGCTTACGGACACCTCGGACCCCCAGCTGTGATTGGAGACTTATGTGATGTTTACAAGAAGTAAATAATATGAACAGAGCCACTGTGTCGTTAGCTGAAAGGAGCCTTGTTGGTCTCACACGACCTAGTTCGCTACAAGGCGTGTGATGATATTCAAAGGAAACCCATTAGATGAGCTCGCTGAGGTACAGAGGAAATTTTTTTTTTTTTCTGCAGTTACCAACAATATACATAAAATCTATGTAAACACTCCTGTAACGAAATAGTGACATAAATCTATACTCAATCTGGCTCTTGATAATTGAATTACTTGGATTTGAAAGGTTGAATTAGGTGCCTCATAGTGCTGGTTAGAGATAAACTACCTCCGCACAACTCCAGTTACAAAGTGTAAAATAAGCCTTGAAGCTCTAGAAGGTGTAACAAATAAAACATGGGTTGCATCTGAAAGTTATTTCCTGAGAAGTTAGTTCATTCTAGTCGCGGGTCTTCGTAACTCTACGTCTAGCTGCATGGTATTCTCGTACCCCTGCATATTATCTCTACAAAAAGTCCCTGTCAAGCATAACTCTGCGTTAAAGAACCACGGAACTTTTAGTTTTAAGTTTCTGCCATGTCATGTTCTCCGTTGCCAACGTTTCCATTACAGATTTATATGAGCATTAAATGAGGTAGGTTCCCGGATTTAATCAGACACAACCCTAGCTAAAAGTGACGAGAAATGCCACTCCTTTTACATATCCACACCGATTGCGTTTCTATTGTCTCCTCACATCTTTTGTTGAATGAAAGCCGAATAATGAAAATAATGGTCTCTAGATTCTGTCTCCCCGGAAAGGAATTGCAGTTTGATATCAGGGTCATCTATGCTGTAAAACAGCTGCAGTGCGTTGCTTGTATGTAGTGGAGAAAGCCACATATTTGAAATGATTGGAGATAAGTATTATTAGAATGAATTGGTACAATTCAGCGTGTGTATCTGCTTAGCTCTGGTATGGGTTACCGATTGGCTAGAAACAGTCTTATTGATGAACTTATTGAAATGAGAATATCATATCTGTCCATCTTTAGTGCTGTAGCTACTACCTCTCACGTGTATTTATTTCGTATAATCTCGGTTATTCTATATTTAGTGGTGATATGCATGCGTAACGTGAGACTGGAGCACAAGAACAACTCTACCAGAAATAGTCTGGAAGGATGTCGTAAGATCTGAGGTACATCTTTCCGAAAGTTATTTTATAAGCATCAAATTACTAATTATAAGGTAATTGTGTTCACTAAAGGAAACAGATGTGGCGTTTCGATTAACTTCTGCACTTAACCTGGCTAAGTATTCGCTCTAGACAAATCAAGATGATGCAACTCCTAAATGATGTGATGCTATGTCACTGGCCCGATTTTTCTTCAAAGTTCGTGGACGAAAGGCCTCGTCAGTCATTCATGATCGTTTTTTGCAATGTTTTCATCTAAAAAAAAAACTATTTTGGGAAACATCTTTCATCCTGATAAAAAATATTTTGAATTATTGAAGATGGGTGATTTGTGGCAGTGCTGATTCGCAACATGAGACAAGAGTCGTCTTGCAAGTTAATTTCTAAGGGATTGGAAACCAGTTGATCGGACAGAAATGACTTAAGTAGTCTGTTCTACATATTCATATTTAACGAACATATACATGTGGCAATGAAAAAAATCTTCGTTTGTGCCTACGTCACTTTTGTTATTTTCAACTTCTCGTTATTTTGCTAATGCTAAATGATCTCTATTGGGATTTGTTTTAAAAAAAGAAGAGAATACTTGTGAATTTAAACTATTTTTGTATCATTGTTGTCGCTTGGATAGCGCTAACCCCTATCAAAGATGCATACTATAGAGTAGCTGATGTATTGGCCAATCGCATAACGCTTACATCGTAATGTTCCTGACAATTCCACAACCAACCATCCAATCATCTCATTCTGCTGCAGACTAGTTAAGAGGTAAGCACGACTCTTAGAAATGGGAAACTTCCATGAGCATTGTCTACGTTGTTATTCTTTTTGTTACACGACTGAGACGCACGTATGTTGTTCGTGCTACTGTTACATTAAACATTACTCACGACTCAACTGGTCACCAACCCTGACCGCAGCCCTAAAGCGGACGTAAAGCTCTGGTGAATCTGTAAATATTGGAATATATGTAAAAAGTAATCCTGGGTGGTTGTCAGGGATGGTTATCCTGGGTATGGGAGGGTAAAATGATCTAGGTATCCTACAGTTGAGAACGTTGTGTATTTCACAGATACCAGACAATGTAATATGTACAGCAGGTAAATGCAAGGTATTTTATGGACGAAAAGAATAAACTCTTGCAACTAAATGTTGACTTCTTCTCTTCATAAATTTCCAAGGCGCTAACTTCCAACGATTCTTTACCGCGGCACAAAAAAGTGCTTATATTGCATCTTTAAAAGCATTTACAACACAGTTGTACCACCTGAAGATTTTCAAATACTGACATCAATTCAAATAGATTATAATACCAAAGTGAAGTATAACATGATTGAGTTTGACCTAATACATGTACTATTATTATAGGTCAATTAGGCCTGTTTACATTTGACTATCTTTTATAGGTAATCTACTGAAAAAAAGGTTTTCGTTAATTATTCCAAAAACAAGAATGATGACATTTCCCTTAAAATTGTATTGTTTTTTTTTAAATTGTTATAATTGGCGTCCCTGGTGATTACTTAAAATACCTTCTGTTAACCCATTATGCGCATCGAGAAATAGATACCACCCTCCAAACTGTCTTAGAGCTGAGAGTAGGGGCTTTCAAGATGCCCATTTCAAGGATACCCCACGCTTCGAGCAAGGGCAAAGAAAGCTAGAAAATTTACGATTCAGTAACCCCTACTATTGTATTCCACAGACAGCCAACATTTAATGAAATCAATACAACGGGAAGAAAGACGCGGAAAAAATGTACTAATGTGCAGCTTTTAGAAGATGGAATTAATTGCATTTGGAGAATATACAATAATATTGTGGATCAGTGTAAAACGATAGTAATTACTTAACTTTAGAAAAGGACAGAAAGCAAAGCGAATGATATAAATATTATCAGAGATGGCAGTGAAGTCGGAGCATGAGGGTGAGGAGGGACATTTTCAGAGACTGTCTACTTAAAAAAAATTTTTTAGAGCGAGCCTCGTCCTTTATCTTAGTTCATAGAATCTTTTTAATTTCTTTAGAAATGCCTGGAAGCTCACATTCCTACAACACGAAATAGCCACAATAATATCAAATTTACTACGTTGGGTCGCTACTCTTTGGTTGATTTATTGCAGAAACCTGGATCAACTAGCCTTTTTTTGTTTAGAATCATAGATGAAATGGTCACCAGTTTCTAGCCAGTACAGAATGTTACGTTAAATATAGCCCGAAAACTCCGGATATTTTATCTCTATAGCAAATGTTTTACCTTTTAGACGGTTGCTTTGTCTTATGGTGTAAGAGCCTGGCTTGATAGTGATCCCTTTACTAGGTTGTTAAGCATTGATCAATACGGTCACTTCAGCTTTCCATGGAGCATATTCTAAAAACAAGGTCGATTAGGACCGTAGAGAAACCAGACTGCCACTTGTTACTGAATTCATGATAATCATATTTTGACAAACCTTTATTATCTACATTGTACAATATACATAACTACAATTCCAGGGTATTAAAGTCTGGACATGTATCCTGTTTGGCGTACTCAATACGGCTGGGTATATGCGTGTCTATTCGAAGGTAACCTATCAGGGCCACTGCAATATGATACTCAGCATTGTGAGAAATCCTATAAATAGTACCCATGTTGTGTTCCATGTTCAGTCTAGCCACCCTGAATGCTGAAACCTGACCGAAAACGCTATTTTACATGGGGCTAGCTTTCTCAGTCTTATAATAAGGAAGTGGACTCAAGTCACTACATTACACCAAACCTGGAGATAAGTGCGTTTTCAACATTAATCTTTAGTTTAATCATAGATTTGAAGAAAACAATGGATCATACACGAGACAACCGATGCACATAATTTCTTGCATATATTTGTGCTGTTGTTTTCTGAATTACATAAGTAATGGTTAAAACTCTGACTAAACTCCCTTAGGAATTCAATAGTACTGGCTGAGCTTTGAACGACGGTGCGTTTATAAAGTAACATATGGATTTCTCCTAAGTTCTGTACATTTCAGGTTTTGACTACTTCTGAGTTGATGTATAGCCTTATTATTAATCAGTCTGCAAAAGTCAATTTATTCACAACGGCGCAACAAAAACGTTCACAACTGTGTCAATTATGTGCATTTAAGGGAGTCAATTTGTTGCTGTTGTTGCCCCGGAATGTAAGTGAACATGGAAAACTACATTTCTCAACTTATTAGACACGGAGTTCCCTTGAATAATTGGCCTTAGCAGCCAAGAGCTGCATATCGCCCAATATCTCATCATCACAATAATATTCCATATCCCGGTGTCTGCAAGTAGTAAAACCCCACTGCCCTAAAAAATGACAGAAAAAAAAGCGTTCTTGGCTTATCTATCAATTTTAGAATTCCCAGGAATACGAAACATCAGGAAAGTATAGGAAATTGAGAAGAAAAACAAGTATTGTATCAGTGATCACTTTTGAGTACAGTTTGAGACGTCGGCAATGATACACTGTGGGCCAACGGAGTACGTGGTTCTTGTAATCAGTCATGGTTCGCGGTAACCAGTGGCTAGAAGCGTGCTTTTTAACCAAAAGTCGTCCGCGCTTTTCCTACTGCAGAACAGCAGGCCGGTGTGAGATGCCTATGTCGATGCCTGTGCCCAGTTGTACGTGGGAACCCTGGTATCTGATACAGATATGTTTGTGGCCCCTTGAAGGTTAACTGACCAACTCCTGACATAACAGTTCAGAATAGGATCAGTCCGTATGTTTATGCTATGATCAACCCAGTTACTTGACAAGAGGCCGGGTTTTGTTTTCTTCTTGACATGATTGTTCCTTGTATTTTTTCACTTCGGCGAGGTACTGCGACCATGCGTCTTTCTTTGGTACCTCTTCCTGAAAACAGCCGATAAAAAGTACACAATTAGGTAAAAACAGCTAATGATGTCAGAGAAATAAACTAATTAGATATCTCAGTTAAATTCAGAAATGAGAAAATGATACCTAAATATCATATGTACTTATAGTAGTTGGTTGGTTATGAATGGGTTGAGTCGATTTATTATAACTCTAATTAAACTGACCAACAATATGTCCCAAAGTAAAAAACTTTCGGGTACTGTTAAGGCAACTCAACCTTTCTCCTTGTTGTGATACATTATACTTTAAGAACCACCGATTTTAAGGATTGGGAAATAATCAATGGCATGAACGGAACTAGATACGAGTAAAATACTCAAAAGACATTTCATGCCAAACTCCTTGCATAACGCATACTATGTAAAACAAACTGCACTTCTGACAACATAATAACTATCAAGGGATCGTACAGGAATATGGAAGTATATCCCTGGTCTATATCAAATAAGTAAACTACGATTTTGTAGGACGAAAACAAATTCAATTTAGACCAAGGTTATTTACCTCTTGCTCCTTCTTTGCCTTCTTCACAGCACCGGTCTTAAGAACAGGAGTCGCACCTCGCCGTTTTCCGACCTTTCAAACAGAATATAGACTAACACATTAGCTTGCTGTACGGCAGTCTCTATCAGACATCAGCCACCTGGATATTGCCATCCTAGTAATAGTATCTGCAAATGCCAAGAAAGTTTTTGTTACTACATACTTTATGTAAAGTAACACGTTTTAACAATTGTCCAGCATGTACTTTAAAACCATATACAACTCACACTTCGTCCATGAATTGCACGACAACATACTGTATTCCATCAATATCAAGTAGATAGCTAATTAGTCATGGAACTGACATATTTATCGCTTTGACATCAGGTGACTGAGATCAATCAGACTGCAGGATTTGCTTGAGGTAGTTGTTGATATCTGTTGTGAGGGTAGCATAGGACTGAAATGTGGCTGCTTCTATACAATAGTGCCTCAAAAAACCTGTTATGACTCATGGGGCAATTAGTGTGTGGATGGTAACGGTGGTAACCAGGGGCCTGTTTTTCAGACAGTGACGTCTTTATTTGTAGTGATCACAAAAGAGTGACCGGTTGGGCGACCAAACCAGTGATCATGACCAAAAAGTGTTCCTCAGACCTGGTTACTATTCAGTTGTTATGATCACTGCTGGTCCAAGACCCATTCAAAAACAAAAGCATGTCTCACATGTATATTACCCAACAGAAAATTGTGAAATTTGGGAATTAGATAAAACAGATATAGATAATTCATCGCAGAAAATATTGTTTCATTTGATACAGTGGAAGTGTATAAAATGGAATATGCCACCATTTGGGCTAAATGGTCACAACTCTGGAACCCAAAACAGTGACCATGACAGTTTACCCCTCTAAATGGTCGCACATGTTATGACGACTTATCTCTGGAACCCAAAGGTCTCCAAAAGGTCACTAACTGGTCACTATAGGAAATGGTCACGACTAAAAAACAGGGCCCAGTAGTATAACTGCATGGTCTATGAGTGACGACCAATAATATAACTAGGGTAGATACTGTGCGATCTAAAGCTGGTTTGGCTATGTAGCTTTGTGAGACAAAGTAATTTTAAAAGTAAATAATAACACTAAATTTTCAATAGCGATTTCAGTATCGTATACTCTCTTCAGCTTTTAAGGGGTGGTGTTTTTATTAAATTAGAAATAGTATTGAAACAGCACATCGGTCGACAATACCAACATGCTTGACATGGAATGATGAAGATGTAATAGTATGCCAATAAAAAAAATGTATATATATTTTTTTTAAATAATGAATTAGCTCAGTAGTAATGACTTAACTGGATGCCATTTTTCTTTCGATCGATATTTCTTCCCTTTCCCTTAACTTATATAGTAATGCTGTGTGGATGATGTAAAGTTAAGTGTATGGTTTGATTTCTAAAGTGCTTGTTCCACCAACATGATAGATTTGCCATTTTATGTCTTGGTATATTTTACTTTGTCGTGATGTACCTTATCATCATTTACCAGGACACGTCATGCGCGATCATATCTGTATTTTTTCACAATGTCATGTGTATATTTTGGTGCTCCACCACAGTGATATATTGCTGACATATCACTGCATATCACGACAAGAACGAGGCAAAGGTGCTTTACCAGACCGATGCATCTCGGCAAATATGTATGCGATTATTCAAAACCTAGCGAGATTTAGCACAACAACCAAATCCTGACCAATCTGGCTATTTTTTTGTGTTGGTGGAACCAGCCCTTTAATAATAGCGATCGAGTGAGTCTGGTGTACAATGGAGTAAAACTGCAACTCATGAAGGAAATGACAATGAAGCCAGACTGCAACCGATCCAGGTACTGATTAAAACACATATTTGCAGAATAACCATCAAAGTTCTATGTCCTAGATGGTCTAGCACCACTGTCTAGTGCGTATTTGTCGGAACCAATCACAGTGCAGCTTTCATTAGTCCGGTTTGTACGGCACAGAATAAAGACATAGGTCCGTGATGGTCAAAGAGAGCACGGCAGATATTGACAACCTGGATTTCCTTTAGTCCTGAGCGTTTTTAAATATAGGACCAAAAACTAGTTTTTTTCCAACTTAAATAAAGCCAATCGCTGTTATGTCGTAAATAATGAGGCGATTTTTTATAAACGAAACATCATTACAAAGCTAAGACTTGGGCCTATCTTTTAGTAGATATCTGATATACCTGTGTCATGGCTAGGATTTCCTGTACTAGATTGAACATCAAAATTTGCTAGGTGAAAAACACTAAAACATGTTACCTTCCTGTCTTCACAGTGATTTAATGAAAAATCCATCGCGATGACCTATAGAAATAAACATCCTATTTTCTTGGCATTTTCAAGACAATTAAAATGATACCTATATTGCAAGGCGGTGATAGATATTTTCTGAGGTACAGGAGCATTATCACAGATGACAAAGAGTCCAAAAGATCTCTAAAACTGTGATTTTCTGATATCGTTGTATTTTTGGCAAATAACATAGCTAAAAACTGCCAATAATTAACTCTAAATAACATTGAATTATTAGATGACCTACTGGTTGTATTCTGTGTGGGTTTCCCTACAAATCACTCTTTATTTGAAGTATCAATGCTGATTATTGACTGAGACAGGACTGAAGGAAAATCAAGTCTTACTTGCTGACTTACAATTTCAGTGATTTAAGCAGAAATATGGCATCAGGCCAAAGTTCTTTGATTAAATGACAGGTGGTACCAGAATTTTAGAATCTTAGGCCTGAAAAGTTCTGTTCTGTATTCTTTATGAAGTTCTCTTGATTTCTATCTACTTAATTTGAGAAAATATTGTCTTGTACAAATTCTGCATTTGATTGAACTAGATATTGTGATTTTACCCATATTAAGTGCTCAGGACTATAGCTGGGTGGTGAAAGGAATAACGTGGTTCGCTGTTCTATCTATAGCATCAATTTGACAAGATCTGATTGGTTCCGACGAATATGCACTAGACAGCCCTCTACGAACCCCCGGTGCGGCCATTTTGGCAAGGCACCTACACAGTGCTAAGCCTATGGTGAATCCAAACATTCATTTCTGATATTATTCAACATGTGGGGATGTGTTAAGTAACTCGCAAGCCTTTCTCTCGATAAAACCAGACCATCCTTACAGTTTCAGATCAATTAGATATGTAATGGCTTCAGTTTAGACTATAAACGCGATGTCAAAAAATCGCTGAAACAACCAATTTCTTCGATTAGATTATGTCTGAATGATGTCAATAATTCTATTTCAAGAATTAGATATACAGGATGCACAGAAAAAGGTGGATTAGTATATTTTTTTGCCATTTTGCACTATGATAGTGCTTTTTTGTCGCCAGCAAGATGGCAGACAGATCTGTTGTCAGGTGAATTTACATAATTTAGAGGGTATTTTGAACCGGAAGTCATAAGCCGGCTCGGCGAATAGCTATAAGGGCTGATTCCACCAACACAATGGATTTGTCCTGATATATCTTGGTATATCTTGAAATATCTTACAGCATCGCGATTCTCCGATCCGAATGGACACTTCCGGTTCAAAATACCCTCCAAAATATGTAAATCCACCTGACAACGGATCAATCCGCCATCTTGCCTGGTGAATACAAAGCGCTGTCAGAGTCTAAAATGGCGAAAAACTATATTAATCAACCGTCTCATGTGCTACCTATACATGTAATAATTGAATTAGGATTATTTACATTATTCAGATATAATTTAAATGTGCAAACTCGAAGAAAATCGCTTGTTTCGACGATTTGTTGACATCGCGTTTATAGCCTTAACTGGGGCTACCAGATAATCATTTGATCTGAAATTGCAAGGGAAGTCTGATTTTGTCAGGAGAAATTCTTCAGGGGTACTTAAAACATCCTCACACTTTAGAAAGTACCATAAATGGACGTCCGAACGGCCCATAGGCTTAGCACTGCGGAGGTGTGTCTCCAAAATGGCCGCCAAGGCGGTTCGTAGCGCCACCTACTTCCAGGCCGGATCGGAGAATATGTCGTACCTACAGTAACATTGTCGCAAAACGTAGCCGTGCAGTGTCGGGTGTATATTTTGGTGCTCCACCACCGCGACACCTCAAGACACATCGCGACAAATAGGGATGTTATTATTCAAACCTAGCCCGACTTATCAAGACACCCAAATCGTGGCTAATCTTGCTAGATCTTGTGTTGGTGGAGTCACCACTATATTCTGAACACTGTTCCATTAAGAGTGAGTGATTAACCTAGTTAAAAGGTTTTTTCTAAAAAAAACTTAATTCCTTGATCTATTCATTTGAAGAATTGTACGTGATATACAGAAATGAATAAAAACAATAAAAAAGTTAACCATTTTAAACCATACGCTATGCTAGACTTCAGGACATCATTATCAAACACAAACAACCTAGTCCTAGATATGGAGATCTAGATTCTAGGCATCTACATTGATACAATAATATAGAGTTCTAGACGGACCTAGATCTAAGTTCATATGGCCATGGGGTATTTGGAGTGGTAATAACTAATATCAAAGCTGCGTATCAATAAAAAATAGCTTTATATCTACATACTTCATGGATAACCTATCGTGGGGGGTTGTTTATGGATGAGGGGTTAGGGTGGACATAGATGTCACTCCATCAGCTTCACTGCCTCAAGCCAAGGCTTCACTTGCTTCAGTCCAGAGACGGAGAAGCTGTCGCAACTGACACAGGACCTCCGATAACTACATACTGATACTGCTCTTAATGTTGAAAATGTCGTAATATGAGTGAATGTTCTATTTATCCAAGATCTATAAATTGCTTACAAATGGCAGGGGTTTGCTTGATTTGATCACGGTTTCAGCGGGGCCAGCAGCTGTATTAACCGTCAGACTGCTGGATGAGGCTCCAGCGACACTTTGCGGTGGGGGGCTTGTAGTTGTAGCCAATGTAGGCGATTCACTAGATTCTGTGGTATGTTCATTTTCTTTCGAAGCCTTCTGTTCTTCCATTTTTCTTCTAAACATTTCCATAAAACTTCCATCGTTAGCAAATTTGTTTCCGAGTCCCTCTTTGTCGTCGGAACGTGATGTTTTTGCATCAGGAGAACATTTTCTTCGTCCTCTGTCCGCCATCTTGGATTGGGTGAATGTCGTATACATGATGCAAACTCAAATTTGATTGGCTATCCACGATGTAGGGTTTCATATTGTCCAATCGATGACAGTTTAAGAAAATGATAACATTCCCGGATGTTTCGTCTGCTAGACCATGCATTCGAAGATTGCGAGCATGGCAAACAGACAGGGTCTCATCAGTCAAATTTGGAGAAACATCAAACATACGTTGGTTGTTTCCCGTGCAAAAGAAGTTTGTGTTGGTATTGATGAAAATGGGAACAGGTTCTTTGAAAGACTAGCAGGTAATTGTGAGTGCTGTGCGTCTTAGTTATAAGCTAATTTATGGTTGGTTTGTGAACACTGGATCGTGAACTTAATTTTAAACCACCAGTTCCAGGAGGCACAGTGAATTTGTTGTTTTTGTGTGCCTTTTCTTTCTTCTTTTTTTTGTGGGGGGGGGGGGGGGGGGGGAGGGGAGGGGTCCGTGAGAAGGGCCATTCTCTGATCCGGCCTGGAAGTAGGTGGCGCTACGAACCCATCTTGGCAAAACACGGGCGCAAAACACCGACACAATGCTAAGCCTATGGTGAATTCTTACTCGCGCTAGGGACTACTTTCTTCGTAGTTCCTAGTGCATCTGGGAGATAGTACCGCGTAGTAATCAGTCACGCGCAAATACCCGGAGTGGACGGACGTGTAGACAAAGAGAGCCAGGTAATTACCAATTTTCTCAATTATCTTCTTAAATTAATTAATTAAGGATGTTTTGGTTGCAAATATCTTCACTATTGCCCCGCTGGGCCTCGCGTAGTGAATTGACTTATTTCTAATTAGAGCAATTTTTGCTATATTTGCAGAACACCGACATCCTTACTCTGCTCCGGGCTTCGGCCGTTATGGAGGCGTGCACCCCACGATTTCAAACTACAAGTATTGAATCGCTGGACTACTCTGAATAAGTGGACACTACACCACAACTATTCAGTATGACTGCTAAGACCTTAGAGGAACAGTCAAGGATAATAGACAAAATCTTGCAAACGGAAAACTCCGACTCGCAAGTTCAGTGTGCACAAACGGATAAATACAAAATGGCGGCCAATCTAAACAAAGAGAACCCACCAGCCCCAGAGTCTGACTCACCCCCGGATGAGGAGGAGCTCGAATTCCTAAGAAGACGGAGACAACAGAGGAAGGGGAAAAAACCTACCTCAACGGTAACTGCAGAAAGTACATATCCAGAAAAACAAAGGATTCCGGATTTAAGTCACTTCGCGTATCAACCAAACACGCCAAGTGACCAAAATGGCGGCCAAGGGGACGCGGACGCAAGCACCCACGCTGTCTGGAATTAGCCCTTATCGACAGAACCGGACTATACCTAGCCTAATCCTCACTGTGAGGACCTGGATTTATTTCTAGCATCTGAAAAAGGATCTGTTGGTACTCCGGCAACAATACTGGAATTGATTGTTTCCCCGGAAAAATCAGACAAAGAAAAGGAACTTCCACTGTTTGCGGACGTGAAACCAGGAATGATAACCTCGGCGGCCATTATGGCCATTGTGGAGGACAACAAAAAAGCTGCCTCACCACCCTTGCACCCGGAATTAGCAAAAATGATGGACTCATTCCTGAATACCACGTCAAATATGAGGGCGGGTAAAGATTTGATCGACAAGCATCCCCCGCCGGAGAACGTAAAAAATATGACTGTACCAGTAATGGAAGAAAGCCTGAAGGCCAGTAAAGAAGTCGATACTTCCATAAAGAAGTCCGACCAACAGCTAGTTTTCGCTACCCAAGCAATAATGGCGGCAACAACGTCACTAACTCCGTTTATCGAGCTGGCGTTCGAAAGAGGACAAGATAATCCGGAATTGAACCAAGCGTCAGCCTCAATGGTGGACGCCATTAGGTTGTTATTTTATGCTAACACGGCCATCGTCCGGAGAAGAAGAGAATCATTCCGGAACAAGTTAGCGAAGGATACGGCATAAACCGTGATCACATCCAAAATAGACCCGAAATTTCTATTTGGCAAAACTGTCCATGAATCTGTAAAAGAAGCAGACAAGGACGGAAAACTACTGAAACGGATCTTAGCCAAACCAGAAAAAGCGAAAAAACCACAACAGAAATCCCCACGCAGACAACAGATGGGGTTTCGTCGGCAGCAGTACGGGCAGCGTTTCCCAGGACAGCAGCAGTACAACCAGTACCAGTCGAACCCTAGACCATGGTACCCAAACGGCCTGCAGCAGTACGGCTACGGCTACCGGCAGAACTGTCCTCAACAACAACAACAACAACAACAGAGTCAAAAGAAAAAGTAGAGGTTCATGAAACACTTTGTAACTGGGGAGTGAAAAACATTCCAGAAAGATTTGTAGCAGGTCAGACAAAAAATCATGTAAAAGTGTGGAAAAATGAAACAAATGATCCTTGGGTGTATAATTTGATAAAAGGTGTAAAAATACCTTTTCTACAAATTCTGGAACAAAAAACTACACCAAAACCATATAGATTCTCTTGTGCTGAACGACAGAAAATCCATGCCGAATTACAAAAGATGTTATCTAAACAAATCATTGAAAAAGCAGAATTCTCTTCAGATCAATGGGTTTCAAATATTTTCACCCGCCCAAAACCCGGGGGAAAAATCAGTGATTTTATATTTAACGCAGTTAAACAAATTTTTCAAATACAAACATTTTAAAATGGCCTCACTAACAACAGCCATAGAAATGCTTCAACAGAACTTTTTCATGGTTTCAATAGACCTGAAAGATGCTTACTACTCCATCAGCATCCGTAAGCATCACCGGAAATTTCTCCGGTTCTTTTGGAATAATGCACTATACCAATTCACGGTTTTACCGAACGGTTTGGCATGTGCGCCCAGAATTTTCACAAAAATTTTAACACCAGTTTTTGGAAATTTCAGGAAAAAAGGAATTCAATGCTTTGGTTACATTGATGATTCTTTTGTAATGGCAGAAACTCAGTAAAAATGCAATGATTCCGTTAAACAACTAGCGTAAACCCTAGACAAGCTAGGGTTTGTAATTCACCCGGAAAAATCTGTAGTGATTCCACCAACACAGCTATATATCCTTGGATTTAACTTTGATTCAATAAAAATTAACCTCACACTTAAAGATGAAGAGAGATCTAAATTCGTACAAATGGCAAACAAAATTTCAGATAAAAACTCGCCAACAATTTGTGAAGTCGCGGGAATAATAGGCCTTATGATCGCCTATTCCCCCGGGATAGATTATGGATTAGCACACATCAAGTATTTGGAAAAAGACAAAAATATTGCTCTAACAGAAAATCAGGGTAATTTTGATGCGAAAATGACGATTTCAGAAAACGGATTCGCTGACTTGGAATTTTTGGTTAAACCACACCCACCTTTCAGAATGAAAGATTTGTTCAGATCACAGCAATTTCTCGATTTCAACAGATGCAAGCCTAGAAGGCTGGGGCGCCGACCACCAAGGCATATCCATTGGTGGAAGATGGGAAGAAAGGGAAACCGATCATATAAACGTACTAGAGTTACAAGCGATTTATTAGGGTCTAACAGGTTTTTTCAAATGTGAAAACAGACCGATACTATGACAGCACTGTGCTATATATCGAATATGGGAGGAGTAAAATCACCCCCATGTGATAAAATCGCGGAAAGAATCTGGACATGGGCCGAATCATTCGGAAATTGGATAACAATTTCTTACCTACCAGAGAAATTCAATTGCCTGGCAGATGAGGCCTCTAGGGTATTTAAGGACAATTTAGAATGGTCTCTCTGAATCGCTCGTCCAAAAAATTGTTGAAAATTTTGGACAACCCGAAATAGATCTTTTTGCATCATTTCACAACAACAAATGCCCAACCTATGCATCGTGGAATACAGACCCAAATTCTACTTATGTAGATGCTTTTTCCATTTCCTGGAAAAACCTTCCTGGAAAAACCTGCATTTCCACCTTGCAGTCTCGTGCTACTTGTACTAAGGAAAGTTCGGAAAGACGAACCAGAACGATTCATCCTGAAAATGCCGGATTGGCCTACGATAACCTGGTACACACCACTGTTGAACCAGGCAAAACACACCAAAGCGATCGGCAAAAAGAAAAAACACCTCTCTCTCCCGAAATCGCAAGAAAAAAGTTTCCCTCTAGGAATAGGTCTTCTTATTTCACTGCTCTAGAATGAAAATTAGTGCAGGAGGAGGGTTGTGATAGAGATACTGCCAAATTCCTAATGGAATCTTAGCAGACCAGTACCAAAAGCACATACGCCACTTACATTGGGAAGTGGCACACTTTTTGCATAACAAATAATATAAATCAGAAAACTCCAACAAATTTTCAAGTTTGTCGATTCTTAAAATCGCTTTCCGACAATAACTAAGCCTATGGGTCAGTCAATGCAGCAAGATGTGCATTATCTATTCTCTTACCGAGACTAGAAAATGGGGACACTATAGGTAAGGATTTCTGGGTGTGCAGGGCAGTAAGAACAGCCTACCTCAGAAATCCCCCACATCCCAAATACTCTGAATTTTGGGATGTAGGAGTAGTTCTAAAATTTCTACAAAATTGGGGAAAAAATAAAGATTTATCTCTACAGCAACTCACTCAGAAATTGGTGGTCCTATTCCTCCTGATTTCGGGACAGAGAGGACGAGCGGTGCCTGCACTTTCCCTAGATAAATTATCGTTTACCGATAATAACAAGGCAAGATTCATCTTGACAAAGGTCATGAAAACAGCACGAACGGGTCAAGCACTACAAACAGTAACGCTCGACCTGTTCGACAAAAACAAAAGACTTTGTGTTGTAAGAACGTTAAAAACGTACATTGAAAGAACAAAAGATCTGAGAAAGCATCAGCAGCTTATACTTTTGTTTAGAAAACCTCATTTCCCTGTACACAGAGATACAATTTCGAGATATGTTATTAATGTCCTAAAAGGAATCAACACTACGAAGTACTCGGCCCACTCTACTAGAGGGGCTGGAACTTTAGCAGCAGCCCAGTTAGGGGTTGACACTAACACACTGCTGCAGTATGGGTCATGGAAAAATGAGAAAACCATGGCCCGGCATTACAAGAAACCAATTGAACAAAATAAATCTAAAACAGTTGGTTCAATTATGTTGGACAATCTAACATGATTTTTAGATTTCCAAGATTTTCTGGTTACTGTAGACTCACTGAGTAAATTGTGAATACTCAAAGTCCACCATTTTTTTATGTATAACAAATGTTTATGGGAAGAAACTATCCTAATTGAAGGTTTTTTCTACCAAATGTGATACCATAACACCCTGAGTAAATTGTGAATACTCATAGTGTTTTGTAAAATTTTTCTTATTTTCCAAATGAAAATAGGAATTCCGGGTATTGGTACTAATAATTGTTTACAATTAAGATAATACTCATAGTCATAAGTGATATATATTCTCTCCACCAATGGATTTTTATCTCGGGTAAGAGACAACTACTACCTCAGTTTAACTATGAAAGAAAAACACCCATTATGTACAATGAAAATACATAAAGGTGCCCATTATGTACCCCTGGAGGATAACATAATATGATCTCGTTTTTTATGGTGAATAAAAAATTCAACTGTAAAAACGGCTTTTGTCTATTCAATATATGAAAAAAAAGAGAAAAAAGGGGAAAATTTGTCTTTGTGACTTTAAAGATCTCCCAGATGCACTAGGAACTACGAAGAAAGTAGTCCCTAGCGCGAGTAAGAATAGGTAATTATCCGATTACTTACCTTGGTTAAGTATGAAGGAGAATTAAGGTTCTTGTGAAGCCTAGGAACACTTTCATAGTGTTCTAGGGTAACAGGGACCCTTCTTCTATTCCCAACATTTATAAACATAGAGCCACCTTGAAGGAATGTTATTTACATAAATGTGAAAAAAACAAAAATTAACAATAAAAAAACAAATATTTTTTCTCCCACGGGTACATTTCTTCTAATTGAGATTTAACTTTTTTCCACATTACTATTGGTATTCACGCTCTCACGACTGATTACTACGCAGTATAGATCTCCCTGTTACCCTAGAACACTACGAAAGTGTTCCTAGGCTTCGCAAGAACCTTAATTCTCCCTCATACTTTTACAAATGGTAAGTAATCGGATAATCACCTATATGAAAATGTCGTTTGAGACTACCTAAAGAAAGATATAGTCAGCTTTTTGAAAGAGACAAAATTGATTATTTATAAAATATTTGAAAATACTGAAAGGAATTGACAAGTCTACAAATCCCCAGGCGCCTTAAACCAGAAACAAAAACTGTTCATTGTTCTCTGTACAAGTATAACTTAATTTTGAATCTGTTCACGAGTTACTCTACATAAAGGTGTTATTAAAGTTAAATAATCTTCAAATCCAAAAAGTTCTTCAGGTTATATAACATGCATGTATACCATGTCACAGATGGACATTACATGCAGCCCTGAAAAGAACATCTTTCCTTTCACTGACGTAGCCCAGGTTTCTCATTGGCAACCTATATATATTACCTTATTTTTCTTACAGTTCCAGAGAAAAACATAAAATTAGTACGACGTGTTGAATCAGCCGATGGAGATACGTGGAATGCCCCCGAAGTTCCAACAGAATGGCTTGGTAAGTTCGATATAGTACATAAATTCGAGTGACATTAAAACATAGGATATGACTTTGGGTTATAATACTCAATACTCAGTGCATTCAGCGCTTTATCTCACCCCGTTTTTTTTCTCCATAGGCTTAACATTAGGAACTCACTCTCCACGATCGTGAAGGTAGTGACCCAATACTCAATGGTTAATTGGGTGGTTTATTTTATCAATTGATAATATACGGGGTGAGATAGAATCAGAAACCCACTCGATGAAAATAACTTGATCCGCACTCCACCTCAATTCTCCCAGCTTTTCTTCGTGAATTACTCCGCAGTCAAACTCGGTGGAGTACGGACCAAGTTCATCTCGTGAGTTTCCTTCTAAGTACATTAAATGCAAATTCCCTTTTTAGATAATTTCAATATAGGCACTATTGTCTAACCATTGATGCTTCTTTTCATGTGATGCAAAGCCTGGCTCCAGAACAAGCGTGTCAAGCCACCAACACCAGAGGTAAATATTGTGGAGAGTAGGTAAGGAGTGACCCCTAGGTCGGAGGGCCGGGAGCAAGGACTAAGCAAAGGGGGAGGGCGGTGGAGTCTCTGATATCCACTGCCCCCCAAGGTTCTCTGTTTAAGCCCTCCGACGTCACCCGAGTGCTATAAAGACATATTGGACAATTTGGCTTTAAAATTAAAACCCATGTCATTTTCCTGAAACTTTAATATGATGATCTCTAAGTGCTGTAGAACACATATCTAACTTAAAATCGGGGCAACCGTGCTTGTTTTTGATTTAGAGATCAATATTATTATGATTTTATAAAAGAATATATAGAACTTCTAAAAAGTTGTTTTTCACATAGTAAAACCCACGCCATTTTCCTCACACTTTGAGAGAATATAACACATGTATACTATTACTTATTTAGTTTTTAAAACCCATAGGTTACCGCTATTGTTTTTGAAAGAATTTAAAAAAACAACAACATATTTTTCAGTACATTTCCTATGTATAACCTATTTTACCTATTAGGATTGGATAAACTGTATAAAACGTTAAATCAACTCATTTAGAATTAGAATGAATCTAAAGAAATCAGTATTGACTGATGATAGACATTGTTTAAAAATCACCAGAAGACGCCACCGTTAAATTTAGGATATGCTTTTAAGCTCTGTGGGGGGTATTCTTGGGATCGAACCCTTAGCCCCCATTCTCCTGTAATTGGTAGCTAGGATTACTGGCTTTGAATGACCTTCATCATCTGGTGGAACTATTGATACACAGACAACTAACCCACTAAACGCTTATGCACTGTAACAGAGCAGTACTCGTTTTACAGAGCAGTACATTTGGAATTATTCAGTTCATTAAAATTGAAATACACGGTTGTCTATGATGTGTTCTTATATCAATATTCAATCAACTTACTGAGATGTGACCTACTCGTTGTGTATTTCAGGCCTCCCAGTGAAACCCTTAAAACCTATAAAATCCTATATTTTGATTCTTTGGCCTTTAATTTTTTCAAAGGAACCTATATAACCTATAAAAACCTATGTTTTCACTGCCATGCAGATTGGTGTGTACAGGAAATCTTAGAAGTTAACTTGACACAAAGTTAGATTGTCAAATGACAAGAAATCTACGTTATCAGTTTATTTAAGAGATCATAAAAGTGTTTAACACTAAAAGCCTATGTTTTGGGCCTTGAAAAACCTGTAAAAACCTATATTTTGATTCTCAAAACCTATATTGAGGAAGCGGGGCACTGGGAGGCCTGGTATTTATTTGAATGGTTTCAGCACGGACTTATATATCTAGGTCTGTGATGTCACTCTCTCTTCAAATGAAATCTGTAATTTCTCTTTATAGGAAATCGAGAGGAATTACCTCCGAATGATTAGGACCAGGCATCGGGCAGCAGAGTTGGAGAAATCTCTACAGGTTAGTGCATCGCTAATGGAGGGGGTTGAAAGTCTAGACGACGTAAAAGAATAAGGAAGTAAACTATATATAAAAAATTTGACGGGAAATTTAGGGCTTACGTTTACATAAACAGAGATTTCAGTACATTTTCACTCATCATGGGGCTGACAGTCGATGTGTAAAGCGCCAAATTTACCAATGCCAGGGAGCGTTTTGGTATCGCAGATGCCGCCACTAGCGCCACTGGTCTTCGGTATTGAGAGTACCTAATACAAAAGATTATATTCGCGAATATTCGCTAAATTGGTAAATTTCTTTCCCAGTGTGCAATTTTCACCTAATGTTTTATTGATTCATTAGATGTTTATATTTACGTGTGTGTTATCCTGTTCAGGTATATATACACGAGTTTTATCTAAGGTCTTGGATGACTTATTATTGAATATTTTGTGCAATAATCATTGAGTCAAATATACATGTCAGAGAGTGGCTGAAAATAACTCCTTCTAGGTTATCATACATGTGAATAGAATATCGCCGAACTTTCGCGTGATAGATGCTGTCAGTCTCAATGCAAGTGCAAAACTTATAGCTATGGGTAAATAGAAGTGCCGATCTGAACTATTCATCAGGTAACTGGTAATATATAAAAATTCCGTACCTCTCAATCCGTTAAGTTACCCAGATTGTCAAAATGCAGCTCCTATATACTTGAGTGAAACCCTTTTTTCTACATACAGGAAGCCCCTCAAAGGGACGAAAGGGAGAACTTGCCAACTCAAGCAAATCAAGGCAAGCATTGCAAGTTTTAATGAATATTGAGTTACCCATGGATGTGCTAGTTGAAAATGTCACATTTCAGAGACCATGGGTTGGAAAAAGATTGGTAGGAATTTTAAAGTCTAAATGTTCTAGATGACTAAGCATTTTGCGAAAAACACTAAAAGAAACTGAACAAAACAAAAAATAATCATAGTTATAAGGACTAGACAAAATACTGATTATTGATGCTGAAAAGGTTTTTTCTTTAATGAACTGGCTCATGGAATGAACAATTATTTCAAATCCTAGACTACAAACAAGAATTAGGTAATACGTAAAGTCGAAATTCTCAAACTATCAAGTAGAGTAGGGATTCTCAAATTCTCAATACTATACGTAGAGATGCTTGTTTTCAATTTGTTTCCGTTGTTTCCCCCCCGTTTTTTGTTCTTGACTAAAGGTTCAATATATTAGAGATAATTGAGACAAGCAGAATTTAGCAATTTGGGCCTTTTTCCGCAACCTCACTAGCATCTCAATAATTATTTTGATTGATTAAAACCTCACTGCACGATGGGAAATATCATACATTGAAGATATAATAGAATCTTGCTCTTGTTTTAGGTCCATCATTTCCCAGATATGAAGAATTTGAGAATGATCCTGGCGAATTCAAGAAAGGGCCAACCCCTCGGAGATAATAGAGGACATCAATTTTCTTCAGTATCTCCGTAATATTATATATAGTAATTGTACCCATCACGTTCATAAATCTTTCAGAAAAAAAATCATTACCATGTCTGGTGTTTGTAAATAATAGAAAAACACTGAAATATACATTGTAACGATGTAAATAAAGAATATATAAAGCATAAAATATGATTATCACCCTATTTCATATTCTTTAGATGTGTCATCTTCAGAAAGTTAAAGTTTTGTAGAAAGGTGAGGTAATGTAATGAAACGTATTTTCCAAGAATGACTACATTCTTTAAAGATCAACGGCAAAACGCCTTTTGAGGTGAGTCCGAGTCTACCAATTACAAGTTTACATCCACGATACACCATGGGAGTGGCCAGGTGGTAATTAGACGTGGGTGCCAGTTGGGGGTCAGGAAAAAATCCTACATGGGGACTGAGGCCAGTCTTTAAATCACCTAAAACATTAGGCATTCCTTTGATTTTTTTTCTTTTACACTTTGAAAGGCAAGGCTTCAATAACTCTCACATGAGATGTCATAAGCCAATTAGATGTCAGTATTCTAGATTGCCCTTGTCTGTAGGAGCATGTCCCTCAGGAATCCAACCATCCTACAGTCTAGGTTAGAGCACTGATTCATAGGACCTTTAACAGAGTGCTTTGGGTAGCTGAATTCAGAATTTTTATAGATAACAGAACAAATTTATTTTCAAGATTTAAAATTTGGTTAACCTGGAGTCTATATTGTTCTACACGAATTCTTGAAAATTTGATCACTTTAGACTAAAATGACAATCCTACAAAATGGAAAACCTGAGTAGTATGTAACTAGAAACTGCAATCTTTCCATGCGTAGGATCCCATATACAATCACTATACCCAATCAGGTTTTCCAGGATCTGCTTATCATGCTACTTAATCAAAGGGGAATGCCCAATATTGGTTTAAAATGTTCATTACGTGTGTGTTCTGGAGTGGGAATTTGTATATAGTGAAACTTTCATGGAACAACGTCGGTAACAACAAAGTAATTCCTCCAGTCCCTGGAACTTTGTTTAAAAGTTACCTTATTTGTGCGACTGGTGATGCATTATTTTATACTAACCATAGTGAACTAATTTCCAATGAATGTACAACTAAATACATCGTATAATGAAGTATAACTTTTATTTGGTCTTCTGAAGACTGGAATCTTGAATGTAGAAAGAAATGTATATACCACAGAACACACTTCCTTTCAGACAAATTGACATTGTGATACTGAGTTTCTAGAATGACAGATTCTTGTAGCAGCCAATGAGCCACCCACATACAATCACATTATTCAAAACCAGTATAGTAGAGCGTACATGTATAATTTGAAGTTCTTTCAGGCAACTGGTGCAGTAGGCCTTGTAACCAACATCTTCTATGAAGCATGAAAACTTTGATTACGTGGTCCATTGGCCATCATTCTTTTCTTCGATTAGTATCTACAGGAAATACAAAATGACTTTTTACATCTCATTAAAACGTCTTGCACAGTACAAAGTGAGCTCAAACTCAAAGAATCAGTCCGTTTTTTGTCGTCTTGTCTTTGCGATATTTGCATTCCTCACAGCTTTCCTCTTCTTTTCCTTTTCTTTTGATTCTATTTGTTTTGCCAGCTGCCATGCCAATATGGCACTGATTGCGAAAAATGGCGAAAGGCACAAAAGTACATAATAGATGAACTGCATAGGATTGGTCCCAGCGAAGACGATTACTTCCTGCAGGAACTTTTGCCAATCCCAGCCGAACATTTTGCCTACAATTAGAAGAACGTAAAATATGTCATACATTGAGCCCATTCATGGATTTTTCTCCAATGACGCTATTTTAGGAAAATTATTATGGGTGCGTGTATACGAATATTTATTTCACCCCGGTATTTTTCTCCATAGGCTTAACATTAGGAAGTCATACTCCACGGCCATTAAGGTGTTGTACCCAATACTTTATAATCGATTTATGTTTGTGATCATGTATACGGAGTGAGAACCTACTCGAAGATAATTTGGTATGCACTCCACCACGTTTGACTGCTACTTATTTCACTCGGTTTCGCTTCATAAATTACGCTGCAGTCAAAACTGATGGAGTGAGGAAAAAGTTATTTTCATCTCATGAGTTCGCTTTTGAGTATAAACTAACATACATAATTCTGTAAATGCTATACCATCCTTCAAAGATTTATATGTCAAATCTTGAATAGTGTTCGGGTTGTGATTACAATTCGCCGTTTAATAGAAATAATAAGTTTTTTTTACGAATGACTATATTCAACGAATAACTATCTAAAAATAACATTGGTGAGCAATAAATATTAGGTAGGTTTCTGATTACCCACAATCTAGTAGTTTTGTCATACAGAGGAGACTTCAAAATTTGTTCACATCCGCTCCCCCATGTTGAGCATGTTTCCTTATTTTAAAGAAAATACAGTAGTAACTACAGTGCTGCAAATGGTGCGGAGATCGGACAGAAATACTGAGAATGTGGCCAAGCCTTTACAACGTTTTTAACAAATGAAGTGCAAAATCTATAGTACCTGGCAAACCTTAAATAATTCTACGAAAGTGAGTGGAAGGTGTACTATACGAATACTATGCACAACTTATTGATATTACTAGATTACAATTTGATATTTATTGTCACTATCAAAGTACTCTTTATTTATCCTGTCCCTAGACAACGCGAAGAGTTACAGATGTACAGACCTCGTGGGACCTCCACACAAAGGCCATCTCAGAGGTTTAGTCAGTCCTCATCTAGGTAGTTACATGGGACTAATACCTGTTTCATATATATAATTCATAAATGATTTGTGCAATTATTATAACTGAAAAAAATACCACTACGTATCGAGGACGAGACACTTGTCGCTACCTTTATCTAGCTATGTAATTAGCAGACCAATATATCCGGGAGGGCGAAATTAGTTTCGCTATTAATTACACTAATCTATTCTAGCGAAAATTATAGGTAGGCAAGATGTGAGGTAGCTAATAATTAGCGGGATACTATTGGTGCTGTTATTAATACTTCAATATAATTTTCATGAATTTATCAATGTGAATGGAGATTATCCCCCTCTTTTGTTGTCGTAACTGTTAAATATTGTTTCAAAATTTGGCTACAACTACGATCAATTCTGTAATATTATCTCACTTAGAAGTCAATGGAATTGGTGACCGTTCATTTTAGCTCCCCCCCCCCCCAAAAAAAAGAAGAAAATAAACATTTTTTAAAAATGTAAGTAGGGGGGCCTATGACAAGGCGTAATCGGATTTGCATGTAAAAAGAAAACCTGCATTTTTCGGGAGATAAGGAAATGCCACCCTCTCCTTTATGGGACTAATTATTACAAACCCTTATTCTGGTTATCTCTAAATTATGTCTCACTTTGTTGGTTCCATACAGAAGCGGGCTACGCCTGATTCTTTCATTATTTTCTACATTATTCAAACTGGCCTTAGATTAGAACACATATATGGGCTCGCGTTATCACTACCAGAGGAGGATACAAGAACAAGCCACTGAAACACCTACCGTGCTAAACAAATATTTTTGCAATAACATTTCCCACAGATATTCTCAAAAAGGTTCATATAATGGGTGTAGATCTAGATCTAGATCTAGGTTTAAACCGTAAAAAAGACATATCAATTATCATACCGGCACATGATACCCTAACCGAGTACAAACGACCAAGATACAATGATCAGCATAAGAACATGTAATGCTCTAATTTCACATTGAGCCAGATCCTTCTACACAACCATGTGTATCTATATAATTCAATCTAGCTACTTTGGTTAGCCCCACTGCCCTCAGTGAGGCACGAGTCATGGGATACTTGGGTGGGGCACTAGATTTAGAACTGGAGTAGGAGTAGGAGAAGGTAGAATGACCCAAGGCCCGGGTAGAACAGCAGGTAGGGCCTACAGTGAAGGCCCCTGATGGAATCACAGATCTGATGTTAATACAACATTGATGTGATTAATGAGTGTGATTACTTACCTGTTTTATAGATACGGGTAAGGAATATGGTTTGTAATAAAGTCGTAGTGTAGCATTTATTGAGTCATGTGCCGGCCGTGACCCAAACAATCATACACAGTCAGCCATATTACTTTCCGATTGGCCAATCAGCATGGTTGTAACATATCAAACCCGGAAGTCCGTGGCCGTCGACCGATGTACACTGCACCGCCGTGTACTAACGGCACCATGAGTCATACTACGTCCGCTAGGTGGAAGCACGGAGCCATTACCAAGTCCCGTCTGTGTTTAGCTCTCTTGGTGGTGGTGGTGATGGTGGTTGTTGTTGTTTGTTGTTGTTGTTGTTGTTGTTGTTGTTTGTTGTTGTTGTTGTTGTTGTTGTTGTTGTTGTTGTTGTTGTTGTTGTTGTTGTTGTTATGATTAGGCCTATTCAGTCCCTATTTCATTTGTCTGTTCTCCGATGAGAGGTGATCATTGGTTGGGTTACTTTTTTAGTAATGATTTTTTTCACACGTAGCTATATATATATTAGGGCCTATCAGTTATTTTTGGCGTGGGAAACCTGCTGAGATTTAGGCTACTAGGTTAATTAATAGGCCTACCAAATAGGTTAGGACTGCCGTTTCAAAACCTATTGTGTTTATAAATTGTTTATTGACTCAGACTGTGTTACAAACAGCTATAGACCACGGACTTGAAAGACCTGGGTTGGCAACGGGCCGTGCCTGGCGTGTTGATGATTGTCTCGGCATTGTTTTAGGGTTCTGATAATGGCCGCTATAACGCCACCGTCACACATACATAGTTCATATAAAAAATCACCAGGCGGCACCTCGGCTAGAGTGAGAGGAGCGCACGGTGAGGGACTGTTGAGGGACTGTTGAGGGACAGTGAGGGACTGGTGAGGGACAGTGAGGGACTGGTGAAAGACTGGTGAGGGACTGGACTGGTGAGGGACAGTGAGGAGTGGTGAGGGACAGTGAGGGACTGGGGAGGGACAGTGAGGGACTGGTTAGGGACAGTGAGGAGTGGTGAGGGACTGGTGAGGGACAGTGAGGGACAGTGGGGGACTGGTGAGGGACTGGTGAGGGACAGTGAGGGACTGGTTAGGGACAGTGAGGGACTGGTTAGGGACAGTGAGGGACAGTGAGGGACTGGTTAGGGACAGTGAGGGATTGGTGAGGAACTGTTAATAGTTCATTAAGGCTTGGTGAGATGGGAATATTTTCAAAATCTTGGTTTCCCTTGCCGGATTTTCTGAAAATGAGGAAAATCTGCCTGCCAACCCCAGTCAAAGTCAGACAAAATCTGCCAATTGTCTGGAACCCCCGACAACACCTACAGTCATAATCTTAACTGTCCATTTAGGTACATATCCCAAATCGTTGATGAAATAGTTCATTAAGGCCTGGTGAGGTAGAAATAATTTTAAAATCTTGATTTCCCAGGTCAACACCCTGAAAATGAGTCAATTCTGAGTCCCAGCCCAACCCAAAGTGACCCAAAATCTGCCAATTGTTTGGAACCCCCCAGCACACCTAGGTAAATAATTTTTGCTGTTCTATCTCAGAACTATGTTGGAATCGTTGATGAAATAGTTCATTAAGGCTTGGTGAGATGGGAATATTTTCAAAATCTTGGTTTCCCTTGCCGGATTTTCTGAAAATGAGGAAAATCTGCCTGCCGACCCCAGCTTAAGTCACACAAAATCTGCCAATTGTCTGGAATCCCCGAGAACACCTACAGTCATAATCTTTACTGTCCCAAATAAGTTTCATATCCGAAATCGTTGATGAAATAGTTCATTAAGGCCTGGTGAGGTGGAAATAATTTTAAAATCTTGATTTCCCAGGTCAACACCCTGAAAATGAGTCAATTCTGAGTCCCAGCCCAACCCAAAGTGACCCAAAATCTGCCAATTGTTTGGAACCCCCTAGCAAACCTAGGGACATAATTTTCGCTGTTCTATCTCAGAACTATGTTGGAATCGTTGATGAAATAGTTCATTAAGGCTTGGTGAGATGGGAATATTTTCAAAATCTTGGTTTTCCTTGCCAGATTTTCTGAAAATGAGGAAAATCTGCCTGCCGACCCCAGTCAAAGTCAGACAAAATCTGCCAATTGTCTGGAACCCCCGACAACACCTACAGTCATAATCTTAACTGTCCATTTAGGTACGTATCCCAAATCGTTGATGAAATAGTTCATTAAGGCCTGGTGAGGTAGAAATAATTTTAAAATCTTGATTTCCCAGGTCAACACCCTGAAAATGAGTCAATTCTGAGTCCCAGCCCAACCCAAAGTGACCCAAAATCTGCCAATTGTTTGGAACCCCCCAGCACACCTAGGGACAATTTTTTTGCTGTTCTATCTCAGAACTATGTTGGAATCGTTGATGAAATAGTTCATTAAGGCTTGGTGAGATGGGAATATTTTCAAAATCTTGGTTTCCCAAGTCAGATTTTCTGAAAATGGCTGAAATCTGCCTGCCGACCCCAGTCAAAGTCAGACAAAATCTGCCAATTGTCTGGAACCCCCGACAACACCTACAGTCATAATCTTTACTGTCATTTTCAAATTTCGCTGGTTGTTGGCAAAACACCCGTGTCATGCGAAATAATAGCAGCTGTAAGGATCTAGAAGTTAATTCCACGTAATAATAGTAGGGGGCGCCACCAATTACGACGCGACGAAGTCGCTAGTTACCTACTATATCTAAAACGGTAGAATTTTGTGATATCCGCTTGAAGTTGTTGCCATACATAGAGACAGAGTGAACCCGACCTGGGCCTGGAGATTGAAGGGCCACGAGAGTGAGATTCTCGTACAGTACTTAACTGAATCCTGCTACTAGTACAGAACTAGTTACCGTATTATGAGGGCTTAGTGGCGCCCCCTACTATTAATACCGGAAATTACCAAAATAGTTCCCAAGCATCATTTCATGTGACACCGATTTTACCGACTACTAGCGACTTCGTCGAGTCTGAGTTAAGGCGAAAATATTGAAAAATGAAATATTGGGCTGGGTTCGAACCCGCGACGTTCACATTCCTAGACGAACACCCTGCCAACTGCTCCACATAGCCAATGCTATAGATAGGTCAAATACTTAGGCTGGTGGTGGGTGGGGGAATAATAACTGCTAGCGTTGTGTTCATTTTCTCAATTCACGACGAAGTCTCTAGTTTCACGCCAGCTGGTGAAAGTCGGCCGCACTACAGACTATGTGTACATGTGTATTATTTCATGTGACACAGGTACTTTTACTGGCAACCAGCGCAATAATCTCACAGACTGATCTCAGGCCAATGAGATTGAAAAACTACAGTTCTAAATTATGTTTTCAGTATGGCAAGAAATACTACCTAAGAATAGATGTACAGCTGTGTAGAAAAATACAAAAAAAATAGCAGATTTCAGTTTAGTACTTCACGAGAATCTCACTCTCGTGGCTCCTCAATCTCCATGCCTAGGTCTGGTTCACTTTGTCTCTATGTGCTGGAGACTCTCCAAGCGGATAGTACAGAAAATTACACGTTTTATATGTGGTAGGTAATAACCAGCGCAATTTTTCTCGTGGCCGATCACGGGGCAAGGCAATTAGATAACTACAGTTCTAAATTATGATTTCAGTACAGAAAGAAACAAATCTTAAGGATAGAAATAGATCTGTGTAGAGAAACACAAAAAAGAGAAGCAGGATTCAGTTAAAATACTGCACGAGAATCTCACTCTCGTGGCCCTTCAGTTTCCCACCCTAGATTGGGTTCACTCTTTCCCTATGTGCGGGAGATTCTCCAAGCGGATTCGACAGAATTCTACCGTTTTAAATGTAGGTAACAATAAATTTGTAATCTTTATATCTCCTAAGAATACATTAGAGACTGTAGATACCCTGAAGCTATCCATCAAAAATTGTTTACAAAATGTTGATTGTTGAAACTACACTGCTGGATATAAAGTCATGGTTGGGTTAGTTTTGCTGTTATCATCCGAATGCAGTAAAATCTGTTCTATCTCAGTTGAATTTTGAGATTAGTGGGATGTATTTATATATTGTGTAGTCCCCAGTTTGAGGTACGGTATCTAGGGATATATATTTGGAAAGTGTACCATGGTACATTTAGGAGCTAGTGCCCAACAAATCTAAATGTTATCGTCCAAATGCGGTTATCGTCCGAATGCATAACAGCAGAACTAGGAGTTAAATATGTTTCCTATGTATGAAATTATCATTTTGAAACTAGCAGGACATTAGGCATAGATATCCTGCTTGTAATTACTTATTATTCATAAATGGGAATGCTTTTACACAAGCTGTCCCCAGGTTTTTGTCTTAGGGAGGGGGAGATACATACCTGAGACAAGGTACCAAGGGTCCATCATTAAAGTCCTTATGGGGGTCAAGGGGGTGAAAACCCCTTGCTATACTTGGATTTTACACTTATAAAAGCTATACCTAGGGTTATGTCTTGGGAGATTTATACACATGAGACTACCTGGGAAGATTGTCAGGGGTCAGTTGCAAATTTCATCTGGTAGTCCAGGAGGCAAACCCTGGAAACACTTGGATTTTTATATTATACAAGTTGTTCCAAGGATTTTGGTTCAGGGAGGGGGCTACATACCTGAGACTACCTAGGAATATCAGTGGGGGTCCAGTGGCAAAGCTCCCCCTGGGGGTCCTTGGGACAAATCCCTTAGAAGGACTTGGCTTTTATATGTTATACAATTTGTATCCACAATTTTTTTCAGTGAATGGGGTGGTCACAGACCTAAGATTACTTGGAAAGATTAGAAGGGGTCCATGAGGTAAAACACCCCTAATAGCTTGGCATTTAGGTTATTTTTAGGTGGCATACTTGCCTTGTTGAATGACATTGAAACAAGGGCATATAGGCATATGCTTATTCGGGGCGGGGAGGGGGGGGACAATTTCTACTATCTTAACCACATTCCCCTCAAGCAGCATTCACCAGGGGCATACTGAGGATTTTATTTCAGGGAGGGGGGGCACAACTTGGACTACCTTCGATGATTGACTTGGGCTCCAGGGGGCAAAGCCCCCAGCAGCATTTAGAATGTGTTGATTATACAAGCTGTATCAAGGATTTTGTTGAGGGAGGGGGTCATATGTCTGACACTATCCAGGGGTCAAGAAACAATGCCCCAGTTGGGAGGGGGGTTCCGGGAGCAAAGCTCCAGAAAGAATTTGGATTTTTATAAAAAATATGCATCTTAAGATTGTTATGGGGAGTTGGAGCCATACACCTGGGATTACATGGGTAGCTTGTCAGGGATCCAGCAGCAAAGCCTCTGCTGGGGATCCAGGAGGCAAAGTCACAAGATTGACTTGGGTTTTAGATTTTATACAAGCTGTATCCAGGATTGTGATTGAGGGAGGGGGATCGTTACACACCTGAGACTACCTGGAATGTTGCCACAAGAGTAATAGCATAGCCTCTCTGGGAGGTCCAGGGGGCAAAACTCCTGGAAGTGCTTTGGTTTCAGATATTATTTATACAGTTTTTAACCATGATTTTGTTTCAGGAAAGGGTTACACACCTGGGGGGATTGTGAGAAGTCTAGGGGAAAATTGCCTCCTATGGGATCCAGGGGCCAAAACCCCTGAATTGTTTGGCAGGGGCTCCAGCAACAAAGCTCCTCCTGGGAGTTTAAGGGGTGAAGTCCCTGGAAGCTGTTGGATTCCTAGCTTGCCAGGGGTCCTGTGGCATAACACCTCCTTGGGGTGCACTGATGAAGCCCCAGGATTATTTAGTGAGAAAGTCACAGACCTGAGATTATTTGGGAATATATTGAGTGGGCAAAGCCCCTGGAAGTATTCACATGTTAGTGACTCTATCTAGGGGAAGAGTTTTTAAACACCTGAAACTACATGTGAAGATTGCCAGGGGTTCAGTTGCAAAAACCAATCTGGGAGGTCCAGGGGTCAGAACCCCTGGAAGCACTTGGGTTTCATAATTCAGAAATTACAATGGGTCAGGGGCAAAGTGTTTTTTAGGGAACCAGGTGGGGAGGGGGTGAAGCCCCTGGGTGCACTTTTATGTCAAAAGATTATACCAGCTATATCCAGAATTTAATTTCAAGGGGGAGGTACACAACTGAGGCCATTTCTGAACATTACAAGGGGTCCAAAAGGAAAGCCTATCCTCAGGGTCAAGGGGGCGAGGCCCCTTGAAGCACTTGCATTTTACTGTGCCTAGGATTTTGTTTTCGGGAAGGGGTTTTACAGACCCTGACTGCATGGGGATATTGCCAGGTGTCTGATGGAAAAATCCATCTGGGACCAGGATGGTTACCAATCTAAGGCTATTTATGATGATTGCGAGGGCCCTTAAAGTGCCTCTTTGGGAGTCCAGGGGCCCCCTGAAGAGCTCTCTCTCTCTCTTTTGGGGAATAATTTGCTTTGTTGAATGACGGACATATGGTAACAAGGGCATGTAGGGGGAGTTTTTTAGAGGGGGGGGGGCACACCTTGGACTACCATGCATCCTTCAAGTGTGGACCCCCAACCCGGAGGACCAAAAAAAATGGAATTAAAAAAGAAAGAAAAAAGTACCCCCAACCCCACCCCTAGATAGATTTCAATATCTTATGTATGTGTAAATAGCCCATTCTTGTATGCTGCAATTTTTTAACCATGATAGATAGAACAAAAATTCAAAAAACAGTGTGTATAGAATTTTCAGTCGGAACAGACCTTGAAAAATTTCGCGGGGGGGGGGGGGGGGGCATGTGCCCCCCCCCCCCGGGTATGCCCCTGCATCATCCAATATCAACACTTACAAACTCCAACAGCTACATGAATTCACATCACATTCCCATCAGCATCAACAGCAAATCAGCACCAATCGACACCAACAGCCATAGCAAATAACAACACTCTCAACAACAGCAATATCAACACCCACCAACAGCCACACCCATTCACACCCACATTCATCAGCATCAACAGTTACACCAACATCTACACCCACCAACAGCCACATCAACCGATATTTTGACCCATCAAACTTAAACGGCCATACCAACATAAACACCAACACCAACATAATATCCACACCAACCACCCACAGCCTCACTCATTCACGCAGACATCCATCAACTGCCACATCAACACCAACCAACACCAACACAGACAGCAACCAACACCTACACCCACTGACACCCAGCATCAACGTCAATACTCACTAACACTAACATCAACAGCCATACTTGTGGTCAACACCAACATTAACCAATATCAACACCCACAAACACCAATCCACACCAACCATTCACACCCACATCCATCGCCTGCCACATCAATACCTACCAACACCAACATTAGTCAACTGCAACATAAACCAACATATATCAACACTGACCTCCACACCAACGCTCATCAACACCAACACCTGCCAACACTGACATCCACACCTACCTACACCAACACCTACATCAAGTACACCAACACCAACTTATCAACATTCATATACAGCCAGCAAAACCAACATTTACCAACACCAACACTGCAACAGTTACAACTACCAACACCTACTCCAAACCCCACACCATCACACCCACATCCACAACAACTGACAACACCAGGGGCATCAGAATATTTTGAAAGTGGGGGGAGGGGGCAACTGAAAAATTGCTGACTTTTTTCTTGGTATAAAATCAGACATTGACATTGGCCTGTTCCACTGGATTTACCGTGAATCTATGAAAGGTCTGTTAAAAGTGAGGTCTTAGCCTTCATTGCACTTCGACTTTTTCCATGGTGAAAAAATAGGGCTTAGCTCTCATTGCATGCTAAAAAGTCAGACTTTGACATTTCCATGGTGAAAAGTCAGGGCTTAGTCAACATTGCACACTAGAAAGTCAGACTTTGACATTTTTCACCAGTGAAAAGTCAGGGCTTAGCCATCATTGCATGCCACAAAGTCAGATTTTGATATTTTTTCTACAGTGAAGAGTCAGGGCTTAGCCATCATTGCATGCTAAAAAGTCAGATTTTGACATTTTTCCCCAGTGAAAAGTCAGGGCTTAGTCATCATTGCATGCTAAAAAGTCAGACTTTGACATTTTTCTGTAATGGTCAGAGCTGATCCCGTCTTCTAACTACAGGACTAGTAGTCATAACAGCAATTGATCTGCTCCTTTTCTACACAGGCATACAATATTTATGTAAAGTTCTAGGTATGAATAATGAGATCCAGGTTTCAAGTTACTTCCAATTTGTCTGTCATCCTCATCTCAGAGAGCTGATCTTGTGATATTAGCCTGATTGTTGTTATGACATAAAACACCATCAAACAACTTAAGACAAGGAATCTATACAAATTGAATACCCTTTATATATGTATTTAGCATCCACCGTCTGGCCTTGGTTGATGCATAGTATTGTTTCACATGGATTGAAGTTGGTGGTGTAGGGCACATGTCTGATGCTCAAATCTTCAATGACTCTGAACTGGCTGAAATGATGGAGGAGGGGACAATAGTCATGCTGCCTCCATCTCCTCTCCCCAATGCTGATGGCGCCATGAAGGTGCCATATTTTATCCTGGGTGACAACGCCTTTGCTTTCAGGAGCTGGATGATGTGGAATCTTTGCAAAACGCTTCTGCTGTTACTTTGGGACCTTAGAACAGAAACCAGATATAGTGCCAGAAATGTTCAAGGCTGCTGTAGTTCTCAACAACCTTCTGTGTATCTGGTACCTGACAATGCATGCCACTGAGGTCACCCATGAAGATGGGCACCACAATCTTGTTCCAACCCAGTGGAGGCAAGAGGCATGGTGGGAAGATGTTGTACAACCTCCAGTCGGGCACAACAGAACCACTATAAATAGCAAGGAACGGTGTGAGTACCATGAGAGGTACTTCAGTTCATGGGCAGGTGCGGTGGAGTAGCAGGAGTGGATGATCTAACTTATTGCTATTATATATGTAAATTATTATTGCTGTACTTATATTTCTCCGGTCTTTTTGGTGGTGTTGGGGATGTTCTGTAGTGTCCATTTTTAATGGTAGACTTCTGGTACTTCTTTTACACTTGTTATGTATATACATTGCTGTTGTCTGTTTTGGTAATAAAATTTGTAATAATACTTCATAAGATATTGAGTTAAGTGTTCAATTCAATTCCAAGTTATTTGATATGATTCTAAGTTATTCATTTCGATTCTAAGTTAACCCTTTCACAGCGGGTGATGCCATATGGCATCAACCATGCTGGGGCGGGAAGATGCCATATGGCATTATCTCTGCTGGGGCAGGTGATGTAAAAGGCATCATTTTCTGAGATTTAGAGGAATTAATTTTTCATGGAATGAAATAGGGAATATTGGGTTAATAATCATAAAATTATCACAGAATATAGATGTAACACAGAGGTGCTTGGATGTGGACGGCTGTGGATCTGTGGAGGCAGACTGCTGTTGTGTGGTTGTGGACAGCAGGCAGGATGTGGGAGCAGTTGGTGGCGGGGGACAGGCAATGTCCATACTTGGGAACTACTGCTGCACCCATCGCCTGTCTAGGGTGTGCCACACACCTAGCTGGGAGGTAACCTGTACATGCTACTGTGATGGAGGTGGCTGCCATTGACGTGTAGACTGCTGAGACTGCTGCTGCTGTGCTCCTGCAAACCACGGCTGCAGTCATTGTGGATCCACATTATCGACCGGGCCGCCAGTCTCGCTGCTGCCAACTCTCTGCTGTTGTTCGCCTGAAATTCCTGAAGAACATCAACAATATGCCGCTCTGCCTCAGACAGGTGGTGTTCTTGTAGTCTGTTCAATATACCCAGTGAAGGCAGAAGTCAGACCATGAACTACTGGCTGGGGTTTCATGGCCTCCTTCATGAATGTCTGGAGCAAATTTATGAGTATGGCAGGATCAGCCCCTGCAGCAGACGGCTTCACTGATGGTGATGTTGCTTTTGGAAAGTTGTTATCCGACACGGCAGAAGACAGCTGGCCCAGAACACCGGCACTGGACAATGGCCTACCACTGGCACTGGCTGACAGCTTGAACGGCACTACAGTTTGACTTCTCAGCATGATGATGTGTGGAACTAGGAATTGGAATCTGGACCAGATCCACCTCTCAGTCGCCGTCAGCATTTCCGCACCCTGGCCAGACTTGAACACCAGCTTGCAAATTTTGCCGAGCTTGGTCCGCATGTTGTCATACCAGGTTTTTAGTTCCCCTGGTGTCTGGCTCATAGAGCGTGCCTTCGCTGTCAGCAGCCGGTCCTTCAGGAAAGCGCCATGGTAGCTGGCCAGATGTTTGGAGTACAGTTCAGGATGCTGCTGGAGATAATTGATAACTGTGACTTTTTCATCTTTAGATTTTTGTATTGATATGTGGTTCTCGGTGGCGACATGGACTTGGTTGGGGTAGCACCTCGTCTGCTTCCGATGACTCTTGCTCTGCATCAAGTGCTGTTTCCTATTCTTTGGATTCTGAATCATTCCGGCATTCAATGGACTCAACAGCAGTAGCAGTCTCAGGTTTATCTGGTGGATGTGGAACATCAGGCTGAACATGCATTTCAGCAGTAGTAGTAGCAGTAGAAGGAGCCTTCTTGCATTTCTGCTTCTTTGGAGGCATTTTCATGGACCAGGTTGTAAGTGGTGAGATGTGTGCTCTTTACTCTATTACTCTTTACTTAGGCTGCTCAAAGTGGAATCAAGACCTGTCCGCCATACCTTGCTATATATACAAAACGCAGAATGCAAGTTGACGGCAATGAATCTTACCTTGCCTTAACTCAACCTACCAGACCTTAGGTCGACCTAAACATCAAATGTAAGTCGCCAGGCTTCATTACCCCATGGCATGCTCATTGGCAGTGTTGAACTTGACATGCCATAGGTCAACAGGCTTCTTGCCAGAACAGGCCTCAAGTTGATGGCCTCAGTGAGAATTCCCTGTCTGAAGTGAGTCGACTTACAGTCACAGAGCCCATTGACTCAAGGTGGGTTGAGGTTAGTTGAGGACAGTGGCAGAAACCCTGTCAACTTGAGGTAAACCCTGGTGGTCATAAACCCCAGGGGGGTTGTTGGGATTGTTGTGCTGGATTTTTGACGGAACTTAACTTTCACCAAGAACTCCCTGACAGCCAAGTCGACTTATGTTTTGCAAACCCAACGACTTAAGACATCCTAGGATATACGCTTGAGATATGGCAACGCTCTGTCGGGGTTGTCGAGGTGATGGTGTAAACATAGCATTACTCTCCCTGTAGCAAGAGACCATTTTACCACCCCTATTACTTAACGCCACCTGCGCCCATACCCATAGCCCATTCAAGCACTATACACCATAGGTCACCTACTTTAATTGAGAGAACTGAAGAAAACCATATTTTTCAGTATGTTTCCAGCAAATGTAAATACATACATGTATGCCTATTACACCTTTTGGAAATAGATACACTGGGGAAAAAACCGATAGATTTACTCATTTTGCATTAGAATAAATCCCAAGTAACCAGATTTGGATGATAATTGACAATATTTAAAAATCACCAGATGGCACCGACATGAATTGTAGGACATGCCTTTAAGTTATAGAGGGTGGTGGAATGGTCCTTTATCCCCATAGTAGATATGGGCAATGTCCATTTGAAGTTTCCCCCTCTAGATTCATGATCAAGATTTGAAGCATTGCTATATATTTCTCCCATGACTGTTGGTCTTTCACTTATTTTCTTTCTTCTTCTTTTTGAGAGTTCACAATAAGGGAGAGAGAGAGAGAAAGTTCACAGTAATTCACAGATACACAATCAGCACTGAAGACTTTGCACACGTCCTTTCCATGGACAAATGATGAATTATTGAAGCTGTCCAGGTTTTCAGTTACAAGTGTAGAGTAGTTCAACTTTTCAGGAATAAAATAGAGGTCAGCATTCCAGGGTTACACTGGAGACCTAGTGTAGAGGGTGTCTGTATGGCTACTAGACCTATCCTTCAAGTTTTGCACATGTATGCAACTGTCTTTTGAAGGTTCACTGGTATTACTTATTTCGTAACGGAGTGATTTCAGTGGGAGTTTCAGAGTTAATACAAGGCATACCACTTAGCCTACTTCCTGTTATAACACAAGGTCAAAATGAGGGGAGCAGGAAGAGTATGGGAGCAACTCACTTCACAATCAGCAATAACAGTTACTTCAGTTACTTCAGTTACAACTCACTTACACAGTAGGCATATTTCCCCATAGCTGCGACCATGTCTGTGTGCTTGTTTTGTTGAATTAAGCCAAATGAGATAAGTGAGAAAGAGTCAAACCACTTGTTACTGTAATGCCATCTTGAATGTTCTCTTTAATAGCTGCCTCATTAGGGAGTTCCATATAAGTTCCTATACCTTCCACCTGAGATCAGACAAGTGCTACTTCACAGAACATATCAACATATTACTGGGGCGATATACATGTTTAACCCATGAAATTGAAGCAATACCATAGAATACGATGTTATCACTGCATTTCCTCTGGGGTCATCTAAACAGGTATCATTTATAAACGTATTAAGCGAGAGCTCCAAATAGCACTGGTTATACTTCAAGTATTGGGACCTAGGTGGTGGAGCAGGTCACATGAACATGATGCGGCAACACAGCAATGAACCAGAGATGAACTACCCAAAATTAGCCTTTGCTAGTTTTCAGCCGATTACCAGCCACCAGCGGTGACCAGGCCTGTGGGTTTATACACTATATGCACGTTTGGCACACTCCCATTTTCATGGCATACCACCGTCCCAATCAGAGGAGGTGTGAAGCGTAGCGCCCCCTATCTTCTTGAGCGATATTAGAGAACCAAAACAAAGCACCACGAATGCTTTGACAGCCTGCTATACAACTCACAGAGAATCTCTTCTACAGATGTTTTAAAGCGTTTCCAGGGATAGATGCAATACCAAAAGGTCCATAATACTTTGTTTTGTTGCTCCATTGCTTATTTTAGATGTGACATTATTTACAAATTAAGCAAATCGACCTGCACTGATTTGACAGGTGATGTAGACTCTATACGAAAATATAGCAAAAATGGGCTAATTAAGAACAGGTACTACATACAAACTGTTAGAGCTCTATCAAAAATCTTTTCAGATATTGATAGAGTGATATCTAATCTATTCCAAACCACAATAGAGCTCAATAGAGCTCCATGTTTTATGCCTGTTTTTTGTTGTGGAATACTGCCTTATTTCTCACAAGTATTGCTAGGCTTGGGCTAGACTAGTCCTAGAGGCTCTGACTGTGAAGCGCTGTCCCTCTGCAGTAGAGGTTTCTCTGACTAAGGCTAGACTGGCCTCAGTCCCTGTGTCCTACCCACCACTCCTACTGCTGCCTACCACCACGCTGTGCTTACCCCTCCACCTTCTACCCCTTGGCCATGCTGGCTGAGAGTGGCACCCTGAGGCTGTCCCGATCGTATTTATGGTTCAGGTCGGTATAGGGGGCGCTACGCTTCACACCTCCTCTGGTCCCAATGGAACATTCCCTTTAGGCTCATGTTTGTACACTCAGTCCTCTAATACTAAAGGATACGTTATTATCTAGTTGTTTGGCAAAACGTGCGGTTTAACCAAGCAGATAAAGCGTACACCAGTGGAAAAAGGTTTATCAAAGAGAGTAATAGCTCTGGAAGCCCTGTTGAGGCGGATGTCATGAGCTTATTGTCGCTTTGTAATGCTTAGTTGGTGATGACCACACTATCCGGCTGACTACAAGTGAGTAACCCTTTCAGGACGAATGATACCTTGAGGCATCAACCGGCCCAAACTGAATGATGCCTCAAGGCATCATCTGGCCCAGGCCGAATGATCTAGAATGATCTTTTTGTTTATGTTGGTATTGCAAACAATTTAGGTGAGAAATATTGGTTTTCACCTTGTAATACCCCTTCTTAGAAGTGACATATTGGTCTGTGGTGGCCATTTTTCAAAATTGCTGCCAATCCGCTCCTGGGACCTATATGCGGTACATGTGCATCTAACAAAATTCCTAAGGGGCTCCCCTAACTGCATCCTTTAGAGGGACAGTTCATGATGAAAGCCATCTTGTGATTGATTGGTCGTTCTTTGTGTCAGTCCCGGTCCTTTCAAAGAACAGTAGGAAGGATCGAGACTTGAAATATCCTTTCAGGCCGTTGGTCAAAACGTTGTCTTGACCTCACTCCAGAAAACTATACTATTGGAAGGACGTCTCAATATTAAACTGGTAGCCTGACCAACCACTATAATATTAATGTACATATTTTAATATCCTTCAAGGTTTGTAACAATGGCTTGCACGTTAGACCACATTAACAATGCCATAGATATTTACCTTTACTGCAGACTCATTGAGTATACGTTCGTAAGCAAATTCACAAGGTAAATACGTTCGAGTAAAATATTGCTCAATAAAACTTGCAAGTGTAGGGACAGCTTGTAGTCCGTAAAGAGAATAAGTACTACTATTGATAGGAACAGTTTAACAATATATGTAAATATAAAAAAATCATTCTCTGAATCAAGGTTAACCGTGTTCCTTTGCAAAGGTGTACCCACGGTTTTTTCATGATCATACCCGGTATGTTGCAACGTGTAACACTTATCATGGTCGGTCTTGGTCAGTCCGTTATACCGGTCCGATCATGACCGTTGTTGTGATCATGGCCAGTTTCTGTCATAACAATCCATCATGATCAGTCTTATCATCATGGACAGTGCTTGTTATAGCCATCCATCTTAATGATAATTAGTCTTATGATCATGGTCAGGGCCTGTCACAACAATTCATCCTAGTTACTCTTCCACCTGTTACATTGACTTTGCATTTCATTTAAGCTGATCGCGGGCGAGTCTGTTGCTGGCTAGGCGGAGCAGCTCGGCTGTGTCTGGAGTCGGTGCTTGGGCGTCCTGCTGGTCTACATGTGGTCCGCGTTGGAGCAGGTCCATCATAGGGTGTACTTGCTAAAATAGATGGGAATAAAATGAGAGGAAGACGTTATAGCTATTCCATTAGTACAACATAATGCAGCAGATCTAAACATGTATTATTTCAAATAGGTCTGTTTTTTGTTAAATTGAGCGGTAGCTACCAACTTGTAACCACCATAGCTACGTATCAACTGTCGCCTAGGCCCACATGAATTGGTTGGTTGGTTTGATTTAACGTCCAGTTGACCATTAAAGGTTGTCTCTGGACTTTCTCAAGGTTCTTTTACACCTCAAGGGTGGTGATCGAATCTATGTAATGAATTTAGGTAGAAATCTCACCCCTATACATTTACCAAGGTGAGAGTTCTTTTAGTTCCCAAACCACATAGATATGGTATGAGAACAATTGGCCTTTGATATATCAATAAATCTACCACTACGGAGAATGAAGGAGATGAGTGGCTGCAGAACCCACAAAGTCCTACAACCTTAGGATTACAAGTCCAGTGCCCTAACAACTGAGCTACCTCCCAACCTCTTCAGTTCCAATGTTATCGAAAGGAAAACCCTTAGAATATTTATCATACATATTTTCATTTCATTAATATATCATGTAATTATCTTGGCCTGCTAAAAGGGATTTACTCAAATTGATAGGTATATAGCTGACTTACCTTCCTCGCTTGAGGGAAACCTTGCGGACTTCCCCAAGGCCAAGCCTTAGATCCCAGTTTATTTACATCATAATTTTTAAGGCCGTCCGGTCCAAGTCTGTCCAGGTATCTACAAATTCATAGAAATACAATTTAATAGGGTGAATTAAATTCTGCAATCTAGTAAAATTGCTTGTTCATCTTTCATATTTTGGCCCGCTCACGAATAAGTCTACACCTCATTTCATTTTGTCACACACACAGTGGGGACAGCGGCAATACCAAAAACGTGTGTATCACAGTAAAAACCATCTAATAATCAGTGAGCTCTAAGTGATAAGGTAGCATATTGTCAACCAATATGTAATAGCAGCCAAACAGAGTGCTCTCCATATTTGAAATTACTTATCCTCTGCTATGATCAGTACTGCACTTATTTCAATAACCCAATCTTAGTCAAAGTTTCCCCCTCTTTAGTTTAGACCATGGTTGGCATTGGAGAGAAATTCCTCTTTCAGATGGATTGTTGATATTTACCTCATACAGCTGTCCAATTCCTTCTGCATGGCTTCTTCATATTCCCCGTATTCTATTTGTACATCCCTGGATCGTATACATGAATGCATATTTCTATTGTATTATAAAAAGCACCCCAGCAGGAAAAGTCACTACAAATCAAACAAATTGATATATAAAATAAAATGTTGACTGATTAACCTATTATTCACAATATTATGTCACCATTCTCAATTTAGTTTTTTATTTGGTAAATGGTGGCGGGATTTACTTCGGGTAGTCGGTAAACAATAGTCTGGATATCTTTTTTGACTGCTGTGACGAGATGATCGAAAAGGTCTTTGGCCGCGTGGCGTTCCTCTTTTAGAAGTTCTGCACGGCAGTGACACTCTTAATTGTTACCTTTTCCGGACAGTCATCATACACATGATAATTATTAATTGTCTAGTGATGTGGTATTATCTGAAAAATGTTTGTGTATGTGGGGGAGCGGGCAGTGATTTTCTTGCCCTTTGAGCATCCAAGACTTGAGAAGGGGCAAACCGTGGGAAGAATCATTCCTAGTGCTGAGCAAACTGGCATCGGGCAGTTATTATCACACAGTACTAATATACAAACTTTCTGCACACCGTATCTTCTTGTGGAGGAAGTCAATATTCACTTCCATCAGCCGTTTCCGGTCGGCCAATTGTTCAAGGAAGATGCGCCGGGCCGCCTCCTTTAGAGCCACCTGGTGGCCAAGAGAGCTGGCACACATGCTACCCGTTGCCATATGCCGGTTCTGGAACGAAGAAGTGTCAGAAGGTGACTGGGGGAATCACCAATGTCATTTTAACTAAATGTCCGAAATTGAAAATAAGTTTTTTCCCCTTACTTATAAAACAACAAAATGAAAAAGACATTGGCTCTATATATTCTGGCTATGTCATTTACATTTGTAATTCCTCATTATATGTGCCCATCTACTGCGCTGTGACTAGCAAACATAAGCTTTGGTGGCCAGTGTACTGTATGACACAGAGTGCTGCCTTCTATGGCTGAAAAATATAAATGTTTTTGAATCAACCTTTTGCAACTATTTTCGCTCATTTGAATTGGCCTGCATCCTACCTCGATATTACCTAAGATATAGCATTATGAAAGATCAAATCGGTTCAAATACAACTTATTTGAGAAAATATAATCATTAAAAGCAAACAGTGGTGAATGTTCAGCCTACAGGGTGTCAAAATGGACAGGCAGAATCATCACAGATTCATTTGAGCAGTGAACCAGTCAACTGGATATCACACTCTCCAAGTTTATGGTGTCACAACACTAATTCCATACACTTCCCAGTAGTATGGCGCTGTAGTGCCACTAGAAAACGTATCATGCTGGACGAGGCTGAAATTTCTGTCTCCAGGAAGATGTTACTTTGAAGTGAGAGCGCAAAACATTCTCCACCATCGCTGTAACCATGGTGTGCTCATAACTGTGACCTCACTGAAAGTATGGTGACAGCTATAGTTACAACAACCCCTGTCTACCAGAAACTGGGATAAAGCAGCAACGGTCAACAAATTGAAGTTTACAGAGTACGGCCAATAGTGGCCATTGTCAATCCAAGTCAAATCTTGTTGAAGGGGTGTGTACAAGGTTTCACTGCAAAACAGCTCATCGGGCATCATAAAATAATAAAGAATATATAAAAATATGCATCTAAGCCCAGTGAATAGACATTCAATGGAGGACTTTTTCAAGGTCCCCGTGTGGTTCACAGGGTTGTGGCACGCCACGGGTTCTACCTCAGAGAAATCTGTTTGTAGAGGAACCACGGGTCAGTGGGCGGGTGTTCCGGTAACAAGAAAAAAACCCAAAAAAACCTGTATTATCGGTACTATTTGAGATGGGAGGGCCATGAAAATGAAGTAACTTGCAGGTTATTATATACCAAATTGATTGTGGGGATGTGTAGATTATTTTAAAATAGTTCTGATATTTTCCAGACCAAGTGGTGTAAGGATATGAGTGGAGAGGTCGGTACACTGTAGTAATGCGCTGGTTCAGGTAGTGGGACAGTAAATGACCAGGGACCCGTTTCAATAGCCTGTAGGACGTCCGTTATTGTGTCCTGCGACACAATAGCGGCAGTTCGCGTTGCAGTACTTTAGTGACAACCCACTTAGCGACATAGGGTAGCAGACAGGCGCAAATAGTGGCTTGTACCATTTCAGAAGACTGTTGTCCAGTCACTAAAAGGGTCACTGTAGTGTCTTAAATATACCCTCTCGCTTTTGATGTCAAAAACACATAACTTTTCATAGGAATAAAGCTATGAAACTTTAACCCCACTTAGGGACACATGCAACATATAAACATGCCAAATAAGGAGATCGGCTCATGCAACCCAACGATATCCACATTTGAATTCTGTCATAGCAAATGCTGCTCTGGTGGCCAGTGTAAAATTATTCAAGGGCTGTCGCTAATTTATGCAGTGACCTTCACCTTGATGGCACTTGTTCCCGGTATTATCTCACCCCAGATATTTTTTCTCCATAGACTTAACATTGGAAACTCGTATCTAATACCCATTAGATATTTAGGAAAAATATCCAATGGGGGATAATGTCACAAATGTTAGCCCATTAGTCAATATTAAGGGTGAGATAAATTCAGAAACCCATGAAAGTTTAGGGTCAGAGCTCGATCCCATCTCATTTGAATCACATAGCAATTCACACGGCTTCGCCTTGTGAATCACTACGTGATTCAAACTCGATGGAATACGAACTCAGACCCTAAACTTTCATGGGTTTCCTCTATATGATATGAGTATGTGAGATGGAGTACCCTACATGTTTTTCTGCTATGCTGTCCCAAACTAGGGACACATCCACAATAGTGACAAGACACACCTCCCCTACAGTGACATGCCTTATGAAATGAGACTTAAATTTTGTCACTATTCCTGTCACTATTCCTGTCACTAGTCATGTCACTAAGTGGCTTAGTGACGCATTCTATTGAAATGGGTCCCAGGTCTCATTGTTTCTCTCAAGGATAGGAGATCAGAAAATTACAGTATTAAACTTTAATTTCAGCATGTCATCATAAGAGAAAAAGCATGTATGTCTATCGATCTAGAAAAAAGAAGAGCAGGTTTGAATTCGACACTACACGAGAATCTCACTTTCGTGGCCCTTCAGTCTCCATGCCTAGGTCTGGTTCACTCTGTCTCTTTATTATCCACCTAATACAAAGTGTCCATAGAAAACATATAGGGCGTTTGTATGGACATAGCCGACGCATACGGATATGTTGTATGCTCCGGGTGGCGCATACGGAAAAATAGTGCGTATGGAAAAATAGTGCATAACTAAAACGAACTGATATTGACATGCCACTTGTCCAGAAAAGGTGAATAATAGATACAATATAGACTGGTTTCAGATACAAGCGGTTGTATGCTCCTCGGAGTTGACTCGCCGCAATATCCTCGCATACGCTCGGATATTACTACGTGTCAACTCCTCGGAGCATACGGCCGCTTGTATCTGAAACCAGTCAATATTGTGTATATGTGCGGGAGAAACTCCAAGAAGATCTCACCAGAATTTACATGTGTTATATATGATAGGTAACCAAGAATTGGAGGTACTGCAGCACTCAGCCGGTTCCCTCACACAACCTACTGCAACGCTCGACCCTAGGCTATCAGTTCCATCTCTTACAAGCAAGACCTACAGTAGGGGCTCGGTAACTCAGCTAAAACTTTTTAAAAACTAATTTTTAAATTATTCATTTTATATTGATATATTGAATATTCCTTTCGTTATGCTGGCATAGCGAAGGGAAGGGCCACCTGAACAGCGATGCCATTTATGAAACAAGACTATATATTCTCCACTGTTAGTGCCATTGATTGCCCTCGCTATTGCAGTTGCCATTCCCATTTACCCACCAAACTAGTGAAACGGGTTCCAGCTGGAAAAGGGAGCCTATGACTCTCCCTACACAGTCCTAGTATTAATCAGCCAATGACATTCAAAGCCTGGTAACCTTCTGTGTTTCTTCTAAGGTTTCTGCTTGATAGACACTGAGAGTCAACAATACACAATATTGACACGTTTCAGGGACGGTGACGGAAAGGGGCTGAGGAGATGTGGGCAAGATCCAGGAAGTGGGGATGCAGGGAGACGAGGTACAGAATTGTATAGCATGGGTCTGTGGCTTGGTTCAGTGGGGAATGGAGGGATATGACTGATTTGAGTATCTATTAGTTATGTTCGTTTTACACAAGGAAATGGTATTTCACATTTCAAAAATGAAAACACTGATTTCATCGGAAACAAGGAGAACTGACATCCCTTAATATGGAATGACTTGGTGTGGTGTCATCAATGAGAACAAGTAGTATATGGAAAGTGGCGCCATATGATGTGATCAATTAGAACTATTAGTATATGTGTATGGGAAGTGGTTTCATGTGATGCGACTTTATGTGATGTGATCGATTGGTAGAATTAGTTAATAGAAAGCTGATACATGTGGTATGATCTATGAGACAAGGAGTACATGGTAAGTGGCATGGTGCGATGTGATTAATTAGAACAATTATTATATGGAAAGTGGCTTCGTGTGGTGTGGTCACTTAGACAAGAAATGCATGGAAAGTAGCACTATGCAATGTGATCAATTAGAGCAAGCAGTATATGGAAAGTGGCTTCACGTGACGAGAGCAATTACAAGTAGTATATGGAAAGCGGATTCATGAGACATGCCTGTATTCAAAACAAGTGGCTGAAATCGTACTTACCAGAGGCTCCAAAGGCTGTTTAAAATCTTCTTTTGCCAGACTGTGGTCAATAGTGAGAAGGGTTGGAGCGGCCTCGCTTAGTGCCGCCCGGTACTCCCGCTCTAAGGCTACTGGGTTCCCCTTAAATAGAGAGTGCACTGGTGGGGCTATTATTATGATTTATGTAGCTAACAATTATTTCAATAACCTAAACTGCAGGATAAAACATCCAATAATGTTCTATGCCCACATGAGAACAAACCGAATACACACAGTTGAGAATAGTTAATAGAATTCTTCATATCTAAATCAAACTGAAAGCAGGGTTTAAAGAATAAAACATTTCTTCCGATTTTCTATAGTAAAATTGTAAATCTTATGCTGTAGCGAATGGTCAATACAAGAAACTGGTCTTGGGAGATGGCGCTTATCCTTCCCAGTGAGCCAAAGCATAACTGACTGAATATCGGATATATCTTGAACGCTGGGTACACTTTAGTGGGGGACATATCTCTTAGGGATTCCCAAATGTATGTCCTCAATGAGTTTCAGTATTTCAATATGTTTTCAAAAATAGCTAAATTGGATTTCTGACGATGAAAAAATGAAAATGATATCTTGTTAAGTGGCATCCCTGAAGTTTGGAGTGTGCAGTAATATGAACGAGGCAATATCCGTGTGAATATTCCAAAGCCCTCCAAACGAGATGGCGAATGTGGACTCAGACCAAGCACGAAAATGTTTCTGATTTTATAGTAGCCTGAAAATGTTTATCTGTCCATCACCCGTTATGAATGAGTTACCGTACTCGCAAGCCTGTTGAGAATGAGTTCCTTATATTAAGCCTATGGACGTTTATTCCAGGCTAAGATTAGTATGTTGATTCTGGTGAATTACATATCAAAATAGTTGGGCCGATGAACTCTAGTACGTTCTCAATTCCCAGAACGAACCAAGTGGCATTACATCTGCCAGCACTGTTACCTGACCGACTAGTAAAACCAGAAGTTATTGATCCATAATAAGGATTCAAATTTACCTTTAATGTTAGCGACTGGAGCTTTGGCAAACCAGATATAGACTCCGTGGTTATCCGCAGTGACCTGATCTCATTATTGCCCAGGTCCATAATCATCAGGTCTAAACACCCAGCCAATGGTATAGTATTTGTCTGTAAAGATAAGTTTTGACCAGTTATTTACATTACATATGCAGCATACGATACTAACAAACTATAAGAGGATGGACCATAGTCCATGAGTCCCAGGATTATAGACAGGTCGAGACAATATGAGGGAATGGAATTTATTTGAGGCTAGCCTAATATAATTATAGACATAATAGCATAATTATAGACGTTGGAATGTATACGAAGATGAGCAACTCTAACTCAATACCCTTACCTGGGTTCTGTAACTAAAGCATAGCAATTTGAAAATAACGTGAGATTTGTTATTGTCAACAGCTTTCACCTATCACAATGAATACACGTCTATACTAGGTTAAAATGTGGCAGTTTAAGATAATTATCGTCTACTACGATATACTTACAACAAAATTTTTCTGTGCACGCAGTTCAGACAGGTGACGCAAGGCTTGAATTCCTTCCAGGTCCTTTACCTAAATTATACATTGTAATTCGAATCGAACTGTTTGAGGTATCATGTTCAAGCTTTTATTTCTATCTCTTGATAGGATTTGGGAACTGAGAAGAATACTTTTTACGTAATCTTGCAAACAATTGTATGTAATATAGATGCACTATCTGTTATGTATATAAAACATATCTGATTGATTTTTCCATCCTGCTCCCAATACATCAATACAAGTATTGAGCTGACATTACTCTATTAATAGAAAGGGCATTCTATCACTCGACCTTATTGTTATTGATGTTGAGCACGGAGAGATTGGACAGGTTAGGCATCAGGGATAAACTGGTGAGAAGGTTGACGCTGAGATCCAGATACACTAGCTTACTACACCCGTGCAGTCCGTCCAGCTTGCTGATTAGATTGTGGGAGGCCACGAGACGCCGCAGTTCTTTACACACCTCCACCCCAGTCATGCTGTCAGCAATGAATAAGTAGAAAAGGTCTACACTGCATTTACTATAATTGAGATAGGTTTCTGAGGGACAATACGATAGGGCAAATATTACACTTTGGCAGAAAAAAAATCCAGGAAGAATGCTTAAATGGCCTTGGTTTTTGTAATCCATTCAATGGTAAGTCACAATATCCATTCACAGCATTTTTTTATGTCATCAGCGTGAATCTAATCGTCTTTGGGCCGAGGAATCAGACTAGTCCTGTAACCCTCCTCGCCCAATAAAGAACCAAGAATATAATATCTTCAAAATCTGAATGACGTATGTTTGAATAATGATGATAATAAGTTATAACTTACTGGTCCAGTCTATTGAGGGAAACCTCGAGCGATCTGAGATTAGTGAAGTGATGGAGGGAATGGGGGTCTAGGTGCATCAGATCATTCATGGACAAGTTCAAAACCGCAATGCTCCAAGGTATGTCCAGCCCAGGCAACGAAGTAGTGCTGCAAAATGTTATGAACCTTAATTTGTAGAGTATCTTATCAAACATCATGGCGTAAACCCTATACTCGCGGGCGATTATAGATATGTAGGTATGTTTTAAGGAGACTGTTTTTTTCAGAATTATATCCACAGAGGATTCTATTAATTCCTCCCGGAAAATAGTTTTGATGGTTCTAAGATAAAAATTTGACAGCAATCGACAGACATGCGCATGTATTCAGACAAATATGAATTAACATCCCTCTGCAGCGACACCTCCATTCTCCACATAAATAGTTATCATTCAAAAGATATGTGAGAACCATATTCTCTATTAAGAGGGAACTGCATTGAGATCAATAGATACTGAAAATATGCCATGAGTTTTAGTTGTGGAGTAATCTCAGGAGGAAAAGCCGAATGAAAAATATGTAGCAAACCAAAACGAATGGCATATTTTCAGTGGCTATTGATCGAGTGTGGTTCAGATTTCATCTCACCCCTATTATTGACTAATTGTTACCATTATGACAAGACCCCCTATAAATTTTCTTTTTTAAATACTCAGTGGGCGTTGAGTATGAGGTTCCAAACTTAAGGCTATGGGAAAAAATACCTGGGTCAGATAATTGTATAACTGTAGTATGCGGATCATATCAGAAATGTTATCGCTGAAACACTTGCCTTTTTTTGTCTTTCATGTCGACCTTCCACTCGAATGCGTATCGCAGTACAGTCAGGTTGAGCATCTTCAGGTCTAACTGGTAGTATGGGCTACCGCGGCTCAGCTCCCACTCATCCACCACGTCGGTAAAACTGGACAGGTGCCGCATCACCACCTCCTGCGGCAGCGCACCTTCTGCCTTCGCCATCTCTGTCGCTGAATATCGTCTCTTTAATCGTGATACTGATCTAGGAATTGACCACCATGAAGTTCTCAGGAATTTAAGTTACATCATGGACCCTGAAGTACCGCACTAAAAAACTGCCAGTGACATACCTGTAATGATAGTATATGACGAGTGACATTCCACATAAGATTAAATTATACACTTTAAGAGAGGGCCCTCAGAGACAAGAACGGATTTAACACAATTTCTTGGTATCTAAAGTGGATTTTATGAAGGAACTGCATTGAGATCCATAGCCGCTGACAATATGCCATGTTGTGGGGTAATCTCCTGAGGCAAATCCGAGTGAGATTATTTAGCAAACCAAAACAAAAGGTGTAATTTCAGTGGCTATTTGGATCGAGTGCGGTTCAAATTATATCTCACCCCTATCACTGACTGATTAGCTAATGTCAATGCCTGAGTATTGTTTTTCAATACTCTATGGGTATGGAGTACGAGTTTCCAATGTTAAGTCTATGGGGGGGGGGGGGGGAGTATCAGGGGTGCGATGCACTTTTCCTTTCTGGTATGGCCGATAAGCTGTCCAGCACAATTCAGATCTGATTTGTTTGTATGTTTGTACGGTATTGTTTTATGTCTCGGTAGGCTAGTTACGTCCTTTTGAGACTGACTCATTGGTTAACCTATATGGTTCTTCAAAGGTATATTAACCCAAATTTTTGTCTGTTTGTAGCAGTGGGACCCTATGCCCATTTTATAGTACTGCCTTACTGAAGGGCTTGGCCGTAGACCATTGACACAACACTCCGCCGGTCACATTATACTGACAGTGGCCAACCAGTCGCTAAAACATACTCGGGATTTTTTGTTTGTTTGTTTATTCAGATCTGAAAAAGGTAGTCACAACTGATTAAATCCTTGATAAGCAGCTGGTTGCTTAGAGATGAACTGGTACAAAGCATCAAAAAGCAGAGTGTACAATTATAAAAACCTGTTGATAATTATAAGGAAACCCACGAGATGAAAATAGCTTAGTCCGAACTCCACCAAGTTTGACTGCAGAATAAGCTTTGTGAATTATTCTGCGGTCAAACGAGGTGGAGTGCGGACCAAATTATTTTCATCTCATCCTGTATAACATTATTTATTGATAAAATGAATCACCCAATCGGCCATTGAGTATTGGGTACACAAACTTCACGGCCGTGGGGTACAAGTTCCTAAGAGGCCCCTCCCACCTACTACGATTAAGTCTACGATTAACTCTTTTTCCGTGTCGGCGACAAACTGAAGAAATCGTGGAGGTGTCGCCGACGAACCCGTCAATTAATCAGGTTTTGTCGCCGACGAACTCGCTGCGCACCGACGCACTACGACGCACTACAACAAAAAAATGTTAATCGTAGAGGCTCTACGATATTCAAACATGTTTGAATTTCGTAGCGCGTCGTAGTGTGTCGGAAGGTTAATCGCAGAGCGCAGCTGTTTGTCGCCGCAATATTAGGTGGGAGGGGGCCCTAATGTTAAGCCTATGGGAAAAAATACCGGGGTGAGATAAAGGCCTTTATCCTACCCCTCATAAAAAAAACTCCATAGGCTTAACATTAGCATACTGTATTTGGCCTAAATACGACCAATGATTATTACTGATTATCAGTGAGTTTTATGTTTTTTCTTAATTTGCTGAAGCGATTTAGACAGGGTAGGATAAATGCTAAGCCAAACTCGAGTTAGTCATGTTGTTTTTCGCACTCTGGCAAAATCGCGGATCACTGCACTCGGCTTCGCCTCGTGCAGTAATACGTGACTTTGTCGTCGTGCGATAAACAACAACACGACTATCTCTTGTTTGGTTCTCCTAAAAATAGCCCATTGTTACAGAAGCAGATTGGAACAAATGAGGAAAATATAATGCATAGGCCATTTGCGCCATCAGCAGGGAGGCTTTAGAGTAATATGAAAGATGCATTAACAATTAGGTGACCAGAAGATGTAAAGTTAGTGGAAAGTGTAATTAAGGCTATTTAAGCTATTAGATCATGAAGCATAATGAACATTGTATATAATAACTGTCGTTATTGATAATCTCGTATGGGTTGTTGTCAATAACCTAATTGTACTTCGAGACATATATCGTTGGGTGTAGATGATTTACTATATTGCACTGGATAATGCGTTGTATATAACTTATAAGATCAACATCCCCCGCAAGTGACCAATCAGAAGTAAGACATGGCTCCAACCTACTACGACACATGCCGACGCGCTAGGATATTAATTTATTATCAAGAGACGTCACGAGTTTGAGCATGAGTTTATTTATGTCACGCATTTTGTTGGCACCATAATCTCACGAGTCGAAGACGAGTGAGATTACGGAGCAAAATCCTTTTAAGCTACCTAAGTCCGAAAAAGGGACGTGGCCTAGATCAGTGCGTGTGAATTATAAGCCTACCCAAGAAATTATGAATGATGTTTATAAACCAAGTTTTTATGATTTCTCTGTTTATTTGTTAAGAGCCCGGAATATCCCAGACTCATTGTTGTAGGTCTAGATCTAGGCCTACGCTCACATGTCATTGTCAGTGAAATTTAGTTACCGGTACGGTATGATTATTAACAGTGGGCCTTAAGCTTAAATCGGTCTAAAGCCTCTGTAGGTTCTGTAGGCCTATACTATAGAATTGTTAACGGAACATTTAATGTGTTGAGAATAAAACACATGTATAGCTTTTGGTTTCAGAGAGGGACAGATATAATCTAGACTTAGCATACACCTTATTTGAAAAGGCAGTCGGCTACTTAAGATACGGCCTATGATGTGGTTTGCACCAAATACTGTTGGGCGCTCAAGCTTGAGCAAAAGGTTGACTAAACACGTGCTTCAGACTGAGTAGGCGCCTACCGGGGTAAATATTATCAATTGCATAACACAAGCTGGCATTATGCGGACTGGACCATGGCTGCAAGCATCTGGTCAGTGGGAAACAAAGTTAGGCAAATGCTAAATCGACTTAGAGCTCTTCTAACTTGGACATAAAATGACCGAGGCTCCAATGTAGGTCCTATGAGTCGAGGGTGATAGGTGCTTTTTAGTTGTGCTGCATCAACAAAGATCAAGATCTATAATAGGCTCCACTAATAGCCATAATATAGGTTAGATGATAGTAGATCTAACTTTTAAACTATTAGAGGTGGTACCAGTTATAGTTCGTTGGTTTGTTTTAAATATATATTATGTAATTAAGTTATAGTCTATAGCTTTAATATATATTTTTCGATGGAACCTACCTCAATCAATTTGTAATAAATACAAGAATACCTATATGTAGGTCCTAATAATACCTATCGCCATGCAAGGTAACCCTATTGACTAGCGTCATATCTATTATCATTGTACGATCCTGTAAATTGTTAATTACATTTAGATTTACAATGAATGTAATGGTTCGTTAGTAGTCCTACCGCTATTTCGTTGTAATTATTTGGTCAACTTTCTTAGTTGTAACTCTTCTATCAACATATATTATTGCAGAATACGTGCCCACATACCTTCTTTAGTTCTGTTGTTCAGGGACTGCTACTCAGTGTGAAGACAGAAATCGTCAGCTGCTACAGTGTGTAGGGCTACATGCGCTAGAGCCAGTAGAGGGCGCCAACACACAGATGGACCCTAGGATATTTATACAATGTACAAATACCGGTACAATGGCATGCATGTTGGCAAGAAGGCACAGAGTGGCACAGTTTCCAAATACCTGTAATTTGTAGGGCGTGGGTGAGAGTTTGGCCATCGCTATTTGTTTTAGAGTAAGGTGAGGTAATTAGAAGGAAATTCACGAGATGAAAATAACTTAGTCCGTTCTCCACCGAGTTTGACCGCAGAGTAATTCATGATCAATTTTCATCGAGTGGGTTTCCGATTTTATCTCATCCCGCATAACATTATTAGTTATAAGAATATATCACCCAATTAGCCATTGACTAGTGGGTATAGGGCCTATACTAGGCCTACCTTCATGACCATGGAGTTCCTAATGACATGCTAAGAGAAAAATACCGGGGTCAGATAAGATGCAATACAAGATGCTATTGAGTCATTTCGTCCTTCTACACTACTTGATGATTTGTAGGTGCTCTCTCTTAAAGATGATATAAGGCAATTAAGCTGAGTTAATGAATCCAAAAGAGTAAGCCCCGCCCAAAACGTCTGTGAGTGTGCACAGAGCAGGGCAAGCATGCAGGTACAATTTTCATCTGGGAGCAGCGTGGGGCTCTGTGTAGGCCTACTGGCCATATGCATGACCTTTATAGCACTGGCGACCGTCGTCAGGTATGATCGAGAGAGATGGGTAATGCTACAGACCAGGCTGGCTTGGCTTAATTTCAGGGCATGCGATGTGCCCTGAACACGGGTAGGCTATAGAACCCCAGAGATTCAGCTTTGTGGTCAGTCTAGAATGGTAGGTTATGATGTCTGTCTAACATTATTGGAAAAAATTAAAACATTCAGAACTTTCCTCACCATAATAACTTCATTTCACTTGAATTAAGCTGAAAGGTATGATGCCAAAATCACCATATCTTTCAATGAAATTACCTAAACTCGCGCAAGAAATTCACCCTCGACATCCCCATACCGGTATACTTAATGGACCTTCCAGAGCCCCACAGACTCAAACAGGCAAAACCGGGTCATGACCCAGAACCACGGGAGAGATCAACCAATCACGGGTCAGCTAACACACACGTTGATGGCCCGACCAATCAGAAACGAGCTCTCAGCGTTAGATGGGAGTAACTATTAAGCGGCTATTCCACCAACACAGCACAAGCCCAGGCCGGGCGCCTCGTGGTCGCCTATTGGCGTTCGGCAGCAATAGCTGGCCTAAACCTCCCGCCGGCGGCTATAATCTGCTTGGTGGAACAGCTCATTACAGCTCACAGGATCCTCATGGCCGGCCCCCGCCGACGGCCGGCCCTTCCCCGTGCCTCCCAAACCCTGTCGCCGGTCAGGATCGGGGCCAATAGCCCATTCTAGAGCTGTTCCACCAAAATATAGTGATAACCATAGAGGAGGCCAGCCAGGCAGCCGGGCATTATGAGCGCAACCTCCCCCACAAAGCACCAGCAGAAAACTGTTTCATTTGATTTTAGCGCCTGGGCGGCCAGCCGGCATGCCAGTCACGCCGAGAGCATGCCGAGAGCTCTGCCAATGGTCCGCGTCGACTGCTCGCCCGCATTTACTGCGGCTCATACCGAGCGGGCAGGCCCACTATACTATACGCGGAGACCAAAATTTCAGCTCGATATCCAGCTTTCGCGGCTTTAGAGTGTCATAGTGTATCGCAGCTTGTCTCGTCCCCTATCAGATCAATATAGAACTCGCCTTGCTACACATTAGTGTCGCCAACATCCACCAGACTGCAGCAGCAAACCTGCTGCGAGTGTATCGCCATGCCGGCTCCAGGCGGCTCTCGGTGGCGCCCATCAGGCGCCTTGTGTGTGCCTGATGGTCGCCGGGGGATTGATTTGGTGGAACAGCTCGGGGAATTTAGAGGTTTAGGGGCGGCCGGCCCCAGCAGCAAACATCGGCCGGAGGGTGAAAACCCACCTGCTGAGAACATTTTTGGTGGAATAGCCGCTTTAAAAGGCGCCCCACCCCTATCCTCTCAATGTGGTCGTGTTAGTGGGATGTGAAGGATTGTTTTTGAAGCTACGTCAACCTCAAAAATATGGTAACTGATACTTATGTAGAACATCCTGACCATGCCGTACAAGCTACAAAACGAGATGACAATTTACGGTTTATACAGAACGAGGAGATTATGCTGAGTTCCATACAAACCGCAAATTGTTATCAAGTTTTGTGGCTTTAACAAGCATGGTAGGTCATTCTATATTTACTATATACCCAAAATTGATAAATAATTATTGATTTAATTTAACAGTTAACACGCATTATAGTCAATGGGTATGGAGAAGTATTCCGTTTGCGTTATATGGCAAAACGGTGCATATTTACAGTATATACGGCATGGGTATATAGTAAAAAATATATATGCATATGCTCTATATCTATGTATAGACTATCAATGTACCTGTGTCTGTGTATTTTTAATGTAGGATAATCTTAGGGCATTGTGCCTATTTTCTAATGAATTTATATGGCCAGGCGAATGAAAGGTGGCAGAGTGTTGACTCACATTGACAGGTGAATTTCCAGACGTGTCAGCCATCTCGGAACGTCCGAGTATGTGACTGGTGTTTCCTATTAAGTTTGGTATCTGAAGTTTCTTAAGTATTTGAGTCTGTACTTCATAAATAACTGTATGTAAATGTTATGAATGTTATATGTATCTTTATGATACCTCATCAAAAGTTACTATGTGAAATATAAAAGTTATGAGTAATAATAAACTGTCACATGTGTATGCTGACTTTGCTGTAGCTAGAAATGGTGCCATAGTTCTTTCTATCTCAAAATATAACCGAAATAATGGCAGATTCTACACAAAGCAGTGGGTCATAACAGGCAGGGTCAAGGCTATTCTGGTCTTGTTTTGGTTTTTTGTAAACCTTATATGTGTTGGGAGGGGGTATGGAACTCTGAGTATTATGTATCTGTTTATGTATCTGTATGTGTATTTTTGTAGAAATGTATAGAAGTAGAAAAATAATGCGCCAGGTACATTTGAAGTGTCGGGTCGTAAGTACGCATACCGCAGTGTTAGCTGGCCACTCCGAGGCCTTATTGGTAGGCCGAGTCCTGGGGACTTTCCCAGAGGACCACAACAGGGTACTGGAGGGAGAGGGTCAAGGCAGTTGATTGGTAGGCAGAGCCCTGATAAGGCCCTCCAGAGGAACGTGCCCAGTGCGGTTGCTCAACCGGGGAACGGAGGCAGTGGTGGTATGACGGGGGGCGACACTAGGGTTCATGGAGGATGGGCTGCCAGAGGCCGAGTGGGGATGTTGCCGACTGGTGGGGGAGGGGTTGGAACCCCTGGCGGAGGAACTGGAGAAGCTGGAGGCACTGGCGAACCAATTGGGGCCATTGGAGAGGGACCGGCTGCGGGATCTGCTCAGATAACTCCTCCGGTCAAGCAGCTGCTGAGACAGCTGACATCGCATAGGACGGAGACGGTAGGGGTGGAAGCGGACAAAATGTTGGCAGCGGGGGTCATAGAACCGTTGGTGAGCCAGTGGGCTTCTCCAGTAGTGCTTGTACGAAAGAAGGATGGAAGTGTGAGATTCTGGGTGGACTACTGGCACATAAACTCTGCCACGGTTAAGGACGGCTATCTCCTCCCCATGGTCGATGATTCCCTGGATAGGCTGGCGGGGTCTACCTATTTCAGCACACTAGATCTGGTATCGGGATACTGGACAGGCCAAAGAATCCACTCACTGGGGCCTGTGTAATGCGCCGTGCACATTTGAGTGACTTATGGAGGTGGCGCTAAAGGGCCTCCAGTGGGTGGCTTGTCTGGTGTACCTAGACGACATTATTGTGTTCTCATCTACTTTTGAGGGGCACCACAATATAGGTTGGGAGCGGTGTTAGGACGCATGAGAGGGGTGGGACTCCGGATCAAGCCTGGGGCCCGTTTCATAACCCAGGATCGTACATGTAGACCCTTTTCTTAACGCTATAGAGACCCAGGGACAATGCGGGTCAATTTCATTCAACATTTATGGACGACCTTATGGACGGCCAATATTGTCTTAGCCAACAGACTTAAATATTATTAGACGATGACCCTTGTACGAGGTACAGAAAAGGTTCTTCATGTACGATCCTAGATTATGAAACAACCCCCAGTGCGATTCCTGGGGCACATAGTCTCGGGGGAGGATAGAGAAGATAGAGGTAGTGGCAAAATGGCCCTCCCCCTGAACGGTCAGAGAGTTTTCTGGGCCTAGCTGGCTACTACCAAGCCTTTGTGGATGGGTTTGCTACGGTGGCAAAGCCTCTCTCCACGCTGGTGGAGAAGGGGAGGGCCTTCCAATGGTCTCCCGCGTGTGAGAACGCCTTTCTCCACCTGAAAGACAGTCTGGTATCGGCCCCCATTCTGGGCTACCCCCGGGAAGAGGGGAGACTCATGGTAGACACAGATGCTAGCGACTGGGGGCTGGGGGCAGTGTTGTCACAGGAGCAGGAAGGCAGGGAAAGGGTTCTCTGCTATGCCAGCCGGACCTTAAATAAGCTGGAGAGGGCGTATTGCGTTACCCGGAAGGAACTGCTAGCGGTGATCTTAGCATTACAGAAGTTTCACCACTACTTATAGTGGGATGCCCCATCCTTGTATGGACGGCTGATGGGGATGAGGGACCTGGAGGGCCAAATGGCCCGGTGGCTTCAGATCATTTGCTGCTACGACCTGGACATCCAGCACTGGGCGGGGAAACTACATGGCAAGACGTTGACAATTGGGGAGAGGCCCAGCTGAGGGACCCAGTCCTGTCCAGAGTAGAAGGGAGGGTATTCGGGAGCGGACCAGCCCGACAGTAACCACGGGGGCCAAAGCCGATATCAGGGCACCTTTAACTGTCGTTTAGCCAATCGGAAAAGGGCTGGTAATTAGAGGCCGATGCGCTGGCAAGCCGTAGAAGGCATGAGCGAGAGGGTGGACGGCCAGCGAACGCGGCGTCTGCTAGAGAACCAGAGCGCACCTCCACTGGGAGAGTGCGGCCTATCGTACGTCATGAGGACTGGGGGTTGGGCTTGGTGAGCCTAGATTGCGGGTTGAGAGTCTGTGTGACCCGCAAGAACGACTATATCAGACATCTCAGTCGCCACAATTATCGATGGGCAACCCATCGAGATGAGATACCTGCAGCCTGTCGCCTTCAATTCAAGGGTAGGCTGATGGGTGAGGGAGGGGAGGCGGCCGACAACAGTGTGCAGCTCGGGCCTGAGGAGGAGAAAGCGGGTGACGTGGAAATTGGTAATACCGCCGTCGCATCTACCAGCGGCGAAGAGTCCACGATGAAGAAAAATACCAAGACCAAAAAGTCGTCTGCTGGAGGGCCGTCCCCAGCCCGTGGTGGAGACTGCCGGGTAGTAGAGCAGGGGAGCCAGCCAGCCGATGCCCCCAGCCCCCCACCTGCCGGCTGTTCTAGCAGAGAGCTCTCACCGATGCTCACCGACCCCAAGATCTCACTCAATGAGCCTGACATATTGGAGGCAGCAGAGACCCTGGCTGAACTGCCCGAGTCTCCTGTGAGGTTATCCCCTGATCCACCCGTGGGCAAGCGTGTGAGGAGCCCCCCCCCCCCCCCCCCCCAGCAAGCGGAGGCGGAAGGAGGGGCCGGACGAATCGGGGAACAAGGACGTGACTGGGGGGAGGGGTTATGAGGGACGGTGCCTCCGTTGGGGCCTCCCTACACTGTAAAAACGGTGTTTGCTATCCACACGCCAGTGTTTAGAAGTTAAACACTTATTTAAACACTTTCTTGTCCCACTTTTCTAAACGCTTTTTGGGGTAAACACGTTTAACTTTAAACATGTTTAGGTAAAAAGTGTTTAATTTTGAAAAGTGTTTAAATTGCAAAGCATTTAGTTTTATAGTGTTTAAGTTTGGGAAGTGTTTATATTCATAGTGTTCGGGATTTGGAAGTGTTTACATACATAGTGTTTAACATTAGGAAGCATTTATATAACAAGTGTTTAGCTTTAGGAAGTGTTTAATTACAAAGCGTTTAGCTTTAGGGAGTGTTTTATTACAAAGCGTTTAACTTTAAGAAGTGTTTATCATTAAGAAGTGTTTACACACAAAGTGTTCAACCTAAGGAACTCTCTAGAAGATTTTATTATCATCTTCTTGTATATAATAATTACAGTTATACCATAGATATTGTATAGAAAACTGTGACAAAAGTACTTTGTTTTATATACATGTAGATTTTATTGCCATATATCAAGATCAAAAGAATTAATACAATACAATCAATACAAATGGCAATACAAAGGACAGTGATTGCTAGTAGCACTCATATGTTGATGGGTAGGCAGTTGGATGGAGACGGAAAACAAATTAACAATAATCCCCCCATGATGTTTATGTTCTAAATCCCCCCATGGAAAATCTATATTAGCCTCTCTCAGAGAATGAGCCCCCCCCCCCTCCCCACTTCCACAAAGGGCACAGGAATACATTGGCCCACCTCCCCTGACATCTTTTCTTCAACCCAACACCCACCGGAAATATCAAAAAGGGAAAAAAAGTACCCCCTATGAATTTTATTTCCCAACATGGAAAAATTGTATTAAAATTAGCCCCCCCCCCAAGGAGATGGGTAGGCAGGTAGATGGATAGGCAGGTAGATGGGTGGGCAGGTAGATGGGTGGGCAGGTAGATGGGTAGGCAGGTAGATGGGTAGGCAGGTTGATGGGTAGGCAGGTAGATGGGTGGGCAGGTAGATGGGTGGGCAGGTAGATGGGTGGACAGGTTGATGGGTTGGCAGGTAGATGGATGGGCAGGTAGATGGGTGGGCAGGTAGATGGGTAGGCAGGTAGATGGGCAGGCAGTTGATGGGTAGGCAGGTAGGTGGGTAGGCAGGTAGATGGGTAGGCAGGTTGATGGGTAGGCAGGTTGATGGCTAGGCAGGTTGATGGGTAATAGGTAGGTAGGTAGGCAAGGTGGTGCCTAGGTAGGTAGGTGCCCGGCCCTGTCTTGGATTCCAGCCGCACTGCTGACTCTCGCCGGGAATAACACCTAAACGGGTCCCGGGACCAACTGGCCCAGGACCCAGCCATTCGCACTCTCTGAGGCACTGAGTTGTATGTACTGGCTCCACAGTCTCGTTAACCTGCAAACATAATACATTATCAGAGACATTGTACAATTTGTGTTCACTCTCAACCTATGGCTCTCTTGGCGGCACCTGAAAGCAATACATAATTATCATTAGATATATGAAATAGAATATTCTATTAACTTATAATACACCCATAGATACACATTACTAGATCTTTCTCTAGATTTCTCTGAATGAAGGGAACACAATCAGTCACATTCAAATTAGACCAAGAGTGTAGACTATGTCATAACAAATATAGGTGCGAAAGCGGAGACAATACACTGACTGCGGTCGGTACCCTGGTTGGTAGCTGTCTAACCAATGCCAACTGATAAATGTAAGTCCAGCCTTGTATGTGAATGCGACTTTTGCTTGACCTATATAATATATGTGTACGCGTTTGTCAAGTATATATGTGAGATATTTTTATAGGAACCATCTCCCACCGATAATTTACCATCTCTAATAGAAGAAATCATCAGGTGAAATATTGAATAATAGCTCACATACTTGCAATTTTGTGTTGGTGATTCGGGAAATCGCTGTATTTCTTGCTTGGTATGTCTCCAGCTTTATATAGAATAAAACCAGGTTTACATATTGCAGTATAGGATACATTGAATGATAACATGCTATGATAATAATGGTATTATTTAATTAGGTACAAGATAATCTTTATAAGAAAAAATTCCAGGTGGTACAAAAAGTTTGGTACTTACTTTCAACCACTTCTCTCCACTTGCTTGTAAAAGTGTGTGGCCACATCGATGTGAATGAATGTGCTGCCATCAAAACGAGGCCGGGGGAGATACACACAGATATGTGTAAAACTAAACGCCTAGTGTGGAAATACTAAATGGCTAAACACTTAGGAGCAAAGTGTTTAGGTGTGTAAAAAATAAGCGTTTAAGTAGCAGAACAAGTGTTTAGAATCAAATGGCATTTAGATACATGTGTGTAAATGTTGTAAGTGTGCAGGAATTAAAGGGTGTTTAGGGAATCTAGTGTGTATAACCAAACACACTTTTTACAGTGTATATGAGAGGAAATATCCTCTCCCCCCACCACCTCCCTCTTCACTGGATGCTTGTATACGCCTACATATGAGGTGTATACACACGGGGAATTGGACGACCTTGTATACAAAAAATAACTACTTATATATGCCTGGCGCATCCATATGTCAACGTTTTATCACAGTAATTGATTTGACATCACGTGCAACTCTTATTTGGCAAAGTTGATTACAACGAAGGAATTATGCTGTCACAATTAGTGAATTAAATTAGTCTTACAGCAAATGTCATTGGGTGCAGCACATCAAATCCATGCCCTATTTCCCCCAAAACCAACATCACTATGGCTGTGGTGCTTGTGGCAGGGGGGGGGTGAAGCTGTGTTATTCAGCTAATATGTGATATATAAATAACTCCGGTGGGTGAATCCCCTGCAAGTCTCCTGTGGACTTTTTTAATGTCATTTATGATTATAGATGGGTGCACAGGTAGATTGATAGGCAGGCAGATGGGTAGGCAGGTAGATGGGTAGGCAGGCAGATAAGATAGGCATGTAGATGGGTAGGCAGGTAGATGGGTGGGTGGGCAGGTAGATGGGTAGGCAAGTAGATGGGTAGGCAGGTAGATGGGTAGGCAGGTTGATGGGTAGGCAGGCAGATAGGTGGGCAGGTAGATGGGTGGGCAGGTTGATGGGTAGGCTGGTAGATAGGTAGGCAGGCAGACCGGTAGGCAGGTAGGTATGTAGGCAGGTAGATGGGTAGGCAGGTAGATTGGTAGGCAGACAGATGGGTAGGCATGTAGATGGGTAGGCAGGTAGATGGGTGGGCAGGTAGATGGGTAGACAGGTAGATGGGTAGGCAGGTAGGTGTTTAGACAGGTAGATGGGTAGGCAGGTAGATGGGTAGGCAGGTAGATGGGTGTGCAGGTAGATGGGTGGGCAGGTTGATGAGTAGGATGGTAGATGGGTAGGCAGGCAGATGGGTGGGCAGGTAGATGGGTGGGCAGGTAGATGGGTAGGCAGGTAGATTGGTAGGCAGTCAGATGGGTGGGCAGGTAGATTGGTAGACAGGTAGATGGGTAGGCAGGTAGGTGTGTAGACAGGTAGATGGGTAGGCAGGTAGATGGGTAGGCAGGTTGATGGGTAGGCAGGTAGATGGGTGGGCAGGTAGATGGGTGGGAAGGTTAATGGGTAGGCAGGTTAATGGGTAGGCAGGTAGATGGGTAGGCAGGGGGATGTGTAGTCAGGTAGATGGGTAGATGGGCAGGCAGGTAGATGGATAGGCGGGTAGATGGGTAGATGGGTAGGCCATTTGATAGGTAGACAGGTAAATGGGTAGATGGATAGATGGGTAGACAGGCAGATGTGTAGGCAGGTAGATGTGTAGGCAGGTAGATGGGTAGGCAGGTAGATGGGTAGGCGGGTAGATGGGTGGGTAGGTAGATGGGTAGGCAGGTAGATGAGTAGGCAGGTAGATGGGTAGAAGATGGGAAGTCAGGTAAGGTGGATAGATACACCCTACGTGTTAGCGCCTTGACCCTGTCTTGTAGGCCCGGCCATACCACTGTCCCTCGCCGGGAACAACGTGTATATATACTCGTTGCTGGGACTAACAACTAGTTGGGTCCCGGGACCAACTGGCCCGGGACTCCGGTCAATCTCACTCTCTGTGGCACTGCGGTGTATGTACTGGTTTGGCAGTCTCGTGCACCTGCAAACACAATACATTATTAGATAAATTGTACAAGATGTGTTCACTCTCAACCCATTGCAAATCTTAGCAAATAAGACTGAGATTCTGGAATATGTGGTAACCCCACATAGGTGTGAAAGCGGAAACAATGCGCTGACTGGGGTCAGTAGCTGTCAAAACATTTCCAGCTGATAGCTGTAGGTCCGACCGTGTATGTGAATGCGACTTTTGCTTGACCTACATAATATGCTACTTTCTTACCTTGTATGTGTATATGTGAAGTATATACATGTATGTCAGATATTTTCTCATTGCATATTTCCCACCACTAATTTAGCATCTTGGAAGCAATAATCAGGTGAAATAATAAATAATAGCTCTGATACTTGCCATTTTGTGTTGGGGAATGCGGAAGTCGTTGTGGCCACCTCGCTGGGAATAAGTGTGCTGCCATCAAAACGAGGCCGGGAGGGATACACACTGATATGTGTAAAACTAAACACTTAGTGTGTAAACGCTAAACGGCTAAACATTTAGGAGCAAAGTGTTTAGGTGTGTAAAAAATAAGCTTTTAAGTAGAAGAACAAGTGTTTGAAATCGAGTGGTGTTTAGATACATGTGTGTAGATATTGTAAGCGTGCGGGAATTAAACGGTGTTTAGAGAGTCTGGTGTGTATAACCAAACACACTTTTTACAGTGTAGTTTCCCTTAGCTTGATGGCCGGGAAGGATGACGCCGTAGCCGAGCGACCCTCCCCCACAGTGAATAGATAATTACCCGAGGTACTTACCTAGTACTGAAGGGGAATTGATGTTCCTACGAGCCTAGGACACTATGATGTGCCCCAGGATAACAGGGAAGATGAACTATGTGATTAGTTAGTATTTGAGCAAGAATACCGCATTAGATAAAATGAATTTTATGGGAGAGCAACAGAAAATATTAGTTTAATAATATTGCACCTTTTATAAATATATATGTATTATTTCATGATGGAGGAATGTACGGGGATGGAAGGTGGGTCTCTGTTATCCGGGGGCACATCATAGTGTCCTAGGCTCGTAGGAACATCAATTCCCCTTCAGTACTAGGTAAGTACCTCGGGTAATTATCTATTCCTACTCACTACGGAACTATTTTCTGTTGCCCCAGAATACAGGGAAGAATTTTAAAGTGCAAAATCTATTTTATCTATTACTCTACCATTGTAAAAATAAATAACCAGTATTCCTATTAATTCCAATTTACAAAATCTTTTCCTTTATTCAGGTAAAAGGTTTTTACATACATATATCACTGTCTCGATTCTCTATGTTAATAGAGTAGTGTTTTAAGTTCTTTGAACTCTTTTATGTATATAGTTACAGCACACAACTTGGTTAAATATTTCTTAAATATATGAACAATACTTCTAGAACCTGTTATTTCTAAGATATATGGAAATAATCACAATAATCTTGTTTCTTTTGAGATCAAATCACAATAATGCATTTGGCACCACGTAGTACAATTAGTACATCATCCATGTATCACATCTTTATGTATCATTGGTTTTGTAAATATAAAATCACAGTAAATGCACGTTACATTTTTGTATATCGTTACATTTTGTATATCAATCAAGTGTTCATATATGTTTCAGTTCTTGAAACAACATTTTAAATCTCTTAAGTCTAACTATCTAACTATAAAGGTGTAGCATGCCTTTATTTGTTCTGAATCTTTTATGTTCATAAGAGTTTTTATAGCACCATTACATATAAGAACATGAATCTTTTTAATAGCACCTTTATCATATAATAACACCATTGTTATTAGTCTGAAGCATTATCTTCCTGTATTGCTTCTGCAACTGTTTTTGATTTTGTTGTTGTTTCCACTTTCTTCTTGTAGTGACGGCCCATGGTTCGTTCACACTTCCATGACCCGTGTGCCAACAGCTCGCTGGCTTTCACACCCAACTTGGCACCTGCAGAGGTGCTAGCCCCTCTGGTGGAGTGGGCGGTGTAGGTTTTTGTATCGATTCCGCTAAGTGTTAAGGTGTGAATGACATATCTGGATACTGTGTCTTGGTGAATTGGCTTAAGGGTTTTTTTATACGAAAGTACTAGTTGTTGGGAATTTCGTAGTGATTTTGTTACCTCTAAGTAATCATGTATTGTTTGTACTACGCAGATGGTCGTACATTTGTTGAACGGTTTTAAGACCACGGTCTTCAACGGTTCCCCAGTCTTTGCCGTCTTCATCAGTGTTGTTAATACAAAGGAGACGCTGCCGTCGTCCAGTGTAGACATATTGTCAATAGGCCTTTTTCCGTTGGCCGGTGTCGGACCTTATCTCCCTAGCTACGCCACGGCTGTAGCCAAACATTCACTTGGCAACGTATTCTTTAGCATTGGATCTATCAGTATATGAGCGTAATACGTTCATAAGACCCATGTATCTCATTTTCAGAGAAATAACAATGATTTCATCGTATTCTATGGTATTCCAGCTACAATTTGATGTATCATACATGCATATCACCTCAATGATACTTTAGATATACCTTAGATAACACAGGGACACCAAAACTGCATACACACTAATACATTGGCAGGTCTTGCTATAATATGCTTATCTTTTTCCAAGTTAAAACCAAGATGATTATCAACTATAAAGTTTAGACAGCCCAGACTCGTTAATACAATGCCCTAGTTTACTCCAACAATCTAATCTGTCAAAAACAACACTTCTGTAAGCACACCCACCGTTCACACTTTAGGTGTGATTGCTGTGTTCCCTATACACATATGGCCAGACCTAGCGGTGCTTGTCCGAGCGGCCGCGTAACTAGGCAGTGGGCCGTTAGGCGGCGCTGAACGGCAACACCTGTATTGACAAGGCAGTTATTGCCTGTCCCCTTTGTCCTGAAATAAGTAGGAAAAGCACGACAAGTTTTTTAGTTAACCTTTCCAATGACAGGGATTGGTTATTTCCCCAAGTTTTAAAGAGATTAAACACTAACGAAACATCCCAAAACTGATGGTATTTAGGTTTTGGGTTTTTTTTTAGATAGGCTGACCTTATCGCTCGAGTTACCCAGTAGGAAGTCCCTATTGTTTGCCCGTTTTGTTGTGTTGGGAGTAGGAAGGAAAGTGCACAGCGTGCCGTGTTTATGGATCCATAGGCGAACCCCTGGTCTGATAATTCTTTAAGGAATTGACATACATGAAAAATTTGTGGGTTTAATTTGTCTATTTTTAACTTTTTGCAGAAAATGTCCCATTTTTGAAGATATGTGTTGTATGATTTTTTAGTGCTCGGTTGCCAGGAATCCAAAAGGAAAGCAGCTGTTTCCTCTTCACATTGTTGGTCTGTGACTAGGCTATTGTTTATAATATTGAAAAAATTAGTGGTACTCCTTTTTGGAAATTTTGATTTTGGGTCTGTGGGAAGATGAGGTTGTTCTTCTTCTTTCCAATTCACGCCAGTCTGGCATTACGAGTAAGATCCATTCCGGGTCTTCTGTCTTTGCCTTTTTTATGACCTTCAGGATCAAGCTGAAAGGTGGGAAAGCATAACCCTTTATACCCTGCCATGATATTGAAAATGCGTCAAAAAACTGCATTTTGGGTCTGGTTTCCAGGAACAAAATATTTCACATTTGTTGTTTCTGAAGGAGGCGAAAAGATCTATGTCTGGTTGGCCTACCCACTTTGTTATTTTTGAGAATAGTTTGTCTGAAAGTTGGATTTCAAGGTTATCTTTGAATTCCCTTGATGCTTTGTCTGCCATGGTGTTTTGGACCCCTGGTAGGTGGGAGATGGTTACCCAGTTCTCAGTTTTTTCAGCCCATTCCCAAATGTTCTTTGCAACCCTATCGCAAGGTAGTGATTTTATACCCCCTTGTTTCCTAACGTAAGCTAACGCTGTGGTATTGTCCGCTAGGATATGTACTGTCGAATTATTTGTCCTACAAAAACTTTTCAGGGCAAGTTCTATTGCTCTTAATTCTAAGACATTGATGTGTTCGATTTCGTTTGTTTTCCATCGTCCTCCTATTGAGGTCCCATTGCAATGGGCCCCCCACCCCATGAGACTTGCGTCAGTGGAGATTTCTTTGTCAGGTGTTAGTGGGCGAATAATTCTCTCTGAAGTTTTGATGTTTTTGACCCACCAATTTATGTTCTTTAGTCCGAATTTCGTTATTTTCATTGTTTTGTTGAAATTTCCTTTGTTTTGTACCAGTGCATGGTTTTTCTCTCTTTCAAGGGATTTTATGTGGGCCAGCCCGTAATCAACAGCGGGTGAATATGCTGTCATTAGGCCTATCATCATAGCACACTCTCGGATTGTTATCAATTCTTTGGAGACAATTTCGCTTGCACAGTCTAAGAATTTCTCTATTTTTGACGGACCTAGAGTGACTTTTAATTCTGTTGAATTTATAATGAAACCTAGGAAAGACAATTCTTTTGTCTGAAAACAATCTATTTGCGAATTTGCTATGACGAACGAGTCGTCAAAGTATCCAAAACAATTTCCACCTTGTTTTCGGACATGCGCAAAGACAGGGCTGAGTAGCTTTGTGAAAATGTGTGGTGCGCACGCAAGTCCATTTGGCAACACAGTATATTGAAACAGTTCACCTTTCCAACGGAATCTGAGGAATTTTCTGAAGTCGTTGCGAATACTTATAGAATAGTAAGCGTCCTTAAGGTCTATGGACCCCATAAAATCGTTTTCTTCTACAAGCTCTAATGCAGTAGAAAAAGTTGTCATTTTGAAGTGTTGGTATTCTATATGTTTGTTTAACTCAGTTAAATCCAGGATAATTCTAACCTTATCGTTTGGTTTCGGTCTTGTAAAAATGTTGGAAATCCATTCCCCATTTGTATGTGAAGCTTTTTCAATTATCCCTTTTTGAAACATGTTCTGCAATTCAATTTCGACTTTTGAAATTTCCTCATTTCTAAGTTTGTACTCTTGCGGTGGTTTTAACTGAACAGGTGTTGAGGTAAAGTCTAATTTGACCCCTTTAATCTGATTCAAGACCCATTGGTCTTTTGTGACATTTTTCCAGGCGTTTGAGAATTTACTTGTTTGGCCCGCTTTAAATGTTTCAGGAGAATTTTTCAGATACAGTTCATCGATATGAAAGTCATTTTCATTTCCACACTTTCTAGTACATACCTCTATTTCTTTTTCTGTGTCTGTTGTTGCTGCGTCTGTTGCTGCTGTTTGTTGAACCACGGCTTCTGGTTCTGGTAGCCGTTGTTTTGGTACCCGTTGTTTTGGTAGCGACCGTTGTTGTTGTTGTATCCGTATTGGTTCTTCTGGCCTTGGAATCTCTGTTGGTACTGCTGGTTTGGGCTTTGAAACCCCAACTGATTGTTGAATCATCTGCCCTGGCGATTTTGGTATGGTTCTTGCTGTTTCGGTTTGTCTGTTTTGGTTGTAGATTTTGCCAAAAGTTTTTTGGCCATCTTCTCGCCCTTCTCGACTTCTTTTACGGAAGTGTTGACATCTCCGAAGAGTGTTTTCTTGCTCAAAGGAGAGTTAATTGTTGCTTCTGCGAGGTCTCGCGCTAGTTTAGGGCGAAACGCTTCCCTTCTCCTTTTTGTGATGAACGAGTTCGCTATGAATAACAATCTTATACTGTCTGTAGCTTGTTGGGATGCATCATTCAGTTCCTTGTCTTCCTGGCCTCTTTTGAAGGCTAGCTCAATGAAGGGCAATAAGGCCGCAAAGGAAGCCATCATGGCTTGTGTCGCATTCACTAATTGTAGATCTGATTTCTTAAAATGAGAGTCTATCTCCTTCGCGTTTCTGAACCCCTCCTCCATGAGGGGCACCGCCATATTGTTGATGTTTTCTGGTGGCGGGTATTTGTCAATAAGCGCCTTTGCCTCTTTGTAGTCTACATTTTCATTCAAATAAGAATCAATAAGTCCAGCTAGTGAATCGTCTATAGCCGGTGACGATTTTGGTTTGTTGATTTCCGCAAACCTGGACAGGCCTGCGGTAGTAATTGCACCGGGTTTCGCGTCCCCTCTGGCGTCCCCTACAGCGGGGGGTAGAGGCGGGGGTACGGGGTCCTCCTGCGTACCCTGCACGGGTTCCGCATCACTGGGTACATCCTGGTGTTGCGCAGGAATATAGTCCTCATTTTCATCATCATTTTGCACATTATCCACATTTTGCACATCTTCATTTGTTTGCGGCAGTTTCATCGTCCAGTTTAGATTAGGCTGGAGGATTGTATTCGTAAGCAATGACTGAATGAGCTGGAGGCCCAAGTCATTGGGTAGGGAAGGGTGAGGCAATGGCGGCTGCTGTTGTTGTTGTTTACACCTCTGTGCGGGTGTTAAACTTTGTCGTGACTTTTCGCTCTCGACATGTGATAGCTGAGAGAAACTCTCACAACCCGAGGGGTTTGAGATGACCCTTCTTATTATCTTAGTCATTCGTTTCTTCCTCGGTCTGTAGTCTTCATCCGAGGAGTCAGACTCAGAGATGGGGTGTTTAGCCCCTTTGTTCACCGCCTCTGTGGTCGCCATGTTGGGTCCTCTCGAGGTTGAGGGTATCGGTGCTGAAATTTCCGCAGATTTATAGTTCTGCACTGGCTTGTAAGGCCGACATCATGCATAAGAATAGTCTCTTTCCATGTAAGCAGAGGCTATTCTTGTATTCTTAACTATGACGGAGCGCTGAAGACTTGCCTCTAGGCGTCCGTAAGGTGCAGATTAACTGCAAATAGAAAACAGACCAAGAAAAGGTTAGTTTTCATAATTTTTTCAACTAAACCCAAAACATGTAGTCTCCAATGGGTCTAACGTGTTAATAGTTGAAAAATTTTCAGTAAAAGCGGTAAAAAGTGGTAATTTCTTATAAGGGACTCTTACCTTGCTCTGTATACGTCTGAGCTCTCTCGGTGTTCGCGCGTTACTGACTAATCACATAGTTCATCTTCCCTGTATTCTGGGGCAACAGAAAATAGTTCCGTAGTGAGTAGGAAGCATATGCCAGCCCAGAGCAAGGGAGACCTGACGGGAGGGGACACCAGTAAGGTCAATGCTCCAACCCCCGCCTCTCCTATGAGGCATATATATCCCCTGCTGGATATGCTGTGCTCTCGACAGTCATCAAGGAACTGCAGGCTGCCGCAGCGTCAGTAGGGGGTTTGACCTAGACCTGGGAAATGGGGGTAATGCAGCGGTGGCCCCGGGCCTTATGTATGTATGTACTTGTGTGTACGCTGATGTAAATGTGCACAAATCGGTCACCACTAGTTTTCTTTTATTTCCAATTTGTCACACATCCCTATCATAAGGAAAATCCAATCTCATCTTACCAATCTTGATTTTAAAACCTGATTGGGTCTCATTTGAATAATATGTATATAAGTATACATATGTTGGATGCCAGATTCAGTCGTTTCAGGCAGGGAATGTTGTTAAGCTGTGGGGCTGGCGACAGGGGGCAGGAGCAAAGACTGGGGGGGGGGGGGGATGGTTGCCGAGGTTGGCAACAGTGTGGCGGTGGTGGCAGCAGCTAGGTTGGTGTAAGGAATGGTAGGCTTATCTGACAATGTATGTACAGAGGACTGTCGGTAAACCTTATTCTATTTTTCGTCTACATGTATATGAATATGCCAAATATAAGCAACATGTATACAATATGTATATGCCCACATATACATATCATGCACAGTATATTTGTATCTACATATGTGGCAAATACAGCCATTATACTTGCAAATATACAAAAAAAAACTAAGTTGTATACACTGCTTATATGGGTGCACAATAGGGTTGTAGTCATATGTCAACATTTACATATATGGTCTATACATGTGGTAACGCTGTGGTGTATAGATGAACAAACCACTTTCCTGCAGCGCCATGTTTGGATTCATAAAAGATGTTGTCATATTACATATTCTCAAATCCAAGGTAGTGAAATCTATAGGTTTTGGATTTTAGATTTTCTATGTATCTTAAAAAATAAATAAATAGATCACTACATAAAATCCCGGAAAGAAAATTACAATCTCCCTTCAATATCTAGCAGAATCTTCAAAAACAGAGTATCCCCCTCAGCTATCCCACACACACAAACGAGGAAGTTTCCTACTTCCTGAATACCACAGGGCGGCTTTGAGCGTCACGGTTGACGACGGACCAATCAGCAGAAGGGAAGAGCAGCGTCTCGCTCGGTAACCTCTTCCCTCACATCAGCTATATATATATATCGACTAAAGCCTCAGTCAACTTACAAGAATGAAGTAACATTCACTCACGACAGGGATGTCCGGTCATACTTCTCAACTAAAGAGCGCTGAAACACATAGTAACCTGTTACTTTGAAAAGGTAAGTTGACTTTGTAAATGTTGGCGCGCTATTTTACGATTTAGAATTCGAATGCAGACAATCTATTCTCAGGAGGCCAGTTAAAAATGCGACTTTTCCATATAACTTTGCAGCTCAGAGGACTAGTGCTGTAATGCCATATAGAGTTGTGTACATCAATGGATAAAATCTGACTAATGAGACGAGAATTTCTACCAAACTTTCTTGAGAACTCTTGGTATTCTTGGTATTCCTTGCGCAACAGATCCAGTATTGGGCTGTGGAGTATAGACTTATGATACATTGTTGGTTTTTTTACCCTACCCAAGGGAGTTTGTGTAAGTAAGGATTGTTCATCCGGAGGGAATGAGTAAAGTAGTTCAACAGTGAACTACCAAACGAACATATTACATAGGCTACTCTTGTTATAATATTGCAGACTGGTATTTTTTTCAGTAATGCTTTCTTATTGCCCAGTTTATTGCATGAAGACACATGGGTATTGTAACAGGCATGATTCTTTCTGTTGTTGGTGAAAATCTAGATATAGGTAAAATGCGTCCTCTTTCAATACAGCTAATACCACCCTCAGCCTAGACCAGACAATCAAACTATAAAAGTTAGACACATGTAATTTCTGCTGTGCCACAAAATGGCAGTTTCTGAGGCAAATTCCTAAAATAAGTTTTGAGAATCTTCTCTCGACCCATATTCAGTCTATGCTGAATAAGGCCTCCTCTGACAATCAATGTGCGTGATTAGAGAAATTACACTCTTACGATCTATATATATATATATGGCATTCAACTCCTTTCTAATTCATGGGAATATGAATTTAGAAATTGCTGATCACAAGGCCACTACATCTGTGAAGGGTTTCTAGAGACTGACTTTGGGAGTCTATCTCTGATGTGTGGGTAGCTTTTCGGAGTGCATCAACTAATGTAAATACGTGTCATGTTACCTTCCAATATATCAGATCACTTGTGTTGACAGGAGTTTATGTCTGACAAAAAATGACCACAGATAGAGTACACGTTATTTTTCCACATAATCTGAGATGCTAGCAGGGATCTGGTCAATGATTATTATACACGTACTCTTGCTCCTTTTGTGGGTTTTCATGTTCTCGTTGAGGATTTAGTTTGGGTGAGAGACGCCCCCTCCTCCGTTCTTGGCACCGATCTACAGGTTCTTATTTACTTGGTCTGTTGGAGGATTATTCGATACCCTTCAAATGGAGGATTATTCGATACCCTTCAGAGGGTGCTTTCTGTTCACATGATATTTTTGGCCTATATGCGATTCAGGTTAACTATAGACTGTAGAACCGTCCCAAGGAGCTACTAACATTATGTGTTTAGGAGGTCAGGGTGAAAGTCGTGCTATGCTCTGAACGTAGCAGGCATACAACGCCTACTATATGTCAGTGAAGGCAGAGGGACAACTCGATGCACATACATAATATGGAATGCTATCAGGAAAGATACAAGAAGTAAGTGCATGTAATTCATCAATTATGCAATGTCGCATAGTCGAAATTGTAATTTTAGACAAAAGTTGAGAGCCACCGAAGCTTTTCCCATACGTGTTAAAACAACACAGTTCTTGTCCTAACTATCCACCATCGCCCTAGGTCTAATAATGGAAATACCAAATTGTGCCGCATTTCTTCCGATAAAAATATCGATATTCTTATTGACTGAATCGATAATTATTTGATTGTTCACCAACATGTAATAATGTCAAACTGATCTTTAGAGTGTGCTCGGCGGGCGGAAGTGACTTTCTGCTATGAATTATGCGCATGTGCGAACGTCACTAGGTGCTATGTTTACGTCCGCATTTACGTAGACAAATTTCAAGCGCGTCTAAAATTATTTTCACCGCGTTAATCATAATCGTAATATCATTTTGAAATTTTCGGTATGGATTTCTAGACCATATAATATCTATTTATATTTTATTTAAGTATTTCGGTACATACAAAATATTGTGGTACGTCTCCATACCGGCACAGTATGGCGGTACGTTTCAACTACCATTTGCATAACATAGGTTGGTATTTAAAGTATTTTCTGGCATAGGTATATAAAATACAATAATTTAAAGTGAAGTTGAGTGAATATATGTCCCATGCGTCTACGCCACCACCCTTTGAAGACGTCAAAACGGAAGCATCGTTTTACTATTTTATACCTGATGTTTTTTGCTGACGCTATATCCTGGTATGCGGAAAGTCGAGGATGCCGTCAGACGTCACACTCCGCTGAGCTAGTAAACACGTCTGGCTGTATATAACAAAGGATCTCACATATGTCTTGCGAGATAGAGCTCATTCTCATAAAACGCTTGTTTTTCAGAGTGCCTTGTCGTTTGAAGCAATGCAGAGTCAATAATCTAATACTACTCAGTCCTTGAAGCAGTATAGGCCTACACATGCGCAACGTTTCTTTATTGTCTCTGATAGTTGCTTTTGCTATGAATTAGAGTATGGTTTGAAAGCAAGCGTAAGAACGTAGAGAGGTCTAATAGCAGTAGGCCTAGACCATTTTATACTGCTTTCATTTGAAAACAATGAAGGTTGATTTCGAATGGCTAGGATTAAGAGGAAAATAGAATTTTGAATAATACTAACTTGGAAATTATACCGCTGCATCTCTGATATCAGTTAGGGATCGAGTCTAAAAGGGGAGGATATGCTAAGCCCAAGGAATTGTGGTGACTGCCGAATAACACTCCACATTAGACATATGGCGATTCTACCAAAACCACAACAATTTCCACGTTTCCGCATTTTCTTGAAAAACTTCAACATGAATCACGAAACAAGTGTGCGCTTTATAGTTGAAGGTCGGGACTGCTTGCCACGGTGCCGAATTTAAAGACCAGATATTTTGTTTTGTGCGTCAGACATCAACAAGCCTTTCAAAGGGTAGTATATATAAAAACATTAGCAGTGGTACGTCCTTTTGCCTTGATCCGGGAAGGAGACTATGAGACTAGGGCGATCCACATTGTAGTTGCCCAACGATTCGTTGCAAGGGGAGGGAAGGTTAGAGGCTAAACATGAGCTAATCTTGTATCTACCCTTGTGGTCACATATGGCTAGTACATGCATCAACAGCACGCAGAAGGTATCAGACGGTCAGCGAGTACGTGCGGGTCGATGCGGTGCATACATATGTATTCACGGTTTACTAGGAATACACACCTGATCGTATGACCTGGTAAGGTCAAAGAGGACTTCAGGCATGGCTGACTCTGCTCAGCAACTGGACGGTCCCCAGTCTACCCGGCCCAGCCCCTTAATCTTGAGCACTAAAACCAACCATCATAATATTAACCTTTCTAAAGATGGAATGATGATAAATTTATGATACAAATGATTAGACAAAGAATTATGTGTATATTTCGACATGGAAGGGTACGCACACTATGCTCAAGTAAGGAATGGCTGTCCGTAAACAGGATGCCCAGAGGGAGTTGTAGGGGCTCCCTAGCAGACATGCCACCGATGCATGACAGTTTTTCAATATACCACTCCTTTTACTTACCACTCCTTTACTTTCAGTTGAAATCCCCCCTTTATTCCTTCATCCCGAAGGCCATGTCGTCCTTACCTTTAGATTCCCGTACTACCTCGCCGGCGGCTGAAACACATCAGTGGGACAGTCCGACACTACAGGTGGCAGGTGAGGGTAGCCAACGTAATTTTCTGGGGAAGAGAGGGTATTTAGTAGAAACCGAACGAGAGTTAGACCTGACAATGTTTATGCCACGACGGGAAGGTCGCGTATTACTACACGAGGCGTAGCCGGGTGTGGTGAGGAGCAGACCTGACCAGAGTGGCATAGACATTGACAAGTCTAACTCGAGTTCGGTTTCGTATTTATCCTACCTCGTCTATGCTTTTGTATTAATAAAAGATGACTATTGAGTCAATGACAAACAGAACTTTTTTTCATAGTAGCTGACATCCTGCTCTCTGATTGGTCAATATTGTTATTACTCTAGTGGCATAAAAAACACTTTATGTCACGGCCTGTCGCATAAAATTCCCTATGTTAAGTCTATGGCGGTTTTTTATTAGGGGTAGGATAAAGGATCATTACAATAGGTGTCATAACAAAGTGACATTATTCATATCAATCATAAACAATAAAATATGGCCCAACGGAGGATCGGAGCGAGATGAATTATTTCCATGGGCTGACATTGTATAGGCTTTGATACAACAGTCTTCTGTTTGGTCAGTCCTTTTCGGATAATCGGATATTTACAGAGGGGTAAAATTGGGAGGAGTCAAAATATGGATCTCCCCATTATAATATATTAGTGGAGAGGAAAAGGGGAGGTCGTAAATCAAGACTTTCTCTTTTCCCAGACTCCCAAAGTATTTTGAAACTGAATATTTGCTATCAACCTATAGAAAAAAAGTACCTTATCGCGATTTGTACGTGGTTGTTGTTGTGTCTCCCATCTCCAACCCTTTTGTTCGTCTTCCTTTGCAAATTGGTTTAGTGAAACCTGAATGCAATGGGAACATACTTGATCAGAATATTCTCTGCAATATTGTAATACTTGCCCTGGGAGAACCCATGTGCAGAACCGTGACTCCAGCTGGCCACCCGTCAATGATGGCAGAAATGTTCTACCTTCCTAGGTAAATATTGAACCTACTGGGACTACTGACTCGATCAATGAGAGGAAATACACAGGGTGTTAGAGAGGAACCAGCTTTGTATTTAAATGAATTCTACCCCGTTATAGTCATAGCCCCATTTAGTTTCAGGCGGCACTATATCTTGTTTGTTGTACTATATCTTGTTTGTTGTGACATACAGATTCTGATTTTCTTTTAACATCACGTCTTTGGCTGTATATGTCTGCCACACAGGATACATTGCTTTGGGTTGTTTATATAATTCTCCATTATGTATTCCTTTTAATATCAAAACAGATAAACCCTTCGTTCTATATTCGGTTTCCAAAATCACACTCTTTGGGAACACCATCGTGGTATGTTTCTGCCTTGAGTGATGTACGCAGGCATGCTAGTATTTATACCTATCAGGAAGAGATATTAATTCACAAAGAAGCTATCAATGTACTAGTCATCATATTATTTACAGAACGTCATCGTGCATGCTATGATTGATTATGTACACATAACATACGTATTTTGGAACTGTATTATCTAATGTAATACGTGTACATCGGTTTTAATCCTCCTCAAATCTATATTCATAACACAATATCTTATGCGTTATATTCATCTGCTGTGCACGTCCTCATTATGGTTTCTGGCTTTCAATGGGAAAATGTATTATCTAGCCCTATATTATCTTCTTTTTTTCAAAATTTCTTTATTGATCATATAGATGTCTGTAGAGGGTGTTACATTTCGTTGTGGATCTCAATAAAGTGGGTTTAGCCGTCAGCATTTACAATAATGCTGGTTTCAATCGGTTCCCATACCAATTGTCTGTATCTTTGTCATTTTTCACATGGGGATGGGTGGGAGACTATAGGTCGCAGTGGGTACATTAACAGGTTACACAATATGTATATCTAAGGTTTCAATAGTACAACCACGGTGTCGGTTGGTAGGTTGTGCTCAACAGTTCATGAGTTTAGTGGTCTATCTCTCCTTTTGGTCTTACTATTTATTTATACATCGCATTTTCAATCAAAGTTAGGGATAGTTTCCATCATGACACGCTTTGTTAGGGTTTTGAATTCCTTTAACGTTGGCATTTGCCTTACTATTGTCAGTAAACTGTTCCATATTTGTCCGCATAGGAATTCTGTGAGCACTTCTCATATATATTGTACTGTTTGGTTGTGTCACCTGTGGTACCGTTGCTGCACTTTGTCTTGTTTCTCTCTGTCTTATATCACAATATTTAACAATTTTTGACCTTTTATAACAGTAGATTTTTAGGTGTGCTTCCCTTCTTTTTTCAAGAAGGGGAGTGTACTCTATGAATATACTTTATGCTACAATCTGGTGCCGATCTCGTAATGATTCTCAGGCTTCTGTTCTGCAACACTTGCAGTCTCATAGTTAGGCACTTAAAGGCTTCATGGTATAGCACATCCCCATAGTCCATATACGGTACGATTATGGCTTTATACAATAGTAACGAGGTTTTTTATCTATATATGGTCTCATCTTGCTTAGCTGGTACATCCGGTGAACGACCTTTCTTTGGACATCCATTATATGGTTATGAAAAGTTAAGCCTTGGACTATTGTAACCCCCAAGTATCTGTATGTATTTACCCCTTTTAAGTTCCTCACCGTTTAGAGAAATCCGCATATTTGGCTCTCATTTTACTCTCTGTGATGATACAAAATTCATGTACTTAGTTTTTGAAGAGTTTATGCTTAGTTCATTAATTTCGATTGTCCAATTGTGTCTGCAGAGTTCTCTGTACATCGTTATTTCTGACACCAGGGATATATAGGATGGTGTCATCCGCATATAGCTTACAGGTTATGTTTTCCAATACATTTACACAATCGTTGACATACAGTAAGTACAGTGTTGGGCCCAGATTTGACCCTTGCGGGACACTGCAGACCACTCGATCCCTGTCTGAAATTTGTCTGTTTGCTTTAGTAGTTTGAAACCTTTGATCCAAGTAGTTTTTAACCATTTCTTCCTCTAATACCCGTTAGTTTCATTTTTTTGTAAGAGTATCGAGTGGTCTACGGTGTCAAATGCCTTCTTCATGTCGATAAACACTGACGTTGTAACAAGACCAACATTCATATTCTTGAATATATCGTCCGTGAAACTGCTCGACAGACCTTTTTGAAAACCACCCTGTGATTCTGTTATGATATTATTCTGATTCAAGTGATCTGTTACTTTGGTATTAACAATTCTCTCAAGCAGCTTACAGGGTAGTGGTATAGCCGATATCGGATGGTAATTTTTACAATGTCATGGATTCCCACCCTTGTACACTGGTGTCACTAAAGTTTCTTTCCATGATTGCGGGATCTTTCCATTTTAAAAAATATTGTTAAACATACTAAGCAGTTGGGGACACAGGACCAGCATAGCAATCTTAAGAATATGCATAGGGATGCCTGGAATGGCTGAAGCCTTTGTTATATTTATTTCTCGCACTACCTTTTCTATTTCAGTTATATTTGTATTGAAATCTGGCATGTCCTCCTGAATCTCTTTTCCATAGAATTTCTATCTAAACCTTGTTTCTGTAGTCACTGAATATTTCTGCAACATGTCAGACATGTTTACCATTGGAGATTTCAGGTGCTGGTTGTAGGCAGCTGAGATGGCACAACAAACAGGAAGCACCACTGCAGACCTAACCTGTCTCGAACATTTGAGCATAGACACGATCATCGAAGCCATCAGAAGCAGATGGAGGGATGGAAAGTGTTATGTAAGTAAACGCATACCATGGACAAGAAAGTATCACAGGACGGAATATGTTTCAATAAAAGCAACATCTGGATAATGTTGTATTGTACTATCAAGAAACATCACAAAATTTGATATGGTTGCTTATATGGCATGAGTTGAATTCATGGAGTGATATCACGATGAAGAGCTGAGTGATATATGTAGCGGAAGACAACAGACGCCATATAAACCATTATATGAAATTGAGTGACGTTCAGATTTTATCCTACCCTGTCATGCTTATTTTTTTCAGTCAAACATCGCATATAGATTAGTAAGTTATTAACGCTGAACCCGCGTTCCATAGGATGGCATAGAGTTACACCATGTTTAGTCTATGGAGGGGAAGGATAATAGTAGCTTATCTTACTTCATGCAAATATATCTTTGAATGTTGTCCCTTGTGTAATCATATTTCCTATTATTTCCCTTTTAGACCTACGTTGGAGATGTGACAGTCGCAGTCAACCCATACCGCAACATACAGATCTATGGAGAGGAGGTAGGCTTATGGAATATATTGTTTTATGCAAGAGACTTTCGTTCAATTGATCAGGTGAATCCATGAAGAGGTCATTCAGATATATAGCTTTGGTAATACTTTTAAAAAAAAGGCAAAGTTCATAAAACGATACATAGACCATAGCTAGCACACATATACATAGCGCCTGCAATAGATTGGCCTCAGTCCTTGTGTTCTTCTAGTCTAGGCTTGCACACATACTTATATAAATGTACATGAATTGATACTCATTTATCTGGGGCTTATACATACTCCTATACAGGAGGGTATAAATACACGTGTATATATGTACATGCATACATACCTTTATCCTACCCCTGATATAAAATCCCATAGGCTTAACATCGGAGTTTTATATGCCACTAGTGGCAAACAGCATTATTATCACGTAATATTCCAAAATCGAGGAGAGAGGGTAGGATAAAATCAAAACCTGAAGTTTTGGCTCCGGACTTCACTCGGCTTCGCCTCATGAAGTCACTTTGCCTAACTCCAGTCGTGGAATACGGTGGCCAAGATTAAACCTCATCAAGTTTTACGATAGTATGGTATATACGCATACAAAGATGGGACTTCCATGCACATGAAAATACACACTTATAAATATACATGTCAGATATCAGCAGAATAATATATGTACATACATAATACAGCCGTATATACATTTTCGCGCTGAAATGATATATGGTCTTTCCCCTTGTTATAAGAAAAGCAAGTTCGGCATTATCAACTTATGGCTATGCCATCTGTTGAATGATGGTTTGACTTATGCCCAGGGTTACAGTAATTTTGTATACGTAGATGTTTAGTTGGGTGATACGGAAACGCACACGAGGTACTTATGTTATTGTTGTGTGTTCTGCTGTATTTGAGTGTTTATAGTACAACTGTTATTTTCACAGACAATGGGAAGGCATAACAATTAGGGATCCAATTAGGGATCTATATTGTCAATGATCTTGGTGCATACAGATACTTGTAATATGGTAACACCTGCTAAATAACATGTATTCCTATTTCATACAGTATCAACGACTTTACAAGGAGGCCCTCTCACGCAACACACATCCACCACATATATACTGGGTGGCTAGCCATGCGTACCAGCGCATGCGCAGTAGCCGCGCCAATCAGGCAATCCTCATCAGTGGAGAGTCGGGTGCCGGGAAAACTGAGACGACGAAGTTTCTTGTTGATCAGATTGTCTACCTCTGTGGGAATCACAGTGACAAACTACATGAGCGCCTCATATTGGTAATTTTATATCAATTAACCCAAATTTTCTGCATAATATCTGAATGCAAATGTCGATGGGCCATCAATTGTAGTTAAATATCCCAATATATACTTCTTAATGATATCAGTAGCATCAAGTAATTGTTTGGGGCAGGAGGATTAAAATGGTTAGGGGCCATACATAAAGTACGTACGCACCGAGGGGTGGTGGTGGGGGGGGGGGGGGCAGAAATTTTGGAAAATCTGCGTATTCTCCCTCGTTGTTCTATTGCATACAAGATTGGGAGAGGGGGTGGGGGTTCCAAAATTACAGAAATTCTGCGTACGTACTTTATGGATGGCCCTTTATGTCAAATTCAGTCAGTTCAATTCTATTTACTTTTGTGTTCGGATGAAATAAATCTTCACCCTTTGCGTCTTCCAGGTGAACCCTCTGTTGGAAGCATTTGGGAACGGTAAAACGACAATGAACGAAAATAGCAGCAGGTTTGGAAAGTACATCGATCTGATGTTCAATAACAACGGTGTCTTCAAAGGAGGTAAAAAACATTCTTAGTGTGTGTGTGTGTGTGTGTGTGTGTGTGTGTGTGTGTGTGTGTGTGTGTGTGTGTGTGTGTGTGTGTGTGTGTGTGTGTGTGTGTGTGTGTGTGTGTGTGTGTGTGTGTGTGTGTGTGTGTGTGTGTGTGTGTGTGTGTGTGTGTGTGTGTGTGTGTGTGTGTGTGTGTGTGTGTGTGTGTGTGTGTGTGTGTGTGTGTGTGTGTGTGTGTGTGTGTGTGTGTGTGTGTGTGTGTGTGTGTGTGTGTGTGTGTGTGTGTGTGTGTGTGTGTGTGTGTGTGTGTGTGTGTGTGTGTGTGTGTGTGTGTGTGTGTGTGTGTGTGTGTGTGTGTGTGTGTGTGTGTGTGTGTGTGTGTGTGTGTGTGTGTGTGTGTGTGTGTGTGTGTGTGTGTGTGTGTGTGTGTGTGTGTGTGTGTGTGTGTGTGTGTGTGTGTGTGTGTGTGTGTGTGTGTGTGTGTGTGTGTGTGTGTGTGTGTGTGTGTGTGTGTGTGTGTGTGTGTGTGTGTGTGTGTGTGTGTGTGTGTGTGTGTGTGTGTGTGTGTGTGTGTGTGTGTGTGTGTGTGTGTGTGTGTGTGTGTGTGTGTGTGTGTGTGTGTGTGTGTGTGTGTGTGTGTGTGTGTGTGTGTGTGTGTGTGTGTGTGTGTGTGTGTGTGTGTGTGTGTGTGTGTGTGTGTGTGTGTGTGTGTGTGTGTGTGTGTGTGTGTGTGTGTGTGTGTGTGTGTGTGTGTGTGTGTGTGTGTGTGTGTGTGTGTGTGTGTGTGTGTGTGTGTGTGTGTGTGTGTGTGTGTGTGTGTGTGTGTGTGTGTGTGTGTGTGTGTGTGTGTGTGTGTGTGTGTGTGTGTGTGTGTGTGTGTGTGTGTGTGTGTGTGTGTGTGTGTGTGTGTGTGTGTGTGTGTGTGTGTGTGTGTGTGTGTGTGTGTGTGTGTGTGTGTGTGTGTGTGTGTGTGTGTGTGTGTGTGTGTGTGTGTGTGTGTGTGTGTGTGTGTGTGTGTGTGTGTGTGTGTGTGTGTGTGTGTGTGTGTGTGTGTGTGTGTGTGTGTGTGTGTGTGTGTGTGTGTGTGTGTGTGTGTGTGTGTGTGTGTGTGTGTGTGTGTGTGTGTGTGTGTGTGTGTGTGTGTGTGTGTGTGTGTGTGTGTGTGTGTGTGTGTGTGTGTGTGTGTGTGTGTGTGTGTGTGTGTGTGTGTGTGTGTGTGTGTGTGTGTGTGTGTGTGTGTGTGTGTGTGTGTGTGTGTGTGTGTGTGTGTGTGTGTGTGTGTGTGTGTGTGTGTGTGTGTGTGTGTGTGTGTGTGTGTGTGTGTGTGTGTGTGTGTGTGTGTGTGTGTGTGTGTGTGTGTGTGTGTGTGTGTGTGTGTGTGTGTGTGTGTGTGTGTGTGTGTGTGTGTGTGTGTGTGTGTGTGTGTGTGTGTGTGTGTGTGTGTGTGTGTGTGTGTGTGTGTGTGTGTGTGTGTGTGTGTGTGTGTGTGTGTGTGTGTGTGTGTGTGTGTGTGTGTGTGTGTGTGTGTGTGTGTGTGTGTGTGTGTGTGTGTGTGTGTGTGTGTGTGTGTGTGTGTGTGTGTGTGTGTGTGTGTGTGTGTGTGTGTGTGTGTGTGTGTGTGTGTGTGTGTGTGTGTGTGTGTGTGTGTGTGTGTGTGTGTGTGTGTGTGTGTGTGTGTGTGTGTGTGTGTGTGTGTGTGTGTGTGTGTGTGTGTGTGTGTGTGTGTGTGTGTGTGTGTGTGTGTGTGTGTGTGTGTGTGTGTGTGTGTGTGTGTGTGTGTGTGTGTGTGTGTGTGTGTGTACGTGAGCGCGTATGCCCGAGAAATATCGTAAGTTTGCACAGTAAAGACAGAAAGAAAGTTGGTGTGGTCAAGTGAACCGAAGCCAGCAGTATGATAGGGCACACTGCCGTCCATTTCAACTTGAAGCGCGGAAGAACAAGTACGGCTACGGAGATCTCTACAACAAATGGGCTATTGTTATACTAATTTCACACCTCTGCATCTATGATCCCACCATCTAGTATTAAATTCTGTTGCAATCACCGTATACCAATTTCAATACAGGTGTTGCCGTTCAGCGCCGCCTAACGGCCTACTGTATAGTTACACGGCCGCTCGGACAAACACGGCCGAAGTCAGCCACATGCCCATAGAGCCACATAGAAATCACACCTAAAGTGTGAACGGTGGGTGTGATTACAGGAGTGTTTATTTTTGACAGCTTAAATTGCTGGAACAAACTAGGTGTTTGTATTAACGAGTCATGGCTCTATAGACTTCATAGTTGATAATTAGCTTGGTTTTAAATAGTAAAAAGATAAGCATCTTACAGCCAGGTCCTCCAATGTAATAGTCGGTATGCAGTTTCAGTGTCCCTTTGTTATCTAAGGTATGTCTAAAGTATCATTGAAGTTATATGCATGTATGACGCACCAAATCGGAGCTGGAATACCATAGAATACAATGCAATCACTGTTATTTCTCTGGAAATAATGTGCACGGGTATTATGAACGTATTGCGCTCATACATTCTGCAAATCAACGCTACGGTATACGTTGCCAGGTGATTTATTGGCTTCAGCCGTGGCGTAACTAAGCAGACAAGGTGAGACACCGGCCAGTGGAAAAAGGCTTATTGGAGATTCTTGTCTGTAATTATCAATATATGAAGGCGTCCGTTTTTCTAGAGGATAAAATGATGTCCATTATGATTGACGGTCGTTCCTCTTAACAGCTGGAGTGTCGACGTATCTCCTCGAAAAGTCTCGTGTTGTGCACCACGCGACGGGCGAGACGACGTTCCACGCGTTCTACTACCTGATGGCAGGCCTCAGTGATATAGAGCGAGAACGCCTTGATCTTGGGCACCATGACACCTATCGGATCTTACATCCGCGAGACAGCAACATGAGCGTCTTTCAAGGTTAGTGGACACACTTCTAATATAAGTTATTTCATTCAGGGGCTACTTGAAAACAGGTGAACATTCCTTAAAATCAGGCATGGCCCGATGCTTCGTGGTAAAGGCATGTTTTGTAAATGCTGCATGCTTATGTTGCACGAGCCTATTCAATTTGACGACCATTTTATTCTTACTTTTATTGGATTATGATTCGAATGTTTTCTTTTATTATTATTTTTTAGTAGTAGTATCTCTCATATGAATGAGTTTTTCAGATACACCATCCTCGTACATTAAACACATTCAAACATCAACTTAAGTCTAACATCAAAAGGATTAAAATTGGAAAAGAGAAATTTCTATGAGTATAGGATGAGTGCATAATAATGGGATGGGATATATAGCATCACTCATATCAGGTAGGTACCACTATATCAACTTTTTAAATTCATCAACATTCAGCGTACATTGGACTGAGCTTGTCAAAACACTCCACTCTTTAGCACCACTAGAGTAGGGAGAGTTAAGGATCACCGAGCTCTTGGTTCAGTCCACCTTGAAAATGATTTTATTGTTCGACCTTGTTATCCTAGGAGTTGAATCAACCCATTCAGGATTAAGTCGGTACATAGTCAGTAGCAGCTGGGTTTTTTTCGGCGAAGTTTCAGAGGTAAGACACCACACAATTCGTGAAGGCTAGTGATTGAGGTTTGCATATATCCTGATCATAGAGTGATTCTTATTCCACGATAGTGGAGTTGTTCTAGAGTCAGTTGATCCTTTTTGCGGATCCTATAAAATAAGAATGGGCAGTACTGGAAGAGCGGCATTATGCTACCAAAATATACTCGCTTCGCGGCCTTATTAGTAAAACAGCTTCGTAGTTTCACAAACTTGAAAATGCGCCCACTTATAGACTTGATCATTTGCTTTATGTGTGGAATCCATGATAGGGTACTGTCCATAACAACTCCAAGATACTTATCGTGTAAACACGCAGAGATCCTGATTTCATTCATCGTAAATGTTGCATCCTGGCAGGAATTTATCTTGGCTTGGGTTGCAAACCACATCGTCTTAGTCTTTTTTTATATTGACAGTTAGGCTATTTGCGGTACACCATTTATAAAGGGTGTCTACATCCTTTTGCAAGTTGTTTTGTGCAACGGATGGGTCCTTGTCAGAGCTAAAAATCACAAGATCATCAGCGTATTGAATGAACTCTGAATGATGAATTGAATTACCTAAATCATTTGCAAAAAGTACAAACAGCAGTGGTCCCAAGACCGAGCCTTGGGGAACACCAAAGGAGACAGTTGACATTTCAGAACATGTTTTATCTACAAACACATACTGTTGCTGCATATAGAGATAACTTTAAAGCCAGCGGATAAGATTTTGTGGCATCTTAAAAAAAATTTGAGCTTTGATAAGAGCAGTTTATGGTGGATTGAGTCGAAGGCCTTTTGGAAATCAACGAAGCAACAGGCAACACAGTGTCCTTGATTTCTTAAGTGATATAGTTTTTTTTACAAAAAGGAAAATTGCATCTTAGGTGCTTTATTATGGCATACTCTATTTATTTTTTGAGAATATCTTGCAAACATTGCATTCCAATATTTTGGTACTAGTGCTATTGTGATACGTTTAACCGTGTATTCTATTTTGATTTCAGATGAAAACGACTTTCAGAGAGCAAAACGGCGATTTCTGAAGCTCAGAAGAGTAATGAAAACTATTGGAATGGGACATGAGGTAAATGAGTCTTAAAAGCACTAGACATGTTACTTCAATTATCCTGGCCATTGAAATATAACTGAATGAACACATGGATTATTTATCAAAACTGTGACAGTCATTGGCAGTGCAGGATAACATGGACCTAGACTGCCTTACCTGTGTCTGGTCTGATTGGTGATATAGCCTGGCGATGTGATTGTATATTCTTTGTCTAAATTGCTGGACTTTATACGGAAAAGCCCTAGTTAGATAGTGACTAAACTCTGGAGTAAAGTTTAGTTGAAAATCACAAAATAACATATATGAGCAGCTGCATGAATAGCATAGACCTTGCCCTATAACCTCCTAACACATGCATACTCATGTGCATATATTACACGCTTATGACTCCTTATCCTACCCCTAATAAAAACGGTCCATAGGTATAACATAGGAAAATTGTATGCGGCATGCCATGACATAAAGTGCGATTTATGCTTCTAGGGGCATATCAAAATCGACCAATCAGTGACCAGATTGTGAGCTGCTCCGAAAAAAGTTCAGGTTGGACTTAAAAGTTCTGGTTGGACTTTGGTTGGTCGTTCAATCGATATTTATATTTTAGTATTCCAAAAGGGTAGAGACGGGGTAGGACAAATACGAAACCGAATTCGAGTTAGACTTGTCAGTGTCTAAGCCACTCTGGTCAGGTCTGTTCCTCACTACACTCAGCTAACGCTTCGCGTAGTAATACACAACCTTCCCGTCATGGCATAAACACTGACAAGTCTAACTCTCGTTCAGTTTCTACTAATTACGTACATGTATATGCTTTCCGGTATATACAATCACAAAGAAAAGAATTGTAGATTTCTATAGTCATTTCTAATTCCTTTAAACCCACCATTTTATTTCAGGAGACAGAGTTCATCAATACCATGATGGCTGCAATCTTGCACCTGACTAACGTTGAGTTCGAGGAGACTGGTCACTACAGAGGTGGCGTCTACGTCGTTAATGAAGATGCGCTTGACAAAGGTACATCATTATATAGTTATATCTATGTGACATACTTTGGTCAACTGTAGTCCTTTGCTGTTGGTTGCTTCAGTATGTGAGACGAACGTAGTCAGACGGTATGCAGAACATAGGCTCCTTTCTTCTCTTAATTATCAAACATCCTTTGGTTTGGTCGTTTACAGTTCTTAGAGCATTGCCTTCCAAGATTGTATGCCTGTATTGCTTCTTCATTGGATTTTATTTTGCACGGACAGAGCTCCAATACAATAAAGCCACATATATAAATCATAATCTGGCTAGTTCCACTATAGCAAGCCGTTTGAATAGCATGCAGCATATTTTTTCCCTTGATCTGCAAACAAACACACAATACTCTTTAAGGTATTGAGGATCAAAAGGGTATCATTGAATAGCCGATGCATAAAATGAAATTGACATAGAAATAACTTCTAAGCACCGTACCGCACTGTACAACTAGGAGCAAATGTTCATAATTGATGGATGAGTGTAGCAGAATATATGAGCTTGTGCCCCACACCCAATAAAACTAATCCGCCATGAACAAGGCTACTAACGGGTAACAAATATTCTTTAACTCAATATTACGTAATTATGATGCATACTTGTCTATTCCAGCGGCTACCTTGCTAGGAATCATCCCAGAGACTCTTTTAAACGCCCTCATCGAAGAAAGCTATGAAATTAGAGGTAAAGTTAGAAGTTTTATATTTCTTGTACCTCTAAGTAGTAATCGATGCTTTTATACATATAAATGGCATCAATGCTCTTGTTACGTCGCTGCTCTCTTAATGTATTATCTATTTGGCAAATATAGATAGCAGTACATTAGTCTACATATCAAGATATTCATTCTATCGCATCCTTTTTAACACTAGGGGTCAGAAACTCAAAGACAAAGAATCTTGGCCAAGCACAGCAGGGACGCGACGCCCTCGCCCGATCACTGTACCTGAGCCTCTTCTCCTGGCTGGTGACCAAGATAAATGCGTACCTCCACTGTGGAGAACATGTACAGTAAGGACAAATTTACCATAAAATATACCTGATTGTATCTATTTATTTCTTACAATTCCAGGCGTTTTTGTAACATATATACAGCGATTAGAACAGCATACTGACGAAGACATAGGGCGTGTATGACAAAGTATCAATAACTCGTCTTCTATACATACGGTCTTCTATTCCATTCCAGTAATTGAACAATAAATTCTCTACATTTTTTGTTGTTGTAAAGTTTCTTTATTGAGCATCAGGGTAACAATATATGTGGCAGTTTACATACATAATCTCAGCTCAACAAAGTGGCAAAAGGCCTCAGCCTTTTCATAAGGTTGTTCTAAACGGCCTAGCCATGACAAAATTCTGCAATTAACTTCAGTTCTGCTTAAGAATAACATGATTTTTGGTTTAAAAAGCTCTCCACTTCCTAGACAAAATATCCTATCAAACTTAAACAGTTTTAACAAGGATTCACTACAGTGTCAAGGTTAGAGTAACCACATCTTACTGTTCATATCAGCTTTTGTTAATGCCTTGAACATGGTAAAAGTTTCAGTGTTCCTTATCAGTGAGCTAAGTTCATTCCATTTCCTCCCACCATGGTATTTCAGGGAATGCATGTAGACAGAACAGTTTGGTCCATCAGTCACTAGGACTGGTGCATCAAATAGCCTTGTTGTCCTTTTGTTATTATTCACAAATGCAATATTCCTAGATCTCTTATACATGTAGTTTAGAACATGAGCATGCCTACGATCTTGTAATAAAAGTATTTCAGCATATCTATGGAGATCTCCATAGATCTAAATTAAGGTGCACATAGGTATACCGATATATAATAGCAGAATGGTTCTTGTGCCAAAACTTTAAATGAACCGAGATTTGAATTCTGTTGCTCTCAAACAGTTTTACAGGACTGTAATATAGCACAGTTATAGAGCAGCTCACTGTCAGTATTCCCTCCGCTTTTTTTCTGAACCCCATTTCAAGTAATGAACTTAAAGTAGAATTCATACCGATTTACCTGCTTCTGAATAGGGATGTGCGTTCGATTGGTATCCTCGACATGTCAGGCTTTGAAGACTTTGGTGAAAACAGTTTTGATCAGGTGCTAATTAACGTGGCCAACGAACGCCTTCAGTTCTACTTCAACGAATACCTCTTCTCAAGGGAGCAGTGTGAAATGAATGCGAATGGCATCGACTGGACACGCCTTAATTATGACAACAACACGGAGATCCTCTCATTGTTCTTTGTAAGCCCTTTATATCATAGTGGATTTGCCATATTTAGTACTACAAAATACTCACCAATATGTTAGCGACACTTCTGCAGTAGATTAATTTGGGTTGGATTCCATATCAATACATTATTTATTATTTGATTGTCAAAGTTGCTAAGTATGTTGTTCATGTATTCGTGTATCACCGAAAAAGAACATTTTTTGTATAAGAGTGCATAGGTATTCTAGCAATAGATATGTTTTATGTTTGATTTAATCATTGTACAGTCTTACATAAACATATTAGTTATAAATCAAATATTTAAATGTGGCATAATCAACCAAAATGACAATTTTTGTCAAACTGGATAGCAAAAAGGTACAGTTAATTGGAAATACTGGAAACTGATATAATGTAGAAGGGCATGTATAAATCATATCCAACTGTCCATTTCGCGAACAGAAAGACCAAAGGTATACAATGGAAAGATGCCCTTATGTCAATATGATCTACATAGATCTACTTTAATTATCTAAAACGCAATTTCCTTTTGTTACTCCAACAGGGGGACCAAATTGAGCGTCGCCAAGGCCTTCTGAACGTTGTGAATGAAGAATCTTTCCTTGGCCAAGCATCTGATCATTCCCTGCTGCAGCAACTGGTTGGAAAATTCCAGAATCATCAACACTTCTCAGCTTCGCAGTACGCCGGAACCAGTTTCACCATAGAACACTTCGCTGGCAGGGTAAGTCCGCTCCTCCTGATCTCTGCAAAGCCCAAGGCATTGTTGTCAACGTTGCCTTCCATGAAGGTCAACTTGAACTTCAGACTATGTAACCCAGCGTGCCCGCATCCCTGAGCTACTATTATATCTGTTCCAATAGGGGAGGGATAACTATTCATGTACTATATTGTTAGTTCGTTTGTCATTGGTCTTTTCGTTGATATAGCGTTCAATACCACACAAAAGCACAAGAAAAAAGGTACAATAGTCATACTGACAATATTATTGTCACAAATTTCACTTTCGGAGCAAATATATCCTTGCTGTTTGTGCCATGGAGGTAGAATTATTTTTTCTCTTTAAGGTAAAGTATGATATAAGGGGCTTTCTGGAAAAGAACCGCGACCACCTAAGTCACGACCTACAGAGAGCTGTTGCAAGCAGTACGAATACGTTGGTCGCGGCTGGTGTCAAGGCAGACAGCACCTACCGGAGAAACCAAAACCTTCGCAACCAACAGACTGCCATCCGCCAGTTCAAGGTCAGTATATACGGAGAGAGATTCTGTTTTGAATTTTGTCAGACTGAATATATAAATTCAAATCTATTGAGTTTATAGTTTTACAAAAATGGTGGTATCCATTAGACTATCACTGATAAACCCAGAGCTATAAGAACATTTAAAATTGTACGAAATACTTATAACTCAATGTTTATGGATACCATTTGTCTCCCACCTATAGGACTCATTGAAACAGCTTGTTGATCGCCTCAGCCAATCACAGGCACTCTTTGTCCGGTGCATCAGACCTAATGCCAACCAACATGCAAATGAATTTGATGTTGGTTTGGTAAAAGAGCAGCTCAGATACAATGGCCTTATGGAACTGGCAAAAATGAGAAGGATTGGGTATCCCGTACGCATCAACCTACAGGATTTTGTTGAGAGGTCAGTTTTGCATAATTCGTCTCTAAGGAGGAGCCTAGCTATAGAAGATCGGTAATAATATTCTGTAAAAGGATTGATACACCTGGCCTTAAAGTCCTGCTATCTGATAGCTAGCTTATTGGGCAAACATTTTTTATTTGAATGCATTTAAATCTGTATAGAGAAAAATTATCTATTATTATATGTTGAATATTTGTTTAAATCCCTAATGTCGTCTTTAAATTTGCATAAAGCAATAACTGCTAATCATTTTGCGGGTTTGTTTTTATCAAAGCTAATGATTTGTGTATGGTTTACAAGAATTGGGTGATGTAGATCCTTTTTATAAAATGATTTCCTTTCATATTTTGTTCTCGCTTTTTATCTACATGATATGCACGTACAGGTATCAGATACTGCTACGGAGACCACCAAAACATGATGTGAAAAGGGAATGCCAGCAAGTGTTGGATTTTGCTGAGCTCCAGGACACTAAAGTCGGCACAGACAAGGTATAAATATATAGTAATGAAACGAATTCCCACCTCTGGTATTTGTATTGCTTACGTTTAAAGATATTTTAATACAATCAATAGAGGACCCTTTCATATTTTATCCCTGTAGGTGTTCCTAAAAGAATGGCATCGTGACCAACTGGAGCATCACCTGCGTCGGCTTGTATCAGCTACAATCAGTATCCAGCGAAGGCGGAGAGGTCATCGCGTTGGAGACCGCTTCTTCCATATTGTAAAGCTAGCCCGAGAACACAAATCTGAAATTAGACGGGTATGTACTAAACATTCCTCGGATTCATGCTTATACTATCTATCTCCAATACAGTTATATTTGACATTTAGAGTAGACAGACACTCGTCTTGTCAATTATGAAATAGAAAAATACTAGTAGCCTTGATTTCCATCTCTGTGTAATTGTTTTAGCTACTGATACTGGCATAAACATTTCCCATAAACTGGTCTAATAAATGGCTCCTGTTGTTGGCAGAGTCCGGGTAGCATTCCAAGCATCGCAGGAACTATAAAAAGCTCTGATGGCATTGCATCCCTAGACGATTCATTACATCAGCCATCAGTTGAAGAAGATATGGAGAAATCAGCACGGCCTAAGATCCCAAATAAAGAGAAGAAGGCACAAGCCCTACCAAGGTAAATCTCAGATACCCATATGATATTGAAGAATGGGAAATATCTACTAGGAAATAGATTTGTAATGAGTAATGATGGAAAGTTAGTTTGCACTGTTTATTCATATTAAGCCCGATGAAATAGATGGTTTCAACAAGAAAACCAAGATAATTTTATTGTTACATCTTTACAGGGAGCACTGGGACCTCTTCAGATCAATATTATATGAGAGTGACCGTGCAGATAAGAATGCTGAGTTTATTCTCCAATACATCAAGGGCCTCTGCTACCTGGTCTTCTTCCTACTGGTATTGGGTGGAATGGTCTTTGGCAAGCTGTCTCTTCTGACACTCACCTCTAGTTTGGGTATCAGCAGGTTGGCTGTGGCTCTCGTAAGTACTCGATTCAAGATATACTTTGTGGCACGCCATTGTCGCCATTACCGGAACTAACTTTTTATTCTGGTGTCCGTGTGTAACAACACCTCATATACGGACATGACATACATATAAACAACTCTGTGTCTTTTCCGCTTTAGCTACCTATTTAAACAGCTCGACTACACAATCTAGCTCAATTCGAAAGTTCTACAATATAGAAAGAAGTTCTAGCACTCACATCACACATTTCTTTTGCTACCCAGTATTGAAGAACTGCTTTCTTGTTTACAGACTAATAGTGATGCCTACACTGTCAAGGAAAGGAATGGACTGGTTACTATAATCATCATATGTTTGGCTGTTCCCCACGTCATCGGCTTCCTCAGATACCTCATCAAGGTCATCTCTGGCAGCCAACCAAAGATATCGGTGGCGACCCTTATTCAGGTATAGACGATTTATCAAATACCAGTATACATGTTTTTTTTCTGGAAATATGAACCATTTCGTGTAATCTGTACTTTTGCAATATGAATATCTATTAGAGTTTATATTCATATCAGATATTAGTTACTGTATTGTTCACATTGCCCACGAAGCTAATCAAGTAGAGTTTATTTTTCAGTTTCTCGTGGTGGAGCTGATGCACACTTCAGGGGTTGCAGTTCTGGTGCTGATTGTCCTTCCACAAGTGGATATGGTACGAGGACTCTTCATCCTCACCCTCTCCTGCTCTATTCCAGCCTTTATGAAGGTCTTCTTTGCAAAGCCTGTAGTTGGGAAGCCACGCACAGGTCGGCAAGCTGTCAAGGTTGATGATATTGAAAGTCATCTAAATGACAAAAACGTATCTAGGAAATCTCGGCGTAAGCGAGTGGAGGCATCCACATGTGGTGCTGTTAGCATGGGGCTCTGGTACATGTTTAACGTGGTGGGCCTCTTGATACAGCTTGCAGGAATTATGTCTGTCAATTTTGGGGGGTTTGATTGGACTAAAAACAGTATAAAAGTTGTTGGCAATGTCTCATTAGCTAACATATTTGTTCTAGAACGGGGTGAACCCGCAGAGACGTATCGGTTTGGAGATTTCTGGGAAATTCCACTTTGTCTGGTGTTCATTTCCATCAAGTGGTGGGAGAACTTTGTGGACTGCGATCGCACAATTGGCCATGTTACGATACCCCTCCTCAAGATCAAAGCCAACTGGCACCAGAGCCGCCACAAGGGGACCGTATTAACCTCTCTGCTCAGCATGGTCCTGCTCTGCTGTGCGCCATACGTCTTCTTTGAGAAATTCCAATTCACCGTTCCACAAAAACCAGATCATCTTGACACCCTCAAATACTTTCAGCCTGGAATAATACATGTTGGTTCCAGCTTCGTCACCTATTGTTTCTCTATCGTTGTCGCCAAGGTATGCATGCAGACGTTTTGCTTCAATCTGGCACTTCTACTTGCCACTCCAGTCACACTGCTTCTCATCTATTTGCGATGCGTACTCCCTCCAATCTATTTGGAGGGTCTGATCTGGATTTGCCCTGAACAACTCTCAAATATTGGAACAAACAGCATTACTCAATGGCATGTCATTGTCATGCTCGTCATCTGGGCCTCTACACTCCTAATTGGTGCTGACACATGGTCATCCCATCAGAACAGGCTAGACAAGACTGAAAAGTAGGTAGCTATTTAGATTCATTTCACTATATACTCACTTTGTATACGTATAAGTTTCCAGTACTATATAATTGGTATTCTTTATAACATAACCATCGACAGACTGAAAACTCTGTTTAAGGGGACACCCCCCGCTTACAGGGACACTTGGCTTGGAACGTAGGGTGTCCCCTTAAGCGGGGTTTTACTGTATATATATATATATATATATATATATAAATATATATATATATATATATATAAATATATATATATACATATATATATATTGTAGTATGGACTATGTTAGTGCTCCCGGAGGAGGGACATGTTTAAAACTTGTTGTTGTGTTACTAGGACTTGACATTTCCAGCATGTGTTCTTTTCCCCGAGGACTTTAAGTAAGGAGGGGAGAGTGTAGTATGGACTATGTTAGTGCTCCCAGAGGAGGGACATGTTACCTCCGGCTGCCCGGAGGTACCGGAGGAGAGCCGGAGGCACCGGAGGAGAGCCGGAGGCACCGGAGGAGGAGCGCGGAGCCGCCTCCCGAGGCCGCTAGGGGTCGCCCCGACCAGATGTGACGTGGGAACGACGGGAGCCGAGTCTCCTATAAAGGTGGCCGCAGACCCTCTGGGAGTCAGTCTGGACTGGGACTCGGCACGGTGCACCTTCGGGGAACTTAGACTGACCAGCTGGGACCTCCGGTGGACCGGAGTGTCCGACGGAACTACCACATACCTGACGGGCTAAGACAGGAACCAGATGAGGCGCCGGCCGGAAGACCTGTGAGAGACCTGTGTGGAGACTCCAGATTAGAGACTTACCGTGTGCGTTGCCTCCGGGGCCTACTAGCCGTAATACATTACCTTGTGCCGCTTGAGGCTTACCTGTTTGTGGTATAATAAACCTTTGTAACTGTACTCCGGTGTGTTCGTATTCTGTACTACATTGGTGACAGCGGTGGGATTATTAAGATGGACCCACCACAGAATGACGAATCATTTGAAGTACTGGAGGAAGCGGGGGGAGACTCACCCCCACCGGAGTCCAGGACACCCCAGGGGGGAAACCCCCTCCGAGGCCGAAACTCCCGGAGGCCGGAGCACCGGAGGGAAGGAGACACTGGAGGAGAATACCCATGCCGGAGGAACCCGGGAACCTGGAGAGGATGAGCAAGCGGGCCCTGGGCGCCACCATGGGCGGATATAGACTCCGAGGCCATTTTAGGGGCGGGATTCATCCGAGAGCATGCCCTCATGATTGACCTGGCCCACGAGTGCCTACGATGGCCTACAGGAACCAGTAGCTGCCGGATGGTGTGCCGCCACACAGTGGTTGTCCCGGGGCACGGCGAGATGATTGTCGGGGGAGAGGTTGACGGAGCCTGAGAGAGCGTGGAGGCGGGGGTGCTGGAACCACGACCGGGCCCACAGCGTGTGGGTAGGGTGGTGTTCTTCCCAGAAGACGGCTGTGTTTCCGTCAGGGTGTTCAATCCCGCCCCCCCCCCAGGTAATGACCGTGTACCAGGGTACGGTGCTGGGGAGGGTTGAGGAGGCTCAGGGGGAGGCGGGGAGCAAGACCTCGGAGGGATCTCGCTGTCGGAGAGTGGCCCACTTACCTCCCGAGGTCTGGACAGAGCTCCTACGTAGCAGGAGTAGCAGAGGAAGATCAACCCACACTGCGCGCGGTTTTGAGAAACACGCTGGGGCGTTCCAGCGTAGTCGAACTGACTTGGGGAGGACGGGTCTCGTGCAACACGGGATACGCACGGGAAATGCTGGGCCAGTAACCCCCCCCCCCCCCCTCCCCGGAGGTTGGCCCCCCACAGGAGGGAGGTGGTGGCCCAGCAGGTCCAATAAATGCTGGACCAGGGAGTCATCACTCCAGCGGAGGGGCCCTGGGCTTCCCCAGTAGTATTAGTGAAGAAAAAGGATGGCACTGCACGTTTTGCGTAGACTATCGCCGATTGAACGAGCGTACGGTCAAGGACGCGTATCCCCTACCCAGGATCGACGACTCGCTGGACTCGATGGCGGGGGGGGCCGCTGGTTCAGTACACTAGACTTGGCCTCAGGATACTGGCAGGTAGATGTACGACCGGAGGATCGTCAGAAAACCGCGTACACAAATCCATCATGGGTTGTACCAGTTCCGGGTGATGCCCTTTGTAACTCGTGTAAAAATTGTATTGCTTAATTCCTACAGGAGATGAAGTTGCGCATCTGTACGACATGTCCATAGATGTCTTAGGTCTAAGACACTTTGTAAGACATTTTGAACCATGTGACCCTAAAAGTGTCATCACTATAGCACACCTCAGACCACCCCAAGTCTCTTAGAGCGGCGATAATTACCCGACCCCCTAAACTATCGCGGCTATAGTACACTGACAGCAAAAACATGTCGCCCATAACGATGGTCGTGACTAAAAAACAGGGCCCGGGAGTCATTCTGGACTGGGACTCGGCACGGTGCACCTCTGGGGAACTTGGACTGACCAGCTGGGACCTCCGATGGACCGGAGTGTCGGACGGAACTACCATGTACCTGACGGGCTAAGACGGGAACCAGACGAGGCGCCGGCCGGAAGACCTGCGAGAGACCTGTGAGAGACCTGTGTAGAGACTCCAGATTAGAGACTTACCTTACCGTGTGCGTTGCCTCCGGGGCCTACTAGCCGTAATACATAACCTTGTGCCGCTTGAGGCTTACCTGTTTGTGGTATAATAAACCTTTGTAACTGTACTCCGGTGTGTTCGTATTCTGTACTACATTATATGTATATATATATATATATATATATATATATATATATATATATATATATATATATATATATATATATATATATATCTGTGTGTGTGTGGGAGTGTGTAGTAGATGTCTGCTTCACTATACTTACTTACTTACGTGAGGAACTTTCTTCCAGGCTATTTGTTGCTCCCATCTACTGCTCAGCTGTTATGGAGCAATCCATGTTGCTTAACAGACGAAGACATGATCACAGTGTAGAATTACGACAAGGTGTCATTTACTTGAGAGAGAATGGGTTAGAGGCAATCATGCAAGAAAACAGTCGTGGTAATAAAAGAGAATTGCCCAAGGTTCCCAACAGCAAAAGCAGCACTAACACTGGCACGACTAAAGAAATCATTGATAAGAAGAAAAAAGGCAAGAAACGGAACAAAAAGGAGGAGATTGTTCCCATGATATATGCTTGTGCCACGCTTTGGCATGAGACAAAACAGGAAATGACACAATTGATGAAGTCTATATTCAGGTATGATAACCCCTACATATTTTCTACATTATTTTCAAAACAATATTTTATGATGAAAGTCATATAATAAGATAAAACTTATGAATAATCAAAATGGAATCCTAATTTCACCTGATAGATTGCAAGATAGATTCACCGACTTTTGGAATAGACCTTCATTATACATTTTGAAACTCTTGTTTCAGGATGGACAAACACCAAAGTGCTAGGCGTCTACAGAAGACTCATTTACGCCTCTATGATCCTGAGTACTTTGACTTCCAAAGTATGTACCCCTTGTGTCATCCTTCAAATTGAGAACCTAGAAACATAGTCAGCGATTTCGTATCACTCCAACTCATGTCATTCCATCAATCAAAATGCTTCCTACTAACAATCACTGACATAAGATTTTTTCTATACTCATTGTTCACTGTTGACATATAGCGAGTATAAGCACTGTTTTGTGAGAATTAAACTAAGGAAAAATAAGAAGTACTCGTAAGTACCTACCAGGTACTTCTCGGATAATGGCATTCAAAACGGATTCAAGGCCTTAGTGCCACACTAAAATATAATTTAAGACAGAGGCGACATATATTGTATAGGTTGACAGTTTTCATTTTATTGCAGCACATATACTCTTCGATGATTCAATGACAATCGATAACGAAACGGGGAAGAAAGTTGTCAATAATTTCGTGAAGGATTTTATTAGTGTTATAGATCCAGCTGGAAGGTAAGTGATTTTCTGCAACTTTCAATCTGATCTAGAACAAACAATAGAAGTCTAGGACTTCAACAACAGAATACATTAAAAAAGTAACAACTGATCGAAGGACTGAGAAATGTCGTCGGATAGAGGTAGAAAGACATGAAAAGGAAATGGCAAGGAGCCATCGAAAGGGACGTTCGTTTGATATCAGGGGTAAATTTTACAATCTAATAGGCATTGGAAGTTTATTTAATGGATACGTCACGGTATACATTCTGATTTATCTGCGATAAAATTCACTCTAAGAATAGGAATTTAGATTTTCATCTACTATATCATATTCTTAACGAGTGGTCATTTTTCTTGGATGCAGCTCTGTGCATGACACTGCACTAACACTTGCTCCACCTGTCCGCACACCAACACCATATGGTGGTCGTCTGACATGGCTCCTACCAGGCGGCACAGCTCTAATTGTCCATCTCAAAGATAAGAATAAAATCCGTCACAGGAAGCGCTGGTCTCAGTGCATGTATATGTACTACCTGCTCGCTTATCGTCTTGTTGGGCTAAGTGAAGATGATATATGGGGAGATCTCAATGTACGTAAGTCAGACGAGAAGACAGATGATCTGCTTTATACAAAAAGCTCCATCTTTAACCGGTTCCCTGCTGACATCATTCGAAAGGTAAATTCGCGCTTTTATCGATTCTTAATTCTAATAAATATATACATTTGCGGATATCATATAAGGCAATCCTATATCGTTCAGGCTTCTTTTTCAAGCTTCTTTTTCATAATATGTATCATCCTGTATACAATCCATGTTATGAAATAAATATTTGATACAAATTATATTCCATATAACTATTGAAAACTGTTCTTAATTGTGCTTATAATATAAGGTCAATTGATCATTCAGGTTGTACTGTTTAAAGCTGTACTCTCCAAAATTGTCAAGGTGACCCATTCAATCACCTCTACAACCTCCTGCCCTCATCTCAAAGCATGGAACTTTTTACTGAAAACAATTATTTGTATCCATGGAAATAACTTAATATACAACTAGAAATATAAAAGGTCCAACGTTCTTTTCAGGCTGATCACACGTTTATTCTGGCACTTGATGGGGATGTGGACTTCAAACCAGATGCGGTGCGATTATTGCTGGATTTGATGAAGAAAAATAAGAATGTTGCCTCTGTTTGTGGGCGGATCCACCCAATTGGATCAGGTATTTATAATACATAAACTAGGATTTTTTATATTATGATACTTCTATCGATATGGTAACACTATCAATAAAGTATCCCAAAAATCCGTCCACAATTACTATTTACCTTGTAATGAAGGTAAACTCACAAAAAAACAGACACAGAAATTCTTGTTGACCGATCTTATTATTGGCCAAGAGGACAATTGGTATGCATGGTGGCATCAAAGTTAGTCACGACGTTTCGCACATGTTCAATGTGCTTCTCTTACATTTAAGTTTCTAATTCCTTTATATTTCTCTCCTTAGGACCTATGGTATGGTATCAAGTGTTCCAGTACGCAATTGCTCACTGGCTGCAAAAGGTAGCTGAACATGTCTTTGGCTGTGTCCTTTGCTCTCCAGGATGTTTTTCCTTGTTCCGTGGTTCTGCTCTCATGGATGACAATGTGATGAGACGCTACCTTACAACTGCTGAGGCTCCGCGTGAGTTCATCCAATATGACCAGGGAGAAGATCGCTGGCTATGTACCTTACTTCTGCAGCAAGGATATCGCGTTGAGTATTGTGCAGGCAGTGATGCACTCACCTTTGCACCTGAGAGTATATCTGAATACTTCACCCAGCAGAGGCGTTGGATTACCAGTACCATGGCCAATGTCCTTGACCTCATTGGGAGCTACCAGACAACTGTGGAAAAGAACCGTGATATCAGTTACTTTTTCATGTTTTATGAGACAATACTATTCCTAGCCTCATTGCTGGCACCTGCAACCATTGTGACACTACTTGCTGGATCCTACAATGCTATACTAGGGACACCATTGCTGGAGAGCTATCTGCTTGGCTTTTCGGCGGCCATGTTCTACACCTTGGTGTGTCTATTTTGCAAAAACGATACCCAAATCAATGTTGGGATCTTGCTCAGTGCTATATATGCAGTAGTGATGATGCTTGTTCTAGTGGCTCTGATCATAAACTCAAGATATGAGTCAATCTACAGCCCAAACGTGGCCTTCCTTGCAGCCATCACATCACTATTCATCCTTACTGCCTTGCTGCATCCTCGCGAGATAGCTTGCTTGATTCCTGGTCTTCTTTACATGTTTGCTATTCCATTCAGTCTTCTCTTTATCATGATCTACTCTATCTGTAACATGCATGTAGTCTCCTGGGGTACTAGAGAGGTTCCTCGGGCAAAAACTAAAGAGGAGCTTGAGGAGGAAGAACGGGAAGATCAAGAGCGAAAGGAAAAATTAAAGAACTCAAGCATTCTAAACTTGTTAGGCCTGGGTGGTGTTTTACGTGACATTAGGGAGTTTTACAAGACGATGGTAACGAGGGGTATACAGAATCCACAATCACAGGTTTCTGAAATGTCAACAAGAATGCAAGCCATGGAGGAAATTCTTAAGGAGGTTGTCATTGAAAAGAAGAAACCAAGAAATGAACTCAGGGAGATGCTGCAAATGCGTCTTGGAAATGAATCGAAATCAGAAAATGAGAATACATCTCGAGATATCCCAGTGCCGAAGAACAAAATTATTCAAGAAAAGCCAGCTCCTACGATCACAGAGCCAGAAGACCCAAATGCTCCTTTTTGGCTTTTGGATGAGGACATCAACAAAGGAAAACTTAGGTTAATCAATGAGAAAGAGGCAGATTTTTGGGAGCAAATGCTGCTTCATTATCTCCATCCCATTGACAGTAATAAGCAGAAGGAGAAAGAAATTGCAGATAATCTAAAGGATATGAGGAACAATGTTGTCATAGGGTTATCCATGCTGAATATATTGTGGATTATCCTTCTCTTCCTCTTTCAAGTACTTAAAGAGACTCTAGGTCAAGAGCTTTTCATCCCAATTCCACAGGAGGAAGGTAGAATAGAATTCTTCGAGCCAGTTGGACTTGTTTTCCTATCATTTTTTGCCTTTCTACTCCTTTTCCAATTCTTAGGTACGATCTGGCATCGCCTTGTAACAATCATGCATCTCATTGCCATTACAACAATCAAGTGGCCCTGTCGAGAATACTTTGACACTGACAGCAAAGTGTTAGAGGACGCAATCCAATTGACCAGCAAATTACAGAGTCTTGAAGTTGTTGAACCACCAACAGATTATGGAGGAGATGAGAGCCCTTTAGTTGAATATGAACAGGAAGTGACAGAAGATAGGTTGTCCGACTACAGCCGCTTAGATGCGTTGCTAGGGGATGTCCAGCAACCAGCTGCTGAGTCACGTGGCTTTTACCCTACCACAGCTAATGAAGAACACAACCGCCTTGACCAGTTTGGTGTGCCTATTGGACCAGACAATTTTAACAATCCAAATCGTTACCAAAGAAGACAGACTGTGAGAAACAGGTTCCAGGGCATCAGGGATATTTCAGGCGGCACTCTTAGGCAAAATTTCAAAAGGCGCTTCGCACGTCTTAATCATGCTGCCACTCGCAGAGAGACTGAAGACCATGTCATGTCTCGCTATCGTCTCCTACTTGACCGAGTTGAGCGGACGAGGAGAGATGAGGTAGAACCTGACTATGATGATTAATGTGATCGTTTTATCAAATGCATAATAATTGCTAATTCTAAGGGAGACCTATTATATTTCATGAATTATTCAGTGAATAATTGGTTTCTCAAGAGCAAGCACCCATTGATGATCAAGTTGCTGATGCACAGAAAAACATTTGCTGATCTAATGCACTTTCTTGAAGCCATGAACATTATTAGATTTATTATAACCATTTCATATTATATTTCTATGGATAAGTTGCTCTCTCCCTTACTGAAGAAGCTGCCAGCTTGCCTATGAAGCACACACACCTGGGAACAGATGTTATGTTTATAATGGATGAATGAAGGTGAAATTATGAAAATATCTAACAATTAAAAGGTTTTGATATCAAGTCAGTGGGTCATTGCTAGAACCCACTTGGTACCCAGGCAGCAGGCCAGTCCTATACTTACACAAATATATCAAGCACCAGTGGGTCAACGAGGTACCTCGGTCTGAAGTGAGCGGTCATGGTCAGCTGGAAACTCCTATAAGACACTGAGTAGTATTCTGCACCAAACAAATGTCACTGAGTTGGCACGCAGATAGTGAAGAGTTAGCTTTTTTAGCAAGCTCAGAGTCTATGTAACTTCTCGATCTCAAGGCAGAGTTCCTGAGCATGTTCAAAAATACCGGTGACAGGTGGGATGTTCAATGTGTTACAATAAACCCTGACAGACTCTGTCCCCGACGAATTTACCCGGCGTTTACACTGGACGACTAAATATGTGGCGACTGTAGATCGTATAGCCAATAGTTCTCAGGTGGTGCGAGAGTGGCCGCAATAGTCGCCGACCCCAGAATGTACTCGAGTGTTTACACTGATGACTTTCAATAGAAATGGACCTCAGCTATTAATTGAGATAACCTTGGTAATTTTATAAGCGGCTAACTGTGTATATCTCCCTTCATCAGTGGCGTACCCAGGCGGGCATAGGGGCACCTCCCCCCCCCCCCCCCCAAATTTTCCTGTGTTTTGTGTGTGTAAGGGTATAAACCAAATGGGTTACCCCCACAGAAGCACCAGAAAAAATGTCCCTACCCCTCCCCCAATTTTTTTCTTCAAAAAGCGCCACCATGGAAAAATAGAATTAGCCCCCCCCCCCCCCCCCCCCGATGCATTAAGAGTAAGTCTCCTGCCCCAGAAAATACAAAAAGAAATCACAAACACCCTCCACAGAGGCACCTGAACAAATTGCCCACCCCCAGATTTTTTTTGTTAAAGCCCCCTACCCCGGTAAATATAAGGATTCCTTTTCAAAAGAAAGTCCCCCATAGAAAAATAAAGATGAAATAAGCCCCCCCCCCCCCCCAATATAAATCCTCACCCAATGAAAGTACAAAAAAACAATTACCCCCTGCCCCAACACAGAAGCACCTGAAATATTTGCCCGACTCCCCCCCCCCCCCCCCCCGCCCCCCGCAAAAATGTTTTCTTCAAAAATCCCCCACCCCCCAAGGAAATATCGAAAGAAAAACATAAGTAGCCTACCCCAAGAGAAACGATAGTACTCGATATTCCTATATACCCATTATTGAACTAACTAGACATACCGCTGCTGGGGGGTGCGTTAAAAATAAGTTATGTGTCGAGGTTGACGTTTTCGTCCCGCTCTCATGTTTTCGTCCCGCTCCCGGAAGTGTTTCAGGTAAAGAATTAAGCATTTTTATCGATATTTGAAGGTATATAGGAATAGGGAAACCAAGTACTGGTAAGCAAAAGTCAAAGTTACTCGGTAAGGCTTGGAAAATTTACTGCCCGCGGCTGATGCCTTGGGCAGTAATTTTTCCAAGCCTTACCTCGTAACTTTGAACTTTTGCTCACCGGAACATAGTTTCCCTCTAATATTTTTTCCCGAATGGAAAGATCTGAATAAGATTACCCCTCCTTCAGAATTACAAAAAAAGTCCCCTGCCCCGATGAATAGGCTATACAAAAAAGATCACCCCCTCCCCACAGAAGCACCTGAATATAATAGCATATATTTTTCTGAAAAAGCTCACCAGGAAATATATGAAAAAAGATAAGCACCATCCCATGATTTGAAAAAAGAAAGAAGCCCCACAGAAAAATGAAGACAAAATAAGCACCCCCCCCCCCCTCACAAGTTCCCGATATAAATCCCAACCCCATCACAGAAGCACCTGGAAAGATTAACCCATGCCCCACTCCCCAAAGCGGTTTGGGTCCAAATTGGAGGGAGCTGTTTCAATAGTTGAAAAAGACTTGTAATTGGTCTCACTAACCAAATAGTGGCACCTCGTGTTGCAATAGGAGAGTATATCCCACTTCTCTGATAATACTAGTGAGGTCTCGCAGTTGGTGCCCCGTTGTTGGCTACGGTACCGCTGTTGGCGAAAGGGTCTACCCTTTCGTACTGACTATAACAGCAATTTTAAAATCATATTTTATCCAATATCATAATATATTTATGTAAAGAAAAACATGCTTCGAACAAGTCCATATACATGTTTTAACCATATATTGATTTCTATAATTCTCGAGTGCTCAACTGCTTTATGATAACCATTATAGGCCTACTATACGAAGCAAGAATGCACACATACATCCTACTGCAGCGCTCGACCCTAAGGTATCGCTTGCCAGTGTGGTGCCAAAATTGGTTACCCTGCCATAAGTGGTAATTATCGCTCACTATTGTCTTTGGCGCATGCGCGAACATGCGCACTCTTGCAGTCCACAATTGGAGAGTGACAAATTCATCGGCCCTCGACCACTCTCCTCCCAGATCTTTTGCGGCACTAGCGCTTGCTCTCCAAGCAGAAATCCAGCGCTCTACTTCCTGCGGCCGATAGCAAGCGATAGCGCCACGAAAGATCTACTGGGAGAGTGCTAGTTTGTACATGCGCACTAAGCACTAAAATAGTCCGTGAAATCTAAGCGGTACACTGGACGGGAAGAGACATGCTGGGATAGAGTGAGCGATAATTACCACTTTTGGCAGGGTAACCAATTTTGGCACCACACCAGTCTTACAAACGAGAGCTACATTGTCGGGCACAGTAAGTCAGTCAAAAATGCATATAGAGACGTGAAATAAAAACTGAAATGACGAGGAATAATCTTGACTTATCAAATTGTGTGAGTTATTCATAACATACTATCCTGTTTGATCTAAACCAACGGGTAAATTATGCCAGTTTGACTAGTTTATATAGAAATTGTACTGAAAAATATAGTTTTCTTAATTTTTTTCAAATACAAAGACGGTTACCTATGATTTTTTAAACCTAAATAAGTAGTATTACACATTTACCACATTCGGTGAAAGTTGGAGAAAAGAACATTGGTTTCGCTATGTGAAAACAACGTTTTAGAATTTATATATCGTGCCTTCTACACATATTTGAGCGATTTGGCATAGGTTGACATTGACATAACATTTTTGAATTACTTCCAGAAGCTAGGAGCCAGTAATTTTGTGTCCAGGCCCATCTTGATTGACAACAATTAGACTAGAGCATAGGCTACTGACCTGACGTACTGTGTTCACTATTCACCACTTGCAGATAAGCGTGCCGCGACGATCGCCGTGATAACGGGTTTCGCTGGTTCTATGTATTTCATAAAGGACCAGCCGCACACCAGCGAAATTTCCGCACCCAAGAACGAGGCGAGCACTGTATGAGTGAAGCCAACACTGTAGCAAGTGCCTAATACCACTATAATAATGAAAATATATGACCGAATTTTACAATCAAAACATTGTTAGAATGCTGAGACTAAGGCCTATCTGTTGGTATATATATATGATATATCTGTTTCATGTCTATGATTTCCTGTCATAGATTGAGCAACAGAATTGTTTAGGCAAAAAAACCCACAAACATGTTACCTTCCTGCTTTCACAGTGATTTAATGAAAAATCGTGACAGGACGTGCGATCGGCTTTAGCGACTGCTGGTATGTGGCGGCGTTCACTCGGCCGTCCCGCGGCTTGTGAGTTAATTTATTCTGGTCACTTTCAAAGCATGGCACACACTGGTTCCTTCCAGTCACATGGTGGTGTAATTAGCACACGATTGGTGCAGATTAAGACAAAGAGAGGCGGGAAACAGGTGAGGCCAATCATTTGTGCTGGTTCATCAGTGTTTGTTGACACTGACTGAGAGGGGCCGGTTTGTTGTTGTGTGGTGGCGCCCTCTGTAGTGGACTGGATGAAGCAAGTGTCTTGCAGGCTACACTCTCTGGTGGAGAATCAGGGGGTTAGGAGTGTGTGTACAGTGTCTGTCCAGAAGTCTAGGACTGTCTGGACCATACTAACAGTTTCAATTGCGTACAATATCGTCAGGCTATCATTGGCTGATCTTTTTCTGTATTACGTCCACTGAGCTGTGGATGTTTTAATGTGTGTTCCTCCACTGTGTGGAGAATATATAAGAGAGTATGCTTGTTTTGCGTGATTTTAATGGAATTCATTTTGAAAACCGCCACATGTAGTCGCCTTCGCGTTGATCAGGGTGTGGGTGAAAATGTGTGAGACAAAATGATTCGCGTAACCGTTTGCGCCCCTGTTCCCAGGTGTGGGTGTGGGGCGTCTGTCGTTTCGCAAAAAAAAATTTGACGTGGCGTTATGGTCCCCTATCAACCGTATCTACTATCCATTGTGTTGAGGCCTTGTGGGGCCTGGGTCTTCATCCGATGGATCCAATTATATTTGATCTTTAGTCGGATTTCCTTGGCCGATTTGCTGTCTGTGTATGTAGTCCAGTATGGTGAACTCCATATCAGCTACTCTATGGTGACCATTCTTGTTGAAATGTTTAGGGACATCACTTATCCTGCTTTTTGTTTCGACGGATCTGAAGTGTTCCCTCATTCTCTCCTTGATCTTTCTTTTGGTTTGTCCTATATATTGCATCTCACATTTTTTGCATACGTTGCGATCTGGTTTTTTTCAGGGTTTTACGTTTTCTGTCTTGTAGTTGGTTCGGGCCCTCACCAGAAAGTTCTTAAGGTTTTTCGGTCTCCGATATCCCTTGACTAATATACTTTCGTAGATGTCCTTTGTCATTTTTGATTTCCCTAGGAGATCCCAGTTGGATTCCACAATTTTAGGGAGGATGTTGCCATTGGTGTGGTAGGTACAGATCAGAAACGTTTTGTCTTGTCTGTCCTTTTCTGAATCGGTTTTCTCCTTGTTGAGAAGGTGTTCCCTGTTCAGAGTGTCCGTTTTCTCTTTGCATTCCTTCAGAGTGTGTTCTGGATACCCTCTTTCTCAGAATTCTTTTAGCTTTTGTTGAGCGTGTTTTTCATAATCCGCCTGGTCGGTGCAGATGCGCCTTACTCTCAAGAGTTGTGAGTATGGGATGCTCCGCTTTTGGGATGGCGGATGTGCCGAGTCATATCTGAGATATGTATTGTGATCTGTTGGCTTCACGTAGAGGTCGCTCTTTAGTTTCCCCTCGTTGGTTTTTACGATTTTGGTGTCGAGAAACGCCACTTCAGTGTGTGATGTTTCCATCGTGAATTTTATCGTGTCGTGGTAGGTGTTTAACCACGTGTGCCATTTTTCCAACCTCTCGTCTCCATGATTCCAAATGAAGAAGTTGTCGTCGATGTACCTCCACCAGACCTTTGGCTTAAGTGGGTAATCTTTTAGCATCCTTTCTTCAAGGTTTTCCATAAACAGGTTGGCATATGATGGGGCTAGTTTTGTTCCCATTGCTGTGCCACCTATTTGGAGGTAGTTTTCCCTGTTGAATTGTATGTTGTTCTTCTTTAGTACCATTTCCAAGAGTGTGACTAGACTTTCCGATTTTGGAAGGTCGTTTGTTTTTCTTGATTTCTCCAGTTTACTTTGTATAATGGAGATGCCTTCATCGTAAGGTATGTTAGTGTACAGTGCACTTACATCCATTGTACCCAGTATTTCGATGGGTTTTAGTGGTCCAATTTTCTGGATTTTTGTCAGAAAATGGTTCGTGTCTTTTATATAGGATTTGATCTTCGGGACTTCTTCCTTCAGGAAGTCGTCCACGAAGGCCGAGATTTTCTCAGTCGGGCAGCCGTTGGCAGACACCATTGGTCTGCCCGGAGGAGGGACCTTCCCTTTGTGAATCTTTGGTAGGAAATATACCTGCAGTGTTCTTGGTGTGGTTGTCTTTATCGACCTCCCCATCCTCTCGGTTATCTCTCTATTCTCCACCAAGCTGTCTATGAAACCGTCCACCTCTTTTTTTTTGCGAAACGACAGACGCCCCACACCCACACCCGGGAACTGGGGCGCAAACGGTTACGCGAATCATTTTGTCTCACACATTTAATGAAAAAGCTATCATGATGACCTATAGAAATAAACATCCTATCTTCTTAGGAATTTCAAGACGATTAAAATGATACCAATATTACCAGGTTGTGATAGATATTTCCTGAGATAATGGACTAATACTGCATCAGTTAACTCTTTCTGTCCGAGCCTGAGTGGGGAGTGTGCGCACTATAGGACGAGGGATAATACCTCTATAAACCCCAAGGGGACGAGACTATCGCCGTATGGTGTCTGTTTGTTGTATGGGCGTCACTTAGCAACCTTTAGATACCAGTTACTCTAGTTACTTATCGAATACCCACAGAGTATAATGATGAACATGGTATTTTCTATTAATTGTGAAAAAATGGTGTAAATCTATTCATTATTTCTCATAAAACATAACGTTTGTGATGATGACACATAAACATAAATATATTTTTAAACAATGCCTGGAGGCATTCCTCGTCCCCTGGGTGGGAATGCCTCCAGGCGTTGCTCGGACTGAAAGAGTTAATTGTCAGGAAACCTGGGAATTTATCAGCAAAAATCTAAGTTTTGAAGCTATCATGGAAAATCATAGCCAAGGCATAGATATATGATATGTATACCAACAAATAGACCAGAGTCTTAGCTTTCTAACAATGCTTTATTTATAAAGATCGGCCTGTTACACACAAAGCCAGAGCAAGTCACATCTTTTCAAGTTAGAAAAAAAGTTTTTTGTTCCAAGGTACATATATAGTGCCTCACACAATCTAATAGTGTCAGACCCAATGTTCCATTATCTCAGGAAATATCTATCACAACCTGGTAATATTGGTATCATTTTAATCGTCTTGAAATGCCTAAGAAGGTATGATACTTATTTCTATATGTCATCGCAGTAGATTTTTCATTAAATCGCTGTGAAAAAAGGAAAGTAACATATTTTAATGTTTTTTACCAAAACAATTCCGATATTCATTCCATGACAGGAAATCTTATCCATAAGACAGTTATATCATATAAATACCAACCGATGGGCCTAGGTCTAAGTTTTCTAACATTGTTTTTGAAATACAATTCGGCCGATTATTCATGAAGCCAGAACGGTTTATATTTTTATCATTATAGTATTAGGTGCTTGCTGCAGTGTGGGTGCTACAGGCCAGAGCATATCGCCTTGTTCTAATGCAACCTACTTGTCGGCCATTACAAGATGGCGCCAGTGTGAAGAGGGTCTATTCCCTAGCAACGTGCGCGCGGCCGTCACTCAGTGCGACAAACAACAAATTTGTCATTTATTGTTCTTCAAATGGTTCCCAACAAGCGGCCGTTTATCACATCCACTATCAAAATACACCTACTGAAAGCTGAGATTCAGGGCTTTATAGATATAAGAATAATGGAGGAATAATTCATTTAGATTTTTCACTTGTTTTCAAAGGAATTGGCCTGGGCCGACACCCTTGTCCATGGCACCTGCTCTGTCAGACACAATGTTTATTTCAGCCATTTGCTGAGTTCTTCTGTCCCTTTCAGTGCCAAAACACTATTTCAGCCATTCAGAGGACATATTGGGCTTCATTTTAGTACTAGCACGAAATTTCTATGACCAAAAGAACTTGATCAAGCACCAATTTGAATTAAATAAAGCTCTTCACACAAAACTGAATGAATCAAACGATTTCTTGCCTATGCCATTACAAAGAGCATACATAGAGGATTAATTTGATGTATGATATGCCATAGTTTGATAGATGCAAAAGGTCAGCATCTTGAAATAACTACACTGAAAAACTGAGTTAATCAATGTTTTGCCTTGTATGTAATGATCTAGATTAGAGAGGAGTATTATTTGAGTGGTTTTTTTTGCAGAATCTATACATCATTATTACAGATTTCCCCATTAATATGCAAATTAACTATGACATCATCAATATACATGAAAATAAATATTCCATTGTATTCAGCATGTGAAAATACCCCTTTTGCTAAATATCATTTCCCTATCATCAATATCTAGAGTTATTGTAATAAATCTGGGACCTGTTTCAATATAAGTGTTAGTAATAGTGAGAGGAAGGCCTCAACAGTGACAGTAATAGTGGCACCAACAGCGAACACAGAGATTCCCGTTTCAATAGCTGTGTCGCTGTTGAGGGGCCCCTGCCGTTCGCTGTTCCCCACTGACGGTCGTTGTTAACGGCATAGTGCACTAATTGACCTACCCCTGGGGTTTGAGTGACGGGTGTGGCGGGCCTATCAGCGACCAGATCTGTGTCAACAGGTCGCCTCCACATGATGTATATATCAGCGCACCCCCAAAGTGACCCCAGTGGGGGCGTGGTTAGGGGCCTCTGGGCGGTAGGCTGGTTGTCGCCTGTCCACCGAGCCCCCTAGCGGATACCCCGGGAACCAGCGTAGTGGGTCAATTGAGCACAGAGTATTGCTATGCGTGTTCCCGGTCCGGGCGAGACCACTGCAAATATAGCGCCACCAACAGTGGCAGCAAGAGTGAACGCCACTTGACTGGTGAAACGGTTACTCCCACTGTTGGTGACGCTCATTTCCAAAGTGACGCTCGCTGTACAATTCACCTACTATACTGCCACTGTGGGATCAATGACACCAACAGCGATTGGATTTTCAACTATTGAAACAGATCCCAGTTCATCTGTGCGAATCATTATGTGGTGCCATGCCTTCTACTGTTTTCTATATACTTGAGTTCCTCAAATTCAATCCTAATTTGACTAGATTTTCCTCCATAGTTCTTGAACTTCTTGACCGATTTTAAAAATTCAAGTAGCTTTGTAATCCTCTCTTTCAAGGCTATCATTTGCATAAATAAGTCTAATAATAGATATGAAAGTCAATTTTTCATTCGCGTACCTATATTCCCTTTTTTCTATCGATGACCACGCCATAGATGGTTTGATCCAGCAGCGTCCACTCTATATCATGAACCAATAAACTTATCATATGGGACCCTATCAAGCATGACTGATCAGATCAAGCATTTCAAAACACATATGTAATTTATATGGATATATATTCCATGATAGATACTCTCTTATACTTAGATTTCCAACAGTTCGTAGGCCAAATCGCATCCACAATGGATATTTAAATTTCTATGCATGATATTACTACATTCTTCACCCATTTTTCAGCGAAAAATTATTCATAGTGCTCCATGACCTTGATATATGTAACAAGCTCATTTAATTACTTCTGTCTTGAATTAAAAAAATATATATTTACTGCATGTTATAATTGTCATGAATGTGATGCTTGTAGCCAATGTCCAAAAGCTTCTTGTTATGAAACAGGAGATGGTTTTCATCTTGTATTGACCCTTTAGCTACATTGTGATGTCTTAAGGCATTCCCGCGCATAGTACGCTATGATGTCTTGAGACATCATTTCCAAAATTTAAATAATTACTATCTTTCAATGAAATAATGCGAATATTTGATATTTTTCTAGCCTATGTAAAACTATAGCATAGTAAGTATCATAACTATCATCCTAACATCCTAACTTTTTTGGATTACAATGGAGGTGTGATTTAATGACTTCACTGTGGATATTGTGAAAAGTGCCAGCGTACTACATGGGTGAAAATGGTACTGCAGCAGCGCATTTCAGGGCGTGTAATTGGTATTATGCAGCGCAGTGAAAGGATTAAGATCTCTCCCCATCTCGATGCCAGATTCAGAAAAATTGAAATTTAGATTCAAGGTGGTATAAATATAAACAGTAAGGGGCTGTCAATAAATGATGACATGCTATTTTTGGCCATTTTTAACCCCCCCCCCCCCCCCCCCCGAGCTGCATGTCGTCATTTATGGATGGTCCATTATTACGAAGTGTCATGATACGATATATATCACTTGCCTTATATGTACGCTATGTACCTTACATGACAGCACTGCCTACTCAGTGCTTACCACTTAGTGTTAGGTGTAGTAACATACATGAATACATGGTGCTGCCACCTTAGCTCCACCATGTAGTTCAGACATACTTTATCTTTCTCCTCAATATCCAATCATATCCTATGTACCCTTTACCAATCTAAATATAAAGTTATGGTGTCAGAATAATGGATAGGGAATGACTACAACTACAAGAACAAAACTGAGAAACTCAACAAAGAGAGGAAATTCAGATTTTGAAGAGACATGCTGGAAACTAACAATATTAAGCATGGTGGACCAAGACAAAGGAAACAGCTATGTACAGTAGAACCCTGCCTAACAGACACCCCGTGTAAGTGGACAACACACGTTAACATACACCTTTGCTCGGAACGGATCTCTCTATTAGATGTTTATTTTAACCTGGCGTAAGCGGACACTCTGCATAAGCAGACACTTTGGTCCAGAATGGAGGGTGCCCACTTACGCAGGGTTCTACTGTACCTTATGCAGGTAGGCCGAAGGCAAACATAATCAAGGTAAGTAAATGACCTTTACTCTTACACTGTGAATGGAACTTGTATACAACACGAGAAAGAGACATTCCTTTAAGGACTATGGCCACAGTATAGGCCTAGTGAGACTTAGAAGATCAACATTCCAAGCTAACTGATGCCATAGTGACGATGACAGTTGTTAAGTTTATGAAAAATATGGATCTAAAAGATTGGAGAATGACACATATGATCTCAAACCTACATATTTAAAGTACTGTGCGCCTATATCTGGAAATGGTATTTTGTGACCGGCTATCTGTGGTTGGAGCGGGTTCACTTTGGCTCCCTATTGTTCTGATTGCTGATGATCACCTCAAACACCTGTGTCATACGAAATTATATCCACTAGATAATGATGGTTTCCCGTTCACACCGCTAGGGGGCACGATGGCCGTTAGGAATCGTTAGCCAAATATGAATCGATGAAGTCGCTAGTATTTGAATCAAAATATTTTGGGGCCCGTTTCAATAGAATGGGTCACTAAGCCACTTAGTGACACGACTAGTGACAGGAATAGTGACAAAATTTAATTCTCGTTTCAAAAGGCATATCACTATTGGGGTGGTGTGTCCGTTCACTATTGGCGACATTGTGACATTGCTCCCTGGCCCTGACAATGGATAGGTTAGTGCTACCGGGAAAAAGTGCTGTGAAGGTGAGGTCACAGCATAAATTATCGACTGCGCTTGAGTAATTTTACACTGGCCATCAGAGCAGCATTTTCTATGACAAAATTCAAATGTGAATATCTCTGGATTGCATGGCCCGATCTCCTTCATATTTTGCATGTTTATAAGTTGTATGTGTCCCTAACTGGGGTTACAGTTTCACACGGGAAGAGAAGTTACACGTTTTTGACAATAGAAACGAGAGGGTATACCCTCTCGCTATTATAGACACTATAGTGACCCTTTTAGTGACCGGACAGCCACTTCTGAAATGGTACAAGCCACTATTTGCGCCTGTCTGTTACCCTATGTCCCACAAACGGTTGTCCCTTAACTACTGCAACGCAAAGTAACGCTATTGTGTCACTAAGCCCAATAACGGACGTCCTACAGACTATTGAAACGGGTCCCAGGTTCTGAACAAGGTTACAGGTTAGGCCTACATGTAGTTTGGCATACTACCGTTTGCCGTTCGTGAGCGGAAAACATGTGGTAAAACACTTTGTTTCTGGCACATGTAAAGAATGTGCTTGACATGGGAAATCCAGATTCTGAAATTATTTCCACCTCAACAAGCCTTAATAAACTATTTAACCGACGATTTCAGATATGTACCTAAATGGAACAGTAAAGATTGTGGCTGTAAGTGTGCTGGGGGGTTCTAGACAATTGGCAGATTTTTATGACTTTGGCAGGCAGAATTTCCACATTTTCAGATATTCAGGCATGGAAAATCATGATTTTGAAAATATTCCCATCAAGCCAGGCCATAATAAACTATTTCACTGACGATTTCAGATATGTACGGTACCTAAATGGAACAGTAAAGATAATGGTTGTAATTGTGCTTATTATGGCTGTAAGTGTGCTAAATACTAACAAAGTTATTAAAACCTTGCCCTTACATCCCATCCAACCCATACCCTAATCCTGGTGGCCAGAACTGGAACTATACCCCCTGGCAGAAATTACGGAAATTAGCACACTACCCGCGAAACGCACTCAAGCCAAAGAACTATACGACCGGGGATAGGGAGCCAAAGTTGACCCGCTACAACCACAGATAGCCGGTCACAAAATACCATTTCCGGATATAGGCGCTCAGTACTTTGACTATGTAGGTTCGAGATTATATGTCTCATTCTCCAATCTTTTAGATCCATATTTTTGCTAAACTGAACAAATGTCATCGTAGTTTCGAAACAGAGTTATGTAGAGATGATAGTAGTAAACTACACTTCAAAAGTAACAAACAAGACCAAAAACAAAGGTCTAGCCTCAAACCCCCATAGGTTTAGCACTAAGCCTCGTTCTTACTGGCCATTGGAAATGGTGTTTTGTAAGTGGGTATCTGTGGTTTCAGCAGGTTCACTTTGGCTCCCTATAGTTCTTTGCTCAAGCATACCCGAGACAATGAAATCGTAGAACAAACACGGTGCTCACCCGCGTTGCCTGTCCATAGGTAGGCCTATAGGTTTGTGCTTTTGTGAAAAAATTAAGTGTATATGTGTAGTATCGATTACCGAAAATTCAGCATTATCGCTTCATTGATACCTTTAATATTCAGCATTTTCGGAGTGTCTGGTATCCTTAAGCACCCGAAATCTTAGTTCATAAAGGCCAACCACTGTGAGGCGCCACCGTCTAGTCTGGTAACCGGAAGTTCTATAGAGGTGTGCTTCTAGCCTGTAGTGTGGCCACCACTCACCAGACGCCGTGTTCACGACTCGAGGTGGGCCTGTTGGAGTCTAGGGGCTGAGGTAGGGAATTCCATACCCGGAAGCAGTATGGCGGTAATAATGACGTCACATGTTTATGTACAGGAGGGAGACAGAGTGAAAATTACCTCAGCAGTTTTGAAAGAAATTGAAATTTTTTCATATGTTTCAAGTTCACCAATGAATGATATATCCCAAAATGTATCGATAGACCATAGATGATCAAATCAGTTTTGATTATTAGAGAGGTTTATTCATCTGACATCTAGCTCGTTGTGGTTTCTTTGGTATTCCCTGGGTTTGAATCTGAGCTATTTTTAGCACACCCAACGAGAAAATTCCCACATTGGCCAATGAGCGCCCAGCTCTGGTAGATACCTACAGACCCTCGTCAGCGTGCCCTGTGAACCTCGTGCTTCTTGGGGATAGTACCACAGAGTATATTTCTACTCTGTGATAGTACTTTGATTATATGTGTGTCGTGTATGTAAACCACCAACCTTAGGCGCCGAGCGCGTTGTTATTGTTACTACTGGAAATAGAAACTGATGGTGTACCATATAATGTTTTCCGACACACACTTTCGTAACCCTGCCAGTTCCGAAATAAAGATGTAAAGTGAAGCAACATCTAGGCCTCTTCAATGACTTCCTAGCACCACCCAAACACTACAAATGGCGACGAGGACTACTGGAAGTTTCTGTGCTCAACCAGAACACTCTCTGAGTACAGTTTATCCTATCTAAAGTTGTGTTTTGGTGCTAAAATTTTGATGTGAACTGTGTCATCAGCCAACTGCCACTGCAGTATCAAACTGTCACCCCTGCAACCCTCTTGCAGACAGTAAACTAGTATCACTGTGAGTGTCATCCCTGATGAACAGTATAAGGCCTACCTACATATTGGGATAAATATTAGGAAAAGTGATTTATCCTCCCAGTCATTTACACAAGACCAGTCATGGCAGCCAATTGTGAAATTGCCCTACCCAATTTCCTTGTCCAACTTATGGAGACTGCTGCTCTCAGATGGGAAAAGTGGGTGCGTTGGTTCGAACATTTCGCCGAGCTCAAGGGTATTGAGGCAGACAAACGTACATGTGCCCTTATTTTGTATGTGGGGGAGGAGGTTAATAATATCACTGATGCACTGAACATACAAAACACTGACCCCTATGCGGAAGTTAAAATAAGATCGAGACACATTTTGCACTGGCGCGAAATGTTGAGTTTGAAAAGTATCAGTTCCGCCAGGCCACTCAGCAATCGGGAGAAACTGTGGATCAGTTCTGCACCCGACTCCTCAAGATGGTGAAGCACTGCGGCTTCGCTGACGATGAAGCTATCAAGGCCGAGGTGAAGTCGCAGCTGATCCAGGGGCCTGATTTTTAGTTGTGACTCTTTCCCATAGTGACCAGTTAGTGACCTTTTGGAGACCTTTAGGTTCCAGAGATGCGACGTCATAACATGTGCGACCACTTTCAGGGGTAAAGTGTCGTGGTGACGGTTTGGGGTTCCAGAGTTGTGACCATTTAGCCCAAATGGTGGCATATTTCATTTTATACACTTCCACTTTATCAAATGAAACAATATTTACTGCGATGAATTATCTATATCTGTTTTATCTAATTCCCAAATTTCACAATTTTCTGTTGAGTAATATACATGTGAGACATGCTTTTGTTTTTGAATGGGCCTTGGACCAACAGTGATCATAACAGCTGAATAGTGACCGGGGCTGAGGAATACTTTTTGGTCATGATCACTGGTTTGGTCGCCCAACTGGTCACTCTTTTGTGATTACTACAAATAAAGACGTCGCTGTCTGAAAAACAGGCCCCAGAAGTACTCTAACGATAAAGTTCGCGAGAAGGGTCTCACGAACATCGACATCACTCTAGACAACCTGAAGCTTTACGCCCGTGGAATCGAGTCGATGGCGGCTCAGCGTAAAGTTATGGCTGGGACCCTTCAGACCGCCCCTTTGCAGCCACAAGTCAACAAAGTGAACTATACAAACAGTAACAAGTCTGGTGGTAAAAGTTGTGGTAAATTCCAGAGCTATGGTAAAGGTAAAAACAAAGGGAAAAAGCCCTCTGCTTGCCCAGGTTGTGGTAGTAACACCCATGAGAATCGTGCTCGTGACTGTCCAGCCTGGGGCAAATCCTGTAACAAATGTCATCGAGATAACCATTTTGCTAAAGTGTGCAGGCAATCAAATACAAATTACGTGGAGTCCCGTACAACCCCACCAGTGTCTAGTAAACCAGATCAGTATGATTTATTCAGTACTAGAGCCACCCGTACCTCCTCAGTAAAACCCTATTGTGTTTCTTGTAGTGTGAATAATAAACAGGTGACCTTTGAAATCGATACAGGTGCCGCTGCCACTATTATCAACTCAGACACATACAAGTCACTGAAACCGCTATCCCTGAGCAACCAAGATGTCCTGACCCTGCGTACCTACTCCGGAGACACTATCAGCCCTCTCGGGAGAGAAGAAACCTTGGTGAGGCATGGTGGTCAGTCTGCACATCTCCAGGCCCTTGTTGTCAGCGGTAAGGGTCCGAACCTGATAGGATGTGATTGGCTTCAGTACCTGAAGCTAGACTGGACCAGTGTGTTTTCTCTCACCACCTCTGCCTCAACACTCACCCCATAGACTATGCTAAACGTTTTCCTGAACTGTTCAAGCCTGGTCTGGGTCAGATGAAGGGTTTTGAAGCCACTCTGCACATCAACCCTGATGTGCAACCTCGGTGCTTCAAACCGTGCATGGTACCCCTTGCTTTGCGTGACAAAGTCGATGCTGAGCTCGATCGACTTGTGAGCAAGGGTGTTCTTGTCCCTGTTGAATTTTCGGAGTGGGCCGCTCAGATAGTTCTGTTTCTCAAAACCAGCAGTGAATTTTGTATCTGTGGTGACTATAAACTGACTCTCAATACTGCTGCCCGTGTGGACAAATACCCCATACCGAACGTTGATGATCTCTATAATAAGTTGTCTGGTTGTACTTATTTTAGCAATTTAGATTTGTCGCATGCTTACCAACAGATTGTGCTTTCACCCGAGTCCCGAAGGTACACTACCATCACCACATCCAAAGGTTTAATGGAATATACTCGTTTGAATTATCGTGCGAACTCTGCTCCTGGTATATTTCAGAGACTCCTAGAACAGCTTCTGCAAGGTATTCCATTCATGGTGGTGTTCCTTGACGATGTGACTGTAGGTGGACGCACTAAGGAAGAGGCTGAGGAAAATCTTCTGATGATCTTGGAGAGATTCAAAGAGGCTGGGCTGCGTCTGAAAGTGGTCAAGTGTTTCTTCCTCAAGGAATCTGTTATCTACCTAGGACATTGTCTCTACAAGACAGGCATCCACCCGCTCCCGCGCCGACCAACGTCACGGAAGTGCAGAGCTATATCGGCATGGTTAACTACTACCACAAGTTTCTGCGCAACCTGAGTGCCGTGCTCGTGCCGCTCCACCACCTGCTCAACAAGAACGTATCTTGGCACTGGGGCCCCGAACAGCAACGCGCATTCAACGGCTCCAAGCAGCTTCTTCTCTGATCCCAAGTGCTGGTGCACTACAACCCTGAGCTCCCGCTCCTGCTCAGTTGTGATGCCTCACCATGTGGTGTAGGTGCCGTGCTGTCAAACATCATGCCTGACGGCTTGGAGCGACCAATCGCGTACGCTTCGCGCTCACTTGCACCAGCAGAACGCAACTCTGGACATCTAGAGAGAGAAGCTCTGGCCCTGGTGTTCAGTATAACAAAGTTCCACAAGTATCTGTATGGCCACCATTTCAAGCTCGAGACCGATCATAAACTGCTGCTCGGTCTGCTGAAGGAAGATAAGATGATCTCGCCCATGGCCAGCGCACATATCCAGCGCTGGGCACTTGTGCTCTCCAACTACGATTATGAGCTACACTACAAACCTGGTGCTCAGAACGGTAACGCCGACGGACTCAGTCGTCTTCCGATCTCTATGACCCAGGGAGACATTCCCGTTCCCGCAGAGATGGTCCTCTCGATGGACATCCTTGACACCACTCTGGGTATTGCGGCTCAGGTGGCTACCTGGATCAACCACGACCCGATCCTGTCAAAAGTGTACCGACGTGTCATGGACAGCTGGCCGACATCAGTTACCGAAGATATCCAGCCATATCAACACCGTAAAGATGAGTTGAGCACTCTTCAAGGCTTTCTGATGTGGGGAAGTTGAGTCGTTATTCCGCCCCAGGGGAGAGAAACCGTGCTGGAACAACTCCACGAGTGTCACCCGGGCATCATGCGTTCTAAGTCCCTCGCCCACAGCTACGTCTGGTGGCTCAGAATCGACAACGATATCGAGAGAAATGTAAAAGCCTGTGTCGTTTGCCAGGAACATGCCAAGACTCAGCCACCGGCTCAGCTCCACCCATGGGAGTGGCCCGGGAAACCGTGGCACCGCCTGCATATAGACTATGCTGGACTGATGAATGGAAAGATGGTACTCGTCATAGTGGACAGCCATTCAAAGTTCATTGACGCTCATGTCGTGAAGAGCGCCACCAGTGGCGCCACCATCAAGAAGCTCTGTCAGACTTTCGCGACACATGGTCTGCCGGTATCCATTGTGTCCGATAATGGTTCTTGTTTCACCAGCAACGAGTTTGAACAATTCTGCAAGAAGAACCAGATCAAACACATTTGTGTGTCCCCGTTCCATCCATCCTCCAATGGACTTGCTGAGCAAGCAGTACAGACCGTGAAGGATGGTATTCGCAAGAGTGAGGAGCCGGACTTGGAGACCGCACTCTACCGTTTTCTCGCTCATCACCCCGCAGACTATGACAGGAGTCGCTCCTGCCGAACTGCTGATGCGCCGGAAGCCCCGTTTCCTGATGGACCTCATCACACCGACCATCACGGACAAAGTGATCAAGCGCAAAGCCACTGACAAAGCCGTGCATGACCCTGTCCATGAGAGAGTGTTCAACACAGGAGACACTGTCTGGGCCATGAACTTTGCAGGAACTCCCACCTGGCTTCCCGGAGTTCTCCAGACCAAGGTCGGACCCGTCACTTTCCAGGTCCGCCTAAATGATGGACGCTTTTAGAAGCGCCACGTTGACCATCTTCGTGCCCGCTTTCCTCAAGAGCCAGATCAGTCATCCGAGCCACCGCCTCAGAAACAGACATTACTCATGCCGCCCGCTCACCTGGACGCACCGCCTCTGTTAGCTCCTATACCTGTCTCTGAGCCTGCTCCGACCGCACCTGATCCAATACTACCATCATCACCACGGCATGGAGCGAGTTCGTCGGCGACAAAACCTGACTAATTGAGGAGTTTGTCGGCGACACCTCCAAGATTTTTTCAGTTTGACGCCGACACGGCCATCGTAGACTTAATCGTAGTAGGTGGGAGGGACCCCTAAGCCTCCCGAGCCTCACGTCGCGTTGCCTACTCCTGTCACCCCCAAGGTCGCACCGCGAGTGGAACTGCGCGCACATTCTACCCGTGTCATCAAACCACGCAATCGCTTAGATTTGTGATCTTGTATGACTTGTGACGCTGTGTAACTAAGTAACTAAGAGTAATGCAACAAGTGTAACTGTAACATACCCAAGGTAACCAAAGTACCTCTTCCAGCATTATACTATGGGGGAGGAATGTCGTGTATGTAAACCACCTACCTTAGGCGCCGAGCGCGTTGTTATTGTTACTACCGGAAATAGAAACTGATGGTATAGGCCTACCGTACCATGTACCTGTCTTTATCTTAAACTACAAGACGTTTTTTGTTCTATAAAATTATGTCTGACTCTAGACACATTTTACCTGTTCTATGTTACAGGGGCGTCAGAACGTTTTGAAAGTGGGGGGGCGAACTGAAAAATTGCTGACTTTTTTCTTGGTATGAAGTTTGACATTGACCTGGGAGCTGTTTCAAAAGTCAAGTTAAGGGAGGGTTCAATAATTATGGCCCAGGGGGGGGGGGGGCACAGTTTTTAGGGGGGGGGGCCAACTTTTCTTTTTGTATTCCAAGGGGGGGAAACTTTTTTTGGGGTATTTCCAGGGGGGGGGGCCAAATTTTTTCACTAAATCTGTCGCTGGGTCGATGTTGTAGGCAAACTCCCATATTTGTGTTCAATGACAAGAATTGATGTTATGAAATGCAATTATATCATATTGCAAGAAATCATCTTAGTTATACAACTATGATAATGATTAATGCACAAGGTAACTATAGTTGTCTCACTCCCTGGAGTTAAATGTCTATGGTCACAGTCCTGTTCGCCAATTCGAGATGGGTGTACATCCTCCCTCAGTCTGACAGACTTATGTGGAGGGAGACAACAATGGACAAACACTAACATTTATCCCAGAATCAATGCAGTCTCACAAGATCATTAGTTTTTTCTTAAACATCGATGAATTAGGAGCATTTGCTACAACATCAAGTGCTACAAACGCCCCTGTTGCTGCTTATTTCAATAAGATTACCATATTTATGGAAGAGCACTATGAGCAAATGACTCTTTATTGAGAACTCTACATTGAGTACTTAAAGGGGTTCTGCATGCAAGAAAATGGGACTTTGTCTTCCTTCTGTAGTGCCACACCATAGATTGATCCACTCATTCCAAGGATTCCTCACACCATGCTAGACAAATTGCCAGAACATCTGTATTTGCATGTCACTGATACTGCTACAAGAAACAGTGAAGGTCCTTTGAGATTCTGCAAGGGAGCCTAATGACTACCAACTGATGGCACAACATGCTTATTACACATATCAGTATGTACCATCAGAAATGTGACCACTACCATATACTTTTACAGCGACAATTTAAAAATTGTTGCTTTCAGTTGCAACATAAATTCATCATTCAAATCATGTATATGATTCAAATTCATATGTTAAAAACAGGACATAGAAACCTCTGATATATAGCCTCTCCAAGGACTCTCCTGCAAAACTGGGCAAGGAATATGTAATGGCTGACATTTTCCACTATTGGTTGCCAGTGGTGCAACTGCAAGCACCTCTCCAACAGAGGTGACTCCAGATGGCAATGACTGACATTGAAACTGGCCTCCAAATGGTGTGTGTTTCAGTCCTGCTCCAGACCTCCCCATCTTTTTTGCATCAGTGCTGTTCTGTCAACAACAGATGTTTATTTGTTACTTGTTTCTTTTATTTTCATTTTAAAGTAATTTTTATGAAGGGAATATTGTGTGTACCATCAGCAAATTTGGTGGTATAGCCATTCTTCCCCTGGGGCCCTAGCCCACTACTCCTCATTCTAATAGCAGGTGTCAAGCCTAATGAGCAGTGGGTACTTTTGTGTGTGTAAGTAATTGGTATAAGACGACTGGGGTTTAAACCCATGACCTACCATGCTTGAGGTGAACACCCCTACCACTTAGCCACTGTAATTGGTCAAAATTTTGACAAATGACTGAATGTAGCTAGGTTTGTTCTAAAATAAAGAAGGAAAGCCTTATGGAAAAAGGCCACATCAGTTAAGCCCCTGTGCTTTTATCCTATTCCAATGGGGGGGGGGGGGAACTTTTTTGGGGGGGATTCCAAGTGGGGGGCGCAAAACATTTTTGGGTATTCCAAGGGGGGGGGGGGGCAACTTTTTTGGGGGTATTCCAATGGGGGGGCCAACTTTTTTTTTGACTGATCGGTGTCCCGAAAACTGTGCCCCCCCTGGGCAATAATTAATGAATGCTCCCTAAGTCTCGCCAGTGGCACGTCACATTTTGAAAGCGGGAGCCCGCAACAGCGAGTGGCACTTTGAATCAAAGCGGCAGCAAAACCGCTACCAATACCTGCACCCCAACCTCAACAGCGATGCCTCGAAGTGCCATTGTTAGCTCTCGCTTTGGCCATGAGTACTCTCGTTTAGTACCCTTCCAACTTTTGAAACAGCTCCCTGTTCCACTGGAACCGTAAATCTGTGAAAAGTCAGGCTTAGTCGTCATTGCATGGTAAATGGTCAGAGAATTTGGGACTTTTCCACAGTGAAAAGTCAGAGCTTAGCTGTCATTGCACGGTAAAAGGTCAGACATTGACACTTTTCCACGGTGAAAAGTCAGAGCTAAGCAGTCATTGCATGGTAAAAGGTCAGACTTTGACACTTTTCCATGGTGAAAGGTCAGGGCTTAGCTATCATTGCACGCAAAAAAGTCAGACTTTGACAGTTTTCCATGGTGAAAAGTCAGAGCTTAGCTGTCATTGCACGGTAAAAGGTCAGACATTGACACTTTTCCACGGTGAAAAGTCAGAGCTTAGCAGTCATTGCACGGTAAAAGGTCAGACTTTGACAGTTTTCCACGTTGAAAAGTCAGAGCTTAGCTGTCATTGCACGGTAAAAGGTCAGACTTTGACACTTTGGCATGGTGAAAAGTCAGAGCTTAGCAGTCATTACATGGTAAAAGGTCAGACTTTGACACCTTTCCACGGTGAAAAGTCAGAGCTTAGCTGTCATTGCACGGTAAAAGGTCAGACTTTGACACTTTGGCATGGTGAAAAGTCAGAGCTTAGCAGTCATTGCATGGTAAAAGGTCAGACTTTGACACCTTTCCACACTGAAAAGTCAGAGCTTAGCAGTCATTGCACGGTAAAAGGTCAGACTTTGTCACTTTGGCACGGTGAAAAGTCAGAGCTTAGCTGTCATTGCACAGTAAAAAGTCAGATTTTGACACCTTTCCACACTGAAAAGTCAGAGCTTAGCAGTCATTGCACAGTAAAAAGGTAGACATTGACACTTTTCCATGGTGAAAAGTCAGAGCTTAGCCGTTATTGCACGGTAAATGGTCAGACATGGACACTTTTCCATGGTGAAAAGTCAGAGCTTAGCAGTCATTGCATGGTAAAAGGTCAGACTTTGACACATTTCCACTCTGAAAAGTCAGAGCTTAGCAGTCATTGCACGGTAAAAGGTCAGACATTGACACTTTTCCACGGTGAAAGGTCAGGGATTAGCCATTATTGCACGGTAAAAGGTCAGACATTGACACTTTTCCATGGTGAAAGGTCAGGGCTTAGCTATCATTGCACGCAAAAAAGTCAGACTTTGACAGTTTTCCATGGTGAAAAGTCAGGGCTTAAGCGTCATTGCACGGTAAAAGGTCAGACATTGACACTTTTCCACGGTGAAAAGTCAGAGCTTAGCAGTCATTGCATGGTAAAAGGTCAGACTTTTACAGTTTTCCACAGTGAAAAGTCAGAGCTTAGCAGTCATTGCATGGTAAAAGGTCAGACTTTGACACCTTTCCACGGTGAAAAGTCAGAGCTTAGCTGTCATTGCATGGTAAAAGGTCAGACTTTGACGGTTTGGCATGGTGAAAAGTCGGAGCTTAGCAGTCATTGCATGGTAAAAGGTCAGACTTTGACAGTTTTCCACAGTGAAAAGTCATTGCATGCTAAAAAGTTAGATTTAGACATTTTTCGACATTTTTCGACATGTTGAAAAATCCAGACAGTTTTGACATTTGATTGAGTTAAATTTGAATGTGCTGACTTTTTGGGGCTGGCAAAAAAGTGGGGGGGCGGCCGCCCCCCCTGCCCCCCCTATTCTGACGCCACTGTGTTAGGATAGGCCTACATGTCCTTGCCTGACAGCACACAAATTTGGCAAGGTGTTGAATTAACTTTACAGGTTTGTCCCTGTACCTAAGCTCTATCTTATAACCTGGAGACGATTTGTTGTTCTATAAAATCTTGTCTAAACTGGATATTATGTTTTCTTGGCTAGACCATTAAAACCAGCCTTACAAACAGGCTGAGGTCTCAGCCCCTTTATTGGGTCGAACTTTGTGACATGTACAATTTTCATCGTGAATGTAACTGTAAGTTGTAACTGTTTTCCGACACACACTTTCGTAACCCTGCCGGTTCTGAAATAAAGATGTAAAGTGAAGCAACATCTAGGCCTCTTAAATGACTTCCTAGCACCACCCAAACACTACAATGTGAAATTTAAAAAAAACACCAAAAAATCAACCCCTGTCTCCGACTAACGTCAGTGTAGCTCTGGCGGCCAGTGTAGGTTGACACTTCATAAACAGCAAACAAACTAGAACACGAACTGCTAACAGAAATAACAGAGGAACCTAAGCTATAGCAAAAGAAAGAACTAAACCAACACTTAAACTTTCAGCACGGCTTGCATACCAAACCAGGCAGTGTTTGAGCGATTCAAAAGTGTGCATCGCTCGAGCAAACTACGACAAACAGGTTTTGCGTTGCGATAAACTGGAGCGGTGCAGTGTGAGAAAAGAAGATCAACGTGTAGGTGCCGCCTGGTGAAACTTGGCCGTACTACAAGCTTTGGGATTCATAAATGACGTCATACATGAGAGGGAATCCCTTTGGTCTCAAATACTAGGGAACATGGGTTACCAGCGAAATGAGTGTCAGACACTGCACCGCTCCATCACATATCTCTGGCCTCAGGGAGAAAAGTTGTAAGCGTTGCAGTGTAGTGAATAAGTGTTTACCTGTGTACATCATTACCACGTTATCAGAGGATGGCTCTATCCTGATGGCAAGTTTTCACCACTTTGGATTTTCCATAATACAGGCTTAACTGTATAAAAGTGCAAACAGGCATACGTTATATGAGGGAAATGTCAGAAGTACTTCAAGTAGGTTGTGAACGATGCATTGAACGTCACACTTCGAAGTAGCTAAATCAAGAGGGTCAATCAAGATCACTGAGTAATCTAGATTTAGTACTGTAGTCACTCACTGTAAATTGGTGCCGATCAAAGTTGGTTATTTTTTATGGTACTCTAAATCATGCTGAGGGTGTTGTTATATATACAAGACATCGTCTCCGCTGCGACTGAGAATTGATATTCTCTCCTCATGCTCAGATGAAGACAGCACTCTCAGCAGCCGTAGTCGTGGGCGACCCAAACAGTACGGTCCCCTATTACAAGTGTAATTATAGAGAACGCCCTGACCATGCTGTACAAGTCAAAGAACGAGATGCTAATTTATCGTTTGTACGGACCGAGGCGTCACGCCGAGTTCCGTACGAACGGTAAATTAGCATCGAGCTCCACTACAGCTCATATGGCAAAACGGTGCGTATTTACAGTATATACGGCATGGGTATATAGTATTAGTAGAGGGTCTGACTAAGCAGCCAAAACAAACTATTACTATGTACTATACACCTGTGCCTTAAAGTACTCCAAATACCGACCTCTGCTGTCCAAGTGGTAGTTGAGCCGTACCACCATACTGTGCCGGTATGGCGCCATACCACCATACTTTGAAAGCGCAATCTAGTAAAATATGTAAATAAATCATAAATAGTCAATATCCGAACACAAATAGTAGACACAGAAGTAATAAATAATTTTATGAGACTAATATTTGCAATGAAAAGAATTTCTAAGAGTTTGAATTTTATTTACGAAATCGCGGCTATGAATATTGCGGTACACATTCATAGCAGAAAGTGACTTCTGCCTGCCCAGGCAACTTTGTTTATCACTTCGACATCGACATATTTTGGTGAGTCTTTAAGTATTTACAGGTATTTAGAGGTGTATAGCACAAGTAAAACTTGTTAACCTAATTGGGACGGCTTATCATATCTTGTTACTATTGGTAAAATTATCGCATTCACTCTGTGAGCTCATGCGATAATTTTACCCATAGTAACGCAGTACGATAACCCGTCCCAATTAGGTTAACTAGTTTCCCTTAAGTACCCATGCCGTATATATTACTGTACAGACCAGAGGTCCGTACACCAAAATACTGACTAACTACCCATACACATTTATTAAAATTTTGGTTGAACATACGGGGGTGATTCCTTGACCTCATTAACGGCTTTATCGCAATATTCATAGCCACGATTTCGTAAATAGAATTCAAACTCTGAGAAAATTCTTTTCTTCACAAATAATAGTAATATAATATCATTTGTTAATTTCCTGTTTGATTTTTTGGTCTGGATATCAATTATTTATGATTTATTTTCGTATTTCCGTTATTACACCTATTCGTGTTACTATGTATCGTAATATCACTTGGCACTTCATAAACTTGTTGTTACATTGCTGTAAATCACTATATTAGTCATATTTGATCATTATGGGCCATATTTCCATATATCACATGTTTGCGTACCGTAATTATTTGCTTGCGATCTTCTTTACATTTTGTAACAACTGTTTACGCATGGCATCGCAGCATCGCGTCATAAATAGGTCAGTGGATTTTCCTAACCAATCAAATTGAGTCTTCAAAGTGTGGTGGTATGGCGCCATACCAGCACAGTATGGTGGTACGGCTAAACTACCACTTGCATAGACCCTATTGAGGTATCCCAGAATTCAGTCTATTTACAGGTCCCGGTGTGCGCTGATTACCGGCGTTGTATGGTGTTAAACCCTTGACCCGTAACCCACAATAATTGCTTTTTAACGGTTTTTATTAGTCTTCAAATGGGAAATCCGATGTCAGAAATAGAATTTTCAGCTATTTCTACGCATATATCCGAAATTATGTTCAGGTTACTCAACTATAAATTGGAAAACTGTGGTTCATATGATCGTGGTGTGCCCAGTTTCTCGCGAGCGGAACTTGTGTTTACCCTGGGCGATAATCGGGAGACGAGTAACCTCTGGAGGGCGTATAGCAGAGGGTAGTATTTGGATTATTTTGGGGCATAGGTGTATAGTACTATAGCGTACGTTAACGAGATATGTAGTGTGCATGTTGTGTACTTTGTAGCAACATAGCTTATAAGTAGCTGTCTGCCATTGCAAACTCTCAAAGAGAATGAACAGAAACCATGTTCAAATAACATAGTCAGAGGGAATACGCTTGGAAGCCAGCCCGCTTTTGACTATATCTAATCATGGGCGACCCAACCAGTACGTTCCCGTAATACTAGTGTATAGGGTCGGACTCGTCGGACTAGCTTAGGACAATACGCTGCCTATAGGCCTTTTTCCACTGGCCGGTGTTGCACCTTATCTGCTTAGTTATCCCACGGCTGAAGCCAAACATTCACCTGGCAACGTATTCGTTAGCATTGAATGACAGAGTGTATCAGCGTAATACGTTTATAAAGCCAGTGTATATTATTTTCAGAGAAAGTGCAGCGATTGCATCATATTCTATGGTATTCCAGGTTCAATTTGATGTATCATACATGTATATCACCTTTTTTTTTTTCTTTTTTTTTGATACACACTAATGCATTGGCAGGCCTAGCAATAATATGCTTATCTTTTTCCAAGTTAAAATCAAGATAATTATCAAATTTAAAGTTTAGACAGCCCAGACATGTTAATACAATATCCTAGTTTGTTCTAGCAAATTGATCTGTCCAACAACAACACTCCTGCAATCACACCCATTGTTCACACTTAAAGGCCGTGCTCCATTGCACCGATCCACATGAGATTGATGGTCGCCGAGCAATCTTAACCCTATCTCCTCCTGTTCTCCGATAGTACTTGCCCTTGGTTGCTCCCTTGATCTTACCTCGTTCGGCGCTGCTGCTCCACTTTGGCGACCAGATTTTTCCCAGTCCCCATCGAATCGGCTCTCTATCTCCGGTATGGAGCACCGACCGTCGGGGGGATCGGGACTCTAGCTCCACTACAGCTCCACTACAGTTCCACTATCGGCGACTGGGAGCCGATGGGTCGGTGACCAAATCAATCTCCAGTGGATCGGTGCAATGGAGCACGGCCTTTAGGTTTGATTGCTATATACAGTAAAACCTCTGTCCCGGGACACCCTGCTTACGGGACCACCCCGCTTAAGGGGATAATTTACTCGGAACGGAAATTTTTCTCTCTATTAAGTGTTTATTTTAACCCCGCTTAAGTGGATACCCTGCTTAAGGGGACACCCCCAGTGTAGTTTTTCGGTACTGAAATGCTTCTAAACCTTGCTGAAGGGGACAGTTTGGAGAGACATCTTATCAAATGCACTCCAGATTATCTGAAATCATGTAGTGTAGTAACTTTATAGTGTCTGTGTGTACTGCCTAGACGATTGTCCCAACAAGGCAACACCCACACATAAGACAATAGACAAAGTGTTCTCAGGCGGGCGGCAGAAGCCAGGGTTTGTTGTTAGTGTGAAAATCACCACGTCTCTAGCCGCCCTGGGCGGGCCACAGTTAGTGAGTTTTAGCACCATAGAGTTTTGTACCACTGAAACGGGTAAGAGGCCCGCTAACAGGTTAGCGGTGCGGGGGGGGGGGGGGGGAGGGGCAGGGGCTGGAGGCTTTGAAGGTGCTTTGGACTGCTGCTACACCGCAGAAAGTCCATATAATATTTGTCTATTTATTTCATACATTTTTGTATTCATTTGTTATATATTTTCCATTTATTTGCTTAGGATGAGTTGTTTAATATACCTTTTATCTAACAACGGATGTTTCCTTCGTTTGTATAGGTATACTCTTCTATAAATACAAATTCAAATTCAAATTGCTTGAGACTGTGTACCCTGGCAGCGTGAATTGATGGGGACGATTTTCCCTTCTTCACATCTGTCTGTGGGAATTGAGACCTGGGAGTGTCACGCAAGGAGCCTATATACCAGTAAATAATCTCAGGGAAATTGTCTCAAACATACCCCCCTGGAGGTACTTAGCATATAAATCTTCCCGTTAGCATATCAATCGGTATGATTTAAGCTATGATGCATTATTAGATATGAATTCTATAAAATGGCAAAATGTGAAATCCTGTTGCTTGACCATTGCATATATGACGTCATCAGGTTCTAGCGTTTCCGGTAGAATCCTAATTAATATGAGCTAGTGTGGCCTTTTGATAACATATCTTCTTTCTTTTCTTAAAGTAGCACCGGCTTACTGTAGAGGCGTTCGCGCCACGTCTTGTAAATCTTGCTAACATATTTAATGTAGCATTTAAGTCTATTCAAAACAGATTGGTGCATTTGAAAGTTAAAAAATAATACAACATAGTAAATATTTACGTAGATGGCTTGGTTTTAAGGTCAACAGGAAAACGAATGGGCTCTGTGAATTTAACAAAATCTAGGTTTGGTAGAGTTATTCTCTCCCAATATTTCAAGAAAGTATATTGTTACCTCGGATGATTCCGTTATATGTATCAGTGATCATTATGCATATTTCAACTTTCAGATTTGAGGTGGGCTCGTGACCATGATGGATGCTGGGAGCCGAGACGCGCTCTGTCGGTCTGCCGCTCTGGGGCTTGTCTTCATTACGCTAGGCTCCTGTCGTGTGCTGCTTATTAAGTTCTCTGCCACAGACGGTAAAGATTATTCTCTCGATGATAGCACATTACCCTGTTGTGCACAATGCCACATACACATACTCAAAGCGTGTTCCCTGATCGTTTTTAGGTGTGTAGCAATGACCGTCAAAAGTGGTCAGGGTGTACATATGAAAACGTGCTCTTTTTGGTTATGGTGATGTTGACATCTTGAGCTGCCGTATAGAAGTGGCGAGCAGATCGTCTACTCCCAGTATAATAAGAACGTTCGCTACCATAGCAATCTTAGGGACAAAGTAGCTTACTAAGTTATGTACATGTAAGAGGTTTAGTAGTTATCAGGTCGATGTCTACCAGGTGTGACTTGAAGAAACATGAATCAACCTAAAATGAATAGAAAAGTCTTTTGTAAATTCTTTTGATGTGGCTAGTTTTTGTGTTGACCCATGTGCTACTTTGAATTAAATCTGATGCTTTTGTAGATCCATGACGTATCGGGCTTCCGATGCATTCGTGTGTAGACACTTGATCCAATTTAATTCCAGCAGGTCTCCTAAGTACTTGGCCTTTGCTCAGTCAAAGTCTACACCGTGTATGATGACATCTTCTAAATCCAGAGAAAAAGAATTCCTCTTGGAAAAATGGTGGGGCCTAAGAATATAGTATCTGATTACTCGCATAATCTAGCACACTTCAGGAGATTACAAAACTTTCTAATCCATTTATGGCGAATAATGCATTCCCCAGCGTCGAGAAAATGATGCTTCAAGGCACATGTATTCCCTAGCATAGGGGGAATGATGACCTAAGGCATTATTTACCATATTTACAATACATTGACTTATCAGGAAATAATGAAACAATAAACATAAACTTATAGAGAATGTAAAAATTGTATGGAATTGGACCCGTACGGACTATACTCACGTTATCAACCACTAATTAAATTTGAGCCTATTATACCTTGTGTATGTATATCAAAATAATTTCAGATGTCACTCTAGCTCTCAAATCATATAAATCATTCCTATGAGTAAGATGTTACATTGTTGTTGTTACAATGAAAACTACATACATTTAATGCCAGATGCAAGATTTCAAATGAACTCATTCCGTTGAAATCTTCGTTGAAGACTTCACCAATTAGTATAAATAGCCTGAATTCTATGTTCTTTCTCACATTTGTATTTATTGACTTGAAGAAGGAACGTGTGTTCCGAAACGTCGGCCATTGATTTAAATACATAAATGAGAGGTATCCAGCCCAACCTAATCAGCTCTACCACTGATTCCCACCCATAATGAGTTAAATGCCTCGTTGAAAACCTACCTATAACAATGCTTTATATGTGTAAACTTTTTTGAAAGTACAATGTTTACGTGCCATACCGAAAAATTAACATATTTGGAGAGTATTCTGTTTTTTTCTTAAGTAGTGTCTATTTATTTTCCAGATGGAAAGTATGCGTACTTGCCCGTTACCGTCAACATGTGCGCCGAGGTGGTGAAGCTCTTTGTATGCATAACACTGGCTGGCCAGTACCTGTGCGCAAGTAAGTCTCCATTCCACACTCATATTTATTTTCTATGTGTTTCAGATGCATATATTATTCGTAATAAGTGACCATATGTTCTTAAAAAGATATAGCTGGCGAGCATTTTAATAAAAAAAAAAAGGCAGCCCAATCAGATATTGATTGGTAAAAATGCTTGATGTCTCATTGTAGTGTTTACTCTGTTTCTGCTGGATATTACAGAGGAAACCTATGAAATTCGAGGGTCAGAGTTTGTATCCCATCGAGTTTGAATTGCTACGTAATTCATGCTGCTTCGCCTTGTGAATTACTTAGTGACTCAAACGAATTTATCGAACCCAACATTGACTAATGGGCTAACTTTTGTAACATAATCTCCATTGAGTATTTTTTCTAAATACTCAATGGGCGTTAGATACGAGTTCCCAATGTACCCATTACTGTCAAGCATATCCTGCTGAACTGTAAAAGGGTACAAGAAAATAGAGGAAAGTACTTTAAAAACAATAACTTATTAACATCATGAAAATGTTGTTTGAAACTATTACAAAGAAAGATATCATCATGTTTTTGAAATAGACAAATCTCTTTGATTGTTTATCAAATATTTGAAAACATTGAAAAGAATTGACTGTCATAAGTCTACGAAAGTGAAAAGCTAAATCAATGATAGTCCCTATATACCCTCAGGGTCCCCTGGGACGTTAAACCACAAACAAACTAACTAACGAGTTCCCAATGTTAAGTTTCTGGGGAAAATACCAGGGGTGGGATAAATATTTCTTTGATACATTTTACTCGTCCACATTAGTGGTCCAGTTCACCACAGTACATGTATATAAAATGGCCATGGGAAACGGGCATCCCACTGTATAATTGGGACGCCCATCCAGTTTCAGTGCGTAATCTGATACATATGACAAGCTTATGTCTGAGCGTCGACTATTAAACCGCAGAATTAGTCATACATAAATGATTGATCCCTTCTCATATTATTTGTTTTAAAAAATCTTTCAAATTTCACCTGTATATATAATTCTTACTGTATATCTCTAGCTGGCTTCAAATGGCGAGATGTGACCTGTCCCTCCCGAAGTGACTTTCTCGGCATAGCGAAATGGGCTGTTCCTGGATTCCTCTACTTCTTAGATAATTTACTTGCCTTTTATGTAGTTAAACACCTTCAACCAGTAAGTATACCTTCAGTGTTATTTATTTGACATAGTACGCGCACCTTTATAAACATAAAATGACTTACTGCGCTATGCTACAGTGCTGTTATATGATAATCTGTCATCCTTATATAGAACTAGGGAACCAGACCCATAGCTTCAAATAGAACAACCATCACACACGGCTGTCAGTACAATTCTGCTTTATTTTCCATCCACATACACAAACACATATAGTAGGGGTGTACCCTTTTCCTATTGGCTGCCTCAGTTGGCCCCTGGGACCGCTCCAGCTCACCTAAGTTAGTCCCCACATCCTTTATGGAGACAGGTTATCTCCTTCAATTCTTAGGTATTATTAGCAGGTGGACAGGTGGTCTTTAGGTTATGGCTATAGCCTACTGTAGTACAACTGCTTGTATAGTCACTAAGTGACCTGACCACATTTTTGCCTTTTATAGCTAACTAAGTACAGATAGGAATATAATTTCTGTTTTGGACAGAAGGTTTTATGGTGGTACAATGCCTTACAGTTTTGATATTTAATATTTTGGTATGGATTTATAAAAAAAATAGTGAATTCAGTTTGGGGGGGTACTATTGTAGTCACAGGTCCATTTTTAAGAACTCCTTTATGCACATATTTCTACCTGTAACACTGGTTGTATCATAATATAATATGCCTCATTTGAAAGATAATAAAAAAGCAGTAGGTGCTAGGAAGTTGAATTTTCTAGGTAGATTCTATATTTACTGAGATATTCAAGTATTTTTTAAAGTGGGGGGGATTTTGGTTGGAATGGGCATACTGAAACAGAAGTTTACTCAATATTGATTAACAGGGAGCATTGGTGTAGCATTTAGCATCTCCATAGGTGGCACTGACAGTTGCTTACCCTCTGGGAAGTGTCATTATTTAGGTTGAACTTGTATTTGGCATGATATTCATGTATTTCTGCCTAATTTCATAGCATGGGGGGGGGGGGGGGGGGTATCAGCCATCTTTGAATTGTAGTGCAATCATGTTTCCCCAAAGGACTCTGTGGTTCCTATCACTCTCCAAGCATATTGGCACATGCCCTATACCTATATCCTTATGAGAACACTAAGTATCTGGTTGAAGCTCAGCCTCACTTTGAACTTGGAGCCAGTAGCAGGGTAGCCTGTAGTGCGGCCACCATTCACCAGACCGTGTGTACACAGCTCAAGGAGGGCCTGTAGGAGTCTAGGGGCTGAGGTAGGGAATTCCATACCCGGAAGCAGTATGGCGGCAGTAATGATGTCACATGTTTATATACAGGCAGAAGCAGGTCCGAAAATCAACTAAGCAGTTTCGGACAGGAATAATACTTTCCCAAAAGTTTTATATTTTCTGATAAATAGTATATATATAAATCAGAAGATCACAGATTGTGAATTTGGTTTTGTGAATTAGAGAATTTTAATCAACTGACAGCTCGCACGTGTGTCTGTGTTTGGTATTCCCTGGGTTTGAATTTGTACTATTTTTAGCTCACCCAACGAGAAAATTCAGATACCAGCCAATCAGCACCCAGCCCTGGTAGACGCCCACAGACCCTCGTCAGCGTGCCCTGTGCACCTCGAGTGGTCGTGAAAGAGACTAGTAGCAGGGATGTCAGTTTTCCTTGTTTCCGCAGAATTCAGTGTTTTCATTTTTTGAATGTTAATTGTATCTACTATATTTCAGGTCTTTTTGGTGTATATGTAATTCTAATGTCTAACCCTGTATTGCCAGGAGAAATATTTCCTTGTTTTTTTCTGACCCCAACTAACATCCCTGCAGTAGTATGTCAAACCAACACTAGATGGAGCCATAACCAAGTACAGAAAGATATATGATTTTTTTTTTTTCTGGACAAGTTTTTATGGCAATGCAATATCCTATAGTTTTATTATTTAGTATTTTAATATGGATTTTAAAAAGACAAACTACTTTATGAACTTCCCCAACTCCTGGGGGGCTTCCTTGATCTCATAGTAATTAATTATTGGTGGACCTTGTATTGAGTTTTAAATGCATCCACCTGCTAATTTGGCCTTTAAAGGCCAATATTTCTATTTTAAAATGCATTCCTAGCTCTTGTTATTAAAGTAATGTTGTATATATTGAAACCGTTTACATCGTACTTGTTAATACTCATTTCTTCTTTTAACTATACACACGTCTTTCCAGACTAAAGAAGAAACCAACAATTTTTGTTCAAAGTCGTTGTTTTCCACGAGCTTGATGCAGAGTGAAATGAATAAGGCGAGAGCCGAGTTAATATGACGTAGCATTAAAACGAGCTGGAGAACAATTTTGACCAAAATGAGTTGCTTTCTGTATTAATCTTACCCCTGTACATACGAAAAGAATCGGTGACACACAGGATAAAGGCCATGAAGAATGGACTGGAATACTCGTAGGGGCATCGAGAAGAGGTCCCTATGTTAAGTCCATTGGACAAAATAATCATTATATTATGGATTGAAATTTACATACAAGGTACTCCTTTCAGTTTAAAAACTGTAAGTGCTTTTGTGTTTCCCCATGTAATGCACGCTATCTATATAGCTTAACTGTTCATCAATATTCTTATTATATTCTTGCTGTTATTTCTCTCAATACAGGCTCTCGCGGTTTTGCTAGGCAATTTTGGTATTATCACAACATCCTTGCTGTTCAGGATAATATTAAAGTAAGTCCAGTTTTATGCTCCGATTTATGGACCAACATGTGGAGTAAAATATGTATTTAAGCCTGTATGCCCAACACTTATTACAGTCATTTCCTTTCCTTGCTTAAGCTGGATAAATTATTTCTGGTGCCATGCAAATTAGTGTGGGTTCAGAGATACCGATAAGGATAGTCGCCTTTGGCAGAGCTGCGCATGTAATTTTGGGCGTTAATGGGGCGTTCTACCAACCGAATTCTCGGCAGAAAAAAATGGCTTTAGTTTTATTTATGTTGATGGTAAGTTTATTATTTGTGCACAAGTTTTGGATGTTGTTGAAGTCTTCTTGTAGGTTGTTTGATGCTATAGGTTGGTTTTGATGAGAGGTATAGATAACAGCATCATCGGCATATAGTTTAGTATTACAGTTGGTAAGTTTTTGTTTTATGTCATGAATGTTTAGCAGAAAGAAGAGTGGGCCTAGTGTTGATCCTTCTGGTACCCCGCGTGTACTAGTTTGTTACAAAGTGTCATTATCCTTGCTATATTGTTTCCTGTTAAAGAGGTACTTTGTCATCCATTTTTGTATTTGTTCATTAATGCCGTATTTATTTAGTTTATTGATAAGAATTGTGTGATCTACAGAGTCGAAAGCTTTGGCGTAATCTATGTGTGTAGCCATTGTGATTTCCTGATTGTCTATATTTGCTATTATGTCATCGGTTATGTCTGAGGTGATCTGTATTGTTAATTTGGTCTTTCCGAAGCCTCCTTGGTTATCACTTAATAAGTTGTTTCTTTCAAGGTGTTGGGTTAGTTTCTCATGTATTAACTTCTTAAGTAGTTTCCCTGATAGGGGTAAATATGTGATCGACCTTAGGTCTGATATGTTTTTACTGTTTAACTTTTTTGGTATAGTTGTCACTTGGCCGATTTTCCACACATCCAGACAAATGCCAGTGGTCAGTGTTATGATACGTAATTACAATAACAAACCATATCTTTATCCTTGATGAATGAGCGTGGAGTTCAAAAGTGAAAAATTAAAAGGTGTGGGTGTTGTTTGTCAGTGGATCATTTCTGTAACCCACTCAGCACCCAGCCAACCAGCCAGTTCTACACCATCCTACCAAGCCAACCACTCTCCTGGCAGATCTTTCGCGTCGCTAGTGCTTACTAATCGCTGCCTCAACACCAGGGATGCAAGTTTTCCGACAAAAGACGGAATTCCGACATTTCATATACATCGGCAACACTGGCAGTGTTACAATATATATAGATCCATAGCCATACTGTTTCAAAATAATGTTGTAAGTGATTCTTTTTCATAAGCGTTTTGAATTTCCGATTTTTTCCTAAGTCCTGACTTTCATCCCTGCAACACGGTGGCGTCACATAGAAAAATTACATTTCGGATCCAAAGTGGGTAACTGTAAAAAGTTATAAAAGTAAAACAACTCATATATTATGAGTTGAGAAATACCGGAATTGTTGAATGAGCTTCATAGACAAGCCAGTCGTTTCTTTTTCATGTCACATGTTGACAAACAAAACCCTGTAACACATGAGGTGCTTTCCACTGAAGAAAAGTAATCCCAAAGACTATGTCTGATTATACATAACAAATAAAAGAAATGAGTGACCAGTTCTCACGAAACGGGAGGAACCCCTGTTTTTGACAACCTTTTTTCAAATGCATTTTATGGACTTTCAATGAGTATTATCTTAAATATCTGTGCATATCAGGAGGAATTTGCTACAAGATATCTCATTTGGTTGTCAAATGAGAGGCATTTGAATTTTAACACCTCTTAATTTAATCTTTACGTCGCCATATAACTTAGAATAGGTGAAATGATATTCATATCTATTTATATTATCCTAAATATAACCTATATTTCAAACATAAGTGCTTTCCTGTATGGGGCAAAAAGAATTTTTCAAATTCTTTGATTTTTAGCTGAGAAAATGGAAAATGTATACATGGGCTAAGTAGCTAATTTAGCATACTTATTATAAGGGTTTCTGTCAACTATTATCATGTTAAGGAAAATACAGAGATCTTGTAAAAAAAATGCTACATGGCCTAGTCGGATATCATCCCTTTCTATATCATATCTTTCAATGATCTCAATTGGACATGATATTTCTTGAATTTTCATTACAAAACCGGCGACGTAAAGATGCAAAGATAATCTTTACGTCGCCTATTTGTATATGTCTCTAGAAACAAAGATTTAAATTTAAATTTAATTGTCTCAGCTTCAAACTCACCCTCAACCTGTGTCTCACCCTCACTGATAGTCCCACCCTGGTCAGATCATTTAAACATGAGAAATATAGCTTTAAAAACGGCGACGTAAAGATGAGTACTCATCTTTACGTCGCCCTACTCATCTTTACATCGCCCACCTAAATATGTCTCTGGCAGCAAGGAAACAAGTTGAAAAGTCAGAGTTTCAGGCCCAATCTCACCCTCACCCTATATCTCACCCTCACTGATAGTTCTACCCTAATCACATAATTTGAAAATAGTCAGAGATAAAAGATAAATGGGCGACGTAAAGACAAATTTATCATCTTTACGTCGCTAATATATTAGATTTAAATCATGAGACCAGGGTTGGATTCTCAGTGAGGGTGAGACATAGGTTGATGGTGGGTTTGAGGTTGAAACAATCAAATTTACATTTAAATCTTAGTTTCCAGAGACATATATAATTCAGCGACTTTATGTCACTGTTTTTAAAGGCTAATATCTCATATTTGAAAAATGAGACCAGTGTGTAACTATCAGTGAGGGTGAGACAAAGGTTGACATTGGGTTTGAGACTGAAAAAAATAAAAATTCAATTTAAATCTTTATTCCCAGAGACATATATAGATGGGCGACGTAAAGATGTGTACTCATCTTTACATCGCCATTTGTTAAAGGATAATATCTCATGTTTAATTAGTATGACCATGGTAGGTTTATCAGTGAGGGTGAGACATAGGTTGAAGGTGAGTTTGAGGCTGAAACATTCAAATTTAAATCAAAATCTTTGTTCCAAGAGACATATATAAATGGACGATGTAAAGATGAGTGCTTTTCTTTACGTCGCCACTTTAAAGGCTAATATCTCATTTTCAATCATTTGATGAGGTTTTAACTATCAGTGAGGGTGAGACATAGGTTGAAATTGGGTTTCAGACTGAAAAAAACTAATTTCAATTTAAATCTTCGTTTCCAGAGACAAATATAAATGGACGACGTAAAGATGAGTACTCATCTTTACGTCGCCGTTTTTAAAGGCTAATATCTCATCTTTAATTAGTATGACTGAGGTGGGACTATCAGTGAGGGTGAGACATAGGTCGAAGGTGAGTTTCAGGCTGAAACATTCAAATTTAAATCAAAATCTTTGTTCCAAGAGACATATATAAATGGACAACGTAAAGATGAGTGCTCATCTTTATGTCGCCACTTTAAAGGCTAATATCCCATTTTCAATTCATTTTAGGAGGATGTAACTATCAGTGAGGGTGAGACATAGGTTGAGGTTCAGTTTGAGGGTAAAACTATCAAATTTTAAATCATTTCCTTGTTGCCAGAGGCATATAAAACTGGCGACGTAAAAAGACACAAAATCTCATCTTTACGTCGCCACCGTTTTCACATCATTTATACTAGAAAAAATATATATACCATGTAGGAAAAAATTGACATTGAAGGTGAACATATTTTCTAATTTTCTAAAGGTTTTTTTAAAATATCTATCTTTTTTTTCTTTGCTTCCGACATTGCTAAAGGCGGCAACGTAAAGATGAGCATGTTTTAGCCATAAGGACTTTACAGGATATTGGCATTTCTGGAGTCCATAGTTCTTTTCTTATGATTTTTTTTGGATTTTTTTCCCATAACATACACCATAAGTGATACATTCATGCCAAATAACCAGTGGTTAACTATTTTTTCATTATTCGATGGGATAGAGAAAAATGGCGACGTAAAGATGTGGTACATTTTAGCCAAGATAAAAGTGAGTATAACAAATATTCAAAGACAAATTTTTTCAGAATTTTCACTTGGAACATTTTGTTTGCATTGAGGCAGGTTGGTTTCGATCTATTTTGGAGGGATAAATGTTGTATATATTTCTTTTTTTTGTGTGAACATGTTTTTGACAAAAATAAAACAGTGAAAAATGGGGGGTTTTTCATTTTTATCGTCTTTTCATATACATATACCCAGGTAAAACTATATATGGCGTTGTATAGTTCGGTAGACGAAGCAGAGGGAGCTCACGACCACAGTGAGGAAAGTCTAACCCTGAGTCGGTTTATATTCCCGATCATTTCCCGCCAAAAGTGGCGTTCTCCATTCTGATTGGTCCCTCAGGAATAACAATTTTCAAGCCTTGTTTTGCGGTGGTGGTCAAGCCTGACTGAGTGTGATCGGTCAGGTGGTATAGAGTGTTTTTGTAGGTATGGGAAGCCTTGTATCCCCTAACCTTGGTGACATTTTCCACATTTTCCTTGTGTGTAGTGAGGGATTACTGAATGCTTGCCTTTCTGTGGTTTCGACCTTCCACGAGGTCTCATCAGGTGAGGTGCTATGCCAGCTGCTATTTGTCTGTGGTCTAAGTGTAGGTGTTTCTACCCTTAATGTTTGTAAAAAATGATAGGGTTATTTGATGGATAGGAAAAACCCGGGGGTTTCCTTATCCTGCCTTTCCTCATGTTCATGAGCTTCGTACAGGGACCGTAAATTGTGCTTCATAGGTGATAATTTTTTCTCATTCACTATCTTGTTTTTTAAACATTGAATAGCTGTTGGAAAAATTTTATGGCGTTGTAGCTCTCAGTGGGATCTATAAGATGAAAAAAGAAATGGGTGACTAATTCCAAAATTGAAAGAGTTATAACATGGTGAACCTGAAAAAAGGGGTTCCTCCCGTTTCGTGAGAACTGGTCGAGTATATATTATATACCATGTAAATATGTGCACCTCTATTTACAAGTAGAACACAAAATACTCCCAAAAGTGCTAAGAATTTAGGATATTTGAAAAAACTGACATATGGGATAGATTTTATCCCAAGAAGGCAGGTCAGTGCAGATATACAAGCAGGGCAGGAAGTCAATTGCAGGATCTATGCTAGGAGAGTGCCAGCCAACTTCAAGCTAAGAAGTTGACTTATCAAACCAATCAGACCATAATAGCCACTCTCAGCAGTAGAGGAGGGAGGCTCTACACCATCCATAATGTCAAATTGTGATTGCATTGGCTATATTAAAGACATATCTTACAATTTACATTGTATTGCACAGAATTAAAGTATTGTGCAGTTTATCCAATCTCAATAGGTAAAATAGGCCAATTTACATTTGCTTGATTTCCAAAGGCATATACTGAAAAATAAGGTTTTCTTCAGTTCTTTCAAAAACAAGGATGGTCACTTTCAATATATTCTATTATAAAATACCATAATATTGATCTCTAAATAAAAAATCAACTCGGTGACCCCCGATTTGCAAGTTACTGTTAGACATGTGTTTTATAACACTTAGAGATCACCGTATTCAAGTTTCAGGAAAATGACATGGGTTTTAATTGTCAAGCCAAACTGTCCGATATGCCTTTTATGAGGTGTTCTAACCACTTCTGCTCAATCTATGATTTATTTTTCTTGTGTAAAAGACAAAGGTACATGTTGATTGAGGGGTGTCTCCTTCCTTTGAGTGGTTTCGACCGCCTGCAGATCTCGTCAGGTGTGGTGTGATGGAGTTTTTGTTGAAGCTAGTGGTCTTCTCTCACTGGCTCGTGTTACAGTGATTAGGTTGGCCGTGTTACTTTTGTTGGTCTTTTTCCAGTTAAGCTGTCCAAATAAATGTTTAAACGTGAAGGAATGATTTTCCATAATAAATGTTGATTGAACCCCATTCATTTCAATGAAACTGATTTGAATCGACACATACGCCCTGAGCCACATGCTGTGCCTGATACTGAAAAGATGTCCACGTTTTCTCAGTCTGTCTGAGGCAGCAACTTCCACATTAAATATATTTCCACTGTTTTTTTACATCACTGCCATGAGGTTCTAGTGCCTTTTAATTATTGATATTGCTCACAATCACATCTGATAAGAAGATTCTACATGCAAATTGTTCAAGTTAAGACAGAACTTTATACATTTTATTTGTTGCAGGCGGAAGATGACACGCATCCAGTGGGCGTCCCTGATCATCCTGTTTTTGGCTATTGTATGCTTGTCCCACCAAACTCCGAATACAATCAATATTGATCATCATAAACACCACGCTGTGAACCACATCGTTCCCGTACCTGCACAACCAGCAGAGGTTCTCGTACATCAGATGAGTCGCGACGTCTGTCAACCAGAGCAGACGACATTCCAGGTTCTCAACAATAGCGCGCGTCTCCGCGACGAACACGAGGCTCCTGACACGCCCCCTATTGGCGTCCGCTCATGGAGAATCCTCCAGCTGCACAGGGGACATGCGTTCGTCGTGATGCAATGCTTTGTTTCGTCCCTAGCCAACGTGTACAACGAGAAAATCTTCAAGGAGGGCACCGGTTTGGATGATAGCATCTATTTGCAAAACTGCAGACTGTACGGCTTTGGAGTATTCTTTAACTTTCTTAGCCTTCTTGTGCACGGAGAATATCGACAGAAACTGTGGTCCTGTGGTTTCTTCCACGGACACAACGCCTTCTCACTGACGCTCATCTTCGTGACGGCATCGTATGGTCTTAACGTGGCCTTCATCTTGAAGTTCCGTGACAACATGTTCCACCTAATGTCATCTCAGGTTATCACGGTGGTTGTTATCTCGGCTTCCATCTATTTCTTCCATTTCCAGCCAGATTTCGACTTCTTCTTGACTGCGCCTATCGTTGTTAGTGCCATCTACATTTACCAGATGAGTCGCTACAAGGAGGAGCCACCGGTCACCGAGGAAGCTCACAGACGGCGTATAAGATTCGTTAGTATATCTTATATTTAATCGATCCATCCCTATTTACCATATGCCTCGAAGTTGTCAGTTCGCATAATAACATCACAAGGCATAGCGAATTCAATGAGTGGTATACACAGCCAGATATACAATCCTGATTTCTGACAAAGAAAACCATTAGAATGGACTACAAGAGACTGCAGGTTACCATCTTGTAACCCTGTTGAGAGCATCTTGTCAGTGTGTCGGGTGATGAACAGTGGAGGAACCTGTTATTTGGTCCTCTTGTTAAATAGAAAATTCTTATTGATTATTTCATTGGTATCTGTTTATATCCAGTATTTCATCAGACTAAACTGAACCAACCTTGGATAATTACTGCATATGATGAGCATCTGAAGCGGGTGTTCCATTGAGCTTTGTAGCATACATGCTGTGTTAAATCTATGGCGGAAAACTAGTAGGCATAGGATAAAATAATGCGTTTTATGAAGATGGAGCAAAGAATTTCTTTTACCACAGACCTGTCATAAAGGTCCTTGATTTAACCATGTACTATCTATCCTCTGAGTATACAGTCCATGATTTAACTAATGCCAGTGTGGATATCTTCAATAATCCTACCATGGCTTTGGCATCTACTCAAGTTTCAATGAGTAGTTGTTTTTGAATTGCGATTGTGGCCGTCATCTAACTTCACAACGTGATATATTGAGATAATGAACGTGACAATTCAAACATGATAGTATAGAAAACGGCATGCTCTGCACATGAACGCCTTTCCAATATGTCACTTTTCTCTTGATGTTTCATAAAAACGTGCCTTTTATCACATTCAATATTAACGAGTGTCCTTGTTTCTCTACAGATGCATGATGTTGACGAAGGAGACGGTTTTATCATATCACAAGATCCACTTCAAGAATAGAAGAAAAATACTGATGCCCGAGCTAGGCCAACCTTTTATAATAGATTTTGTCTGTTTATGTATATATATATATATATATATATAGTTGTAGTAAAAGAAGAGTCATCTATCGAAGCAGTATAAAGTATCCTATATTATATGCTGCTTTTAATCCGTGTCTGGTTAAATTTGTTTTAAAAAGAAAAATAATTTGTTTAAGAGAACTGATAGGAAGGTTCCTTTCCATATAAAATGATAGTCTATGAAAAATAGGTGCTGGTTCAACACTGCTTTCTATAAATGTCAACTAAGGCTGAATGGTCTCATATTTAATCCACAAGACCGGAAGTCAATTCTAATATTCAGTACTGCCTTTGGAATATAACGACACATTTGAACGGCCAAAATTGAGTCTCCAAAAATATGATAGTCTATTATTGTTGTGACACCCTTTGAGATCTCTTGTTATCCGAATCTTTAAAGTGTGAGTTAAATTTCAAAAAGTAGGTGATTACTATTAAATAAGTTATTGTTTGGCCTAGATTATTTTTAATGAGTTACAGAGCGGTGACTGTCGTGTCTCAGATTACCTTAAGAATAATATCGCTGACCTTATCCCTTTAACCTTAGTAATCAAAATTGTTCAATCAATAATAGTAACATCCGATTATAATATTCGCTATTATCGACATGTAAGTTTCACATGCAGTCACTTTTTTTCTCATAGGTAAAGAAATAATGCAATAACTTTTGCTCTGTATTCCGTTTTTCAAATCTTTCACATTGAAATCCCAGTCATTTTAGAATATGATATGTGCCGATTGTAAGAGATGCATAGAAGTCGGGCATTATACTGGTGATATTACAAAATATGGTAATATCAGTCCATATGTAAGCCCGCAATACTCATCGTAGTTTCTACTGCGACAAAATTACTGCTGTGCAACCTAGATTGTGGGATCTCACCCTATTGTATAACTATTGATTGGCAATAAGTACTAAGAAAGAAATTGGTGAGTGTTTGGTCTGTGTCCTCGTTCGCCATCGAGTTTGGAGTGCGTCGTAATATGAACGAGGCAATAGCCGAGCGAATATTCTGAAGCACTCCAAACGAGACGGTGAACAGGGATTCAGACCAAGCACGAATATGTTTCTGATTTTATCTTAGCCTGGAGATATTTATCTCTTCATCACCGGTTGAGAACGATTTACTGTTCTCGCAGGCCTGTTGAGAACGAGTCCGTAATGCTAAGCCTATGGACGTTTATACCAGGCTAAGATAAATGTATAAAAGAATGATAGAAGTCTCGTCCAGTCCAGTACTTGAGGTGGTTGTTGATTGTATAAATTGACATGCGTTTTTCCAGTTATGAATGGTAGGTATAACCTGGATAAATAGAATTTGCCATTTAATTCTACAAATAGTTTAACAATGACGGTAGTAAACCTCGTGTTATGTACCTAGGGTACCCTTAGTTTTATATCAAGGAAATGGATATACATTATTTTGTCATTTGAGTTCTGATTTGAAAAATAAGATTCCATTTTCACAAACTGACTCAGGTTAGATTCGTTATGGGTTTCAAGAAGATCGGTTTCTACGCACGTTGTATGATGTAGAGATAAAATGCAGAGATATATCGTGCACCGGGAAAACGTCATCTATAGTCGGCAAACCGCTTCCGTGTTTTGTATGTTCACAAATATGCCAAACAGCGAATTTGCCAGTTTCCGCAATTATCATATGATACACTAAAATGATTTTGCTCATAACTACATATCAGAAATTTAGTAACATAGCTTCACTAAATTGTAATTTGAAATACGTGGCTGGTGGCCTGTTGGCCAGAAAACATTATTTATCTTCTTGTGTGTGACGTAAAGTATGTTGTCGTTAATAGAATATCCAAATATCTAAGATATAGAGTGATGAAATCTTATATGCACCACATTCATTGAACTATGTTACATACAAAAGACATAAACTACTGGAACAATGTAGAAAATTAACCATTACATTATATATGTACCAATGCATTGTTGTTGTACCTGATTACTTCAAGAAAAAGCATATGGTAAGAGAAAGTGAAAGCATATTAAAGTATAGTCTTCATTTTATCCTAAATATCAAATATTTACCAATGCATTAGTCAACGTAAGTATTGCTTTATACACTTTGACATTATGTTCTCATTTTTAATACCAAGTACATGATATATATATATATATATATATATATATATATATATATATATATATATATATATATATATAAATAATCATGTAATTATTACTCTTGGTTGCCGGTTTACTAGTTGTCGTTCGAAAATATGTTGGAAGGGGAGAGTGCAATATATTGGTTTCCTGACAGATTTAGGTTGGAGATTCATCATAGGTACAACATTGTGAGAAGTCAGTGATTGTGTTGTTTTTCAAGTGTTCCTGTTTTACCAAATATACATTTATTTATCTGAAATAGAATGTGGTGCATAGGTTATGAGCAAGTCTTATATGGTAGGGCACCAGTGCAGGTCCTACTTGAATCGGGCTGGTATTTTCCGATGCCTTAATTTGTAATAGTTTTTTGTTGCATCAATATGATTTCATTGGAAATAGATCTGAGGGAGGACGTCTATTGAATAAAGTTGGAATTAACCCAAATGCAGTTCACGACTTTGACTCTGATATAACATTACTTTATTGGTAGTGAATTGAATGCGTGTGAGATACATTGAAGGGTTGAAATTTGAAAGCCAAGAACAGTGGGTAAGAGGGATATCCTTTCCATAATTGTGCCAGGAGAGTAGTTGTCCCACAAGTGTATGTCTCAATAGGATGTTTTAATAGACAGCCAAGTGAGCCGACTGAAAAAGCAAATACCTGTTCACAAATCAGTACTACTAGAGACAACTAGAAACCAAGATTAAGTGCTACAGCAATATGAGGCTCCGGGTCTCAATTGCTACTACTGAAATCCATGATCGTTTTTGAATGAGTCTGTAAATGTATTACGATTACAGTATTTGAGAGTTACAACATGCGATTCACAGATTTGAGGATGCGGTTTATATTTCCGAACTACACATAGTCAAAGGCTTGAGCGCTTATCTCCGGTATTGTTGTATTGCTCATGGTTATCTACCGTATCATAAAAATCATATTGGCTCCATATAGAAACAGAATATTAAAGAAAAAAGTGAATAGAATGTATGTCAATGTTGTTATAGAGGCATAACACATCGTTTTCACTGCTTAGACAGCGTCAAATAGCCATATTTAATTGTTATATTGTTCTTTCATGTAATATGATGAAATGGGATGTAAATAAACGATGCTTTTGCAATGTCTCATTGTTTTTGTCTATTTTTTTTCACAGCAGTGCTTTTTGCCAATGGGCATCTACCGTATAGGTAGGTTCATTTTGGCTCCCTATAAAAGTAATACAGAAAAAGTAAGTGAATTGATTATTTGTAATTTGTTAGATAGGCATATCACATCTTATCCACTTTAGACAGCATCAAACACCAACATTCAAGTATTACCTACTCTTTTCATGAATTTGAGAATCATGATGTACATAAACGATGATTTTGCGATTTCTTACCCATGGTTTACGAAGTCCCCATTGAAGATGTATGGGGCCAGAGTAAACCAATACCAATTGTTTAGTAATGGTCGTAAGCCACACACATGGTTTAGGCTTTTCCAAACCCATTATCGAATTTCTAGGCAGGGATGGAAGTTTTCTTAATTTCCAAGGAAATCCTTGTTTTCATTTCCAGTTTATGAAATTCTTCAGATCCAATTCCCACTAAATGATTTCGGTACATGAATGTGCTTTTTGACGGCGACTTCCTAAATCGCTTCCAACAAGTTTATCAACAAAGAGAGAATAAATTCTGCATTATTCACACCAATAAACAGTGTTTCAAACCTCCTCACATACCCCAGGCCCATTCAATGTATTTGCCATGTTTTCTCAGTCTCTCTGAGGCAGAAAATTCCACATGAAAAATATTTCCTATTTTCGTCTTGACCCCAACTGGCATCTCTGTCTAGGAATAGAAATTATTAATGACAGTGGGTAAAAAAATAAAACAATGGATGGTTTTGGGACGGTCGGCTTAGTAAACCACTCGATGTTGCCGACGTTATACACTCGCATTCGCTCATGTATTACTACGCGTTAACCACTTGTGGTGTACGGCCGCCCGTCCAAAAAATCATCGATTATTGTCTATGTCACTTTGTCTTTGGTTTTCTCGTAATAGTGCCCTTTTTCAAAGAAGAGGAAAACAGAACATTGTATTTGCCACAATTTACCAGAAACCCTATGATTTAATGTATCATATTGAGTTCAAATGAAACAAGTTGCATATGCCGTTACTTAGCGGGAGAAGCAGGTGTAATAGAGTTGTGCCTATTCGTTCTTCTAAGGCCAGATGGTCGGCATCTGCACAAAAGAAGCCGATAATATGACGATTTTACACTCCCACCGCTGCGATATTACAGTGGCAGGTGCTGCGACTAGAATCTCACAAATAAACTCTACTTGATTTTCAGTGAAGTCCAATAGATATCAATGACAAAATATGACAAACATTTAGGCGACTGTCATGCTGCTGCTGGCTGGCAGACATTGGATTTTAATCCTATTTTAATAGAGCTCCCTCAAATAGAATATAAGAAACCCAACAAGTTATACATGAAAAATAAAGTTCTGAGACCTTCTTGGGTTCTTATTCTCGATTTCCTCAAACTTTTATTTGACTACCGCATGATACATGTGGAATGGGAATTTCAGCTCAGTTACACATTTGAAACGAGCATTTATAAGCGTCAATATATACAAATTGTAGTTGCGGAAGTCCCGTTTACGCTTATGCCATACTAACTAAATTAGAAGACTGAGAATTCAACCGATGTATTTCTATTACCAGTCATAGACTATTACAGGAATTCAAAATTGTTCCTTTTAACTTTTGGCAAGCCCAACTATATCAGAAGATATTTGTATATATGTTTATTTCTTGGGTAAATTATTCCGATCAATAAGCTTTCTTGTCAGAGTTAACTACCTCGACTGATCTAAGCAAATGTTTCCACAGAGATATTCAGACATGACTATACACATTGCGATCGAAAATAATGCATCAAGGCAAAATTAGAGATATACATGAATGTGTATGATTGCTTGGGTAAACAGTGAACAATGAGAAAGGAGAGAAGAATATTAGCTACCAAATATGTGGTCTCATACCTCTCTACTTTTAAGTCGGTGTGTACATCGTGGGCCACATCATTCAAGTTATGTAAGTCATTCATCAGGTCGGTTCTATACAAAGAAATTGCATTGTTTATTGGATTTCTCAAACTACACTACAATGTGAGTATATAGCTAAAAGGTCACAGATGGGGGTAGGGATCCGTTCCTTTCCTCATCACGTTATACCGTCAACCATCAACATCACTTATGTTGCTCTTGCTTGTGGGATCAAAAACACAAGAAGACTAGTCACATGCAATGGACTTATTCTTGACTTATGTGATAATCATCATAAGCCTAGAGCTATGATTACCTCTGCATAATGCATTTAAACGGTCTACCTAGTACCATGTTATATAGCATACATTATGTATCTTATAAGTTTGAAGCAAAGGGTTAAATTGAGCAAGATTTACCTCACTTCCGGAAGCAGCATGATGTCTTCCAGAAACGCAGGTAGACATGGGAGTCATAGCGCGGCCGGCGGCGGGGCATGGCAAAATAGAGCGGGTCCCTACTGACGTCCTCTTGCACCTTGTCGGCGGCCGGCGCCGCTCCGCACGAGTAGTCTATCTCCCGGACACACAAGTAGGCCACCAGGGGGCGCGGCAAGAACAATGTCTCCAGTCTCGCTAAAATCGACACGTGACCACTCGCAACGCGTACGCAGCTTCGGATAACCGTGCGACAGAGTTGGCGTAGGGACTGTGGCTGGAAGGTCTGTGCACGCAGCCAATCGACCAGCTCAGCGTCGTAGTACTCATAGTCATCTTGTTCTTTAAGCTCATCCAGACGCCGATAATCCTTTTCCGTCAGCCGGTAGCCACAGGCCAAGAGGCAGTGCACTAGCCGGGAACCCTCTGAGTCAAACTTACCTAGGTTGCTCTTAATGTTCTTCAATATGTCGTGGATCTGATACTTGTTAGGGTTCGTACCATGCTGTAGAAGTAGGCCGGCTATGTGAAGCCATGCGTATTTTATGGCAAGGAAGAAGAGACTGTATGGTCCCTGTCGGCCATACAGTGTCTTTCTGAAGTCTTCTTCATACTTCCCTCTGACCTTCCTATGAGAGAGACAATGATGTGTGCTCATGTAAGTTACACGAGGAAAGTATGAATTTTATTTTACCTGGTACAGTAAACTCTATCTGAGCTATTGAAAATATAATTGACGGTACACAGATGGCTAAGTTGAAAGATTTGAAAATTATATATATTGTTAATATTAGATGTCTAAGTCGAAGTATGAATCCTCTAATGTTGTTAGATACTTTGGGATAGTATCACTTTATCAGAAACCTGATACACGGAGGGTATACCAAGTATAGACTGGACAGAAAGTGGAAAACCAATGTGAATGACTTGAAGTCAAAGATAGGTGGAGGGTAATGTACATATCTCAAAAATAACCTTCATTGTGACCATATGAAATCTATAGAGCTTAATAGAAGATCCAAAGATATTGAATTGTCTTACTGGTACCAAATAACAAAGCAAAAAATATAATTATTTGGTCTGTATACAGACGACATAAGTAATAGTATTGAACAAAGAATGTAGACAAAATTCTATTAGAAGTAATTGAAAAACATCAATTATGAAATAAACTGTGAAATTATCCGGTTAGATAACTTTAATATCTACAAGATGTCAGTTGGGATCAGTATAAATATGTAAATAAAAGTGTAAATATTATATGGGATTTGATGCTTCAAAGAAACTCGACCAAATATATATAAAACACATAGTGCTGGTCATGGAATAGCCCTTTTTCCATAGGCCGGTGTCGCACGTTATCTGCTTAGTTACGGCACGGCTGAAGCCAAACATTCCCCTGGCAACGTATTCTTTAGCATTGGGTCACTCAGTGTATCAGCGTAATACATTTATAATACCCATGCACATTAATTCCATAGACATAAAAGCGATTGCATCATATTCTATGATATTCCAGCTCCAATTTGGTGTATCACACATGCATATCACCTCAATGATACCATAGATATACCTTAGATAAGACAGGGACACCGAAACTACATACACTGTAATACCTTGGCAGGCCTAGCTATAATATGCTTATCTTTCTCCAAGTTTAAACCAAAACAATTATCAACCATAAAGTTTAGACAGCTCAGACTCGTTGATACAATACTCTAGTTTGTTCCAGCAATTGAATCTGTCGGAAAACAACACTCCTGCAATCACACCCACCGTTCACACTTTAGGTGTGATTGCTGTGTTCTCTATACACATATAGCCAGACTCGGCCAGGTTTGTCCGAGCGGCCGCGTAACTAGGCAGTGGGCCGTTAGGTGGCGCTGAACGGCAACACCTGTATTGGGTTAAGGGTGTACAGATTCAAGCGGCTGTCTTACTGGCATGAATATGGCTCAGTTGATACTCTCTTTGTTTCACACAAGAACAAACAATAAAATGGAGATGAAAACAATGATGTCCATGGAAAAGTGGGAAACTGCCATCTCTTTATCAATATTGCAGACCCTGAGAACTCGATAGGGCAACAATTTGTAAATGATGCACTGCACGAAAACCACCAGTTTATTCCTATATACGCCATCGCGGAAGTGCATGTATGGGCTGAATATAGACTTGTTTTAATATATATATACGTCCATTTTTCGCGCCAGCGTATGAGGTGTATACTAGACTGTTTCCTTTTGTATACGGACGCGTCTTGGCTGTATTTCACACCTGGCGTATATGAGAGGAAATATACTCTGCGCGATATATATATGCCGGGCGTATATATGATTTAAAAAAAAGAAAGTAGAATTACAACCCGTCATTATCCAAGAAACATCATATTCAAAAATCATCCTTTGAAAAGCTACAGGATTTTCATTGGTTGAAAATATTCTGTCTATTGAAAGCATTTGCCTTATTTTGTTATAAAACCAAAGAGGTGCCTTACCTTGTGTTGCCCCAGCTACGACTTGTAAGCTTACAATTGGAGCAAAGGAGGGCTTCCACCACAGGCGTGTCGCCATAACAGATGGGTATCACCAGCGCCGACTCCCGGAACATGTCTAGCCGGTTCACATCACAACCTTCAAATAATACAACCCAATAACCAGTTTTCAAGTAAACTTGACCGGGGATGCAAAATAAAGGGAATGCTGCACACAAGCGGGGTTTGCTAATAGAAAAAACGCTGAATGGAGATGGCCAGGGCAAACGTCAGAAAATGCCTGATCCAAAAATGACAGAGGAATTCATGAGCCAGTGCAATATGAATTATATCCTATTTTTATATCAATAAGTCGACATTAATATGGTTCTTATCTGTTGGTTGATGGTAATAGCCATATATGGTTGGGAAAGTGGCGAATAAGATTAAATGGATTTTGTTTTATGAGCCCATCCTTTTAAAGTTCAGTAATGGTATTATGCTCAAAACCAGCCGATATTGATGCAGAACACATGAGTTGATATAACGTACCTGCTCGAACAAGTTCTAAGACAATATCTTTGTGTCCGTGCCAAGAAGCGATGTGAAGTGGGGTCATCTGGTGGTGGGCGGCAGCATTAACATCACAACCAGCGGCTAGCAGTACCCTGAGCATTTGAAGGTTACCTTTCCTGGTTAAGGGCAAAAGAAAATAATATGTACCCTGACTATCATTAGATATCTGAATGATTAGGAATCATAGCTAATGCAAAGTACCATGGTCTTTTCCCCTCTCAGATTACGGGAATGGTTGCACTATGGGTCATCTAATATATTCAATATGTTTGAAAGGGTTTGTTTTAGTTGAAGAAACTTTTATTCATTCTGCCTATTGGCACACAGTGTACACAATGATAGACTAGATTTTGGTTTTAAGCATTCTTATAAGACACCGAATTTTCCCCCGATTCATCCCGACCATCGGCTCGGTGAGAGTCTGGAATAAAATGTCGATGTCTTATACCTATAAAGCCTATAAGACACCGACCCGACCGCTGTGCCCGATTCTACCTTTGCCCGACGGATCCGTCGGGTCTGTGACAATCTGCATCAATCGGGTCGGTGTACGCACTTCACCGACCCGATGTTATTGCTTTTCCCGACGCGTCGGACATTACTCCCATGTCAGATATGACCGACTCTGCCCGACCTTAAGATTCCGGTGTACGCACTTTCACCGATCGTTACCGATTCTAAGCATGCCATTTAAAAAGCGTTGCCAGCTATCCCTCAGTCCGATTTACAAGTGTCTTATATCGATGTGTAGGGGAGAAACAAGCGATCATAGATCTGAAAACCGTTTTAGACCAGAAAGTTATCAAACTTTGCATTATTGCCTATATATACTTATCACCCGGCCCGGGGGTCAGCCGGGCCCGGCACCCGGCCGCTCTCTTTGATCTCAATCGGGTTGTTTTACGAGGTTATAAAGGCAGAAGGGGTCGTCGGGAAGAGTCATCGTGTCGGTGTCTTATAGGTATAAGACATCGACATTTTATTCCCGACTGTCACTGAGCCGATGGTCGGGATGAATCGGGAAAAAAATGTCGGTGTCTTATGGGCTTTAGACACCGACACGATGACTGTCCCCGATCACACTTCCCTCCCTTTATAACCTCGTAAAACAACCCGATTGACATCAAAGAGAGCGGCCGGGTGCCAGGCCCGGCTGGGCCCCGGGCCGGGTGATAAGTATATATAAGCAATAATGCAAAGTTTAATAACTTCTGGTCTATTTAAAATATCAGAAAACGGTTTTCAGATCTATGGTCGCTTGTTTCTCCCCTACACATCGATATAAGACACTTGTAAATCGGACTGAGGGATAGATGGCAAAGCTTTTTAAATGGCATGCTCAGAATCGGTAACAATCGGTGAAAGTGCATACACCGGAATCTTAGGGTCGGCCAGAGTCGGTCATATCTGACGTGGTAGTAATGCCCGACGAGTAGGGAAAAGCAATAAAATCGGGTTGGTGAAGTGCGTACACCGACCCGATTGATGCAGATTGTCACAGACCCGACGGATCCGTCGGGCAAAGGTAGAATCGGGCACAGTGGTCGGGTCAGTGTCTTATAGGCTTTATTGTGTCACTCAATAGCAATCTGGCCATAACCCAAGTTGTGCACCTACATGTTTATACCCGAACCCAAAGCAGAGATTTGATGCAATTAGACTGCACAGGTTTAATGTAGTTCATTTGCATTTTTATGATGGTTTCTTATTGCAATTCTATGATACCACAGATCTTATACTTTACATTTAGGATTGAAGCCCGATGGCCCTTTATTGCTCTATGTCAACAATATATGCTCTGTTATTTACCTACTATATCTAAAAAACTATGATTCCGATAAGATCCGCATGGAGTTCCTCCCACACATAGACACAGAGTGATCCTAACTTAGGCTTGGAGACTGAAGGGCCACGAGAGTGAGATTCTCGTGTATTTCTTAACTGAATCCTGCTACTAATTTTTGGGTTTCTCTACACAGATGTACTTCTGTCCTTAGGATTTCTTTCTAGCCGTACCGAAAACATAATTTAGAACTGTAGTTTTCTGATCTCCTTGCCATGTGATCAGCCTCTGAGACTAAATCCGCTGGTTCCTGGCAAAAGTCCTGTGTCACACAAAATAATAGAAACAGTAAGGACCTTAAGTTGAGAACTTCAGCTGAGAGAGGGCACTACAGTCAGAAATATCTTAGACTGTAGTGCCTCCTGTAAAAAAAAATACCGGTTCGATAATAACATCGCCCTGTCTGCTAACTTAATACAAAGGTGTAGGTTTTGGGGCTGTCAGTCTCCGATGCGACGAAGTCGCTAGTACTGTATAAAATACACCCACAAAATTATACCTAGTTTTGCAAATGAAAATGTATTTAAACATATGTAAATGTATGTGTTATAATAAGTGAAAAACGTACGTATTGTTAGATTCTAAACTGAATATCATGTTGATGGCCAGGGAGAGTCCAGGAAATTCTCAAAGGGAGACAGCTTAACGTACACTAGGTCTCAGCGAAGGTAAATGGATAGTGAGGGCCTGAAGGTATGACACTGGAAGGTTAGTCCATTATCTATATGTACAAGACGTCAACATCGAAAGATGTCGGGTTTCTCATGAATGATTTCTGTATATAATATTTGCTGAATAAAAACATATAACCAGATATATGAAGATATTACCTGCAGGCTTCATGGAGAACCGTCCATTCAAACTCAAAACCCTCTTTGTTCTTGACCATACAGAGGGCACTGGCGTCTGCGCCATGCTCCAGAAGGACCTGTCCCACATCGAGACTATCTGATGTCACAGACCGGAAGAGCGGCGTCTGCCCCTCATGCTGCTCATTGACGTCGATAGGGTTCTTCTTCTGCTTGAGTATATGACGCACAGTTCCAGCATCATTTGACTTGATAGCCTCATACAGACTGCTTGGTCCTGTTCCCATTTCGAATCGTCTGTTGGATCAAGTGTCGCCTCTTGGTAGTTTATTTCTTTAAAGATAGTCCAGAAAGAGATTCAGACACAGGGATTGCTTGGCACATTTAAGGGAGCGTTCATTATTTATAGCAGGGGGGGTTGTGGGTTTTGCCCGGCGAATCTTCCAAAATGAATCCCCCCCTCGGAAATACCTCCAAATGAAATGCTCCCCCCCCCTCGGAAATACCTCAAAATAATGCTCGCGCCCCCCCCCTTTGGAAATACCCCAAAATAAACCGCCCCCCCTCTCGGAAATACCTCAAAATAACCCCCCCCCCCCCCGCCAAATACCCTGATATGCATCCCCCCTCATAGGTAATAGCCTTAAATCGATTCATTCTCATATACACATATGTACACATATATAGTAATGTTAAATAAAGCCAGGTGAATTCTGGCATGCAAATTTTAAATGTCTATAATCAAATCCTATATAAATACACAGCTATCCGGCCCTTGAGAAATGTGGACTGCTAATGATGGTTTAAGAGCAATGACTGCAAACTGGGCATCATAGCTATAGGATTAGATATCCACCATCTAGGAATGAACCCTTAGCCTGTCAGGACATGCTGGCATGGGAGCTTATGTACCTGCTGCTCTGAGACCTATTTTAAGGGGGTGTTCTATTGAGACAGTGGAGGCACATCGCAATGAACATTATCTCAGAAAAGATCTTGCATGGCAGATTACAAGAAGTCTTAGTATGATGTGCCCCCACTCCACAGACATGGCACTGCCAGGTGTTACAGTACCTCACTTATTATTTTATCTGCCACAATCACCATACTTATATATGTAAATTTCTTAATTCTGCTAGAAGAGATCAGACACTATTGAACTCTAAATTGTATAGATTATCCAAAATACACAGTTCTAGAACCACATATATGTGGGTGAATCGCAAAAACATAAATCATTGAAATTGACCCCCCCCCCCCCCCCCCATGTAAATACCATGAAATGAAATGCCCCCTCCCCCCAATACAAAAACACCTCCAAATGAAATCCCCCCCCCCCATACACAAATACCTCCAAATAAAGTGCCCCCCCCCCCCCCGGCAAATACCCTCATATAAACTGCCCCCCCCCCCTCCAATAGCTCCCCCCCCCCCCTGCCGTAAATAATGAACAGTCCCTAAGACTACCCATGGTGGTATATTTCCACATTATACTTTGAGTGATGGAGTTTTCTGGACTTTTGATTTACATTGGAAAGCACAGTCCTAGTGGTAATCAGAGGAGAATATTATAGATTAATGTTATAGATTAATTCTTTGACTAGAATTTCATGAATAGCGGCATTCTGATGGGCAGTTTCATCAATTAAGCAGTTGAAACATTTAGATGTGAAAATTAGTTATGTTGTATTTTCAAACTGTTCTACATGTTCATGTCTCTAGCAATCTGCGTACTCTAAGAAAATGGATAAATTATGATAGATAATCCCAAAACTAAGAAATTTAGTATTCTGACATGATTTGTTTGTTTGTTTGTTCGAGTAGTTTAACGTCCAATTTGTTCAATTAAACTTACTTTGGGTTTGACTGAATCTATGAGATGATTTTGGCATGATCCTATTACTGCATAGCAATTGGACTGAATGACACATTAACTACAGCTGCAGGATAAAAGCACTTTACACTGCAACTATATGTACTCTTTGAAAGGTTCAATTTCAACACTGCTAATGAATATGTCATATGTCTAACATACCAGATCCACCAAAACAGGCCCAGCAGAAGGTCAGCAGACGCTAGCAGATGCTCTGGCGACAGGATTTTACCTTGAAGTCAATGATCCTCACGTCTGTCTGTCTGCTGGCAGGCTGAAACTCAGCAGAATGTCTGAGCTAATCCACCAAAAAGCCTTATTTCCAGCCATCCGGTGACACACGCGATGGCGCCCCACCCGATGCTCTAGAAGCAACAGCTTTGAGCAGACAGTGGTGCCGCGTCGTGGATGTTAGTAGCATTTCATGCACATATTGAGTTCTCTGCTGAGGCGATAGGCGGCCCGGTGAGCGGTGCTACACTATGACACTCTGAATCTGTGAAAGCCGCGTATCAAGCGCAGCAGTGTGCTGCCGTGTCAAGATTTGTACGGAAACAATGAAAGCTCATCAACTTTGCGCTAAATACTGCAGTTAACCAAACAATGAAGATAAATAAAGATAAGGCTTGATGTTATTGATGTGTATATCACGCTCTGGGCCTAGGATTCCACCCAGAGTACTCAAACTGTCTTAATTGTCAGTGTTTCAGCCGTTGTGGGTAGCACCCGCGCAATGTTGATGGCTTGTTGGCTGGTCGTCTGAAAATCAAATGAATCAGTTTTTTCTAGCCAACAGAAATTACAGCTGACGCTCCAGGTGATGCACCAATCATACATATTAAGCTCACAGGATTATCATTGGTTGGCCAGACTGTTTGGTGGATCAGCAAAACAATGGTATTTAGATCCAACAGATGTTCGCCGATGACCAACGGACAAGCAGACGCTTGTCGGCGACAGGCCTTGAGGGTCACGACGGTGGGCCGACGGTTGGTCGACAATGGGAAGACGGTAGGCGCCAACTATTGTGCAGGGTTTATTTGCTGATCCACCAAGGATATAATCTCAAGCGACTAGCATTTCTTGACAACAATTATCGCCAACTATAGCCGACTACCACATGGCTACCATGGTCAACTGTCGGCTCTAGCTCAGGCTTGGTGGACAGCTTGCAGCAACATGTGAGTTTGAAAACCTCAGAGACAGTCTTGATTGCCTCATCACCGGAAAGAGAGACATGCCTTATGGAGACAGACTCCTTCGCTAATGACCTGTCCCATGCTGATATTATTCACTTTTACATTAATTTTGTGTTGCTTTTACAACATTTCCTGTACACAACGAACCTGTTCACAACTAAATAAACCAACTTCCAGTACTGGCATCACCATGCTCTGATGGGTAAGCATACACACTGACTGGTGGCTGTTATCTTATCAATTATAGCCTAATAAAAAAAAGGTTATGTGCCCAGTAATGTCAGGTGTGACTGCATTGACAATCTGTGAGTACATGTGAAACATTCTGGAATTTTAGTGTTCAGGAAGAAAATTCTATGTGACTTAGCAGTTTGGGCTTATCCTGTGATGAACTAAACAGAATGGCTCACAGCAATATCAACAATATCATAAATGGGACTGAAACTAGGCCCTCACCAGCAGATGCAGAAAACCTGGCAAACATTCTTAACCAGTGAGACAAGGCACTTGCATCATTGTCAGTTGATTTGGTGCTGTTGGTACATGCTCCGACAGATAAGCATACACACTCACTGGTGGCTGTTGTGTTGTCAATTATAGCATAATATTCCAATATCCCAGACTTAAACAGGTCTATATCTGAGGGCGTGTGAGCTGCTTTAAACTCACATATAGCATAAGGAGCAGCCTCGACTCAAATCCAGGGCAAAAAGGCCAAGGGCAAAAAACTATCTCAGCAGATAAAGCCGTCCAAGAGCATGCAAGACCACTGTAAATGGTGTGGAAATACACCCGCTCACCTGCAATAGCAGTGTAGGGCAAAAGATTGGGTGTGTCACAATTGCAACAAGAAGAGGCACTTCTCTACAGTCTGTCATGCAAAAGAGATAAACGTCAAAGAAGTTGCAGTTGATGATGATGTAGACTACGCTGATGTCCCATTTGTCGGATAACAGCAGAAAAACGAGCTTTAAACTGGACAGTGGAGCCAGTGTAGTCATCTGAAGTGACTTGAGTCTTTGGTTCAAAGGTGTGAAACCTACAAGGAAGCAGTTCTGAGGCCCAGGTGGCATTACCCTAATAGATTTTATTGTTGGCAAAATCTCTAATGCATGGCTGACTGTTGGGGAAAACACCTTCTACCAAGGTCTACAACAGCCAGTCTCCACCAGACTTCAGTTCAGCGTTTCCAGAACTCTTCAAAGGGCTTGGATGCCTTGGGTGGGATGCCAGGTACAAATCCTAGCTGGTGGAAGAGCATGGCATGACTATTTCAGCTGGCCAGTGGCCCGGAGCCCTGGCCAATGCTCAGCAACCTTGAGGCAATGCTCTTACATACTCTATCAGGAGTGGATTTCACCCGGCAACCATGACCCGCCACCTACTGGAACCACTGGCAAGCTATTCGACCAAGCAGGTCGTCACGAGCTCCAAGCCAGACCTGTTGGCAAACGCTATTTGGTTGGTGTGCAATGTTTTCACCTTGTTGGTGAAACACACCCTTCAGGAGATACAAGCAAGCGCTAGTCCACACAGGGGGAAGACAGAGAGATACAGACACCACTCTAACATCTCAGCCAAGATATTTGTTTGTTTGTTTGGGTAGTTTAACGTCCAATTTGATCAATTAGACCTTCTTTGGGTTTGACTGAGTCTATGAGATAAAAGTAGGTAGAAATCCGACCCCTACACATTTACCGAGGTAAGAGTTATTTTACTTCCCACACCACATAGACATGGTATGAGAAAGGTTGGCCTTTGATATAGTAGTAAATCTACCACTGCTCGGGGTGAAGTAGAAAAGTGGCTGCAGTGGGACTCCAATCAACACAGTCTGACAACCTTGGTTTTGCAAGTCCAGTGCTCTTTACCACTTAGCTTACTCCCCACCCTGGTCGCTTTTGTTATGATTGCATAAGCATATCCGGTCTGCACTACGAGGAGGCAAGGCGACCAAGAGGGTGAACAGATTGGTAATTGCTGTCCACCCCAGCAGACCTCTCATCCAAGAACACTGAGGTCACCTCCAGTCTGGGAAACATCTCTGAGAGTGCACAGGGGCACTCCTGTAAAGAGCCCTGCACATGTATACAGAAACAACAACAGCAACAACCAGGGCAGGAAGATCCATAAAGCCTCCTAAAAGGCCAAACATGTAGAGTACCAGGCAAATGAATCCCAGAGTTTAGAGGTTGTTCACAACCAATGAAGAACTCTATGCACCTTTGAGGTCAATAGTGTTAACCTATCCAGAAAACAATGAACATTAACATTACAACTGTAGTATCCTTGTATACTATTGCATCTAATGTCTAATGTTTGGTCTCTATATGTGTGTTACTGTTAACATGACACACTTACTGTAAGCTGCTGCCATCTGTGAGCAACTCTAACAACTACTCATGTATGACCTCTATGTGGTATTTGTTATGATATCGCATTTGCTTTCGTAAATACGGCCGTGTGTACCCGTTACAACGGTTTCAGTGTACCCAACTTGTACCCTTTTGAGTCTATAGTAAACATCCGGTAGGCACTTCCAGTTTCGCCTGTGCAGTTCAAACATGTCTTAGTCCCAGTCATATCATTACATGGTGTCAGAATAATGGTTTCCTGAACCCTTCCTAAACAAATAACTGCTCAGGGTGAGAGAAGACATGACCAGCAACATCTAAAAGAAGTTTTGAAGATGGATGGCAAGTTTGGAGGAAGATAAAAGAGATGAGTCAGGTCACATTTTTGAGCCCCTGAAACCACATGCTTAGAGCTGCTCAGATCAAGGTAGGAGTGAATTCTTTAATAATAAGTCAAGACAAGTCAAGTTTACAGTCAGTCAAAGATATCACTCTCTGCAGTCATCACTTAAGTCAGCCTGTGGTTTATTAGTCCTGCCAGTTTCAAAAAGTGTCTGTAACTGACATACTGCCAAGTCCCCATACAGACTGTTAATGTGTACCTAGTCTCTACAAACCACTGCCAAGCTAGCTCTTCAAAAACAAGTCCCAGTCAAAAGTGTCATAAAGTTAACACTGCAGTCAGCCAACTGGAAGTCAAGAGACAGTTAAGAAAAAAAAAAGAAAAAAAAACCTGCCGTCAAAATGCCAAAATTTCAGTCACCTGAATCTTTTGACTTTTCAAAGCCCGCAACATGGCCAGACTGGAAAACCAGATTTATGCGGTACTTCATCCTTGAAAAGTTTAAGGCTGAGGCTGGGGACGTGCAGGTCTCTGCTCTAGTCTACACGATGGGTCGCCAGGCGGAGCATATTTTCAAGTCCTTTAAATTTGATCCAACACCTGCCGCAACCGAAGCCTTCCCAAACCCCGGCGATCCGAAAGACGATTTTAAAACCGTGCTTCAGAAGTTTGATGATTACTTTGTTCCGCGTAAAAACACGATCCACGAGAGGACAAAGTTTTACCAGCGCACTCAGCAGGAGGGAGAGTCAGTCGAGTGTTTTGTCCGAAGCCTACACGAGCTTGCTGAGCATTGCAGCTTTGCCGAAAAAGAAGACGAGCATATCCAGGACCGCTTAATTGCCGATATGCGAGACAAGATGCTGTCGCAGGACCTTCAGATGGAACAAGAGACGCTGACACTCCAAAAAGCCGTAGACACTGCCAGACACAAGGAGCTTGTCCAGTCGAACGAAAGCACGTCAGTCAACGTAGTCAGGAAGAAGTCTTATGACCGACAGAAGAAACCGTCTTAGTCATACACAAGTCACGGTCAAGGTCGGTCAACCACCAAGCAGGGTACACGGCAGTCAAAGCAGAAATGCACCCAGTGCGGATATGTACACAGGTCTTCAGGGCCTGATGCATGCCCAGCAAGAGGGAAGGTATGCAAAGTCTGTTCCAAAGTCGGACATTTCGCATCAGTTTGTCGCAGCAAAAGCGTCCGAGAGGTGTATGAAGAGGAGGAACAGCAGAATGATCAGTTTTGCGGGGCCGTGAACTGTGACCATTTCATCGGGGCCGTGAACTGTGATGACAATGCTTCGGCATGGAAAGTCACCCTAGGTCTGGGTAATTCATCTGAAACCTTTAACCCATTCACGCCGGGTGATGCCTTCAGGCATCAACCGGGGCTGGCCGGGTGATGCCTCAAGGCATCAACCGGGACTGGCTGGGTGATGCCTTGAGGCATCATTTACAAAATATTAGTTTTTAAGATATAATTTGAAATAATGGTTCAATAAACATGAAACTTTCAGAGAATGTATATATAACATCATATATGATATTCCGGGCGAAATAGAAAATAATATCAAATATCACGAGTCATGTCACGTGATACTATGATCAAAATGTTCACAAGAGGCCTATAGGCCCGGCCTCTAGCGGTAGTCACTGGCACTAGTACCCGGCTCCATGACTGTACCCCTGCTGCGGGTACCCGGCGCGATAGGGTTAAGATCGACACAGGTGCAGATGTTTCCATTATGTCATATCCTAGCTACCTCAAGATCAAGAAGAGACCACCGCTAAAGGATGTTAAGGTCAACTTGTCAAGTCTGGGTGGTCCGCTCAATTGCAGAGGACAGTTCATCGCCAGTACTGTCTTCAAAAGTGAGAACTATCACTTTAGAGTGTTTAGAGTCGTGGACGGAGCGGTTGAAAGTCTCCTCGGTCGGGGAGTTGCCAATCGCATGAACCTTATCGCAAGAGTTCATACAGTCATTGAGGATATGGGATGCTTCAAGACCGATCCAGTCAGAATCGTTCTCAAGGAAAATGTCCAGCCCTCTGCCATCACTGTTGCCAGACTCGTCCCATTTCCACTTGTCGAGAAGGTGAGAGATGAAGCCTTATAAATCTTGGAATTATCAAGAAAGTTACACGTCCAACGCCATGGTGTGTTCCCATGGTCCCAGTCATGAAAAAGACTGGAAAAGTCAGATTATATGTCGACCTCAAGAGGTTGAACGTGAACATAGAGAGAGAGAGATTTGTTCTGCCGACCCTGGAAGATGTGACATCCAGACTCCAGGGAGCAACAATCTTCTCTTGCCTCGATGCAGCGAGTGGTTTTTATCAAATTCCGCTGGAAGAAGACAGCCAAGACCTCACAACATTCATCACACCTTTTGGTCGATACTGTTTCCGACGCCTGCCGTTTGGAATCACCTCTGCCCCGGAAATCTTCATGAGGAAGATGCTCGAAGTTCTGGAGGGGCTGGAGGGAATGTTCGTCTACATGGACGACATCCTAGTCTTCGGCAGGGATGCCGTCGAGCACGATGGACGCCTGTCAAAAGTTTTGGAAACACTTGACCATGCGGGTTTAAAGTTAAACCAAGAAAAGTGCCTCTACAGGAAGTTGCAACTAAAGTTCCTTGGTCACCTGTTTAGCAAGGAAGAAATACAAGCAGATCCAGAAAAAGTCAAATCCATCGAAGAAATGTCACCGCCAGACTCAGTTACTAAACTACGCCAGTTTATGGGTATGGTACACTATCTCGGGTCATACCTGCCCCATCTAAACTCGGTCACGGGTCCTCTGAACGACCTACTCAAGTCAGACCGGGAATGGATATGGGATGCTGCTCAAGAAGACACGTTCCGCAAGACAAAAGAACTGATCTCCTCAACGCCGGTCTTGTCATACTACGATTTCACCAAGCCGATCATCGTCAGTGCCGACTCCAGCTCTTACAGTCTGGGAGGTGTGCTCCTGCAAGAGCGTGACTCAACCCTCAAGCCAATAGCATTTTGTTCTCGCACCTTGACCAGTAGTGAGAAGAAATATGCCCAGATCGAGAAGGAGTGCCTAGCAAGTGTCTGGGCATGCGAGAAGTTCACTCGATACATTTGCGGTCACAGCAATGTCACAGTCCTCACTGACCACAAGCCTCTGGTACCACTCATCAATTCCAAGGACCTTGATGAGGTGCCTATACGTTGCCAACGACTGTTGATGAGGCTAATGCGGTACAATGTTACAGCAAAACATGTGCCAGGCAAGGACATGCATGTCTCTGATGCACTGTCGAGAAGCCCTCTACAGTCAAGCTCGTCCTCAACAGCCGATGACGTGGAGCTGCATGTCCAGTTAGTTCAGTCAAGGATGCCAGCATCCGATGCCAAGAAAACAGAGATCCACAGTGCAGTGAACAGTGATCCCGTCCTCCAGTCAGCAATTGTCTTTACACTGACAGGTTGGCCGAGATATGAGAAAGACGTTCCCGAAAGAATGAAGAGCCTGTATGCTCATCGTGCATCTCTGTCTGTCAGGGATGGCCTGTTAATGTTCGCCTCAAGGATTGTCATCCCTAGTCTCCTGAGGCCGGAAATACTGGACAGGATCCATGATGGTCATCAAGGAATCACCAAGTGCCTTGAAAGGGCACGTCTGGGGTGTGTGGTGGCCCAGCATCACCAGTGATATAAAAAGGATCGTCAATATGTGCAGCCACTGCGCTGAAAAGAGACCAGCGCAGAGGCGTGAACCACTGATGACAACTCCCTTACCCCAAGGACCCTGGACAAGGGTAGGGATAGACCTGTTCTACCACAACGGGAAGGACTATCTTGTCATGTGTGACTACTACTCCAGATGGATAGAAGTCCTCGCCTTGACGTCTACAACATCAACAGCCGTCATCAGCCGGATAAAAGATGTGGTTGCTCGCTTTGGTGTGCCTGTCGAGATTGTGTCCGATAACGGTCCTCAGTTCACATCGGCCGAGTTTAAGGAATTCTCAACGAAATACGTATTCAACCACATCACATCAAGCCCCTACCTCCCAAACTCAAATGGGGAGGCAGAGAGAGCTGTCTACACTGCCAAACAAATGCTGAGCCAAAAAGACCCATGGATCGCCTTGTTGGTCTACAGAGACACTCCTATCGCAGCCACGGGTGCCAGCCCATCACAGCTCATGATGGGTAGACATCTTCGTACCACGCTTCCAGTGCCATCGTCTACTCTGGAGCCTATATGGCCTGACCGTGAGACTATACTTGCCAGAGACAAGAAGTACAAGTCAGCAACTGCTGAGAACTACAACCAGCGTCATGGAGTACAGCCACTCCAATCGCTTCATCCAGGAGAGCCCGTCTTGGTGAAAACGGACAATCAGAAGGGTTGAAAGGAGAAAGGAATTGTACAAGGGGAAGCAGGTACTCCACGATCTTATCAGGTCGAAACACAGTCGGGTGTCCAACGAAGGAACCGCCGACATATTAAGCAGATGCCACCAACCAGCATGCAGGCTACAGCTACTGCCAGAGTCCAACCATCAGGCAGTACACCATCGCCTCCAGTGCAAAGTGTGCCACAGATGCCCTCCAGCTCTGTACCAAGCGTAGAGCCTAGACGCTCAACATGCGTCGTTACAAAACCGGCTCGCCTGATCGAGTCTTCATAGAAGTAGGGAAACCCATGGTAAAGATGGGTTCTAGGGTGATGTGCTAGCAACCGCTCCCCTATAGTTTAGTTAAACTTTGTCAAACTATATACTCATATATAAGGTTGTAATGCCAGTATTTGTAACACTCAAGTCATTTTGTCGTTAACTGTACTTCTTGGTGCTGTTTGATTTACATTATAATGCTAGACTCATAACTGGTCTTTTCAAGGCATTTAGTCAAAGACATTCAATTATCTAGAGACTTATTGTTCCAAAAGACTTTGCCAGTGCTGAAAAACATTCTTGATCTGAAAGACTCAAAAGACAGTTCCCCAGGATACCTTTATTATTTTAAAGGGGAGATGTTATGATATCGCATTCGCGTTTGTAAATACGGCCGTGTGTACCCGTTACAACGGTTTCAGTGTACCCAACTTGTACCCTTTTGAGTCTATAGTAAACATCCGGTAGGCACTTCCGGTTTCGCCTGTGCAGTTCAAACATGTCTTAGTCCCAGTCATATCATTACAGTATTTCTAGGAACAGGGGATTGTGACATACTTCTCTCTCTCTGTCCATAGCCTTGGTACCATGAAGACATAGGAATAAATGCTGCCATAATAATCCACCATCATCCTGCCTTGGTTCCCATATTTCACATAATCACACACTACAACAACTAAAAGCAAGTTTGATGAATATAACTCAGACAGGAGACGATACAAAAGACTGAATGCAGGGCATCCAGTATCTGTAAATCTTTAAAGATGTCTCCAAGTCTCAAATATATCCCTCTCCATATGATGAAATAAAAGTGAAAGGAAATTCTTTTTTTCCATCAATGATCCAATCACTGACTCTTACTTTTAGTCACCCTTGTCAGTTCGACGAGATCTGACAGGACCGTTCGAAATACCGGTATATTAAAACCAATTAAAGTTTACACACAGCCCCTGTCTGTAAACTTTGATTGTTTCAGAAAATAAACCCACCTAATCATTGGAAAGCACAGTCCTAGTTACATCATTTCATCACAAAAATGAAAGCTAAGTTTATTCACCTCTCACAACCTGTTGACAGGGCCACTTTTTTTTTAATAATGGATTAATTTGAGAAACATATCCAGGCCTCCCAGTGCCCCAACGCCTCAATATAGGTTTTTTTTTTATAGGTTTTGAAAATCAAAATATAGGAATCGCTTATTTTCAGTTCTTGATTTCTAAGAAATGTACCTAGATCTAGTACTAAATTGCAGGACGTCAGGATGTCTGGCTCATAATTTATGCCGTTCACATGCTTGCTAGGTATAACTATAAGCATGGACAGTGTATCTCTAGAGGTTGTATGTCCATGGTGTAAGTTACTATAACCAGATGACCCAACAAGCATGTATATATATATATATATATATATATATGTGTGTGTGTTGAGTTTCCAACAGGCAAGCCAGCCCAGCAAAAAACATAATTGAATCAATAAATATGTACCCATTTGTCTTCGCCAATTTTCAAATAGCTGTCTCTTACTTTATTTTAACTATGCACCGGTATTTAATACACTTACAGGTGGGTTTCCAGTGGATTTTGGCTGGTTCTCAAATCCAGCCATTTTGCTCAGTTTTCCTCGCTGCTTCCCTAACTACACAGTGCCTCGCCTAATAACAAAGAATAGCTCTTCACCCCTGAATAGAGATCAGGGGTGAATATTTACCTAAGGTTGGACAAGTCTGAATAGGGTACGGTACTTGTCAGTGCAGTGCCATATCAGTGATACTGATAGTACTGATACTGTGATAGTGATACACTGAGGACACTCAAAATGTCAGAGAATATTAAGGTGAAAGCAGAATATAACACTAACAAATGATCATCCGATTGGTGTATCATTTGTACTCACTGATAGTTCTTCAGGTCCAAATAAAGGAAAGCCCATCCTCTTCATTTCTAAAAGCTATCAAAATATACGTTGTTTACATCTAATTTTCGATTGACATGTTGGGGTATCCCATCTGTAGAATGACGTCATATGGGGGATTCCACTCCGAATATGGCGCCATCTAGTTTTATCTTCTATAAGTTACGCTGGTTTTCGAGTTATCCGCTAGTTGACATAGCCTGGAAGCAGGGCCTGGAAGTTTGGGCAGGCATCATCTAAGCTCTCCCTGCCAGCCTACCGGCAGTCTTAACCCTACCCCTCCACTCTCCTCGCCCTGGTTGACACAGATTCCAGAACTTGCAAGGGGAATGCATTTCGGCCTGATACCAATAATTCAATAACTGTTCATGATCAAAGGCGTAAACAAGTCAACCAGGCATCCAATGGGTGAGGTAGCCACAAAGAAATAGACAGTTCAACCAAAGGTAAAATATCTGGGCGGTTTTTGTTATGTGACTGCAAAAGTTCATAATTTTCATCATAAAATGTTATTTCCATCAGAAGAAAAAATCTCAACGAAAATTGACTTGGCCCTCCATGCATGCATGTTTTTTGCACACATGCAATGATGCATGTTTTTTTGGATAATTTCCTTTTTTTTTCTTGTCTTTTTTTATTACAAATACAGTAGATTAGAATCTGTAATTTTCAGCAGATAGGGCCTACCATATGCATATTCAAATCATGTAATGGATAGAACTTACTAGATCAATGCATCCACGGAACAAACCCCTGAAAATTATCTGTACGTACCCATGCAAATATAACCATCATCGACCTGAACGCATTATGAGCGCACTCGGGCGCAATCCTCACTCTGGGCGTCGCTTATCCACCGATTATGGAAGCTCCATACTAAACCTATTAGGGACCGTGTAATTCACAGAGCCCGCGGAGATAACAGGTTTTCGTAAGCTCCGCCCTAGAGAGAGCGGAGATTGCGGGGGAAAAGTTCTTTGTGTACCGTACAAAATAGTGAGAGCGAAGATTGGCAGTATTTTTTTTCTTCTTTTCTTTGATAATTTGAATTTGCAATGCTGAATGATAAATACAATATAAAAAAAGTTTCAGATAAAAGCGGTCGTAATCCCCTCGGATTAGACCCGATATATTATCCTACCCCTAATAAAAAAACGCCATAGACTTAACATGGGATTTATTTATGTCACAATGTGACATTATAAAGTGTTGTTTATAAATAAATGTCACTTCTTTCTAATACCATACAGAAAAAAATGTGGAAACGGGGTAGGATAAAATCTAGATGCCACTCGTTTGAGTTTGAGTTTACTAACGTCACTCATTTTTGTTGGCTTCATAATTTCACAAGTCTTCGACTCGCGAAATTACGGAGCCAACAAAATGGCATGGCATAAATAAACTATGACTCAAACTCAGGCTATTTTCACGTTGATGACAAAGTGAAAATAGCCTACCTCCTTACGTTTATGGGCGACTATGGGCGGGGGGGTGCATGAGATGTTCATTTTTGCTGAGCCAACCGGTGAGGGAGCAAAACGAGTGGTTCCGAAAGATGTTCTGGCCAACGTATGGAAGAGGTTCGAGGACTATGTCAGACCGAAGAAGAAGGAGATAAGGGCAACTGTCTTGTTCAACCACTGCAAACAAGGTGAGACAGAGCGTTTTGATGATTTCCACACTGCCCTAGATAGACTTGCGAGAGACTGCAACTTCGGACCTTTGAAAGACCGTATGATACGAGACGCGATCGTCCTACCTTCACGTAATCCGCTGGTTATGAAGAAATGTTTTGACAAAGGAGACAACCTAACATTAGCAAGCACTGTCTCCATAGGGCAAGACTGCGAGACAACAAAGACTACGATGAAAGTCATAGCAGATGGGGAAGATGCGAAAATCAACGCCTCCTACTCTTCGTCCTACAAGCATGACAAACAGTCTCGCAAGCCGTCTTATAGAAACAAATCACATGACGATAAGCCCAGAAGTGAGCCCAAGGTAAGCAGTCAGAAAAGTCGCTATAAGAAGAGGAAGGACAAAGCATGCCACAGGTGCAGAGCAGTACCCGACCATGGTCGTTATTCATGTCCCGCTGTCAGCGAGCAATGCAGCTACTGCAAGAAAGTGGGTCACTATGCAAAAGTGTGTCAGAAGCATGGAGCAACACATGCAGTTGAGGAAGAAAGTCAATATGAAAGTGCCAGCAAGTCAGACTCTGACAGTGACTACTCGCACGCACACATGATCCATTCAGTGACCGGTGAAGCAAGCGACTGGTGGGAAACCGTCAACATAGAGGGTAAGCTGACAAAGGTGCAAATTGACACAGGAGCTACACAATTCCTTATGCCATATGACGAGTCACTGAGCCCACCGACTGGGTGAGTTTGATGGTTGTAGTCATCAAAGGAGAAAAGGTACAGATCTGCATCGATCCGAAGGACCTAAATAGAGCTATACGACGCAAGCACTACCCTATCCCCCCAGTTGAGGAGGTAGTAGCAAACATGCCAGATGCAAATACTTCTCAGTCCTTGACGCCAAATCGTGTTTCCTCCAGCTGAAGTTGGACTACGAGTCCAGTCTACTTTCAACATTCAACACACCAGTCGGTCATCGCCGATGGCTGAGACTACCCTTTGGCATCAACTCTGCTCCTGAGATTTGCCAACGTTGCATGGATGATTTCACGGAAGGAATCCCTGCCTGTAGGGCGATAATGGATGACATCCTGATTGCCGCCAAGACCCTAGGAGAACATGATGCTATGCTAAGACGACTTGTAGAGCGTGCATTTGAATGGAATCTGAAGCTTAACTTCAAGAAGTGCCAAGTTCGCCAGACGTCGGTTAAGTATGTAGGTCATCTCGTCACAGATGAAGGCCTAAAGCCCGACCTAGACAAAATCAGAGCAGTAAGTGACATGCCCGTACAGAAGACAAAAGAAGAGGTTAGAAGGTTTTTCGGCTTTGTCCAATACTTAGCGAAGTTCATTCCAAAGGTGAGTGACATTGACGAACCCCTCCGTACAGTGACGAGGAAAGACCTTGACTTCTTCTGGGAGAAGCTGCAGCAAAGAAGCTTTGATCGCTTGAAGAAGATGATAACTGAAGCACCAGTGCTAGGATACTACCACCCCAAGAAGAATTTGGTCATACAATGTGACGCGAGCCAGTACGCTCTGGGAGCCGTATTCCTGCAAGATAGACAGCCGATTGCTTACACTTCCAGAGCCTTGACTCCAACCAAAGGCCGATACGCTCAGATTGAGAAAGAGATGCTCGCCATTGTTCATGCATGCAAGAAGTTCTACTACATATTCTGCCGAGAGGTCTTGGTCGAGTCTGATCACAAGCCACTATCCACACAAAACCACTCTTAGCAGCCCCGATGAGACTACAGAGCATGCTTCTGCGACTTCAGCTGTATGACATCAGTATAGTCTAAGCAGAGCCAGTCTGCCAGATTGAGAGGAAGACTTCGAGATCCTCAAGATCAACATTATTGACTACATCGCTGTATCTACCGAGCGATACCAAGAGTTCCAGCGTGAAACGGCGAAGGAGTTAAACTAATTACATTCCATAATACTCAAAGGCTGGCCCGACACCCTAATGAAGTTCCCCACTCTATCAGATAGTTCTGGACTGTGCGCGATGAACTTTCAGTGTATGATGGTATCATATACAAGGGCATGAGGATTGTGGTTCCCCCAAGTATGCACTCTGCCATGCTAGTACAGGTACACAAGAGTCACATGGGAATCACCAAGTGCAAGCAGCGCACCCGCAAAATACTCTACTGGCTGGGAATGTCAACAAACATCGAGGAAGTGGTCGCTGACTGTGATGTGTGCAACACATACCAACGTGAATCCGAGAAGGAAACCTTGCGCACTATAGGACCACAAGGTATACCCACACACCTGATGCCGTATAGCTAACCAAACGTTATGAACGCGATCATGTCAAGCTGATCAAGCCATGTGTTTGCTGTCCTCACCATGCCCAAATAAAGCTCATGAAGATACTACATGTTTTCAAGCCTTATCACCAGATGTAACAAAGACCGCGTCAGCATTCGAGAACACGTCCGATGTAACTTCAAGTTTTTTATGCTAATTAAGCGGGTGTTCTACCAGACCGGCAATATGGCATGGAAACAGTCAATTCACAGCAGACACTTGTTTTGTATACTCTGTAGTTTACCAAGTAATGTGTTGGATGCCGATTGGAACAGTACATCTGCATAATCCATGTAGGGAATAATAGTCAGTTTATAGAGTAACAGCAGGACATGAGGGGTCAGGAAGCATCACATCTTACTGATTTTGTACATTCGATGGGTTATCTTTCGGCAAGTTTCCTTGATGTGACACGAGTACCTAAGTTTCGATCCAATACTACACCTAAGTATCTATATTTATTAACCGTTTTTAGTTCAATGCCGGAAAGTGTTAGATGTATGTTTGGTTGCCTCGATAAACGTTGTTGGGTTCCAAAATACATTATTTTGGTTTTTGAGGAGTTAACAGTCAACTTATTCATGTCACACCAGGTAGCAAAGCCATCCAGTGTATCCTGCATGTCTGCCTGGACATCCAACGCATTACTTGTGGCTCTGTAAAGGACAGTATCGTCCGCATACAGTTTACAGCGCACCATGGGAATCGCTTCCAACATGTCATTTACATACAGTAAGAACAGTGTTGGGCATAAATTTGACCCCTGAGGGACACCGCAGATCACTCGCTCTGTGTCCAAAATAATTCCATTAGCCTTGGTACATTGTTTTCTATTGTCCAAGTAATTTTTTAACAGGTGTAAATTTAAATTTAGTATACCATACATTTCCATTTAAAAAAAAAAGAGTAGCGAGTGGCCTACGGTGTCGAAGGCCTTCCTCATGTCAATAAAGATGGATGCAGTCATCCCTCCATTGTTCATTTGTTGTAGGACTGAGACAGTGAATGAAGCGAGTGTGTCAATCGTTGATGTTCCTTTAAGAAACCCACCTCATGCTTTGATTTTAACACTATTTTCGTTCAGCTGTATGAGAAGTTGGGAATTGATGATTTTTTCCAATATCTTACCCGGTATTGGGATTACCGAGATAGGGCGATAATTCGAGCAGTTACGGGCATCTCCTCCTTTATGAATAGGAGCAACAGTGGCACATTTCCATTCCCCAGGTATATCCCCATGTTCGATTATTGTTTCAATAAGATTATAGAATTGAACCAGTAGACATGTTAGTGTGGGTTTCAGAATTCTGGTTGGGATTTCTCTTATCCTCAATGGCTTGGTCAGTTTTATCTTGCTAACTAATTTACCTAATTCCCCAATTTCAATTTTTATTAATATTTTATTAATATTTATCATTTCTTATTTTATGAAGAAATAATTAATCAATATATCTGAAACTTTCAGAGAATAAACCAAATAATATAAATAAGAATGATGTGTCATCACAAAATCAAATAATGGAATATGGGTTTAGACAAAATTTGGCCCGTCCCCTGGAGTTATGCCATTCCAAGGTACCCGCAAGGACCAACATGGCTCTGCCACAGACCCCCATCTTTAAAGGGTTAAACACTTGTAGCATATACATGTACTGAGTTTCCTTGATCTGGACATTCTCCTATTTGGATATCCATCCATAACTACTCATCTTTCCAGCTTGGGCAAAGTTGCATCTAATTAAGTCTTGGAAAGTTGTTTTGTCACGGGGCTTTACAGTAGGATCGAGCTCCTTCCCCACCACGTATCGACCACGGAATAGAGAGAAGCGGGAAGCGGGCTGCGGATGACACCGCGGCCTCATCTGCATACCCAATTTTGGCACTTTTGATTGGTCCATGCGTCACGTTTTTTTTAGTTTTTTTTTTAACTCGTTTATTTAGGCTGGTCAAATTCAGTACAAGATTTACTGGTTTTCGTATTCGGCCAGCATTCATGTTGACATTGTATCCAGGGTATATTTGGTGCCTTGTGAGGCGTGGTATAGCAAAAACAACCAAAGAAAATAAAGAAACATTTAAAGTATATACAAACTATATGAACTATACGAAAACAACAGGGACAGAGTTTTGGAATGGCAGAATCATTTTCAACGACTTGATGATATGACCATCTCAGCACAGTACAATTTTGGAATATCAAGTGTTACATGTTAACATACTTTTTGACAGCGCCCAAAGTGTTACATTTCTGTGGAGATAGACACCCTTCATTATACATACAGCTGGGTATATTATGGGATAGTAGCAGTCAGTCTTTTCTTCAGCAGCGCGTTAAAGTCCTTTTTGGAGTTTACATTTCTAATGTCTGATGGGAGTTTGTTCCATTGCGCTGGACCATAATAACATAATGATTTTACATAAGCTGAACAGTGTGGCTGTTGTTGATTAAATAAGGGGCCTACAGCGGCTCTTGTATTAACTCTGCCAGTTTTTAACATTTCAACATTGTCTTTATGTTCAAACATAAACTTTAGGATATGCGAGTCTCTCCGTTCGTTCAAGTTAGGGATACCGGCACTGCGGTGCAATATTACTCTTGGCGTTCGTGGGTGGGATCCGAGGATAATTCTTAACACTTCATTTTGTAGGCTCTGGAGTTTGGCTAGGCCAGTTACATTTGTTTTTGCAATAAATATATCCCCATAGTCCAATAGCGGCAAGATCATTGACTTGAAAATTGTCATACATGCTTCCGTGGTTAGATATTTCCTCATCTTTTTAAATATATAAATTTTGTGCATAACATTTTTAATCGTATTTTTAATATGTGAGTTAAAGTTTAGGTTCTGGTCAAGGACCATCCCCAAGTATTTGTATGAAGGTACTACCTGTAGCAATTTGTCTTTAATAAAAAGCTGACAATTGACGGGCTTCCTGTTGTTTACTTTAGCTGTAGAGCCATAAATTACACATTTTGTTTTCTTGACGTTAATACTCAGTCTGTTTCGCTCACACCATAGAGCCAGTTTTGTCAAATCTTGTTGCATGACCTGTCTAACCTCGTCAAGATCACCACCTGAAGTGTGAAGGACTGTATCGTCCACATAATGTAAGCAGCCGCAGTGCCCGATTACCCCCTCAAGATCATTTATATACAGTATAAAAATAAGCGGTCCCATGTGACCCGTTGTTGTCATTTCTACGACCAGTTTCATTCAACGTGTGAACATCGCCCCTTTGTGTTGGCCTTGTGGGGTGCTGTGTATGATTCCACACAGTTCCTAAGAGTTTTTCTGTCAGAACAACTCTGAATCTGGGGTTTATGATCAAACCCTAGTGCCAGGTCTGTTCAGAACCGGGAGGAAAGCCACTGTAGGTAAGATCTTTGCCTTGCTGAGTGTCTTCAGCCCGGTGTTCTGTTGAAGTGACAGTGTCACTGTCATGTTGTGTGTGTATATGCTGTCTCTTGTTGGTACCAGCCAACCCGAGTAGCTGCTCTGACGTGTTCACATCGGAGAGTGTGTAGCGAGTGTATTCACACTCTATGTTCTCTCTTGGTTTGGACTGTTATCCAGTCTCGTCAGGCTAAGTGCAGTAGGTACTCTTCTGTGGTCTTCCCCCCTCCCCCCCGGATCCAGTCCAGGGGGTGGATATATGTGTCCCCACCCGAAACAATATTTTGCTGTGTCAAGTCCTCTCTATTCTTGGAGTCCTAACTGTCACTGCCTGCCTATGTCCCCTGTCAAGTGGATCGTTTTCGTGTAATTTCTTCGTTCTAGTCGATCTCCCCTATGGGGTCTATGGTTGGAAAAAAAATGTTGACGTGGCATTATGGGGGGGGACACTATGGCGGCATTGGGACAGCTAGCCGTACCTGTTATCCAGAGTGTTGAGGCCGTTTGGAGCGTGAGTCTTCAGACGATGTATCCAATTGAATTCTATTTTGTTGCGTAGTCATGCTCCTTCTTTTGATTCGGGGTGCCTGTATATGTAGTCCAAAATATGGACTCTCACATCATCAACCCTGTTGTGTGTTTGTTGGTTGTAGTGGTTTGGTACTTCATTCTTGCTTGAGTTCCTTCGTATGCAGTTCAGATGTTCTCTTATTCTTTCCTTGATTTTTCTCTTGGTTTGTCCCACATACTGCATCTGGCAGGTGTCGCACTCTATGCAGTAAATGACGTTGGAGCTATTACACATGACGTTCCATTTAGTGACATGTTGTCTTCCTGTTTCATATGTTACCGTCCATACAGATGAGATTGCAGCATTTACAGTTGAGTTTTTTGCACTTGTTGTTGGTCTTTCCTTGTTTTGATTTGAGGAGTCCCTTCTCGTTTACCAGTACATTCTTCTGTGTGTGGGTCCCCACATCATAGTCTGTTCTGGCTCTGACCAGAAAATCCTTGATGTTCTTTGGTCGTTTGTAGCCTTTGATGACCTTCTTCTTGTGCAGGGTCTTGGTCGTCATGGATCTGGCTAGCATGTCCCAGTTCTTGTCGATAATGTCCCCTACTGCGTTGTTGCTGGGGTTGTACGTGGTTACTAGCACTACCTTGTTGTCATCCTTTTGTTCTGTCTTGGAAAGTTGCATGTTCTGTCACACAACCTGTGATTTTTGAGTTGTGTCACACTTTTCAATCTACCCCCCACCCCCCTAAGTGTGACATAATTTATGGGCGGCCCCTTTATTGAATTATGTATGACTATCCACGGGACTAATAAAGCAATCCAGCTCAATATAGCCTACTTCTTTCCTCTTTTTTAATTTGAGCTTAGCTCTCTTTATTTTGTTTCCTCTATAGTATCAGGTTCCCTAAATATATGCCCATCTCTTACAGTACATGGAAACTCTCCACGCCAGGCCAACATCATCATACGTTTCAATATGTTTATATATCATATGGCTGTTACATCGAAATCCTTGATTCAATATCTTGATTATCAAATGGTGATCCAAATATTTAGGCTTAAGAGACACACACACACATGCATCCTCCCCATCGACCTTTGGTTAGTTCATAATTTCGATTATCAGTATGATTAAATCGAATGAGACAAACAAAGAGAAGGCCAGTTAAAAAGGATATATATGTATATGTTAACATAGCCCTGTACATTTTGGCCGTAATTTGGCTTTTAAGAACTACGTCAAGTGAAAATATAGCATATTTCAGAAGTACTCACAGGCCCGACAGAATACATATGTATTATGTGACATATTTTGCAAGCACAGAATCAGTTTTGATTACAATCGTTGTAGTATTTGACCCCTTCCCAAGTCAATAACATATGGGGAAAAACCCTAAAAACCTCATAGCAAACATTGTACCTCACATTGTCGAATTAAGCATCTTGCATTGATATGATCTCTAACGAAGTTAACCTAACATCAATTAAAGGCCCAATTTCGGGAATAGACAATAACCGATGATTTTTTTGGACGGGCGGCCGTAATCCAGGAGGGGTTGATGCACAGTTATACACGAGCGAACGTGAGTGAATTACGTCGACAACCTCGAGTGGTTTACAGAGATAACCGTCCAAAAAATTGTTGTAATTCTTACTCATGGTCATTCATAATAATTTCTATTTCTAGAAATTCGATAGTGGGTTTGGAAAAGCTGGAAACCATGGGTGTGGTTTACGGTCACTAATAAACAATGGGTGGTGGTTTACTATGACCCTACATTTATAATGGGGACTTCGTAACCCATGTGTAAGAAGGACTTAAAATTCCCATTTCTATATCCCATCGTTGCCTTGCTTCAACCATGTAGCTAAAGTCAAGGCTTTGCAAATACAATGCTGACTAATTTCACTTCGAATGCAAATGTATGCAGTTATTCGCGTAGTGTAAAGAAAATACCCAGCGCGGCTTTCTAAAGAATAATATGCATATCTATGCCCATCTATCTTTTTTAATTCATGTAGGTATTCGCCCATTGGTCACTCTTCTTTGTAGGTTCGGGGGATGTATTTACCTAATAAAACACAGCATCTATTAGTTTAACGGCAAGAGTCATTTAGGAATAATATATTAGTGTCATGTTGAAATTGCCATTTAGATATCATACATAGTGGATCACTTTTCTGCATTAAAAAAACTACCAATAACAATCGTATATTGCATTTGTGAGTCCCCAGGTAAGATCTGTTTCACTCCTTCCTTGAACTTCTGAACAATATTTGACATTGGACTTCCTGTCGGAGCATGTTCCAGGAGGGGAGGGGGAGGGTATCCAACCGTCCCGTTTTAGACATCATTTTACATTGAGTTTTACACATTTCTCTGTGCCTCAATATGTTTAGCATAGTCTGTACGATCGTATCTAGGCATGTCAGCATCAAATTCCTGGAAGAAACAGAACACATTAAAAATAAATAGTCAGCACCATATACAAGAATAAACGTTGAATAGGATTCTTTATTCCTCGCCAATGGCGCTTTTTTTTTCGCTCACTGAGCTGTTCAGGAGCAATAGGGTATACCCTATCGCAATGGTCATAACAGCGATCAATTTCTTTTGTGTGCACTAAATCTCATTCAATTTTAATAATATTTTCAGCGACGAATTTTATACATATGAGTACATGTATACATATCCCTTGCTAATGATAAACTTATATGTGAGAACATTTTACTGTTCGAATTGGAAATGGGTACTGCACCACCAGGGCCCTGTTTTTCAGTCACGACAATCGTTATGAACGACATGTTTTTGCTCTGAGTGTGCTATAGTCGCGACATTTTAGAGGGTCCGACAATAATCGCCGCTCTACGACACGTAGGGCGGTGTGAGGTGTGCTATAGTCACGACACTCGGTGGCCAATGGACCGGAAAGTGTTGCTACAAGTGTCGTAGGTCTAAGACCACTCTAGACATGTCGTAGCGAATGCGCAACTTCACTTTCCGTTAGAATTAAGTGCTGAAATTTGAACATGAGTAAGGTATACATACAACCTATAATCGTACCAAATATGAAGAAAATCTACCGCACCGTTATGAAGTTATCGGCGTTTGAATTTCGTCATAACAAATGCTGCTCTGGTGGCCAGTGTATCCCTACCATCACGTGATCTAATTTATGCGGCGACCTTGACATATCGACTCACACTGCGCCGCTCCGGTTTATCGCTCTGCACTGTAGGTTGCTCTAGCGGTGCAGTGTGATATCGACTGCGCTTACTTCACTCTCCGATCAGAGATTCCGCGCGCTATACCGCGGAAGATCTGCTAGGAGAGTGTGTGTACGAAATCCGATCGATAGCTCAATGTTTCATATTCAAACGCCGATAACTTCATAACGGTTCGGCCGTTCTTCTCCATATTTGGTACGATTATAGGTTATATGTATCCCTTACTCGTGTTAAAATTTCATATATACGCACAGTGATGTGATATAGAACCTAAGACAGTTCTATACTTGTCGTGACGGCCGACACTTTTAGCGGCGATCGTCCGTGCCGCACTACGACACCGTCTATAGGACGCCGGCCATCTTTTGTCGTCAGAAAAGGTCGTAGATCGGCTGTGCGATCGTAGGCCTGCAACACTCACAAATGTCGTGACTAAAAAACAGGGCCCAGGCTTGCTTGTAACAGGCACACACTGCATCGCTCACCCCACCCTTTTCTGACTTCTAACTGTAGAAACTGGATATGAATTTAAATATAGATACAAAAATACCTGATTCCATATCTGATATGGGATTATCAACCTGAATGGATATGATAGCTGAAAATGTGCTTTTTTGATGTGCAGCACAATCATGGCCCATTCTCCGAGTCATCTGGTGACTACTGGTTCAAAATACCCTTTGAATTCCCTTAACAACGTACCTGTCCGCCATCTTGCTGATGACAACAAATTGCCGTCAAAGTGTATAATGATGGTGAAAATTTTTTGTTTCCGATTTCCATATATGGTCAATTCTCCCAGATCGTGATCGATGCCCACGTACGGTGACCAAAATTTCAAACTTGTTATTTCTTGGTAAAAGAAGTGGAAATATTTAGTAGAACACAATACCTTACATGTGTAAAAGTTGGGAACACTAATCTTTATTAGATATTTATTTATTAGCTGAATGACTTTAACCTTGTAACCCATATGTCACCGTACGTGGGCATGTGTGTTTGACAAGGTTTTAGGGGAAATATTAATTGTTAATTAATAGCAGAATCAGAATTTTATTTTCAGAAAATGAGGCTCTACTTGTATTGAGTAAATTAGAGTTGATTAATATTATTCAGAATACAATGCCCACGTACGGTGACCGACCCACGTACGGTGACATGGTTAAAAACACATGTATATTTCTTAGCATTAACATGCCTGAAGTCTTTGCAAATTGCAGGTGTTGATTGTTCCATTATTTTCTGTTTTTGTGCAAAATATCATTCAATTATATTGTAAATCTTTCTCCTTACATAAGCAAAACCTAATAATATCTGCCCATGTACGGTGACCAAATAAAGTTCACCACCCATGTTCATTTAGCTGTGGTTTGTTTGATTGAAGAATTATTGTTTACTTTACAGATGTTATAAAACTTGTACACATGCCTCCATAATTTGGATTATTAAAAAGTACCCAACAAATTACTTTTTTAATTTTTTTTTACCTTTTAAAGTTGCTTGCCCATGTACGGTGACATACCCTTCACCACTTATTTTTTTAACTTAGACTAGATATAAATTTGACTATCCAAACATTCATTATGTTTTATAAGTTCTGCAACACATTTGGGGGTATTATACATTCAGAACAGATATCTATTCATAACTAAAATTCTACAGGAGCTCTTCAAAATTTGGTTGTGGAGGTTTTAACTACAAATTTAGACCTTAAAATGCTTATTTTGGGGGTTTATCCTTTTTCATTCATGATAAAGGTACATAAAAGTGGGGTTCCCCTGCTAAATCTTTCATTTTTACATAGTTTGAAATCGTTTTTGATACTATATATTGACATAAAAATATGAAAATGATCGTTTGTAATTTTGGTCACCGTACGTGGGCATCGATCACGATCTGGGAGAATTGACCATATGCAATCTGTACTTATATAAAACGGCATGACCATGCTGTACAAGCTACAAAGCGAGATGATGATTTACAGTTGGTACAGAACAAGGCGTTTATGCGAGTTTGTAGCTTGTACAAGCATGGTGGGTTGTTTTATATTTAGTATATACCCAAAATCAATGAAATAATGAAATAATAAAATAATTTGGCGATTAACCAATGTTCTAACTAATACTTCAAATGACATGTATGGAATAGTGTTCTGTATTTTGCCTTACGGAACATTGTTCCGTATGGTATCTTTACGTCAAGTGTCAAAATGGTGCATATTTACAGTATATACGGCATGGGTATTGTCATGATATGATATACAGTAGAACCCCGCCTAACGGACACCCCGCGTAAGCGGACACCCCGCGTTAACGGACACTTTTGCTCGGAACGGTTCCCTCTATTAAATGTTTATTTCAACCTCGCGTAAGCGGACACCCCGCGTAAGCGGACACTTTGGCTCGGAACGAAGGGTGTCCGCTTACGCGGGGTTCTACTGTATATCACTAGTCTATATGTACACTATACTTACCTTACATGACAGCACTGCCTACTCAGTGCTACCACCTAGTGTTAGATATGTGAACTAACATACACATATGGTGCTGTCACCTAGTGTCAAATATGGAGCAACTCCATATCCCATAAGGCTTAGAAATAAACATTCTGCTCAGCTTAGCCCCACCATATAGTTCAGACATACTTTATATTTCTCTTCAATATCCAGTCATATCCTAAGTACCCTTTACCCATCTAAACATAAAAAGTTATCATGGTGTCAGAATAATGGATAGGGAATGACTACAGCTATAAGAAGGAAACAAAGAAACTCAAGAAAGAGAGAAAATTCGGCTTCTGAAGAGAGATGCTGGAAACAGACAAGATCCAGAATGGTGGACCAAGACAAAGGTATAGTATACAGGTAGGCCCAAGGCAAACATAACCAAGGCAAACAGTAAGTAAATGACTTTTACTCTTACACTGTGAATGGAACCTGTATACAACTCAACAAAGAGACATTCTGACAAGGAGTATGGCCACAGTATAGGCCTAGTTGGACTACAGTCCAACCTAACTGACACTATAGTGACACTACATACAAATAGTACTGATATCCCCTACAGACATTGGCAATACCAGTACAAGTACTATGCTACCTGATAACATTGGTGGTATATGATACAGGAAATTATCTACTGACATTGATAATAGTTATGAATTATACAAGAATCTACTGACATTGAGAAGATAGTAATATACACTACAGGAATCCACTGACAGTTATAAACATTGACTGACTTTTAATATAACAGTAACTAATATAATATGTTAATGTGGTGCATATAGCAAATAAGTGACATTACCCTTTAATAGAGTAATCTGTGTTTATATGCAAAACTATATTGTAAACAGACATTACAGTGACAACACATGGGTAAGCTATAGACTATAGTCTATACACAACTTGCTGTCAACTGTCAGTTCAGGGAGGTGAGTGGTAAAGACTCACAACAGGGTGAAGTACTGGTAACCACTCCCCTTAAGACAACAAAGTATTTAAGAAGTGTATGATCAAGGCAACTGACATTTATAGGAGTTGAGGTGTGAATAGTAAGTGGTAAAGATTCACAAGAGGGTGATGTGCTAGTAACCGCTCCCTTCAAAACAAATTGGTTTCACACAGTGTTTCTTTATTTTACGATCAGTTACACTGATTTTTACGGCTTCACTACAACATGGATGAGCTCGTGGGGGTACCTATACCAACGATGGACTGGAGTTCCAGCAACCTACCAGAGGCTCTCCGGAGGTTCAAACGAACCTGCAAATTCATCATCAGCGAGAAGGCTGAACTCACCAAGGTCCCGTACTTGATGTTATGGATTGGCGAAGAAGGACAAGATGTGAGGGATGGACTAAATCTCTCTGAGGCTGACAAAAAGAAACTTGAACCACACTGGGAAGAGTTTCAGACATGTTAAACCCAAATCAAATTTCTGAGTGGCCAGGTTTCGGCTTCGTGCTCTTAAATAAGAGGAAACTGAGTCGATCGACACATTCATGACAAAAGCAATACTGATTGCCTCCGAGTGTGAATACACAAACAAAGACAAACAACTTCTCGACACGCTAATAGCGGAAATTTACAACGAAGACATACAACAGAAGTTGATCGCAAAGGATAATGCCTTGACGTTGGACCAGGCGATGAAAATTGTATGGGCATACGAGAGCACAAGACGACAGATGACCGACATCCATGCAACAAAGACAGTACAAGCTATACAGTCCAACAAGAAGCAATACAGACAGAAAAGTGGTAAATCCTCGACAAGACACTCAGCGGGGAAAACCAACGGTTGTTTTAACTGTGGGGACACACATGGTAAGGATAAAACATGTCCTGCTACTCATTCGACATGCCATTACTGTAAGGTGAAAGGACATTTTGCGAAGGCTTGTTTCGCAAAGAAAAAGGATCAGAATCAAGGCCAGCAGAACAAACAAGGCAAGCAACAGCACAGAAAGTACAAGAAGAAGGTACATCAAGTGGAAAACGACAGTGACCAGAACAGCTCTGACGACGATGGACAGGCATTCATGTCGGACAGTGTCGAGACCAAAGCTGTTCATGCTGTCATGCCACTGAGGGTGTTCCAGAAACTGTTCCCAAATCATGCATACAAGCATGGGAAGCCCTACGGTCTGACACAGTGCCGGACAAGTCTTACTGGCTATGGTGGTAATTCCATAAAACAATATGGCTGCAAAACCATTGTCTGCAGTCACAACAACACCACCCGGGCCTTATCTTTCTTCATCACAGATAACAATGGACAGACAATGCTTAGTGTTAACACGTACCTGGACCTGGAACTTTTGACTCTGAATTGTTCAGACACGAACAATTGCGAGAACTGTCACAAAAAGAGTGACATCTCAGAAGTGACACACCAGACAACAACAGCTATCCGTGGGAAGAATGATGCGACACAAAAGACCTTCTCACAAGATATAAGACATGCTTTATGTGGGGCCCAGAACATCAAAAGGCTTTTGACAACATCAAAAAGCAAATCAGTGAAGACACAACACTAACATACATTGATTCAAAGAAACCAGTGACCATCCAGACAGATGCAAGCAAACGCGGAGTTGGTGCAACTCTACTTCAAGATGGAAAACCTGTTTCATTTGCAAGTAAAAGCCTCACAACAACTGAGAGCAATTACAGCAACATCGAACGGGAAATGCTAGGTGTCGTCTTTGGACTCGAAAGATTTCATCACTATGTATATGGGCATACTTAGGTTGTTGAAACTGACCACAAACCATTTGAAGCTATCACCAAAAAGAACATCACAAATGCACCACCACGACTGATGCGGATGCTGCTCAGGATCCAAAAGTACAACATCAGGGTGACATATGTCCCAGGAAAAGACATTCCCATAGTAGAGAGCTTCTCTTGACTACCAATCAAAGGAGATGATATCCCTGAGCTCAACACTACAATCCATCTCATCAGCATATCTGAATCGAGAACCAACCAAATCCAACTGGCAACAAAGGAGGACGAATCCCTACAGATGCTGATGAAAGTGACCATGGATGGCTGGTCAAAACACCGTCATGACTGCCCAGACCAGTTAAAACCATTCTGGAACTATCATGAGGACATGAGGGAATGCTCCTTAAAGGCAATCGTATCATCATCCCTCAGAGTCTACAGCACAACATACTGCAAAAGATTCACACTGGTCACCAAGGGATTGAAAAGTGTAGGTTGAGGGCAAGAGAGACGGTGTTCTGGAATAACATCAACACAGATATTTAGGATATGGTCAGCATGCCAGAGAAACAAACCTCAGCAAGCAAAGGAACAAGTGATCCACATAGACACCAGTTATCCTGTGTATATATGGATCTCACATTGGCCAGAACTTGACCTGCTTAGCAATATAATCATTACCATGACTTGATACTTGAGAAATCGCAGACACATCAGGACCACTGGAGAGACCTTCGATTTTGGTGTTGAGACCCCTATTCAACCAGCCATGCAGGATGAGCCTGCCAGTGTAACTGTAACCGCGACTGAAACACCAACTCATAAAATATTGGAAGCTGGAACATACATGTAAACGGTTTGTGAGAATTAACCATTATATGCATCGATATGTCACTACGGTCTAATTCCACCGAGTCCTCTAGCGGATGACCAGGGAACCAGCGTACCCGGAGCAAGACTCTCCAAGCATAGTTCCAGCATGAAGCAACGGATACGTCAGCATGAAGGGACTTATAAATCGAGCAATCAAAGGGTACTAGGAAATAATTGTCTTATACACCGTGTAGTATTCCTACTGTACACTAGGCGGCGCCACCGTTACCGCACTACGTGAGAGACGTTTATGAGCGATAATACACTTCTTCTATGAAAGCAATGCTACTGAGTTCAGTCTTATGTCCATAGCCTAAATCACACCATTTAAAGATATTACATTGGCGACTGAGGCTGTTAATCTATGCAGGCATATTTTCCTGACTTCAAGGAACCCATTGGTGGTGAGTGGAACTGGCTGGACATAAAATTTGGCAGATTTTGATGACTTTGATGTGGGTGTGTATTGGCACTGTACTGAGTCACAGTGAATGTAACTATAGTGTGTGCACTTTTGAAGACACTAGGCCCACAGCATCATTCTGTACTACTGATGAACTTTTGTACTGTGAACAACCTGTTTTAAAAGCACTGCACTGTACTAAATTTTGATCAAAATGGCTACACCTTGTAATATTGGGCCTTATATCAAAGAAAGGGAGACTTTCAAGGCATATTGTGAAAGGTTGGAGGCATATTTTGATGGAGAGGATTTAGTTACTGTAGAACTTGTCGGTGATGATGCAGTGAAAGTAGCACAGGAAGCGAAAAATGCAATTATCACTAGAAAAAGAAGGGGCATTTTTCTGTCACAAATTGGAGCGGAATGTTATACAATGCTTGCTAACCTTATTTCTCCCAAAGTCCCACGTGAAACTAAATTAGAGGATTTAGTGAAGAAGTTAGAGGAACATTTCAACCCAACACCTCTTGAAATAGCTGAGTCATTTTATTTTGGTACTAGGAACAGAAAGGAGGGTGAGTCAGTGAATGACTACATTTTGGCTCTCAAAGAATTGGCAATTCACTGTAATTTTGGTGATAATCTCAACCGTTCTTTACGAGACCGTTTTGTCTGCGGACTAAATATACAACCTATCCAAGATAAACTGTTGAACACAGAAGGCCTAGACTTTAAGAAAGCTTGTACTATTGCCCAGCAAATGGAGCAATCTCATAAAAAATCCAAGGATTTTAAGTCTAGCTTATCTGCTAGTGCTGCTAGTTCTGATGTAAATAAGGTTTACAAATCTAAGCAGTTTAGCAAGAGTACCAAGAAAGTAAAATGTTTTAGGTGTTTTGGCAATCATAGTCCAGATGACTGTAAGTTCAAAGATGCGACATGTTACAAATGCCAACATAAGGGACATTTGGCTAATTCATGCAAGTCCAAATCCTCTAAGAAAGGGAGTAAGGGAAAAGTTCATTCTATGGACAAGCAACCAGGTTCTAGTGATGATAGTGAGGATGACCTGGGCATTCACAACTTGTTTTCCACTAACTCTGATAAGTCTAAGAAAAAGTACACAGTTGATGTTGTAGTTAACAACCGAGTTATTCAAATGCAAGTGGATACCGCTGCAGATTACACAGTTATGGGTTGCGACAAATTTCGGAAATTCTTTCGCGGTAAGAAACTAAAAAAATCTGATGTTAAGCTACGTGTGTATTCTGGTGCTCACATACATGTCTGTGGGGAATTGCTATGTGATGTGGAATATAAGGGTCAAAAGAAGGAACTACCGATCCTAGTTGTAAACTGTGTGAATCGACCAATTCTGTTTGGCCGAAACTGGATCGAAGCAATCAAATTGGATTGGAATGACATTTTTGGAATCGAGAGTAAGGAAAAGACACTCAACGATATTCTCGGTGAACACGAGGATATTTTCCATGATAGCTACGAGGGCATTTCAGGATTCAAGGCGCATATCAAGGTCAAAGACAATGTCACACCTCATTTTGCCAAAGCAAGACCAGTGCCTTACTCCTTATATGATCAGGTCAATGCAGAACTTGATAAACTTGAAAAGAACAAGGTTATAACACCCATGAACCCTGAGGACACTGAATGGGCCTCGCCCATTGTTATTGTACCTAAAACCGATGGTAGTGTCAGAATATGTGGCGACTATAAGGTACATGTGAATGAATGTATTGAAGATGAAAAATATGCTTTACCTACTGTTCAAGATCTAATGTCTTCTCTTACAGGTGGTGAAATCTTTACTAAACTTGACTTGTCGCATGCATATGCTCAACTTGATCTAGATGATGAGAGTAGAAAATTGATGTCTATTAATACTCATCGGGGTGTCTATGGTTATACTAAGTTAGCATATGGTGCTAAGCCTGCTTCTAAGATTTTTCAATCCACCATGGACAGGATCTTACATGGTATTGATGGTGTTATTTGTTTTCAGGATGATATATTGATCCGTGCAAAAGATGAAAAAGAGCATCTTGAACTTGTAGAGAAAGTTCTGAATAGACTAGCCAAGTACAATGTAAAACTCAAAAGAGAAAAATGTGAGTTCTTGAAAGAAAGTGTTGATTACTTGGGTTATCGTATTGATGCTAATGGTGTACATCCATTACAGGACAAGGTCACAGCTATCAAAGAAGCTCCCGCTCCAACAAATATAAGTGAATTAAAATCGTTCTTGGGTATGGTACAGTATTATTCTAAGTTCATTCCACAGATGTCTACTATTGTTGCACCATTGAACAGATTACTTCGTAATGAAGTCAAATGGAGCTGGGGTAAGTCTGAGCAAGAATCGTTTGATTTGTTGAAATCAAAATTGAGTAGCGATGCATTACTTGCACATTATGATGTGAAGAAACCGCTCAAATTGGCTTGCGATGCATCTAGTTATGGTGTTGGTGCAGTGATAAGTCATATTTATGAAGATGGTACTGAGCGACCTATTGCATACGCATCTCGTACTCTAACTTCATCCGAACGTAATTATGCTCAAATAGAGAAGGAAGACTTATCTATTATATTTGGTGTTAAGAAATTTCACCAATATCTGTATGGTAGAAAATTCACTCTGGAAACTGACCATAAGCCACTTTTGACAATTTTAGGTCCCAAAAATGCTATACCAACTTTAGCAGCTGCCCGTATGCAGCGTTGGGCGATAGTTTTGTCTGCATATGATTATGATATCAAATATCATAGATCAAGTGACCATTCTAATGCAGATTGTTTGTCAAGGTTACCACATGAAAATTCGAAGGTGGGTAGAGAAAGTAAGATATACAGTATCAATTTTGTTGATACTCTTCCTGTCAAGGCTGATATTATAGCGAAAGAAACCAAAACCGATTCAATACTGAAGATTGTTTATGATTATGCTGCAAATGGTTGGCCTGAAAATATCAATCGAGAAGAGTTGAAACCGTACTTTATACGAAGATCCGAAATATCCATTGAAAACGGATGTCTATTGTGGGGAATTCGTGTAATAATTCCAACTAGTTTGTGTACAGGTATAATGGATGAATTGCATACAGAGCATCCTGGTATTTGTGCTATGAAGCGTATAGCGAGGTCACATGTTTGGTGGACTGGTATTGATAAGGATCTAGAAAATGCTGTGTACCGCTGTAGTATTTGTCAGGATAGCCGTGCTCTTCCTGCAACCTCTCCATTGTATTCATGGAAATGGCCGAGGCGTCCATTTCAAAGAATTCATATTGACTTTTTTGAGAAGGAAAATATGTATTTTCTTATTATGATTGATGCACATTCCAAGTGGATTGAAGTTGTTCCTATGCGAAGCACAACTGCTGAAAGAACTATTGACGAATTAAGATTGATATTTGCTAGACACGGTTTACCCGAAGAATTAGTGTCGGACAACGGTCCTCAATTTGTCTCATCAATGTTTTCTACATTTTGTGATAAAAATTGTATAAAGGATACTCTCTCTCCACCATATCATGCAGCGACGAACGGAGCTGCAGAGAGATCTGTAAGACTGATAAAAGAAATGTTGAACAAACATATTCTTGAGAATCAAAAGTTGTCATTAAAACATCGACTAGCGAATATTCTGTTCAAATATCGTACGACACCTCATACTACTACTGATAAGACTCCGTCTGAATTGTTGTATAAGCGTCAGTTACGAACAAGGTTAAGTTTAGTGAAACCGAATCTAGCTGAACATGTTGAAAAGAAACAAGAGCAACAGAAGTTATATCATGGTAGAATCAGAGAAAGGCATTTCGATGTAGGAGATAAAGTTCGTATCAAATACAATACAAAAGGTCTCAAGAAAGGTTCAGATCGTTGGGTTAGAGGTAAGATTATGAAAGTATGTGGTCCGCGTAATTATGTTGTACAAATCGGACAGGCTACTCGTTTTGTGCATATTGATCATATATTGGCTGATCATGTTCAAGATAATATTCCAGAATATGATCCATCTGAGTTTGTATCTACTAGTATAGATGTAACAACTACTGATACACTGCCTGTTATGGACAATGATAAAGGTATAATTGAACCACCTGAGCCTGTTGAAGATGTACCTGAGTCACCCAATGTCCGTCTACAAACTCCCATTCATGCAGAAACTCCAATACCGAGGTCTCCAAGTCCTCATATTGAATCACCTGGAATGGCAACTCCACCTCCACGTAGAAGTTCAAGGGTTAAGAAACCAATTGTCAAAATGGATTTGTAAATTGGTAAATGTCATACACATTTATTTGTGTATTTGTGTTACATTATTGTATTATGTACTTGGTAGCTTAAGGGGGAGGAATGTAGTATTCCTACTGTACACTAGGCGGCGCCACCGTTACCGCACTACGTGAGAGACGTTTATGAGCGATAATACACTTCTTCTATGAAAGCAATGCTACTGAGTTCAGTCTTATGTCCATAGCCTAAATCACACCATTTAAAGATATTACACACCGCATACGACACGATATCACGCCTATTATCATGAGTTCGCTCACTTGCTCACATACTATAATTCGCCCAGAGTTCGCTCCTTATTCAAGAAGGCCCTTGAGTGAGATGTGCCCATGCAACGGAACCAAGCCTGGTGGGGGCTGGCAGATGTGTTCCACCAGGGAGGTCGTCGCTTGCTATACGCTAGGTCTGATGGCAACTGCTGTAGGGCCATTTCGCCTGGCTAGTTGAACACACCTTTTACATAAGGAACTTGTTTCACCATTTAACATAGTGAGACCATACCATATTGTATTCATCAAAGATCTGCCGGCTGGCAGAAAGAATAAAGGATCATTAAGCCAACAAAAAAGGTGATAATATACGGAGCACGTGCCTCACCTCAAGCCATAAAAGGGTACTGTTGCTTGATGGACCAGTAATGTGTTGAAGGCATTGCAACATAGATTCATCAAGTCTAATAACTGCCCTATTTTGGAGTTATTTAATCACTCTGAGTGTCCTTTCCTACTCTCCAACTCTCACGGAGGTTCGTAACTATGAGAGGCACTGTGTAAGCTACTTGATCAGAATTACATACAGTTTGATCAGACCACTTACTGAAATGATGTTGTCCGGTGTGAGGTCGGAAGGGGATGATTGGTTGTGTCTCAGCTGTGGTCGAGGGAGCGTAGTCCTGGCAAAATAAACAAGCAAAAATAACATAGAAGTGGATGTTATTTACATCATGGCTTTCTATTATATATACGACAATAGTTATAGGCCTAACAATGACAACATTTACGATTCTCGGGTTCACTCGCACAAATAATGACGTACTCACCTATTGAAGTCAAAAATTTGCCAAGGCCTTCTTTCTGTATCCCAGCGTCCCGGCTGATAAGGACTGTGAAGTCAAGCATATTCACTAAATATTTTACATACAAGTGGGGCAATACGCTCCATATACGTATGTTTTTCATATCATATAAGAAAAAGGTTGATAGCAGAAACAATCAAAATTGATTAGAATCATATATATCCTGTGTATATATGGATCTCACATTGGCCAGAACTTGACCTGCTTAGCAATATAATCATTACCATGACTTGATACTTACATTAAATAAAATTCAGTATAGGTCAGCATGGACAGTATATTTGATAACATTATAAAAATTATAGAAGGAATTTTGTTTGAAGAACATATTCCTTTTCGCAAAATATGATTGGTTCTGAAATGAATTAATACAATCCTCTATACATGTTGTATATATCATATCTCTCCCTTTGAATAACATAATCAACCCAGTGGTAAAAGATCTGCTATCATCGGTAGCCGTATGCCTAGAGGAAGAACATATAAAATATGTTTTGCACAATATACGCTTTTTTTCAATATAAAAAGAAAAACGTTCTGATATTGCAAAGATGTAATTAATTTTAGGAAAACTTGCTGTCTTGTGATAGACAATAGGAAGCAAGACAATGAGCCTTGCGAAAGCTCATTTGGGGAGAAATGTATATTACATAACGGATAAGCAACATACCTGACAATATCGGTCATGTTTTTGTGTCTCCTACTGCCGGGCGCTGGGTACCAGTTAAAGTAAGTCATGGGGTAGAGCGAAGATGAGCCAGCCGGATGTGATGTCAACATGTCATTCTGAGCATACGAGGGATAGTAGGACGATAGAATCCCTGACCATGTCCTCTGCATACGCTCTGGTGACTGCTGGTGGGGAGCGTACCATGGCCTATATAAGAATAAGGCCCCACGACTGCTCATGTACACTTTTTAGATATGACATGTTGGGCGAACCCAAAATACGAGGTAGCAACATTTCAAGGCTAAAAGGTTGGTAATAGATGATAAATTGTATTTCGTAAGGTGGCATTTGAAGAACAAAGGAAGTAGGAAAAAAACCTTTAACCTGAATCAACATGGGTAAGATGGCGATGGATAATGTTTGTTTATGGTTTGTGTCATATATTAGAAGTTCTTGGAGCTGCTATAAATTGGGTTTATTCAAGTGAGAAGTGAGCTGGTTACATCTGGCTTCCAGTATGGTGGATCTATCTGTCTGGTTCCACATGAGGCCGTTTATAAGACATACACAACAGCACCAACATGAGTCCGTTCACGAGACTACATAACATAACATCCTCCCCTTTAAGAGAAGACTAAGTCCTTATACTTTCTGTCCATATATCTATATTGATATCAAGAGTTCTTTACAAACTTTAACTCGACTAGTAGATAGTATGAAAAATGAATTCTGATGTCTGTCTCTGAATTTCAGTCTTAGTCCTTAATATCTTAGGATGTTCTATTAGTTTACGATCTAATTAAAGCTAAGATATGACATGAGTTTCTCATCAGTGTTTCTATTCTGTCACATAATCCGACAGGTAGCTAGGCTTGGCTGAGTGCCTAGCAGATCTTCTGACTGGTGTTGTGGGTGTAACCTCAACAGGCACTTTGCTTGGGGAAACTGGTGCAGTTTCTCTTGTTCCTTGGATATTGCCTGTCTCCGTTGCGTCCGCTAGTGGTGTAGTAGTGATGCTAGGGTTGTTCACGCCAGGCTTAAGGTGTCTACGATTTCTCCTGATAGTGCCCGTAGGTGTCTGGACTTCGTAAGACCGGCTGTCCAACTTTCTTACAATACTGCCTGGAGTCCAAGTTTTTTGGTTCAGGCGGAATGGTTGAACCCGAACTGGATCTCCTTCTTCTAGTGGAGGTAGGTCTTTTGCATGCAGATCAAAGTACTTCGCCTGGTTTTTCTGGCGTTGCAAGATCTCTCGACCTGCCTGCTCATTGTTGACAGTTTGTGGCCTTAGTAGGTGAGTGGTGACTGGTAACAGAGTCTTTGTCCGTCTACTCATTAGTCGCTGTACAGGGCTAGATGTCATTCCTTGTGTCGGTGTATTTCGCTGGTCCAGTAGAGCTAGGTATGTGTCACCACCTGCTTGTTTAGACTTCTTCATGAGGTTTTTTGCAGATTTCACTGCGGACTCGGCCTTGCCGTTGGCCTGGCTGTTACCGGGACTACTGGTAACATGCTGAAACTCCCATTTACTTGCGAATGCTGCAAACTCTTTGCTTGAAAACTGAGGCCCGTTGTCACTGACTACTGTGTCTGGTATACCATACCTGGCAAAGTGGGCTTTCAGTTTGTGAGTTACCGTGTCAGCTTCAGTGTTGTATAGCCTGTCCACTTCAAAGAAGTTGCTAAAGTAGTCCACCGTCACCAAGTTGTCTTTTCCATCAAACATGAAAAGATCAGTCCCTATCTTGGCCCAAGGCCTGTCTGGTACATCGTGTGACATCAGTGTCTCCTTTTGGTTTGCTGTTTCGAAGGTTTTACAGGTGTTGCACTGACTGATGTATTCGCGCATTTCTGTGTTCATATTGGGCCAGTAGACAGACTCTCTGGCTCTCCTCAGGCAGGAATCTACTCCTAGGTGAGATGAGTGGATCTTCTCTTTCATGACTTTCCAATGACCATAGGGTATGACCACCCGATCACCACGGTAGATTATGCCATCATGAACCGACATCTCATCTCTATAGGGATGGTACACTTGTATGATGTCAGAAATCTTGGATTTGTTATCAGGCCACCCCTGGAGTATTACTTGTTTCAGTATCCTCATGACATCATCCTTCTCTGTCTCTGCACGGATCACCCTCATGCGTGTCTCAGAAATTGGTACGAACTGTGCTGCATGAATGTGGTCGAATGTCTCCGGCTTGCCCTTGTTGGGAAGGAAGGCACGGGACAGAGTGTCTGCAAGGTACATCTTCTTGCCTTGTGTGTAGATGACGTGTATGTCGTATCTCTGTAGGCACAGCATCATTCCTTGCAGTCGCCGAGGAGCTTTGTCTAGAGATTTCTTCAGAATGACCTCTAGTGGCTTGTGATCTGATTGCACCGTTACAGATCGACCATACGTATACTGGTTAAATTTCTCCATAGCAAAGACTATGGCCAGCATCTCTTTTTCTATCTGGGCGTAACGGGTCTCTGTGTCCGTTAGGGCCCTGCTAGCATATGCTATGGGTTGGCCGTTTTGCATGAGAGCAGCGCCCAGCCCTTTCTCACTGGCGTCACATTGAACTACCAGCTCTTTTTCCGGATCGTAGAATGAGAGTACGGGTGCTTCTGCTACTAGCTGACGTATTTCATAAAACGCCTTCTCATGTACTTCCGTCCACTTCCATTCCACATCTCCTCTTGTGAGTTGTCGTAGGGGCTCGGTCACGTCCGATAGCTTGGGTAAGAACTTTGCTAGGTAGTTCACAAACCCTCCAACCTGCTGGATGCCCTTGACATCAGTAGGGGTCGGCATTTCCATCACTGCCTTCACTTTATCAGGATCCGGACACAGGCCATCCTTTGTTATTAGATGACCCAGGAAAGATACTTGTTCCTGGCGAAGGCTCATCTTGTCCAGATTAAGGCGAATGCCTATTTCTCGGCATCTTTTTAGGAATTTGTCGAGTTTGCGATCGTGATCCGCTGTAGCTTCTCCTTCATCCCGTCCTACTCCGTACAGCATGATATCATCTGCAACGCATACCAGCCCCTCAAGGTCGCCAATTGATTGTAGTAGCTTCTTTTGAAAGATTTTAGACGAGACTTTGAGGCCGAATGGCAGTCTTTTCCATCGGTACCTGCCAAACGGTGTTGCAAACGTGGTTAGGAAACTGGATTCCTCGTCCAGTTCTACATGCCAATAGCCGCTTCGAAGGTCAATAGTGGAGAAAACTTTCGCTTTAGAGAGTTCTGGTAGGATGTCTTCTAGGATGGGGAGTTGAAAGTGTTCACGTTTGAGTGCCTCATTTAGAGGTTTTGGGTCGATACATATGCAGAGTCCACCATTTTTCTTAGAACTCACAACCAGGTTTGACACCCAATCCGTAGGTTGGTTTACCACTTGTATCACTCCTTGTTGACACATATTGTCAAGTTCTTCTTTTAGACGGGATTTTAGAGCTACCGGCACTCTTCGGGAAGCTGCGACATGTGGGCTGATCTGTGGATCAACTTCTAGATGCGCTACCCCTGGGAGACTACCTATTTCATTCTTGAAGATCTCATCATATTTGGCTATCGGATCAGTAGTTACGGCTGCCACTCGGTGGAAATTCTCAGGGTTCACTGTTATTAGACCAATCTGTTGACTAGCTCTCGCAACGAGTATTGGGGTGAGTTCTTCTTCCACAATAGTGCACTTCACAGAGTATTTCTTCCCATTCACTGGATTTGTCATTTTCACATGATACTCACCCAGTGGTATTTTCTCAGTCTGATTCCACATGCGGAGTGTCCTAGCTGGACTCAGTTTCACATCTCCAACATAGGATTTGGGGATGAGATTGGTAGAGGCTCCACTGTCAATCTGGAATCTGACGGGTTTGCCGTTTACAAGCATTTTCGCATAGACTTGGCGGTCGTTGAAGTTATTTACACAGTTTATCTCCTCATATTCCGACTCTTCAGACTCAAGAGCATGGACTTTATCCCCAGTCTTCTTACATACAGCTGAGAAATGATTTCGCCCATTGCATTTGGAACATCTTTTCCCCCATGCGGGGCACATTCCCATCTTAAACTCGTGTTTTTGTGCGCAGAATCTACATTTTCTGGCATCCTTGCTATCTCCCTCCTGAAACTGTGTCTTGTGGGGGGGTCTTGAAGACTTGTTCTTCTTGTACACTTTAGGTCTAGCACTGGTCACTTTGTGTACATTGTCAGTGGCATGCGTCATTTCTATCATCTGTTCCTCAGTACTTTCGAATGCCTTACTGATTCGGAGGCATTTGTCTAAAGTAAGGTCCTCCATTTGTAACAGTCTTTTCCTGCACATGTCATCCCGGACACCGAGAACCATTCGGTCGCGAATTAGTCCTTCTTCTAGCATCCCACCGCTGCCACCATGTTTGTTTATGGTTTGTTTCATATATTAGAAGTTCTTGGAGCTGCTATAAATTGGGTTTATTCAAGTGAGAAGTGAGCTGGTTACATCTGGCTTCCAGTATGGTGGATCTATCTGTCTGGTTCCACATGAGGCCGTTTATAAGACATACACAACAGCACCAACATGAGTCCGTTCACGAGACTACATAACATAACAGATAACATCAAACATGATTGAAATTCTCTGTCACTTATACTTTGTGTATCATATTGCAAAGTACTTGTAGTATTCTGAACGTTCTGCAGTATAATTAGTAACCATCATAGTATTTCAGAGAACCTGCAGTATAAGCTAGCTTTAGTAAGCAAAACATTAATGCCCAGGATAAATAATTCCACCATAATTTCAAGCCTCCTCTTCACTCAAAACACTATAGTACTTTATATATGTTACACTAGTCTATTGAAGCACCTCCTCCAAGTAACCGCTCTGAAGTATCAATATGGACGTACATGTGCGTATTCCATGTAGGCAGTTCCTCCTCAGTCGTCAAAGTCGTCATACTGCTGTCGCGTCTTCTTCGCCGACGTCCGAACATGAGACGCTTCGGCTTCTGAATACCCCTCTGGGATGGCGCCCTCTTGCGGTAGTGAACACAGACGACAATTGCTAGCACCGTGACGAACAACAAGAGGAAACCACATGCTGCCAGCACTATGATGTCTGCATTGGATAGGGTCACGCGCCAATGACTCTCCGACGCTTCCATCACTGAAATATCAGCAATTTTATAATATGCTTTACAATCCCCAGAAAGTGTAGCACAATACGAAGATGGACATGTCAGATGGTCTCCCATCTATCCCCTTTTTGTGTTATTATGTGCCGTATAGAGCTAGAAGAATCCTGTGATAAGGCCCTAGGAATGATTTTTCTTTTCAATATATTTCACAGCCACTTTTATTCAACCAATGAATAACGGGGCGGGGAGAAGGGTATTACATAATCATGTTTTTTCATGATTGACTAATACAGCACCATATAGGGAGCCAAAGTGAACCCGCTGAAACAAGAGATACCCGTTTACAAAACATCATTTCCATATATAGGCGCTCAGTACTTTGACTATGTAGGTTCGAGATTATATGTGTCATTCTCCAATCTTTTAGATCCATATTTTTGATGAACTTAACAATTGTCATCGTAGCTTCGAAACAGAGTTATTCAGAGACGATAGTAGTAAACTACACTTCAAAAGTAACAAACGAGACCAAAAACAAAAGTCTAGCCTCAAACCCCCATAGGTTTAGCATTAAGCTTCATTCTTACTGGCCACCGGAAATGGTATTATATGAACGGGTATCTGTGGTTTCAGCGGGTTTACTTTGGCTCCCTAAAGATGCATTTCCTTTTCAACAAGTTGACTTTTCATCAATCGTAAATGTCTATCCATATGCATGATTCGTTTCTTACCTGTACATATAGGCTTTGGGTTGTCCCAGTTACCATTGTTGCACCGCAGAACTGGTGTACCCTGTAGTTTAAGCCCAGGGAGACATTCCAACCCCACGACACTTCCATGTGAAGTCCTTGTTGAATTACCTATTAAGGTCGTCTGCATCGTTATGATATTAGATACTATGGCGGGACAGCCTATGAAACAAAAATAATTAATGAAAATAACATTTCTTTGCAAGAATAATTACTTTTCAGTACCATTCAAACAATGTGATTTTGGTTTTTTTAAGTATGAACCTTCATAATTCCATATTATATTACTTTTAGAATTAAGATATTTCAATGTTCTGATCATAGTTGAAATGTTTACAGTAATTTCCATATCTTTATGGCAATGAAATAGAATGGTGAATCCAAACTACATATGAGAATGAATCGTCATTGCTACTTGTAACAAAAGCAAGAAAGCAGATGTTTTTCATTATATTTGTCTACTTGCAAAATTCTATATACCGGCAACGATTGTTTTATGATAACCACTTGTCGGTTTATGACTGGAGTAAATTTAAACTGGAAGGAAGTCCTGTTGGTCCCGATGATGGAGGTTGACATGAACAAAACATATCAATATGCCATTTGTTGCCCTTACATTCTGCATGTTGTTGTGGAAACACCCATTTTTTCCATGGTATACCTTTATGCTTATGTTATACAAGTTGTCTTGATGGTCATGTTCATGTCTTGTATGTTCAATGTATTGCTTTCCTATGTGAGATATCTCTGCAGTTTTTTCACGCATTATATATGAACCTGGGTGCATAAATCGCACATAATAGTTCTAAGGTCCAGTCTGAACGGAACGGAACATTGTAGATCCTGAGGAGAGACTTCTTTATTTCTTTTCACATAGCCAGAAGGGAACTAGACCCCCCCCCCCCCCCTAGACACTAAGTGGCACTGTAATTAATGGACACTGTATGAAACTCAAGGGTTAATGAAATATATGCCAGATGTCTTAACTAAGGCATCTACTTGATGTTTATGCAATTTTCGAGGAATCTAGATGTAGACCTCTTCCAATTGGAATGATTTTATTAATGGAAATAAAGCTGCTTAAACTAAAAATAATTGAATCGTCACATGGGACAGGAAGAGTGTCATTGAACATTATACATGTATATTCTTACGGGTAATGACAATAAATGTAGTTATAGATGACGGAATGATACTCAGTACATCAAGGTTCTTTCTGTACAGACAAGAGACTATTTTCCTTATCCAACATTGTAACGAACCACAAATACAAAAGAAGAAAATGTCTCAAAGTGCCAGGCCGCAGGAGAATTATTAAAACCAAAGTTAACTTCAAAGATGCCCCCTAGGCTCCATGTTAATTCTAAAATCGATTTGGTGCCTACAAGAATATATCCATACATATCTATATGGCATATTCAATTTTGGACGCTATCAAAATAATGTCTTCTTAACAGAAATGAATGTATTTTTCTTCATGTATACATCTTGTGCCATACACGGCTCGTAGAAATGAATAATCCGTATGCGAACGGTCTTTGTGATCTCGGGGTATATTTTGTCTGGTTTGTCATGTCAGGGAAGTAATGCTCAACCACCCGTCTTATGATTTAAATGTGTTTTCAGTTTCTGTCTTTTACAGTAGCCCACAGTGACATCCGACGTCTAACCTTTATAAAAGGTAGATGCTATAGAACAATACTTTGACCATAACCGCCTCAAGCCATAGGTCAGAGCAGTGAACAACTCCACTCAACAAAACTGTGTCCCGGAGAGGTTTCGTTGTTATTCCACATTTGTCATCGGAGTAAAAGCTAAAATATACAACTTTCCAAAGAAAATATAAGATAAAATATAAAGGAGTAATCTGGTTTTAAATCTGCATTCCATATGATATGGTGGCGCATTCTGACAATGAACCATTCCTTTGGGGTATGGCCCTATTATTGCTGACGTGGATGGGATCTTTATGAAATGACCATAAACTATTCGCCATTCAATGTACTGATGTTCCAAAGTAGGTATATTTGTAGATCTTTAGTACGCTTTAATTATTATTCAATCTATATAGTTCCCAAATATTGTATGCAAAGTGTTCGAGCGACAAACAATGTTTAATGCCAGCTAGATATGTGTAAACACCGGAGGCTTTAATCATTATTCTCCCGCATATTAGTTTTACCAGCAGCTCTTTCTCTGATATTCCTTCAAAATTCAAGGAGGGGGAAGGGTGTGTGCCATGTCCTTGTCCTCTTGCAAGTCCCCGTATACATCCTTGTACATGTCTCATTCTAAGTTCCCTGTACGTCACTTTCAATGTTAACAATAAAGACTTCAATCATGGGTGATCACTGCAAAATATTAGCGAATGTTGTTGTCAATAAACACTTCTCTAAAAAACACTTCTCTTTTCTTGTGAATTGTTGGAAAGAGGAATTGACCATGGTTCCTTTCTTACGTTTTAGGCGTTTAAGTTACTGCGTCGTGTCTTCACGTAAAGTACATGTACTATGAAGGACAATTTGATACGCAAGCATGTCAGTTTGCCTTTATGATACAAAAAGGGTCATTATATGTAATCAATTTGAAGACAGGGTTGCAAGTGACATACAGAAAAGGTATATGTAACTTGTCCCCCTCATCTAGAATTCACATAGATTATTCAGACTTATTTCGTGACACAGAGATTCGTTTAGAACGGTGATATCTTGGGAGCCAGAGGGGGATGACACTGCGGTCTTTTCAACTCTATTCCCCCCTCCTGAGTCATATACTGATGACCAAGCATAACAAGGGTTGTAAGTCAAAAGATGACCGCGTTGGGGGGGGGGGGGGGGGGGGTCAGAAATGGTCAAAAGAAGCAAGCCGCCATTTATGGACAGTGCGTCTGTTTACTTACCCTTTTCCATGGTGAAACAAGTGCGAGAGGAAGATTTTTAACGAAATTCCATATATACTTCACGGTGGCTAGATGAGTTTTGACCAAGCATTAGGCTTTATAATTTGGGAAAACAAAAAATGTCCTGATAACGTCTTCTCTGTATCTACCATGGATTCAATTCCTTCAGCCAGTTTCGAAATACCAGGCGTCTTCTACTATCCCTCGCGCCTTGTTCGTTCCGTCCCATGTAACATTGTGGCCAAGCGGAGCCCATGCATACCTACTTACACGCTTGCGGAGTTGACCACAGACTCCACGGCCGCGGGGCAACACTTTTTGAAATTCAGAGACACCTCTCGGCTGAAGAGCGCAATATCAGGAATTTAAAATATCTTCCGGTGTATTGAGACTTCCGAAGAACACTACAACTTCCCCTTACCTGAAGATATAACCATCAAATTATGGTTTCCAGGAAGGAGATATGCGGCTTAATTAATATCCATTACATTATCGCGGAAACTAATTTTGTCCATCCATGTACATGTGTTTATGAATGCCCCTGGAGACATTTACTTTAACATCCAGGTTAATGGTTGAGGCACCTTAAAACACTTTGTGCCTCGGGTTGTAAAAGAGATTTCAAAGGCATTTGATTTTAGGCCACCTTCCTCCTTGAGACCGCCGACAAGCAGCTAAACGTTTGAGTAACATTTAAAGCAGAAAATAAGAATTCGTTAAAAAAAAAAAAAAATATCCACATATATGCGAGCCAGCATATATGTGTGAATATGAATATGTTTCTGGATCTTCGTAAACCAATGTGCAGGTTTTATCATGGTAGACTTTTATGCAGAATGACAGTGGATTTAAAAGCTAGTCATTAAATCTATTCATAAGCTACCGGTACATAACACAACAAACTTTTATCAGGAAACCTTTCTTTTCCAAAAGCAATGCATAAGAACTTCATCTACAAACAAAATCTACAGGAAATTCTGTCCAGACATTGCGTCACTTTCCAAAGATATCAACGAATTGGAGCCTCTCCCGAAATGTTCCGAGATTAGTCCGGTACCATTATATTGGTCAGATAAAAACCTTAAATCATTGGTACGTTAGAGGAAGGCTAGTTGGTGACTTTGTAATTTGGTAGGCATGCAGGTTGTTGAGTAGCCAGAATGGTGGGTGGGCAGGTTGCTGTGTCAGTGAGTAGGTTGTTGGTTAGGTAGATAAAAGGGAAGGCAGGTTGGTAGAGATACAGGTTGGTAAGTGGGCAGTCTGGTGGGTAAGTAGTTGGTAGGAATCTGCTGGTTGTTGGATAGGTAGATGGGTGTGTTGGCAGCTTGTTAAGCAGATTTGGTGGGTAGAGAGGTTTGTAGGTGGGCAGTTTGATGACTAGGCAGGTTGGTGGGAGTCAGCAGGTTGGTGGTTGATCAGATTGGAGGTCGGGCAGCTTTGTCGGGAGGCAGGTGGTTAAATATACAGACTGGGCAGACATCAGGCTATACATACACCAATACAGTAGAACTCCGCCTAACGGACACTTCGCGTAAACGGGTACCCCACGTTACGGGCACCTTTGCTAGCAACAGATCCTTATATTATTGAAGAAGCAACTGAAGCAGAATTGGCGGATCTCAGGAGGCTCGGAAATTGAGTCCCGGAATTTATTACATAACTCTCAATAACAAAAAAGAAAAATCACAAAGCAGGTGAGGAATTCACCTCTTGCACATAAGTGTGGCGCTGCTGTAGCAGAGAGAATGTGTTGCGCTGGTTGCATGTGGCTAGCCACCGCTTGCCAGAAACCAGCCACACACTGGCAAATCGAAAACGAGGCGAGCCCTCACCTGTATCGGCAGCATGGCTTCAGTCCCATAAGCACAGAGTAACTGTATAAGTGTAAATCGTTGTTATATCGTGAATAACAGGCCGATTTTTATAAATAAAATATTGTTAGAAAGCTAACACTTGGGCTTATTTGTTGGTATAATATCATAGACCTGTGTTTTGGCTAAGATTTATTTATTGATTAAAAAATTAATTAATTCACTTTTTCTTTTCAAATGCTCATAACTTGAGTTGCCCAAAGATTTCAGTGTTGCACCCGGCAGATTTGAAATAAGAAGATTCTGGAGATGAATAATCATGAAAAAATAAATGTCTGGACGCTAAAGCAAGGTATACCCCTCTCGCTGCCAGACTAGAACACATATTATTGAAGAAGCAACTGAAGCAGAATTGGCGGATCTTAGGAGGCTAGGAAATTGAGTCCCAGCCCAAGTTAGACAATTAAGTCCAGTTTACGAGAGATCCTGCGATCCTTAGCCAATTTGGTAGAAGTAGACTCAGACAAATACAATAATACAGCCCGGGATTTCCAGTCCCCGATGCGTTTGATTTCGTGAATCGGAACGCCTACAGATATCAAAAGATGACTCTACCTATTCTTAGACTATGAGGGGAGTAACAACATCTTAAACCAATTTCTCTCGAAATCTCTTTTAACATGCTGTGAAATACATGATAAGAATATGGTTTCATGGTCTTTGACCTTGGGTCTGGAAATAAAGGGTCTCCAGGAGAAAGTGAAAATCTTTTGAAAATTCTTGACAACCATACAACAGGACATAATAGAGAATTTGACCTGTTGATAGGTAATTCCAGGGTTCTGTCTTTAAATTGTATATATAGTCTTAGACGAATCAATAGACAATAATAAACCATAATCGGTAAATGTAACTGATTCCATAGACAACATATGGGAAGACATCGTGACATGGGATTTACGGAGTAAAGCCCTGAAAGACAATCTCACTGCACCCCAGGAAACTAAATCTTCCTTATTAGACATATTCAACAATTTAAACATTTCTAACAATTGTTCTGGATAATACGGGTTAGCCGGATTCTGTTGATTACCCAAGACTCTTTTTATCCCTACCAGAGTCATTCTTATTTTAAAACAACCTTTGTCCACATGTGGGACATCAAAATAGTTGTTGAGCGCCCATACGGAGCTAAGATAATTTACTATAGATACATATTTTAAAGAATCAGCAAAAAAAACCGATAAATACAAACAAACAGTGTCCACACACGCAGGTAGTGGGGTGAAATCATAAGAATCACAAAAATTGATAAATCGTCTCCACTGTGATTTTCTGGTTGACCAATTGTTTTCGGACCAGCCTTGCAGTTGAAAATCAAGACAATCTGCCCTGATTTCCTTCGGAGTACCTGAAAGGACAGCAAAGAATACTAGAAGCAATTAGACTGTTCAAGATACAATGATAACGATGATCCGACATACGAGAGAGAGAATCTGCTAACACATTGTCTTCCGACCTGATATAATGAGTATGAATATGGATACTATTCAGGGCTACAAGCCAGAAAAGTTCACGAATCCATGCCATCGCTGAGTTGTTAGAACTCTTCCCAGTTATAACCATATGAATCACCTAGGTATTATCAATGTACAAATGCAGAACCTTATCTCTAAAAAGTTTACATCATCTAGTAATGGCCCTAACTACTGGCCATAATTCCAATACATTTATATTTTGATCAAAATTGTCCAGGATTGGAGCCATATCAGTATGTGGACACTTCATTGTTGGGTCATTCCAAATACCAAATAGAAAATCATCTTCGGTATGAGTGCCGAAACCTTTAAGTGATGAATCAGTGTAGCATATACGATGATCTTTTAGGGAGTTAGGGAATTAATGAACGACCATTAAAAATGGTCATAAAACATTCCCACCATTTTAGATCGGAGCGAATATTATCATTAATATTCACTCTGCGGTTACCATGCTGATCTCTTAGGGCTTGATATAATCGACGCATGAATGTTCTGCCTCCATGGGCAACAACTGCACAGTGGGCTAAGTAACCGACGAGGCTTTCAAATTTCCTAAATGGTACCCAATTCTTTGCAATCACTTCAGAGATTAAGGCTTTTGCTGATTGTATCTTGTCATCTGGCAAGGATAATTCAAATCGAGCAAAATCAATTTCAACACCCAAAAACCTAACTTTCTGACTCTATTTGGAAGTCTTTTTTTGTGTTCACAACAAAACCCAGATATTCCAGAGTCTCTATGAGTTTTCTCTGAAAACGTGCACATTGGTCAAGGTCAATACCACAAATGAAAAAGTCATCCAAATAGCTAATACATGTCAGAATGCCAAACAGCATCAAAAACCTTACCGCGAAGTCTGAAAGACTATTAAAGATAAAGGGACTTGACTTCCCACCAAAACAAAGGCGATGATCAAGGAAGATACAAGTTTCTTCCCCTGGAAGATTCCATCGAAATCCCTGAAGGGTTCTATGAGAGGGGGTTACATGGACTGATCGGTATGCAGATTTTATATCTGTTACAGCTCCATACCCGTTACGAGTAATAATGTCAGTCGCATCATCCACACTATGAAAATGGAATTTTGGGGCTGTACCCTCCATGTGGGTGTTTATACTCATACCTAGTGGCCTGCGGCAATCTGTGATGGGGCGAAGACCGCCATCCTTCTTTCGTACCGCCCCCATAGAGTGTATACACTGGGGGATAGCCTTGGCACGAGAAATTTTGCCCGAGAGTAACTCCCCTTCCACATTCCTACTCATCTGATCTTGGTAAGGTTCTGTATATATCGACTTATAGTTACGACAGTCATAACTATTATCATTACCTTGATCGACAACAGAGAATCCTCTACGGATGCCAGTGAGACAATATAGGTCCTCTGGTGAATATTTGTCCATAATAAAAATGGCGGAAGCCCAGGTACATGGTTTCAATTGGATGGGACTGCCATTCAAAGTATATGAGCATTTACAGCTAAGTTCACCGGAATATGAGCTTGCCCGTCAACACATATACAGAAACGATAGTTATCGGCAATAAGTCTTTTATCACAATATTGACTCTAACAATCAGTCTCTAGATTATTTTCTACAGTAGTGATACAGCTCGTACTTTCCTAAATGTGAATGGATGAACTATCTAAGGAAATACATTGATTTTCAACCAACTCATTGCTGTCACCAACCGATTTCACACTTCCCTCACCAGTAAAGGCAGTTTCCGAAACAACATATTTACTAACTTCCTGACTTACACAGGGAAAATATTTTTCAGGACATGTATCGACAACATCGTGAATAAGATAATCATCTTGATGATCAAAAGACCAAATATTGACTTCTAAATCATTAGGTGCATCTACGAGGGCACCCATACCCTGGGCCTCATCCAATTTTTGAACCTTTAGCTTTCGGATCAACTCGCAGTCGGACCTGGGAGCTGTTTCAAAAGTCGGGAGGGTGCTATTAAAACGAGAGTACTCATCGCCAATGCGAGAGGCCAACAATGGAACTTGAGGCGTCGCTGTCGAGGTGGAGGTGCCGCTCTCAATGGGATATTGGTAGTAGTTTTGCTGCCGCTTTGATTTGAGGTGCCGCTTGCTGTTGCCGGCCTCTCGCTTACAAAATGTGACGTGCCGCTGGCGAGACCTCACTCGACTTATGAAACAGCTCCCTGGAGTCGTCACCTTCGCATATGATGCATTTATGATCAAACCTACAATTCACCTGTGTGCAGTTGTTATCCTGGTAAGTTATACAGAAACGTGGTTTAGATCGATCGCTTTTACCTTTCTGGAACTTGGGGGTCGATTTACTAGAAGCACGAACCTTTTGCTTCTCCACCCCCGAGTGCCATCAACTCCAAGGAATCTCGTTGAGAGCCCAGGGTCTACACCTAAAAATGACTTCGGTTCAATAGCCATTTTTTTCCCGACATGCTTCGTCGTACTTACACAAGGCTTGTGTGGTATAAGTACGGTTTTCTGCTTTCTCAGAGAGGTAACGGATGTAACATCGTCCCCGTCCTCATAGAGTTCAGTACATAAGGATGCAGACGAAAATATGAGCATCTCAAAAGACATGGGTTTAGATCGATCAGCCTTGTCGATAAATCTTCTCAACAAAAACTTACGTAATCTCTTCTTCTCCTCCTTCCGAGATAGCCTCTTAGAACTGGTCCTTGATCGCTTTGACTCACTAGACTTGCTCCTCTTTTTCTTGCGACGAGAGCTATCAGAACTGTCCGAATCGCTCGTCTCAGTGGATGATTAAGACGTTGTATCATCATCACTAAGCAATTGTCTTTGAGCAGCGCACAAATCCCGCCAGCGCACAAAATGGTCTGGCAACATCCACAAGGGTGTCAGCCATGACTAGTACCGGCTTGGTGGAACAGCTGCTGAAGTCAGTTGGTATAGGTCGTTTGGTATAGCCTGTATTCCACCAAAAAGACAAAATCGTTGTACAGCGCCCGTATGGCGGTTGCTGCGGTTGCTGGCAGATCTGCTCTATTTTAAATCGTCTGTCGGGTTGGTGGAAGCACACACCAGACGTTTCAGCAGCGACGGCTCTCCTGCCAGACGTTTAAAGAAGTCTGTTGGAGGATATAGGGGTTGTTGGGACGTCGCCTCACGGTTGCTGAACGTCTGGCAGGAGAGCCATTTGAAATGCGCTTCCACCAACCAGATTTCTTCAGGCGATATCCCAACTGATACTCCAATAACCCTCCAAGAGACAGAATGTGCCTATCTCGCGAAAAACTGATCCATTAGAATTTTATCGGCTGGAATTGGGCATCTGGCCGATGCATTTGAAGAGGTATGACACCCGCCCGCGGGTTCTGCCGGGAGTTGCAGCGAGGGAACGCTGCCAACATATTGTGAGCGATACCGGCGATACCCGAAGCCGCGAACAGACAGAAAATTCCGACACTTTCAGCAGAATTCTAGCACCATAGCGTGCCATACACATTCATAACATCAATCATTATCTTTATTTACCTTCATTGTTCGATTAAATGTGTAATTCCGCGGTTATTTGACGTTTTCTGTCCGTTCCCGTACAAATCTCGACAGGCCGATACACTGCTCCGGTCGATACGCAGCTTTCGCGGGTTTGGAGTGTCGCAGTGTATCATCGCACGCCGCGCCGCCTATCGGAGAACTTGATTACTACATAAAATGCGGCCAACGTCCACCAGTCGCCGCCACGGCAGGGGCGTCAGCTAGGATCTGCTGGAACTTTGAACCCACCAGACACACGTATGGCAACCACATGAGCGTCTGTTGGGGCTTTCGGTGGAGCAGCGACGCATTTAGAGGCCATTTTCCCAGATGTTTCAACCGACGTCGGCTGAAAGGTCAGCTGGAACGTCTGTTGACGTTGAAAAAGTGGTTGTTTGGTGGAATACAGCCTTATGAGTCAGTCGGTATTGATCAGTCAGTATTGGTCAGTCAGGATCAGTATTGGTCAGTCAGTATTGGTCAGTCGGTATTGGTCAAGACACTAGCGGTCAGTCAGTATGAGTCGGTCAGTCAGTTTTGGTCAGTATTGGTCAGTCTGTATTTGTGGTGCTGTTACATGAGACACATTCATATGAAATAATTTCGGTTTTCCTTTTTTTGGCATACTCTCTTCCCTTTATTACAGCTTAGCACTTATCGCGCTTATAAATACGTCTGCGACTGGCTTGTTATGTACTTCTTGTGATATATGCAACTTCAAACCATTTCCTCTATGCTAGCGCCTCATCAGTTTCTCTTGGGATATTTCATATATAAGGTTGAAACTATTTAGCAAGTCTCGTCACACTTTATATGATCGTCCCCAGTAGAAACATACAGATAATGTGTTTGCAATTATTTTGCGATAGGGGGTCAGTGGGCCTAATATTAACAACATCGTTAGGGACAGTGTATGATATATATATATATATATATAGCCAATATATACATGATCGTGTGTATATATATAGTTGCTGAAGTGGCAACTAGGTTCGAGCATTGTATGGGCACTACAGATTATGGTAAGACTCCTCAAAAACCACTTTTGTTTTAAACTTTCTTCTTCACTCTGTCCAAATTTCAAGGCAACACGAATAAAAGATTACCTCACCCCTGGTATTTATGTCCAATAGGCTTAATATTGGTAGAGTATTCTCCATGCCCCTACAAATATTAGTCAGTTCTCCATGGTCTATATATGGCATCTGTGTGCCGTCCATTCTATTAGTGTTTACAGGGGTGTTTACAGAAAGCGACTCGTTTTGGGCAAAATTGTCATTCTCTTGTTCATTTGAAGGCTAAGCGATATTCACTCAGCTTCGCCTCGTTCATATTGCGCTGTGTCAAACTCGTGGAGAACAACGACTTTGACCAAAACATGTTGATTTCTACCTTGTCATGTTTAATACTCCTGATATCAGGTAAAAGGCAACTAGGGTTCAGAGTATCACTTGTCCGTAGTTGCACTTGTAGTGGCTGCCACATCTACGAGTTTTCAAATCATTAATGATGTAGGGGTGTTGGGTGGCCCACTAGATTGATCTCTATAGTCTTCAATCATACATCAGGCATGGCACTATGAGAATGTAAAAGAAAAAAATCCGAAAAAATCGGCATAGGCCCCCAACGAGTTTCAGGGAAAGTGCCCTGAGTGGGGCCCCGGGGGCAAAACACCCGAAAGCTCCTGCATTTTGAGCTAATTCTACGCGACTTCTTGGCCAGAGCTGAAATTACCAAAATTGTGCAAATAACTCCCATCGTCTTTCGTTTTGAACCCCGACCCCTCAATGTTCGTCTTGAATTGAAATTATCCAAAGATTGACCCCACTCTGCTAACAGAGTTCCTGCGCTCAACTTACTGCGGTCACTCTTATCTCTGCCCCAACCTGCCTGTTTGGGCCCAGTTTGGGCACCAGTTTTTGAAACATCCTAAATTCTGAGGGCTTTTGCGGGTATTTTGTGTTCTACTTGTATATATAGAGATGAAAATATTTATATGGTAAATAAAATACTCTCCTTTCTGTTATTATTCATGTGTGACCAGACACAGTCTCTGGGATTACTTTCTAGAGTGGAAAATACCTCATGTGTTGCAGGGTTTTGTTTTGTCAATGCCAATGTGCTCCTCTGAAGGGGCCGTCTAATCAACTGTGGAATCCCATTATAAAATGGTTTAAGTCTGAAAAAGAAACAGCTGGATTGTCTGTGAAGCTCCTTTAACAATTCCCATATTTCCATACTCATGATATGTGAGTTGTTTGACTTATATAAGTTTTGACAGTTGCCTTGTTTTGAATCTGAAATATTCGCTGGTCTCCCCCGTCTTTAGTAGATACCCAGGAAACCAGCTTTGGGTTGGGGCAGAGATTTGTAAGCGCTAGCGCCACCAAAGATCTCGGAGGGGAGTGGATTGACCCTTGGGCTGTAAAACAATCCGGAAATCCAAGAAAATCCTACCACAAAAAAATAGAAGAAAATAAACAAAACTCACCTATTTTCGATTAATTAACTTTATTTACACTGATAGGATCAAAATATAATAAAAATTATATACCTTTCATTTTAGTTTTGCCTGAAGGATACTTTTTCAATCCGGATGGACTATATGAATCTCAAATTCTAGGTCTCATGCCATAGTTTTTAAGATATATCAATAACAATTTTACAGAGAGAAAACACGAAATTCAATAAAATGTCAAGACTGAATGACAGTGGAAAGAATTACGATTACGTACAGTTATGCTGTGGTAGTTTGCCACTCAATGAAGAACAAAAAGTTAAACCTATATTAACGAATTGTCAGTACTGATTGCAAATAGACTGTTGTTTTTTATGCTGTGTGTGTGACACGTAATATTTTATTTAGTAAAATGCATTATATGATCTTGAGGAGGACAGGAATAAACAGCGTTATATTCGAAGTTGAGGGAACGTATTTACGCAAATAATGAACACGGACTTAAATGATAAGCCCGTGTTATGAATATACCTTGAGTAATGAATATAGCAGTTTCAATATATATATTCTGATCCAGATAAAGCGGAACCGACTCGGCGCTTGGTTATCTTTCACTTACGAGGTTCAGTACGGATCACATAGTTCTGACAGTAGTAGATGGGATGAGTACAAGTGTCATATGATAGGCCCATAAAGACATACTTAACCCTATGACAAAAGAGATAGAACGTACATATATGTTATCACAGTCTTAGCATCAAAATAGGAAAAAACTATTCAATCACTACTTTCATTATTTTTTTCTGTTTTCAACGTATAGGGGCCTATATAAATTCCTAGTTCATGTTTTCTTCCTTTCATAATGGATAACATTAAGGTATTCATCGATCGAAAAGCCATCGACCCTGACTAATAAAACCAAAGCTGATTGCCAGAAATTATACCCCACACATACTATTTATTTACTTTTATCCGTCAGTCATCAGAGAAATGTCTAATCAACTTCTGATAGCGTCGTGACCTATAAGAATCGACGGGACCAGCAGCAATTTAGAGTTACGTTAATAATCAACATTTGTCATGGAAATTATGCGGATAATTACAATAATAAATTCAATAATTCCCCCTTTATATGTAGGCTTCTGATTGATATGGCTGCCATCGGTGATTAAACCACGGTAGGTAATAAGTCAATAATAAGGTAAACATTTCTATGTAGAAATAAATGCTTATGATAATTTGTTTTAAAATGTGTTCACAATACAAAGGCTCAATGATGTTAACTACGGTATAATTCGCAACGCGGAGAATTTACTTTGTATACAATAAATATGCTATATACGCGTAACTTAACGTCTTGAATACCATTATCCAATACATACAATACACAAATGCCGTACCTAAATTTGATTAAGGTCTGACACTGAGGTAACCCCGAAATTGTAATTTGGGAACTTCAATCGAATAAAATCCATCTTGTTTGGAATCGAAATGCTATAAAAAGAAAGGTTCAAACCCCAGTTCCTAAAAGGAAAAGCAATAGATATGCTTTCGTTTCTTCTCCTGACAGAGAACAAAATGTAGGTATCACAGGAATTGTACACAGAGAGTGGAGCAGAGATCTGTGCTTGGAAGCACTACCGATTGGTGGCTGGTACTGGTGTCCTAGGCGACATATCCTGTGTTGATATTTTCGACCGGTTCAGCGACATGTTTATCTTCTTTTGAGTCAGTTCAGCCCTCAGCGCTCTCAGCTCCGTCTCCGCTTGGTTACGAAGCTGCAACGAAATCCACACTACTTGTAATATTTTCCTTTTTTTAAATCTTCTTTTCCTTAAAATGACTTGCAATAGAAAGCCCCTAAACTCAGAATAAAGAGCAAGTGGACACCATAAATATATAACTGCGAGAATATTTGGCATGAAAGTATGAATGAACATGTAAATGTATGTATTCACATACATGTACGTGTATTTCCGTTATAATTTTACAGATAAATACAGGTATCGCTACTAAAATTTGGGTTGGATAGTAACTTACGTAAAGTACAAGTAGGCATACCAGCTCTTTCAGTACGCTGCTCTCATATGAGCGTTAATTTCTGAACTCTTGCTATTTGATAGCATTTAGCACTGAGGGGACCAGATTGTGTACTTATATGTTAAGTTTAGTGCCACAAAGGGAGGGAAGTGTTATCTCGGATTGGTGTTGTCTTAAGTACATTGCAAAGGAAGGTATTTATCTCTTCTTTAATGTCAGATATATGTAAGGTTCTTTGTTTAATTTGGATATCAAGCATTACGCATTCATGGCTAAGGTGTGTGCGACTATGTGCATTCAGTTGTGGAATGTATATATATATATACTCCCATCGGTGTATTTTTTTTTTACAGAGACAGGGATACGGAAGATCTTCTGTAACCCATGTGAGCTTGCAACTTTGTTGATTCGTAACACAGATTTTCCAGAGTTACATCAATATTATAGCAGTGAAGTCAGGCTAGCAATACTTAAAAACTCAAGTTTCAGATTTAACATTTAGCCAAAATCAAGTTTAAGTTGTCTCCAAATACACATTTGAGAACCATTGTAATTTGTTGTCACAATGTCGTAGCTGATTCAACGCTCCTATAGTAAAAAATAATTGCTATCTCACCTCCTACCTAGATATGCATAGCTTTCTCTTCCAGACTTACGTTTACGACTAAAACATGCAGTCTTGGACTGATCGCAAACGTATTAGCCTTAACTAATGGTACTTGGTCAGACTCTTTATTACAAGGACAAATGCTACCAGATATGCGAGGACATCCTTTTCAATAAGATAAAGTAGCAGCGGTTAGTATGTGATTGGTATAAAGCTGCTTTAATCACACACAAAAAACTACTTTCACACTGCAGGTTGGTGCGTCGCCGTTTATTTCATGCGAACCGCGCCGTTTTAAGGGGGCGCGAGCTCCTATTAGCACTACTATATAACTGCCTACATTCTTCAGGCGGGTGGTCCTGGTGCCCGTTTAATAATCTAAGATCGTACATGAAGACCCTTTTCTGTATCTTGTACAGGGGTTATCGTTTAATAATATTAAAGTTTGTTTACTAAGACAGTCTTAGCCATCCATAAGGTCGTCCATACGTGTTGAATAGGTTTACCATATCGTCCCTGGGTCTCTGTGGTATACAGAGAAGGGTCTACATGTAGGATCCTATATCTTTCAACGGGCCCCATAGTCCACTCCCAAAAAGCACCCAGCATGATCTGCTACGGGAAGTTTACCTCTAATATAATCTGGATCTACTATTCCTGATATCTTTGTATACAATTTTGGTTTGCTTTCTGTTATACGATAACAGCGTTGGAAAAATCTCTCTGCAGAAATTAGGAAATTGACCAATGGGAAGGGAAAATGGGGTCGAACACTAAACACCAAGTGCAACTCTCTTCATTGTGCTCGTGATAGCCACGTTTACCCTCAATTACTATTCATGATATCTCCATTTACTGACATATCTCAATTATCAGCACACTGGGAACTATACTATTAACATGGCCCTTAAGGGAGATGGGAAGAATCGCTGAGGCTTGATGGGTTAGAGATTCTCTATTGTGGAGGCGAGGGGGATCTGAAAGAACCCTGACTTAAATAGAACTGGATCTTTTTTTAATTTTAAATTTAAATTTTTTTTTTTTTTTGGGGGGGGGGGGGCATCCATAAAGTCCTTATTCCACTGTATTCCTACATTATCTAAAGGAAACCGAGAGGCTTTATATATAGACAGCTGCATAGTCAGGCCGAGACTTTTCAATGAATCCAAAAATAACATAGTCCTCCTACTTAAACGACCACCATCCGCACATTTGAATAAATTCGACCAATGATAGCTGCGGGGTTTAGAAAAAAAACAGTCGTTATTGTTCCTAATCATTCCTATCTCCACTAGTATCTATATGTCTGTGACGAGGCTAGGTGCTGTCTCTATGGCAAAAGAAATGGTCTAATGTAATGGAAATTTCATATACCATTACATATAAAACCAGAAAACCGAAATAACTGGGTCTGGTGTGGACGTACCTTAAGATACCATGCCTGCTGAGAGGATCTTGCATTGTATTATTGCATCATTCCAGGCTATGTTTTGTTATCATCGGAAGCCATTTTATCAATTGAGCTTACATTACATTGGTTACCTATCATGGATCCTTGAATCTGACCCTTCGATGCGGGTATGGTGAATGGAAAACAGGTCTCCTCCAGTGAGATTCGAACTGCAGGGAATTATCCATGTGACCAGATGATTTTTTTTCATGAATGTACAGTAGAACCCCGTTAAGCAGGATACCCCCCATATATACGAGTCAATGTAGTCCCAGTTGAGGGGTGCTCCGCTTAACGGGGTACAATACATATGAGGTAAAAAGGATTCTTTTCTGAGGAAATATGAATTGTCGGAATTCCGTCATTTGTTAGAAAACTTACATTCCTGATTTGAGAAGTTGACATCAATGTACACTCAAGTTAATTAATGAGAGAATGGTTGCAGTCGAAAATCTGATGTTTTGAGATTCCTATCAAGTGATTATGGCCGGTATAAGCTCTAAATCAGTTTTGATTTAAAAATGTTCTGTTATATTCAGTTTGACGTATATATGAACGCTTGCCTGTTCGATATGATCTTTTGGACACCAAGAGCTGATATACCCATCTTATATCAAAAGAGAATTCACATTGCCTTAGGCTGATATATAAAAATGACATCATTGTGATATAGCATATAGTGCAATAGGTTGAGACAATCCAACAGAACAGGTCTGCAGCCAGAGAAGACAGGATTCGGTACCACGTTAATTACCATGTCGGTGTCACCCACCTTCATTTCTGAGGTAAGCTTCATCTTGACATTCTCCACACGGCGTTGGAGATCTTCAATTTCGTGTTGGTATTTCGTGGCCTGTATTTTCAGATTACTCTGAAATACGAGGACGGTCTAAATTAGCCTGATAGAAGTTAGATCAATCACTCCATTTGAATTTGAAAACTGTTGTTTTTAAGAGAGATTTCCATCACGATTTGAATAAAAGTGTTTAATTGCCCTCGACGGTTTTTTCTTAGCAATTCTTATCAAGGGAATATTCTGTGTACAATCACCGAATTCGACGATACAGCCGCTCTGTCACTCGGGCTCTAGCAGCGTAAACTAACTAAACATTAAGTCATCAAATTTATATGATAACACACATGACAGCAATGTTTGGAATCAAAGGTGACTGTAATCAACGGTAATATGTTTAGTTTCATTTTAACCGCATTTGGAAACGATTACTGAACACCACGCCACACGCTTACTAGGAACAAATTCACTGAGGGGAATGGATGGCCGAATGGCATTTCAAAATACACCACGCTATGATATACACTATTAAAGCACTCATATGCCTATGTTCTTTGCCGATACATCACGCCTATCTCTGATATTAGGCACACAGTATCAATCATTTATACGAGGCTTTAGCCCCGATTATAAGTGGATAACATGTCAAAGCATACACGTACCATAACATGTACATGTGTAAGTAAGTACGTCAACCTCATTTCGCCCCTTATATTGTCTGCTTCGTGACAACATATCTTAATTGTGCATGTAAACTCTTAACTGTACATGAAAAATTGATAATGTCAGGAAATGCATTACCATATATGTTACCGATATTTAATGTTTAGGTTAGTCCAAGAAGAAATTCAACGGTTACAATTAGCGGTTTCTTAGTGTCTATTGTGGATAACTGTCCTTCTGGACAGCAATCGTCTGTATAGTGCTCTTTCAAATTTCGAGTATCACACACAATGTGTACCACTCATATGCGATCACCTGAGCGTCGATTTTTCTTTTCGTTCGAGGAATGTAGTATTCCGACTAAAGAGAACAAATGGTTATCTTAGTTTAACTAATAACAAATAAATGACATGTGGTATATGCATGTAAATAAAGAAGTGTCTCTGTTTTTAACAATATATTTACAGGTTTATCAAGAGATTTAGATAGAAAATATAATTAATTTGGTTTGGTATATCAATACTATCATAGATTCAATAAATGATACTATGTTTGAATATGATGGCGGCGGGAGACCTATGGAGTGCGACATAGGGACTTATAACAATGTACAGGTAAATGCATTTCGAAAAGCAAGAGTCTATCTGTATTGTATTTAGAGAGTTGATAGAACATTTCAAGACCGTACGCCATTACATCAATATGATTTTATAAAGTTATAAAAATATCAAATAGATTACATTAATAGTTACAGTCATTAGTGGTTTGGCATGGATGCTTTTTTATGTAAAAGCATTTTAAATCACACAAAACGCGAATTATACTATAAAATTTGAAACCCAAAATCTATGGAATACCGACTCTACGGAAATGTACCTGCTTAATTGAAATAAATTCGATCACAATATTAGTTGCGGCAAGCAATGTCTGATACATATATTGACATTCTCAAAATACCTAGCTTACAAACAACCAGTTTACTATTTCACATGGTGTTACTGAAATTATTGTTTTACAAATATGCTTACTCAAGTGATATATGCTATAGGTGAAAAAATTAATTCTATGTGATGTGCCCCAATATACTTGGCAACAAATATGTGTCAAACCAGTCCACCTACACGTACACCCATTGCTATCACACATGCATTTATGCTTTCCCCATAAGTAAAGGAGATTACACAACATAATAAATAATCGATGAATGTACCTGTCCTGGTACCACCTAAAACGTGAACATCAACAAATAAGATTCAGCTTGTATCATCTCCTGTCATGCATGAATTCTTAATTCTATCGGTTACTATTATGAATATGAACATATTAGTATGGGTTTAAAGATAATGAAATATGGGTTTCTTAACTAATGGAAAGTAACCCGACGCAATGGGAATGTCTTTATTTCAACGTTTAATTTTCTCAAATCATCAAGCCAAAAATGCTTACTATATTATTACTATATTAATCCTCTAGTAGATTCTCAAGTGTTAACAATTCTAATTGCTGATAAAGGAATTACGACAGCAATTTGGCGATACATGTTACTTCTATGAATATACAACATATATATATATATATATATATATGTATATGTACCAATCGGCAAGAAGTTATGGTCAACAATGCGGATGTGCATAATAGCAGATATAATTCACTTGATTGTATAACAATTTACTTTGAATATAACACATCAGGATTCCATACGTTCAATGCTATTCTATGATGTGTATGCCCCCAAAAGATTTTGCTAGTGTCGACAAAAATGTACCGTTTTAAAGGTGAAACCCTTCAATCTAAAATATAATTTTTGCTGTGATTTGGTACGATCATGGTATATGCTGGTAATCTGGTTAGTTACTATCTGATAGGTTGTCACTCTTTAACCCAATCTCTACAAAAATCTGATCACAAAGAGTGGTAAACTGAGCCCACCTGTGCAGAGGGCTTTTCGCCCTTCCGCCCGCCTCCATCTTTCTCCTTCGTCTGCTCCAGTTGAGACATTATCTTTCGATGCAGCGCTTCTAGCTCTTGTCTCATGCGTGTCGCCTGTTCCTCCAGCGGCGCTGTTTTCTTCTTCTCCTCAAAATAACGCTTCTTCCAAAGGTCACGTGCTAAAAAGAGTAAATAACAGTGTCAGTTTAGAGAGGAGGGTGCAATCCAAATTTTAAATAATGTGTCCTGTGCTGTGTTATGTGACGTAGCTGTATGGTTTTCTTGATTCACCTCGCTCCTGTGTATTTGGCTGATATATACATATATGTATATCACTTGTGCACATTCAAGTATCATTGGATATGCATGAATATGATTTTTTTTTGTCGAACTTGTTTGCAAACGTTTGTACATTCTACCACACCAAGACACTACATATACATGATGTCACTCTTTTTTATCAACGAAACCTAATCGAAATCACTGACTATTATTTCATCGGGTCGGTTGTGACATAGACCTAAACAACTGCCGGTGTACGTATAGTCATATTCATTCCTTCTGACATTAATTACGGAATAAAATACTACACACCTTGTGTCCGCCTTTGCTGTGTTTTGTTCTGCATGGCTTTGGCTCTTTTGACCAAGTCTTCCCTTCGTTTCTCGGTTTCCTTGCGCTCGGCACGCGCGTCCTCCAAGTCTTCCATTAGTTTCGCTTCTGCCAATTAAAAAGACCTTATATCTACACAAACGCCATAAAAGATTTCAGCCAAACAGGTGGCTTTTCTAGACAATACTTGAAAAAGCCAACCCCAACGAAACGATATTGTACGCATTCCAAGTAGAATAACATAAACAGTCGTTCAATTATATAAGTTTACAACTAAAACATCTTGATAGGACATGGCACAGGATTTAAAACTAGAATATTTCGTTGTAAATCAGGGATGTCAGGTGGGGTCAGGGAAAAAAGTAGAAACCTTCTTCTTATGGTTTTTTTTTTGTCTCATAGAGACTGGAAAAACTTGGATATGTCTTTATCAGGCATGGCATGGGGCTGAGGGTGTGTGGGGAGGTTCAAACCACTGCTTTATTGGCGTAAATAAGGCTAAAACCATATTATCTTTGTTTGTCAATAGAAAAGCAATTACATTTACTGAAAACTAAAAAGTGGAATTCCACGGAAAAATGGAAAACTGACATCTCTGTGTAAAGCTGACGACAATTAATGAGATCCATATTTCAAGTGTATTAGAAAGGGAAGTATATCTATACGCATAGAATAGTTTTACAATACGCATATATATACATGTATACTGGTAATCTAGTACTGTTATTGCCCGCCAGGTGGCAGCACTGACGGTTTGCTGGCTGTTATCAGTATTGCTAGATTAGGTTACATGCAATGACTGCTCCCTCTAGTAATCACTAGACAGTATGTGTCAGGTGTTACCAGATTGGGAACGATTCATAAAAAGACAAGGTTACCGCCAAAGACTTACTTAACTCTTGTTGATCGACTGGTTCGTCATTTGCTCCTAATAGTTCATCTAGGGCTTCATCGTTCTGTAAATAGAATCCCAATGAAACAGCTTTGTATTTTTCTAAATGCTTTTATTGTGACTTTTTTCTGAACAGTTCTACCGGGCATTCACTACAGATGCAGTACACTTTCATAAGCTGGGATAACTGAAGGAAATATTCGAAATATTACCAGTGAATAGACAAGAAAGGAAAACATATTTATATCAAACTATTAAAGGGGAGGGAATTGCTGCAGATGACTCAATCCCAAACATGATGTGCTATTCCATTAGGTCAAGGACCAGTGGCTGTTTTATAATTCTTTGTTACAAGGATACTCTTACCTTTCTTTCTATTTTTTTCATTCAGGAAATCCATTATTGGCTGGAAAGCTAGTCGTTCCAATGGTGTTACATAATACACAATATGACAATCATGTAATAGTTGTTGAACAATTCTGTAGGATCACAGCTTTCAGTGTAGTCCTCTAGATTGTGTGATTTGCGCAAGGTCCAGCTAATTAGTCTCATAAGTTGGATTAACTGTAACTCGTATTCCAAATTTATTTCGCAGTCACATCTACTTTGGTTGTGGCTGTGGTGTTCAGGTACTCACGTCATAATTGGCCGGATTGCTTTCTCGCCGGCCCCCGTTTTGCGCGGCGTCGGACCCGGCGAGTCCGCTGTCCTTCCGATCTTCAGGCCCCCCGCCTCCCCATTGCTGCCACCGCGCTTGCTCCTCCTCCTTCTGCCGCCGTTCTCTGTCTACCACCTCCTGTCGCCGACGCTCCAGCTCCAGAAGATCCTGGCGCCTGTCTTGCCCGCTGTCCTCAGCACCTGGTTCCCGGGGGGATGATTGCCCTCTGTTAACAAGAAGGGCATCTTTTCAACACATATAATAGTAGTTGTTTTGAGTGAAGGATAACTTGTTCCTTTTTATCATTCACAATTAATGCAGATACTGTGGTCTCCCATGCATGCAAAATATTTAAGGTAACATAGAGTATAATGGCTCATGCGTTGTAATCAAGAATTAAATAATGACATCATATATCCGCCCACGCATTTATCATGGTTCAGCCACCAATATCGATATGACTCCTTAGAGTTGGCGATAAGCCTCTGTTGCCCAAAACTGATAGACCTGGGAAATCTTGCGTGCTAAAATAACTGTAGGTGGACAATGCAGAATGATTCTCTTTTTCTATGGTGTATTGATCAGAACTATGTATATTAATAGTAAGAGATCCAACTTCTGGCAAATAATAATTTGTCTTTCACCATGGTACCTTGATTCCTTTCTGCTACTCCGTCAAATGTCTCTTACTCCATCAAATGAAAAACTTGTACATGTCGAAGAAGCTAAGCCTGTTTGGCCTAGAATATTCCGTCCCGATAATTAGGAGAAACCGAACGAGAGTTAGCCTTGTCAATGTTTATGCCACGATGGGCAGGTTGTGTATTACTACACGAGGCGTTAGCCGAGTTTAGTGAGTAGCAGACCTGACCTGAGTGGTCATATATATACATTTATGTCCGACAATTATATTTATTGTGTTTAAAATAAACCTTTAAAAGACATGCACATATAATACACTGCCAAAGATCTTACCTCAGACCCCCCCCCCCCCCCCCCCCACCTTGCCTTGACCGCTTAAAATTCGAAGCTGCTACCAATTAGATGCAAGTTCCTTCTTCAATCTACAGCAGGAAATATCATGAGTATGTGATATACACAAGAAAAGTACTAAGGTTGCTCTAGGTACTAGTAATTCTATTTGACGTGGTGAAGTTAACTTATCAGTTTAATTTGATATGGCACATGATTAAGACAGTTCTCGAAGTGGGTTTCATCTGTGCAGGGAGATGTTTACCTTGTCAAAATATTTGCTTTTCAGTCGGATATTTATCGGACACTCATGAACGACTAGCTTGGAATTCTTTTGAACAAATAAGAACAACTGTGTCCGTTATGGACATATCTCTAAATACGACAATTATGAATACTATCTAGAAATACGAATCTGTCGCTAATGTTTCTTTAAATATATATATATTTATGCTACGTATTTAAAACAAATTTTGGGGACAATTATGAATACTAACTATACAACCGAAATGTTAAAAGACACAAGAGCCTGGTACTATGAATACTTACCTACCGACCCAACTAATGGGGCTTGAAAGAGAAAAGATCATACAGAATCAAACGGAAAGGATTTAAGATGTCACAGATATGTGACTTAGTAGTTATTCATATACATGACTATTCACAGGGCAAAAAGTAGAAAACGGCAATTCTCTTGCTGAGTGTGAAGTACTATCACATCCATAGTGTGACAGTACCACCCACCATTGCAGCTTCTAACTAGTATTGGGACTCTGCTAGAAACAGTCCACTCGCAATGCATAGACGGAATATGGCAGTCCATCAGATTTGTTTGCAGAGAACATTTTTATCCTGTTGTGATCGACTTGCCAACCTTAGATTTTGATGTATCTATATTGCCGTCAGACGCGCGCTATTTTCTGACATCCTTTGCAGTTCCTCTCTCTTTTTTCTAACCAATGAAGGTCCCACCGGGACCCTCAGGTGTAAAGTGAGGAACCCCGCGGGTCCATCACAGACACCACCTAACGGGAAAAGAATTTTACACTTCATTGCAGTTCTTGCCGTTTTATGTGCAGCCTCTGATATAATTGAAAACAGATTTAAGCCTGGAGTATAGCTAAACGCAGGTGAGTGCCTCTCCTGTCAGAGTATATTACTGAGAAGATTTTACACCGACTTAAAGCCTTATTCAAGCGAATAAACTAGGGCTGGTTGTCACCTTTCGGGAGCCTGAATAAATAAATGACTTAACTCACCCACGCCGAGGGCAAACAGTCTTACAGCGCTAAGCTAAGGGTCTGTGTGTCCAGGTCGTGGCCCCAACGCGCCAATATTTGGCCTGGAAATCCAAATATTTTCTTATCTTTTACAAGGCTAGTGTCAAACTAAGCCACAAAGGTGTGTGTGACAGTGTGTTTTGGTCATTCTCCCATTACCTAATTACCTGGACGATAGACCTGGCAATCAAGCCATTACCATGGTTAACACGAATTTAATTTCACCCTCACACTAATGACAGAAAGGTCTGGGGAAAATCCCTAGCGCACCGACTTGGTGGAGGCAGGTGTGGGGTGCAGAATAAGAGCTGCCTGGCACTGACTGCTTCCGTTAGACGCGCTAAGTGAGTTCAGATTTATAATGAGCGGTACTCTAAACATTACTGAGTAATCCTAAGTCAACATAGGAGGTTTGTGTAACGCCATTTGGAGTGATGCCTTACTGAGCTGGTTTATATGGTAGTTTACAATGTGTAGTGCCTACTAAACCAGTATATGAGTTCCAGAAGCCTGAGTAATAGCGCGTAAAAGTTAAAAACCACGAGATGATTGGATGAAAGGAATTGGCACCAGAAAGGAATAAACTGGTAGAACGAATCCTATTACACGAACACGTCTCAATTAAGGGTTTATGGTCATTGTTTGTTCACAATGGGATAAAAGGTAACACTGTGGCAGTTCATAATGCACCACAGACCGTAAGAGGGGTAAGACTATGACTTCTCTACCTAAGACTATAGGCCGCTAGTTTTACTCTGTTGGAACCAGTGGGGAACCATAACAGTCAACAAGATGATTGCTTGAGGCAAATAGCAAAATCGTATCACTATTTAGCCACCAGAGAGGAAACTCAGAAGGTCTGATAGCTAATTACCGATATACATCAATATATATTCGTCATAGTTACGTGATTCTCTTGCGAATAATGCCTCTGGTGTTCAAATCAATGATCTATGAAATGATTGATGAAAGGAGATTTGTTTGTTTGTTTGCCTAGTTTCACATCACGATAACGGAGGGATGCAGTTAAAATGTATACAATCTATTAATACAGATCTGCAAATTCCAATTAATATTCGGATGACCTTTATGACAGTCCATATAATGAGACCATTGGTGTTTGATCATTCTTTTTAACGGGAGCTCGAGCTGTCTTTATCATCACGTGCATAACTTAACAAACTATTCATATAATAGAATCAGTAAAGAAAAGGTCGGTTTCTCCTGTACCAATCTTGACGAACACAACACATCGGGAGGGGAAATGGAGATGAGAAATCAATGTACACCACAATCATCCTTATCCCTCACTCTCTCTAAGCCTGTCAATGCTCCTCTGAAATTTGACTCTTTTTAAAAAAAATCCCAAACATGAGTTTGTTTTAAAAAATTCTTTCTTGTGAAACAAGAATATATACATATATATATATATATATATATATATATATATATATATGTTCTTCTCCCAAACACAAACGTTTTCTTTTTTTTAGTATTCCCGTATGAGATGTTAGAGAATGGGGCCATCAGTGAATTATCAGTACAGGTACACCTCCTTGAAGCACACTACCTCCACAACAATTACATATACCTATGAATACAAAGATAAAACTTACCGTAACCGTTCCTCCGCTCGCCGTCGGTCAGCCTCATCCATTTCGGAGATGCCCGAGTCATCGCTGGTGTTGTTGTATTTGTTCTGGTCGCTGGCTTCTCCGGTCTTCCTGCCTGCAACACGATTCTGGCCGGCTGAGTTGGGTGGAGACGCACTCAGTGGTGGCTCATATCCCTGTCGATTCCTCTCGTCGTCAAGCTCACGTTGATGAGGCTCCCTCTGGGCAGGGCCAGGATGAGAACCAGGCTGACTATCTGCTCGGTAATGGCCATTGCTGTGGACATTGCTGTGACCATTGTTGTGGGCATTGCCGTGACCATTGCTGTGAATATTGCTGTGACCATTGCTGTGAACATTGCCATGGACATTGCTGTGGCCAGTGTCGTGACCATTGCTGTGGACATTGCCGTGGCCATTGTCATGGACATTGCTGTGATCATTGTTGTGGGCATTGCTGTGATAGTTGGGCTGATCGTGCGAGGTGTTGGGGTGGTTTTGGCTGTGGCTTGTGGTTACGTGTGTTGCGGGCTGTGCGTTGTAGGGGTGTGTGGACTGGGGTCCCCTGGAGGAATGTTGCTGATACTGAGGGTAGGGCCTGTCATCGTGGTAACCTGTCGTTGGACCAGAAGCACCAGAATTGTTAACCTGACCTGTGACTGGATTACCTCTGTGGGGAGAATTACCCTGGAAAGTGGAGCCACCTTCATTAGTGCCTGCTCCATCCTTCTGTGGAGGCCGGTATGAACCATATCTCGGGTCAATAGTACTGTTACCTGCATTAGGATCATGTGTAGGGGCAAAGCTGTAATTCTGCTGGTCACGTTGGCTCTGTGAAGTGTTATTTGATAAATCCTGGCCTTGTACCATACGTTCTCGTGAGGGTTCTCGTGACGGGTTACGCGATGGTTCACGTGAGCGGTTATATGACTGGTCACGTTGCGGATCACGCGTGCGTTCACGTGACGTGTCATATGACTGGTCACGTTGCGGATCACGGGTGCGTTCACGTGACGGGTCATACGACTGGTCACGTTGCGGATCACGCATGCGTTCACGTGACGGGTCATATGACTGGTCACGTTGCGGATCACGCATGCGTTCACGTGACGGGTCATACGACTGGTCACGTTGCTGACCACGCATGCGTTCACGTGACGGGTCATATGACTGGTCACGTTGCGGATCACGCGTGCGCTCAAGTGACGGGTCATATGACTGGTCACGTTGCGGATCACGAGTGCGTTCACGTGACGGATCATATGACGAGTCGCGTGGTGGATCACGTGTGAGTTCACGTGACGGGTCATGTGACGGGTCACGAGAGGGGTGGCGAAAGGTATCACGAGAGGTGCGAACGGAGTCAGGGGCTTCAGACCGGTAGGATTTTAATACTATGTCTGAATGTACATTATCAGTCTGGACTTCAATGCCTCGGCTTGGAGAATGACTCCTATCAGCCCAGGTGGCTGTGTTATTGGGATTTCTGCCCACATAAGATTCTACTTCTCGGGTTGAATTGCGAGAATGGGTAACTGAGGGTGCGGTGACCTGAATACCTGGGGGAGGGATTTGAATTTTGGTGGTTTGAAAACTCCCTTTCCCTATGGAATAATCATTGGGTGTTTCACGGGCGCTTTGATGACCTGGTGGTTCACTCCCAGCGACTGGGGTCAGCTGACTAAAATGTCGGTCATTTACCCTCCGGCCTCCTCTAGGAATGTTATTTGTTTCGGCCCATGCCTGAGTGTTACCCCTACTAATCTCACCACCTGTGTTTTGAACACTATCCGGGGGGCCCTTTCTATAGTTTGTGGATACGTTGGAATCATTATGGGTAAGAGGTGGAGTAGATCTGTTGGAATAGCCTGTCAGGTGGAAAAAGTCAAAGGACTGAGGTAAGAAAATCATTCATAGGAAAATTGGCAGAGCAATAGTTTGTTCATCTAAAAATCACACCAGTGCAGATTAAAAGAAGCTGATACCCAAAACCCAAAAGTAAAGGGTTCTTAAAAAGGGAGGTTGAATTAGCAAAACTTTTCCTAAGGTGGAAGGCCTTCAAAATTAAAAGATGTACCATGGCTTTTTTGTAGTATGTAGAATACTAAAGTCTAATATTGTATGCTGTTCTATGAAACCTGGTCTAAGAAGATTCCAATGTAAGATAATCATGAAGAAAATGAAAAAAAATTAGAAAAATGGAAATCAGGACACCTTTGCCCAGCATGTTGTTATACTTTTTGAATAGCACATTTAGTAAAAAATCAGGATAGAATGCAAAGGGAATAATTTGTTAGATAATAACTTGAAAATTCGAAGATTAATTCGCAAAGCCAAGCATTGCTTAAATTATTCATAGTTAGTATAAGTGTGTAGTGACTGTGAATAGAAAACGACCTTTTCTGTCTCTATGTACAGAGTTGGCCTATGGGGTTGGTGAGTACAGTGTGGACTTGATTACATGAATTATTCTCATTTGAGTGTAGGTTATTCAGGAAGTGCAAGATTCAGGTGTGCATGGATGGGTAACGCTCTTTGTGCATGCTTCCAGGAGGGTGAAGTCTCATCAACGTTTGCTTGGCGAGGTGAGGAAGGTTAATACAAGGTCAATCGGGACTACAAATAGAGAACATGGATTACATTGCAAAGGTTAGTGCATACACAAATGCTTGACGAAGGACTTATCCCTTCTACCTTCTCCAGTTGACCAATCACATTAGACAATCCATGGCATCAAAATAGATATACCTTAGTGATTGACCTACACTGAAGGGTTAGTGGTATAATGGATATGTCCTTCAACAGCTGGTTCATTTATTCTACCCTATAGATGTATAAAGACACCTTACATATGATTCTCCAGTGTTCTTAATCATTATATATTCTTCATGGTTATGCCATTTTATGTGGAAGAACGCCAATAGGCGAATGTAATACATCACCTATATGTTTCTGATTGAATAAAGAAAATAAAAAGAAAGCCAAACTCCGTCCACTCGTGTCGTTCATATAGGACGGACAGCAATATATATTCAGAGAAGACATTTATTCTGTCACTACAACCATGCTACAACATTACACTTTTAGGGTAGAATAAAACTCACTGTGCTATATACAGCCCGTTGGAAATGCACACCCGAGCAATACGATTTAATGTATACTTATCTTGAATAATTTCAAAATGAAATTCAATGCGCGGTTTTACTCAGACTTCATATTACTAACTGTCTACAGATGATGAACTTTCAAATCAGTAGCCTATGAATTTGACCCCACCAATTTTGTTAAATCCAACGAGGTTAATACTGTTAATCAAGCAAGTCGGCTTTTTAAGCATTTTCTTTCCACGAAATTCTGAATATTTACAATAATAACTTAATTGCATCCAACATCATGTAGTTACATACTACTTAAAATAGGATACTAATTTAAGGGAGATTCAATGGCTTATGTGTTGCAGCAATGTATTCATGACTAAATCCAACATATTTGGATGAGTATGATTGTCAAACATTTTATGTTAGCAGCTGAATATATTCTGTGGATTACATCACTCGTTGATCATGTGGATCATGCTTATCAACTTATCAAAGAAAAACAAAAAACTTATCAAATCTCAGAAGTTCACTTAAATAAAATCAACTAGATCAGACGTAATAATTTGATTCTGCAGATTAAGCCTGGTTAGTAGACTGGAATTACATAAAACAAGGCGTTAAGCTTAAGAGATAATATTCATGTTTACCGAATTTTGCTAGATAGGAATGCCATCCTATATGGTGACTCAAAATGAAAGGGTAATATAGGATAATTGAAACAATAAAGAGCCGGGTTTTTTTAAATCTATTTCAGCTACCGCAAAACGGATACGTACCTCAGATAAATATTTATACATTTATAAGAAACAAAAAATGTCTCTTGAGAAAGCTTATACCTCGTAATAAATAACTATTCCATCAGTTAATGTTGTATATTGAATTATGATATACAGATTATATTTACAGGTTCATGTATCTACAATTATATTTGCTTTGTTGTGTTGAAACTGATTTCATATATTTGCTTTGTTGTGTTGAAACTGATTTCAATCTGAATATCAATCTCAAATCATAAACCAATATGTTAGAGCCATTAATATACATTGCTGCACTATGATACATAAGCATAAGTTCTGATTGCTATTGCTGCTTTTATTTACACAATGTCCTTGATAATAAGAATAACCAGGTTGGGATCCTGAAGTGCTCTAGATGTCCTTCAACTTAAAAACAAACTCGAGCTAAACATTAGTGAAATTACACAAACCACGACAGAAGTAGTTTTTATCATTTCAACTGAGGTTTATTATTTCACTCGACTAAAATATAGCCGACAATAGAAAAGATGGTAACTTATTTGTTTGGGTATTAATATATGCAGAAGCAATTTTATACAGATCACGGAAATCTTTCGAAATAAATCATGTTGAACTTTCGAAGCAAGGTCTATTAGGAATCGAAATAAGAATGAATTCCATAGAAACAGAAATATTGCTGTTTGATAAATTTGACTGCACGCAAAGTGTTTCTGTGTGTTTAACACTACGTACCTGTCTGTGTTCCCGCTGTGCTGTATGAGCTGTCATGACCATTTTGTACAGAACCAGCATTAGAATGGCGGATCGGGGGCATGGGCTTGTGAGGGTTAAATTCGCTGGGTCCTGTGTCTAGGCGCGAGTTGCGGCCGCTAGGGACGCCACTGGAGGGGTATGAGGAGAGGTACTCTGGACTAGCCTCCAGGAGGAATACTTCCGGAACGTAAGCCTGGAAGATGAGATGCAATGTCACGAGAAAATCTTTTCACGTTGAAACGAAAATTGAATAATGATCATTTCTTGGGGAATTTTCTTTTCATGAGATGCAATATCACATGATCACAAATTACCCTTGATTAGTAAAAATTTGGTAGTGACAATTTGATCAGTTTCAATAGAATAAACAGCAATTCTAAAGGGCGACATTGTTTGTTTGGGCATTTCAACGTCTAATCTGTTCCATATGTAACGCATGTCTCACGGATTTCTTCCATCATGATATTGTATCTTATACAATAACTCGCACATATGTTATTACATATTCTTTCTCTTTGATGAATAGGAAATTACGAAATACGTGGCGAAGTGTACAGCTCGACTACCGCGGGTGAATGGGAGCAGATCGTCTGCTCTCGGGTATTTATAGTCAGACCACTCGCTACCTTGGCGACCTTAACAACCGAACCAATTGTATGGCGACGGCGTGTTGTTGACAGTGTGACAAAAAAACAAACAAAAAAAACAACAACTCTTTGATGAATAGGTAGTATATATGTCAAATCACTGATAAGAGACATGCCACTTCATAATTATAAAATATATGATCTTACCAATGGAGGCAAAAAGTTTTTCACTTTCAGCTGGAACTCCTGTTTCGGTCGTATCTGGAAAGGAAAAAGAAGTTAATCTATAAATACTTGGAGGTTGTCGTTAGTTTTATGTTATCATTAATTTGTGCGGGTATTAAATATATTTTACCATTTCGGAATCTTATCTTATTTATGAGTCACCTACGTAGCTGATTTTTACATTATATAGATATCATTTACCAATAGCATCAGAAAATATAATAGTGCTTTATCAACTGGTAACCCTATTAGTGAATTCTACCTGGACGTCGCGAGAATAACGTTGTTGCCCGTAATAAATCGCATCGGGTTTATTATCATTATTTTCCCTCAATTCACTGGGCGTTTTAGACCGGTATCCCAGTTCATGTTCTTATCGATGGTGGGTGTTAACAAACAATAAAGGTGGTACTCTTTGCAATTCCAAAAGTAGAGCAGTGAGACTGCGCAGAATGACGCAGACGAAGAGGTCAGGTTGCTGTGAGCGATTTTAATGCATGTAACAGCGAGGATTATACCGGATCTGGCCAATGAATTTCCTTACCAAGCTAATTAAAAACACCCACATTGCTGTTTAGGAAATGAGTAAACGTAATCAGATATCTCATTATTCTGTGGACGTAGTTCGTGTCTTGTGGTGCTAGTGACATAATGGTTTTTATTCTGAGCCGACTAGAAACATATACAAACAGAATATGGTATTGATTTTAGACACCAAGGTATTTTTGATGTATCAACTAGTAATCAGTTTAAGATGGCTATTGCGAAGGAATAGTTGCCATTTTCTTTTCCGGTTGAGCATATTTATTACCACAATACCCAAAACACACACTTCTACGTGATATTAGTTCTGTTCAGTTCCAAGGAGCTTCATGTGCACGTCTATATCTGTAAACCATTGGAATATAGTCGTTCGTACCCTGACTGAGATAGATATATGTATATATATATATCATTTTAAATGGCTATAAAACTATTGCGTATAGTTTTAAGATATGCAAAGCAAGAATATCCTGTCCTAGCAAAATCTTTGTTTAGTTTTCTTGAGTACGCTGATTCTAAAAGTGCTCAAAGTCGAAATTTCAAGGTCTCCAGAATGATCAATATGTATTTGGATTGCTTTCGCTAGAGGTTTTATGCATATGGCATTTGACTAGCCATGGATATCGACATATACTAAACTATAAACTAAACAGCATATCTCCACTGACTACCAATAACAAGATTGTTGATTTTATATACACAGTTAACATGTTCAGTGTTTCACAACTAAAAGTCGTAATAACGACCAAAAATGAAAATATTTGATTACTTTGTTTGGGCCGTTTTTTAAGGTTTCTTCGACAATATTATTGCAGGGTGAGCCACACCTGAGCTAGACAGCCTATTCCAGCCTCAGCGTTTTGTGTGATAGAACTATTGTGTAGCTGTTTAGTGGCTTGCTCTATACCCAGTGCTTTTCTTTTCACTATAAACATTTAACGTTGACGTGATCCTGCAGCTTGCACAGTGTGTAGGTTAGTCGCGTGCTAATATTTTCCTCATGGGGCTGGAGCTTTGCTCCGCTGGAGGGAGCGAGAGTTATTACATAGCATGGAAAAAACTGCGCCTGCCTTGACTATGTTGAAGGTCAGTGTCCATGTCATATAGCTATCTGGTGTCCCAGGTTTGAACAAGGATGCAGATGATGTGTTTCTTTCACACCACAGGTGATTACATTTAACAGGCAGTCTGCTGATCTCAGATTTTGTAGTCATTGAGGATTACAATTAGATTACTTATCTAGCCACGGGATGATTGGTAAGTGGTACATGACATGTGGCATTGATAATGATATTGATCATGTTTATATCAAAGAAACCGACCGCATATACTGTCTTCGTGTTACTGTCTTGTTGATTTTAATAAGCTATATTTCAAACCCGAAGAAGGAGAAAAGGTTCCAAGGTGGTCGTAATTACGAGCTGACCGCCTGATTGAACTGGTCGTCTACTGTTTATCGTAGAATTGGGCAGAGGCTGAGTTCAGACTATTAGACACAGTAATGTCAGTTGGGGGTCATGAAATAAAGAGGAAACATTTTTCATGCGGAATATACTGCCTCAGATAGACTGGGAAACATGGAGTACACACCAATATGGCAATGCAATGGGGCTGGGGTGTATGGAGGTTTGCACCATTTTGTGTGTGTGTAAATGAGGCCCAATTTATTCAATTTGTGTTACACAAGAATAAAAAATTTATCAAATGAAACTGAAAACAAGGACTTTCTTGGTAAATAGGAAAATGCCATCTCTGTAGACAGCACATCCTCGGTACACCACACAACATCAGAGATTGTACAGTCTAAAATATTATATGAACGAATGAATCTCTATTGCTCATTGTGTGAACTAGGGTCTTATATCATATGACACTATATCCGCATTAAACGACATTGTGTCTACTCTAATGGTGAGTAATGCCTCTTCTTGTACTTTACTAGTACCTCTTTTGAGATTATTGCAATCCCGATTCTATTTACCATGTAACTCTTAGAGGTACAGTAGTTACATGTATCTCTTTGTGTATTACACCTTAAGAGCGACTGGCCACTCGAATGCAGTGTCATGTATATCTATCTACTCGGGTATTACAAGACGTGAGTTTGTGTGTTTCTCGAATGCAGTACGGTTGTTGGGAACTGGGCCAGTAGCCATTATGAATGGCCGACCTAAGCCTTTGTGTGCCTATGCTGGCGGCCGTGTGAGAGCTTTAACAAGGAGTTCGACTCAGGGGTCACTATAACTTCTACTCAACCAATGGACGGTCGGAGCTTCAGTTAGCTTGCTGAACGTGTAGTATGTTACAAATCAATGTTGTCATGGACAGTTTATATGTTTCCCCGATCAGACCAATTTAAAGTAACACTATTATGAGTAATACTACCTAGTAGAATCTTAAAGTAGGAGAAGTCACTTGATCTCTTTTCTAAATCAACACATTTGTTTACCTTTGAAATATTTATAGAGTTTTAATAGATGTGTTACAGATGGATGGTGTCACCGTTATTGATTACAATTAGAATGATCAGCAGTATTGTAACAAGGGTATAGAATGGACCTCTTTATACTACGCTGCCGAGGTATTCTATTCCTGTTATCGAGCGGCTCCAAGGAGAGAGTGCACCTTTATGTCTAGACATTCCAGAAGGGAATAAGAGAGGTATAGGCCTAGATGGGAAAGGCTGTACTTATAAACGTTTGGAAATTGAGGTATGCTACACTAACACTAAGGGCAGTGCATAGGACCGCTGACGATCATGTGCTTGAAGTGATATTGCGGTAGTTGCATTGTGAAGGACATTTATTCATACATATTAACAAAGGTCAACAAAGAAAAAGAAAAGTAGTTGTATTTAGATTAGTAAAGTAATAACCTCAATGAGTGTTGCCCATTCAATACTATTATACAATAAAATTCATATTTCTCAATTACTTATATAATACATATGAACACTAAAATCTTTTAATATTTTAATCTTAGAGTAACATAACATTTGGACAGTTTTGCATACAAACGCTGCACAAACACCGAAGGACTATATATATACATATATAGATTTGACGTTCCAGACTAGGATCAATAATTGATTCTAAGGGATTAATCACATACGGTCACATGGTATTCACACATTGACTTATAAAACAATGTCCATGGTCCATAGTGCGTTGACCAAAATCAACAATAGTTAGGTAAATCTAAGGTATACAGATACCGATGTTGTTTTTCTATAAAATTCTAGACAACATGACCACCTTTGTATGGCTACATCATCAGACGCTTTTCCAAAGACTGACTGAAACTAGCAGTGCATGCAGTTGGTACCCTCCATTGATATCTGTAGTCTGTTTCATGGTTATTCCTAACTATACATCATAGTGTAACTGATACATCTTTCAGACTAAACCAAAGTTTGTTGAAGGTTTTTTTATTTATTTCTCCTCTCTGAAACGTTTCTATTCATCTGCTTCTTTGAAGGTGACCCAGAGTCGTAGACAAGCCAGCTGGGGTTTGAAAAAAGACGAAAACGTGGGAAACACATAAGTGTTCGCCATGGCATGGGGCTGAGGGTTTATGGGGGATTCAAAGCACTGTTTTGGGCTTGAATGAGGCTCAATTGATTTTATCTTTGTTTCGTACAAGGGGAAACCAAGGATATTTGAAAAATGAAAAGTGGATTTCCATGTCAAAAAATGGAAAGCTGCCATTTTTAGAGTCCGGGCAATAGTCCCGCTGTCAGGCGTCAAGCGTTTTGTTTCAGGACCAAGACATACCCTAGGAAGTAGATTCAAAAATCAATCTCAAGAATTCCCCCCACCCCTCGAATCGGAATTCCACCCCTCTCTGGCAGTAACTGTTTAATCCTAACCATAATAAGCGTCGCAGATTATCGTACTTTCATGGATATTGATGCGATTACCTTCAAATCGCCTCCATTTTTAGCAGTAGGAATAATTTGGCAAGAGCTGATATCATTACTTTCCACAGGAGTTTCTTTCGGGCTTATTTAGGAACCGATCTCCATTCCGAGGCGTCTGATTTCTCGGCTAACTTCTCAGTAGGTGCCCGCTGGCGACTTGGATACCCAAGTCACTGACCACAGGGGGGCCCACACCATTGTTTGCACCATACGGCTCAGCGGCGACGCCCCACGGGGTGATCAACCGGGATCTACCTCTATGGTCTAACTACTTGTACATCATGCCATAGACTTGCTCAAGACTTATTCTGAATATACATTAAACTAATAGATCAAATCAGGACATGTACTTCACGATATGTAACCGTCCTCTGACACCATTATCGGCAAAGATGGGGTGCAAGGGGAGAAGTAAATGGATGGGAAGCGGTAAATGGGATGGAAGGTATGACATAGTAGCTGAAGCCAAACTAAATGAAAGATCGAAGCCTGTGTAACTTTGATGCAACTTTCTCGTCTTGTTTTCGTTAAAAACATATGATAGTATTGCGTTGTTCATTGAACACTTCTCAGCACTCTTTGGGCTAAATGATCTTTTTTTTTATCAGGGATTCAAGTCATCTTTCAATACACGAAGCAGTAGTTTTGTGCCAATAGGATGGGGAAACCATCACCCACCATAAGATGGGGCTGAGTATGATATAACGGGATATCAGTCGTGATTATGAAAAGAGGAAATAAAATCTAGAGGGAAAAAAAAATTTGACCGTGTCTATATAGACCAATTACTCACTTCCCGGTAAAGTCGGTACTAAGATTTGGACATTTGGACAATTTTCGGATATGAGTAACTTATTTGAGAACATAAACCCCTTTTCAACAGTCGCTTATTTCAGAATCACTTTATTTGTATTTTTCATCTACTGGTATCTATGGAATTATAGGTAAATGTAAATTACTTCATCATAGTCATTTACGGTTTCATCCTGGTGATAAAGCTCAGGCATCTATTTGGCAGACAACAACAAAAACACAGGGCCGTGGTTACACGAAAGGTATGCTGATTGGCACTACCTACCACACACCATGTAGGCTATTTAGAGCTTGGTGCCACCGCAGTGGTATTGCCAACTGACCTCACTTAACCCTGATTTCAGACGCATAAAACTCATTCGTTGCCTATTATTAGATAGCTTAAATGTTACTACTGCCGGGTGAAGCATGAACTCTCACATCTAGGATCGGCATATGAAACACGATTTGGTAAATTACTAAGTAAATTAGCGATATATACTATACCTAAATTGACGTTTCTCTTCCTAAAAGTGAAAGTCAACAGCGTAGAATCACAATTAATTGGCAATACTCCCGGGCTCTGCATTCTTAGTTCCCAGTTCCATCTGGCAGCAGATTCAACCAGCAACAAACTTCTCCTTAGGAGCAGGAAGGAACAAAACGGCGGAGGAGGGGAGTGGCAAGAGCAATCATCGGGTTGCGTGGGAGAGTACTACGTGGAACGCCCCAATATTATGTTAAAATATCTACGAGAGCTTTCTCCCGGAGCTTCACTATACCTCAAGTCGACAACTACGTTATCATTGAAATAACACGACTTTTGATAAAGTTTGGGAGCAATGCTAAACATGAGATTTATTTAGGGATTCAAATCCCGAATAACCCCTAGGAGTCATGTTAAATCAGCTGATGGACCGATGACACGATTAAATGATACAATCACTCCGTGCAAAAGCGCTAAAATATTAACAGCAATCAGGGGTACACGTGGTGTTCTCAGGGTGAACTGAGGGTGGTACTTACAGGACTGCAGTTTAACGAGGCATGAAATGAGGGAGCCGATTGCAGTTTTGTTTGTTTCGGTAGTTTAACATCCAATATGTTCTATCATACTTACTTTGGGTTTGATTGAATCGATGAATTTGGGTAGAAATCCCACCCCTACACATTCACCGAGGTCAGAGTTCTTTTACTTCCCACACAACATAGACATGGTATGAGAAGGATTGGCCTTTGATATAGCAGTAAATCTACCACTGCTGGAGGTGAAGAAGAAAAGTGGCTACAGCCAATTAGTCACTGCTGTCCTCCTGCGTGGACAGCGTCACCTTGTTCTTGTCCTGCTGATACATTGCTACAGGAATCTCAGCTGCCCTCTGGACCACTGGTGCATGGTCTCTTGTCCTCTACAAGTCTCTCTTTTCAGTCTCTCAGTTTGCGGTTCTAAGTCTCTCCATTCTCAGCAGTATCCCCTTTTTTTCTCTTTTCACCCTTCTTTGTTTTTTACTGTTGTCCAATTGCCTCACACCATGCCATTCCACCCTGTTCAAACCAGGGATCGTGCCAGAGCCTCATTGGCCGCCCCTACACACGTCGCGCCTGCTATCGTCACATGATTGTCTGAGCTGAGTGCAACCCCACTGCTGACCTCTCCGTTATCCGGTGGCTGTAGATTTCCGGCGAATGATACCTATCCTGCAATGGCTTTTATATCCTGAACATATTCATTGAGAAATGCTCATACAGCATTGTTGATTCTATACTTTGTACAATTCTGAAACACCACAAATCCAACTTGATGACGTATGAATACATAGAGATGCTTACATATTACACGATTACGTTTTACACATTCATATATTTATCCTCAGTCCTTGGGTTCTGACCAGACGAAATCTAAACGAAATCATTGTAGTCCAACTAGAATATTTCACAATTACAAAACCTATGCAACGTTGACCTTGCTTGTCCCCTAAAACCCTGCACCCAATGCCACACATCCACCACGATAGACCTCTCATTACACTACAATTAGAAATACCTAACACTATGGCCAAGAAATCAATTTTTCTATTTGAATTGGGAAGTCTATCATAAGGCCAATCAGCGTGTATCGGGAGTGCAGTGGGTGCAGGGCTTTTATCTCGTTAACCCTTGAAGGAGAGCCGTCTGCGGCAGAACTACATGCATGGGGATGGCTACATCTATCTGTACATACTTCTAGGGGACGTGGACATTGTCATTTGAACTCAACATTCGAAGACTCTTCTCGTAATATGATCCGTTATCCTTAATATTTTTATTTCTATTAACTATGAATCAAAGATATTATATTAGAGCTACATTTTGTACAAATTTCACCATCGCCCTTAAAGGGTTAACTACATATATGACAAAATCGCTGTATCGCTAGATGTGATTTTTGCTTTCTAAATAACAGCATAAATGTTCACAAATGAAAGACGAATAGAATCACTAAACTGTATATTATCATGAAACCTGATGTGACTGAAGTCAAATTGTTGGTAAATCACTGTTTCATTACATCAATGTGATCAATTGCTAGGTTTACAATTGAAATAGGCACGTCAAAAATACACCTTTCCCCTCAAAGAGTTTATCTGTTGGAAAAATAAGAAGAAAAGGTTTTACAAGCTCTGGTATTACAGCATTTGCCACCAAATCGAGTCTCAAGCTTCACGTATGCACAAATTTAGGGTAGGAAAAAGATGACCATTCTTTTAGTACTGTATATCACTTGTGCCATATAGATCCAAATAGGCTCTAATGCTAATTGAATAGTTGAACCGCATATATATATATATTTGTTGTTGTCAATGTCTAAGGCCTAAGAGTTGTCGATATTGCCCTAAGCTCAACACCAGTGGCAGAATCAAATGTACTGCCAGTGGACGCACCTACATGAGTTGATACAATGCGAGCTGCTGCAGCTCTAACCTCATCTACTGTATCGAGCGCACCCGATGTGGCATTCAGTATGTTGGGCAGACAAAGATGGAACTGAAGAGGCGATTTGTTCAACACTTCTGCAACATCAAAGGTGCCAAAATAGAGATAAGTGAAGTAGCGAGACACTTCACCTCCGAAGGACACCAAGGGGAGGATGATGTATCCATCCATGTCATCGACTTTGTCCATGCCCACCCGGACACGACATAGGCCGAGTACCTCCGTAACCTACTTGAGTTTAACTGGATCCAACGACTTCATACCAACGCCCCGTTGGGTCTGAATGTCAGTGACCCCCTTAAACATTAATTTGACTCACCGGGACCCTCGAGTGCAACACCATATAGCCACGTTTAAAAATTGTTATGCTAATCGAAATGTTGCCGATTCAAGGGACCAAATAAATACTTTATAGACTCCGCACATAGTCACTCGCTGCTGCAGATACCATGTTTTATCACCTATCACCTTTAGACAGCTGCACACCTCCAATCTCTTGTTTATTCACATTTTTAAACAATGAAACTACGAATCACGCTGATTCCGTACATCGTGAACGGTTTGCAAATGTGTTGCTGCATAGCAACCAGACTGACTGTTGACAAAAGCCACTTAACCCATAATTGGCTACCGCGTCCTAAACGATCGTCTTTACAGTCGTTTCATGTAGAATGCAGCCTGATGATTCTCATAGATGAAACCGCTACCCCTTTTGAAACCCACATCGGTCTCAAAAACCACCCAGGGACCCAAAATGTATCTGTTTACACGGTTGTCAATGATACCAGTGCCCTGACAAAAGAACAAAAACAAATGTCGTCCACAAACGACATCTGCAATCTGATTGGCCGAGAGAGGTCACATGGTACAAAACTATTATAAGGGATGACAGCTCTAACTGTCACCATTCCGCGGTTGCTGCACCTACTGTGTAGATGTTAGATCTAGTCACGTATCAATTGATTGAATCGCATATATGATGATCATAGAATATAGCCAATATATTTAGCATCTCTCTGAAGGGGTTTCTTTCAATTTGGGTCTGGGACATTCCTATAACGCAGATTGCAAGGAAAGAGATTTTTTAGTTTGTTGGTTTGATTTAACGTCCAGTTAACCATTGCAGGTTCTCACCAGACTTTCTCAAGGTTCTTTTACACCAAACGGGTGGTGATCGAATCTATGAAATGAATTAAGGTAGAAATCTCACCTCTACACATTTACCGAGGTGAGAGTTTTTTTACTTCCCACACCACATAGACATGGTATGAGAAGGATTGGCCTTTGATATAGCAGTAAATCTACCACTGCTGGAAGGAAAGAGATATGCCTATACACAGCATATGCCTATACACAGCATATGGATGGCTACCAATTATATTGTGTCATAATACACGGAATAGAGACGCCGATTGGTACAACTATATATTCAAGTAACCGAAGGTATATATTCAGGGTCTCGCTTCTTTACTACGGGTAATTAAAATTGTATCCACAAATCGCGCCCGAAGGGTACATACAGGTAATCCTGGCAGCCAACCAGCAACTCCAAGCTTAAGTCTACAAAAACGGTAAACCGGTCGCCTTCACAAAAAGGATGGAGACCAAGTGTCACAGACTGATATGAAACCGCACCTGGAGAAAAATGACGGCGTGCAAGGCAAGAAAAAGGACATATGGACTCTTTATGGATTATAAGCACGCGGTTTTGGAGTCAGCCACTTGCTGTTGGCATGTTTGATTAATCAAGCACGTTACAGGCTTTGGGATCCACTCAGTGATCCAATCCGAGTTGATCTAATCCCCTCAGTAGCCGACACACACCTCATCAACGTTTCATCCTCATCCTGTTAAAGTGTCGCCGCCGGCCCAGCTGAGTCACGCCCCTGTTTGGCTGTACCCACTCGCCCGGCTAAAACAACAGCTCAACACAAGCGGGCCGCTTTGTGAGGGCTGGACCAAGTCGCCAGAGCTTGGCACCGGTCATGGCCGTTCAAGTGTTTGTCTGATACAAAGGTGGCGAACCGGCTGCCGGACTACACACCTCCCAAAGCTGGGGTCGGAGAAACCACCGGGCGACTGCCCGTTCTGTCTGGACTCTGGCCAGTTAAACGGGCAGCTCCCGCTGGTTACAGTCAGCGAAGTGAACCTGCGAGTAAATCCGTTCTACAAATCTACGCCCTTTCCTTTGAGTTTATGACTGAATGTAATAAATAGCACTACGCTCAAGATTGAGAACCGGATCTACATTGCTTGTTTTTTACCAATAAAAAAGAACTTCAGCAAAAAAAAAACCAACTCTCAAAAGTCTTACGGCCTAGAGCTCGAGCACCAGGAGCTTAAGGGTAACACAAATTTACCCTTAATACGAGCTAGGTATTCTGAAGTAATTTCAGGAGGCAAAATTCCATGAAATAAAGAAAGAGTCATCACCCAGGATTCATTCTATAAGTTAATCTAAGAAACATTGACGAATGATGGCCTGTGTAGTGAGGGAGTAGTCAATGGGACGTTAGGTCATGTCTTTTTTTTTTTTTACCTTGGGAGGGAAAAGTTCTCACTTGTGTCCCTTTTACGAGGTAAAAATGAGGTGGCAGAAAGTCGCAATACAAGCAAAATACAAATAGCATTTCTCTAAGAGGCTAGAAAACGACCAACTCTGTCGTACTCAATCATATTGACGACTCTGACGATTTTCACTCATACAAATTTTATTCCTGAGCCAATGAACTTTTACCCCAAAAGAAAACCAAAATTCTAGGTGTTTTAGGTTTCAAATTCAGACTCCCTTCTAGAGGGTCAACCAGCCTCCAACCCCTCCCCCTCCTCCTCCTCCAACAAACAAAATTGCGGATATAAATTATGGATGGCCTCATGGTTCTGAAATGGTGGTAGGGATCCGTACATATACCAAGTGTGCATGCCTTTATTTACGATTCATTACCTGCTGAGACACAACATAAAGGCTTCTCCAAGATGTATTATTCAGAGACATATTACTGCACTCAATTCGCTGCACTTCCGCCCTATGAAGCGTTCAACGCTTCAGTACGCTGGCGTCCCTCAGCAAGCAACTTGAGCTCTCGACAATGTGGAGGGACAGGTGGACATGCATGTGCCCCCTATGAGCAGCAGAGGAATGGGTTCCTTCATAATTGACAAACTGCGTGTCCTTCTCCTTCACTCTGATAGGACAGTGTGGATGGAGGTATCAATGCTCCCAGTGTCATATTCCCTCACATTACCCCGTCACCATGACTACATGGCTGTGTTTCTATCGATCCCCTCCCACGTGACACCCCTCACCCACCCTGCACACCCACACAGACGACCATGCCCCAAGCGTTCCTCCAAACAACCAAGGAGCCATTCCTGTTGTGTGACCATGTGTACCTTTTAGCTTTATGTCAGCAGAACTTGCCCAACTATAAGTGGCGTGCGTATGTGTACTCCAGGGTTCGAGCCGGCCTTAACGATCAATGAAACAGGGGAAACACATGGCTAACATGTTTGGGAAATTATCCCATTCTTCGCACGCAGGTCCACACATTTACATTTAATTCATCTATGGCTATATGTTACTTCAGGTGATGGGGAAGGTGGCAATATTCCAAGGCCTTGATCATTCTCTTTAGAAATGATAGAGCATACTAAAATATGCCATTTGATACGGGTCGACAGCGGCCAGTAGAATGAGTATGGTGGCTGTAGTTAAAGGCGGTATTCCACCAAACAACCACTATTTCAACGTCAACAGACGTTCCAGCCGACCTTTCAGCCGACGTCGGTTGAAACGTCTGGGAAAATGGCCTCAAAATGCGTCGCTGCTCCACCGACACCCCCAACAGACGTTCATGTGGTCACCATACAAGCGTCGGGTGGGTTCAAAGTTCCAGCAGATCCTAGCCGACGCCCCTGCCGTGGCGCCGACTGGTGGACGTTAGCCGCATTTTTACGTAGTAATCGAGTTCCCCGATAGGCGGCGCGGCGTGCGGCGATACACTACGACGCTCTGAACCCGCGAAAACCGCTTATCGAGCGGAGCAGTGTGTCGGCGTGTTGGGTTTTGTACGGGAACGGTCAGAAAACGTCAAATAACCGAGGAATTACACATTTAATCGAAAAATGAAGGTAAATAAAGATAAGGATTGATATTATGAATGTGTATGGCACGCTATGGTGCTAGGATTCTGCCGAAAGTGTCGGAATTTTCGATGTCCGTTCGCGACTTCGGGTATCGCCGGGTCGGCCGCACCATGTTGGCGGCGTTCCCTCGCCGCAAGTCCCGGCAGCGTTCACGGGCGGGTGTCGTAGTCTTCGAATGTATCGGCCAGATGCCCAATTCCAGCCGATTAAAACCTAATCAATCAGTTATTTCGGCCGACGCTATATTAACATCTTGTGGAGGGTTGTTGGGGGTATCGGTTGGGGGATCGCCTGAAAATTCTGGTTGGTGGAAGCGCATTTCAGCTGGCAGATGGCCAAACGCCCCACCAGACGCTCAGCAACCGTGAGGCGACATCCCATCAAACCCAATATCTTCCAACCGACGTCTTGAAACGTCGGGCAGGAGAGCAGACGCCTGCTGAAACGTGTGGTTTGTGCTTCCACCAACCCGACAGATGATTTAAAATAGAGCAGATCTGCCAGCAAACGCAGCAACCGCCATACGGGCGCTGTACAACGATTTTGTCTTGTTGGTGGAATACAGGCTTAAAAGTTGAAAATGTAGTATTTCAGTTCACATGCTTTTAAAAACAGCATTACTACTTCACATTGTGCTAGGGAGTAATTGTTCCCAAAAATTATCACAAAAAAGGCAGCAAGAATAATCAGTGAAAGCTTAAGTACACCTTCTTGTCAGTGAAATGCATATAGGACTAGCATAACCCATGAATTTAGTAGCTATCTAAAAAGGTACTTTGTGGTGTAGGTGAGAACCCGCTGTGGGAATGTTGCCTTATAATGGCACCAACTGTTCTTGGTCTATAACAACGGCTAGTCGGTAGCCCACGGTCGCGCCCCCTCCCGCACAATCCACTCCACCCTTTCTGGGACACTGCTAGCTCTTTTAGAGAGCTACCCAAAGGAAAGTATTTTCTTGCTGAATTTATTTGTTTGCCAAGTCTAGGTCAATGTACTAATCAGATATTATGTTTCACACTAAGTGCGATCTCACTATACCTATTATACTGTCGTCGTCCTTAACCCTATTAAATATGAAATAAAACGTTGGCACGCTCATTTCACAACATCGCACCCGTCGACATCCTCTCTTAAAAAAGAATCACACTAAATGTTGGCATGCATTCAGACTCAGAATTGTATGTTGGTTCTTGAAGTCTTGAGTGACTCCTATCTATCTACTTCACATTCAAAATATATTATATGCATATCTTTTTTACAATTAAAAATGGTTGCGCTGGTAGACTATTAACATATAGCTTTAAATACAAAGCATAACCTCGATGAAAAAAACACGCAGAAATATGTACTAGTATTCGGTCATCGATACATAATTCGTTTTAAAAATAACGAATAGCGAAACCTGGAAATAAATCGAGTATAGACACATGGTTGACTTACCCGCGTGAGGCAGCGGCCGACACTTTTGAGGAAGACATACTCGCGTGGGATAATGTCATAACCTAACTGCCCCTCCAGTTCCTCTCGTAGGCTGTACACTGATGACTCCGGCAAAACCCTGGAGAATGGTAAAGTTCAGTTAACTCACAACTATTAAAGAAATGCATGTGTAAAAGAAAAGATCTAGACCGTGGTCGACGTATCAAAACTGGGAAGAATAGATTCATATAGAATTAAGCCTGGCTCACAATTATTAATCCTTTTATTCTGACAAGTATACGTGTATTTTTAGTCTCCTTATAGATCGTCACCTAAAATTCTAAATCTAGGAGTTATGTAACGACTGCGCGCATGTTGCTAAGTATTGGATTAACTAGGCAATTGAGTTTAGTTCGTACACAGTTTAACAAGTTAAAACATTTACGTATAAAATTGCGAGACTCAGCCCGCATGTCCGTGCTGGTGAAGATTCATCGCCTCATCTACTATAATCAATATCCATGTTATCATAAATCTATGAAAAAAGCTGCCTGTATATCAGCGCCCCACCCTTCAAGGAGAAAAGAAAAGAAAAAATATATTTTATTAGTTTTCTTGCACCGATGAACACGCCAGTTTTTTTTTATAGTTTTTTTTTACTTTAAAAACAATTTGACATGTACATGAATATTTGAAACAAATTGCGGGAACGGCGTGCTTTGGGCTCGTTTATTGGTTTGAAAAACAAGCCTTTATCTCCTTTCTAAATGTACATATAGATATACCGACAATATAGATGTGTGGTGCTGAAGATTTTATCCGTGGTGTATTTTCGGTATTATAATGCTTCGGGAGGCATGACCATCGGAATCCTAATATTTGGCCTTATCAACTATACATGTATGCACTTGTCTTTTATTACCTCTATTGCTTAGCGTGGGAATCTGATGAATGAGCTACATATATAGCGGTACGTGAAAGATATCTGCTATGTTATCGATGTCCCATCCAACAAGCATTAAGGGTACTCCTTCCTGTTGATACCTAATCACAATAGCTAACAACCTGACCAAGGGCAATCAATGAACATTTATCATACAGCTCAGTGGCCAATATCTGGAGATCAATAGCCTCCCCACTCCAGGTGGTGAAAAACTAGCTGGATTTATAACTACCATCATCGTGGAGGAGGGATCATCCTGTGGAGTTAAGGCCTGATCATACGCCTTGTAACACCAGAACTTTACCATATATATGTCTGCATGGTTCAAGTCTACTCTTGATCGAACAGGGGTCGCGGGCAGACACCAAACCGGGTTGACGGAATACAGAAAATCACGAGGCCAAAAGGAGGCAGAGTATGGCGTTATCTGCCCGTTTAGCCAAAGCTGGCGTGTAATCCGCTTGTTATAGACGCAAAATATTTAAGGCGATTACACATTTAGTAGACCAAAAGTTTTTTTTAGAATTTGGATGATTCCTAATAGAAAATCATTGTAGAAAGGTTCGATACCACCCGAAGTTGACGGGAATCCGATCTTAAAAATCCCTATAATATATTTGAGGTCTTGTCGAGATCAAGGGTTTGGTCCAAATTTCAGTCACATTGTGTATCCTGCATTATACCGTCTAATAGGGGTAGCAAAACATGTTCATTATTAGAGGGAAACTATGTTCCGGTGAAAGGAAGTCAAAGTTACGAGGTAAGGCTTGGGAAAATTACTGCCCAAGGCCTTGGCCGCGGGCAGTAATTTTTCCAAGCCTTACCGAGTAATTTTGGCTTCCTTTCACTGGTACTTGGTTTCCCTATTCCTATATACCTTCAAATGTGGTTTAATAACGATAATTAGCGTTATTTACTCATCCACCATCAAACCTGAAGCCAGATCCAACCTTATCGAGTAACTTGTCACTTTATGTTTACTCCCCACTGCGCTTTTCATATGAATTTTGTAAGAGACAATCTGATTGGTCTAAATGTCAACCTTGGGTAGTATACGGCAACCTTGGGTAGTATACGGCAACCTTGGGTAGTATCCATAAGTTACTCCACCCCCCAGAACGTGGTGTAAGCATAGAGTGTACAGCCATAGGTATATAGGAATACAGAATTCCCAGCGGGAATCTAACCAAAAATAGTGAAAAGTTCAACAGAAGGACGATGCGCGCCTGATCCTCTGGCAGAAGTCAGACTCATTTGCAAAGCCGATGATCTCATGAACACTGATGCTATAGACCCCATGGTAGATTTACGATAAGATCAAACTTATTTCTGCGAATTGCTGGCGGCTGCAGACCCCTGGCACAATAGAGTGCGGCTGACATGTGGCCGAGTGAAAGAATATTACGGCTGAGACAGGTATTACAGACTCTTGGCATTATGAATGAAAATGATTCAATTTCTGATATCCGTTTCATGACAAAATGGTTGGTCATGTGGCATACCCCAAATAACGGGGTACAATATACTTCAAAAGGTGGTTCATTCCCGATCAAATCAATACTATATCTAGTAAATTAATCTCGAGCCAGTATACAAATCTTGGTATTGAATGTTCAATGTTTAAGTTGAATGTACATGATAATTAAAGCGGTCTGCAACACTATCTTTTCCCCACAGGCCACTCTAAATATTCGTCACTCCATAAGATGGCGTTTTGATGAATATTTAACCTAACCTCCCTTTATCATAGTACTACTTGAATGCCTGTAAACCGCTGTGATGGAACTGCTGTGATGAACGCAAATTTTTTTTAAAGGGATAGAAGTTTTGATTAATTGATTTCTCGGATTGCCTTTAGAGTTGGGAAAATGCTATAATATTTACCCAGGCTGGCTAAACCCAGCTACAACAGTGAGGCTGAAAGAATATCCATGAGCTCAAACACCCTTCTAAAACATCAGCCCTAGTTACAGACACAATATTATGAAACATGCACCGTAACTCAAATAGAGAGGGGAGCGATGCTGTGCCGCTGCTGTGTAAACTTTCCAATATGGCTTATCCGTGAAAGTTTAACGGTACCGCTAGTTTTCTCTCTTTTACGGAACAAGATGAATTTTTGAATGAATATCTGAATAACGATAATACAAGGTAAAACGAGACTTAAAGATAATGCTTTTATGCAGGTTAGTTGGAGTATACTCATTGATTTATGATTGTGTCATATTTCTTCACCATGAAAGTCTTGGCCATTCTCTAAAAGTTGGATACTCTCAATTACAAAATGGCTGATTGTTACATATTATATGTATACACTGAATTATTTGCTTTAAAGCTAACACAAATTTAAGATTTGCGGCATCTGTGCTGGCTTGACTATTTTGATAGCTTTTTGTTTCGTTCGAGAACTGAGAGGTCCTTAGCGAGTCAACGATTTTCTACACGAATAAAGACGGAACATGGAATACGAGACATCGGGTTGCATATATAAAGGTTTATTCCTCTTTTTCTCCTTTTTTTAAATATCACATGAGCTTGCTGATTTCATACATCGTTATACGTCTTCCTTCTGACCCCTTGGTTTGGTGAATTTATGTTGGCTACTCGTTGCTGCTTATCTATTTTAACGTCAAAATTAAAGCTCATTATGGATGTTCTGTTCCTAATGTTTAGTTTAAACCATAGCAACAACCACCGGTATCTCATGTCGAGATCAAATATATGAGAGGAAACTTCAGGTTAGAATAGCAGTCTGGTGCAGTTCAGTATGTTAAGAAGCGAAAACGGGTAGCAGGATCTACAGCGTCATAGACTGATGTCTGAATGATGAAATAAAGATGAAAGCTTTGATTATGGTACTATTTTATCTTTATATTCCGAGACCCTTCCTTAGCCTGACATTTTCCACGGAGGATCTCAAAGGAAATAATATATCGATCATAGCTTTTCCACATAACCTCTGAGTACAGATGTAGCCAAAATACTGTCTCGACAGTTAGGTACATTGTATTATGGTTGTCATGGTAACCGGTTGTCCTCGTTACTTACCTGACGAAGCCGGCTGACACAGTCTCATTGATGATGGTGTTGATGGCACTGTTAAGATGGTCGCGCCATAGGTCCGTAGGCACGACATACACGTGCAAGTCGACCAACTATCAAAAAGAAAACGTATTATCAGAAACTGTCACAATAAGTATTATAATGATAAGCTGTGATGAAAGGAAACTCAAAATTGTTCTCATCAAATCCAAAGAAAGTTACTAAATTCAGACCGAAAAAATCCTTAAGGAATGTAGTAATTTCACGTATTCCGAAGTTACATTTCAATTGCTCAAAGGACCAAAGTATGGCATCAAACCAAACTATCACCTATCAAAATTTATCATTTTGTCACATATATCGTTGGTCATGGGAGGTTTTATCCGTCAGAGAAGGCACTTCTCCCAGACTGAAAAAACATATGAGAAACTAGGAGTACGGGGCACTGGTTGTAATCCATCTATTGGATACATCTATAGCTACCTAAATTAGTCAGTATCAGTCTTAAGTGAGACCACCAATAGTCAAGCATTATTTCTCGTAATGTAAGTTCCAACTCCAGATATCGACAAACAAGAAATGATTAATCCCTAAATATCTGGTATATTATGGGGTCAATGAGAAGTAATTTTAGGTGACCTCTAGCTCACTATTTTGGTTCAACTTTGGCATAATGGGATGCAAATTCCTTGTTACATCCATAGCCCTGTCAGGTAGAATAGTATAAAGATGACGTTAAATGTATTCAAGATTTTTCATTTGTATGAAACAAAATATTGCCATTATGATTTTTTTTAACGAAATGACAAAATGGTCTTCAGCTCCTTTTCAGGCTGACTGTACAGAGAATACAAATTTATAGTAACATCAATAGTAACGAAGAGAGTTTTAATAATTAAGATCAGCACTATCATTAACAAGTTGAATCATGAGTATCAGGATATATATAGTGTAGCGGGCACGGGGTAGATCTGGGAGGCGCCGTGTGGTTGTACAACAGCTCTACTGAGGGTAGGAGAGGAGGATGGATATCCTCCTCCGAACCACACCGAGTGCCACCGACTTACACCGAATGCCACTGCATTACACCGAATTACGATGCGGTGGACGCTGAGTTGCTGCATATGACGTCACGTTTTACTATAAATACAGCGAGCGCAGCTCAGTCGAGGAATTCTGGGTGGACCAGCCCTAGAGGCGAGGTCATGATTACTGCTCTTAGACACGTAGGCCAGGCTTACAAACCGCGTTAGTGTGATTGTATCCGTAGGCTCATGTAATAAATCATAGTATCCTGTACACTGTATCTGGTGGTTCTTGTCATTCTGTATTTACGGTTACATTGGTGGCAGCGGTGGGATTTATTCCCTGTTGTTTACGGTTACAGAATGACAAAAGTACCCTGGGAGACCATGGGTCTTTGCACCAGAATGAATAAGAGAAATGCCCAGTGAAAATTCGGTGAAAACACAGCTACAACTTGAAGTTGGAGAGCGGCATCCAAAGGGGATAGCCATCTCCAATAGAGCAACGTCCCGGGTACCGACAGGCGGGAGGCAGAAGCCCAGACTACGGACAACACACACGGGCGCCCTGGGCATCACGGAACATCGACGTGTAGGAGACAACCATAGAGAATTCATAGACCGCATTAGTGTGACGTCGCTCGGAGGCAGAAGGCCTCGCTGTTGTCCACACTAGGGGCTGTGAATGAGGGACTATGATTGCGGGAGAGTGAGAGCTTTGAGCCAGGTTGGGGCTTTGAGCCAGACTGGGGCTCTGTGCCTAGAAGAATCCTGAGTGTGTGTGTGTGTGTCGACCCGCTAGTTGTGACTGGAACAGGGAGCCCTGTCTGTAGTGCTGGACTGTGTGAGGAGGGCGGCGCTCTTGAGAAAAGCCATCTCTGGTGGACCCGGCCGGTTCGGTGGAGCCGCCGGTTCGGTGGAGCCGCCGGTTCGGTGGAGCCGCCGGTTCGGTGGAGCCGCCGGTTCGGTGGAGCCGCCGGTTCGGTGGAGCCGCCGGTTCGGTGGAGCCGCCGGTTCGGTGGAGCCGCCGGTTCGGTGGAGCCGCCGGTTCGGTGGAGCCGCCGGTTCGGTGGAGCCGCTGGTTCGGTGGAGCCGCCGGTTCGGTGGAGCCGCCGGTTCGGTGGAACTGCCGATTCGGTGGAACTGCCGATTCGGTGGAACGCCCGTTCGGTGGAACACCGGTTCGGTGGAACGCCGGTTCGGTGGAACGCCGGTTCGGTGGAACGCCGGTTCGGTGGAACACCCGGCGCCTGGTGGACCCCCGACGCCCGGTGGACCCTCACGTCTGGCAGGGTCTCTGACGTCTGGCAGGGTCTCTGACGTCTGGCAGGGTCCTCGACGTCCGGCAGGGCCCCCGATGCCGGCAGGGTCCCCGACGTCCGGCAGGGTCCTCGACGTCCGGCAGGCTCCCCGACGTCCGGCAGGGTCCCCGACGTCCGGCAGGGTCCCCGACGTCCGGCAGGGTCCCCGACGTCCGGCAGGGTCCCCGACGTCCGGCAGGGTCCCCGACGTCCGGCAGGGTCCCCGACGTCCGGCAGGGTCCCCGACGTCCGGCAGGGTCCCCGACGTCCGGCAGGGTCCCCGACGTCCGGCAGGGTCCCCGACGTCCGGCAGGGTCCCCGACGTCCGGCAGGGTCCCCGACGTCCGGCAGGGTCCCCGACGTCTGTGGAGTGGAGCAGCGTCCAGGAGAGCTCCGTTTGGTGGAGCTCCATTCGGTGGACCGGCGACCGGCAGAGGAGCGGCGACCGGTGTAGGGGCCCCAACCGGTGGGGGAGCACTGACCAGTGGAGTAGGGGACTGGTGGAGGACCAGCAATCGGTGGAGGGGCCCGACCAGTGTAGGGGCCCCAACCGGTGAAGTAGCCGGTATGTATGCCAGTGGAACCCCTCCTTGTGGAGGGGCGACCGGCGGAGGAGCGGCGACCGGCGGAGGAGCGGCGACCGGCGGAGGAGGGGCGACCGGCGGAGGAGCGGCGACCGGCGGAGGAGCGGCGACCGGCGGAGGAGCGGCGACCGGCGGAGGAGCGGCGACCGGCGGAGGAGCGGCGACCGGCGGAGGAGCGGCGACCGGCGGAGGAGCGGCGACCAGTGTAGGGGCCCCAACCGGTGAAGTAGCAGCAGGTGGAGAATTGTCACAAAAGACTTCCTGTATGGAACCACTATGGTCAACTGGGAGTAGGCTGGGTGGTCACTATGTTCATGGTGGAGGGGTAAAGAGGCAATAGGAGAAGCCTCCGGTGGTATCCTGAGTTGAACATGGAGGTGACAGTGGGGACGAGGACACCGGGTAGGGGGTGCTAGGCAACTAGTGGAGCAGGCAAGTGGGAAAACTCTGTGTTGATATTCAGTGTTTGTTCCTTTGCGGAGCCCCCAGGAGGATGCGATGTCTGGACAGCCTAGATTGGCGGAAAGTGGAGGAAATGGCGACGGAAGAAGAAGAGACCTGGTAGACCCCCTTAAGCGGTCCCCAGAGTATTGTCAGAGACCTGGTAGACCCCCTTAAGCGGTCCCCAGAGTATTGCCAGAGTTCCCTGGTAGACCCCACTAAGAGGTCACCAGTGGTAATCCTTACTAACCGTTTGATAACCGTTTCGAGTAAGTAGGCATAAAATTAAGTTTATGTGATAATTAGTTTATCCGTAAGCTCCCCGAGTGGAGTAGGACCTCAGGAGAGGTCATTCTAGATCCCCTATGGAGAGAACCCCCGAGTGGGCTTTATGGCTGTCTAGCAGCCCCCCTGTGCTCCGGAGAGACAGGTTAGATGGGCGCCCTGACGAGGAAGGGGTCTCAGCCCTTAAAAAGAAAAAAAGAGGAACTTACTAGTAATTGAGGTAGGGAGAGTGTAGCGGGCACGGGGTAGATCTGGGAGGCGCCGTGTGGTTGTACAACAGCTCTACTGAGGGTAGGAGAGGAGGATGGATATCCTCCTCCGAACCACACCGAGTGCCACCGACTTACACCGAATGCCACTGCATTACACCGAATTACGATGCGGTGGACGCTGAGTTGCTGCATATGACGTCACGTTTTACTATAAATACAGCGAGCGCAGCTCAGTCGAGGAATTCTGGGTGGACCAGCCCTAGAGGCGAGGTCATGATTACTGCTCTTAGACACGTAGGCCAGGCTTACAAACCGCGTTAGTGTGATTGTATCCGTAGGCTCATGTAATAAATCATAGTATCCTGTACACTGTATCTGGTGGTTCTTGTCATTCTGTATTTACCGTTACAATATATATATATATATCTTGAATTCAACTTTTGGTAAAGAAGGTTTTCAGCCTCGTTAAAGCACAAGGACAATGCATTTTTGTTCATCTCCTCTTCTATCAAATACCTTTCTTTGAGACATTTTACCAGACCAAAGAACGGTATAACATACCTCACACCTAGGCATTAACTATTTCAATATACCCAGACTCTCAATTGCATTTCAATTAAGCTTTTATTTATCTATTAAAATCACGTCATGAATAATTTCCAAACTACAACTTACAAGAAGAATTTAAATGTGGAACTGCGACGGCTTTTATTTGTTATGCATCGGCGACGAGTGATCAATGAGCAATGGGTGCTGGGCGCCAGTAGAAATTTCAGTTGGAATTCTTAGTAGTCGACTCTTTAAGCAGAGCCAGCCACTTTGTGGTGTTGGATCATGTGAGCAAGCATAATGAGTAGGCAAAATCCGCCTTCACGTAACACTCAAAACAAATCTATGATATAAAACCAGTGGTGGTCGACTTTAGGGCACAAAGCATGACTCGTACAAAGCTCCTAATGCTCCACATGATTTACATAGGCAAAAACTAATTACTTCACCTCCCTTGTCATCGAATATGACATATCTTACAACACGTTTTCAGAGTCCAATCAGTCAGAAGGGGCATGCACGTTCAGAGTCGAGTGACGAAAAATTCACAAGTATTTTTCCAGTCTCGCAATTTTCAAATTACCTATAAGGACGATCTTAGGTTATGGTTTTATATCATAGAAACTGGCTAAAAGATATCCTCCTTTAATTGATGTTGTCCCCTTGAATGGGCTTAACCATAAAGGTACAATGCTTTAGTCTGGTACCATATGAAGTTTTTCATGTTCCCATGAAGTGGACTCAGCCATCAGATGCACTCTTCTCTGATAATTGGAAGTATGATATAGTGGCAAATTCACTGCATATGGCACCTCATAGATTCCATTTTTCCCATAGTAATGTCACAATCAGTATAATTCTCATGACAAATGATCTATTGCTCATAGAGTCTTTCGATACTGTTTCTGTCACTTTTCGGTGTGAAGGGGCGTGTTAAGGTAATATAAAAACTGTAACCAAAAGTGCTAACACAGGCTCCCACATACTCCATTTTACCACACTCTGACTCTGACTGAGGCTTATTAACACCCTTCACGATAATGACCAAAAATATATAAAAGACTTTTGAAAAAAATGAATATATCCTTTGTCACCTCTTCCTAACCACAATCCTTCAAGACTTTAATATGTGTCTCCAGTTCACTTATAACAGCATAATGTCCCCTTCATGAGGGCCAAAATAGCACCCAAACAACTTCTTTCAAAGGCCCCAGATATTACACTTATATGATACAGGAAAAAGACATAACCACTTCCAGAATATCAGTTTTAGTTTGGAAGCTCATTGAAGTTCTTATTAGATACACGTGCAATCAATGAAAGTTTCTGGCATGATGATCCATAAAGTACATCAAAAATATGAAACTGGAAAAACTGATCCATGCAGACTGCAGGCCACCTTGACAAATCAAAATAATTCTAAACAAATAGGCACTTCTTGTCAACAACCATATCGTATGTACATAAGAGCGTATTTCGACTTTGGATGCCTGGAGTTATGTTTAGTATGTTTGGTGACTTGTAGGAAAGAGGTAAACGCGAGGGTTGCCGTTATCAGCAGTGTAGCATACGGATGAGATAGCCCCGATAACAGAAAGTCCAACAGAGCCTATTAACCAACTGACAATGTTTCTTGGGGATAACATTAGGCCTAGCGTATTAGTAGCAAAGGTTGCCCTAATTTCCGAGCTAAAAATGCATATACCACCTTACATAGCCGAGATAAAGAAATATAGAGAAGTGCAGAAGTACCGTCTGGTAAATATTTTAGCCTAGACATAACGCATTTGTTTTAAAGCATATTGGGACCGTTACAATACAAGTTATTCATCAGATCTCCATGATAATAACAAAATGTAGAAGACTAACGACCAATGATATCAATGGTCATCCCTGGGCATTGTAGTGAATCTATGAATATGGTAAACTACTCCTCTAACAGGATGTGTGTGTAGTACAGTGTGTGAGCCTGCATATATACGCACTTAGAGACTATGAGAATTTAACTTCCACGTAACTGTAGGCAAAACATGGAGGCACATAAGTGCTTACAGCATTCCTCCGTATTAAGGATACGACTGAGCGAGGGAGGATCGCATTTCCGAACACAGGTAGTAGATAATGCCAGTCTTACCTGTCTATATGCTTTGGTCAAAGAATCGTGAATATGAGCTTCCTATATCTCGATCTTCATTTTTCGGTTGTTTATACACTGACTTGACTAAGGCTGACCAGAGCTTGAGCGCCTATATCTCTCCTTTGCAGACTACATTATTATATTACATTAGCTGTTATGAATGTGCACTTCATCGCTTATAGGGATACAGCTCCCATTTGCAACCTCTTGTCGTCGAGTTCTATGTGAACAAACTTGTGATATGCAGAAATCTATACATAATAAAATGAGATCTACATGATCGAATAACGCATTCCTGCTAAACTGCCTGCCTTCCTGCCCTTTGCTGGAAAATAACATCTTGCTCTACCTCAGTTTTTTTTGTTATTTTAAAGATTTATTAGGGTCAAAAATATTTTACAATATTGCCAGCTTGGTACAGCCGCAGCAGACTTCAACCATGCAAAAAACTGCAACGCTCCCCCCCCCCCCCCCTACATAAATGTTGTCATTATCTAAATAAATATCTATTTTGATACAAATAGATAGCAGGGATGTCAGTTGACACTTCCCCCCCCCCCCCCCCAAAAAAAAAAAAAAAAAAAAAAAAAACCCGTGGATAACACGTCTGTGTCGGCCATGACATGGGGCTGAGGATCTGTTGGGAAATCATTTGTTCTATTGTGATGATTAGGCTCAATTCATATGTACATAAACTAAATGTAATACATCTATGAAATACTAACACAGTCCGTATTTAATGACTAGGAATATCAGGTCCTGTAAGCATTTGATATTACATAACAAAAAACAAGTTCCTGCTGTCTCTATGGCGGCAGGCCAGGGAAGGTGAATGCAGTGCCGTTAATATGTGGGTAGTACATTGATCGCCAATCATCACTACCTCTCTCCAATAACGGGAGAGTGGCCAGGGCGATAGCGAAGGACAACGTTTTTTTTTTATGGATTTCCGTTATTTTGTCAAACAGCGTGTACGTCAAACACATGAACATATTAAGTTAGTTTACTTATTCGTGAGTAATAGAGTTCCATGAGGTGTGTACTTTATATCAGACAAAATATATGTCTTTTGGTTCAGCAATAGCATGTAAAAGACTAGGCCATGTTGAAATCTTGATGGACAACATACCGCTACAAAATGTAACCGCATATAAGTATCTAGGTATTACGCTCGATCCAGCATTAAATTACGGATTATATGCTAAAGATATCATAAAAAAGACAAATCATAAAATATATAAGTTATCAAAAATGAGGAACTTCATCGACAAAAATACGGCAATCGAAGTCTACAAAACATGTATAAGACCTTACCTTGAATACGGGGGCATCTTCCTGATAAATACATTTAGATACCATACTGAAAAGCTACAAAAGCTACAAAATCAAAGTATAAGGATATGTTTATTAGCTAACCATCGGACGAGCATCCATAATTTACATGCAAGAGCGAACCTACCATTGATTAAGGATAGATGGCATACACAACTGACTAATTTTATGTTCAAAAGGTCTAAAAATGAAAAGTATATCGATAACAGAAATGTTGCTACCAGAAGGTTTGTATCAACGATGCTAAAGGTTTTCCAACCTAATTGTGAAATGTACCGCAAAAGTACTGAATACATGGGAAGTGTATACTGGAATGATCTACCTAATACGGTTAGACAAATCGATGAATATAAGGAATTTAAATCTCTCTCAAAAAAGATAATGATTGAAAAGATCCCCAAGTATTATCTGTGAATTTTCCATTAACTTTATATTTAATACAAACTACTACAGGAAATAGAATTTCTTATGTATAATATACCAAAGTGGTACACTAGAAGATGTATGAAAAAACATTTATGTTGAAAAAGACAGGAGGGTAAGCATGTTATAAACTGTTACTACGGTACCTGCTGAAAACCAGCACGTGATATGTCCGAAGCTGACAGGTACCGTTTATTGACCCCAATTTATAATGTACGAACTAAAATATAAGATAATTGTAACTCAATAAAGTGGTCAATAAAAGATTTGAAAAAAAAAAAAAAAAAAATATCGACAGTTATTCCGAGTTTGGGGGTTTTCTCATTTAATCAGTTTTATTTTTAATATGTGAGATTTATATATTAGACATACCAAGGTTAAGAATAAGAGTAAGATGAAGCATTCTGTAAAGATGTATAGCATGCGCAACATTTTGGACCATATACAAAAGCATTTTCATAGTGGGACATATTATTTTGTCGTTTGAAAACGGTGTTGATTCCCCCATACCCAAATTGCATGTACTTTACTTGAAGTTGAACACATGATTATCATGCGTTAATCTCAGCTTATGTTGCATAACGCACTGGATTACAGAGAATGAACAGGGTCTGTCAGACGTTATATATTACGATCTGATGTGAAATACGATGACTTTAAAAATAGCATGGAGTCGAGTGCATATAAATAAACTCATGTTATAGATGTATATATACATTTTGTTCATAAATAGATATGATTATTGACGACATATATAAGAAGCTTACCTATTATTATATACTTTCAATAGCTAAATTATTTTTCTGATTTTAATATGACGATCAAGCCCGAAATGGAAATTATACATCTTGGATCCCTGGCATGTTATATCACAGCTCTAAAACGGGACTAAACTTTGCTCCACGTCCGCTGATACTACCTTAAGTCTTATGCTCATTCCTTGTGTCAAACTAACGAAATCAATAGAATATCGTCCACCCGTGTCGTCGGTGCAGACAGGCAGCATGCGGGCCTGGCGCTTGTTTGATGCCGCTGCTCGCACGTCTCCGCCCGGGCGGGCGGTACACCGAGCCCAGGCGAGCAGACAGGTAGCACCTGACACAGGTGAGGCTCCGTTCACCTGTCTTAGAGTTGCTTTCATGTGCTGCTGTCTCATTCAAAACTAGCACCCGTCATATGTTAGCTAACAATTCGGAGTAGACTAACTCAAGTTCCAAAGTGGCTGGGCTGGGGTAAGGCTAGAGGAGGATCAGTAACTGGAAAGGTTTGACTGAAAAAGTACATACATGTACTATTGTGTATGGTTTTATAGTGAACCTTCGCACGGTTCAGAAGGGAATCTGCATTTATTATGTATTCGAATTTTATTTTTCGTTTCAATTATTCGACATACATGTATTCCCCTATTACCTTATTTCACTCAGAGAAGAGAATCCACCCTCTCAAAGAGTACCTCTTAAAGGGCTAGAAAAAATATCATTTGGGGTTTTCCTTCGTATAAACAGAAAACCATTTCCCTGACCCAATCCCTAACCCTATCCCCAACCCTAACCCTATCCCTAACCCAGCCCTAACCCTATCCCAAACCTTAACCCTATCCCAAACCTTAACCCTAACCCTATCCCTAACCCTTTCCCAAACCTTAACCCTATCCTTAACCCTAGCGCTAACTAGTCAGACCTTTCCTTCTATATGGAAATACCATCTCCATAAGTATCTGAAACGGGTTGAGTTCTCCAAATGATTTCTCCAAAACGGGTCGAGTTCTCCTGACAACTACGGGTTGAGTCCGTTTCAGGTAGAGTTCTCCAGTAACCCTTCTAAAGCCTCTGCTCCATTGCGCCGAACCTCGTTCTCCACCCGGTCTTCGACCATTCTCCACCCAATCTCAACCGAAGTTGTTCTTCTCATGATAACTCCTAATGGAGCAGCATCACATAGTCCTGCTCCATTAGTGCTCCACTGTTCTTTGTCAATCTCTTCTCAATTGGCACCTTGCCGCGGCAACTACTCCACTGCCAGTCACTGCTGCTCCATTACTGCGACCGCGGATATCCCCACGATCGGGCGCCGACTGTCACGCCTTCTGGTGGACATTGTCCGCATTCTGTGCAAAAACGGTGTTCCCCATTCAGTCGCTAGAGGGCGGGTCGGGCAATTTCCGTAAACAAACTTCAATTTCTTTTCTCTTTTATCACCTGAATTGCTCCATTTGGCCGATTATTTGCATAGCTTTCAGAAGATTGACCGTTTTTGATTTTTTTTAAAATAAAAGTTTTGTGTTTTCGAAAAATGAAGGTAAATAAAGATAAGCCTTGATATTATGAATGTTTATAGGCTACTCTGGTTCTAGAATTGTACAATGAATTCCATTTTTCCATTTTCCATTTTCCGACCATATCTGATTTTTCTAATGTCATTTCAAGCCATCCTTCCCTGCTCAAGATGGGAGAAATCGGCTCTCAATCGCCGATGGTAAGGCGACCACTGAGAGAATGAATCAAGAACCATGCAAAAATCAGTGGAGATCGGGTGCCGATTATGTGGAGATCGGGTCCTGACGATCGGTGCCTGAGCTCCACTGCTGCTCCACTATTGGCGACGGAGGGCCGGCCAGTCAGCGATCAAAGAATCGCCCCCCAATCTCCAGTGAATTGGTGCAATGGAACATAGGCATAAGGGAGCGCGAAACGCAGCCGCGAGGGGGCCGAGATGATGCCGCAAAACAGGGGCCGAGACATCCGCATACCTAGCCCTAACTGGACTTAAGCCTATAAGACATCAACATTTGTTCCCAATTCATCCCGACCATCGGCTCGGTGAGAGTCGGGAATAAAATGTCAATGTCTTATACCTATAAGACATCGACATGCAGACTCTTCCAGACGACACCTCCTCCTTTTATAACCTCGTAGAACGACCCGATTGAGATCAAAGAGAGCGACCGGGAGCCTGACCTGGCTAGGCCCTGGGCCGGGTGATAAGTATATATAGGCAATAATGCAAAGTTTGATAACTTCTGTTCTATTTAAGATTTCAGAGAACGGTTTTCAGATCTAGTATCGCCTCTGTCTCCCCTACAAATCGGTATAAGATACTCGTAAGTAGAACGGGGGGATACAAATCATCGCTATTTATAACGGCCAACACAGAACCAGGAATGATCTGGGAAGTGCGTACATCGAAATCTTAAGGTCGGTGAGAGTCAGTCATATCTGACATGGTAGTAATGCCCGACGTGTTGGGAAAAGCAATAAAATCGGGTCGGTGAAGTGCTTACATCGACCCGATTGACGCAGATTGCCACAGACCCGACAGATCCGGCAGGGCAAAGGTAGAATCGGGCACAGCCGTTGGGTCAATTTCTTATAGGCTTTAGTTTCCAAATCCGCTAGTTTATTCATCTAAAACTAATGAGAACTTCCTTTTGTATGAAAAAGTGACTTATCCATAAGTATCTGAAAACCGGTCGACTTCGCGGGACACGTTCTCCTGCCAACTGTAGTTTGGGATAGAGTTCGTTTTGGGTCCAGTTCTCTAGTAACGCCCTATTCAACCGTACCACTAGTCTCTCAGGTTTAATGATTGGTATCTGCCAGACATTACATAGCCAGCATGCTACATTTCATGTTGGATAAATAGTGGATCCCATTCTTAAATCCAGGACCCGTTCACGTACTCAATAGAGAGTTCTTCTTGCTCATTGTGCTCTTCTATAATTGAAATAAGCGGCAATATTGAAATAAGTGGCAACAAGGCCGTTTTGTACCACTTGATGTTGTACCACTCAATGTTAAAAATAAAAAATAATGATCTTGTGAGACTGCATTGATCCTGGGACAAATGTACTAGTGTTTGTCCATTGTTGTCTCCCTCCACACCGATCAGTGAGGCTGAGGGAGGGTGCCCATATACCTCTCAGAACAGAAACAGGACTGAAACAAAAGACCCTGAACTCCAGGGAGTGATACTATCGTAAAACTGGATGAGGTTTAATCTTGGCCACCGTATTCCACGACTGGAGTTTGGCAAAGTGACTTCATGAGGCGAAGCCGAGTGAAGTCCGGAGCCAAAACTTCAGGAGTGGAATGCGGTGGCCAAGATTAAAACGAATCAGGTTTTGATTTTATCCTACCCTATCTCCTCGATTTTGGAATATTACGTGATGACAATGCTGTATGCCACTAGTGGCATATAAAACTCTGTATGCCAGTCAGCGTGGCATACGGAAACCTAATGTTAAGCCTATGGGATTTTATATTAGGGGTAGGATAAAACTATAGTTACCTTGTACGCTAATCATTACTAGAGTAATACAACAATAAAGTGAGTATCCCACCAACCAGACAAAAACGTTGTACAGTGCCCATATAGAGGTTGCTGGCAGATCTGGTTTATTTGAATCATCTGTCGGGTTGGTGGAATCACTCGCTAGAGTTTCCGGCAGGCGTCGGCTCTAAGTTACCGGGTGAAATTGACGTCTGTTGGAGGATATTGGGGGTTGTTGGGATTGTTGTCTATATGGAGTGTCGGCTGGAGGATCTGCTGGCATGTCCAACTGACAGCGCGGAGATCAGCTCTGAGGTAGCACATGCCAGACGCTTGTATGCCGACCACACAAACGTCTGCTGGGGTATTCGGTGGAGCAGCAATGCATTTAGAGACCATTTGGCCAGACGTTTCAACCAACATCTGCTGGAAGGTCCGCTGGAATGTTTGTTTTGCATTGAATAAGCGTCTGGTTGGTGGAATTCTCGCTTAAAACTGATTCTTGTGATATGATATGAATGCATAAATTTCATAACAAATATCAATTATTTTCATTGAAGACAAATATGGGAGTCTGCCTCTGTCTGTATCATGCACACCAATTCCAAATCAATTCCAAATCATACACATCTTTGATTTTTATTTAAACACCCCTTCTGATCTATGCTGAATTTAACCATCTTGATCATGTGATGCGCCTGTTTATTTATCGACATATGGTCGTATATCAAGGCCGGATCCGTGAGTAAGCAATTGTGATATTTTCACCAGTACCAGGTATACATATATGTATATATATGTATATACATGTATATGAATATTGGCCCATTGAAAGTAGTCAGCCGACCTCACTTTCCCGTAACCCGTTTGTTGGCTCGCGAAGCCTGTTTTGGGAACATAGGCATGAACATCACACTGCCCACAATATAGCTCATGTAACGTTGAAATTGCGTGTTTAGCCCTGTGATCTAACTAACAACTTTGTTTTGTGTTGAAATCCAAGTTTTGTATTTAATTCTGATTGCGGACAACTGTGTCATAAACTTGGGGAAGTACGCTGATTACAATAAAAAATGAATGATATCTGCGACCTTTGAGTTTAAAACGCAATGGCGTAAAACGCATCTTCAATATATCTCGTTATCTCGGCAAGGTATATAAGCCCATATTTATTTAGTCCTCATGCGAATGTTGGATATGATCGAGGCACAAGCAGACCCATTAGTATTGTGGCCAGTGGCAGGTGTACGAAGTTCTAGAGCTACTTATAAGAAGGCCTAATCGGTTCGCCTATTCATAGATCAGCGAGTTGGGTGACGTGAATCTCGACCATTTACTGTCTGACGTGCCCAATACACACATTATGTCCGTAGAAAATGCTACTTACTTGTTCAGAAATTGGTCGTTCAGGGTACTCAACTTCACTACTCATTTTTCACAGGTAACCATCACAACTTTCCTATAAATGGTACTAATCCTCACATGAAGGCAGGTTCATACACCCGCGGAAATCCAGAGAGTGCACGTTTCCAGGTGCGACCCAAACAAATCGAGTGTGTCACGTGATTAGAGGGGAACCCCGCAGGGAGCGTACATTTCACACGTCTGATGTAACCGGCTTTCGTGTAGAGGCTTTCGCGCCTTGTGTATGTCTAATTTCAGCACATTGATATTTACCAAGTTACCTTGGTAATTTTATCCAACAAAATAGAATATCTGTCATTTGCATTCCTAATACTATAGACATGATTTACATTATTTATAGATCTAGGCCTATCCTACGGTGGCATATTTATCAAAGAACCAGACACCTCTACTGTAGTTATAGTATAACTTATAGTTATACGAAGCACAACACTGTGTCCGTTTTCACTCCCCACAGACGAGGAACGAACAGAGTCGAACTACGTCTGACTACTCTACTGGGTCTAGAATCTAGTGAGAATTATTCAATTATGTGCCAGTATTTGATATAGGGCCTAGCCTAATGACGACTTTGACGGTGATAGCTTCAAGACATGTAAAGCGCTATTAAACCACATGATTCTGAAAACGTCAGTCACACTAAGTTTGCTTGTTTTATTTCTTTTGGTCTATCTAGATATATTATTTAAATTCTATGTTACTTATTTTGCTCTACTTTACCGAACCGGGTACTACGGTATCCTATAGATTGATCATGTTCTATAGTTGTTTTTCACTTTCTTAAATGAGGGTAATCCAACAATGAAGGTAAATAAAGATAAGGATTGATGTTATGAATGTGTATATTTGACACTGGTGCTTATATTTTGCCCAAACTGCCGCAACTGTCCGAAATATCGGTGTTTGCGTATCGGGATACCGTCCGCAGGCCTATCAGCTCAATATTGACGGTGTATATCGTAGTATATGCGGGCGAGCGGTCAACGTGCGCCTGGGGAACAGCTCTCCGTGTCACTCTCGATGTCGCTCTTTGCACGCACGCCGGCCCGCCGGGGGCTTAAAATCAAATGAATCAGTTTTCCTCTGGCAGGGCTTGCGGGGGACGTTGCGCTCATAATGCCCGCCCGCCCGCCCGCCCGGCCTTCTCTGGGGTTATCACTATATTTTGGTGGAATACCTCCAAAATTGGCTATTGCACCGAGTATTGTCCCCGGCCAGTGGCCGGCGGCCACCAACAGGTCAGCCGATACTGCCCGGCTACGGGGTTTTGGAGGCATGGTGGCCGGCAGGGGCCGGCCGTGTGGGGCCTGTGAGCTCTCATGAGCTGTTCCACCAAGCAGATTATCGCCGGCGACGGGAGGTTTGGGCCGGCTTTTGCCGCCGATCGCCAATAGGCGACCACAAGGAGCCCGGCCTGGGCTTGTGCCTCCTTGGTGGAATAGGCCTCTTAGGCTGCGATGGGGCTGTCCATAAAATATGTCACCACCCACCCGTTCCCCTTTATATCATGCTTTGTCACACAACCCTTATCATTCTTGGAGACTGGACTCCCACTCCTTCCGGCCCCATATTTTATCCTACCGCTCATAAAAAACGCCATAGGTTTAACATTGAGTCAGTGTATTTGACAGAGCATTGAATAAAGTGTTATTTATGCACCAAGGTGAAAAAAAACCCGGACCAATCAGGGACGAGAAAACGAAAGTAGTACTGGCAGCATTGATGAGTGTCAACACGCTACTAACATGGATAATTACAAAGTTTTCTCTGTATATCGGTGATATGGGGTAGGATAAATACGAAACCAAACTCGAGTTAGCCTTGTCAATGTTTTTATCCTACCCCTAATATAAAATCCCATAGGCTTAACATTGACTTTCCGTATGCTCCCCTATGTCGCATACGGATAAAAAATCGCTCCTAGGAGCGTACACAAATTGGACCAATCAATAATGCCTTGTGTAATAATATGAGAAAACATGGTTACTGAGCCCGTACGGGTGACCGTTCAAGGTCATTTGATGAAAAAATACGGCCCAACGCCGCAGGCGGGAGGGCCATATTTTTTCATCAAATTTCATTCACTTCGGCCCACTAGCAGTAAAAACCCTGCAACTGCCGACGTGGAGCGGACTATGAAATGTGTGGCGCCAGTGATACTGGAACTCTGGTAGCCAACGTAATTATGACATCGACAACGCGGAGCGGCGTAACAGGAGGCGATCGGACTTGTTGTTATCGAGTGATTTCATATGTTTCAACTATTTAAATGGTATTAGGTTAAAGCTACACGTTATTTACCTCGATATTTGGCCATTGCACACTTGGAGTCGTTACGTGGATGTCTGAGCATGCCTCTCAAGTTATGAATGGGAGAGAACTGCCATTTTCTTTCTTTGTTTTTGACACAGTCACTGCTCTCGCGTTATCACAATATTTTACGTTAGTGCGACGTAGTGTCTGTAGCAGCGGGCCGTATATTTTTACATTATAAAGCCTATGAGATTCCTACTACACGGCGGGCCTGAACGTTATTTATACTATATCCGTAGCAGCGGTTAGTATTTCATAGACGTTCGGCCACAGGTGTATAGTAATACACGACCTGCCCATCGTGGCATAAACACTGACAAGGCCAACTCTCGTTTGGTTTCTACAAAGTATTAGGATAGATTTGGGATGGTAGTTGCCATCAACTGCTCTGAAATGTAGCCTACATTTCGGAATGCAATTTACATATACCTATAGTAGCCAAAATAGGCATTTGGATCAAAGAGCTCGATATTACAGACAGAGGAGGGCATGATCAATTTTGCATCATGCATTTTCCAAAATTCAAGTGTTTCAGACCGACATATCACCTCTGTGTCTTGTAGGCTATGTCGGCTATACACCTTTTATTTCAGTTTCTTGATTATGGTCATAGATGTCATAGATCTCTATCTCTATTTCGTTTCTTCGTTATGCATAGTGGTGTTCGTTATGTTTCCCCACTCACAGGTAGGTTGCTATTGCTCCCATGGTTGCGGACTTTATTGAGCATTTCTCAATGTCGTCGTTTTGAGTGTACCGGTAATCAGTGTCGCCGCATAGTGTGTTATATGGGAACCAACTAGTCATAGCAAGTGGTGCATCGATCTTTGTGGTTGTACGGTCACTGGTGACAATTTGCCAAAGATCACTCATAGATCGGTAGTTTTCTTGTTTCATTCTGTGGAGAATCCTCAGTTGGTTGGTTTGTTCTATATGTGGTCTCTTTTTCCAGGAGAGTAGGACCTACTTGTATAGACCTACCCTCCTCCCCCAAAGAAATTAAACAGCATACATCATAGCATAGGTAAGCTATAAAGCTATAAATAAAGTTGGCGTCAATTCTTTCAAGGGCGATAACCTATCATTTCAAAACCACATATGTAAATTTTGTAGTACTATACATGTACTACATATTATGGAAGTTTGCGGAAAATGACATGGGTTTTACTAAGTGAAAAACAGCTTTTTCGAATTTCTATACATTCTACTGGAGTAGTAGTAATAATAATAATACTAATAATTATTATTATTATTACAATAATTATTATAATAATAGTAACAATAATAATGATAAAATTAATAATAATGATGATAATGATAATAATAATAATAATTATTATTATTACAATAATTATTATAATAATAGTAACAATAATAATGATAAAATTAATAATAATGATAATAATGATAATAATGATAATAATAATAATAATAATAATAATAATAATAATAATAATAATAATAATAATAATAATGAAAATAGAGTTTATGATGCCTCAAGGCATCATGCGGCGGTTCACACGGGAATGCCTGGAGGCATCATGCGGCGGTAGCCATGGGAATGCCTCCAGGCATCATGTGGCGGTTCACCCGGGAATGCCTGGAGGCATCATGTGGCAGTGAAAGGGTTAAGTCTGCAACAGCGGAGAGTGTCGCCGACGCCGTCGCTGACTTATTAATCGTAGGCCGTCGTAGCCTGTCGTAGTAGGTGGGAGGGACCCCTTATGGTGTGGAGCCGAACCGGAAGTGACCTTTAGGTCTCACAACGCTAAATACCATAATACAACATCCCCCTTCAAGATTTTTTAAAAATTTTTTTTATCTTCTTTATTGAATCATCACATGTACTCTTACATTTTGATGTTTTCCACTTTTGTGCAATAAATATTACAGTATCAGATGATCAATAGTTAGGATGAGGCTTCAACTTACAGTAGTTGATTTTCATAGCCTCTCCTGGTCCCAGTGTTTGCATAGATAAGTATTTATATAGCCATTGAGTGAAAGTAAGATACTACAAAGTCACAGGGTAATTATAAGTACTCATGAGTTTCGCATAAAATGAAAATTAACATATTACACGATAGATTTTCTATCATGACCATCACCTAGTGATAAGAAAGAAACAACCAGTTCTTAGACAAACATGTATAACCAAGCTAATAGTTGTATTGTGAGCAACGCAAAGAGAGCATCCCAAAAGAAAAGAAAAGAGAAAGAGCAATAATCAGAAAGCAATAGCAAAATCCACACACAAACTAGAGCTTACCCATTCTCTAGGCAACCAACCATTTATATGTTATTCAGACTCTCTAGTAACTTGGTCTTAGTCAACGATTTAAAGGCTTTGAAGGTCTCTGTGTTTCTGATTAAAGGCGTTTGTAAGTTCCATAAATTTCCCCCGTTGAAATGTACTGAGTTTATATATGCCGCACAGTTTGGTTTAAAAACTGTCAAAACAGGGGCGTTAAATAACCTTGTTTGTCTATTTCCAAAATTTACAAACATAGGGTTTCTTGACCTCTTATACATGAAATTTAATAGGTGTGAGTCCCTCCTATCAGTTAAGTAAGGGACACCAGCTAATTTATGAAGATTTCTTATCGAGGTAAACCTGGGGGGCTTCAAGCAAATTTTAAGGCAACGGTTTTGTAGGAGTTGTAGAGTATTCAGGTATTTCATAGGACTTTTAGTAAATAAGACGTCCCCATAATCAAAATGGGGTAAAATTACTGTTTTATAGATATTTAAAGCTGCTTGCTTCGTAAGATATGAACGCATTTTTGATAATTGGTATATCCTATAACTAACAGTACGTTTGATATGAGAGATATGGTGCCTATAGTCTAAGTTAGTGTCTAAATAAACCCCTAGATATTTACAGGAGTGTACTTTAGCTAATTGAACATCATTTATAAACAAATTCAAGTCATCACGTATAAGTCCTCTGTTGAAGTTATAATACATACACTTTGTTTTACGAATATTTATAGAAAGCTTGTTTTGTTGGCACCAAGTATGGAGTGCATCAAGATCCTTTTGTAAAAGACAATAAAGCTCAAATTGATCATTACCGTGAACATATAAAACCGTGTCATCGGCGTAAAGCAATAGGTTAGTATTTTTTATTACACAAGATAAATCGTTAATATAAATTAAGAAGAGGAGGGGACCCAAAATTGAGCCCTGGGGAACTCCCGTTTTGATAATTTTATTTTTAGAAATTTCGTCATTTATTTTCACACATTGGTTTCTATTTGATAAGTAATTTCCAAACCAGTCTATAAGAACACCCCCAATACCATAATTTTCCAATTTCTGCAATAAAAGTCCGTGATTAACTGTGTCGAAAGCCTTCATAAAATCGATGTATACTGTCAAAGTGTTTTTACCCAAATTCCTGTTTATTAAAATATCATCTGCAAATTTACTAACTGCTTCAATACTAGAGCGACCCGGTCTAAAGCCAAACTGATCTAAGTTAAGAATTTTGTTTTCTTCCAAGTACCCCATTAATATAGTGTGTATTAATTTTTCCATAACCTTACTTACAATAGGTAGTAGTGAGATTGGTCTTAGGTTACCACATGAAAAGGGGTCCCCTCCCTTCGGTATCGGTCTAATCACCGCAGTCTTCCAGCACTCAGGAATATCAGCATTTCCAAAAACATCAGTAAATAAGTTTACAAAAATCTCTGGAATAAACAGCAGGGTATCTCTGAATACCCTAGCATTAATTCCCATCAACATAGACTGCTTATTAACATTTAGCTCTCTCGCGATGCTCACAATATCATCAGTGGAGACCTCGACATTAACCAATGTCGGAGCTCGAACTCTGTCATAGGTCTTCCAGGGAAGGAACATATTCCCGGCCAAATCAGTACCGATATTATTAAAATAATCGTTAATAAAATCTGGGGTATCTTTGTCCGAGATAAAATTACTCTCATCATTTTTGAGTCTAATTTCCTCCTGTTTACGTTCCGTCCCTGGAAGTATCTTATTAATAACTCTCCAAAACTTCTTATGGTCGTTTTTATGAATATCAAGTTGGTCAATGGTGTAAGTTTGTCTTGCATTCTTCACTAAATAATTTGCTCTATTTTGAGCCATCCTTGCTGCCTGCCAATCCCTAGTCAACTTTGTCCTTTTTGCACGCTTTAGAAGAGTGTTCTTATCTTTATCTGATTATATGAGTTATTTACCAATTCATATAAGTTCTTATGATTAAGTCTCTTTGGTATTGATCTTTAGTCTTTGCCTTTGGTTTTGACATTATGATAGTGACTGCACTCACACTCTTTAGGATATAGTATCAATTGTCTGCTCACTTATGGCACACTAGTTCACTTATAATACGGTGAGCGCCGGTGTGATGCGAAAATCGGTTATCTTGCGAAATTCCGCTTTTATCGCCCACTCTACTCGCGCATGCGTGTGGAGAACTTCCTGCGCTCACATTTCACGGACTATTCTGCAAAGAGAGAAAACCGAGCAGCGCAGTGTCCGTTTTTGCGGCCGGACATACCCGTTACTATGTTGCGTGACGTTGGCGCCGCTCCCGTGAAATATCATTCGATCGATGAAACGTGCAAAGTTGCTTGTATTACTATTAGCAAGCTTTAGTGCCGTGAAAGATCTGGGAGGAGAGTGTTACCAACTAGGATGAGAGCGCCCGATGATTTCCGCTCTCCAATTGTGAAATTCATGACTGCGCATGCTCGTGGGCGATAAAAGCGGAATTTCGCAAGGTAACCATATTTCGCATCACACCGGACCCAGCGCGGCGATACGCATGTTGCATATTTGCTGCTGACGTCTGGTGGACATTCGCGGCACTAACGCGCAAGCCCGTGGTTCTCTATAGCCTGTAGTGCGGCCACCACTCACCAGACGGCGTGTACACGGCTCAAGGTGGGCCTGTTGGCGGGTCCTGGCTGAGGCAGCTGAGAGCCGTCCGGAAGCAGTATGGTGGACGCTGCGTGAGCGCATGCGCAAGCAATTGAATGAAAACAAACAAGATGGCATGCCTCACACGATGCATCGAACCATGGGCATCATTGATATTTAGAATGAGGTGAAAAGCACTTTCTAGGACTTAAATAAGTTAAATGAGGAACTACATCACCGTTTTTCTTGTGCAATATGTTACAGGGACTGACATTGAATTTCTGGATGGTATGCACTACCTGTGCCATGAGGCAGGGGAATCACCACAAGTTGCACATGCGCAGCATTGGCATCAGATTCAAAACAAAACATGAACAGGAAGCACTGGTAATTTTACACTAAATCGCATTTGATTTTAAAATTCATTCTTACAGATTATTAGTATAAACACAAATGCATCAGAAGAGCATAGATTGTCAATTCGGTTTTAATCATTAGGAAAGTTTATTCATCTGACAGCTAGCACGTTGAGGTTTGTTTGGGTTTCCCTGCATTTGAATCCGTACTATTTATAGCAGGCCCAACGAGAAAATTCCCATATGCGGCCAATCAGCAGCCGACTCCAGGACCCTCCCACAGACCCCTGTTAGCGTGCTCCGTGCGCCCAAGCGGTCGTGAAAGAGACTAGGTTCTCTATTGATCTGATAGGCGGTGTGATGCGGAAATTGGTTACCTTGCGAAATTCCGCTTTTATCGCCCATGAGCATGCACAGTGATGAATTTCACGATTGGAGAGTGCGGAAATCATCGGGCTTTCTCATCCTAGTTTGTACACTCTCCCCCAGATCTTTCGCAGCGCTAGCGCAAGATTGGCAACCAACCCCAGTCTTCGCTAAGCTGCGACTAACGTGCGTAGCAAACGTCTGCTCTGGTGGCCAGTGTTAAATAATAACGTTATGACGTCATATGACGTCGATATGACGGCTAATATGAAGCCAGAATATAGATTGGTCACCAACCCCTGTCTGCGCTACGCTACGCCTTAATGTTAGTTAACGTGCATAGCAAACGTCTGCTCTGGTGGCCAGTGTAGCCAGAATAGTCCGTGAAATCTGAGCGGAAGAACATCTCCACACGCATGCGTGAGTAGAGTGGGTGATAAAAGCGGAATTTCGCAAGGTAACCGATTTTCGCATCACAGCGGTGCGGTGAGCGGCGATACACTACGACGCTCTGAAGCCGTGAAAGCCGCGTATCAAGTGGAGCAGTGTGCAGGCACGTTGGGGTTTGTACAGAAACGGTCAGAGGACGTCAAATATTGGCAAAATACTGCCATTAATCGAACAATGAAGGTAAATAAAGATAAGACTTGATGTTATGAATGTGTATGCCACGCTCTATGGCAAAGATTGCTCCCAGAGTGCCGAAACTATCAGAATTTTCTGTCTCTGCCGCTTACGGGGGCCAGGCATTCAATGTTGACGGTGTGTGTCGCGGTTTATACAGGCGAGCGGTCAACGCGCGCCCAGGGAACAGCTCTTGGCGTACTCTCGGCGTCACTCTTGGTGTAGCTTATGACACGTCGGCCGGCCTGCAGGGGGCTTAAAATCAAATGAATCAGTTTTCAGTCTGGCAGGGCTTTGCAGGGGGACGTTGCGCTCATAAAGCCCAGCCGCCCGCCCAGCCTCCTCTGTCGTTATCACTATATTTTGGTGGAACACCTACAAAATGGGCTATGGCCCCGGTATCGGCCCAGGGCGGCGGCCGGCGCCCACCAATAGGTCATCCCGGCGATGGGTTTTGGAGGCACAGGGAAAGGCCGGCGGCTGGCAGGGGCTGGCCGTGAGGGGCCTATGAGCTGTCATGAGCTGTTCTGCCAAGCAGATTATCGCGGCCGGTGGGAGGTTTGGGCCGGCTATCGCTGCCGAACGCCAATAGGCTACCACAAGGCGCCCGGCCAGACCTGGCCGGGCCTTGCAGCATTAGGCTTACTAACATAACCTGATCGGGTGGTAGAAGAAGTAGGTTGATAAGCGTACTTCATACATGTGGCGGGTTTTGGGGTTTTCTTGCAGACTGTTGGTGTTGGTGGGGTATAGTCAGGGATGAGTGTTGAAGGAACATGGGGAACATCAGGGCCCTGTTTTTTAGTCACGACATTCGTATCTTATGACACGTATCTGCCGTCAGTGTGCTAGAGAGCTACGATCGTAGAGCAGGTACGACACTTAGTGAAGATACGACACTTAGGGAGCTAAAAGGTGTGCTATAGTCACGACAGTCGGTGGCCAATGGAGCGGAAACAGTGGCCATAAGTGTCGTATCTCTAAGACCACTCTGGACATGTCGTACAGAATGCGCAACTTCACTTCCCGTTGGAATTAAGCAATGAAATTTTAACACGAGTAAGATCCCGAAGAAATCGACGGTTGAATTTCGTCATAGCAATCTCTGCTCTGGTGGCCAGTGTCGCCCTACGCTCACTTGACCCTAATTTATGCAGCGACCTCGACATTCACTGGTGGGAGGTGGGAGGGTGCAATGGCCCCCAGAGCAGTATTTGCTATGACAAATTTCAAACACCCATATCTTCGAAACGATGCGGTCAATCTTCTTCATATTTAGTACGATTATAGGTTATATGTATCCCTTACTCGTGTTAAAATTTCATTGCTTAATTCGTATGGGAAGCACAGGAAATCCTCTATATACGCACAGTGAGGGTTTATAGAACCTAAGACAGTTCTATACTTGAGACACTTTTAGCGGCGATCGTCCCTGGTGCACTACGACACCGTCTATAGGACGGCGGCCATCTTTTGTCGTCCAAATATGTCGTAGATCGGCTCTGCGATCTTAGTCTTAAGATGCTCACGAATGTCGTGACTAAAAAACAGGGCCCAGGAGTTCTAGGCACTGGCAGTATGCGTTCCGCTACTGGCTTAGCAACTTCAACTGATGTAGGTAGGTTTTGTCCTGTCGTTATCAAACTCTTCCTGTTTCTCCTTATTGTTGTACCCTGATCTGTTTCGATGATGTACGACCTCGGTTGCGATTCAGTACATTCTTTAATTTCTCCGTAGATATCACAATCTCATATATACACCTGCTCTCCCTCTTTCAGAACAGGCAGTTGTACGGTTTTCGGTCCCTTATTATGCTGTTTGGTGTACTTCTCCCTATAACACCTTTCCTTTTCTGTGAGTTGATCTTGATCTATCTCCACCTTCTTCTGGGGACCGGTTGGTAACCTTGTACGAAGACACTTGGCCTTGAGAATCTCGCCTGGTGAGTATCCATTTTGCAATGGTGCCGCTCAGTACGCAAGCATTCCCAGATGCTGATTTTCATTCTAGCGTAAAATGTTCTTCGCTGTTTGCACAGCACGCTCAGCTTCCCCATTTCCAATAGGGTGCTTCGGTGATGAGGTCAGATGGGTGAATCCCCAGGTTTCAGCAAACTCTTTAAACTCGCGTGAGGAGTATTGTGGCCCATTATCCGACACTAGCACCTTCGGAATCCCTTCCGATGAGAAAACCATCTGCATTGCATCAATCACTGTGGCTGAAGAAGTATCAGCTAGTTCCTTAAATTCTATCCAATGACTAGTGTAGTCCACAATAATCACATAAGATTTTCCTTTTATCTTGAAAAGATTAGTACCAACCCTGGTCCAAGGTATCTCTTCATACGATAATGTCATTAGAGGTTCTCTTGGTTCAGGCCTTAGCTTACTGCAAACAAAGCATTTCTGCACCAACCTCTCTATATCCTTAGTGACACAAGGCCACCACACTGCAGCTCTTGCTCTTGCATTGCATTACCTAAGTGCCCATCATGAATGACGTCCAATGTCTCCTGTTGTAATGCTGTAGGAATAACTAGACATTCATTGTACATCAACAGACCTTGAGTGATCGTTAGATGTTGCCGTTTCTCAAAAATGGGATCAGATTTGTGGAACTACTAGGCAAAATTTCCAGTCACCCATCTCTCACATACTCTTTGATACGACTCACACTTGCATCTGCATCCTGCGCTAATCCAACCTTCTCAAGATGTCTATCCGTTGCAGTGAACCGGAGCAAGTGTTTGCTCCACGTTTTCACTTCTTCAATCTGCACAATTTCTTCCACTGTAGCCTTGTTCGCTGCACGTAAACAACTTCCGGCGATAACCTTGTCAATCTCAGTCGTAATCGAAGAATGCGAGCTGGTAATTTCGACAAATCGGTTGAGCTCAACAATGGGACTAGCGGACGATGGTCGGTTTCCACCACACATTTGTTCCCGATGATATACTCTGCAAACTTTTCGCAGGCCCATGTCATCGCCAACGCTTCTTTTTCTATCACAGCATAATGTTGTTCGGTCTCAGTCAATGAACGTAATGCATAGGCCACTGGACGTTGATTGCCCTTCTCATCGACTTGCAGCAGCACTGCTCCTATCCCGTACCGGCATGCATCTGAAGCGAGATGATCTTTTTGTTGGGGTCATAATGAGCCAGGACCTCTGTTGATGTTAGCATTTCCTTGATCTCGTTGAATGCTTTTTCTTGTGGCTCACCCTACACCCATGCATTATCCTTTTTCAGAAGACCGCGAAGTGGCTCGTTAGCCTCCGACAACTGAGGTAGGAACTTTGCCAACTGATTCACCATGCTGTGAAATCTCTTCAGTTACATTGTGTTGGTGGGGTGTGGATAATCACGAATGGCCTTCTTCTTTGCTGGGTCGGCTGCTATCCCTTTTTCAGATATGATGTGCCCAAGGAACTTTATTTCAACCTTTGAAAACTCGCATTTTTCATTGAGGGTTACACCTGCCGCCTCAAGTCTTCTTAATACCCTCCGTACTATCTGATCATGTGTTTCCTGGTCTGACACATGAATCAGAATGTTGTCTATGTGGACAACCACTCCCTTGATTCCCACGAGGATCTTGGAAAACCTGCGTTGGAATATTTCCAATGCTGAATTCAAACCAAAAATCTTAAAGTATTTCCAACCAAATGGTGTTACAAATGTTGTTAGTCTCTGGGAACTCTCATCCAACAGAATTTGCCAATATCCTGCCTTGGCATCCAACTTTGAGAAAATCCTGGATCCCTTAAGTTTCGCTAGATTCTCGTCCACGCTCGCTAACTGGTGGACCTCCGGTTTCACTGCCTTGTTTAAACCCGTAAGGTCGACGCACAGCCGCACATCTCCATTGGCCTTCAGTGCTATTACAAGACCGGCACAATAATCTGTTGGTTCCATGATTGGGTGTAAATGGGAGTCTAAGACACCCAGTGCTGCCCTCTGGTGGACAATACTAGTTTCTGGCCCTCTGGTGGAAACTTGGTGAAACTATTCCAGCTCTGAGCAGCTCCACAGGAAGTCCCTACAGCCAGCAACAATATAGTCCCTTACAAAATGCACTGTATTTGAATGTTCTATGATATTTAAGTATGTGGGTTATATTGATTGATGCATATCTATGTATGATAAGTTTGTCAATAATCAAGATATTGTATTTAGTGCCTCAGGTAAAAGATTAAAAGACAAAGGTATAGTCTGAGTAGTAATACATTAACTATTTATTATCACAGTGATCTTGTTAGCACACATGTATACAAAATGTATTTACCCCACCATTATAAATCTAGATAATTATCGTGTATATAGACTAATCACAACAAATAATTGGGTAAAAATGATGATTTCCGCCAAAATTAAGAAGTTACCAAGCAACCCAACCATAGCAACAAGTATCCATCAACAAAGACAATCCGAAAACAGTACCTAAGAAGGAGAAACCAGAGGGAAACCACAACACTGCCTGATGAAGTCTTATTAAATAAGACGAAACGTTGCAAATATCCAACCCAATCGTCCCCTATCTTGATGTATCTTTATTCCCAATAAATCATTTATACTTTATATTAGCTTGTCTGGTTTTATGTGGAACTTTTTCAACAAAAAAAGATTAAAAGACAAAGGTATAGTCTGAGTAGTAATACATTAACTGGTGCACTAGAACCACAGGAAGGTGGCCACAGAAACATCACAAAGAATTTAGAGGCCAAAATCCAAAGAATCACCATTCACCTCTTTCACATAAGCGTGGCGCGTCGGTCGCCGTAAGAACGGGTTGCACTGGTATTATATAACCGTGCACCACTCGCCGAAAACCAGCGTCGCTGTGCTCATCGAAAACGATGCATGCGACCTGGTGTGGCTTCACTGTGTAGTGGGTGCCATGTATAAAGGTTTAAATTCACAGTCACAGTGCAGTTTTTTTCAGTTTGCTTTTCTATCACACCTCCTGAGGCATAACACCTGCGTGGAGAGTCTTGACACCTGGGATAAGGTGTGAAAACACTGCACTCAGCCACATTAATTTCGGATTAAGGTAGAGTAAATATATAGAATGATTCACTGCAAATATCTTTAATTGGATCTTTTATTATGTCAAATCTTATTCTAGATTTGTGATTCTCTTAATAATGATATTGATACCAGCAGCTTCAAATCTTACTCAAACTTTTCAGCTTCGAAATTTTTTTTTTTTAGCGTGCAATGGCTAAGCCATGACATTCCATCACAGAAAAATGTCAACGTCTGACCTTTTAGCATGTAACAATGGTCAAGCCTCGACCTTTCACTATGAAAAAATGTCAAAGTCTGACTTTTTAGCGTGTATTGATGGCTAAACTCTGACTTTTCACCATGGAAAAATGTCAAAGTCTGACTTTTTAACATGCAATGATGGTTAAGCCCTGATTTTTCACTATGAAAAAATGTCAAAGGCTGACCTTTTACGTGCAATGACGGCTAAACCCTCACTTTTCACTGTGGAAAATTTTCAAAGTCTGATTTTTAACATGCAATGATGGTTAAGCCCTGACTTTTCACAGTGGAAAAATGTCAAAGTCTGACTTTTTAGCATGCAATGACGGCTAAACGCTTACTTTTCACCATGGAAAAATGTCAAAGTCTGACTTTTTAATATGCAATGATGGTTAAGCCCTGACTTTTCACCATGGAAAAATGTCAAAGTCTGACTTTTTAACATACAATGATGGTTAAGCCCTGGCTTTTCACCATGGAAAAATGTCTGACTTTTTAGCGTGCAACATTTGATGGTTGAGCCCTGACTTTTCACAACAGGCAAATGTCAAAGTCTGATTTCATACCAAGAAAAAACTTTTTTTTCAGTGTGCCCCCCCCCCCCCCCCCCACTTTCAAAACGTTCTGATGCCCCTGAGGAAGAAGCAACATCTGCTCGAGATAGAGGAACCAATGCCAATGATTGCTCCCACTGGAGATACCCCAGCTCGTGAACAGCTCGAAAAACCTAAAACACCATTGAGAGTTTCCAAAACACCTATTAAAAACTCCCAAAGCCAATGAGGTCCCTGCTAAAGCACCAAAGTCCCCAGTAAAAAGAACCAAGCCCATATGTATCCCGGTCTAGGAGGTCCTCCAAACACCCAGCGCACCTTAGTGCCTATGTGACCTGGGCCTTGTTTTTTAGTCACGACAATCGTTATTGGCGACATCGTCGATGCGGCAGTGTGCTAGAGAGCTATGATCGTAGAACCAATGACAAATGGCGTGGGGCTACGACATGTAGAGAGCTCAAATGGGTGCTATAGTCACGACAATCGGTGAGCACCCAAGCGAAAATGACGCCACATGTGTCATAGGCCTAAGACAACTTTGGACATGTTGTACCGAATGGGCAACTTCACTTCCCGTAGGAATTAAGCAATGAAATTTTAACACGAGTAAGGTATACATATGACCTATAATCGTCCCAAATATGAAGAAAATCGGCTGCACGGTTCCGAAGTTATGGGCGTTTGAATCTCATCATAGCATTCGTCTGCTCTGGTGGCCAGTGTATTTGCCCGACGCCTCCGCTAATTTATGCAGCGACCTTGACATTAACTGCGGATCGGGAGGTGGGAGGGTGACTGGCCACCAGAGAAGATGATTGCTATGACGAATTTCAAACACCGATAACTTCGGAACGGTGCAGCTGATTTCCTTCATATTTAGTACGATCATAGGTCATATGTATCCCTTACTCGTATAAAAATTTCATGGCTTACTTCCGTCGGGAAGTGGAAAAATCCTCTATATACGCACAGTGATGTGTTACAGAACCTAAGACAGTTCTATACTTGTCGTCAGGGCCGACAATTTGAGCTCAGATCGTAGGCTGCAGGCTACGACACCATCGATAGCACAGCGGCCATTTTGTATCACCAAATAATGTCTTGGTCTCAAGGGACGATCTTAGGCCATCGTGGATCCACGATATCGTGACTAAAAAACAGGGCCCTGAGTTAGGTATAATTGGTTCATATTAAGCCTATGAGACAGTGACATTTTCCACAGATTCTCACCGCTTGGTGGAATACCCACTTGAAGAATGCCATTTGCATTACCTGCTCGGACTAGGGTACCAATAATTGGTCCCAGCACTCCCAGTAACCCTACATCTCCCCATGCCCTAGCCAGTGTACCCGGCCCTGTCCGCAAACAGGGACAGGTGTTGCCTCCATACACCCCAACCCTGTCTTGTCAATCTATACTGGACGCAGTCTGATATGTATAAAAAAAAATTGAATCGATAAATATATACCCATTTGTCTTCGCAAACATTCAAACTAGGTGTCTGATGCTTTATAACTGTGTACCTAGGTAATTTTCCAGTAAAACTTCCCTTCTTCTCAGTTCAGCCATCTTTGTTACTGGTCCTCAAATTGCACACTATGACACGCCAGTTAACAGCTCATAAGGAAAGTATTGCTCACTAACTGGACAATGATATAAATCACCAGTTACCAGCAGTGATCGGAAGTAGCCTCAATTCAAACAAAATGGCTGAAGCAGTGTGAGTAGGCTCACATGGGGGTAAAATCACAGGGATTTAACCTTTATATTGGAATGACACCACTTGTAGACAATGGATTTACTAATATCTATTAGTTCTACAACTTAACAAGCCACAATTTGACTCACAAAACCAAAATTTAAGTGAGTTTGGCGAACTTTGCAAAACCGGACCTGGGACCCGTTTCAATAGTCTGTAGGACGTCCGTTATTGGGTCTAGTGACACAATAGTGGCACTTCGCATTTCAGAAGTTAAGGGACAACCGATTCTGCGACATAGGGTAACAGACAGGCACAAATAGTGGCTTGTACCATTTCAAAAGAGACATGTCCAGTCACTATTGCTGCCACTGTTGTGTCTATAATAGCTAGAGGGTATACCCTCTCACTTCTATTGTCACAAATGTGTAACTTTACTTCCTTTAGGAATAAAGCTATGCAACTTTAGCCCCAGTTAGGGACACATACAACATATAAACATGCCAAATATGAAGCATATCGGCTCATGCAATACAACGATATTCACATTTGAATTCTGTCATAGCAAATGCTGCTCTGGTGGCCAGTGTAGAATTATTCAAGTGCTGTCGCTAATTCATGCTGTGACCTTCACCATGATGGCACTTTTTCCCCGTAGGACATGAGTATGTGAGATGGGGTACCCCACATGTTTTTCCACTATGCTGTCCCAAACTAGGGACAAATCCACAACAGTGATAAGACACACCTCCCCTACAGTGACATGCCTTATGAAATGAGACTTAAATTTTGTCACTATTGCTGTCACTATTACTGTCACTAGTCATGTCACTAAGTGGCTTAGTGAAGCATTCTATTGAAACGGGTCCCTGTTCACATAGGACAGCCATTGTGATGCGAATATTTGTTACCCTGCGAAAATTTGTAATTATCGCCCACCTAATACGCGCATGTGTCTGGACACGCTCTTCCGGTACGATTTAACGGACTGTTGGGGGACATCACATATCCTTGCAAAACTCTTAGTAATCTTAATTAACTCATCGCATTAATAAATTCATTCCCTATATAAGCAATGTGAATCCCATAATATTTTTCATTTGTAAAAAATGTGTAAGAATTACAATATTTAAATTAGTTGTAAATTCCTTTTTTCTCACGGTAATAGGCTCTTGAATGTCGTAAAATGACGTTATTACGTCATTATTACTTACAATTTTTCCCGCTTGAAATCTTTGGGGATAACTAATTTGAAAAAAGATTATTACCTTAGCAACGGTAATATGTACACAAATATGATGTCATAACGTTACTGATACTATTTCGATTAAATGAAATGTTTGAATAAGAAGACAATTATTGTAGTTTCATGTAATTCTCATGTAAATAAAGGAAAATAAGAGTATTTGACGAAGGAAAATGCAAGTTGAAGATGAGAATTACATGTCGTGAAATGCTGCATTTCGGCAAATAAACCCAAAACTCCGAACAGATATTACGCTAAAATTGATAAGTGTGCATGTACCAACTAGTATGAGAGCGCCGATGACTTTCTCACTCTCCAATTGTGGACTTCATCACTGCGCATGCTCATGGTACCGGAGCGTTGGGTGACGCCGCGCACGCTTTCATGCGGAACGTCAATAACATCTTGAAACTTCAAACTATCAAATCCAATAACAACATCAAAGTAACATCAAGAAATGCAAGAAGAAGGACTGGAACTAGGAAACATCAAGATAGGAACATGGAATACTCAAACCCTCAAGAATGAAGAAAGACAACAACAACTAGTAGATGTGGTATCAAAAACCTTTCTGCGTAACGTATTGGTCTCGCTATCCCGGGCGTGGGTGTGTTCTACTGTACGTTATTTAGAATTTTTTTTCCCATACATACACACAGTATCTACCACTCCGCATAGCTCTCAGCAAGCTACACCAGCACCACTGTGCGTTTTGCAATGACGACTCCCAGGAAAACCCCACCGCCTACAAGGAACCTGTTCCAAGTCGTGGACTTGGGGGGACCTGAGACGAACGCACAAGAGACAACACCTACCTCCAGCGGATCGTTCGTGACCACCACCAACAAACGATAGATAACTCTCACCACCAAGGCCCTCCGTAACCAGCAGCGCGTGGAACGGGCCCGCCGAGAGCAGTTGAGCTGAATGATTTTCAACATGATAAGGGACGAAGCACAGCGAATGCTCAACCGCACCCGAGCCCATTCTGATATCACCGCCAAGCGCGATCACAAAAAGGAAACTGACATTTTCACTGATCGCATCAGCAAAAGGGCAACAAGAACACCCACGACTGCCCAACTGCAAGACCCGTTCAAGGCCCGTGGCACCTTTACTGCACCAAAGGCCATGAACACCGAGAACACTGAGAATCAGGCTCCGTCCACTAAGCCGGTTTTTCCGGCTCCCCCCGCTCCACAGCAGTGCACCTTCCAGCAAGGCAGGGGCAAGGGACGCGAGGGAAGGAGAGGCAAGGGGCCGAGGAAACCAGACCAACAGGAAAAACGTGACCCTCGCCTCCAGTCGGCAATCAAGAGCACCAGCCTGTAAAGACTGTTCACTCTAATGAAACTGAAACCCTGACCAATGCTTTGTCCACCGATAACGAGAGTAAAACTTTGACTTGTTATCCTGTGTTGTATTCTTCTTTGTTAACAGAACATAGTTCGATAATTTCAACTAGCGATCCTGTTAATAAGTCCAGTACTAAACCAGAACCACCTATCGTAAATGACGAAAACAAACAACGTTTGTCCCTAAATGATAAAAGCAATACGGTGATCAATCTGTCAAACAAAAAGCTGTCAAACTCAGACCTTTCACTCCTCAACAAAGGGCTAAACTTCTGTCCCACTGAAACTAGAATCGAGGAAGGGGACGTCAAACTAGAACTAGACACGTTCCACCGAAATTTACGAATTAAACAGTTCTTTTCCAAATCCAAAATTGAAGGGAAAGCAACAGAACCTTCCAGCGGTCCTGTAACTTACCCGGGGCCCCCTTCCAGAATCTAGACCTCATGCGAAAGTTGGGAGACAAGTCCAACTGGTCGGCCCCACAGGGGTCAAGCAATCTAGAGGGCTTTATAGCTCTCTGTCTAAAAGAAATCTGAACAAAGGGTATCATAAAAATAACCTAGACAAGGGGGAGAAAAGGTCATTGAGAGAACTTGCCAAAGATCGAGAAATCACGATCAAGCCAGCAGACAAGGGAGGGGGAGTAGTCGTCCTCAACACCAGCGATTATGTCGATGAAGCCCTTAGACAACTAAGGGACACATCGACATACGTTAAAGTCGACACCGACTTGACACATAAACACAACACGGAGGTAGACAGCTTCATCGAAGGGATGGTTGAGAGAAAAGAGATTACCGAACGCATGGGGAGGGCGCTCAAGACAAACACACCTAGGGCCCCTCAGGTATACTTTCTACCAAAAATCCACAAAGGACAAATCCCACCACCAGGCAGACCAGTGGTCTCAGCCAATGGCTGCCCCACTGAGAAAATTTCGACATTCATCGACAACTTCCTCAAGGAAGAAGTCCCGAAAATAAAATCCTATATAAAGGACATGAACCATTTCCTGGCAAAAATCCAGGAAGTGGGCACGATAAACAGTGGTAGTATATTGGGTACAATGGACGTCAGTGCATTGTACACGAATATACCAAACGACGAGGGTATAGAAACCATCCGTCAGAAACTGGACAAAACCCGAGGCAAAAATGACCTGCCCAAAACTGAGAGTATCGTCTCCCTATTAGAGATGGTACTCAAGAAGAACAACATACAGTTCAATGGCGAGAACTACCTCCAGATAGGGGGTACGGCGATGGGGACCAAATTAGCCCCATCATACGCCAACCTCTTCATGGAACAACTAGAGGAGAGGATGTTGCACGAATACCCACTGAAACCGACGGTTTGGTGGAGATATATCGACGACATCTTCTTCATCTGGGACCATGGGGAGACCGAACTAGAAAAGTGGCAAAGCTGGATGAACACATATCACAGTACGATAAAGTTCACCACGGAAAACTCAGACGTTTCTTGACACGAGGATCATCAAAACGGATACGGGACAACTGAAAAGTGACCTATACGTGAAGCAGACAGATCGTAACACATATCTGCGCTACGACTCTGCACATCCTCCAGCCCAAAAGAAAAGCATACCGTACTCACAACTGCTATGACTAAAGAGAATATGCACAAACGAGACGGACTACGAGAAGCATGCCCAACAAAAACTGAAAGAGTTCAGACAGAGAGGCTATCCAGAGAAGGTGCTCAGAGATTGCAAAACAAAGGCAGACGGCATAGACCGCACGAATCTCTTGAGCAAACCAAAAAGGCCAAGAGACGAAAAGAACGGGGAGGAAAAAACATTCCTAATCAGCACGTACCATGAGAAGGAGAATGTCCTACCCAAAATAGTCGACTCAAACTGGGAAATACTAGGCAAATCGAAAACGACCAAACCAATCTACGAGAGCAAACTGGTAAAAGGCTACCGTAGACCGAAAAACCTGAAAGACTATCTGGTCCGAGCGAAGACATGCTACGGACCGAGCACCAAGGGCAAAACCAAGTTAAAAGACCGGAACGAGTGCACAAAGGAATCTTGCAAATACTGCAAGCAGATAAGCACGACCGGACAAACCGTGAGCAACATCACAAACAAACGACATCAATCCAAACATGGAGCCACATGCAACAGCTCCAACGTGATCTACTGTATCAGCTGCAAGACGTGCAACGCACAATACATAGGTCAAACAAAAAGGAAAATCAAAGATCGCATGCGAGAGCATTTCAGATCAACCGTCACGAAAAGCTAAATCAGTGACGTACCAAAACATTTCAACAAACCTGGTCACAACGGGGCAGATGACATGGAGTTCACGATCATGGACTACATACATCGACACCCGGACAGCAAGTCAGCAAAAGAACTCCGGCTCAAAATTGAATACAATTGGATACACCGGATGAAAACACAGGCGCCACAACACAATGGACAGTAGATACGGTTGATAGAGCTACACAATGCCACGTCCAAAATTTTTTCTAAATAACGTACGGTCGAACACACCCACGCCCGGGATAGCGAGACCAATATGTTACGCAGAAAGGTTTTTGATACCATGAATTACATTCAACTCTATCACCACGAGGCGACTGAAATGTGACGGCGTCGAGAAAACAAACATTCCCCAAAATCACTCACACGCACCAAAAACACATTAATATAATAATGGCGATCGGCCAATCATAGCCTGATGATATTGAACGCAATTGAAACTGCTGGTATGGCCCAGGACATTTCCACCTGGGAGAAACATTGCACACTACTGGAAAACAAATGGGAAGACAACAGAACAAAACTCTGATCCCCTTCCCATAATCAGATTAGTTACAGACAGATGGCGCCACCAGAACAACACATTCTGGTCCCCACCCTACACAGAGATCCAGTCTCATAAACAACAGGCCTAACCATAGGCTGAGACAGGTTCCCGCCGCTCTTTGTCTTAATCTGCACCAATTAGGGTCAGCATGTAACATCATGTGACTGACCACAACCAGTGGAAGCCGTGCTTTGAAGGTGACAGGAATAAATTAACTCACTCGCCGCCCGCCCACCGAGAGAACGCCGTCACATACTAGCAGTCGCTTAAGCGGATCGCTCGTCTTTTTCCCAAACAACTAGTAGATGACATCAGAAGCAAGCAAATCACCATCACTGCAATTCAAGAAACACATCTGAAAGGTACAGGCACAAAACAACTAACAACAACAACAGGTGAGAGATACACCCTATACTATTCTGGGAATGATTCAAGTAGAGGAGGTGTCGGCATAGTAACAAAAGCAAACCTTAATGCAGAATTCCTTAAGATCTCAGACAGAATCTGTAGACTAGACACATGGCTTAATGACAAACGCAAGCTTGTAGTCTTTAGCATATACGCACCAACTAATCCCAAATGCACAAAAGATCCGACTCTAAGAGAAAAATTTTACGAAGACCTAGACGCAGCAATATCAGCAGTAAGCAACAGAGCAGTGCTAGTGGTGGCGGGGGATTTTAATGCTAAGACCAGTAGTGGGCACACAAAATATCCAAAAAACATCGGCCGATACGGGAAAGGACACGTGAATGACAACGGACAGGCCCTCCTAGAGCTGGCCAATCAACAAGAACTGATTCTAACCAACACCACGTTCCCCCACAAACTCCTGCACCGAACAACATGGGAGAGCCCCTACAGAAAATACAAAATGGCCAATGGAGAAGAGAGAAGAAATCCACAAAGAAACCAAATCGACTACATCCTGGTTAGAACAAGAAACATCAGGCAAGTTACAAACTCAAGATCGTACCCATACGGAAACACCCTGCCCTCTGACCATAGACCAGTAGTGATGGACATAAACGTAAAGATAAGAATATACGACACCAAAGCGAGAAAAAAGAACATCAACTTCGAAAGACTCAGAGGAGAATCCATCAAGAAAGAATACAAAGAAGAAGTGGAAAACATCATGAAAAACAACAACGAAGACAACAAAAATGTACAAGAAAAATGGAACACCATAGTCCAAGCCAACGAAACAGCGGCAATCAAGATCCTGGGCTACAAAGAAAAAAAGAAGAACAGAAGATGCTGAACAACAAACTCACCTGGGAAAAAGACCCAATGAAGAGAGAAGAAATACGAAAAGGGACAAAAACAACAAGCTTAACAAGATACACCAAATCATAGCAGACGGAGCCAGCAAGAAAATCGAGGGGCAGATAGAAGACATAGAAAGTGCAAAAGATGACTCGTACAGAATGTTCAAGGCAGTAAAGATCATCGCCAACAATGAAGAAAGACAACCACTACTCGTGAAAGGAGAGGAGGGCCTAACAGCAAACCCCGAAGAACAAGTAAAAATCATAGCTCAACACTTCCAAGAAACATTCAGCGAAGAAAACCTCCAAGAGATAAGAAGCATAAAACCAAGGCAGATCGAACCACCATTCACGCCAGAAGAGGTAGAAAAAGCCATAAAGTCACTCAAAAACAACAAAAGCCCTGGCATAGACAACATCAAGGCAGAACAACTAAAGAACGGAGGCATAACAACAGCAGAAAAGATTGCAGAGATACTAAACGAAATATCAAGAACAGGAGAACACCCAACAGAAATAAAAGAAGGCATACTAACACCACTGCAGAAACCAGGCAAAACGAAAGGACCACCATCAAACCTGAGACCCATCATTCTACTATCGATGCTCAGAAAAATCCTCGCAATATGTATGATCAGAAGGGTAGGCGGAAAGATCGACCAGAACATCCCAATAGAACAAGCCGCATACCGAGCAGGAAGAGGGACCACAGAACATGCCTTTGCCTACAAGACCCTGGCAGAAAAGGCCATATCATCCATGGACTACGAACTCAACATCATTCCCATGGACATGAGCAAAGCATTTGATACTGTCCGCCGAAACACCTTGATTGAAGATCTGAAGTACATACTCAATCCAGCTGAACTACACATCATCAAAGTCCTCGTAGAAAATGTCCAATATAGGGTAAGAGTAGGCCAGACAACATCAGAGCCGTTCAAGACCAACATGGGAGTACCGCAAGGCGACTGCCTAAGCCCTATCCTCTTCACGCTCTATCTCGCAAAAGCCCTTGACAAACACCCACAAGGAGAAGACCACCAATATGCGAGACCATCCACAGAAGACCGAAACATCCTAAAGCAAGGAACGCTAATAAGACCCAAGTACGCAGACGACATTGGATGGGCCGCTGCAAACTCCAAAAAGCGCATGGAAGCCGAAAAGACCGAAACACTGCCAAAACTAACAAACAGAGGCCTACAATTCAACGAAACAAAAACGGAAACATTCACCATCTCAAGGGAGAGCAACAATGACTGGAAAAAATGCAAAACCCTGGGTAGTCTCCTAGATACAACAGAAGATATAAAGAGACGGAAACAACTAGCAAACAATGCCATGCGGAAGCTAGAACACATATTTACCAACAAAAAGCTAGCAACTCAACTGAAGATCAGAGTATTTAGAGCCTGCATCGAAAGTATCTTCTTATATAACGCAGAACTGTGGACAGTGAATAAGAACACCGAGAATAAGATCAACTCGTTCCACAGACGACTGCTACGAAAAGGGATAGACGTAAAATGGCAGAGAAAGATGGCGAGCGATAACCTCTACACAATAACAAAACAACAAAAGTGGAGCGACACGATCAGAACGAGGCGACTGAGGTGGTACGGCCATGTAGAGAGACTGCACGAAGAAACACCAGCGAAACAAGCACTAGCGGAGGCTAGACGGAAAGTGAGGAAACCGAGAGGAGGCCAGACATCAACGTGGCTATAGGTCCTGGAGAAAGACCTAAAAGGACTAATCATAACAACAAAGGAGGCAGAAGAAATTGCCAAAGACAGGAAAGAGTGGAAGAAGATAGTCTGGAGATTAAGAGCGCCACGTGTCATAGACACTTAGTGTGTTACAGAAGAAGAATGATCATGGGTGATAATCACAACTTTTCAAGGGTAACAAATTTTGCGCATCAGACCGTTCACCCCTAAATCAGAGGAGGTGTGAAGTGCAGCGCCCCCTATCTTTTTGAGCGATAATAGAGAACCAAAACAAAGCACCATGAATGCTCTGACAGGCTGCTATACAACTCACACAGAACCTCTTCTCCAGATGTTTTAAAGCATTTCCAGGGGAAGATACGATACGAAAAGGTCCATAATACTTTGTTTTGTTACTCCAATGCTCATTTTAGATGTGACATTATTTACAAATTATGCAAATCGACCTGCACTCAACTGACAGGTGATATAGACTCCTATTCGAAAATATTGCAAAAATGGGCTAATTAAGAACAGCTGCTACATACTAACTGTTAGAGCTCTAAAAAAATCTTTTTAACTCTTTCAGTCCGAGCAATGCCTGGAGGCATTCTCACCCAGGGGATGAGGAATGCCTTGAGGCATTCCCACCCAGGGGACGAGGAATGCCTCCAGGCATTGTTTAAAAATATATTTATGTTTATGTGTCATCATCACAAACGTTATGTTTTATGAGAAATAATGAATAGATTTACACCATTTGTTCACAATTATGTTCACAATTAATAAAAAAAAATACCATGTTCATCATTATACTCTGTGGGTATTCGATAAGTAACTATAGTAACTGGTATCTAAAGGTTGCTTAGTGACACCCATACGACAACCAGACACCATACGGCGATAGTCTCGTCCCCTTGGGGTTTATAGAGGTATTATGCCTCGTCCTATAGTGCCTGTGCTCTCCAATCAGGTTTGGACAGAAAGAGTTAAATATTGATAGAGTGGCATCTAATGTATTCCAAATCACAATAGAGCTCAATAGAGCTCCACGTTTTATGCCGGTTTTGTGTTGTGGAATACAGCCTTTTTTCTCACAAATATCGCTACTAGGCTAGGGCTGTAGAACTAGCCCTGCCTCAATGAATATGTGGGCTGAATATTCTACCTAGTTCTTGTTGTGGTATGGTGCTTGCATGCTAGGAATACGAGTGTTGGGAGTTAATTGTGTGAAGTGGCACTTTTGATTTTTAGGCATCTAGAAATGTTTTGGTATGGGTTCTTCTCAGAGCTCCTTCCCCATTGCTGTCATCTTTGAAAGTGGCGCCGTGAGGCAGCCGCGATCGTATATATATGACCCGGGTCGGTATAGGGGGTGCCGTGCTTCACACCTCCTCTGCCCCTAAATGGAGAGAACAAACAGATTAGGGGTGGATACTTTACCTACCCATGCCCCCCCTCCCCATCCCAGTTAACCAAGTATGGTAGGCCTACCTATGTTTTAAAAAAAAAAAATTATTTATTAGGTCATAGATGTAGTATCCTTGTATACTATTGCATCTAATGTCTAATGTTTGGTCTCTATATATGTGTGTTACTGTTAACATGACACACTTACTGTAAGCTGCTGCCATCTGTGAGCAACTCTAACAACTACTCATGTATGACCTCTATGTGGTATTTCTAGGAACAGGGGATTGTGACATACTTCTCTCTCTCTCCGTCCATAGCCTTGGTACCATGAAGACATAGGAATAAATGCTGCCATAATAATCCACCATCATCCTGCCTTAGTTCCCATATTTCACATAATCACACACTACAATAGATTCAAACATTATATTTGGTTTTCAATCCAGGCCAGATCACATCAAGAATATGTCAATTTAAAAGTATTACAATCAAATTCCACTTTGGTTGGGGTCAGGACTCGGATTTCCTCATTTTCAAGGGTTCCACATGGGAAATCATGATTTTGAAATTATTTCCACCTCACCAGCCCTTGATGTACTATTTCATCAATGATTTCAGATACATACCTAAATGGGACAGTACCTGTAGATTATGACTGTAAGTGAGCTGGGGGGTTCCAGACAATTGGCAGATTTTGTGTTGGGGGCGGCAGGCAGAATTCCCTCGTTTTCAGATAATCAGGCACAGAAAATCAAGATTTAAAAAATGTTCCTATCGCGCCAAGTCTAAATAAACTATTTCACTGACGATTTCAAGACACTTCCTAAATAGAACAGTTGAAATTATAGTCCTAGGTGTGCTGGAGGTTTCTAAACAATTGGCACATTTTGGGTCACTTTTAGTGGGGTTGGCATTTAGAACTCCCTCATTTTCAGATAATCAGGCATGGACAATTATGATTTTGACATTGATAAACTATATCATAAAAAGGTTAAATTATATACCTATAAAGAACAGTCGAAATTATAGAAGTTAAGTGTGGTTAATGTTTGTAGACAAATGTAAACAGTTTTCTTAATGTTATGATTATGCTAATGTTACCAGCTGGCGAAATATTGAACTAACGTCAAATGACGGGAGCACCGCCTCGCGGCTGTTATCAGAACCCTAACAATGCCGAGGCACTCATACACTGGCCACCAGAGCAGACGTTTGCTACGCACGTTAGCTCTGGCACAGTCCGATTGACGGTAGGCCTTGACACGCCTTGACGCGTCGTTCATCGATACGCCAGGGGCAGGTTGTTGCCAACCCAGGTCATTCAAGTCTGTGCCTTTATTCTCAGGAGCGGAACCTTCAAACGAAAACGAGGCAAAGGGTTTTGCCATTCTCGGGAGCGGAACGTTTAGTTTTTTTCACGACCGCTTGGGGCAAAGGGTATTGCCAGTTTCGATCACCCTAGCTTTCTGATATTATCGCTCGACCGGCGTTACGGAAATCGATGTTTGAACTCTCTGTACATGATAAATATGAGTAATTAAAGGTAGTTTGATTTGTTTCTAACAAGATATATCAATAAACTCTGTAGGATAGAAGTATGAATGCTTAAATCTGCAGATTTATTTACTTTTGAGTCAGTTGTATTTTGACAGTTGTAGCAGCCTGTTGGCTGCAATTTCGGCAGATTGCTGAAAAAAAGACCAAATAATACAATCTTTGCAAAACGAATTGATAGAAAAAAAACCCACCAAACATCTTCCCCTGCTCTTCACCTACATGACATTTTTTGTTTGATGTCTCTATATTGGATATTTACTGAGATATTACCAGAGAAGTACAGTGGATTTAACATTGGTTTCAATGGGGTGGAAAGTTGTTTAACCCTTTGAACGTAATAGAGTGCACTGAACCGCTTTCAGGAAAGCAAACTGCAAAGCGATAAAACCGAGCGGTGCAGAGTCAGTTTTTGCGGCCGGAGGAACCCGTTGCGTGACATCGGCGCCGCTCCCGAGAATTTTCAAACACTCTCGCTTTCTGGTATCATCGCTCAACCGGCGCAACGTAAATCGATGTTTGAACTCCATTTACATGATTATTATACATAATTAAAGGTAGTTTGATATGTTTCTAACAATATATATCCACAAACTTTGTGGCATAGAAGTTTTAATATTTGAATCTGCATATAGGCTGTATTCCACCAACAAGACAAAATCGTTGTACAGCGCCCATATGGCGGTTGCTGCGGTTGCTGGCAGATCTGCTCTATTCTAAATCATCTGTTGGGTCGGTGGAAGCACACACCAGACATTTCAGCAGGCGTCGGTTCTCCTGCCCGACGTTTCAAGACGTCGATTGGAGGATATTGGGGTTGATAGGAGTGTCGCCTCACGGTTGCTGAGCGTCTGCTGGGGTGTTTGGCCATTTCCCAGCTGAAATGCACTTCCACCAACCAGAATTTTCAGGCAATCCCCCAACCGATACCCCCAACAACCCTCCACAAGATGTAAATATAGCATCGGCCGAAATAACTGATTGATTAGGTTTTTGTCTGCTGGAATTGGGCGTCTGGCCGATACATTTGAAGAGTACGACACCCGCCCGTGGGTTCTGCCGGGAGTTGCGGTGAGGGAACGCCGCCAACATAGTGTGAGCGATACCGGCGATACCCGTAACCGCAAACGGACATCGAGAATTCCGACACTTTCGATATATTCGGCGGAATTCTAGCACCATAGCGTGCCATACACATTCAAAACATCAATCCTTGTCTTTATTTACCTTCATTGTTCGATTTAACGTGTATTTCCGCGGTTATTTGACAATCTCTGACCGTTCCCGTACAAATCCCAACAAGCCGACACACTGCTCCGCTCGATACGCGGCTTTTGCCGGTTCGGAGTATCGCAGTGTATCGCCGCACGCCGCGCCGCCTATTGGAAAACTCGATTACTTCATAAAATGTGGCCAACGTCCACCAGTCGGCGCCACGGCAGGGGCGTCGGCTAGGATCTGCTGGAACTTTGAACCCACCAGACGCTTGTATGGCGACCACATGAGCGTCTGTTGGGGGTTTCGGTCGAGCAGCGACGCATTTTGATGCCATTTTTTCAGATGTTTCAATCGACGTCGGCTGAAAAGTTGGCTGGAACGTCTGTTGACGTTGAAAAAGTGGTTGTTTGGTGGAATACTATTCCACCAAACAACCACTTTTTATTTATTTTACTTCGTATTTATTCTCCGATCCGGCTGGATACTTCCGGTTCAAAAAACCCTCCAAAATATGCAAATTCACCTGACAACGGATCGATCCGCCATCTTGGCTGGTGAATACAAAGCGCTGTCAGGGCTTTGTATTCACCAGGCAAGATGGCAGATTGATCCGTTGTCAGGTGGATTTACATATTTTGGAGGGTATTTTGAACCGGAAGTGTCCATCCAGATCGGAGAATCATTGCGTGGGGGATTCACACTGCGCCGCTCCGGTTTTCCGCAAAACCTGTCTCTGCAATGACGGACTCTTTACAATCTTAGGATTTTAAGATGTTCCCTCCGCGCCTTTTTACGGGCGATGTAGTACTACCCAAGAGAATGTAGTTCCTACCTGTGTAGTGTGTCTAGTAGTTTTTCCCGCAAGATTTGTAAGTGACATCGATATATTTCTTTAAATTAATCTAGTGGCAACCTTCTGATGACTTTGGAAATGATATAATTAGTTCATAAGAGTTTAAGGATTTGAAGTAAACATTCAACTGTCATCTTCTGAACTGAGTGACAACATCTCTAATTTCTTGTTTCTACTGAAACTAAAACAATGCTATGACTCTCAGAAATATGTAATATAGTGTAATCTTGCTTCTGACTGATAGTTCCAGTGTTGTCACACTTTTAGAATTGTCAAACCAGTTTGAGTTTGAATTGACATCAATTCTCCGACTGAAAGTAGTTATTTCCCAGAAGCCTATCATTGCAGCGACGAGTTTTCAGTATGTTGCTCTAGCGGTGCAGTGTGGGGGGGATTCTCCAAAATGGCCGCCCAGGGAGTTTGTAGCGCCACCTACTTCCTGGCCGGATCGGAGAATTTATGTACTTTTGAGCAAGTTTTTATTTCTTCATGTCCATGCCATTTTTTGTTTGCTTTCTGTATCTATACATTATCAACATTTTCTATTTTTACTCTGTGGTTTAACATTGGTTTCAATGGAGTGAAAAGTTGCTAAACCCTTCGAACGTAACAGAGTGCACTGCACCGCTACTGGGAAAACAAAATGCAAAGAGAGAAAACTGAGCGGCGCAGTGTCTGTTTTTGCGGCCGGACGTACCCGTTACTACGTTGCGTGACGTCGGCGCCGCTCCCGAGAATCAAATAAGAAAGATTGTAAAGTCACTGATACTAGTGATAGAAGTGCCTGTGATTTTGCACATGTTCTCTCACTTCTCT